>JAWNPM010000175.1:0-1302500 GCA_035047505.1 Drosophila parthenogenetica
TTAACCTATCTTTATGTACTAATTGTTTCTATTCTTTGTATCTTTAATTAAAATGTTATCCCTATCTTTTATTTTCTTCTATGATGTAGGATCTAAATATTTCAGAGTCTAGCTTATGACCCGTATCATTACGTAATAAAACCATTCGCTCTAATTCAATATTTTTTACCTTTTCATCATATTTCCTTAATCTTCGCTTTCATGCTGTTCTAACATAATTCTTGCTCTTTTATAAGCCTGTTCTGGTCCAAATTTTTGATTCCTTAGCATAATCTCTGTTAATAGTATCATCTCATCAACACTATTAAATTGTTGTGGTTTGAAGTTTTACTGAATACCAACTCATATGGCAATAATCATGTGCCATAGAGGGTGTTTTATTAAAGCAATATTCGAAGTACCTTAACTATACATCCCAGTCAGTTTTGTCAACTGAAATGTATGATCGTAAAAAAATTCATTATGTTCGGTGGCTTTTGCCCACAGTGCCTACAGTCTGGTGATGATGTGTACGGTTGTTTTATTTGCAAGTTTTTGCATAACCAGTTATTGAGTTTCTATATTCTGTTCCCATGTCCGTAATGAACGTCTTCATTGGACCGTACCGCAGAATGATCTTCAAATATGCTTTCGCTAAATTGTTTTTGCACTTTTGTCTTTAATTGGTATGATTAAAAAGTATTTGTCAAGTCGCAGATTAAAGTTACTGCGTATTTATTTCCGTGTTCTTGATGTTACACCGATCTATCCATTAACCTTATCGAAAGCCTTTGTATGTTTCAGTTATGATTAACGGGGTTTTTGTATGCTTTGTTATCTTTGCTTTTTGACACTTATTACATTTTTTTACATATTGGATGATATCTCGTGTCATATTTTTCCACACAATGCTCTTTTATTTTTGGCCATAGTTCTCAATATTCCAGTATGACCTCCTTGTATGGGGTCATCGTGGAACGTAAACAGTATTGCTTCTTTTTCTTTATCATTATTTGATAATAGGGTCACTTTTTGAGTAGCGCTACTCTTAAAAGTTTCCAATATTTTATTGCCCATATTTTTGAAAGATTCTATTGAAATAGTCTCAAAGATCTTTTCGCTCGGTGCCACTTTGACTTTACTGATGTTGAGTATACTGGCTTCTTTTTCGAATTTTGAAAACTTGACCTAAGTCAAGAATTCCATTGGTATACATATTGCAAATGTCAATCTCTGCTATAACTTTCTTGCCATGTTTGAATGTGGTTAAAGAATCAGTTATTCGCAAGGTCACTTCGCTTTTTCGTACTTCGTCATTTACAATGACGTCATATACGTTGGCTTAGAAGCATTAAGAGATTGCTTTTGCAACTCTTTTATATTATTTTCTTTTTCTTTCTGCGCAGGAATTTGACTGTTTACTTTGATTTCTGGTAGTGACTGGAATTTTGTTTCTAGTTTGTATATTTTGTAAGTCCTTTATTGTTATTCTTGATAGCGCGTCGGCTACGAAATTATCTTTCCCCCTTTAGATACTCTACTGTAAAATTATATTCCTCCAGTTCAAGTCGCATTATAGTAAGCTTGGAACTTGGATTTATCATTGAAAACAAATAAGTTAATGCTCTGTGATCTGTTTTGACAGTAAAATGTCTACCATAAATGTATGGTCTGAAGTGCGTAATTGCTCAGCCTAGTGAATCGCTGCCAACTCTTGTTCAGTTGTACTCTTATTACTCTCACCTTGTGAAAGATCTAGACGCGTATGCTACTGGAAGCTGTAGTCCATTTTTATTTGCGTTAGACTATTCACATGCATATTTACTTGCGTCGGTGATTATGCAAAATTCTTTGCTAAAATCTGGGTACTGTAATGGGTTCATTATCGATTTCAAATGCTCGAACGCATTTTGACAATCGCATGTCCATTCGAATTTAACATTTTTCTTACATAAGTTTGTTATGTGACGAGAATATTCCGCGAAGTTTTACAAATTGATAATAAGCAAAAATAACTTCTCATGTCCGCATCATGTGGACTGGATAATTTTGAATGACATCATACTTTGTGTCATCAGGCAAGATTCCTTTATCTGTGCATTTTTATGTCCCAAAAGGTGACTTCATGCATAAAAAATGAACATTTTTCAGATGTAACTTTAGGTTATGTTGCCTACACTTCTCAAAAACATCTGTTAGATTATTGATCATGTGTTTTTCGGAACAACCTATGACTATTAAGTCATCCATGTAAAGAAATGCTTGCGAAGAAATTGCCAGAGAATTACAGGTCATCATTCTCTGGAACGAATTTAAGTTATTTTTAAACCGAATGGTCGCGGAAGCGGCATGAGCCATTACATGTGGAAAAGGATGTTATGTCTCGTGACCCTTCTTCGAGTTCAATTTGATGAAAACCCGACATTAGGTCGAGGCATGAAAAATACTTGCTCTACCTAGTTGGTCTAAAATGTCATCAATTCTAGGTAGCGGAAATTTTTCGGACAACAATTTTTTGTTAATTTGACGATAGTCAATTACCAATCGCCATTTTTCATTTTCAGCGCTTGGTAGCGATTTTTTCGGTACCAATAAAAGTGGGCTATTGTATGGAGATACAGCCATCTTTTATGTTTTTGACTTGTCTTTGTATCTCGTCTTTCTGACTATGAGGATTTCTATAATTTTTAATATAAATAGGTTCACTGTCCACCAGTCTTAATTTTTGTTTTGTAGAAATTGTTTGTTGTTATTGATTCGGTTTCTAGTCCGAATACATCCCTATACTTCTTGCACAACTTCGTAAGTTGGCTGTGAAACCGGGGAAAATTTTTTGATAATGTAGTTAGTACTGCGTTTTCACGCTGTTCATTATTTGCTTCTGATTGGTGTCGTAAAAGCCGGAAAGTGGTTCATACTTCAAACTTGATATGTTTACTATTTTGATCATTATTTGTAGTATTTAGCAGTCGTATGACTGCGTTTTTAGTTATGGTATTTGCTAAATAAATACCATGTTGAATTTCTATTTGGAATTAATACACTGTCTTCTTGTGAACTTATTTCAATTTTTCGGACACCCTAATCTTGCTGGTAAAATTATTGAATTATTACTCGCACTGTATGATATTGGTATGTATATCGGATATTTTAGGTTATTTGGTCGAATTATGACCAGTCTTCGGACGGACTGAAATCTAATTGACAGTTATATTTTCTTATGAAGTCGATTCCTAGTATTCCATCACTTGGAATAGCGAATCGGTCATTAACAATGTGGAAATTGTGTGGATTATATATTTTGAAGATTGCATTTTGACAGAAGGAACCTTGATTGGTTACTTCTTGACTAATTCCTTGTATATTTATTAATTTTATTGGCTTGGACATCTTGAAAACTGCCCGAATTTTCTTTTACGATCGATATTTCCGATCCTGTGTCTATTAAAAATACTAACTTTTTCCCTGTTGCTACATTCCGTGTAGTTGCAACGAACGTGTTTTTGATTAAGGCTGATGGCGGAATCTTATTATTCGTTACTGCTGGGTCTCTAGTGCTTGGGAGTTTCCCGAAGCATTCTGAGCTACTCTTACGTTATTATTATTATGACCGTTTTGTCGGGAGTTATTCCTGGTTACCTCTATTATTCCTGTTGTAACCTCTATTGTTTCCTCTGTAACTATTGTTTAAGCCTTTTGTTGGGAATTTTGGCCGTTATTGTTATTGTTATTGTTGTTGTAATAACCACGACCATTGCCTCTACCACGATAATTATATTTGCTATTGTAATTACCACGGTTTCTTTGAGCAACTAGAACCGTATTTGGATGACCTGCCATCTCAGTACTTTTTTGTGGCACTTCATATAGCTTCGTCCATGGTTTTGAAGTTGAACAGACAAGTATTTTTTAATTCTGTTAAGGTTCGCAATTTCAATTGTTGCTTCTATAGCATCGTCTGTGCTATTCTTAAGAGCAAGTGCTGCAGGCATACCTTCTTCGATATATGCAGATTGAAGTATTTTGCGTAAGTTATCTATCTCCGAAGTAAATTCGTCAGCGATTTTACCTTTCTGAGTTGTACTCTTCAACTCCGCTTTTTACAACTTTGGATGTTTCACCAATTACAAAGCCTTGCAATTTTTGTATTATTGCTTCTATTTAAAGCTTCTCCTTCGACTTCATAGCGTTGGCCCAATAATTTTTGATTTTATTACCTCAACTGCTATATCTTCTAAATGCCTTCTTCATCATATCTACCAACTTCAGAGCTGTTACGAATCTTTTGAGTTGCATTTTCGTGCCGTTAAATTCAGGTATGGTTGTTTAGAAAGCCCATATAAGTGCCCTTCTGGCATTTAATTCTGCCATCCGTCATTGTGTCTACACAATTGCACACGGTTCCAACTGACCGCCATTCGCTCCAGACAACGCTTCTATATCAGGAATACATAGCGCAGGAATTGTTAGATCGTTTAGATCTTCTTCATTTCTTCCGCTGTTTCAGATTCTTCACCTTCAATACCTTTGTGTTCATGTTTGTGAAATAATACACGGAGATTGTGGATGCTCGTCTTTATATACTAGGTTTGCTCGTAACTTGATCATAGATTGCACCTTGACCAATTTGCTTTACTCATGTTTCATTAACATGCACTAAATTTCTTGTTTCGTTGAAAGAATCAACTAGAATTTATGCGTGCTTGTTTATTGTTTCCTTTTGATGTTTCTATTTGTGTAACGCATTTATATGATTTTTTGAAATATTCTTTAATATTTGGGATATGAAGAAGTAATTCTTCCCATTCCATGCTTAAAAGTTGGTTTTTGTGTTTTTTTTTTTTTTTGCTCATTTCCCTCAGACCTCCTCATCGATTCTCCTACATTAATAGTTTATGTCTTAAAATATTATTATTTTTTTATTTAAAATTAAAGTGATTTTTTTTTTTGTTTTGCCTAACGTTACAATTGATGCATATGTTATTTAGATCTTATCAAGATCATTAGCATGGCTTAGGCTCTCTTTACATATTTATTGTGTAATTTATATGCTTTGTATAACACATATGTACTTACTATTACCAATTATTAATAAAAGTATTTGTTGTTTTAAACACATGCGCTTCATTACTACTACAATTATTAATAAAAGTGCATTTGTTGGTTTTAAATCTACATTTAAATCTACATTTTGTTAATTACATTTGCAGTGGAGTCCACTGTTTTAGTATCTATTAACCCATATTGGTATATCGAATGTATCATCAAACTTGCTTATTTTTGTTATCAAAACATTCCATTTAAAGAAAAGGTTTGAATAAATATTTATTTTCATTTGTTTTTAATTTTTTTGGTAGTTTAGAGCAGTGATTAAAATTTTTTTTCAGTCAGCGTTCTTCTTTTTTTTTTTTTACATATATCCCTGCCTATTTTTCCGTATGGTTTTTCAGGTCACACCTCATCTGGACAGCTTTTAATGCCGCAATTGTACATTGATTATTTTAATTCTATTAAAAAAATGTGCATCGTAGTACACTCAAAAAAATGTGACGCAGCGCAAATTGTTCCATTTATATTTTTATTATTTTCGGCTAGCATTTCTAGCATCAATATTGTCGTCGCTATTGGCACGCTGATCGAGGCGTAAAAAGCAGCCTGCTTTTCACGCTTGCAGTCTCAGCTGCTGATGTCCAAGCAAATTGAGTTTGCATGTGTCTTGGTGCCGGTCACAATCAGATTTGTTGATTCTTTTGTTTTATTTTTCTTTTCACTTCCTTCGCTTGGGGACTGGCTTTTCCTTTGGAGTCCCGTAGCAATGTCTGCATGTATACTCGCAGTATGCTGAGTGTAATGGGCCTGGCAGTCGTTTTGGCAGACTCCTTAATTTCGGTAGTTCCTTCACAGTTTGTGGACTTATTTTTACTTTTGGTTTTGCCACGTTTTGAATCGTAGAGTATGGGATTCTGGTTGTTGCGGGTTTTATTTTCTCTTTCTTCTAATTGGGTTTTTATAAACTCTACCTCGGCGTGTAATTCCACCGAGGTATTTCAATTAGTCTGTGGGCTGTTTAGCAGCTCCTTATCTGCGCCTTCTGGCTTTTAACTTCTTTGACCACACCAGATTTCTTTCCATCACTCTACTTATTGTGATTGTAGTATGTTATTTCCTTCCTTTATTCCTCTTACTGTAGCTGAATTTTCCTTTTGTAATTTTGGTCTGCTCACTCTTTTTCGGCCGTCAATCGGTGCGGTTGCATTTAAGTCACGGTCGCCATGTAGTAGGTTCGAAGATAAATTATTCTTTATTATTCCCGCGTCGTCGCTGAAGTCCGGAAGAGTTCCCAGACGTCGTCGTGATGATCCTTGATGGAGTTATCTCTCCTTTAAGTCTTCTAGACGCTTACGGTGGAGGCTTTATCACCTCAATCGCTGGTCTTGTGACTCAGCGATATGTTTGATATATGAAAACGATTATTTACGGTTGCCGTCAGAGTAGTATAGCCATTCTGAACCTCGTCAGTAAACATCAAATACAAAACTGAATTGGTGCCGCCGCTATGCCTACAGCGAAGCAAAATTAATATATATACAAGAACTTAAAGCTACAAAAATACATGCACTTAAAAAATACAAACTTGCAGCCGGCAAGCCGACTCCAACGATAATGCTGATCTTGCAGCGTGTGCAAGATATCAGATTACCGCCAATGGCCTGATACTCTCCGGGGTGTTGAACTAATATTTGCCCTATCAGCACGATTCTGGACGTTGCTCATATTTTGTTTTGTTTATTGTCGTCCAACTGTCCCGATGTGCTCCAGTGAAAGACACCACCGTTCCCGAGGGGCACTCGTTAACTGATATATTAAGAGACACAAATAGTTCTTTTTGGTTTGAGTCATTTATTGAATGAATTCTCTATAATTCTATAACAATTGTCGACTATAGCTAAGACCGCGTAGCTGCGCTACAACAGCGCAGGCAGAGGAGCGGTATGCTTTATGTATAAACATACTTATGTATAAATGTATAAGTGTTTACATAAAAGTATGTATGTTTATATACCGTCGCAGCGGTAGAGTGAGGATGTATCATATTGCATATTGGGCCAAAGCGGCCGCTCGAGTTATGCCATTAGCATCACCAACCAGACTTTCAGCTGACTTAAAAGGTTTACAATCAACTTTAATGTAAAAAGAATAAATACTGAAAGTGTCACAAGATTAGTTGATGTCATGCCGACCACTGACCACAATCAAAGTGTCACAGAACGTTTATGATTATTAATCATATGAACTCCAATTCCACAACCCAGCATAAGTAAACCCACTATTGTAAACATAAATATTTTGGCGCAGCTCTCGCTGCATATTGTAAACATAAACATTTTGGCGCAGCTCTCGCTGCATAATGTATACACATAGAATTAAATAAGACGACAACCGAGATTTGGATCGGAACCCCAGGGGATTGTATAAGAGTTCAGTTGTTTTTTGACACTAAATAAAGTACATGTATTAACGCAAAACCGCTTTATACCAATTTATTTGTATTCGCCGTAGAACCGCTTTATACTGTTTGTATTCGCCGTGAATCGCTTTTATACTTATTCGTATTCGTCGAAACCGCTTTATACAATAATATTCGTATTCGCCGTAAACCGTATTAAGCAATTGGCGCAGCCGGTACCAAGTGTAAAATTATTGTGGAAACTTTGGACGTGGCATCCAAGTAAACGAAGCAATAAATCACCAACTAAATTTCTTACAAAGCGCAAAATTATTGTGGAAACTTCGGATATTGCATCCAAGTAAACGAAACAATAATACACTGACAAACAGTTATTAAAAGTGCAGAAAAAAATTATTGTGGAAACTTTGGATATTACATCCAAGCAAACGCAACAATAATAAACTGATATACTTTAATAACCGTGAAAAATAAAACGAAAAATGGCAAATCAATCGAGATGCAACGATGCATCGAACTTCTGTCAGCAGCAGTGGCAGCTAGGCAGGGAGAACGTGGAAAACCATGTGACAGCCCAAAGGAACTGTATTGAGAAGGAAACCCGATACTTACCAGTATTTAATGGACAGGATGGAACTTTGCATGGATTCATCCTGCGGTGGACCAAATCATGCAGGAGTACGACGACGATGGACAGGTTTTTACAGTCAGGTCAGGCTCGAACCATGTTAAATATTAATCCACCATCAACTGTAAAGAATGTAAGCTTCGACTCAAGACACCACTACAGACCACGAACAGATCAAATGGGATTGACCAGCAAGATAATGAACTTAAGGGTACTTATGTTAAAGATTTAGACAATAAAATAAGAAGAATTATTGAAGAAATAACAGATTTTTCGGTCTTTGAAAACAATAGTAGACTTGTTGATATTCTTAGTGGACTATTAATACAACGTATAAAACAAATAGCTTGTGGACCAATGGCAATTGCCCCTCATGAATAAAATTAACCCTATCAGACATCAGAAATAAAGTAGCTAAATTTATCGGACTTAATTTTAGAAACTTAAATAGAAAACTTTTAATCACCAAGGACAAAGACTGCTGCATATACAATAACAACAGATATCACAACGAACAAAATAATCAAATAAACAAAACCCTAATAACAATCGAGAACAGGAACAACAAAACAATAACAATCAAAGCCAAAACAGACAACAAAACAGTCAAATGGTGAGGAATAATCAAAATCAGAACAGAAACAATCAAAGTCAAAATGTACGACAAAATTTCAATAGGCAACAAAATCAAAACGTAGGAACAAAACCACGACAACAAAGTCAAAACTTTAGGCAGAACCAAAACCAAACCAACAGCAAAATTATCAGCAACCTCCACCAGAGCAATGAGTGTGGACAATTTAAATGAAGATGAAGTAAATAGTAACACAAACAGTGGAAGAGAATCAGAACTACTAACACTACCGAAAAAAGAAATCTTTTACAACGATTGAGGATGTATTTATAATTTTAGTAATAGATCAGTTTTATAAGCATACTGAAATATCAAACAAAATACAAGATCAAAATGAAGTAATTGCACCAAAACAATTTATACTTATTAATAAAATAAAAATACAAAATTATTTATAAAATGTTAACAGTGAATTTAATTATTCAGATTTTGAACACGATGGTAGCTATGCCCCTGAAAAATCATATGATTTTCTATTGGGTACAGATTTATCCAAGGAAATGTTGAAAAATATTGATTTTAAAATAAAATACTGTCAAATGGGTCGAATTCCTTTCCATTCAAATCATCAAAGATATTTGTGTAATGGAAGTAAGAAATTGATGACCTCAAGAAGATTCTAATGTTGAGGGAAGCATAGATAATAAAAAAATTACCAAGAAATATGAAAAATGGTATTTCAAAGAAGGTGATCAGTTAACCAACACCAACACAATAGTGCCAGTATTAAAAACACGACAGACCATCATATTAATTCAAAACTTTACAGGGTCTCTCCAAAAATACGAAGAGGAAGTGAAAAAGCAAATAATTGAAATGGAAAAAAGTGGAATTATCAGAAAAAGTAAAAGTAAATACAGTTCTCCAATATGTGTGATTCGAAAAAAATGGACAATTCAGGGAATTCAGAAATATCGTATTTGGTGTAGATTATAGGCGATTAAACCAAGTAACCGTTCCAGATAAGTACCTAACACCTATTATGGACGCTGTATTAGACAAGCTTGGAAAAGCCCAATATTTCACTACTTTAGATTTAATAAAAGACTATCATCAAATTTTAATGGCATAAGAAGACATTGAAAAAACAGCTTTTATAACACCAATGGGATTATACGAATATGTTAGAATGCCATTCAAGTTAAAAATGCTCCAGCCACATTTCAGCGATTAATGAATGAAATTCTATGATTATATAAACAAAATTTGTGTGGTATATCTTGATGATATTTTAATATTCTCTCAACAACACTTGAAGAACACAAGACGTTTTTGAAAAATTTTCAAAGTACTCGGAAATCATAATTTAAAAATCCAACCAGACAAATGCTCTTTATAAAACATACAGAATACTTGGGACATATTCTACAAAAGAAGGGTTAAAACCGGAACTAAGAAAAATAGAAGTAATTAAAGAAATTCCATTGCCCAAAACTGAAAAACAATTAAAAGGATTTGTGGGAAACAGATTTTTACAGGAAATTTATAAAAGACTATTCTAAAATAGCATACCCAATGATAAGATACTTACAGAAAGGTATTACAATAAATACAAATGATCCACAGTTTATAGATGTATCTGAAAATCTCAAAACCCTCATAAGCTCACATCCAATTTTAAAATATCCAGAATTTGGACAAACCCTTTACAATAACTACCGATGCCAGTGATTATGCTATAGGTGCAGTTTTGTCCTCTCAACAAGGACAAATCCAATTGCATTTGTATCACGAACACTTAACAAACACGAGAAAAATTACAGCACAATTGATAAAGAATTTCTATCTATTGTACATGCTGTGAATTATTTTAAAACACTATTTGGTAGGAAATAAATTCCAAATTATACAGACTATGCCCATTAAATACTTAAATTCAAAAATTCAAAGGAAAGAATGACAGCTAGACATCAAAGATGGATTCTTAAATTATAAGAATTTGACTAGATATAACATACCTAAAAGGCAAAGACAACAAAGTAGCAGATTTTTTAAGCAGACAAGAAAACATCCCAATTAATAAATAATAAAATGAGAAAGAATCTAACTTTGAACTCACAAATACACAGCATTCTGCAGACGAAGAGGAACTAACACATTTTTTTTGGATAAAAGAAGATATTGTTAACAAATACAAAACTCAAATTATAATAACATATACAGCAGCAGACAATATTATGATGCAACATGGAAGAAAAATAATTGAAATAAACCCAGCAGATTCAGAATCAGAAATCGAAATAAAATTGCAATATAAAAAAGGAACAAGAGGAATTTTTTTCAGAAGTACCAGATACAATATATCATAAAATACAATGTATATTGATAAACATTTTCTCCCATTGCAAGAGCAATTTTTAAAATGTACAAAGAGCACAGGAAATTTTAAGTTGAGGAAGAATTACATAAACAAATTGCAATATATCACAATAAAAGATTCAATACACAGTGGCAATAATAAGAGACACTAATCTAATAAAATATCCAAACTAAGAGAATATATCATTAATAAATTCAATCTGCAAAAAATGAAGAGTCTTATGACAAAACCTCATGGTACCAAATTTCATGATAGAAACCCAGATACCAAAACAAATAGGCACTTAGAGATATATAAAAACATAAATTTTTGACAGAATCATAATATCCAGCAAAACTACAGTATCAAAATAGCACATAGAAATTGATGAACTAGCAACAAAATTATGATATATCTCAGTAAGTTTAAGGTATGCGAAAATTACTGTATAATAATTCAGAGCAAAATACACAAATAATTTTAAAAGAAGAAATATACATTAATGAAACCAGTCCAAAATACTAGAAAATGTGAGATATATGAAAGATTATATCTCATTATCAATTTGAAATCATAAGTAGAATAGGCATAATGACCAATAATAGAATCAAAATATTAGATAATGGAACAGCATACAATATCAATATTATCAGACTAAATAGTGCATACCATCAAGCTAACAAGAAAGATGAAGGCAAACTAAAACTAACAATTGAAGAACAAAAGAAAAAGATAATAAATAAACGAACAATACAAGAGAGGATTATAATGAACAGCATAAAAAGGCCCAATAAAAAATTATAAAAGAGTCAGACATAAGGACGAACCATATTTCAGATTTGCAGAACTACAAAATATTCATCCATGTAATATCAAAAGACCGTTAAATCAAGAAAACAACAATTCGCTATAAAAGAAAAAAAAAAAATCACGAAAAATTATTTTACTAAACAAAATTAACAAATATTTTTTTCAATCATTTTCCCAGATACTGTTTTTTTGCATGATTTATCTGTTCACAATGGTACATACAACATTACAAATTGAACCAATAATCAAATGGCATATGTACCAATCTAAACTTACCAAACGGAAATAGTAATGAAACAGTTATTATATTACATATTATTAATATTGACCCATTAATTGATATAATGAAGCAAATAGAAACAAATATTAAAAACATTAATATTACAGATAAAATGAGCTGTTTACAGAAATCAGAATTAGAGCAAAATAAAATCCATAACACCATACAATTAAAAGAGGAGTATTAAACATTGTAGGAACCTCATATAAATGGCTGGACTAATGGACGATGAAGATAGAACAGACATTTTAGAACATCTTGACACAATTGATAAAAATAATCACAATATTATAACTAACATGAATCAACAAATTGGCTATAAATTCTCATTTCAACGACACAATACAGACTTTAGCTGAAACAATTAAACACGACAGAATAATTATTAACGAAACACTTCAAAGCATAAACAGTCAAATGAACAAATAATAATGAAAATTATACACACAGACCAAATGCAAAAACTTAAGAATATTGAATACAAAGTAAATTACATTCAGGAAAGCATAGTACCTGCAAAGAATAATATCATATTACCCGAAACTCTATCCGAAGAAGAAATTAATAAATTTGATATTGATTTTTACAAACTAAAATTAATCCGCATGGGTATACTAAATATAAAAATAATTGCATTATTATAGCAATTAAGATTCCTAAAAATTATATAAGTGTAAATGTTAAATTACTAATCCTAATGCCGAACACAGATTATATTCAAATAGATCAGGAAAATTTATTCATTATAGAAGCCAACAATAAAACACTAGAATATGAACCAAACAGAATTTTGAAAAGAACTAAATTAAGCAAAAGTTGTACCATTAATAATAATTGCAAATTTGTATTTAATGTCATCACAAGCATTGAAGAAATTGACGACGACACATTAATAATTAAAAAAGCAAGAAAAGAAAAATTATCTCAAAACTGTGACGACAGAAATATTATACTTAATGGAAATAATCTAATACACCAGCCTCGTAAAATACAAATTTTAAAAGAAGCATTTTCTAACGAAAATTTGAATTTTATGAAAAATTTTATTATCCCACAGACATTTTTTTAAATCAAACCTACAAAAACACCATTAACTTTGATCATTTAACCATAAAAATTTTGAAAACCTAAAAGAAATTACAGAACTAAAATATCAAAAAAAGTAACAAACGGCCTTATATTTATATTCATACTAATCACCATACTATGTTTAATCATTTATATATACTTACGTTGTAAAAGGCAAAATATTAATATTAATGTTAAAAAAATTCAGGAGAATTCATACTCTAACAGGGGAGGAGTTATGCCATTAGCATCACCATCCAGACTTTCAGCTGACTTAAAAGATTTACAATCAACTTTAATGTAAAGAACAATACCGAAAGTGTCACAAGATTAGTTGACAGCCATGCCGACCATCAACCATTAACCCAAAGTGTCATAAGAATTGTTGACATTTATTAACTCTATTGAACCTAGCGTAAACAATTCCCCCAATAACCCAGCATAAGTAAAACCCACTATTGTAAACATAAATATTTTAAGCAGCTCTCGCTGCATATTGTAAACATAAATGATTTTGGCGCAGCTCTCGCTGCATAATGTATACACATAGAATTAAATAAGACGACAACCGAGATTTGATCGGAACCGTATAAGAGTTCAGTTGTTTTTTGACACTCAAATAAAAGTACAGTATTAACGCAAAACCGCTTATACCAATTTATTTGTATTCGCCGTAGAACCGCTTTATACTTATTTGTATTCGCCGTAGAATCGCTTTATACTTATTCGTATTCGTCGTGAAACCGCTTTATACAATAATATTCGTATTCGCCGTAAACTGCATACATAATTCGCGTGTTATATTTGCCGACCCAGCAATTGTTCAGCACCATGCACTCATGGGTGGTCATGTTACTTAAGAGGCAAATGCACTTGAATGTTGCGCACATAAATACTGTACTCAATTGCTACAATATGTTTGTATTGTTGTTAATATGTTATTCCAGAACATGCTGCACCTAACTTCATCATTGTTATTAAATGTTTGCAAATGTGATGAATATGTATGATATTCTTTCTTTGTAATGTTTTCTAAAAAAGAAAATGGTTTCTCTTCAATATTTATTACTTCCATTTTAAATATTCTTCACTTTAAGCCCAATAGACTCTTAGAAATAGTTTATTTTGTATTGTAAGATTAGTGTTTGTAATGCGTGTTGTCTCCTAACTGCAAACGGTCAATCGTTAGCGTATTGCGTCTTTTATTAAAAATAATCATATTTATTTAGGCTTCAAGTGCAAGCGTATTGTAATTTCTTCACCACGAAATCGATCAAGTCTCCGTCCTGATCAAGTACTCGAATTGTTAGAGAACCTATTCCTTTAGTGTTCACAGGTAAATAGATAAGATTCTTAGGGACTTAATCAATTTATATCCTGGTGCGAAGATACAGCAAATTCATACAGTATGTGCTGGTGTATTATTCATATAGGATGATTTCACAATACTACATTCGATTCTTACATCATTTACTTTAGTAATTTTTACAGGTACCAGAAATATGAACTACATTTTTTCGATAAATTGCAGATTTAAAACCAAAAAGTGAACCAATATTATTCTTTCAAAGTGTATATCATGTTTTTTAGATAAAGTGATGTCTGAAGCGTATTATTGTTTGCCTCAATTATCAACTTCAATATTATTTTTCAGGACCTGCGCTTATTATGTTAATTATATTCGTAAATTCATATGCTCCAGTTGGAATTGAAATTACTTTATTATCATAATAAAAACGATTAATAATTGCATTAACATTTGCTATAGAATTATATGAATGAAAATTCACTAAAGCACATTCATATTTCTGATAATACAATGGGTGGGAAATAATGTGCTACTAATATTGAGGAATTACCGCTAACCGTCAACGATAGTGACATTTGATGCTAATGGACTGATTACAATATAACGTTTGTAGTTTCTTTATTTGAACTCATAAAACATCATCCTTATCAATCCAACTATTGTGCCTTACTTGAGAAACCAAGCTAATTTTGCTTGATACTTTTGGTTTTTCTCAATCTTCATAAAAAGACCCTTAATTTCACATCCTTGATAGTCTTCTAATAAATATGTTCTTGGATGTGTTTTGTACTTGTCTGATTCTAAATATTTCGGTAGTCCAGTTGGGTGTATAGCCTTTCTCAAATACATGCTTATATTTACTTATGCGTACATTATCACCAACGTTAAACGTGGGGTTTTTCAACATTTTTTATCATTATTATAAACTGTATTTAACAGACTGCGTTCGTTTGCCTTGTTGACTTGAATAGGACTCATTTTAATAGTCCGGCGAATTGAATTATTATATTTGTCAACCAACTCTCCATATAATTCAATCCACTTGTAAGAACCATTAATGCTAAACTCCTTCCACATCATGTTTTTAAGAGTTCGACAGAAACGCTCAACAATTGATGCCTTCAATACACTATACGTTGAATAATGGTTATTTTTAATTTCATCAGGTTTGAAATTGTGAGTTGAAAAACCTTTTCCATCGTAAGTCTGCAGGTTTTTCGGTATACGTGCCAATTTAAACCCTTCGATCGCAGTTGTTACTTTTCCACTTTTATTTTTTATAGCGACAGCCCAAGCGAATTTTGAAAATGTATCAATACGTCAGTAGAAATTTATATCCATTATTTGATTATAGTGACACTCATTTCAACCAAGTCAGCTTGCCATAGATCGTCTATACTCACAACATCATGGCGTCGTCGAAAATTTTTGGCGCTTGTTAATGAATCTCATAAACAATATTTTTTTTTTTTTTTTTTTTTAATATTTTATAACTACTTTTTTATCATTGAGCAATCAAAACTTAATTTGTTCAAAATGTGTTTCACTCTTACGGAGTCTTGACTCAAAATCACCATTTATGATCTTAAATTGTTCAATAGCATTTTTCAATTCATTTTCAAAATGTAGTTTTAAGAGAACTTCTTGTTTTGCTAATAGATTTTCATATTTACTAATTAAAACATTAAATATGTTCTCAAATACATTTCTTTCACGTTCTGCGTTGTTCAACATTAGTTTGCAACTCTCTTATTGAATTTCTCAAAATACTTTATAATGAAAGCATCAGTTTGATTACTTTTTATAAGAAGATCCTAGCAGAGTTAGAAGATCGTGCAAATTTATCCATGATTAGTATTAACATTCATATGTTGTAGTTCAGAAACGTATGATTTTATCCTTGATTAGAATTTTGATTGAAGTAATTTTTTAATAAACAAGATTAGAAGCATAGCCAGTTTTTCCATACTATTGCCACAACGAGCACTCATAATTTACAATATTAAAAAATTATAACGACTATGCTCATTGAAGGATGGTGAATGAATAAATAATTAAGTATAGAATATGCTTTATATATATAATTTTTTATTAAAATCTCTTTTTCTTAATATATAATATTAGCCTCCCTTAACTCTTCTATAATAGAAATAATCTCATTGTTATGATTATTATGTCCGGCTGATTGTGATGATATTAAAAGTCTAAGACGTTCAACTAGCTCGTTAGGATCATCCCACAGATGTAGTTACTCTTTGTATTATTCAACTGCATGAGTCCACTTCCCCCTTAACTTTTATTGGAGTAGAGGTGTCAGATTTATTTTTTCTTATAAACGACTTTTCTTCTATAAATTTTTTGATTAAATGTGTATATTTTTTAGCTTTAGAGCCCCGAATATGATTATAATCATAATTTTTTCTAAAAACATTTGTTGACAATATCATATTTTTATAATTGAATTTGTCACTTTCGGTGAACCCTGTATGCCTTGGAAAATATCAAAGAAATTAATCCTTGGTGTTACTTTAAATTTTTCATCTCCCAGTACAAGTATTCATTATCAAATTGTAATGGTAAGTTTCCCCAACTCCAGTTCTCCAGAGGGTTGTTTATGTGGACCGTAATTGCTGTCAACTAATTTTTCATTCTCAAAATCAGTGATGTGGGCGTTGATTAAATCGATGGGAGGTAGCCTAGCAGTAATAGAGCAATCTTGTTCTATATCATCGTCAAACGAATGGAAGTCAGACTCATGTAAACCAGCAGAGTATCATCGATATTCTTCATTAAAGCTGAGTGGTTTTGTTTTTTAATCTTAGTGGACGTATGTGCACCATGATACTTTTCTTCAGACGGCTCTTGTTTTTCTTGCAATTTAGAAGTTATAGATGTAGCTTTGTTAATGAAATCATTAAGCGGACGTGTAATTGGCTTGAATGTTTCTTCAAGTCTGAGTTCTGTTTCAATTTCATCAGAATGTTTTTAATTTTGAAATTTCCTTTTCAACTCCTTCTTGTCTTGATCAGTCTTTTTAAAATTTCTTCATTCATTTTAAGAAAATTAGGGTCTATTTGAAATTAGGGCCCATTTGAAATGAAGGTCTATTTGAAATTAGGCTTATTTTAAATAAAGGTCTATTGGAAATTAGGGTCTATTTGAAATGAGGGTCTATTTGAAATGAAGGTCTATTTGAAATTAGGGTTTATTTGAAATGAGGGTCTATTTGAAATGAAGATCTATTTTGAAATTAGGGTCTATTTGAAATGAGGGTATATTTGAAATGAAGGTCTATTTGAAATTAGGGTCTATTTGAAATGAGGTAGGCTTGTTCTCCTTCAACAGTTTAATTCATACTGATCTAAGTATCCTTATATCAAATTTATTAAATCCTAATGAAAGGTTAAATCCCAATCTTAACTAGCTAAAGTTCAAGGGATCATCCTTACTAATACATAAAAATCCATATTTATCTTCCAACACAAACGACAGTTGTGTGTAAATTTATCATAAGCTCATGTCACCACTGACGTGATCATTGATATGTGTTTCATATTTAATTCATCTTGTTTAAACATAAGTATCACATTTGCATAATCTTCATGTTGTTTGGGAATTCGTGTATAAGTTTGTGAAAGGTGTAAATGAATCGATATTCTTATGACGACCATACAAATATGCTCTAACATTATTTTGATTTTCCGTAGCGATATCATCAAAAATCATGATTTGAATTGTTCTTAGCCTGATCTGGTGCTATAACCTCAGCATTATCTGAAAACGTAAAATATCCCATACCTTTAATGGGCTTGATTAATTGTTCTAAGTACTGATATTTCGGTTGATATAATGATTTTGGAGTGGTAGACATATTTTCAAACTTCAGTCCATTTGGACTCATGGTTGACGCATCAGCCAATGTGTAACAGTGGATCACCGGCTTAGAGTATGGTAAGTGGCCACACCGGCTGGAGTATCCTTTATGTGTCATACCCGGCCTCTTTTGCACGAGATATGCAGACCGCTGGAGGGAAACCCAAACAAGGATCAACACCATCTGCACGCACCTGTCGTGACCCTTTTTCTAATGATAGATCTACCCATGCGCAGACATCGTATTACCATCTGGTGTAAAACTGGGATGTAGGCGCACTTGTATCTTTGGGTTTTTACTGTTACCACATGTTTGTTAGTTCTAAGATACTCACCCTATGTAATATTTGATCCTTAGACTATAAGCAAAAGGGTATATAAGCCCATACATTGCTCCAATAAAATCAGTACCAAGAAACATTCTTAGCGTATATACACTCTGAAACATTCTGATACTCATCCGAATAACTGGCTCAAAGTGCTAGATATTTGAAAAACCCTCTGGGCTTACTCAAAGCAAGAACAGAAACCACTGACAAGTGAACAGACTCTCTATCAAACTCAACATAACATTCGTTTTACCGCAATTCGATGGTCCGACAATAAGTGCTCTAATTGAATTTGGTAGTAAACTGCTATGACGAGTTCTTTTAGGCGAATTGGATGAAATCCTATTTCTTACAACAATATTAGATTTCTGTTTAACGAATTTCATATTTAGCGTGATATTGTTTGATTTTATCTTTATTCAACAACTGTCTCTCAACGAGTGATGAGTGTATATAGAAGCCAAGTGCTTTACAATAAATTCAATAAACCAAACGTAAGAATAAAATGTAAAATGAAATCAATCTATTTGTCTACCGTTACTATCTTTCTAATCAATCAGCTACTTATTACTAAAACTAACCTCTCATAATTTTATCAAATGTAAGAGGCCTAAAACTTATAACCTACTATCGAGGCTTTTCTTTTCATGCTATTGGTTTTATTTGAAATCTGTTGGAAATTATTATCTTTAATATGAGATATTCTCGCGGAGCAGTTTTCATTTTTGGTAGATCAACAGCCGTCAGGTAGGTTTTGACGTCGTTGATGTGATTTTCTGAAGTAGTTAACCTTTAATATTTCTACAGAATTGGAATTTATTGCTATAAAGCTTAGTATTTTTAATGTTAGCAATTTTGATTACTTGTTCTTATATTTCTCCTCTCTTCTGATAATTCTGTTTTATTTTGAACATTTCTCAGCTATCAAATCTGTTTCTTCCTTAACTTCCGATCGGGATATCCTCGTGGTTCTCGGTGATTTTTTACATTGCAGGAACTACTTGGATCTCTACTCCGTGGCTCTACTGTGTTGATCTTAAGGATACTATAATGATTTCTTTGATCATTTATTTGAGATTTCTTTATCACAAATTAATGGCATTCCCAATTCTTTTGGCAAGATGCTTGATCTGTTTTTGCTTGGATCCTTCATTTCCATCTGTTTCCCGTATTGCTCCCTTTCTCTTCCTGGAAGATTCATATCACCTGACTTTGGAATTGTTGATGGAATTGCCTACCTAAAAATGGGAGCAAGTCCAGCCTAGGACCTAGAAAGCGTTATTCGCCAGTTTTCTGAAGGCTGATTTTAACAAGTTAAATCAGCTTTTATCCCAAACTGACTGGTCATGTATTTTCAAGTGTATAGGGATATGGATGAAGCAGTTGCATTTTTTTATCTTACTTTTAATAATTTATTTGATCTTTGTGTTCCATCTTGTACTCTAAGTATGTCTAAAAATTCTCATTTGGTTTACACGGGAATTAACACGATTAAAAAACGTTAAATCTAAATTTTTATAAGAAATTCAGAGAAAACTGGGTCTTCCCTGGATCTCTCTCGTTATTTAATTGCTCGATCCGAGTTCTCTGCCTTGAACAGCCTGTGCTATCGGAATTACCTTCTAAGCTGTGGTCAGCAGTTTCGAAGTAATCCTAAAACTTTTTATAACTTTGTTAGTTTTTCAAGCGCAAATCATCAACACTTCCTCCCCTCAATGGTCTTTGAAAACGAGACTGCTAACTCTGATCATGCAATAGCCGATTTATTTGCCGATTTTTTCCAATCAACTTATTGTACTCATCAAAATAATCTAAACTTGACTTATCCATACAGTGTAAAATGCTTCAAATTGTAACTTTAGGCTATTGATCACTGAGGATTCGCTTCTGAGAGACCTAAAGGCATTTATGGTTGTCTTGCCCTTCCCGGGTCCGGATGGAGTTCCTGGTTGCGTCCCGTGAAATTGTGCCGATGGCCTCATGAAACCTTTGTATATTTTATTTAATTTGTTCTCTCGAGTCGTGCCACTTTTGACATTTGGAAAGCATCGTTTATTATTCCCCTTCATAAAAAGGGTACTAAATCTAACACTTGTAACTATAGGGGTATCTCTAAATTGTCTGCAATTCCTAAAACTTTTGAGAAATTAATTACTTCTCAATTGGCAACATCTTTGCAGATCTATTGTTTCACCTTGTCAGCATGAGTTTCATGAAATATGGATCTACTACCACTAACTTATTAGAATTTACTCCCATTGTAACACAGGGGTTTCAAAATAAATTGCAAGCAGATGTCATTTACACTGATTTTAGCAAAGCTTTTGATTCTGTTAATCATAGTCTATTAATACATAAACTTAATTTGCTTGGATTTCCTGATAAACTAATACTTTGGATTGCAAACTATTTATGTTCTAGAACTCAACAAGTTAATTTTAATGGAACTTTATCCAAGCCAGTGCAAAAGTTACCGCGGGTGTTCCTCAAGGTAGTCATCTTGGGCCTTTACTTTTTTCACTATTCATTAATGATTTGGCTTCAGAAATTTCTAGTTCCCGGGTTCTGATGTATGCCGATGATGTAAAACTTTGTTTGTCACGAACTGAATCTTGCCGTGTGAATCACGGTCTACAAAGTGATCTCGACGCACTTCAAGCCCGGTGTAAAGTTAACGTACTTCATCTCAATTTTACTAAATGTACCGTATCGTCCTGTAGTAGGCGAACAATTCCACTCATAATAACTACTTCTCTTGACGGCAAGCCTTTTCAGAGAATAGAGTCGGTCAATGATTTGGGTGTCCTTTTCGATCCAAAAACTAAAGTTTTGATAAGCACATCTCTTCTGCTGCTAATCGAGCTTTTGGTGTCTTGGGATTCATAAAGCGGTGGTCTAAGGAATTTGACGATCCCTACCTAACAAAAACTCTTTATACTTCACTTGTACGCCCTATTCTTGAATATGGATCGTGTGTATGGTCCCCCTAATACATGATTCATCAGGAAAGATTGGAGGCTGTACAAAAACAATTTCTTCTTTTTGCACTTAGAGGCCTTAGCTGGAGTACTAATACTCGATTACCTTCGTATCGTAGTAGACTATTGTTAATTAACCTCCTTTCTCTTTCGGATCGCAGAACCATGCTTGGTGTAGTTTTCTTACACAAACTAATTAATGGTGAGATAGATTCCTTGTATCTAATTAGCTTAAATTAGTTTTGCGGTTCCGGTCCGAAGTACTAGAAACTTTCTTTCCTTGTCCCTTCAATTCAGTACCACGAATTATGCTTTACATAATCCGTTCCGTGTCTTATGTACTAACTATAATAGTCTTTCTCATGTAGTGGGTTATTTTACTTCTTTGTCTTTTCTTAGAAGGACACTTCTCTTTTACTTATCTAATCAATCTATATAGTATTGTTTTCCTTTAATGTTATATTGTATATATTATATATTGTATATATTATATTATATTTGTATAATATACATTATATTCCGCGTGCCTTAACAAGTTGATCACTTCGTCACTACATTTAATTTAATTTTTCTCTTTTTCGTTTGGTCTGGTTAGTGTTTTTCTGGGGTTTTCCTAACCCTTGCAAATTGACTAATGTTGGACCAACGTTTCTTAATGTTTTTAATTTTTGTAATACTTCCCCAGTTAGTAAATTAATTAAAGTTAATATAAATCTTAATGTCAACTTGAAAATAATAAAAAAAAAAATTTTTTTTTTTTTTTATAGTTTTGAAATTTAATTTTAATATTATTCCTTAAATTTTTTGTATATTTTATTTTTACACTAATTTAATCTTTAGTTTTGTGTCGACTGCACATAGTCTGACAATAAATAAATAAATAAATAAATAAACTCAGGCACTTCAAAATTGAAAAACCAATATGATATTGATGATTTATGTATGATATTCTTCTTTGTAATGTTTTCAAAAGAAAAATGGTTTCTCTTCAATATTTATTACTTCCATTTTAAATATTCTTCACTTTAAGCCCCAATAGACTTTAGAAATAGTTTATTTTGTATTGTAAGATTAGTGTTTGTAATGCGTGTTGTCTCCTTAACTGCAAACGGCTGACTGTTAGCGCTTTTATCAGTATTGAGTCTTTTATTAAAAATAATCATATTTACTTAGGCTTCAAGTGCAAGCGTATTGTAATTTCTTCACCACGAAAATCGATCAAGTCTCCGTCCTGATCAAGTACTCGAATTGTTAGAGAACCTATCTCTTTAGTGTTCACAGGTAAATAGATAAGATTCTTAGGGACTTCAATCAATTGATTTCTTGGTGCGACATTTTCATACAACACCATGTAAGGTATGTGCTCTAGTATTATTCATATAGGATGATTTCACAATACTACATTCGATTATTCCATCATTTACTTTAGTAATTTTTACAGGTAGCTCAGAAATATGAACTACATTTTTTTCGATAAATTGCTGATTTAAAACCAAAAAGTGAACCAATATTATTCTCCTTTTTCAAAGTGTATATCATGCTTTTTAGATAAAAGTGATGTCTTGAAGCGTATTATTGTTTGCCTCAATTATCAAACTTCTAAATATTATTTCCTTTTCTGGTGAATTCTGCGCTTATTATGTTAATTATATCTGTAAATTCATATGCTCCAGTTGGAATTGAAATTACTTTATTATCATAATAAAAAACGATTAATAATTGCATTAACATTTGCTATAGAATTATATGAATGAAAATTCACTAAAGCACATTCATATTCCTCTGATAATACAATGGGTGGGAAATAATGTGCTACTAATATTGAGGAATTACCGCTAACCGTCAACGATAGTGACATTTGGATGGTATTAAATGGACTGATTACAATATAACGTTTGTAGTTTTTTTCATTTGAACTCATAAAACATCATCCTTATCAATCCAACTATTGTGCTCACTTGAGAAACCAAGCCACTTTGCTTGGATACTTGGTTTTTCTCAATTCCTCTTTTATAAAAAGACCCTTTAATTTCACATCCTTGATAGTCTTCTAATAAATGATTTTGTTGGATTTGCGTTTTGTACTCGTCTGATTCTAAATATTTCGGTAGTCCAGTAATTGTATAGCCTTTCTCAAATACATGCTTATATTTACTTATGCGTACATTATCACCAACGTTAAACGTGGGTTTTTCACCATTTTTTTATCATCATTATTATAAACCGTATTTAACAGACTGCGTTCGTTTGCCTTTTTGTTGACTTGAATAGGACTCATTTTTAATAGTCCTATGAATTGCACTATTATATTTGTCAACCAACTCTCCATATAATTCAATCCACTTGTAAGAACCTTTATTAATGCTAAACTCCTTCCACATCATGTTTTTAAGAGTTCGGACAGAAACGCTCAACAATTGATGCCTTCAATACACTATACGTTGAATAACGGTTAATATTTTTTAATTTCACTTTGGTTTGAAATTGTGAGTTGAAAAAAAACTTTTCCATCGTAAGTCTGCAGGTTTTTCGGTATACGTGCCAATTTAAAAACTCCTTCGATCGCAGTTGTTACTTCTTTTCCACTTTTATTTTTTATAGCGACAGCCCAAGCGAATTTTGAAAAATGTATCAATGATTGTCAGTAGAAATTTATATCCATTATTTGATTGAGAGTGGACACTTTTTTCAACCAAGTCAGCTTGCCATAGATCGTCTATACCTTTCACAAACAACATGGCGTCGTCAAAAAATTTTTATGCGCTTGTTAATGAATCTCAAAAATAATATTTTCTTTTTTTTTTTAATATTTTATAAATACTTTTTTATCATTAAGTAATTTAAACTTAATTTGTTTCAAAATGTGTTTCGACTCTTACTGAGTCTTTGACTCAAAATCGTTTACTTATGATCTTAAATTGTTCAATAGCATTTTTCAATCTCATTTTCAAAATGTAGTTTTAAGAGAACTTCTTGTTTTGCTAATGGACTTTCATGGTTTACTAATTAAAACATTAAACATGTTCTCAAATACATTTCTTTCACGTTCCATGCGTTGTTCAACATTAGTTTGCAACTCTTTTATTGAATTTTCAAAATATTTTATAATGAAAGCATCAGTTTGATTACTTTTATAAGAAGATCCCCTAGTCAGAGTTAGAAGATCGTGCCAAATTTATTCATGATTAGTATTAACTATTCATATGTTGTAGTTCGGAAACGTATGATTTTATCCTTGATTAGAATTTTGGTTGAGAGTATACTTTTTAGATAAACAAGATTAGAGTTATTTTAGATAGTTTTTTCCATACTATGCTGCCACACACGAGCACTCATAGATTTACAATATTAAAAATTATAACGACTATGCTCATTGAAAGATGGTGATATGAATAACAACAATTAGAGTATAGAATATGCTTTATATATATAATTTTTATTAAAATCTCTTTTCTTAAATATATAATATTAGCCTCCTTAACTTTTCTATAATAGAAATAATCTCATTTGTTATGATTATTATGTCCGGCTGATTGTGATGATATTAAAAGTCTAAGACGTTCAACTAGCTCGTTAGGATCATCCCAATAGATGTAGTTACTCTTTGTATTATTCAACTGCATGAGTCCACTTCCCTTAACTTTTATTGAGTAGAGGTGCTCTTCGATTTATTTTTTCTTTATAAACGACTTTCTTCTTCTATAAATTTTTTGATTAAATGTGTATATTTTTTTTAGCTTTAGAGCCCCGAATATGAATTAGTGGGATCATAATTTTTTCTAAAACATTTGTTGACAATATCATATTTTTATAATTGAATTTGTCACTTTCGGTGAACCCGTAGGCGCCTTGGAAAAATATCAAAGAAATTAATCCTGGTGTTACTTTAAATTTTTCAATCTCCTCCCAGTATAGAAGTATTCATTATCAAATTGCAATGGTAAGTTTCCCCAACTCCATTCTCCAGAGGGTTGTTTATGTGGACCATAATTGCTGTCAACTAATTTTTCATTCTCAAAATCAGTGATGTGGGCGTTGATTAGAATCGATGGGAGGTAGCTCAGCAGCAATAGAGCAATCTTGTTCTATATCATCGTCAAACGAATGGAAGTCAGACTCATGCAAACCAGCAGGAGTATCATCGATATTCTCATTAAAGCTGAGTGGTTTTTGTTTTTTAATCTTAGTGGACGTATGTGCAAATTCATGATACTTTCTTCAGACGGCTCTTGTTTTTCTTTCAATTTGTAGTTATAGTTGTAGCTTTGTTAATGAAATCATTAAGCGGACGTGTAATTCATTTACTGCTTCTTCAAGTCTGAGTTCTGTTTCAATTTCATCATGTTTTAGACTTTGAAATTTCCTTTTCAACTCCTTTCTTGTCTTGATCAGTTCTTTTAAAATTTCTTCTATTCCATTTTAAGAAAATTAGGTCTATTTGAAATTAGGTCTATTTGAAATGAAGGTCTATTTGAAATTAGGGTCTATTTTAAATTAAAGGTCTATTTGAAATTAGGGTCTATTTGAAATGAGGGGTCTATTTGAAATGAAGGTCTATTTGAAATTAGGTTTATTTGAAATGAGGGTCTATTTGATAATGAAGATCTATTTGAAATTAGGGTCTATTTGGAAATGAGGGTATATTTGAAATGAAGGTCTATTTGAAATTAGGGTCTATTTGAAATGAGGTAGGCTTGTTTCCTCTAACAGTTTAACTATACCGATCTAAGTATCCTTATATCAAATTTATTTAAACTTTAATGAAAGTGTTAAATCCCAATCTGTAACGGCCAAAGTTCAAGGGATCATCCTTACTAATACATAAAAATCCATATTTATCTTTCCAACACAACGACATAGTTGTGTAAATCTATCATAAGTCATGTCACCACTGACGTGATCATTATATATGTGTTTCATATTTAATTCCATCTTGTTTAAACATAAGCATCACATTTGCATTATCTTCATATGTTGTTTAAATTGTGTATAAGTTTGTGAAAGGTAAAATGAATCGATACCATGATGACCCATACAAAAATATTCTAACATTATTTTGATTTTCCGTAGCGATATCATCAAAAATCATGATTGAATTGTTCTTAGCTCATCTGGTGCTATAACCCCTGCATTATCTGAAAACGTAAAATATCCTATACCTTTAATGGGCTTGATTAATTGTTCTAAGTACTGATATTTAAGTTGATATAATGATTTTTGAGTACAGGTATATATTTTCAAACTTCAGTCCATTTTGGACTTTCTATCAAACTCATAACATTTGTTTTACCGCAATTTGATGGTCCGACAATAAGTGCTCTAATTGGCCCGTAGTAAACTGCTATGACGAGTTTAGGTGACTGATGTGAAATCCATATTTTTACAACAATATGATTTCAGTTTAACGAATTTCATATTTAGCGTGATATTGTTTGATTTTATTCGTTCAACAATCGTCTCAACAAGATGAGGTATATAGAAGCTATGCGTTTTTATAATAAATTCAGTTGTAAAACTTATACGGAAGATTTAAGTAAATAATTTAATTGACCACTCCCATTTGAATTACATCTACCCGGATATCAGTTTTGTGGACCTGGAACAAATTGAAAGAGCGATTGAAACGTGGTGACAAGGATAAATCCATTGATTCCCATTTTTCGCGAACACGATATTGTTTACTCAGAGAGTAGTAATATTTCCAAATATTTTTTAGTGAAAGAGAGAAAAGGTCTGTAAGAAAGTTCAAGTAGAAAAAAATATTTCCCAATGCGCTATTGCAACTAGGTACCAAATTGAAAAACCAAATGATATTGAAAATGCGATAAAAATAGCACATAAGCATGTAAAAAATTCTTTGAGGAAAGAAAAAGGTTATCCCTCGAATTATTGGCGTTCCAATAACCGGAGGAGCATTACTATTGATACCGATCTTAGCAGCTTTAAAGCTACCTTGGGGGCATAACATCTGCCGGGTCATCGATCATTAAAACGTTTAATGAAATTGATGAAGAAGCAATTGGAAGATATGCCCGTCATAATCGAAAAATGGAATCTATTGCTGTTGGTAAAGGACTATTTTTAAAGCCATATAAGAGTGATATGGATTGTATCTGTCTCCATATCATTTTGAAATGAGTCAGTCAAAAAACTTAAATAGGCTACCTAAAAGAGCACTTACTAATTTTAGATATACAGATATTTGCTAAGGATATTCCACATTTTCAGGGTTTTTATGAGAGACTCTTCCAACGAAATTTATGAAGTCAACAATGTGGTATGATTAACTTGGATTCTATTCAAGGTAAAGGTACTCATTGGGTAGCCTATTATAGAAATAATGGAAAAACTATTGATAGTTTTAATCACAACCACTGAAAGAAGTAATTCTGGCTATTTGGGAACAGAAATTGAATATAACTATATATAAAGTTCAAAAATTTAACTCTTTAAATTGTGGACATTTGTGTCTACACCATTTTAAGCTGTTTTTCTGAAATAAATAAAATGAAAACAAATACACAATAAATTTTTTTCCTTTTATTTACAATAAAAATTATTTATTAGAAGACTATCAAGTGATGTAAATTAAAGCGGTCTTGAGGAACGAGAAAAACCAAGTATCCAAGCAGCTATCTAAAAAGGGTCTAAGGTATTAGTAAAGGCTTTAAGCCGCTACTAAATAGATGATTGATAAGGATGATGTTTCATGAGTTCAAATAAAAGAAACTACAAACCGTTATATTGTAATCAGTCCATTTAATACCATCAAAATGTCACTATCGGCTTACTTTATTAGTGGTAATTCCTCAATATTGGTAGCACATTATTTCCCACCCATTGTATTATCAGAGGAATATGAATTTGCTCTAGTGAATTTTCATTCATAGTAATTTATAGCAAATGTCAATGCAAAGCTAATACCGTTTTTATTATGCATAATAAAGTAATTTCAATTCCAACTGGAGCATATGAATTTACAGATATAAAATGACATAATAAGCGTCGAATTCACCAGAAAAGGAAATAATATTGAGGATTTGATAATTGGATGTAAAACAATAATACGCTTGCACACATCACTTTTATCTAAAAAACATGATATACACTTCTTGAAAAGGAGAATAATATTGGTTCACTTTTTGGTTTTAAATCTCAAAATTTATCGAAAAAATGTAGTTCATATTTCTGAGCTACCTGTAAAAATTTCTAAAGTAAATGATGTAAGAATCGAATGTAGTATTGTGAAATCATCCTATATGAATAATACACCAGCACATACCTTACATGAACTTGCCGTAAATGTCGCACCAGGATATAAATTGATTGAAGTCCCTAAGAATTTTATCTATTTTACCTGTGAACACTAAAGAGATAGGTTCTCTAACAATTCGAGTATTTGATCAGGGACGGAGATTTTGATCGATTTTCGTGGTGAAGAAATTACAGTATGCCAGAATTTCAGCTTCTAAATAAACATGATTATTTTTAATTAAAGACGCAATACTGATAAAAGCATTCACCAGTCGTAGCCGTTTGCAGTTAAGAAGATGTAACACGCATTACAAACACTAATCTTAAGTTATCAGACAAAATAAACTATTTCTAAAGTCTATTGGGCTTAAAGTTAAGAATATTTAAAATGGAAGTAATAAATATTGAAGAGAAACCATTTTTTTTTGAAAAACATTACAAAGAAAGAATATCATACATATTCATTATATTTGCAAACATTTAATAACAATGATGAAGTTAGGATATCTATTCAAAATCAAGATTTATATGTACTACCTTGTGAGAGTTACATTAATGTTGAAGGATTTTATATCTAATATCACACCTATGAAAGGTCTACAACAACAATTGGTGCATTATCCTTAAACTGTGGCATTGAGAGAAGTGGCTCTGAAGTCTCTTTCATATAATAGCTAGATTGGAAATTGCTATACATATCATAGAGAGTTGCAATTCGACCATGATCAAATTTCAAGTTCATATCTCCATAAGGAAAGGATTCTGAATTTAAAAATACTTTCAAATTCCTCAAATTAGAATGAATAATTTTATCTTTCTCTTCAAATGCTATAATAGCATATCGTGGACGTTCTGTAGATGCTGCTAATTTAACATTCCAAATATGATTAGTTCCATCAACTAATCATGGATTCATATAACATTCCCAACTACGAAATGGAATGCTCAGAGGTTTTCCATGCTTTATCAAATTCAACTGTTTCAGTTTAGCGCTATCGCTTAGTTGAATATGTGGAATTTTCCATGTAACATTTGTGATAACAAGTTTTTGAGTTACTTCATCTGTTGCCTTGTATAATGATCTGTTGAAATCCTTATTCATAATCAAAATCAACTCATGCTTGCAATTAACAATCATTTTCTTAAAGTCTTCAGCGAAACCAAGCACTTTTCTCAAAGGTAAAGAAAAGTTGAAATACTCAGCATCCACTTGATCATTAAGAAACCACCCAGCATTTACAAGCATATCACTTTCTCCTTTATTCAATGACACCAAATTTTTCAATGTTGTAGTAGTACCAACATAGCGAGTGCGATCAATTTCAGTACCATTGATTTCATAACGCATTTCTTCAAAAAGGTGTGAAACGCAATTGTTTAGTAGTTTACCTTTTACCGCTTTAATAGGTGTAATATTAGATATAAATCCTTCAACATTAATGTAACTCTCACAAGGTAGTACATATAAATCTTGATTTTGAATAGATATCCTAACTTCATCATTGTTATTAAATGTTTGCAAATATGATGAATATGTATGATATTCTTTCTTTGTAATGTTTTCAAAAGAAAATGGTTTCTCTTCAATATTTATTACTTCCATTTTAAATATTCTTCACTTTAAGCCCAATAGACTTTAGAAATAGTTTATTTTGTATTGTAAGATTAGTGTTTGTAATGCGTGTTGTCTCCTTAACTGCAAACGGCTGACTGTTAGCGCTTTTATCAGTATTGCGTCTTTAATTAAAAATAATCATATTTATTTAGGCTTCAAGTGCAAGCGTATTGTAATTTCTTCACCACGAAAATCGATCAAGTCTCCGTCCTGATCAAGTACTCGAATTGTTAGAGAACCTATCTCTTTAGTGTTTACAGGTAAATAGATAAAATTCTTAGGGACTTCAATCAATTTATATCCTGGTGCGACATTTACAGCAAGTTCATGTAAGGTATGTGCTGGTGTATTATTCATATAGGATGATTTCACAATACTACATTCGATTCTTACATCATTTACTTTAGTAATTTTTACAGGTAGCTCAGAAATATGAATTACATTTTTTCGATAAATTGCAGATTTAAAACCAAAAAGTGAACCAATATTATTCTCCTTTTCAAAGTGTATATCATGTTTTTTAGATAAAAGTGATGTCTGAAGCGTATTATTGTTTGCCTCAATTATCAAATCCTCAATATTATTTCCTTTTCTGGTGAATTCTGCGCTTATTATGTTAATTATATCTGTAAATTCATATGCTCCAGTTGGAATTGAAATTACTTTATTATCATAATAAAAACGATTATTACTTGCATTAACATTTGCTATAGAATTATATGAATGAAAATTCACTAAAGCACATTCATATTCCTCTGATAATACAATGGGTGGGAAATAATGTGCTACTAATATTGAGGAATTACCGCTAACCGTCAACGATAGTGACATTTTGATGGTATTAAATGGACTGATTACAATATAACGTTTGTAGTTTCTTTTATTTGAACTCATGAAACATCATCCTTATCAATCCATCTATTGTGCTTGAGAAACCAAGCCACTTTACTAATACCTTAGACCCTTTTTTAGATAGCTGCTTGGATACTTGGTTTTTCTCAATTCCTCTTTATAAAAAGACCCTTTAATTTCACATCCTTGATAGTCTTCTAATAAATATTTTATTGTAAATAAAAGGAAAAAAAAAAAAAATTTATTGTGTATTTATTTCATTTTATTTATTTCAGAAAAAACAGCTTAAAATGAATTGTAGACACAAATGTCCACAATTTAAAGAGTTAAATTTTTGAACTTTATTATAGTTATATTCAATTTCTGTTCCCAAATAGCGAATTACTTCTTTCAGTGGTTGTAGATTCCCGAAACTATCAAAATAATAGTTTTTTCCATTATTTCTATAATAGGCTACCCAATGAGTACCTTTACCTTGAATAGAATCCAAGTTGATAATACCACATTCTGTTGACCAAGGGTGATTTGGAAGAGAGTCTCTCATAAAAACCCCTCGAAAATGTGGAATATCCTTAGCAAATATCTGTATATCAAAATTAGTAAGTGCTCTTTTAGGTAGCCTATTTAAAAGTTTTTTGACTTGATACCATTTCCATGATGATATGGAGACAGATACAATCCATATCCACTCTTATATGGCTTTAAAAATAGTCCTTTACCAACAGCAATAGATTCCATTTTTCGATTATGACGAATAGCCTCTTCCAATTGCTTCTTCCCATCCTTGATTTCATTAAACGTTTTAATGATCGATGACCCGGCAGATGTTATACCCCCAAGAGCGCTTAAAGCTGCTAAGATCGGTATCAATGGTAATGCTCCTCCGGTTATTGGAACGCCAATAATTCGAGGGATAATAGCTTGCTTTTTCTTTCCACTCAAAGAATTTTTTACATGCTTATGTGCTATTTTTATCGCATTTTCAATATCATTTGGTTTTTCAATTTTGAGTGCCTGAGTTGCCAACTTAATAGCATTGGGAAATATTTTTTTCACTTGAACTTTCTTACAGACCTTTTCCTCTCTTTTCACTAAAAAAAAATATTTGGAAATATTACTACTCTCTGAGTAAGCAATATCGTGTTCGCGAAAGGCGGAGTCCAATGGATTTATCCCCTTGTCACCACGTTTCAATCGCTCTTTCAATTTTGTTCCAGGTCCACAAAACTGATATCCGGGTAGATGTAATTCAAATGGGAGTGAGTCAATTAAATTATTTACTTGACCTCTTCCATTATACACGTTTGGTTTACAACTGAATTTATTATAAAAACGCATAGCTTCTATATACACTCATCACTTGTTGAGAGACAGTTGTTGAATAAAGATAAAATCAAACAATATCACGCTAAATATGAAATTCGTTAAACAGAAATCTAATATTGTTGTAAGAAATATGGATTTCACATCCAATTCGCCTAAACTCGTCATAGCAGTTTACTACCAAATTCAATTAGAGCACTTATTGTCGGACCATCAAATTGCGGTAAAACAAATGTTATGTTGAGTTTGATAGAGAGTCCAAATGGACTGAAGTTTGAAAATATATACCTGTACTCAAAATCATTATATCAACCGAAATATCAGTACTTAGAACAATTAATCAAGCCCATTAAAGGTATGGGATATTTTACGTTTTCAGATAATGCTGAGGTTATAGCACCAGATCAGGCTAAGAACAATTCAATCATGATTTTTGATGATATCGCTACGGAAAATCAAAATAATGTTAGAGCATATTTTTGTATGGGTCGTCATAAGAATATCGATTCATTTTACCTTTCACAAACTTATACACGAATTCCCAAACAACTTGTAAGAGATAATGCAAATGTGATACTTATGTTTAAACAAGATGAATTAAATATGAAACACATATATAATGATCACGTCAGTGGTGACATGACTTATGATAAATTTACACAACTATGTCGTTTGTGTTGGAAAGATAAATATGGATTTTTATGTATTAGTAAGGATGATCCCTTGAACTTTGGCCGTTACAGATTGGGATTTAACACTTTCATTAAAGTTTAATAAATTTGATATAAGGATACTTAGATCAGTATGAATTAAACTGTTGAAGGAGAACAAGCCTACCTCATTTCAAATAGACCCTAATTTCAAATAGACCTTCATTTCAAATATACCCTCATTTCAAATAGACCCTAATTTCAAATAGATCTTCATTTCAAATAGACCCTCATTTCAAATAAACCCTAATTTCAAATAGACCTTCATTTCAAATAGACCCTCATTTCAAATAGACCCTAATTTCAAATAGACCTTTATTTAAAATAGACCCTAATTTCAAATAGACCTTCATTTCAAATAGACCCTAATTTCAAATAGACCCTAATTTTCTTAAAATGAATGAAGAAATTTTAAAAGAACTGATCAAGACAAGAAAGGAGTTGAAAAGGAAATTTCAAAGTCTAAAACATGATGAAATTGAAACAGAACTCAGACTTGAAGAAACATTCAAGCCAATTACACGTCCGCTTAATGATTTCATTAACAAAGCTACATCTATAACTTCTAAATTGAAAGAAAAACAAGAGCCGTCTGAAGAAAAGTATCATGAATTTGCACATACGTCCACTAAGATTAAAAAACAAAAACCACTCAGCTTTAATGAGAATATCGATGATACTCCTGCTGGTTTACATGAGTCTGACTTCCATTCGTTTGACGATGATATAGAACAAGATTGCTCTATTGCTGCTGAGCTACCTCCCATCGATTTAATCAACGCCCACATCACTGATTTTGAGAATGAAAAATTAGTTGACAGCAATTATGGTCCACATAAACAACCCTCTGGAGAATGGAGTTGGGGAAACTTACCATTGCAATTTGATAATGAATACTTCATACTGGGAGATGAAAAATTTAAAGTAACACCAGGATTAATTTCTTTGATATTTTCCAAGGCGCCTACGGGGTTCACCGAAAGTGACAAATTCAATTATAAAAATATGATATTGTCAACAAATGTTTTTAGAAAAAATTATGATCCCACTAATCATATTCGGGGCTCTAAAGCTAAAAAATATACACATTTAATCAAAAAATTTATAGAAGAAGAAAAGTCGTTTATAAGAAAAAATAAATCGAAGAGCACCTCTACTCCAATAAAAGTTAAGGGAAGTGGACTCATGCAGTTGAATAATACAAAGAGTAACTACATCTATTGGGATGATCCTAACGAGCTAGTTGAACGTCTTAGACTTTTAATATCATCACAATCAGCCGGACATAATAATCATAACAATGAGATTATTTCTATTATAGAAGAGTTAAGGGAGGCTAATATTATATATTAAGAAAAGAGATTTTAATAAAAAATTATATATATAAAGCATATTCTATACTTAATTGTTGTTATTCATTCACCATCTTTCAATGAGCATAGTCGTTATAATTTTTTAATATTGTAAATTATGAGTGCTCGTTGTGGCAGCATAGTATGGAAAAAACTATCTAAAATAACTCTAATCTTGTTTATTAAAAAGTATACTTCAACCAAAATTCTAATCAAGGATAAAATCATACGTTTCCGAACTACAACATATGAATGTTAATACTAATCATGAATAAATTTGCACGATCTTCTAACTCTGCTAGGGGATCTTCTTATAAAAGTAATCAAACTGATGCTTTCATTATAAAGTATTTTGAAAATTCAATAAAAGAGTTGCAAACTAATGTTGAACAACGCATGGAACGTGAAAGAAATGTATTTGAGAACATGTTTAATGTTTTAATTAGTAAATATGAAAATCTATTAGCAAAACAAGAAGTTCTCTTAAAACTACATTTTGAAAATGAATTGAAAAATGCTATTGAACAATTTAAGATCATAAATGGTGATTTTGAGTCAAGACTCCGTAAGAGTGAAACACATTTTGAACAAATTAAGTTTAAATTACTTAATGATAAAAAAGTGGTTATAAAATATTAAAAAAAAAAAAAAGAAAATATTGTTTATGAGATTCATTAACAAGCGCATAAAAATTTTTGACGACGCCATGTTGTTGTGAAAGGTATAGACGATCTATGGCAAGCTGACTTGGTTGAAATGAGTGTCCACTCTCAATCAAATAATGGATATAAATTTCTACTGACAATCATTGATACATTTTCAAAATTCGCTTGGGCTGTCGCTATAAAAAATAAAAGTGGAAAAGAAGTAACAACTGCGATCGAAGGAGTTTTTAAATTGGCACGTATACCGAAAAACCTGCAGACTTACGATGGAAAAGAGTTTTTCAACTCACAATTTCAAACCCTGATGAAATTAAAAAATATTAACCATTATTCAACGTATAGTGTATTGAAGGCATCAATTGTTGAGCGTTTCTGTCGAACTCTTAAAAACATGATGTGGAAGGAGTTTAGCATTAATGGTTCTTACAAGTGGATTGAATTATATGGAGAGTTGGTTGACAAATATAATAATTCAATTCATAGGACTATTAAAATGAGTCCTATTCAAGTCAACAAGGCAAACGAACGCAGTCTGTTAAATACAGTTTATAATAATGATGATAAAAAAATATTTGAAAAACCCACGTTTAACGTTGGTGATAATGTACGCATAAGTAAATATAAGCATGTATTTGAGAAAGGCTATACACCCAACTGGACTACCGAAATATTTAGAATCAGACAAGTACAAAACACACATCCAAGAACATATTTATTAGAAGACTATCAAGGATGTGAAATTAAAGGGTCTTTTTATAAAGAGGAATTGAGAAAAACCAAGTATCCAAGCAAAGTGGCTTGGTTTCTCAAGTGAGCACAATAGTTGGATTGATAAGGATGATGTTTTATGAGTTCAAATAAAAGAAACTACAAACGTTATATTGTAATCAGTCCATTTAATACCATCCAAATGTCACTATCGTTGACGGTTAGCGGTAATTCCTCAATATTAGTAGCACATTATTTCCCACCCATTGTATTATCAGAGGAATATGAATGTGCTTTAGTGAATTTTCATTCATATAATTCTATAGCAAATGTTAATGCAATTATTAATCGTTTTTATTATGATAATAAAGTAATTTCAATTCCAACTGGAGCATATGAATTTACAGATATAATTAACATAATAAGCGCAGAATTCACCAGAAAAGGAAATAATATTGAGGATTTGATAATTGAGGCAAACAATAATACGCTTCAGACATCACTTTTATCTAAAAAACATGATATACACTTTGAAAAGGAGAATAATATTGGTTCACTTTTTGGTTTTAAATCTGCAATTTATCGAAAAAATGTAGTTCATATTTCTGAGCTACCTGTAAAAATTACTAAAGTAAATGATGTAAGAATCGAATGTAGTATTGTGAAATCATCCTATATGAATAATACACCAGCACATACCTTACATGAATTTGCTGTAAATGTCGCACCAGGATATAAATTGATTGAAGTCCCTAAGAATCTTATCTATTTACCTGTGAACACTAAAGAGATAGGTTCTCTAACAATTCGAGTACTTGATCAGGACGGAGACTTGATCGATTTTCGTGGTGAAGAAATTACAATACGCTTGCACTTGAAGCCTAAATAAATATGATTATTTTTAATAAAAGACTCAATACTGATAAAAGCGCTAACAGTCAGCCGTTTGCAGTTAAGGAGACAACACGCATTACAAACACTAATCTTACAATACAAAATAAACTATTTCTAAAGTCTATTGGGCTTAAAGTGAAGAATATTTAAAATGGAAGTAATAAATATTGAAGAGAAACCATTTTCTTTTGAAAACATTACAAAGAAAGAATATCATACATATTCATCAATATCATTTGGTTTTTCAATTTTGAGTGCCTGAGTTTATTTATTTATTTATTTATTTATTGTCAGACTATGTGCAGTCGACACAAAACTAAAGATTAAATTAGTGTAAAAATAAAATATACAAAAAATTTAAGAGATAATATTAAAATTAAATTTCAAAACTATAAAAAAAAAAAAAAAAAATTTTTTTTTTTTATTATTTTCAAGTTGACATTAAGATTTATATTAACTTTAATTAATTTACTAACTGGGGAAGTATTACAAAAATTAAAAACATTAAGAAACGTTGGTCCAACATTCGTTGCAAGGGTTAGGAAAACCCCAGAAAAACACTAACCAGACCAAACGAAAAAGAGAAAAATTAAATTAAATGTAGTGACGCGGTGATCAACGGTAAGGCACGCGGAATATAATGTATATTATACAATATAATATAATATATACAATATATAATATATACAATATAACATTAAAGGAAAACAATACTATATAGATTGATTAGATAAGTAAAAGAGAAGTGTCCTTCTAAGAGAAGACAAAGAAGTGGCTCCACTCACTACATGAGAAAGACTATTATAGTTAGTACATAAGACACGGAACGGATTATGTAAAGCATAATTCGTGGTACAGCGTTGAAGGGACAAAGGAAGAAAGTTTCTAGTACTTCGGACCGGAACCGCAAAACTAATTTGGCTAATTAGATACAAGGAATCTATCTCACCATTAATTAGTTTGTGTAAGAAAACTACACCAAGCATGGTTCTGCGATCCGAAAGGGAAGGGAGGTTAATTAACAATAGTCTACTACGATACGAAGGTAATCGAGTATTAGTACTCCAGCTAAGGCCTCTAAGTGCAAAAAGAAGAAATTGTTTTTGTACAGCCTCCAATCTTTCCTGATGAATCATGTATTGGGGGGACCATACACACGATCCATATTCAAGAATAGGGCGTACAAGTGAAGTATAAAGAGTTTTTGTTAGGTAGGGATCGTCAAATTCCTTAGACCACCGCTTTATGAATCCCAAGACACCAAAAGCTCGATTAGCAGCAGAAGAGATGTGCTTATCAAACTTTAGTTTTGGATCGAAAAGGACACCCAAATCATTGACCGACTCTATTCTCTGAAAAGGCTTGCCGTCAAGAAAGTAGTTATTATAGGTAGGTGTTCGCCTACTATAGGACATTACGTTACATTTACTAAAATTGAGATGAAGTACGTTAACTTTACACCAGGCTTGAAGTGCGTCGAGATCACTTTGTAGACCGTGATTCACGCAAGATTCAGTTCGTGACAAACAAAGTTTTACATCATCGGCATACATCAGAACCCGGGAACTAGAAATTTCTGAAGGCAAATCATTAATGAATAGTGAAAAAAGTAAAGGCCCAAGATGACTACCTTGAGGAACACCCGCGGTAACACGCACTGGCTTGGATAAAGTTCCATTAAAATTAACTTGTTGAGTTCTAGAACATAAATAGTTTGCAATCCAAAGTATTAGTTTATCAGGAAATCCAAGCAAATTAAGTTTATGTATTAATAGACTATGATTAACAGAATCAAAAGCTTTGCTAAAATCAGTGTAAATGACATCTGCTTGCAATTTATTTTGAAACCCCTGTATTACAATGGAAGTAAATTCTAATAAGTTAGTGGTAGTAGATCTATATTTCATAAACCCATGCTGACAAGGTGAAACAATAGATCTGCAAAGATGTTGCAATTGAGAAGTAATTAATTTCTCAAAAGTTTTAGGAATTGCAGACAATTTAGAGATACCCCTATAGTTACAAGTGTTAGATTTAGTACCCTTTTTATGAAGGGGAATAATAAACGATGCTTTCCAAATGTCAGGGAAGTGGCACGACTCAACAGACAAATTAAATAAAATATACAAAGGTTTCATGAGGCCATCGGCACAATTTCTGAGGACGCAACCAGGAACTCCATCCGGACCCGGGAAGAGGACAGGTTTAACAGCCTTTAGGTCTCTCAGAAGCGAATCCTCAGTGATCAATAGCCTAAAGTTACAATTTGAAGCATTTACACTGTATGGATAAGTCAAGTTTAGATTATTTTGATGAGTACAATAAGTTGATTGGAAAAAATCGGCAAATAAATCGGCTATTGCCTGATCAGAGTTAGCAGTCTCATTTTCAAAGACCATTGAGGAGGGAAGTGTTGATGATTTGCGCTTAGCATTAACAAAGTTATAAAAAAGTTTAGGATTACTTCGAAACTGCTGACCACAGCTTCTAAGGTAATTCCGATAGCACAGGCTGTTCAAGGCAGAGAACTCAGATCGAGCAATTAAATAACGAGAGAGATCCAGGGAAGACCCAGTTTCTCTGAATTTCTTATAAAATTTAGATTTAACGTTTTTTAATCGTGTTAATTCCCGTGTAAACCAAATAGGTTTTTTAGACATACTTGGAGTACAAGATGGAACACAAAGATCAAATAAATTATTTAAAGTAAGATAAAAAAATGCAACTGCTTCATCCATATCCCTGCACTTGAAAAGCCATGACCAGTCAGTTTGGGATAAAAGCTGATTTAACTTGTTAAAATCAGCCTTCCGAAACTGGCGAATACGCTTTCTAGGTCCTAGGCTGGACTTTCCCATTTGGGTAGGCAATTCCATCAACAATTCCAAAGTCGGGTGATATGAATCTTCAGGAAGAGAAAGGGGAGCAATACGGGAAACAGATGGAAATGAAGGATCTAAAACAAAAATAAGATCAAGCATCTTACTTAAAGAATTGGGAATGCCATTAATTTGTGATAAAGAAATCTCAAATAAATGATCAAGGAAATCATTCTGTGTGGTGGAGGTCAATACAGCAGAGCCCGGAGTAGAGATCCAAGTAGTTCCTGCAATGTAAAAAATCACCGAGAACCACGAGGATATCCCGATCGGAAGTTAAGGAAGAAACAGATTTGATAGCTGAGAAATGTTCAAAATAAACAGAATTATCAGAAGAAGGAGGAATATAAGAACAAGTAATAAAATTGCTAACATTAAAAATACTAAGCTTTATAGCAATAAATTCCAATTCTGTAGAAATATTAAGGTTAACTACTTCAGAGGAAATATCACCATCAACAGCAATCAAAACACCACCACCACGACGGCAAGTACGATCCTTTCTAAAAAGTGAAAACTTATCGCAGAATATCTCTGTATTAAGAATGTCAGGCCTTAACCAAGTTTCAGTAAAGGCAATGACATGAAAAGGAAAAGAAACACTAGATAAGTAAAGGTTGCTAAGTTTGCTACAAAGACCTCTTACATTCTGATAGGTAAGCGAGAGGGAGGAGTTTAGTTTTTTTTGTTAATGGTAGCTGATTGGTTAGAAGAAGATAGTGACGGTAGACCAATCGGAGTCCGATTTCGTTTTTTTGCAGTATATTCTTTATACACGTTTGGTTTACAACTGAATTTATTATAAAAACGCATAGCTTCTATATACACTCATCACTCGTTGAGAGACAGTTGTTGAATAAAGATAAAATCAAACAATATCACGCTAAATATGAAATTCGTTAAACAGAAATCTAATATTGTTGTAAGAAATAGGGATTTCACATCCAATTCGCCTAAAAGAACTCGTCATAGCAGTTTACTACCAAATTCAATTAGAGCACTTATTGTCGGACCATCAAATTGCGGTAAAACGAATGTTATGTTGAGTTTGATAGAGAGTCTGTTCACTTGTCAGTGAGTTTTCTGTTCTTACACTTTGAGTAAGCCCAGAGGGTTTTTCAAATATCTAGCACTTTGAGCCAGTTATTCGGATGAGTATCAGAATGTTCAGAGAGTGTATTGCACGCTAAGAATGTTTCTTGAGTACTGATTTTATTGGAGCAATGTATGGGCTTATATACCCTTTTGCTTATAGTCTAAGGATCAAATATTACATAGGGTGAGTATCTTAGAACTAACAAACATGTGGTAACGATAAAAACTTAAAGATACAAGTGCGCCTACATCAGTTTACACCAGATGGTAATACGATGTCTGCGCATGGGTAGATCTATCATTAGAAAAAGGGTCACGACGGGTGCGTGCAGATGGTGTTGATCCTTGTTTGGGTTTCCCTCCAGCGGTCTGCATGTCTCTCGTTACAAAGAGGCCGGTATGGCCACTTGAGATGCTCCCGGCCGGTGTGGCCACTTACCATACTCCCGGCCGGTGATCCACTGTTACACATTGGCTGATGCGTCAACTAACAGAGTCCAAATGGACTGAAGTTTGAAAATATATACCTGCACTCAAAATCATTATATCAACCGAAATATCAGTACTTAGAACAATTAATCAAGCCCATTAAAGGTATGGGATATTTTACGTTTTCAGATAATGCTGAGGTTATAGCACCAGATCAGGCTAAGAACAATTCAATCATGATTTTTGATGATATCGCTACGGAAAATCAAAATAATGTTAGAGCATATTTTTGTATGGGTCGTCATAAGAATATCGATTCATTTTACCTTTCACAAACTTATACACGAATTCCCAAACAACTTGTAAGAGATAATGCAAATGTGATACTTATGTTTAAACAAGATGAATTAAATATGAAACACATATATAATGATCACGTCAGTGGTGACATGACTTATGATAAATTTACACAACTATGTCGTTTGTGTTGGAAAGATAAATATGGATTTTTATGTATTAGTAAGGATGATCCCTTGAACTTTGGCCGTTACAGATTGGGATTTAACACTTTCATTAAAGTTTAATAAATTTGATATAAGGATACTTAGATCAGTATGAATTAAACTGTTGAAGGAGAACAAGCCTACCTCATTTCAAATAGACCCTAATTTCAAATAGACCTTCATTTCAAATATACCCTCATTTCAAATAGACCCTAATTTCAAATAGATCTTCATTTCAAATAGACCCTCATTTCAAATAAACCCTAATTTCAAATAGACCTTCATTTCAAATAGACCCTCATTTCAAATAGACCCTAATTTCAAATAGACCTTTATTTAAAATAGACCCTAATTTCAAATAGACCTTCATTTCAAATAGACCCTAATTTCAAATAGACCCTAATTTTCTTAAAATGAATGAAGAAATTTTAAAAGAACTGATCAAGACAAGAAAGGAGTTGAAAAGGAAATTTCAAAGTCTAAAACATGATGAAATTGAAACAGAACTCAGACTTGAAGAAACATTCAAGCCAATTACACGTCCGCTTAATGATTTCATTAACAAAGCTACATCTATAACTTCTAAATTGCAAGAAAAACAAGAGCCGTCTGAAGAAAAGTATCATGAATTTGCACATACGTCCACTAAGATTAAAAAACAAAAACCACTCAGCTTTAATGAGAATATCGATGATACTCCTGCTGGTTTACATGAGTCTGACTTCCATTCGTTTGACGATGATATAGAACAAGATTGCTCTATTGCTGCTGAGCTACCTCCCATCGATTTAATCAACGCCCACATCACTGATTTTGAGAATGAAAAATTAGTTGACAGCAATTACGGTCCACATAAACAACCCTCTGGAGAATGGAGTTGGGGAAACTTACCATTGCAATTTGATAATGAATACTTCATACTGGGAGATGAAAAATTTAAAGTAACACCAGGATTAATTTCTTTGATATTTTCCAAGGCGCCTACGGGGTTCACCGAAAGTGACAAATTCAATTATAAAAATATGATATTGTCAACAAATGTTTTTAGAAAAAATTATGATCCCACTAATCATATTCGGGGCTCTAAAGCTAAAAAATATACACATTTAATCAAAAAATTTATAGAAGAAGAAAAGTCGTTTATAAGAAAAAATAAATCGAAGAGCACCTCTACTCCAATAAAAGTTAAGGGAAGTGGACTCATGCAGTTGAATAATACAAAGAGTAACTACATCTATTGGGATGATCCTAACGAGCTAGTTGAACGTCTTAGACTTTTAATATCATCACAATCAGCCGGACATAATAATCATAACAATGAGATTATTTCTATTATAGAAGAGTTAAGGGAGGCTAATATTATATATTAAGAAAAGAGATTTTAATAAAAAATTATATATATAAAGCATATTCTATACTTAATTGTTGTTATTCATTCACCATCCTTCAATGAGCATAGTCGTTATAATTTTTTAATATTGTAAATTATGAGTGCTCGTTGTGGCAGCATAGTATGGAAAAAACTGGCTAAAATAACTCTAATCTTGTTTATTAAAAAGTATACTTCAATCAAAATTCTAATCAAGGATAAAATCATACGTTTCTGAACTACAACATATGAATGTTAATACTAATCATGGATAAATTTGCACGATCTTCTAACTCTGCTAGGGGATCTTCTTATAAAAGTAATCAAACTGATGCTTTCATTATAAAGTATTTTGAAAATTCAATAAAAGAGTTGCAAACTAATGTTGAACAACGCATGGAACGTGAAAGAAATGTATTTGAGAACATGTTTAATGTTTTAATTAGTAAATATGAAAATCTATTAGCAAAACAAGAAGTTCTCTTAAAACTACATTTTGAAAATGAATTGAAAAATGCTATTGAACAATTTAAGATCATAAATGGTGATTTTGAGTCAAGACTCCGTAAGAGTGAAACACATTTTGAACAAATTAAGTTTAAATTACTTAATGATAAAAAAAGTAGTTATAAAATATTAAAAAAAAAAAAAAAAAAAAAAAAATATTGTTTATGAGATTCATTAACAAGCGCATAAAAATTTTCGACGACGCCATGATGTTGTGAAAGGTATAGACGATCTATGGCAAGCTGACTTGGTTGAAATGAGTGTCCACTCTCAATCAAATAATGGATATAAATTTCTACTGACAATCATTGATACATTTTCAAAATTCGCTTGGGCTGTCGCTATAAAAAATAAAAGTGGAAAAGAAGTAACAACTGCGATCGAAGGAGTTTTTAAATTGGCACGTATACCGAAAAACCTGCAGACTTACGATGGAAAAGAGTTTTTCAACTCACAATTTCAAACCCTGATGAAATTAAAAAATATTAACCATTATTCAACGTATAGTGTATTGAAGGCATCAATTGTTGAGCGTTTCTGTCGAACTCTTAAAAACATGATGTGGAAGGAGTTTAGCATTAATGGTTCTTACAAGTGGATTGAATTATATGGAGAGTTGGTTGACAAATATAATAATTCAATTCATAGGACTATTAAAATGAGTCCTATTCAAGTCAACAAGGCAAACGAACGCAGTCTGTTAAATACAGTTTATAATAATGATGATAAAAAAATATTTGAAAAACCCACGTTTAACGTTGGTGATAATGTACGCATAAGTAAATATAAGCATGTATTTGAGAAAGGCTATACACCCAACTGGACTACCGAAATATTTAGAATCAGACAAGTACAAAACACACATCCAAGAACATATTTATTAGAAGACTATCAAGGATGTGAAATTAAAGGGTCTTTTTATAAAGAGGAATTGAGAAAAACCAAGTATCCAAGCAAAGTGGCTTGGTTTCTCAAGTGAGCACAATAGTTGGATTGATAAGGATGATGTTTTATGAGTTCAAATAAAAGAAACTACAAACGTTATATTGTAATCAGTCCATTTAATACCATCCAAATGTCACTATCGTTGACGGTTAGCGGTAATTCCTCAATATTAGTAGCACATTATTTCCCACCCATTGTATTATCAGAGAAATATGAATGTGCTTTAGTGAATTTTCATTCATATAATTCTATAGCAAATGTTAATGCAATTATTAATCGTTTTTATTATGATAATAAAGTAATTTCAATTCCAACTGGAGCATATGAATTTACAGATATAATTAACATAATAAGCGCAGAATTCACCAGAAAAGGAAATAATATTGAGGATTTGATAATTGAGGCAAACAATAATACGCTTCAGACATCACTTTTATCTAAAAAACATGATATACACTTTGAAAAGGAGAATAATATTGGTTCACTTTTTGGTTTTAAATCTGCAATTTATCGAAAAAATGTAGTTCATATTTCTGAGCTACCTGTAAAAATTACTAAAGTAAATGATGTAAGAATCGAATGTAGTATTGTGAAATCATCCTATATGAATAATACACCAGCACATACCTTACATGAATTTGCTGTAAATGTCGCACCAGGATATAAATTGATTGAAGTCCCTAAGAATCTTATCTATTTACCTGTGAACACTAAAGAGATAGGTTCTCTAACAATTCGAGTACTTGATCAGGACGGAGACTTGATCGATTTTCGTGGTGAAGAAATTACAATACGCTTGCACTTGAAGCCTAAATAAATATGATTATTTTTAATAAAAGACGCAATACTGATAAAAGCGCTAACAGTCAGCCGTTTGCAGTTAAGGAGACAACACGCATTACAAACACTAATCTTACAATACAAAATAAACTATTTCTAAAGTCTATTGGGCTTAAAGTGAAGAATATTTAAAATGGAAGTAATAAATATTGAAGAGAAACCATTTTCTTTTGAAAACATTACAAAGAAAGAATATCATACATATTCATCACATTTGCAAACATTTAATAACAATGATGAAGTTAGGTGTAGCATGTTCTGGAATAACATATTAACAACAATACAAACATATTGTAGCAATTAGTTACAGTATTTATGTGCGCAACATTCAAGTGCATTTGCCTCTTAAGTAACATGACCACCCATGAGTGCATGGTGCTAGACAATTGCTGGGTCGGCAAATATAACACGCGAATTATGTATACGGTTTACGGCGAATACGAATATTATTGTATAAAGCGGTTTCACGACGAATACGAATAAGTATAAAGCGATTCTACGGCGAATACAAATAAGTATAAAGCGGTTCTACGGCGAATACAAATAAATTGGTATAAAGCGGTTTTGCGTTAATACATGTACTTTATTTGAGTGTCAAAAAACAACTGAACTCTTATACAATCTAGGGTTCCGATCAAATCTCGGTTGTCGTCTTATTTAATTCTATGTGTATACATTATGCAGCGAGAGCTGCGCCAAAATGTTTATGTTTACAATATGCAGCGAGAGCTGCGCCAAAATATTTATGTTTACAATAGTGGGTTTTACTTATGCTGGGTTATTGGAGATTGTTTACATGGAGGTTCAATAGAGTTAATAAATGTCAACAATTCTTATGACACTTTGGGTTAATGGTCAGTGGTCGGCATGGCTGTCAACTAATCTTGTGACACTTTCGGTATTTATTCTTTTTACATTAAAGTTGATTGTAAATCTTTTAAGTCAGCTGAAAGTCTGGATGGTGATGCTAATGGCATAACTCCTCCCCTGTTAGAGTATGAATTCTCCTGAATTTTTTTAACATTAATATTAATATTTTGCCTTTTACAACGTAAGTATATATAAATGATTAAACATAGTATGGTGATTAGTATGAATATAAATATAAGGCCGTTTGTTACTTTTTTTTGATATTTTAGTTCTGTAATTTCTTTTAGGTTTTCAAAATTTTTTATGGTTAAATGATCAAAGTTAATGGTGTTTTTGTAGGTTTGATTTAAAATGTCTGTGGGATAATAAAATTTTTCATAAAATTCAAATTTTTCGTTAGAAAATGCTTCTTTTAAAATTTGTATTTTGCAATTACCGAATTGTATTAGATTATTTCCATTAAGTATAATATTTCTGTCGTCACAGTTTTGAGATAATTTTTCTTTTCTTGCTTTTTTAATTATTAATGTGTCGTCGTCAATTTCTTCAATGCTTGTGATGTTATTAAATACAAATTTGCAATTATTATTAATGGTACAACTTTTGCTTAATTTAAGTTCTTTCAAAATTCTGTTTGGTTCATATTCTAGTGTTTTATTGTTGGCTTCTATAATGAATAAATTTTCCTGATCTATTTGAATATAATCTGTGTTCGGCATTAGGATTAGTAATTTAACATTTACACTTATATAATTTTTAGGAATCTTAATTGCTATAATAATGCAATTATTTTTATATTTTAGTATACCCATGCGGATTAATTTTAGTTTGTAAAAATCAATGTCAAATTTATTAATTTCTTCTTCGGATAGGATTTCGGGTAATATGATATTATTCTTTGCAGATGCTATGCTTTCCTGAATGTAATTTACTTTGTATTCAATATTCTTAAGTTTTTGCATTTGGTCTGTGTGTATAATTTTCATTATTATTTGTTCATTTTGACTGTTTATGCTTTGAAGTGTTTCGTTAATAATTATTCTGTCGTGTTTAATTGTTTCAGCTAAAGTCTGTATTGTGTCGTTGAAATGAGAATTTATGACAATTTGTTGATTCATGTTAGTTATAATATTGTGATTATTTTTATCAATTGTGTCAAGATGTTCTAAAATGTCTGTTCTATCTTCATCGTCCATTAGTCCGAAAAGCCATTTATATGAGGTTCCTACAATGTTTAATACTCCTCTTTTAATTCTATTGTATGGTGTTATGGATTTTATTTTTGCTCTAATTAAATTGATTTCTGTAAACAGCTCATTTTTATCTGTAATATTAATGTTTTTAATATTTGTTTCTATTTGCTTCATTATATCAATTAATGGGTCAATATTAATAATATGTAATATAATAACTGTTTCATTTACTATTTCCGTTTGGTAAGTTTAGATTGGTACATATCCTGCATTTGATTGTATTGGTTCAATTTGTAATGTTGTATGTACCATTGTGAATTTAGATAAAATCATGCAAAAAACGATAAGTATCTGGGAAAATGATTAGAGAAAAAATATTTGTTAATTTTGTTTAGTAAAATAATTTTTCGTGATTTTTTTTTTTTTTCTTTTATAGCGAATTGTTGTTTTCTTGATTTAACGGTCTTTTGATATTACATGGATGAATATTTTGTAGTTCTGCAAATCTGAAATATGGTTCGTCCTTATGTCTGACTCTTTTATAATTTTTTATTGGGCCTTTTTGTCTTTCTTCATTATAATCCTCTCTTGTATTGTTTCGTTTATTTATTATCTTTTTCTTTTGTTCTTCAATTGTTAGTTTTAGTTTGCCTTCATCTTCTGTGTTTTTAGCGTAGTATGGTGTGCACTTTATTGTTGAATGATGACGATTATTGTATGCTGTTATTGCTATCTGTATTTTAGATTCTATTGACAGTTCATTATTGTCTATTCCTGCTATGATTTCAATTAATGTGGAATGTAATCTTTCTATGTCTGCATTTCCTGTATGTGAATTTGGTTTTGTATAATGTACATCAACTTCTTCTTTGCTTAAAAATTGTACGATGTGTTCTGCTCTGAATTCATTATCCATGATAATTTTCTGTGGTTTATTAAACTTTGCAAAGTGTTCTATCATAATTTGTATCTTAGTTCGCCAATTTCTATCTGTTATGTTGTAGGCTACTGCAAATTTTGTAAGTTTATCTATGATTGTAACAAAAGATTTGTGTTTTATGTGAAAAATATCTAAGTGTATAATTTGATTTTTAGTATCTGGAGTTTCTGTAAAGTGAAATTTGGGTTTTATTGGGTTTCTGTCATATTTGATTTCTTTACATTTTTTGCAATTGGAAATTATTAACTGAATATGTTCTCTTAGATTTGGAAAATATATTTTATCTTTTAGTGAATTAAATGTCTCACTTATGCCACTGTGTAATGAATCTTTTGTGTGATATATTGCAATTTGTTTATGTAATTCTTCCTCGCTTAAAATTTCCTGTGCTCTTTTTGTGCATTTTAAAAATTTAATGTTCTTGCAATGGGAGAAAATGTTTATCAATATACATTGTATTTTATGATATATTGTATCTGGTACTTCTGAAAAAATTCCTACTGTTCCTTTTTTTATGTTATTTTGTAATTTTATTTCGATTTCTGATTCTGAATCTGCTGGGTTTATTTCAATTATTTTTCTTCCATGTTGCATCATAATATTGTCTGCTGCTGTATATGTTATTATAATTTGAGTTTTGTATTTGTTAACAATATCTTCTTTTATCCAAAAATGTGTTAGTTCCTCTTCGTCTGCAGAATGCTGTGTATTTGTGAGTTCAAAGTTAGATTCTTTCTCATTTTTATTATTTATTAATTGGGATGTTTCTTGTCTGCTTAAAAAATCTGCTACTTTGTTGTCTTTGCCTTTTAGGTATGTTATATCATAGTCAAATTCTTGTAATTTAAGAATCCATCTTTGATGTCTAGCTGTCATTTCTTTTCCTTTGAATTTTGAATTTAAGTATTTAATGGGGGCATGGTCTGTTATAATTTGGAATTTATTTCCTACCAAATAGTGTTTAAAATAATTCACAGCATGTACAATAGATAGAAATTCTTTATCAATTGTGCTATAATTTTTCTCGTGTTTGTTAAGTGTTCGTGATACAAATGCAATTGGTTGTCCTTGTTGTGACAAAACTGCACCTATAGCATAATCACTGGCATCGGTAGTTATTGTAAAGGGTTTGTCAAATTCTGGATATTTTAAAATTGGATGTGAGCTTATGAGGGTTTTGAGATTTTCGAATGCATCTATAAACTGTGGATCATTTGTATTTATTGTAATACCTTTCTGTAAGTATCTTATCATTGGGTATGCTATTTTAGAATAGTCTTTTATAAATTTCCTGTAAAATCCTGTCATTCCTAAAAATCCTTTTAATTGTTTTTCAGTTTTGGGCAATGGAATTTCTTTAATTGCTTCTATTTTTCTTGGATTTGGTTTTAACCCTTCTTTTGTGAGAATATGTCCCAAGTATTCTGTATGTTTTTTCATAAAAGAGCATTTGTCTGGTTGGATTTTTAAATTATGATTTCGAAGTACTTTGAAAATTTTTTCAAGAGCAATCTTGTGTTCTTCAAGTGTTGTTGAGAATATTAAAATATCATCAAGATATACCACACAAATTTTGTTTATATAATCCCTTAGAATTTCATTCATTAATCGCTGAAATGTGGCTGGAGCATTTTTTAACCCGAATGGCATTCTAACATATTCGTATAATCCCATTGGTGTTATAAAAGCTGTTTTTTCAATGTCTTCTTATGCCATTAAAATTTGATGATAGTCTTTTGCTAAATCTAAAGTAGTGAAATATTGGGCTTTTCCAAGCTTGTCTAATACAGCGTCCATAATAGGTATTGGGTACTTATCTGGAACGGTTACTTGGTTTAATCGCCTATAATCTACACAAATACGATATTTCTGAATTCCTGAATTGTCCATTTTTTTCGGAATCACACATATTGGAGAACTGTATTTACTTTTACTTTTTCTGATAATTCCACTTTTTTCCATTTCAATTATTTGCTTTTTCACTTCCTCTTCGTATTTTGGAGAGACCCTGTAAAGTTTTGAATTAATATGATGGTCTGTAGTAGTTTTTATGCTATGCACTATTGTGTTGGTGTTGGTTAACTGATCACCTTCTTTGAAGTATAATTTTTCATATTTCTTGGTAAGATTTTTTATTATCTGTGCTTCCTCAACATTAAGATCTTCTAACTTAAGGTCATCAATTTCACTTACTTCCATTACACAAATATCTTTTGATAGTTTAGATAGGAAAGGAATTTCGACCCCATTGGTAAGCTTCAATATTTTATTTTTAAAATCAATATTTTCAACATTTCCTTGGATAAAATCCATGCCCAATAGAAAATCATATGATTTTTCCAGGGGCATAGCTACCCATCGTGTTCTTGCAAAATCTGAATAATTAAATTCACTTGGTACTTTTGTTTTCACTAAATAGTTATTATTTTTTATTTCACCATTAATAGTATAAATTGTTTTTGAAAATTTTTCAATTACTTCGTATTTTGATGTATGTACGTTTTTAGTGTTTAGTATGCTTATAGTAGATCCTGTGTCCACTAAAATTATAAATGTATCCCCCTCAATCGTTCCCTTTAAAAAAATTTTCTTTTTTTCCGAGGCTAATTGGTAAAAAAATCGTTCTGATTCTCTTCCCTGTTTGTGTTACTATTTACTTCATCTTCATTTAAATTGTCCACACTCATTGCTCTGGTGGAGGTTGCTGATAATTTTGCTGTTGGTTTAGGTTTTGGTTCTGCCTAAAGTTTTGACTTTGTTGTCTATTATGGTTTTGTTCTACGTTTTGATTTTGTTGCCTATTGAAATTTTGTCGTACATTTTGACTTTGATTGTTTCTGTTCTGATTTTGATTATTCCTCACCATTTGACTGTTTTGTTGTCTGTTTTGGCTTTGATTGTTATTGTTTTGTTGTTCCTGTTCTCGATTGTTATTAGGGTTTTGTTTATTTTGATTATTTTGTTCGTTGTGATATCTGTTGTTATTGTATATACCTTGATCTTTGTCCTTGGTGATTAAAAGTTTTCTATTTAAGTTTCTAAAATTAAGTCCGATAAATTTAGCTACTTTATTTCTGATGTCTGATAGGGTTGTTTTATTCATGAGGGCAATTGCCATTGGTCCACAAGCTATTTGTTTTATACGTTGTATTAATAGTCCACTAAGAATATCAACAAGTCTACTATTGTTTTCAAAGACCGAAAAATCTGTTATTTCTTCAACAATTATTCTTATTTTATTGTCTAAATCTTTAACACTAGTTACCCTTAAGTTCATTATCTTGCTGGTCAATCCCATTTGATCTGTTCGTGGTCTGTAGTGGTGTCTTAGTCGAAGCTTACATTCTTCCCAAGTTGATGGTGGATTAATATTTAACATGGTTCGAGCCTGACCTGACTGTAAAAACCTGTCCATCGTCGTCGTACTCCTGCATGATTTGGTCCACCGCAGAGATGAATCCATGCAAAGTTCCATCCTGTCCATTAAATACTGGTAAGTATCGGGTTTCCTTCTCAATACAGTTCCTTTGGGCTGTCACATGGTTTCCACGTTCTCCCTGCCTAGCTGCCACTGCTGCTGACAGAAGTTCGATGCATCGTTGCATCTCGATTATTTGTTGATTTGCCATTTTTCGTTTTATTTTTCACGGATTTATTAAAGTATATCAGTTTATTATTGTTGCGTTTGCTTGGATGTAATATCCAAAGTTTCCACAATAATTTTTTTTTTCTGCACTTTTTAATAACTGTTTGTCAGTGTATTATTGTTTCGTTTACTTGGATGCAATATCCGAAGTTTCCACAATAATTTTGCTGCACTTTGTAAGAAATTTAGTTAGTGATTTATTGCTTCGTTTACTTGGATGCCATATCCAAAGTTTCCACAATAATTTTACACTTGAGTACCGGCTGCGCCAATTATGTATACGGTTTACGGCGAATACGAATATTATTGTATAAAGCGGTTTCACGACGAATACGAATAAGTATAAAGCGATTCTACGGCGAATACAAATAAGTATAAAGCGGTTCTACGGCGAATACAAATAAATTGGTATAAAGCGGTTTTGCGTTAATACATGTACTTTATTTGAGTGTCAAAAAACAACTGAACTCTTATACAATCTAGGGTTCCGATCAAATCTCGGTTGTCGTCTTATTTAATTCTATGTGTATACATTATGCAGCGAGAGCTGCGCCAAAATGTTTATGTTTACAATATGCAGCGAGAGCTGCGCCAAAATATTTATGTTTACAATAGTGGGTTTTACTTATGCTGGGTTATTGGAGATTGTTTACATGGAGGTTCAATATAGTTAATAAATGTCAACAATTCTTATGACACTTTGGGTTAATGGTCAGTGGTCGGCATGGCTGTCAACTAATCTTGTGACACTTTCGGTATTTATTCTTTTTACATTAAAGTTGATTGTAAACCTTTTAAGTCAGCTGAAAGTCTGGATGGTGATGCTAATGGCATAACTCGAGCGGCCGCTTTGGCCCAATATGCAATATGATACATCCTCACTCTACCGCTGCGACGGTATATAAACATACATACTTTTATGTAAACACTTATACATTTATACATAAGTATGTTTATACATAAGCATACCGCTCCTCTGCCTGCATGACTAGCAGCGCAGCTACGCGGTCTTAGCTATAGTCGACAATTGTTATAGAATTAAGAATTCATTCAATAAACTGAGCTCAAACCAAAAAGAACTATTTGTGTCTCTTAATATATCAGTTAACGAGTGCCCCTCGGGAACAGTGGTATAACTCACTGAACACCCCTCGGGACAGTTGGACGACGTAAACAAAACAAAATATAGGCCAACGTCCAGAATCATTATGCTGATAGGGCAAATATTAGTTCAACACCCCGAGAGTATCAGGCCATTGGCGGTAATCTGATATCTTGCACACGCTGCAAGATCAGCATTATCGTTGGAGTCAAGTCGGCTTGCCGGCTGCAAGTTTGTATCTTTTAAGTGCATGTATTTTTGTAGCTTTAAGTTCTTTGTATCTTTATATTAATTTTGCTTCGCTGCTTAGCTCGCTGGCGGCACCAATTCAGTTTTGTATTTGATGTTTACTGACGAGGTTCAGAATAAACTATACTACTCCGGCAACAGCCGTAAATAATCGTTTTCATATATCAAACATATCGCTGAGTCACAAGACCAGCGATTGAGGTGAAGTAAAGCCTCCACCGTAAACGTCCTAAGAAGACTTAGGAGATAACTCCATCAGGATCATCACGACGACGTCTGGGAACTCTTCCGGACTTCAGCGACGACGCGGGAATAATAAAGAATAATTTATCTTCGAACCTACTACATGGCGACCGTGACTTAAATGCAACCGCACCGATTGACGGCCGAAAAAAGAGTGAGCAGACCAAATTACAAAAGGAAAATTCAGCTACAATGGAGGAATAAAGGAAGGGAAATAACATACTACAATCACAATAAGTAGAGTGATGGGAAAGAAATCTGGTGTGGTCAAAAAGTTAAAAGCCAGAAAGGCGCAGATATTGAGGCTACTAAACAGCCCACAGACTAATTGAAATACCTCGGTGGAATTACACGCCGAGGTAGAGTTTATAAAAACCCAATTAGAAGAAAGAGAAAATAAAACCGCAACAACCAGAATCCCATACTCTACGATTCAAAACGTGGCAAAACCAAAAGTAAAAATAAGTCCACAAACTGTGAAGGAACTACCGAAATTAAAGAAGGTCTGCCAAAACGACTGCGAGGGCCCATTACACTCAGCATACTGCGAGTATACATGCAGACATTGCTACGGGACTCCAAAGGAAAAGCCAGTCCCCAAGCGAAGGAAGTGAAAAGAAAAATAAAACAAAGAATCAACAAATCTGGTGCGATGACCGGCACCGGAACCGCCTGAGCTCAGACGCCCCGGACATCAGCAGCTGAGACTGCAAGCGTGAAAAGCAGGCTGCTTTTTACGCCATCGATGGAGCATCAGCGTGCCAACTGGCGACGACCAGCTGATGCTAGAGGCTAGCCGAAAACAATAAAAATATAAATGAACAAATTTTGCGCTGCGTCGCACATTTTTTTTGAGTGTACTACGATGCACATTTTTTTTTAATAGAATTAAAATAATCAATGTACAATTGTGCGGCATTAAAAGCTGTCCAATTAGAGTGTGACCTGAAAAACCATACGGAAAAATAGGCAGGGATATATGTAAAAAAAAAAAAAAAGAAGAGCCTTCAGCTAAAAAAAAAAAATTTTTTTTAAATCACTACTCTACTAAACTACACAAAAAAAAAAAATTAAAAACAAATGAAATAAATATTTATTCCAAACCTTTTCTTTAAATGGAATGTTTGATAACAAAATAAGCAAGTTTGATGATACATTCGATATACCCAATATGGGGTTAATAGATACTAAAACAGTGGACTCCACTGCAAATGTAATTAACAAAATGTAGATTTAAATGTAGATTTAAAACCAACAAATGCACTTTTATTAATAATTGTGGTAATAATGAGCGCATATGTGTTTAAAACCAACAAATGCACTTTTATTAATAATTGTGGTAATAATGAGCGCATATGTGTTATACAAAGCATATAAATTACACAATAAATGTGTAACAAAGAGAGCCCTAAGCCATGCTAATGATCTTGATAAGATCTAAATAACATATGCATCAATTATTGTAACAGTGCATTTGAAACAAAAAAAAAAAAAATCACTTTCCAAATTTACTAAATAAAAAAAAATAATAATATTTTTAAAGCAGACATAGAAACTATTAATGTAGGAGAATCAGATGAGGAGGTCTAAGTGACAAAAAAAAAAAAAAAAAAACACAAAAATAAACTTTTAAGCATGGAATGGGAAGAATTACTTCTTCATATCCCAAATATTAAAGAATATTTCAAAAAATCATATAAATGCGTTACACAAAATAGAAACATCCAAAAGGAAACAATAAACAAGCACGCATAAATTCTAGTTGATTCTTTCAACGAAACAAGAAATTTAGTGCATGTTAATAGAGAGAGCATAGGTAAAGCAAATTGGTCAAAGATTTCCAATCTACTGATCAAGTTACGAGCAAACCTAATCTATATAAAGACAAAATACAATCTCGATATATTCGTACCTACCGTACTTAATTCACCCCTGAGCATAGACACCTGTAAAAAGGAAACAGAGCAAGAAGGTGAAGAATCTGAAACAAGCGAGGAAGAAATAGAAGAGAAAGATCTAAACGATCTAACAATTCCTGCGCTATTAACATTACCTGATATAGAAGCGTTGTCTGAACAAGATAACGGGTCAGATTCAGACATCAATACAAGTGTAATAAACACAACTGACAGGATGGCAGAATTAAATGCCCGAAGGGCATATATGAAAGATATAAACATAGCCATACCTGAATTTAACGGCACGAAAATGCAACTCAAAAGATTCGTAACAGCTCTGAAGTTGGTAGATATGATGAAAGGCGACTACGAAGATATAGCAGTTGAGGTAATAAAATCAAAAATTATTGGGCCAACGCTATATGAAGTCGAAGGAGAAACTTCAATAGAAGCAATAATACAAAAATTGCAAGGCTTTGTAATTGGTGAAACATCCAAAGTTGTAAAAGCCAGGTTGAAGAGTACAACTCAGAAAGGTAAAATCGCTGACGAATTTACTTCGGAGATAGATAACTTACGCAAAATACTTCAATCTGCATATATCGAAGAAGGTATGCCTGCAGCACTTGCTCTTAAGAATAGCACAGACGATGCTATAGAAGCAATGATTGGAAATTGCGAACACAACAGAATTAAAAATATACTTGACTCTGGTAACTTCAAAACCATGGACGAAGCTATAGCAAAGTACTTACAAAAAAGTACTGAGATAGCAGGTCATCCAAATACGGTTCTAGTTGCTCAAAGAAACCGTGGTAATTACAATAACAAATATAATTATCGTGGTAGAGGCAATGGTCGTGGTTATTACAACAACAATAACAATAACAATAACGGCCAAAATTCCCAACAAAACAGAAACAATAGTTACAGAGGAAACAATAGAGGTTACAACAGGAATAATAGAGGTAACCGAGGGAATAACCGACAAAACGGTCATAATAATAATAACGTAAGAGTAGCTCAGAATGCTTCGGGAAACTCCCAAGCACCTTTAGAGACCCAGCAGTAACGAATAATAAGATTCACGCCATCAGCCTTAATCAAAACACGTTCGTTACCTTCACGAATGTAGCAACAGGGAAAAAGTTAGTATTTTTAATAGACACAGGATCGGAAATATCGATCGTAAAAGAAAATTCAGACAGTTTTCAAGATGTCCAAGCCAATAAAATAATAAATATACAAGGAATTAGTCAAGAAGTAACTAAATCCCTAGGGTTCACTTCTGTCGAAATGCAATCTTCAAAATATATAATCCCACACAATTTTCACATTGTTAATGACCGATTCGCTATTCCAAGTGATGGAATACTAGGAATCGACTTCATAAGAAAATATAACTGTCAATTAGATTTCAGTCCGTCCGAAGACTGGTTAATAATTCGACCAAATAACCTAAAATATCCGATATACATACCAATATCATACAGTGCCGGTAATAATTCAATAATTTTACCAGCAAGATCCCAAGTTGTCCGAAAAATTGAAATAAGTTCACAAGAAGACAGTGTATTAATTCCAAACCAAGAAATTCAACATGGTATTTATTTAGCAAATACCATAACTAAACCCAAAAACGCAGTCATACGACTGCTAAATACTACAAATAATGATCAAATAGTAAACATATCAAGTTTGAAGTATGAACCACTTTCCGGCTACGACATAATCGAAGCAAATAATGAACAGCGTGAAAACGCAGTACTAACTACATTATCAAAAAATTTTCCCCCACAGTTTCACAGCCAACTTACGAAGTTGTGCAAGAAGTATAGGGATGTATTCGGACTAGAAACCGAATCAATAACAACAAACAATTTCTACAAACAAAAATTAAGACTGGTGGACGATGAACCTATTTATATTAAAAATTATAGAAATCCTCATAGTCAGAAAGACGAGATACAAAGACAAGTCCAAAAGCTTATAAAAGATGAAATAGTTGAGCCTTCTGTATCTCCATACAATAGCCCACTTTTATTGGTACCGAAAAAATCGCTACCAAGCGCTGAAAATAAAAAATGGCGATTGGTAATTGACTATCGTCAAATTAATAAAAAATTGTTGTCCGAAAAATTTCCGCTACCTAGAATTGATGACATTTTAGACCAACTAGGTAGAGCAAAGTATTTTTCATGCCTCGACCTAATGTCAGGTTTTCATCAAATTGAACTCGAAGAAGGGTCACGAGACATAACATCCTTTTCCACATGTAATGGCTCATACCGCTTCACGCGACTACCATTCGGTTTAAAAATAGCGCCAAATTCGTTCCAGAGAATGATGACTATAGCATTCTCTGGCCTTGAACCTTCGCAAGCATTTCTTTACATGGATGACTTAATAGTCATAGGTTGTTCCGAAAAACACATGATCAATAATCTAACAGATGTTTTTGAGAAGTGTAGGCAACATAACCTAAAGTTACATCCTGAAAAATGTTCATTTTTTATGCATGAAGTCACCTTTTTGGGACATAAATGCACAGATAAAGGAATCTTGCCTGATGACACAAAGTATGATGTCATTCAAAATTATCCAGTCCCACATGATGCGGACAGCGCTAGAAGATTCATTGCATTTTGCAACTATTATCGAAGATTTATACAAAACTTCGCGGAATATTCTCGTCACATAACAAACTTATGTAAGAAAAATGTTAAATTCGAATGGACATGCGATTGTCAAAATGCGTTCGAGCATTTGAAATCAGCATTAATGAACCCAACTCCATTACAGTACCCAGATTTTAGCAAAGAATTTTGCATAATCACCGACGCAAGTAAATATGCATGTGGAGCCGTCCTAACGCAAAATAAAAATGGACTACAGCTTCCAGTAGCATACGCGTCTAGATCTTTCACAAAAGGTGAGAGTAATAAGAGTACAACTGAACAAGAGTTGGCAGCGATTCACTAGGCGGGCAATTACGCACTTCAGACCATACATTTATGGTAGACATTTTACTGTCAAAACAGATCACAGAGCATTAACTTATTTGTTTTCAATGATAAATCCAAGTTCCAAGCTTACTATAATGCGACTTGAACTGGAGGAATATAATTTTACAGTAGAGTATCTAAAGGGAAAAGATAATTTCGTAGCCGACGCGCTATCAAGAATAACAATAAAGGACTTACAAAATATACAAACTAGAAACAAAATTCTGAGAGTCACTACCAGAAATCAAAGTAAACAGTCAAATTCCTGCGCAGGAAAAGAAAAAGAAAATAATATAAAAGAGTTGCAAAAGCAATCTCTTAATGCTTCTAAGCCCAACGTATATGACGTCATTGTAAATGACGAAGTACGAAAAGTAGTGACCTTGCGAATAACTGATTCTTTAACCACATTCAAACATGGCAAGAAAGTTATAGCAAGAATTGACATTTGCAATATGTATACCAATGGAATTCTTGACTTAGGTCAATTTTTTCAAAGGCTCGAAAAAGAAGCCGGTATACTCAACATCAGTAAAGTCAAAGTGGCACCGAGCGAAAAGATCTTTGAGACTATTTCAATAGAATCTTTCAAAAATATGGGCAATAAAATATTGAAACTTTTAAGAGTAGCGCTACTCAAGCCGGTGACCCTATTATCAAATAATGATAAAGAAAAAGAAGCAATACTGTTTACGTTCCACGATGACCCCATACAAGGAGGTCATACTGGAATATTGAGAACTATGGCCAAAATAAAAAGGCATTATTATTGGAAAAATATGACACGAGATATATCTCAATATATAAAAAAATGTAATAAGTGTCAAAAAGCAAAGATAACAAAGCATACAAAAACCCCGTTAATCATAACTGAAACGCCACAAAAGGCTTTCGATAGGGTTATTGTGGATACGATCGGTCCACTCCCAACATCAGAACACGGAAATAAATACGCAGTAACTTTAATCTGCGACTTGACAAAATACTTTTTAATCATACCAATTAAAGACAAAAGTGCAAAAACAGTAGCGAAAGCTATATTTGAAGATTTCATTCTGCGGTACGGTCCAATGAAGACGTTCATTACGGACATGGGAACAGAATATAGAAACTCAATAACTGAAGATTTATGCAAAAACTTGCAAATAAAAAAGATAACTTCAACTGCACATCATCACCAGACTGTAGGCACTGTGGAGCGAAGCCACCGAACACTTAATGAATTTTTACGATCATACATTTCAGTTGACAAAACTGACTGGGATGTATGGATAAGATACTTCGAATATTGCTTTAATAAAACACCCTCTATGGCACATGATTATTGTCCATATGAGTTGGTATTCGGTAAAACTTCAAACCACAACAATTTAATAGTGTTGATAAGATAAATCCACTATATAACATAGAAGATTATGCTAAGGAATCAAAATTTGGATTAGAACAGGCTTATAAAAGAGCAAGAATTATGTTAGAACAGCACAAAGCGAAGATTAAGGAAATATATGATAGAAAGGTAAAAAATATTGAATTAGAAATAGGAGATAAGGTTTTATTACGTAATGATACGGGTCATAAGCTAGACTCTAAGTATTTAGGTCCATACATCATAGAAGAAATAAAAGATAGGGATAACATTTTAATTAAAGATACAAAGAATAAGAAACAATTAGTACATAAAGATAGGTTAAAAATCTTAACCAATTAATATATATATAAAAAAAAATAATAATAACAATAAAACAAAAGAAATAAATTTAAACAAATAAATTACCAACATTTAATGACACTATACATAGACAAATATAATTTTACCACATGTATCATTAAACAAACACTCGAACATAAAAAAAAAAAAAAAATTAAAAAAAAAAAGAAACAATAATAAGTAAATAAATTTCTATATAAAAAAAAAAAAAAATTAGAAAATAACTCCATATAATTACGTTATTTTTCTAAAGAGGGGGGATGTAGCATGTTTTGGAATAACAAATTAACAACAATACAAACATATTGTAGCAATTAGTTACAATATTTATGTGCGCAACATTCAAGTGCATTTGCCTCTTAAGTAGCATGGCCACCCATGAGTGCATGGTGCTGGACAATTGCTGGGTCGGCAAATATAACACGCGCGGCCGCTTTGGCCCAATATGCAATATGATACATCCTCACTCTACCGCTGCGACGGTATATAAACATACATACTTTTATGTAAACACTTATACATTTATACATAAGTATGTTTATACATAAGCATACCGCTCCTCTGCCTGCATGACTAGCAGCGCAGCTACGCGGTCTTAGCTATAGTCGACAATTGTTATAGAATTAAGAATTCATTCAATAAACTGAGCTCAAACCAAAAAGAACTATTTGTGTCTCTTAATATATCTTCGAACCTACTACACAACATCTACACAGACGGCTCTAAAATGGCGGGAGCAGTAGGAGCCGCTGTCTACTGTGAAAACCCCAGCTTAAAACTCACATTTAAGCTAACAGATTGCTGCAGAGACCGCAAAAAAAACCTTAACAACAGTTTTCATTCCGTCAACATCTTGGTAGATAGTCAGGCAGCAATTAAGTCCATAATGTCGTCTACTCTCAGCTCCCGGTCCGTCAGGGTGAGCAGTGAAGCACTAGATGAACTATATACACCGAAGTCAGTACACATCTACTTGGTTCCCAGCCACCAAGGTTCCCAGCTAACAGGACAGAACAAGTAGCCATCTCCCTAAGATTATTACACAGTAATCTTGAGAGAAGCACCGACGACCAAATCAGCCGAAGATGGCGAAACACCCACACATGCAAAATAACCGAGATCATGTGTAAAAATACTAAATCTCGTCTTGCGCAATACATTCTGCACCTCTCCAGGAAAGACTGAGGAATGCTGGTCGGGATACGCACAGGTCACTGCATAGCGTCTGCACATGCAACCAAGCTGGAAATAACCAACAGCATTAATTGCAGGAAATGCAATGACCCAGACTATATAGAGACGCTGGAACATCTTTTATGCTACTGTCAAGCCTTAGAGCGTACGAGGTGCTAAGGTTACCCAACACTCCCCTCACTGATGGACGCCTCTAACATACCCGAAAGTAATCTGCTAGTGTTCACGAAGCGCGCACAGATTCTACAAGACTTCAGGACGCGATATTCCTCCAAAACCTGTTGACTAAGGGCCATAACTGGCCTATCCTCTATCCCTCGAGGATATCTGGCTAAACCTAACCTAACCTAATAATTTATTCGACATTTGTGTTCCTTCTTGTGTTCCAAGTATGTCTAAAAAACATGTTTGGTTCACACGTGAACTAACTCGGTTAAAAAACGTAAAATCTAAGTTATATAAGAAGTTCAGGGAATCTGGCTCTTCCCTTGATTTATCTCGATATATCACTGCTCGATCTAACTTCTCTGCATTGCACAGCCTGTGTTATAGGAATTAGAAGCTGTGGCCAGCGATATAATCCTAAACTTTAATATAAATTCGTTAATGTGAAGCGCAAATCATCAACACTTCCATCCTCGATGGTCTTTGAAAATAAGACTGATTTTTTTTTTAATCAACACATTGTATTCATCAAAATAATATTCATTTGCCTTATCCCTATCGTATAAACGCTTCTAATTGTAATTTTAGGCCATCAATCACTAAAAAATCCTTTGTGATTGATTTAAAGGCTATTAAACCTGTTTTTCCCCTGGGTCCGGATGGAGTCCGTGCTCAGAAACTGTGCTGATGGCCTTTTGAATGGACTGTATACCTTATTGAATTGTCTGTGGAGTCGTGCTCCTTTCCTGATATTTGGAAAACATCTTTTATTGTGCCCCTTCATAAAAAGGGTAGCAAATCTAACACTTGTAACATGTAACTCTAAGTTGTCAGCAATTTCAAAAACTATTAAAAAATTAATAACTTTTTAACTGCAACATCTTTGTAGATCTATTGTTTCACCAGCATGGGTTTGTGAAATATAGATCTACTACCACTAACATGTTAGAATTTACTTCAACTGTTATACAGTGGTTTCATAACAAATTGCAAACTGATGTCATTTACACTGATTTTAGCAAGTCTATTTATGCTGTTAATCATTCTTTCTTACTACACAAACGTAATTTGCTTGAATTCCCAGATAAATTAATTCTTTGGATTGCGAACTATTTATCTTCTACAACTCAAAAAGTTAATTTTAATGGCTCGTTATCTAAGTTACCTCTGGTGTTCCTCAAGGAAGCCATCTTGAGGCATTACTTTTTTCGTTATTTATCAATGATTTGCCTTCAGTCATATCTAATTCCAGAGTTTAGACTATGCCGATGATGTAAAACTCTGTTTGTCACGAATTACCTCTTACCTGAGTAATTGGCTACAAAGTGATCTCGACAACTTCAAAAGTTGGTGTAAAATTAACTTGCTACTTCTTAACTTCAGTAAATGTAACGTAATGTCCTTTAGTAGGGAAACGCCTATCCTTAACATCTACTCTTTTAATGGCGAACCTCTTTAAAGAATAGAGTCGGATAATGATTTGGGTATCCCTTTCGATCCTAAACTAAAATTTGATAATCACATCTTTTCTGCTGCTATTCGTGCTTTTGGTATCCTGGGATTCATAAAGCGGTGGTCCAAGAAATTTGAAGATTCCTACCTAACAAAAACTCTTTATACCTCACTTGTACGCCATATTCTTGAATATGGATCGTGTGTCTGGTCTCCCCAAAACATAATACATCAGGAAAGAATAGAGACTGTACAAAAACAATTTTTTTTTCGCCCTTAGGGGCCATGGCTGAAACACTCATATTCTACATAATATTTTTTTCCTTTCTTTTTTGTTTCTTTGTTTTGTGCCTTATTATCGCGAATCGAAACCGCGTATATCGTTTTCCGAGTTCGTTAGCGTTGATCGCCTCGTTGCTAATATTTTATTATTACATTTTGGTCTGATTCGTGTCGGACCACCGTTTTCCTTTTTTTTTTTTTTAAATATTTTTAATTTTGCAATACCTCCCCAGTTAATTTAATTTCATTTAAATTTTAATATAACTTCTCATTTTATATATATGAAAACTTTTTATATTTTAAATTTGAATGTTAATATATTTTTCTTTTTGTGTCGAATGTTAATAGTCTGAAAACAAATAAAATAATAATTGAATTTACATCTTGTTGTCTGTATGCACATACATACAAATTCGTTTAACATCACATGTATGCACATACATAAGTATGTAAGTATATATGTATTTTGGTAGCACGGTCAGCGTCTGCGGGCAGCGCTTATATATTTGTATGTTCCCGTCTCGCTTGCTCACATGCACTTACTTAGTTGGATTTTTATACAACTTGAAATTGAAAATTTTGTTTTTTGTAAAAAAAAAGGGGCGTGTCAGCCCAAAAGTTTTAATGACAATGCATTTGTGCTGTCTCTAGAAACCTGCGTACCCAAGACAGAATCATCCGTAAAAGTAATATAAAAAGTTCATAATCTCCTGCAAAATGATACTCATCTTCCTCCTCCTAATTCTACCCTCACTCACATATGGATTATTCGAAGTAACTAATTACACCGATGGTCAAAACTTGAACGACTTACAAGGGAAAATACAGACGTCAAATACTAAAATTGCTCACCACATTAATCTAGATTATTTTCAAAACTCATTTCAATTATAACGACTTCCGAACCAACGCCGAACGAACTAACCTTTACAACACCGTTCAACACAAAATAATACAAATGCGCAATAACTTCATCATTTAACAAAAGAAAAACTCGAGCAATTAATTGAAATGATTGAACAGAGTTTCAACAGTTTAAGGGCTTATACGCAGTTAACATTCATACAAAATTTTTGGTTTAAAAAATACTAAGAGCCCTTTAGAATAAGGTGCAATAGGTATTATAAGATTTGATCATTTACCAGAGCGCTTTCCCATGTGTTCCTATTAGGATGACAAAATTTTAAATGCGTTTTTCTCGACACACGATGTTGGTGGACACAATAACTCAAAAATGTTATGATAGATTAGTGCAAAATTTTAAAACAACCATCTTAAATTTATTATCTATGATTTAATCGTTCCTTTTTTCGATCCGATGCTTATTGTCCATTTTATGAACAATTTAAGGCCAAAAATATTGTTTAAAAATCGATATTTTGCTTTTGAGAAGCTGCCATTTTGTAAAAATTCAATATTTTTACAAACCGAACGATTAACAATTCAATTTGTTTACGATGTTTTTGATTTTTTGACTTTAGATAACCCCATCTCAAGATATGAAAGATATGAAGTTGAAATTTGTGAAAAAAAAAATTTGTTTATTTTTTTTTAAGAATGGATTTATAACAACAAATTTATAAAGCAAATTCATAAATCTCTTAAGGATAAATCTTTGAAAACACGTCTTATTTCGACCTCATAACTGTGTAAAAGCCCTTAAAGCCCTTCTTTAATCGTGAGCATCACGGAAGAACATTTTCCCCTTACAAGTGGCCACTAGCTCGAGTGATCGAAACCATTTTTGGCGCTGATGGTATAATTTGAAATTATTCTGTGGAAGATTCTGTGCTTTCAACGGGGGTGTGGGGGGGGGGGGGGTGGATGTTTGGGCCAGCAGCTAATATCCAAAGTGTCAACTTAAATCTTCAATAACATAAATTTTTTTATGTTATATAACATATATATAACAGCGCTTTCTTTACAATTAAAAGTCTAACATAACTTCTCTATGTTAGCTCTTATGGGTCAAGCTCTTGTTGTTTAAAAGATCCAAATGTTCATTCGGACAGACGGACTCGGCTGTCCATTAAAACCCACGAAAATTACACTTCAAAAAGATAATGGTAATTATAATGTAACGCTAATCGTTCTGCCCAAAAGTCACAATCAAGTTTGGTGCGCTTACGAAAGACCATATACCTTGGAGTAAATAGAACAATTTACCTGTCGACGATTTTCTCTAGTGCCTGCCGTTTTACTAAACGGCGGGGGCAGAAACTAATAGCGAACGTACTTAATTAAGCAAGAACAATACCTACTCGTCCGTCATATACAAAACATCTTAGAAATTATTAACCTGCTGAAGTACTATGCGGATACACTAATAAAACACCATACCAATTACAACCTACAGGGTGGGCCATTTAAAGTGTAAGGATTTGTTTTTGCAATAGCAAAGTAAAAAGTGGAATTTAAAAATAAAAATTTTTTTTAATTTATTTATTTAGGTCCAAGGAGATTTGTTCTAACTACTTTTTGAATATGATATTTCGTAAATGACCGCCTCTGGCCTTAACCGCAAAATGGGCTCTTTTTTCGGCATTTGCCCAATGTTTCGGCCGATATGGCAGCAATTTCTTGTCGGAGATTGTCTTTCAGCGCAGCCAGGGTCCTTGGTTTACCAGTTTATACCTTGGATTTTAAATATCCCCATAAAAAAAGTCAGGAGGCGTCAAATCAGGTGATCTCGGTGGCCAGTCATAATCGCCGTTTTTTGATATTAATCTTCCAGGGAACATTTCGCCCAATAAATTGGTCGTGGCATGCGCTGTATGGCATATAGTGCCGTCCTGTTGGAACCATTAATTATCGAATTCAGTCAATAAAAAATCGGTACGAGCGATGCCTAACTCTTGCGAACGATGCCGACCTGATGTCGATGGAGTCTTTGCAACACTGGCACGAACGGCATCAGTATTCTCGTCGGAACGTCTTGGTCGTTGTCTGGACAGATGACTGGCATTACCAACACTACCAGACGATATATTTTTGGCATATAATCGACGTACAGTCTTGTCTCCAGGCGATGTTTTAACTTTATAGCTGAACAATTTCAGCGCGTTGTTTAAGTTTGTGTTGTTCCATGGTTAAAATTGTACTGAAATGACGCTTCCAACGCGGTATGACATTTGTTAATCTGGCATCTCTGTCAAAAGTTATAGGGTTGTCAGATGCTTCCACTTTCAATGGCCCATCCTGTATAAGCGCTATAGCATACTGCTTTCAACGAATAAATCTGCCGAACATATCAGCTGATACGAAGTGATCTACTGTGTTTTTCACTTCATTCAAGGAAGAATTCTGACGCCAAGATTTAACTGCCATTAAATATTTTACTTTTGATAAAACCATTTGGATGTTATATACAAATATTAGCAAAACCCACTTTCCCCTCGCAATTTTTTACAAGAAAAAATGCTAGTTTCTTTACAATACCCGTACACAATATAGTTTTGTACACTTAAAGATAATTTTCCTTTCTTATATCCTTGCAAAGGGTATATTATTTTTGTCACGATGTTTGTAACGCATTGAAGGAGTCGTTTAGGTTTGTCAGAAGCCAAATGTGCGTAACAGGCAGAAGGAAGCTTTTCCGACCCTATAAAGTATATATATTCTTGATCTGCATCAACAGCCGAGTCGATATAGCAATGTCCGTCTGTCCGTCTGTCTGTCTGTCCGTCCGTCTGTATGAACACCTAGATCTTTTAAACTACAAGAGCTAGAGACACCAAAGTTTTTAATGAAAGTCCGTCTATGATGTACGCAGATCAAGTTTATTTCAAATCGGCGCCACGCCCCCTACCGCCCCCGCAATAAGCAAAAAACTAGACACACCTCGGAAAAAATTGATGTTTTCTGCGAATATCTTTGTAACTATAGCACTTAGGAACACCAATTCTGGTACGCAGGTTCCTAGAGACAACACAAATGCAACGTCATTCAAAATTTTGGTCTGCCACGCCCCCTCTTCCCACAAGAACTAAGCAAATTTTTCAAACTTACATGCCGTTTTTAAAGCATTTGGTAATATAGTACGGTATTGTAGTTCAAAATTTGTTTAAAGACAAATTATATCAAACTAACCTGAAAGTTGCATAAAAATCCAACTATGAACAACTGAGCAATTAGACAACAAAGTAGCTCATGAAGCGCGTAATGAATGTAGTGGTGCAACTAGTAGGGCAGCATGATATGGAACTTGCGTCAGTAAGCGCGGGTTCAAATCCCATCAGTGACTGATTTAAAATTTTTTTTTAAATTTAATTTTAAAACTTAAATTTAATTCAAATATTAATTTCGAATACAAGGAGAGTACGGGGTCTTTTACAGTCGGCGCGCTCGACTGTAGCCTTTCTTACTTGTTATACTATGCATTTTCCATTCCATTGGTCCATTCTGGATGAAAAAAAAAAAGTTTTTTTTTATCTGAACAATCGGTTAAAAATGCTTAGCATGAAAATTTTCAGTGAATCTTGAACGATTTTAACCAAATTCTCGAAATATGCATTTTTTACCATTTTCCATCTGATGTCCAATTTTCATCCAGAATGGACCAATGGAATGGAAAATGCATAGTATAAAAATGTTCAATGACTATTGAGCGATTTAATCCAAATTCACGCAATATGCATTTGTTATCATTCCCAATGTGGTGACCAAATTTCAATCAAATCGGACTGCCATATCATAAAGCTGCCATGGAATCAATCGGTTGAAATACTTAGTAAGAAAATTTGCAATGTCTTTTGATCGATTTTAACTAAATTCACACGATATGCATTCATTATCATTCCCTATATGCTTATTCAAATCGAACTACAATATCATATAGCTACCGTTGGAACAATTAGTGATTAAAATAAATTTAACGCAATACGCGCAATATGCCGAAGATAACTATTTTTTCAAGTTATTTTTAACTTTGCAGTAACATACATAGAACGCCATAAATGGGCCGATCTATCTTTTATTTGCGACCAATAACTAATATGGTTTCACTCTAGCCTTTCAGTCTAAGTTTACATAGTTCGCAAATATAACTTACACAAAATATAATTCACAATGTAATTTAATGACTCGGCTGTTTTCGTGCTGATCAAGAATATATAAATTATCACATCCGGTCAGACAAAGTCAACGACTGCAGTTCTGCATGATCACAAAAGTTGCAACAACGTTTAATGTTAACTATGCCAAACTCCACAATACGCCTCCATCATCATTTCATGCACCATTGCTACATTGAAACATTATCCATTCATCATAATCGCTATATAGCTTTATATAAGAACACTTTGTCATTTTGATTTTAGTATGAATTTGACCAATATACGAATAAGATAAAACATTATTTTCGCTGAAATTGTTTCGTGCCGCGATCACAAGCTAGCAAACAGAACTTAATATTAACACATATTCATAAAGGTTCGGGGGAATCTCTTTCTTCTTTCATACATTTTAACGATGACAGTATAACCTTTAGCTTTACTTCCGGTATAATAATTAAAATACTTTGCATGTCTAATTTTAAGCAGTTCAATATGAGGGAGATAAAATCAACTAAGCAAAATAGCTTAGGTAATACATTACAATGATAAATCTTGGATCTATAAATAAATAACAATCAATTTGTGAATACAAATCTAAATTAAATAACAATTTACTATTCAAATTGATATGTTTTAAACTTACTGAATTCATTGCTGACAGCCTGTGACATAGCTTCGCTTAGAAGATTATATGGACTTCTATGATGGAGTTGCACAAAATGTTGAGAATTTTTTTCACTATTTGCATTGGGTTGTAACGTTACTTCTAAAGGTGCGGCAGAAACATGTTCTGGTGAAGTGGAAATTGTCATTTTATTTTCCTGTTCTTGATAGTATAAGTTAGGATGACTTAAGCTTGTTTCTTTTTCTGCTGTATTTGGGGTTCCACTGACAATGGTAACCATGCTGTCCGTACAGTAAAACACAGAAAACAACAGAGAGAACATCCATATTGAAATCATTTTAAGCATCTTTCTTTCTCTCTTAAGATTTAAGTTTATTTTTTCTTTATGGTATTGTATTATAAAACGGTTGGTCTCCTAGAAACAAAAAGAACAAATATGCTTAATTAATTTAATTGAATACAAAATCAACCATAACAATTAAGAAAAGTACATTCGAGCGCGCCCGACCATATAGTACTCTCTGCATTTATTCCCAATTATAATGTTAATATCGGTATCCAGGTATTATAATGGAGAGTACTTTTATTAAAACAAAGCACTATCGAATATAAATATGTACATCTGTTTGTCTGTACTTATACGTTTGACATTACACATGTATATACATATATGTGTGTATGTATGCGATCAAAAATGAATTTTGTTTTTTATACTGTCTGCAAGAGTATATTGGGTTTGTGCAAATGTATGTAACAGGCAGAAGGAGGCGTGGCAGACCCCATAAAGTATATATATTCTTGATCAGCATCACAATGCGAGTCGATATAGCCATGTCCGTCTGTCCGTCTGTCTGTCTGTCTGTCCGTCCGTATGAACAAACAGATTTCAGAGATGGTAAGAGCTACAAGTTCGAGTTTGGTCTCAATCGACTCGATATTTAGTCAGTCAATACAAGAATCTTTTTTTTTTCGATGCCACGCCCCATTCGCCCACAATGAGCAAAAAACTAGACATACCTCGGAAAAAATCTATGTTTTCGGCGAATATCTCAGTAACTATGGCACCTAGGAATACCAATTTTGGTACACGTGTTCCTAGAGACCGCATAAATGCAATGACATCAAAAGTTTTGGGCTGCCACGCCCCCTTTTTCCGCAAGAAACAAAAGAACATTTCAAACTTGCATGCCGTTTTTTAAGCATTTATTCTTATCGTACAGTGTTGTTATTTTTGATTCGTTTGAGGACGAATCATGTCAAACTCTCCGGAAAGTTTCATAAGAATCCGACCATAAACAAGAAAGAAATGAAGCAACAAAAGCAATGAGTGCGAGAGAGAGAGCGCTAGTCGTGCCGACCAATAGTATACATACACACATACATATGTATGTGCATACATTTAACGTCAAACGAATTGGTATGTGCATACAAACAAACATATGTATGTTTTAACGTGTTCTAATACAGGAACTATCTTTTGTAATATTCGGATACTGATTTTTAGATTATAATTGGGAATAAAAGCAGAGAGTATTATACGGTCGGGCTCGTTCGACTGTACTTTTCTTACTTGTTAAGAGTACGGTTTGTCAGAAGCGAAAAGTGCATAACAGGTTAATGGAAACGATTCCGACCCTATAAAGTATATATATTCTTGATCAGCATCGATAGCCGAGTCGATATAGCCATGTCCGTCTGTCCGTCCGTCCGTCCTATAAAAGCTAGAGACACCAAATTTGTAATAAAAATTCCGTAACTTTCTCGAGCAGATCAAGTTTATTTCAAATCAGTGCCACGCCCCCTACCGCCCCCGCAATAAGTAAAATACTAGACACACCTCGGAACAAATTGATGTTTTTTGCGAATATCTCCGTTACTATAGCACTTAGGAACACCATCCTGAAAGTTGCATAAAAATCAAATTATAAACAAACGAACCAGGTAAGACACCCCGTACTCTCCTTGTACTCTAATTCGAAACTAATATTTGAATATGACTGTAATTTAAAATTTAAGTTTTAAAATTAAATTTAAAAAAAAAACATTAAAATCAAGTCACTGATAGGATTCGAGCTTGCGCTCTCAGAGGCAGGTTCCATAACGTGCTGCAACGTTATTAGTTGCACCACGCCATACATTTAATACAGCTCCGATTATTTTGTTTTACATATAATTTTATTATTTTATATAACATACCCTGTTGCACCAGTTAAAATGCTATATTGACATTTTTGTTTGAAATTTAAAAAAGTGTATTAATAAATTTCACTGTCGGGAATTGCACCTGCGAACTTATACACATGTTGCATAACACGCCGCAACCCTACCAGTTGCACCACGCTCTGCATTTTAGACAGCTCCGATTATTTTGATTTACATATAATAATGTTATGTTCAATAAAAAATACTAAACAATAAATTAAATTTCTGTCTGTGCCAGGTTTGAACCGCAGATCTTAGGTCTACTACTTGCGTCAAACTTTGCTTGCAGATGGGTGCGGCTAATGTATGTATAAACATAGAGTTATCTCTTTTCTTTCAACCACGAGCATTGACACTGCGCTTAAAAGTGAACTTTGTTACCAGATAGCTCATTTGTTTATAGTTGGATTTTAAACCAACTTTCAACATATTTTTTTTGGCTGGTTTAAATCCCCTAACTGAACCCTCCCCGAGGGTGCCGGCTGGGCAATGGACACTGCATCCCCCCGAGTGACGGGTTGATGCAATGTCACTTGCCTCCGAGGCGATGTAGTGTCTAGCTAAGGTGTGGTCCCGTACCCTGACATGTTGCGGCATGTCAGCAGTGCCGAACAGACGCCATGGCTAGGGGTAGCTTTGGCGGCAGGCGCTAAAAAACGCTGGGGGTGGCCACCTAAATTAAATGAGCCGGATGCAGGCTTTTCTAATTTGGAAAGTCTGAAAAAAGATCCAGCTCGGGCTGGGATGTCAGCCCAAACGTCTGTGGAAGAAGTGACTGCTACCACCGGCGGGCACGGGGGGGTGCAATCCCCTCTGCGTGTCGCCAGTGGTCACACCTCTGACTTGGCGGGAGCAGGCCAAGTTAGTTGTACTACGACTGCCAACAGACACAAACTGACACGCTCGGGTACCATCGTCCACGAAGACTCGGACCTTGAGAGCGTTATGTCAATGACAAAGACAGAGGAAGAAAGCCTGCTGCGCTCTCTGGTGCAAGGTCCCAGCTCCCCGCGTAGGGAAGGGCCTAAACGCACCAGGCAGGGGCTCAAGGCGAAAGCGCAATACAAAGCGGCGCTGAAGATCCGCAGTGTGCTCCATGGCACAGCGAGTCTGTCTGAACAAGACAAGGCTAAGCTGGCCTGGGCTGAGGAAAGGATTGCAGAAAGCCGTCGACACTTCGCCCAGTTGCCACAGATGCAGGCAACAACGAGCGGGTTCGCAAACAAAATGGAGGAGATGCTGGCCGAGAAGAGGCAGCGCTCCGCCGACAGCAACAGGAGTGTAGAAGCTCCTACTAGCCAAAAACAACGAGGCCCTAAAGGAGCGATTCCCAGAAGGCACGCTAAACGAGCCACGATGACGGATGTTGCCAAACGACACCTTATCGTGGCTCGCATGGACAGGAGCGACGAGAACGGCAAAATCTGGGAGGATCGTTGGAAGATCGTCCACGAGAGGCTGGTCGGCATGTTGCTGCACAAGATGGACGAGGATCCGTTGGCCCCCATGCCTACTTTTGACGGTGCTGGGTGGCTTAACGGGCGACAATGAGCGCAATCTGGGAAGAGGCCCAGCTGGAGGTGGTGGACAGGGAGAATATCCCGTCCAAACCCAAGGCGAAGGTGCTCTTCACAATTACTGTTCAGGGAGACCAAGCTCTACGGCTGCTCCAACGGCAAAACAAGTATGTTCCGACCAGTGACTGGAGGATGCTGTATGCTGGCACCTTCTCCCCATCAGAGGGGGCGCCAACATGTAATCCTCTAGATTAACAAGGAAGCGGAGGACATCCTATACGCAAGATTCGGGAAGATCGCATGGGGCGTAGGCAGTGTGTACCTACGTCTCAAGAAACGCCACCCCGAGAACAAAAATGCACACACGCTCGAAACTGGGGAGGTGAAGAGAGACCTTGGTCTCGAAGCTGTCTTCGAAGCCACCCAGCTACTGGACATCGCTTCGGACGAGGAGGCAGACGAGGTGGATGGTGATCTGACTGTAATAGTCAACCCGTCCGCGGCAGGTGCAGTCACTCCAGCTGATGAGGGTACTGCAGATAAACCTGCATAAATGCAAGTTAGCATTGATAGAGCTCCTGTTGGCGTTGGAGCAAGGGCTCGTCGATGTGGCCTTGGTCCAGGAACCGTGGATTGCCTTTGGCAACATGGTGGCTGGGCTAAGGTCAAACAACTACAAAGCGTTTTACATCTCAACGGTAAGCAGATTAAGAACCGCCGTACTTGTACGAAAGGGCATATATGCTTATCTTATGACTAATTACAGCACTGAAGATCTAACTGCAGTCAGGCTGGAGAAAAAAGGAGCACAACTGACAGTAGCATCGTGCTACATGGCGCACGATCAGCCAGCTCCACCCGCAGAACTGGCTAAACTGGTGGAGAAAACCAAACAGCTCATTGTCGGAACAGACGTCAACGCCCACCACTGCGTCTGGGGATCAACCGACACCAACATCACGGGTAAGTCACTCTTAGATTTTATCCTAACAACAAACTCAAGTGTTGCTGGGGGATACACCACGTATGTAGGTCCAAAGTCCTCTAATGTCCTTGATCTCACACTTGCGACAGGTGTAGTCATAACAAACTGCCGAGTCTTAGATAAACCCTCATTCTCAGATCACAAGTATATTCAATTCGAATTTAACTTTGATATTACCCCAAAAGAAGACAGATCTAGAAACCCACGGAACGCCAATTGGGCCAAATTCAAGACCCTCGTGTCGGCAGCGTTGGGCAATCTGGGCGCTATCGAGTCGGTGAGTGACATTGAGCAGTCACTCTCGCTAGTAAACACTACTCTGTTAGATGCCTACAACGCGTCATGCCAACCATCAAGGCGAAAAGCTAGGTCCAAGCCGCTCTGGTGGAACGCGGAACTCTCCGTGCTGAGGAACGATGCTAAAGCTTTGTTCAAGCTGGCAAAACAGACTGTTCTGCGAATGATCAACGAAGAGTACCAGGTTGCTCTCAGATCATATAAATCTGCCATTAGGAAGGCCAAGAGGAGCTCTTGGAGGGGCTTCTACTCCAATCTAGAGTCAGTGTCCGAAACCGCATGGCTGAGAAGGCTGCTGTCTGGACAGCCGCCTATCCACAGCCAACTGAAACTAGACGACGGCTTATGGACAGAGAGCAGTGAATAAACTCTAGAGGCTCTAGTGTCTACCCACTTTCCGGGCTGCGTGCCTCCCACAGAGGAGATGCCGCAGGGCTCTGTGCGTCACGACCTCCCACTTCCAAGTGAACTAGTCACAGCACATAAAATACTATGGGCCATCAATTCCTTCTCAATGATAAAAAGCCCTGGTATAGACATTATTCCTGTCATGCTACAAACCACCAACAAAGTGGTCATCCCATGGATACTTAGAATATTTGAGGCTTACCTTAAAACGGGCCACATCCGAACTTAATGGAGAACGGCACGAGTGGTATTCTTGCCCAAAGCAGGCAAGTGCAGCCACAGCAGCCCAAAGGACAATAGACCAATCAATCTCACATCCTTTCTACTAAAAACAATGGAAAAGCTGCTGGATCTCAGCATAAGAAACTCAGCTGAAGATTGTTTGTCCGCCAACCAGCATGTCTATACGAAGGGTAAATCCGTCGAAACGGCATTGCACTCTCTAGTCGCCTCCATTGAAAAGGGGCTTCACAATAAAGAATACGCACTGGGCGTCTTCATAGACATCTCAGGTGCTTTCATTAACGTCCGTTTTAACACTATTATCGATAGACTCCGGGCAATCAATACACACCCAACCATCACGTACTGGATTAGCAACCTGCTAGGCTGTAGGAAAGTCCAGTCGGAGTGGGGTGCAGCTAAATCCACAAAGCGCTAATAGATGCACCCCCCAGGGAGGAGTCCCGTCTCCGCTTCTGTGGAACTTAGTAGTTGACGACCTCATAAAGGTATTTGACAGAGGAGCCCTTAAAATAACTGCATATGCGGACGACATATGCATAATTATAACAGGAGTCTGCCCGTCGACTCTCAGCTCCATCATGGAACGGACGCTTAGGGAACTATGTAAGTGGGCGGAAGAAGCCGGGCTACATATCAATGCAGAAAAGACGGACCTCATTCTCTTCACTAAGAGGTACAAGGTACCGCGCTGGCTCCCACCGACACTAAACGGCAAGCGTCTTAATCCAAGTACCCACGTGAAGTACCTTGGCACGGTATTGGACAGCAAACTGACCTGGAGAGCCAATGTTGAAGAAAGGGTGAAAAGGCAACCATGGCGCTGTATGCATCCAAGAAGATGCTCAGCTGCTCCTGGGGTCTGTCCCGCAGACTTATGCATTGGATCTACATCTCAGTCGTCCGTCCGACGCTGCTATATGGAGTTCTCGTGTGGTGAGAAGCTACCGAAAAGAAAACCTACCTCGCCTTAATGGAAAAGGCACAACGCCAAGCGCCCATATGCGTCACAGGGTATGCGTCCTGGGTATTCCACCTCTAGACCTACACGCAAAATTAGTGGCAGCCAAGTCGGCCCAGCGTCTCACAGCTCTAGGATGCATGTCTCTACAAGGCTATGGTCATAGCTCCATAGGGAGGAACATGACCACAAGCTCCGATTACCTCAAACCTACTAACTGCCTAAAAGTTAGAACACGGGTACACCTAGAGCCCAATGACTGGAAGAACTGTCCTAGTTGGCAAGAAGGTCATCTCAGCATTTATACGGACGGCTCTAAGATGGCAGGGGGAGTGGGAGCTGCCGTATATTGCGAACACCCTATTACAAAGCTCTCGTACAAGCTACCCGACCACTGCAGCATATTTCAACCGGAAGTCTTTGCCATTGGGAAAGCAGCGGATGTTGCGACTCATCTAGCCACTGATAGTCACACAATTAACCTCATGGTAGACAGTCAGGCAGCCATCAAGTCTACGATGTCGTCCACCCTCAGCTCCGGGACGGTCATGGCGAGCAGGGAGGCATTAGATAAACTATGTACGATCAAGTCAGTACATATCTACTGGGTTCCCAGCCACCAAGGAATCCCTGGAAACGAGGAGGCGGACACTCTAGCAAAGGCTGGTACTGAACTACCTGAAAGCAGAACAGAGCAAGGCCACATGTCCCTAAGAACGCTGTATAGCAGTCTTGAGAATAGCACCACCAAACTGATAAACTCAAAGTGGCGGAATACCACCTCATGCAGAATAGCCAGAACAATGTGCAACGAAGGCGATGTAAAACTTAGCCGATTCATACTGCATCTCTCTCGGAAAGACTGCAGGTTGATAACCGGAGGACGTCCGTCTTAACCTAACCTAAACTTCAGGATATTTTGATATGATTTGTCTTTTAATGAATCTTAAATTACAACACTGTTCGATAAGAACAAATGCCTTAAAAATAGCATCGAAATTGAAAATTATTTTGTTTCTTGTGGAACCTTTTTCCACGTGGAAGCACAAAAGTTTTAATGGCACTGCATTTATGGTGTCTCTGGAATCCTGCGTACCCAAATTGGTAGTCCCAAGTGCCATTGCTACAGAGATATTCGCGAATAACGAAAACTTTTCGAGGTATCTCTGGATTTTTGCTTATTGTGGGGTCGTTGGGGGGCGTGGCACCGATTTGAAATAAACTTGATCTGCTCGAGAAAGTTACGCAACTTTTATTACAAATTTGGTGTCTCTAGCTCTTATAGTCTCTGAGATCCAGGTGTTCATACGGACGGATGGACAGACAGACAGGCTAACAGACAGACAAACATTGCTATGTTGACTCGGCTGTTGATGCTGATCAAGAATATATATACTTTATAGGGCCGTAAATGCTTCCTTCTACCTGTTACGCATAATTCGCTTCTGACAAACATATTGGGTATATTGGGTTTGTGCAAATGTATGTAACAGGCAGAAGGAGGCTTGGCAGACCCCATAAAGTATATATATTCTTGATCAGCATCACAAGCCGAGTCGATATAGCCATATCCGTCTGTCCGTCCGTCCGTCTGTCTGTCTGTCTGTCCGTATGAACACACAGATTTCAGAGATGGTAAGAGCTACAAGTTCGAGTTTGGTCTCAATCGACTCGATAATTAGTCAGTCAATACAAGAATCTTTTTTTTTCGATGCCACGCCCCAATCGCCAATAATGAGTAAAAAACCCGTCACACCTCGGACGTCACCCCCTTTTTCCGCAAGAAATAAAAGAAAATTTCAAACTTGCATGCCGGTTTTAAAGCATTTATTCTTGTCGTACAGTGTTGTTATTTTTGATTCGTTTGGGGACGAATCATGTCAAACTCTCCAGAAAGTTTCATAAGAATCCGACCATAAACAAGAAAGAAATGAAGCAGCAAAGATTTTAGTCGAGAGCAATGAGTGCGAGAGAGAAAGCGCAAGCCGTGCCGACCAATAGTATTCTCACACACATATGTATGTGCATACATTTAACGTCAAACGAATTTTATATGTACATACAGACAAACACATGCATGTTCGATTATGCTTAGCTTTTTTTTTTGTTTTAACGTGTTCTAATACAAGAACTATCTAATGTAATATATTATATATAATACCCATTTCAGCATTTTAATTGGGAATAAAAGCAGAGAGTATTATACGGTCGGGCATGTTCGACTGTACTTTTCTTTCTTGTTTAGAGTACGGGATCTAAAAAAAATTCCTTATTTATATACGCTACAGCGCTTATACGCACTCAACCAGAAATACATTCCACTTCTTGTCGTGTGGCAAAAGCCTGCCAGCACAACTGGGGTTCGGAAAAGATCCAGATTAAAGCTGCTTCTGAATATGGCCGTCCCGAAAAGAGTCAAAGTGATCAAGCAACAAAGCCAGTGTTTGAATTGCTTCGCTTGAGGTCATCAAGATCGGGACGGTTTCAGTGCCCATAATTGCCATACATGCAAGGAGTGGCATCACAAATTGTTGCATTCCAGCAACATGCTTACAGCTAGTTCATCCATGTCCCTACTTAATTCTCACACTCAAGAACGCACCAGTTCCAACATTCAGTCATCGAATGCGCACAGCTATTTTGCATCCACTCCAGGCCGAACTCTTCTAGGTACCGCCATTGTTACCCTAAACCATCTGGGTGAGGAGTGTTTTGTGCGTGTCCTGATCGATTCGCGTGCCGATTCGACCTTCTTTTCCGAGAGGGTCTTCAATCTCATCCAGCCGCCTTTCTGCCCAATCAACGCAGCGGTTTCCGGTATGGGTCAAAGCGAAGGATATTCCTCCGAAAAGGCATGTTTGATGAAGATGTCCGCCCCTTGCGACCGCAGAAGGCAATTTGAGGCGCTAGACTTAGTCGTTCCCAGAGTGACAGGCGCAAATCCGGCGCAGTCTTTTTCGGACGTGGTCCGCTACAGTGCTTAGATCGCCCGCTGTATAATTCGCACTACAATAAACCTGCCCCAATTAAAATTATGATTGGGGTGGATCTCTTCCCTCATATCCCTTATATTATTTTTGGGTGGGGGATATGCGGGCTTTAAAGATTCGAACGGTGACGATTTGGGCCATTCCAGACCCATCGCGTTAGCTCAATTCCTGAGGAATGAAGCGCTACTCCAGAAGAATCTTTCTTTAAAGGCCCAATATGATGAGGTTCTTCGGAACTACGTTAAATTGGAACACATGATTCGGGTAACTCCACCCTCCGACTGCCATCACTTTTACCTTCCTCATCACGCTGTTTTCAAACCTGACAGCACTACCACCAAGGTACGTGTCGTCTTCAACGCCTCAGGCCCTTCCACGAGAGGTATCAGTCTGAATGACACATTGTTTACCGGGCCAACTCTCCAAACCGATCTTACGCTGCAGGTACTTTTTTCCAATTCGTCTTTAAGGCCGACATTACCTAAATGTATCCACAAGTCCTAGTCGATTCCAAAAACACTCCGTTCCATCGTATCCTTCATCGAGACAGCAGCGGTCATCTCTAGGACTATGAGCTGCAAATTGTCACTTTGGCTTTCCTTCAAGACTCCCCAGATCTCAGTCGTCTACGCATTACTAGATGGCTGGGAACTAAGTCCATATTAGAATGGAATCTTCACTGTTTTTGCTATGCGTCGCAAAAGGCGTATGGGGCATGCCTGTATGTGCGCGTCCGTCATCCAGACCATATGAGTGTCCATCTCCTGACGGCTATGACCCGCGTCGCTCCAGTCAAAAATGTTTCGCTACCTCGACTAGAGCTTTGCGGTGCGGTCCTGTTCGCCGATTTGTACGCGACCGTAATTCCTGAGCTCCCACTCCAACCTTCATCTTCCAATTTCTGGACTGACTCTACCATAGTGTTGGCTTAACAAGCCCCCCTGCAGCTGGTCCGCATTCGTTGCCAACTGAGTCTCCAGTATATCTAAGAGCACCAGCTTCCACGACTGGGCTCGTGTTTGATCGGAAGACAAACCTGCGGATCTCGAGAGTCGCGGCGTCACCGCTACCGATCTAACGGCCAGCAGCCTATGGTGGCACGGGCCGGAATGGCTCCTGCAAGTACCCGAACTCTGGTCGACATCTCTGGCGGATTTTAATGATACCCAACTAGAGCAACAAGTTCATTGTCATACCGGAACGCTTGCCTCCACGGCCAATTTTAGCGAGAGATTCTCAGACTACGGTAGAGCACTGAGGGTCACCGCTTATATATTTTGCGGTTCGCCATTTCACACGTATCCATGCCTGACACTCTGCAGCTCACCAAGGATGAGTTGCTAACTGCTAACTGCTTGCGCCACGGAGAGCGGTATCAACGGCTTGTTCGTCAAGTCCCTCGGCCAAGCCGTGCCGAGGGTCGGAACCTAACAGGCATGCAAGGCTGTCATCGAGTCCAAGAACGACCCAACTTTGCGACAGACATTAGTGCTCAAGGTGGAGGAGGTGTCGGAAGCAGTTCGCAGCAAGTTTGCGAACTTGGTGCTGGCCGACAGAAGTTTCTACCGCCCTGGCTCTATATCGGTGGTGCTTGGACCCGACCTCTATCCTGAGGTCATCCAACCAGGGTGTGTGCCTGGACACAACGGAATTCCCGCCGCTCAGAGCACGCTATTCGGATGGATGATTTCCGGATCCAACGGCATCTAGGCGCTCCAATACGCTGCCGTTCCCCATCCAAAGTATGTCCAGTGTGGCAATTGCAACTTGTTGCAAGGTGCGCGGTATGCTCACGCCACAGGGTGAACAGATTGAATATGGGGGTGGATTTCCACCTTCAGCGAAGACGGTCACACCAAATCGAGTGACTGGCATTACAGTGTAAATTCCCATTTACATGAGTCGCGAATTCCATCGCCATCGTTTTTTATACCCTTGCAGAGGGTGTATTGTTTTTGTCACGATGTTTGTAACGCAATGAAGGAGATGTTTCCGACCCCATGAAGTATATACATTCTTGATCAGCATTAACTGCCGAGTCGATATAGGTATGTCCGTCTGTTTCTATCCGATCTAACGGATCACTATATCATATAGAAACAAATATGAACAAATTTATCCCAAATTTATCCAATATGCATTTAGTTCTAAATCCCATGTGCAAACCAAATTTCATCCTGATCGGATCACTATATCGTTTAGCTGTCATATGAAAATTTTCATTATCTCTTTAACGATTTGAGCCAAATTCTCGCAAAATGGATTCTTTACCATTTTCCATCAGCTGACCAAATTTTATTCAGATCGGACCATTATATCATATAGCTGCCAATCAGTTGCTATGCGTAGTATGAAAATCTTCGAGGTCTATTGAGCGATTTCAAATTCACGCAATATGCATTTGTTATCATTCCCAATGTGTTGACCAAATTTCATTCAAATCGGACTACTATATCATATAGCTGCTATAGGAACAATCGATTGATATACTTGGTATGATTGCATTTATTAAAGAAGTGCATTCGCGAAACTTGTTTGCAACAATGTGCATCTTGTACCACTTTTCCTCCTCCATCTCCTAATCCCTCATCCTTCTTCTCCCTCTTCTCTTTTTACGCCTCCATCACAATTTCCTTTCGGAACACTGAGTGAAAGACAAAACGATGATCAATTGATTGGCGAATTATAATACTACTACTACAATATCACTTCTCCACATAAAAGACGCGGTAAGGGGGTAATTGGTCCAGGGGCTCCACCCGTTCCTTGTTACTCTTGTTTGGAACTTAGCCGAATTGAATGCAATGCGCGTAATTTGGCGAGGGGAACAAAATGCGGCACAGGTAAAAAGTTTTTTTTTTAAAATGTCGCGATTTAAAAAAAATTTTTGCCTTCGGCTGAATTGCATCTTCACAAACCCCGTTAAAATGCACTTCTCTAACATATTTTTCGTTTTCCCTCATGTAAACATAATCGGCATCGAAATGTTATTTTGTCATTATCATAGGAAATTGTGCACTTATTGTTGCATTTTGAACTTTTCTGTTAACAGAACTCTGGTTTTTGAGAAACCCATTAAATCACTCCCACTGACGTTTAAAATTTCACACAATTTCGGTTCTTTATCTAATCAATTATACGTTTTTTAGACGAATGAAATCCCACATTTTGACAAGTGCATTATTGCTGGTGCATGTTTTTTCAAAAGCTTACTAGACTCAAAGCGTTTTCTCATAATTTTGAAAGGTAACTAGATTAAAAAAATGTTTTTGTTTTTCAAGAACTTTAAAACCGCGTTTTTAAGGAAACCATTAGAGACCGCCAAAAGTTTTTATTGACGTTCGTCTGTGAAAATCGCGGTCCATGGACGATTTTTTTTTCATAATTTTTGGGGTTGAAGCCCTTATATTAGACAATTACCAATGGTAAAGAATGCATATTGCGATTTGGTTCAAATCGTTCAAGAGACACTGAAAATGTTGATACTAAGCATTTTCAGCATTTTTAACCGATTGTTCCTATGGGAGCTATATGATGTAGTGATCCGGTCTGGCCGATTTTAACATATGTACTGCGTGCAGAGAGAATACACATGTGTACCACGATAGCTTTAAAACTGAGAGACTAGTTCGCATAGAAAGAGACGGACATGGCTATATCAGCTCGGCTGGTGATGCTGATCAAGAATATATATACTTTATGGGGTCGGAAACACCTCCTTCAATGCGTTACAAACATCGTGACAAAAACAATATACCATCTGCATGGGTATAAAGAGTGAGAAACAAGAAAAATAAATAGTCGTGTTCTGAATGTCTTATGTGTTGTGTTAGCGCATAAGAATCGATCCATGTGCCAGTCCTATCCAGCTTTCCCCCGCTGAATCACATCCTCCTTTTTGACTCGCATTCTGTTTCGGCCGAGAACGGCGTCTACGCTACGGTGCTCCGAGGGTTACGCTTTGGTCTCCTAATTCAACGCCGTGTGCAATTTCGTTGGGTTGCGCAGCGCTCCAAGAGTCGCGTCGTGATCTCAGAAAGCGGCGCTCCCAACGACTACTCGAAAAAAAGTGCGGTCTCACCCCCGCTTCGATATAGCGTATAAATACCGACGGAAGCACGACTACACTTTCGTGGCGAAGGCGGCTGGAAATGGGTCCTTAGTATATGTCTCTGCCTTGAATGCTGACTAATGGTAGTCGCGCTAGAAGTAGAAAACTTCTATAAAAACTCATGCCAATCTCAAGGTGGAACTTCGTATGCGCATGGATGCATGGTCGAGGCGGTGCTTGATCGCGAATAAACGGACTCTGGGTACCCGCCTTCCCCCAGATTATTCCTGGCTTACCACAAACAAAGAAACACGAAACAAATCGGAGACCGGCACTCCAGGAACAAGTTGGGTGTGACAAGACCATCCCAGTCAAAATGTGCTAAAGGACAATCCAGTCCATAGCACTCCAAAGATTGTTGGAGAGGGGGTTCCGGCAAGACAACCGGCAACCGACCCGAAGGAGACGTCCCAGAGCACCTCCTGCATTGATGGCAACGGTAATCAGAGCGGTTGCCGTGCCGGATACGGATAAGCGCGAGTGCCTGCGTCTTCGACAACAGAAAGCAGGAGAAAAAAGCGTTCTATCAGGACAAGAAAAGTGCCGCTTTCATCTTGTCGAAAGAAACTAACAGTACTCCGGAGAGTGCGGAGCTAGTCACGGGGGTAAAATCAATCTTGCGTAATTATCAGCTGGCCAATCTGAGTGAAAAGATGAGTGTGGTGACCAATAACAAGAGGCAGCGGAAGTATATGGCTCGCAGACCAAACGAAGTGAAGTTGTCCCCACAAGATCCTTCGTTGACGTGGTGAGGAATAGGATTCTCGTCAGAATACTAGACAGGGGCTTCCGCGAAAGACTGAACCGCTGTGCCAAGTGGAAAGTGATAGAAAATGAGCTACAGGATAAGTTCTTAACCCTCTGTGAGGAGAGTAGTGGTCCTCCGCCTACATGTGAGGACGCAGGGTGGCATCAGGACCGCTTGCCTGGATACCCGGTCCGTAAACTTCTACAGGAAGGCGGTCGCCTCTCTCGGGGAGGTCTGCCCGGAAGCCAAGCTGCAAGTAGTTAACTGGGACTGTGTTCTCCGCAATACACGCGAATTATGTATACGGTTTACGGCGAATACGAATATTATTGTATAAAGCGGTTTCACGACGAATACGAATAAGTATAAAGCGATTCTACGGCGAATACAAATAAGTATAAAGCGGTTCTACGGCGAATACAAATAAATTGGTATAAAGCGGTTTTGCGTTAATACATGTACTTTATTTGAGTGTCAAAAAACAACTGAACTCTTATACAATCTAGGGTTCCGATCAAATCTCGGTTGTCGTCTTATTTAATTCTATGTGTATACATTATGCAGCGAGAGCTGCGCCAAAATGTTTATGTTTACAATATGCAGCGAGAGCTGCACCAAAATATTTATGTTTACAATAGTGGGTTTTACTTATGCTGGGTTATTGGAGATTGTTTACATGGAGGTTCAATAGAGTTAATAAATGTCAACAATTCCTATGACACTTTGGGTTAATGGTCAGTGGTCGGCATGGCTGTCAACTAATCTTGTGACACTTTCGGTATTTATTCTATTTACATTAAAGTTGATTGTAAACCTTTTAAGTCAGCTGAAAGTCTGGATGGTGATGCTAATGGCATAACTCCTCCCCTGTTAGAGTATGAATTCTCCTGAATTCTTTTAACATTAATATTAATATTTTGCCTTTTACAACGTAAGTATATATAAATGATTAAACATAGTATGGTGATTAGTATGAATATAAGTATAATGCCGTTTGTTACTTTTTTCTGATATTTTAGTTCTGTAATTTCTTTTAGATTTTCAAAATTTTTTATGGTTAAATGATCAAAGTTAATGGTGTTTTTGTAGGTTTGATTTAAAATGTCTGTGGGATAATAAAATTTTTCATAAAATTCAAATTTTTCGTTAGAAAATGCTTCTTTTAAAATTTGTATTTTGCAATTACCGAATTGTATTAGATTATTTCCATTAAGTATAATGTTTCTGTCGTCACAGTTTTGAGATAATTTTTCTTTTCTTGCATTTTTAATTATTAATGTGTCGTCGTCAATTTCTTCAATACTTGTGATGTTATTAAATACAAATTTGCAATTATTATTAATGGTACAACTTTTGCTTAATTTAAGTTCTTTCAAAATTCTGTTTGGTTCATATTCTAGTGTTTTATTGTTGGCTTCTATAATGAATAAATTTTCCTGATCTATTTGAATATACTCTGTGTTCGGCATTGGGATTAGTAATTTAACATTTACACTTATATAATTTTTAGGAATCTTAATTGCTATAATAATGCAATTATTTTTATATTTTAGTATACCCATGCGGATTAATTTTAGTTTGTAAAAATCAATGTCAAATTTATTAATTTCTTCTTCGGATAGGATTTCGGGTAATATGATATTATTCTTTGCAGATGCTATGCTTTCCTGAATGTAATTTACTTTGTATTCAATATTCTTGAGTTTTTGCATTTGGTCTGTGTGTATAATTTTCATTATTATTTGTTCATTTTGACTGTTTATGCTTTGAAGTGTTTCGTTGATAATTATTCTGTCGTGTTTAATTGTTTCAGCTAAAGTCTGTATTGTGTCGTTGAAATGAGAATTTATGACAATTTGTTGATTCATGTTAGTTATAATATTGTGATTATTTTTATCAATTGTGTCAAGATGTTCTAAAATGTCTGTTCTATCTTCATCGTCCATTAGTCCGAAAAGCCATTTATATGAGGTTCCTACAATGTTTAATACTCCTCTTTTAATTCTATTGTATGGTGTTATGGATTTTATTTTTGCTCTAATTAAATTGATTTCTGTAAACACCTCATTTTTATCTGTAATATTAATGTTTTTAATATTTGTTTCTATTTGCTTCATTATATCAATTAATGGGTCAATATTAATAATATGTAATATAATAACTGTTTCATTTACTATTTCCGTTTGGTAAATTTGGATTGGTGCATATCCTGCATTTGATTGTATTGGTTCAATTTGTAATCTTGTATGTACCATTGTGAATTTAGATAAAATTATGCAAAAAACGATAAGTATCTGGGAAAATGATTAGAGAAAAAAATTTGTTAATTTTGTTTAGTAAAATAATTTTTCGTGATTTTTTTTTTTTTCTTTTATAGCGAATTGTTGTTTTCTTGATTTAACGGTCTTTTGATATTACATGGATGAATATTTTGTAGTTCTGCAAATCTGAAATATGGTTCGTCCTTATGTCTGACTCTTTTATAATTTTTTATTGGGCCTTTTTGTCTTTCTTCATTATAATCCTCTCTTGTATTGTTTCGTTTATTTATTATCTTTTTCTTTTGTTCTTCAATTGTTAGTTTTAGTTTGCCTTCATCTTCTGTGTTTTTAGCGTAGTATGGTGTGCACTTTATTGTTGAATGATGACGATTATTGTATGCTGTTATTGCTATCTGTATTTTAGATTCTATTGACAGTTCATTATTGTCTATTCCTGCTATGATTTCAATTAATGTGGAATGTAATCTTTCTATGTCTGCATTTCCTGTATGTGAATTTGGTTTTGTATAATGTACATCAACTTCTTCTTTGCTTAAAAATTGTACGATCTGTTCTGCTCTGAATTCATTATCCATGATAATTTTCTGTGGTTTATTAAACTTTGCAAAGTGTTCTATCATAATTTGCATCTTAGTTCGCCAATTTCTATCTGTTATGTTGTAGGCTACTGCAAATTTTGTAAGTTTATCTATGATTGTAACAAAAGATTTGTGTTTTATGTGAAAAATATCTAAGTGTATAATTTGATTTTTAGTATCTGGAGTTTCTGTAAAGTGAAATTTAGGTTTTATTGGGTTTCTGTCATATTTGATTTCTTTACATTTTTTGCAATTGGAAATTATTAACTGAATATGTTCTCTTAGATTTGGAAAATATATTTTATCTTTTAGTGAATTAAATGTCTCACTTATGCCACTGTGTAATGAATCTTTTGTGTGATATATTGCAATTTGTTTATGTAATTCTTCCTCGCTTAAAATTTCCTGTGCTCTTTTTGTGCATTTTAAAAATTTAATGTTCTTGCAATGGGAGAAAATGTTTATCAATATACATTGTATTTTATGATATATTGTATCTGGTACTTCTGAAAAAATTCCTACTGTTCCTTTTTCTATGTTATTTTGTAATTTTATTTCGATTTCTGATTCTGAATCTGCTGGGTTTATTTCAATTATTTTTCTTCCATGTTGCATCATAATATTGTCTGCTACTGTATATGTTATTATAATTTGAGTTTTGTATTTGTTAACAATATCTTCTTTTATCCAAAAATGTGTTAGTTCCTCTTCGTCTGCAGAATGCTGTGTATTTGTGAGTTCAAAGTTAGATTCTTTCTCATTTTTATTATTTATTAATTGGGATGTTTCTTGTCTGCTTAAAAAATCTGCTACTTTGTTGTCTTTGCCTTTTAGGTATGTTATATCATAGTCAAATTCTTGTAATTTAAGAATCCATCTCTGATGTCTAGCTGTCATTTCTTTTCCTTTGAATTTTGAATTTAAGTATTTAATGGGGGCATGGTCTGTTATAATTTGGAATTTATTTCCTACCAAATAGTGTTTAAAATAATTCACAGCATGTACAATAGATAGAAATTCTTTATCAATTGTGCTATAATTTTTCTCGTGTTTGTTAAGTGTTCGTGATACAAATGCAATTGGTTGTCCTTGTTGTGACAAAACTGCACCTATAGCATAATCACTGGCATCGGTAGTTATTGTAAAGGGTTTGTCAAATTCTGGATATTTTAAAATTGGATGTGAGCTTATGAGGGTTTTGAGATTTTCGAATGCATCTATAAACTGTGGATCATTTGTATTTATTGTAATACCTTTCTGTAAGTATCTTATCATTGGGTATGCTATTTTAGAATAGTCTTTTATAAATTTCCTGTAAAATCCTGTCATTCCTAAAAATCCTTTTAATTGTTTTTCAGTTTTGGGCAATGGAATTTCTTTAATTGCTTCTATTTTTCTTGGATTTGGTTTTAACCCTTCTTTTGTGAGAATATGTCCCAAGTATTCTGTATGTTTTTTCATAAAAGAGCATTTGTCTGGTTGGATTTTTAAATTATGATTTCGAAGTACTTTGAAAATTTTTTCAAGAGCAATCTTGTGTTCTTCAAGTGTTGTTGAGAATATTAAAATATCATCAAGATATACCACACAAATTTTGTTTATATAATCCCTTAGAATTTCATTCATTAATCGCTGAAATGTGGCTGGAGCATTTTTTAACCCGAATGGCATTCTAACATATTCGTATAATCCCATTGGTGTTATAAAAGCTGTTTTTTCAATGTCTTCTTCTGCCATTAAAATTTGATGATAGCCTTTTGCTAAATCTAAAGTAGTGAAATATTGGGCTTTTCCAAGCTTGTCTAATACAGCGTCCATAATAGGTATTGGGTACTTATCTGGAACGGTTACTTGGTTTAATCGCCTATAATCTACACAAATACGATATTTCTGAATTCCTGAATTGTCCATTTTTTTCGGAATCACACATATTGGAGAACTGTATTTACTTTTACTTTTTCTGATAATTCCACTTTTTTCCATTTCAATTATTTGCTTTTTCACTTCCTCTTCGTATTTTGGAGAGACCCTGTAAAGTTTTGAATTAATATGATGGTCTGTAGTAGTTTTTATGCTATGCACTATTGTGTTGGTGTTGGTTAACTGATCACCTTCTTTGAAGTATAATTTTTCATATTTCTTGGTAAGATTTTTTATTATCTGTGCTTCCTCAACATTAAGATCTTCTAACTTAAGGTCATCAATTTCACTTACTTCCATTACACAAATATCTTTTGATAGTTTAGATAGGAAAGGAATTTCGACCCCATTGGTAAGCTTCAATATTTTATTTTTAAAATCAATATTTTCAACATTTCCTTGGATAAAATCCATGCCCAATAGAAAATCATATGATTTTTCCAGGGGCATAGCTACCCATCGTGTTCTTGCAAAATCTGAATAATTAAATTCACTTGGTACTTTTGTTTTCACTAAATAGTTGTTATTTTTTATTTCACCATTAATAGTATAAATTGTTTTTGAAAATTTTTCAATTATTTCGTATTTTGATGTATGTACGTTTTTAGTGTTTAGTATGCTTATAGTAGATCCTGTGTCCACTAAAATTATAAATGTATCCCCCTCAATCGTTCCCTTTAAAAAAATTTTCTTTTTTTCCGAGGCTAATTGGTAAAAAACTCGTTCTGATTCTCTTCCCTGTTTGTGTTACTATTTACTTCATCTTCATGTAAATTGTCCACACTCATTGCTTCTGGTGGAGGTTGCTGATAATTTTGCTGTTGGTTTAGGTTTTGGTTCTGCCTAAAGTTTTGACTTTGTTGTCTATTATGGTTTTGTTCTACGTTTTGATTTTGTTGCCTATTGAAATTTTGTCGTACATTTTGACTTTGATTGTTTCTGTTCTGATTTTGATTATTCCTCACCATTTGACTGTTTTGTTGTCTGTTTTGGCTTTGATTGTTATTGTTTTGTTGTTCCTGTCCTCGATTGTTATTAGGGTTTTGTTTATTTTGATTATTTTGTTCGTTGTGATATCTGTTGTTATTGTATGTACCTTTATCTTTGTCCTTGGTGATTAAAAGTTTTCTATTTAAGTTTCCAAAATTAAGTCCGATAAATTTAGCTACTTCATTTCTGATGTCTGATAGGGTTGTTTTATTCATGAGGGCAATTGCCATTGGTCCACAAGCTATTTGTTTTATACGTTGTATTAATAGTCCACTAAGAATATCAACAAGTCTACTATTGTTTTCAAAGACCGAAAAATCTGTTATTTCTTCAACAATCATTCTTATTTTATTGTCTAAATCTTTAACACTAGTTACCCTTAAGTTCATTATCTTGCTGGTCAATCCCATTTGATCTGTTCGTGGTCTGTAGTGGTGTCTTAGTCGAAGCTTACATTCTTCCCAAGTTGATGGTGGATTAATATTTAACATGGTTCGAGCCTGACCTTGAATCTTGGTGTTTAAGATGACTGTAAAAACCTGTCCATCGTCGTCGTACTCCTGCATGATTTGGTCCACCGCAGAGATGAATCCATGCAAAGTTCCATCCTGTCCATTAAATACTGGTAAGTATCGGGTTTCCTTCTCAATACAGTTCCTTTGGGCTGTCACATGGTTTCCACGTTCTCCCTGCCTAGCTGCCACTGCTGCTGTCAGAAGTTCGATGCATCGTTGCATCTCAATTATTTGTTGATTTGCCATTTTTCGTTTTATTTTTCACGAATTTATTAAAGTATATCAGTTTATTATTGTTGCGTTTGCTTGGATGTAATATCCAAAGTTTCCACAATAATTTTTTTTCTGCACTTTTTAATAACTGTTTGTCAGTGTATTATTGTTTCGTTTACTTGGATGCAATATCCGAAGTTTCCACAATAATTTTGCTGCACTTTGTAAGAAATTTAGTTAGTGATTTATTGCTTCGTTTACTTGGATGCAATATCCAAAGTTTCCACAATAATTTTACACTTGAGTACCGGCTGCGCCAATTATGTATACGGTTTACGGCGAATACGAATATTATTGTATAAAGCGGTTTCACGACGAATACGAATAAGTATAAAGCGATTCTACGGCGAATACAAATAAGTATAAAGCGGTTCTACGGCGAATACAAATAAATTGGTATAAAGCGGTTTTGCGTTAATACATGTACTTTATTTGAGTGTCAAAAAACAACTGAACTCTTATACAATCTAGGGTTCCGATCAAATCTCGGTTGTCGTCTTATTTAATTCTATGTGTATACATTATGCAGCGAGAGCTGCGCCAAAATGTTTATGTTTACAATATGCAGCGAGAGCTGCGCCAAAATATTTATGTTTACAATAGTGGGTTTTACTTATGCTGGGTTATTGGAGATTGTTTACATGGAGGTTCAATAGAGTTAATAAATGTCAACAATTCCTATGACACTTTGGGTTAATGGTCAGTGGTCGGCATGGCTGTCAACTAATCTTGTGACACTTTCGGTATTTATTCTATTTACATTAAAGTTGATTGTAAACCTTTTAAGTCAGCTGAAAGTCTGGATGGTGATGCTAATGGCATAACTCGCGCGAAGGCCTGGGTATCCGAGAAGCCAGCGGAAGCCGACAAGATCTTGCCCCTCTTGCAAGTATGTAACTTGAACCTTCCGACAGCCAACTGGAAGGTAACCAAGGTGGAAGCAGCTGTGGAACTGTCTAGACAGGTCCTGCTGACCGTTGACGACGCCTCAGCGAAGCTCCTTGGGCAGATGGATGGATCGACAGCCTATGGCTTCAAAAGAGCCCACATCCGTAGTTTTAAGGCAGTTGCCAAAGGCAAAGGTTATCATAAAAGAACCATGGGTCTACAATGGCCGCATTTCTGGTTTAAGGAATTCCAATTTTAAGCTGTATACAGCTAAAGTAACAGGTCAGGCCCGCACTTGCATCCTAGAATGCAAAAATGTGCTAATTTTTCTACTGTCTAATTTCAGTAACGAAGATAACATAATTGGCAGCCTAGAGCGAGGTAAGGGCTCTGTGATCTTCTGCTCCTCGTATATGGGACATGATCAGACCGATCCGCAAAATTCGCACACACACTCTTTGACCGAATGAACAGCTCCATTCGTTTCGTTTCAAGTTGGGCTACGAACAATGGACAATGGGTTAATCCTAGTTAAATCGAAGTACCTCTTTTTAGTAACAAATTCAAAATTCCTTCACTAAGGCTCCCCTCTCTCAAAAGGAGCACTACTCCAGCCAGACTTACCAAAATTCAGCTCATGGCAGGACTCTTTACCCAAGGTGCACTGAGAACTACCCCAGGAGAAGCCACTGACGCTATCATTCCCCTACTCCCACTAGATATTATGGGATTGAAAAATGATACTCTGTCTGCAATAAGGATAAGAGAAGCTAATATCTGAAAGGACAATTGGCTGGGGCATAACAACATTCTGTCGGAACTTCCCTTCCACACTTCGAGTACCGGCTATTATATTCCCATGGATTATACATAAACCTCATTCAGCATGGTATTTCCCTTTGGGAAGGAAAAGAGAAATAGCCATCCAAATCAAAACTCCTCACTACAATTCTATACTGACGGCTCGCGCTCAGCGGGTCATACAGGCGGCGTCATATATGATCGAAAAACATTTTGAGAATCTGACTGATTAATGATAAGAGTGCACCCCGAAATGCAGAACCTCCCGTCTCACTTGGCCAATCCGGTCACTGGCAATTCCTCAATTATTGTGAGCTGAATCTGCAAAAGTCCTCCAAGTCAATGTATTAGTCACCCCCTTGCTACTCCTATTGATGTTCAGCCTTCGCTGCTGCATTTATCGCTAACAAAACTCCTGGTAGCGTTTCTATTTCAAATATTATTTTTCTGAGCAAAGGGGGATATCCATCTTTAAGATTAGTGTGTCCCCTGATTAGTTTCCTGTCATATGTGATCCAAAGTTTTGGCCTCCTCGTATGAGTTTAAACAGAAGAATAGAACCCGATTTACCCCTGTCACTCTTCCGTCTAGTGGTCCGTCTCAAACGGCCACAGTCATAGCCCCAAAAAACTATACTCTGACCAACTTTTTATTCTGTATCAGAATGTTAGACCACCTTCTCAAGGTGTCACCCAAGTTTGTGGCATCCTCGTCAACTGCAATGCCGCTAAGCAACAACCGCTTTACCGCTTTGGCTGAAGAAGCGGACAATATTATGGAGCAAGAAATTTGCTCTGGTGTAGATGAGGAAGCACAGAGTTCAACAGATAGAAATGGACAAGCCTCAAAACAACTCGCAAAACCTCCTGCTATATGAGTTCCAGAAGGCAATAATCCCCACTCTCTAGAGCAGGCGTTTTATTTGTGTGTTCGTGACAACAATTACAGCATCTGCATCTCCAAGTTTGGAGTGTCACGGATCAACACCGCCAACTCTGATGCGTTCCGTGCAATGGTTAAGCATCTAATGACATTTTTGGATTCATGAGCTCAGAGAGGAAAAACCCTGCACGTTAGTACTAAAGGGAATACATGCAAGTGTTCCCAAGGTTCAAATCGAAAACGACTTTGTTAATTACGGATATGAAATTCTCAACATATATTGCCAGAGAAAAGCAGGTTGGCGGAATGCTCACCTCAGTCACGATGATGATGAAGCGACCGTCAATTTCAAAAATAAGCATTCTAAAAATTATTGTGTTCGAGATCCAATTTGTGCGAAGTGTGCCGGTTCACACATCACTGGATCTCCACTTTGCACCAGTGAAAACTGTGTGTGCAAAAACTTCGTTGATTCATTCCTCAACTGAAAATACTGCCCAGTCAGATTAAAAAAATTTTAAAAAATGAAGCCTAATCCAAGGCTTATTGCTGCTGGAAATGCTGTCAACCACAGGTCTTATCCTCTAGTGGCTTTATCACAGCTGAAGCTCTACACTACGCAGCACAAATATTTTGACGAAACTGATTTTAACTTTCAATGCTGGCAGTGCAGACTACCGTTAAGTAACGGTGCGAAAATTATGAATAAAACAATACAATAAATAAGGAAAAAAAATACAACTCATTGAAAAACCTAAAGAGATCAGGCCCGAAACGGAAGACTATCCTGAATGATGACCGAGCCCTGCTACGGGAATTAAAAAAAAACGTATTGCTGAAGCCTCAGAAAGCAGCCGATTTACTAAATTCGACAACTAAAACGTCAATCAGCGAGAGGACGATCAGACGGAGCTTAAAAGAAGGAGAGTTCGCACATTTGTAGCCAAGGACGTGCCTTTCACTTCAAAGGCTAACAAACTAAAAAGGTTAGCCTTCGCATATACACAAACCAAAGGAGTTCTGGAGAAGCCTTTTGTGGACCGATGAGAGTTGCGTTGAGTATAATTCATAAAAAAAAAAATATTTGTTAGGCTGCCCATCGACCAAAGACGAAAGAGACGCCCCGTTTGTCAAAAAGAGAGCCATGGTGGAGGCTCTGTGATGTTCTGGGGATGTGTGGCATATAATGGGCTGGGGGATTTCATTCCCATCACTGGTTCGATGGACCAAGGCCAATACCTGACCACCCTTAATGAAAATTCCTTTCCTTCCGGAGATCGGCTCATCGGGCAGTCGTTTATTCTCCAGCAGGACAACGCCCCATGCCATAAAGCCAAGATGATAACCAAATTTTTGAAGGATCTGGATGTTCCAATGCTAAACTGGCCCCCCAAAGTCCATATCTAAATATCATAGAAAACGTCTAGTCTCTTTTGAAGCGCAAAAGAACAGTTAAACAAATCCAGAGAAGAAACGATTTCTGAGCTCTCTTCTTTTTGAGAAGAGATACCTCCAGAAACCCTTCAAAATTCTGTACCGCGACGACTCCAAAAAGTCATTGAGGCTAAAGGAGGTTATACATTTGACTGAATATACCAAGCTAGTTAAATTAATTTTGTTAAGCCTAAAATATGTTTTTTGAGTATGAAAGGGCTTGTCAAAATACTTATGCCATCCTCTAAAATATAAAATGAATTATAATTTTGTTAAGTTTCTTTGAAAAAAAATTTGTTTTCTTATTTTTAAGTTTGTATTAACCATTCACAAAATGGGAAACAAAATAAAAATGTTCCATAAAATAATTTAAAAGTTAAACTACAAAATACGCAATTTTTTCTTCGTCAAAATATTTGTGTCGCTTAGTGTAAATGGCAATATTTCATATGTTGATGTTGCCCGACATAATGGTTGTCAATTCAAACAATCCACTGTTATGCAGTCCCAGCGAGAGTTAAAATCGGCGCATATCTCAAGCTCCAACAATAAGTTTCTGGTTTCTGGAAAACTTCATTCGTGAGATCAACAATAGAATGGACCAACTCTTTAAACTGGTGCAGGAGACTGTGGAAGCAAACAAGGCCTTTCGAGAAATAGTCCAGGTACTCATTTCACGTATCCCGAAATGAATCAACAGATATTATAAATCAGTTTGTGGAACGCACGACGACTAGCTAGGGGCTACCTGGATACTCTTCTTATCACGCCTACCACCCCTGCGGCAACAGTAGAGGTGGCGACAATGTCATTGTGCTCTCTAACATTAGCTACAGTCCACACCTAAACACACACTTCCATCACTAGCTACAAAAGACAGATAGCATACGTGGAAATGCAGACATCTGAGGGATCTGTTGCAATAGCGGCCGTGTATTTCTCTCCTGGAAAGCGATGGATAAAAGCGGGGCTAGAGTCAATTTTTGCCATGCTAGGCAACAAGTTCATTGCAGGCGGTGATTACAATGCCAAGCATGCATGGTGGAGAAACGGAAGATCCTGCGCAAGAGGCAAGACACTGCAGGAAGTCATTGCAAACGGCCAATATCAAGTTCTGGCAACGGGAGAACCGACGTTTTATTCATACAACTCTCGGATAGCTCCATCGACACTAGACTTCTTCGTTGTTAAAGGATTCAGCATGAGAAGGCTTAATATCAGAACGCTGCATGAGCTTTTATCGGACCATATTCCTCTTTTGGCTGATTTACGCACAATGTCACTTAAAAAGCCGCAACGGTCCTGTTAAATATTGATATCGAAGATCTGACGATATCGATATCGCCATCAACAACTTTATGGAGCACATAAGGCAAGCAAAAATAAGAGCAGCGCCAAGAAACGCACAACACTGGAGTTTCTAGAGACGTTCAGCTTCCTCCCCTAGTTGCTAACCTTGCGAGACTCAAACGCAAAGTCAAAAGGGAATATGCGAGAACAGGTGATGCTCGGATTCAACAGATCCATAGAAGGCTAGCCAATCGACTACATAAAGTGCTGACTCGCAGAAAGCAAACAAATTGATGATCTATTGGAAAACATGGGCTCAGATGCCTCTACAAATTTCTCACTTTGGTGGATGACCAAACGGTATTAGTCACTGGCCTTGTAAAAAAAGGCCATAAGGAACCCATCAGGACGCTGGTGCTGCTTTGGAGAAAGCAGAAGTGTTCGCCAATAACCTAAAACATCGCTTTAGACTCCTCGATTTTGCATCCGAGAGCCATAGCCGTTTGGTTGAGCAAACACTCGAAATCTCATTTCAAATGACTGTCACGAGCATCATCATGATACCTAAACCAGGAAAGCAGCCAACTGAGGTGGAATCTTATAGGCCGATTACCCTTCTCACCTCACTGGGTAAAATGATGAAGAGGCTGATACTTCACAGACTTCTCAATATTGAGGCTGTCACTTGTGCGATCCCCAAGTTCTAATTTGGCTCCTGGCTGCTGCATGGCACTCCCGAGCAACTGCACAGAGTTGTGAACTTTGCGTTTGAGGCTCTGGAATAGAAGGAGTATGCAGTTTGTATGTATGCAGTATGCACGCATTTCGGGATAAGATGACAAAAATGTCTTGGCTGTTTGCACCACTATACAAGCTCTCACTGGACAACAAGGTTAAAATTTATCCAGCTGCTTAGTATTATTTTTGTAATTCCCCTTAAATATTAATCTAAGATCTTCCTTTCTCTTATTAGATTAAGTTGACTTTTTGGTAATAGAGGGCTACTAATAATATTTCGTCAAATAAACATGTTATTCTTATTCAGAAAAAAAAAAAAAAAAAATGTTAAGGGTCTTATATCTACATAAAAAAATTTTTCCTTTGATTCTAATATTATTACATTTTTAGAGACTTAGCTTAATTCTAAAATATCTGATAATGAAATAATGTCGCCTAATTATAATATTTTTAGGTGCGATCGTCCTATTTGACGTGGTAGGCCCTTGCAGTCATTCATATTGTGTTAAATTTGTTTTAATCACTAATTGATCCAACGATATCTATATGATATAAAAGTCCCATTTGAATGAAACTTTGTGAGCATATTGTGAATAATAATGAGTGAATTTTGTGTGAGTTTGGTTAAAATCGATCAATAGACATCGAAAATTTTCAATTGTTCCTGTGCATAGTGGTTCCGCTTGTATGGAAGCGCAGAAAAAATACTTCTAGAGGTGATATCGTATTGAAAAAATATTGTGTAAAATTTAACAAATTGGACTACTATATAAAATGCTATGCATTTAAATGAAAATGTTTGTTATTTATTGAGCGATCTCAACCAAACTTACACATAATGATTTAAATACTATTGGAGGCAAACACACTAAATTTCATATAGCTCCCATAGAAACAATCTGTAGAATATTTAGTCTTAGTAAAGAGAACTTTGCTTATTGACCGAAACAAGCGGATCTAGTCTGCATAGTTTCAAACAAAATGAATTCTCCCTCTTAAAATGCATTCTTTTTAGACCCCGTACTCTTAAAAAGAGTATAGGGGTCTATTAGGTTTGTCAGAAGCCAAATGTGCGTAACAGGCAGAAGGAAGCTTTTCCGACCCCATAAAGTATATATATTCTTGATCAGCATCAACAGCCGAGTCGATATAGCCATGTCCGTCTGTCCGTCTGTCCGTCCGTCTGTATGAACACCTGGATCTTTTAAACTACAAGAGCTAGAACCACCAAATTTGTAATAAAAATTCAGTAACTTTCGCGAGCAGATCAAGTTTATTTCAAATCAGTGCCACGCCCCCTACCGCCCCCGAAAGAAGCAAAAAACCAAAGACACCTCGAAAAAAATTGATGTTTTCCGCGAATATCTCCGTAACTATGGCACTTACGACCACCAATTTGGGTACGAAGGTTCCTAGGGACAGCATAAATAAAGTGCCATTAAAATTTTTTTGCTGCCACGCCCCCTTTTTCCACAAGAAAAAAAATAAAATTTTCAATTTCGATGCCGTTTTTAAGGCATTTGTCCTCATCGTACAGTGTTGTAATTTAAGATTCGTTTAAAGACAAATTATATCAAACTACCCTGAAAGTTGCATAAAAATCCAACAATAAACAACTGAGCAATTAGGTAATAAAGTGTCCCTTGAAGCGCATTGTCAATGCACGTGGTTGAAAGAAGAGATACCTGTATGTTTATATGTACATTAGCCGCAGTAGTTTGCAAAGAGAGCGTGGTCCGGGTGGGCCACGCACTTGTTTGTAAACACAAGACCTGCGGTTCGAACCCAGGCACAGACTCAGAAATTAAATTTTTTTTTTTTTTAATTTTATAATTTAGCACTTTTATATCTTAATGAAAATAATCGGAGCCGTCTCACAAGGAGCGGTTGGTGCAATTAGTAGTGTTGCGGCGTGTTCTGCAACTTGCGTATAAGTTCGCAGGTTCAATTCCCGACAGTGGAATTTATTAATATACTTTTTTAAATTTCAAACAAAAATGTAAATAAACAATTTTAACTGGTGCAACAGCCAATGGTCTGCGGTTCGAACCCGGCACAGACCCAGAAATTTAATTATTTTTTATCTTTTAAATAATTACATTATTATATATAAATGAAAATAATAAAATTTCCGCCAAATGAATGGTGTGGTGTAACTAGTAGGGTTGCAGCATGATATGGAACTTGCGTCAGTAAGCGCGGGTTCGAATCTCGTCAGTGACCGAATCAAATTTTTTTTTTTAAATTTAATTTTAAAACTTAAATTTTAAATTACAACCGTATTCAAATATTAATTTCGAATACAAGGAGAGTACGGGGTCTTTTACAGTCGGCGCGCATCGACTGTAGCCTTTCTTACATGTTTTTTTATCAAGTCAAGAATTTTTATAACAAAAATATATACAGTGGCGAGCACGTATGGATACATGTTAGCCAACTCGACGTTAAAATGCCTGTAAAAACTTAAATAATGAACGAATTTGTCTAAACTTTTGGAACTTAATCTATTAAATATATTTAAATAAGGAACTTCAAAAACATTTTTTAAATTATACATTTAAATTAAAAATTTTTAGCTGGATACATAAAATGAGCAATGTATCCACTTTTGCTCGTTTTGAACTTTTTTAAAATTAATTCATTATTTAGTATTTTGTCCAAAGACCTTTGGACTTAACCATGCTAACAATGCGCCTAGGCATACTCTCAACAAGATGTTCAATATGGGCACGAGGAATTTTGCTCCACTCCGCTTCAACCCGGCTCCAAAGTTCATCCATCCTTGTCGGTGGTGTATCATATTTTGCGAGCCTTTTCTTAACCAAAGCCCACAAATTCTCTATTGGATTTAGGTCCGGACTTTATGCAGGCCACTCCATTGTCAAAAATTTGTGATTCCCCAGCCATTCCTTGACGATTTTTGCCTTGTGCTTAGGGTCATTGTCCTGCTGAAACACAACTGCTTCATCGAGATACTCACTATCTTTTATAAAATCTGGCAGGTGGGTCTTCAAAATTTCCAAATACTGCTCCTTCTTTATAATACCATTGATCTTCACCAGTGGGCCGATGTTCCACCATGTGAAGCAGCCCCATACCATCAGGCCACCTCCACCATGCTTCATGGTCATTTTCACTTGATGCTTTTGCAGCTTCTCGTGCTTGCGGTGCCAGTAATACTCCTTTCCGTCAGACTAGAAGTGGTTTATATTGGTCTCATCTGACCATATAACCCTCTTCCAATCGTCTTCAGTCCAATTTTTATGCTCTTTGCAGAATTTTAAGCGAGCGGCAATATTTTTGTCCGATAGTGCAGGTTTCTTCTGCTTTATTGAAGCCTGTAGTCCAATTCTGCGAAGATGGTATGGGGCTGCTTCACATGGTGGAACATCGGCCCACTGGTGAAGATCAATGGTATTATGAAGAAGGAGCAATATTTGGAAATTTTGAAGACCCACCTGCCAGATTTTGTAAAAGATAGTGCGTATCCCGAGGAAGCAGTTGTGTTTCAGCAAGACAATGACCCTAAGCACAAGGCAAAAATCGTCAAGGAATGACTGGGGAATCAAAAATTTTTTATAATGGAGTGGCCTGCACAAAGTCGGGACCTAAATCCAATAGAGAATTTATGGGCTTTGGTTAAGAAAAGGCTCGCAAAATATGATACACCACCGACAAGGATGGATGAACTTTGGAGCCGGGTTGAAGCGGAGTGGAGCAAAATTCCTCGTGCCCATATTGAAAATCTGGTTGAGAGTATGCCTAGGCGCATTGCTTGCGTGGTTAAGTCCAAAGGTCTTTGGAAAAAATACTAAATAATGAATTAATTTAAAAAAAGTTCAAAACGAGCAAAAGTGGATACATTGCTCGTTTTATGTATCCAGCTAAAAGTTTTTAATTTAAATGTACAATTTAAAAAATGCTTTTTAAGTTCCTTATTTAAATATATTTAATAGATTTAATTCCAAAAGTTCAGACCAATTCGTTCATTATTTAAGTTTTTACAGGCATTTTAACGTCGAGTTGGCTAACATGTATCCATACGTGCTCGCCACTGTATTTTCAAAACGTAAGTTAGGAAAACAAAAGTAACAAATAAAAAATTAGGATCGAAAGAAAACAAACTACAGAAAATCATCTAGTAAATCAAAAACATATTTTAATAAAATTGATTTTGGTTTTTTAGGTAGTTGCCTTTGTCCTTTTATATATTTATTTATTTATTTACATTAACTATTATACATAAAACTATTTAATAATATAATAAATTTTATTATATAGTTTACATTTATGTAGAAAATCGATTATTTTGGTTGTATTTGGTTTGGATGGCTCGATTAGGAACTTAGAAGGAGGGATCTGACCAAAGATCTCCTTTCTATTGATATTGTACAGTGGGAAATTATCTAAAAGTGTGTAACGGTCAGGTTGCCGCCGCATTGATGACAGCCGGGTGGGTTGTGTCCTTTTAGGATGTGTTGGTGTGTGATGTCGGTATGTCCTATTCTTTGTTGAGTAATGATTTTGCAGTCGTTGCTGGGATAAGAATAAGAATAAGGATAAGGATAATGTGCAGGGATTTTGTTTTGGTTGAAGTATTTGTACGAGTGGCTGAAAGACTGCCACTCATCCAAAGCGATGGTTTTGAGAATTTCCGCGATGTGTTTCCAGATGTCTTGTTGCACTCCCGGGATGACTGTGAGGTAAGGTGGTGTTTCTGCTGCCTTAGCAGAAGCATCTGCGAGTTCGTTCCCTTTAATGCCAATATGGCCCATAATAATTTTATTTTTTTTTTTTGGTTTTGAATGCAGAGATGCTGTATTTCGCATAAAAGGCTATTTTTGTTAAAGGGGTTCTCAATGCCTTGAAGAGAGGAGAGACTGTCACTGCAGATCACATGTTTTTCTTTGGTGTCTATAGCGTATTTAATAGCTTTCAAGATGGCTACCGCTTCGGCTGATCCTATTAAGAAGTGGGGTGGAAGATGTCCTCCGGATACCACTGTTCCGTGTTGGTCCACTAGGGCGAAGGATGTAGTGAAGTTGGACTTTGATCCGTCTGTATAGAGATATTTTCAGCTTGCTAAAATAGATGTTTCCGCAGTAAAAAGGTGCTTGAAGACAGAGTTGGGTGTATTGGATTTATGTGGTGTTTATAGTCTTGTTGTTAAGTAGCCATGGTGGTGAGGGGCAGATTTTGTTCCATCTATATGGCGTTTCAATGTTGTGTTTTTTTGCGAAAAGTGCACATCTGCGGATTGTTGAAATAACTTTAATTTTTTTCTTATGTTTAGTGGCTGTCTGGTAGTCTTTAGTGATTATGGAATTCGTTGAACAAATAAGTTTGGGGATGAGCTTCAAGGGTGTTTGAGCGACTCTTGTTTTGATATCGGGCAGTCCAGCCTCGGCTTAGATGCATTTGATTGGAGACGTTGGATAAGCACCGATTCTACGACGAATCGCTGTGTGGTATGGAACCAGGGTACCTTTGATGTTAGTTGGCGCACACCAACTGTAGATGGGAAGTCCATAATCGATTTTGAATAGAATAAGGGCTTTGGTCACACGGATAAGTATCGAAGGGTTTATAAATGATCTTTTAGATGTAAGGAATTTTATTATATTCAGGCGTTTGTCAAGGTCTTTTCTTAAGTTTTTACAATGTTCTTTAAAAGTGAGTCTTTTGTCGATGGTTAGCCCAAAAATCTTTAAAGCATTATGTTGTTTTATTTCTAAGTTGTTAAAAGTTAAAGTAGGATATGTACAGTGGTGTTTTTTTTTACATATATGTAGTAATTTACATTTCTCTATTGAGAGGCAGGCCCCAGAGGCCTTTCCCCAGATTTCAATTTCGTGAAGTATTTTTTTAAATGTATTATTAAGTTGTGTTGTATCCTTAAATTTGCTATGAATAATGACATTATCAGCCTAAATTGATATATTAATTCTTTTATATTTTAGTACAATATTATTAAGGGATTGACAGGCAATCATGAACAGTACTACCCATAGGGGCGATCCTTGTGGGTTGCCGTTGTGTAAGGCTTAAAATTTTGAAATTGTGTTGTTAATTCTAACACGGATAGAACGCTTGGTCATGAAAGCCTTCACCAAGTTGAAGGTCTCAAGACCTATTTTCCACCGGGAATGTTGTTCGAGTACTGTATGCACTCCGACACGGTCGAATGCCTTTTCCAAATCAGTAGCCAAGAAGGTGACATGATTCTTAGACGAAAGGGCATCGGCTGCGTAATGATGAAGATGCAGGAGAGAATCTAGTGTATTGTGTTGTTGTTTGAAAGCGGTTTGATGGGGACTAATTAGCTTATGTTTTGTTACGAACCACATAATCTTTTTAGATAATATTTTTCAAGGGTTTTGCTAATGCAGGTAACCAGTGAGATCGGTCGATACGAAGTAAGTTCGTTGGTTGGTTTGTTGGGTTTTAATATGGGAATAACTATTGCTGATCTCCACAAGTGGGGGTAGTATCCCCCGTCTAACATTTTGTTGAACATTTCTAGCAGTTTGGCTTTTGCTACGATGCGGAGATTTTTTAGCATTGGGTAAGATACACGGTCAAATCCCGGTGTTTTTCCTTTGGCGTGTTGTAGTGCGAATTCTAGCACAGATAGAGAAAAATGGGAGTCAAGATGTCTTGCATCGGAAGATAGTTTGGGTTGCTGATATTGTTGGGAAAGCATTGTATCTTTGCGTAATTTATATTCATTAGCAAAATTAATGTCATCAGAATACCTCGACCACATATTACCAAAGGCGTTGGAGATGTCCCCTGATGAAAACAACACTGAGTTTTGCACTTTAAGTGCTTTTAGGATTGTTGGAGGATTACCTATCAATGAATTTATATCGGACCATACTTTTTTGGTAATAGCAAGGGGTGACATATTTGCTGTAAAACTTTCGAAAGACGCTCTTTTAGCTTTTTGAGCTTCTCTTTTAAATTCCGCGTTGCTTTTCTTGTAGGCTATAAGGTTAATGGTCATTTGCTTACGCTTGTATGATTTCCACAGTATTTGTTTTTGTTGTCTTAACACCTGTAGGTAAGGGTTCCACTAAACAATTTATTTTGAATGTGTTGTGGGTTTGGATTGTGGAATAGATACATTTGCAGAGGTTTTAATAGCTTTTGTTATTAATGCAGCAGATCGATTTGGGTCGTTTGAAAACGAAAAATTAAAATTTTTTTTCCATTCGGATTTGTAGAGTTCCCAATTTGCATGTTCGGTTTTGTATTATCCGGTGAGGAATTTTTTCTTGCTTGAACCTTGTTTGAATTACAGTCAGTATGGGGAAATGAGCACTGCCGTGAAGGTTACCGCATATGGACCATTTAGATGAGGGAAACAGTGTTGCCGATATTAGGGTTGGGTCAATGTGGGTAAAAGTATTGTGTGTAGAGTGATGTGTAGCGGAACCATCGTTTAGTATAGCCAGATTGGACTGGTTAATAACCTGTTCCATTTGACGTCCTCTAGTGTTATGAGAGCGAGAGCCCCAAAGCGGACTCCAAGCATTGAAATCGCCTACATGCAAAATTGGTTTGCATACAAGGTCATTAATAGCCAGAATTTCGCTTGCAGCTGGCTGTACGTTGGGGGTATATAAGTGTTAAATATGCTTATATTTATATGAGAAAGAATTTCAAGTCCCAAAGAACATGTGTTAGTATTTATTGATATAGTTTTATGGTGAATATCTTTGTGAATTAATATACACACACCTTGCTTTGCAACAGTGCTGCTGGTGTTGTTGTGGAAATGTCCAATAAATGGTTTAGGAGTGATAACTGTTGAGTTGTTTGGCTTAATGTGAGTTTCTTGTTAGCATATAATGTTCGGGTTGAGTTCTTTGATTAATATTAAAAGCTCGTGGTAATTATTATAATATCCATTTATATTCCATTGTAATATTGAGAGAGACACCGTAAATCAGAGAAATAATTAACATTATATGCAATGGATACATAATGTATATATAAGTTATAAGTCACTCATTGATTCAACTGATAAGAGTTAGAATTTGGGAAGTTTTGTTTCGGTTCAGGTGAAAGTGTTTTGGTTTTAGTAGATCTTTTATTTGGATTTTTGTTTTTAGACCCCGTACTCTAAAAAAGAGTATAGGGGTATATTAGGTTTGTCAGAAGCGAAATGTGCGTAACATGCAGAAGGAAGCTTTTCCGACCCTATAAAGTATATATATTCTTGATCAGCATCAACAGCCGAGTCGATATAGCCATGTCCGTCCGTCCGTCTGTCCGTCTGTCTGTCCGTCTGTATGAGCACCTGGATCTTTTAAACTACAAGAGCTAGAGACACCAAATTTTTTAATGAAAGTCCGTCTATGATGTACGCAGATCAAGTTTATTTCAAATCAGGGGCACGCCCCTTACCGCCCCCGCAATAAGCAAAAAACTAGACACACCTCGCATAAAATTGATTGATAGGAACACCAATTCTGGTACGCAGGTTCCTAGAAACAGCACAAATGCAACGTCATCACGTTTTGGTCTGCCACGCCGCTTTTCCCCACAAAAACTAAAAAACTTTTCAAAATTTACATGCCGTTTTTAAAGCATTTGCTAATATATTACAGTATTGTAATTAAAAAATTTGTTTAAAGTCTAATTATATCAAACTACCCTGAAAGTTGCATAAAAATCCAACTATAAACAACTGAGTAATTAGGTAACAAAGACTCCCTTGAAGCGCATTGTCAATGCACGTGGTTGAAAGAAAAGAGATAACACTATGTATATATATAATTACCCGTTGAAGTTTGCTAAGAAAGCGTGGCCCAGGTAGTATGGATGCTTGTCATTATTTTTGGCACTTGTATGTAAACAGAAGACCTGCGATCCGAGCCCCGACACAGACTCAGAAGTTTCATTTTTTTAGACCCCGTACTCTTTAAAAAGAGTATAGGGGTCTATTAGGTTTGTCAGAAGCGAAATGTGCGTAACAGGCAGAAGGAAGCTTTTCCGACCCTATGAAGTATATATATTCTTGATCAGCATCAACAGCCGAGTCGATATAGCCATGTCCGTCTGTCCGTCTGTCTGTCCGTCTGTCCGTCCGTCTGTATGAACACCTGGATCTTTTAAACTACAAGAGCTAGAACCACCAAATTTGTAATAAACATTCAGTAACTTTCGCGAGCAGATCAAGTTTATTTCAAATCAGTGCCACGCCCCCTACCGCCCCCGCAATAAGCAAAAAACCAAAGACACCTCGAAAAAAATTGATGTTTTCCGCGAATATCTCCGTAAGTATGGCACTTACGACCACCAATTTGGGTACGCAGGTTCCTGGGGACAGCATAAATGCAATGCCATTAAAATTTTTTTGCTGCCACGCCCCCTTTTTCCACAAGAAAAAAAATAAAATTTTCAATTTCGATGCCGTTTTTAAGGCATTTGTCCTCATCGTACAGTGTTGTAATTTAAGATTCGTTTAAAGACAAATTATATCAAACTACCCTGAAAGTTGCATAAAAATCCAACTATAAACAACTGAGCAATTAGGTAAGAAAGTGTCACTTAAAGCGCATTGTCAATGCACGTGGTTTAAAGAAAAGAGATAACTGTATGTTTATACATACATTAGCCGCAGTAGTTTGCAAAGAGAGCGTGGTCCGGGTGGGCCACGCACTTGCTTGTAAATATAAGACCTGCGGTTCGAACCCCGGCACAGACTCAGAAATTAATTTTTTTTTTTTTTGATTTTATAATTTAGCACTATTATATCTTAATAAAAATAATCGGAGCCGTCTCACAAGGAGGGATTTGTGCAATTAGTAGTGTTGCGGCGTGTTTTGCAACTTGCGTATAAGTTCGCAGGTTCAATTCCCGACAGTGGAATTTATTAATATACTTTTTTAAATTTCAAACAAAAATGTAAAAAAAGAATTTTAACTGGTGCAACAGCCATTGGTCTGCGGTTCGAACCCGGCACAGACCCAGAAATTTAATTATTTTTTTAATTTTTAAATAACTACATTATTATATATAAATGAAAATAATCAAATTTCTGCATGGTGTGGTGTAACTAGTAGGGTTGCAGCATGATATGGAACTTGCGTCAGTAAGCGCGGGTTCGAATCTCATCAGTGACCGAATCAAATTTTTTTTTTTAAATTTAATTTTAAAACTTAAATTTTAAATTACAACCGTATTCAAATATTAATTTCGAATACAAGGAGAGTACGGGGTCTTTTACAGTCGGCGCGCTCGACTGTAGCCTTTCTTACTTGTTTTTTTTTGTGCTTGTTTAGACCCCGTACTCTTAAAAAGAGTATAGGGGTCTATTAGGTTTGTCAGAAGCCAAATGTGCGTAACAGGCAGAAGGAAGCTTTTCCGACCCTATAAAGTATATATATTCTTGATCAGCATCAACAGCCGAGTCGATATAGCAATGTCCGTCTGTCCGTCTGTCCGTCTGTCTGTCTGTCTGTCTGTCCGTCCGTCTGTATGAACACCTGGATCTTTTAAACTACAAGAGCTAGAGACACCAAATTTTTTAATGAAAGTTCGTCTATGATGTACGCAGATCAAGTTTATTTCAAATCGGCGCCACGCCCCCCACCGCCCCCGCAATAAGCAAAAAACTAGACACACCTCGGAAAAAATTGATGTTTTCTGCGAATATCTTTGTAACTATAGCACTTAGGAACACCAATTCTGGTACGCAGGTTCCTAGAGACAACACAAATGCGACGTCATTCAAAATTTTGGTCTGCCACGCCCCCTCTTTCCACAAGAACTAAGCAAATTTTCCAAACTTATATGCCGTTTTTAAAGCATTTGGTAATGTAGTACGGTATTGTAGTTCAAAATTTGTTTAAAGACAAATTATATCAAACTAACCTAAAAGTTGCATAAAAATCCAACTATAAACAACTGAGCAATTAGACAACAAAGTAGCCCATGAAGCGCGTAATGAATGTAGTGGTGCAACTAGTAGGGCAGCATGATATGGAACTTGCGTCAGTAAGCGCGGGTTCAAATCCCATCAGTGACTGATTTAAAATTTTTTTTTTAATTTAATTTTAAAACTTAAATTTTAAATTACAGTCGTATTCAAATATTAATTTCGAATACAAGGAGAGTACGGGGTCTTTTACAGTCGGCGTGCTCGACTGTAGCCTTTCTTACTTGTTATATAACAACATTATTATATGTAAAAGAAAATAATCGGACATCCGTTAATTGTGGGGGGTGGTGCTACTGATAGGGTTGCGGCGCGTTCTGCAAGGGTTGCTGTTAGTCGTTTGTCGTTTACTTTGTAAGATATGTAATTTATGTGCACGTGGTTGAAAGAAAGAGATAACTCTATGTTCACTTATATTAGTCATGACAGTTACCAAACAGAGTGTGGCCTAGGTGAAGGTGGTATTTCTTTCTAAACCAATGGTCTGCGGTTCAAACCCGGAACTAACCCAGAAATTTATTTATTTTTTTATATATAACTACATTAATATATATAAATGAAAATAATCGAATTTGTGCAAAATTAATGGTGTGATGCAACTAGTAGGGTTGCAGCGTGTTATAGAACTTGCGTCAGTTAGCGCGGGTTCGAATCCCATCAGTGGCTTGATTTCAAATTTTTTTTTTAAATTTTATTTTAAAACTTAAATTTTAAATTTTATCGCATTCAAATATTAATTTCGAATACAAGGAGAGTACGGGGTCTTTTACAGTCGGCGCGCTCGACTGTAGCCTTTCTTACTTGTTTTGAAATTAAAATTGTTTTTAGACCCCGTACTCTTAAAAAGAGTATAGGGGCCTATTAGGTTTGTCAGAAGCCAAATGTGCGTAACATGCAGAAGGAAGCTTTTCCGACCCCATAAAGTATATATATTCTTGATCAGCATCCACAGCCGAGTCGATATAGCAATGTCCGTCTGTCCGTCCGTCTGTATGAACACCTGGATCTTTTAAACTACAAGAGCTAGAACCACCAAATTTGTAAAAAAAATTCAGTAACTTTCGCGAGCAGATCAAGTTTATTTCAAATCGGTGCCACGCCCCCTACCGCCCCCGCAATAAGCAAAAAACCAAAGACACCTCGAAAAAAATTGATGTTTTCCGCGAATATCTCCGTAACTATGACACTTACGACCACCAATTTGGGTACGCAGGTTCCTAGGGACAGCATAAATGCAGTGCCATTAACATTTTTTTGCTGCCACGCCCCATTTTTCCACAAGAAAAAAAGTAAAATTTTCATTTTCCATGCCGTTTTTAAGGCATTCGTCCTCATCATACAGTGTTATAATTTAAGATTCGTTTAAAGACAAATCATATCAAACTACCCTGAAAGTTGCATAAAAATCCAACTTTAAACAACTGAGCAATTAGGTAACAAAGTGTCCCTTGAATCGAAGTGTCAATGGACGTGGTGGAAAGAAAAGAGGTAACTGTATATGTTGGATCATAAGTTTAAGTAGTTAGAATAATTAAAAGAATGAAGTTATTGTATTGTCCCGTAGTGTAAGAACAATCTCTTAAGCTAGTGCGTAAATTCTTTGTATTCGGCAGTGCAGCTGTCGCGAGCGGCAGCTCAGTTCGTATTTTCGATTTGCATTAACCACACACACGCTGCCAAGCCTTTCCGCGATTTCCAGTCCAACAATAAATTGTAATGTTTAAGAACTTGCAATTTGTTTTTAATTAAATTAGTTTACGGTATTGTTATACTCGTTGTTGGATCTTTCCTGGAGCTGTTGGCCTGAGAGGAAGTTTGGATTGGAACAGCCAGGAGTAATAGATTTGAGTCCCCCATATTTCGTTGTGGAGATAATATCCAGAATTGAGCCCATGAGCGTCTCTTCTGATGATCAGGTACCAGTGCCCAAACGAGTCAATGTATAGTAGAATATAGAAAGTGCAAGTGTAGAAGCAGCACATAAAACATAACGTAAATATACAAGTGGTGCTCCATTTGTTGCACATTAGAGACATTGCGTTTCGGCACTGATATACATATTTGTGATTTAGTGAAAAGCAATTTGAAGGAAAACACACAAATCGAGTTCAATAAATACATAAATAAAACCAAACAATGGTATTTGCAAATAAATGAATTAAATACATATACACATTCGCCGTTCCTCTTTAATTCGATATTCGCCTAGATCCGCATATGTTTGGTGGTGGTTTATGACCTTTGTTCTTTGCTGTTCAAAATTTGCACATAAGTAAAAGCGCGGCTCGCATTGACATATATACAGCTGTTTGATTTTAGCTTGCGGTAGTTTACTTGCGCTTTGTTTGTGCTTACTTCGGTTTTGCTTTACTTGTTTGTCAACGATGCTTAAACATACATAAGCGCAAGCAAACATACATACGTACGCTGAGTACCTGCAAGCCTTTTAGTTGTTACTGCTAGATCGCATCGTTGTCTACCTACGCATGCGTTGTTGTTGTTGATAGATGACATCGTTTGGCCACCCACGCATTGTTGTTGCGCTGTTGTTGTTTTTCACAGTGTGCTGTCTAATCAGCCGACCATCGCTAATCAGCTGATTATCTTTTGCGCTGGTGCGTTTGCGTATATGTTATTGTGTTGTTATTGCCAACTGTCAGCTTTTATCTGCATGCGCTTGCGCTTCGTTAGTTAGTGTTATCTCTGCTATTTGAGAATTCTAGTTAGCCAGCTGATTATCATTAATCTTCTAGTTATTCTAAATCCTTAAGAAAATTTATCGACCAACTGCTGTTAATCAACTGATTAATTTTAACCATTTGATTATCTTCCTTAGCCAACATTGTTGATCGGCTAAATATCATTAGTAACAGTACACTCAAGTGCATTTGAATAGAGTTCAGTTTATATAAAGTCACTATGGCGCACAAGGTAAATCACAATGAGGCTGTTGTGGATGTCGATGAGAATTGCCTTAGTGCACGTTTAACTCAATTGTTCATCAAGCTAGAAAAAATAGAGAGCGACATAGAGCAACAAAGGAGTTCACTCATTAATAAAATGGTGACTCCAAGTAAATTTGAGATTCAGTGCCAGCTAGATATACTAAATTCGTACATTTCCAAAACTATGGATCTGTAGTCAGAGATCGATACAATAGATCCTGACAATACCAACCGTGCACTGCTTGAGGAAACATGTATTTTGGCCCGGTCATCATACATGTCTGCGCTAAGTGCGTATCAGGCTTTAGAAAACGTACCTCAGCCTTCTCACCATTCTCACTTGCCCAAACTAAAGTTGCCAAAATTCAGCGGTAAGCACTCTGAATATAGGCAATTCATAGGTCTTTTTAACAGTTTGGTTGACTCTGATCGCTCCCTTTCAAATATTGAAAAGTTCAATCATTTGCTATCGTGTTTGTCAGACGTGGCTTTAGGAATCATTAAAGCTTTCCAGGTGTCTGTTGCAAACTACCCAAAGGCTCTCTAATGAGCCCGAGTTGAGTGTACGACAACAAGTATCTAATTATATTCCAAACTTTCGCATATTCGCAAACATTTGTTTGATATTGAGCCAATGTCGAAGCCATCGACATTAGGAATTCGTACAATGGACTCAGTATCAGTAATTTTTAAGTCGTTAATGGCAGTTGGAGATCAGCAAGATTTCGCAAATGCAATTTTCATACATATAGTCATGTCGAAGGTAGATCCTCATACGAAGTCGAAGTATGAGGAACAGCTTGACTATAACACATTGCCGAAGTGGGCCGACTGTGTTGCGGCTTTGAACAGGCGATATCAGCATTTGTCTGCTGAGGAATGTACGAAGTCTAGAATGAAGCAAACATTTGATATGAAACACTCTAAAAAATCGTCGTTTGCGTGTACAAATGTTGAAAAAGAGGTTGAACACACATGCCAGTTTTGCAGTGCAAATCACAGGATTGGAAATTGTCAAGGCTTCGCAGCATTGCCAGTTGACGAGAGATTTAATTTCGTAAAATCTAGTCCACTGTGCATAAACTGTTTGCTTTCAGGACACAGAGTGTCCAAATGCACTGCATCGAAGTGTAGAGTTTGTTCTCGCCCTCACAACAACAACAAATATGCACTCGTAGAAGCATCACAAGCCTCTGCTCATCCTGCCATGTAAATCATGTTGCAAGCGAAATTGATCAAGTGATCCTTGCCACTGCAGTCGTTACCGTTCGAGACAGATTCGGTCAGAAACGAAACGCTAGAGCCTTGTTGGATTCAGGGTCTCAAGTGAATTTCATGACGGAGGATCTCGCTCAATCCTTGCGACTTCAACACAAAAAGGATATCTTAACCGTAAAGTCGGTTGGACAATCGAGTTTGGTTGGAAAAAGCAATGTATCGACAATAGTTTCGTCTCGTGTATCAAGATATCAATTCAGCGCCGAGTTTTGGGTGCTAAAATCAATTTGTAGCAGGCAGACAGATACTGATCTTCCCATAAATAGGTGGAAGATACCAGCAAATGTCGAACTGGCTGACCCTGATTTCCGTAAACCCCAGGAAATAGGTATGCTTCTAGGAGCAGACTGCTTCTTCAACATGCTTTGTACTGGGCAAATAAAACTAGCGAACAGTGGTCCGTTGCTACAAAGGACATTGTTTTGTTGGGTAGCATCAGGACGGTTTAAGAAAATGCTTACCAAAAGTCCAATATGCTGCTCAGTGAGGTTAAAGCTGTCCCAGAAACGAGTGCTTTGGCAACTTATTCTGCGGAGCACATTATTTGCGAACAAATCTATCCGGACAGCGTTCGTAAATTGGCGACTGGACACTTTGGTGTCAATTTGTCCTTCATTACTGATCCCAGAGTGCTAGTCTCGTCAAATATATCCAAAAGACAGTATATATATTTAAGTTTCCTGAACGAGTATCTTGAACTTGGTCGCATGTCGGTCATAGATGCAATAGCTCCACCAGGACCACATTACGCCCTTTCACACCAGTGCGTCTTGAGACCTGATAGCAGGTCCACCAAACTTCGAGTGGTGTTTGACGAGTCGTTTAAGACAATATCGTTACGCTCTCTCAACGAGTTACTGATGGTGGGATCTGCTACTCAGAGCGATCTTATTCGTTTAGTTCGTAGGTTCCATCTAAACCGATATGCCCTCACGGCAGATTGCAAAGAGATGAGTAAGCAGGTGCCTGAAAATCTTGGAATGGGTGAATTTCAATTGGAAAAATGGTTTTTATACCATTCTAATGTATTAGAAGAAGGTGGAAAAAAGAAACGTTGGGTTTCCAATGATGCCGATTCGACAAGAACGCTTGGTATGAGGTGGACACCAACGTGGGATACTTCTCAGTATCACCTAGTTTGTAGCTTCGCTAATTCAAATCTCACCAAGCGAAAAACATTGTTAGATGCTTTCACGTATATGTTGGCCCAAACATACGTGTTGGACAGATGTTGAATCGAGAGTGTAAATTTCTGGAATGTGTCAGAACTCGCACTACATTGTACATATATTTCACCTTCAATATTAGCAACATTTGTAGCCAATCAAGTTGCAGACATCCAAGAGATGCCCAGCAGGTTCCTAGAAACAGCACAAATGCAACGTCATCACGTTTTGGTCTGCCACGCCGCTTTTTCCCACAAAAACTAAAAAACTTTTCAAAATTTACATGCCGCTTTTAAAGCATTTGCTAATATATTACAGTATTGTAATTAAAAAATTTGTTTAAAGTCTAATTATATCAAACTACCCTGAAAGTTGCATAAAAATCCAACTATAAACAACTGAGTAATTAGGTAACAAAGACTCCCTTGAAGCGCATTGTCAATGCACGTGGTTGAAAGAAAAGAGATAACACTATGTATATATATAATTACCCGTTGAAGTTTGCTAAGAAAGCGTGGCCCAGGTAGTAGGGATGCTTGTCATTATTTTTGGCACTTGTATGTAAACAGAAGACCTGCGATCCGAGTCCCGACACAGACTCAGAAGTTTCATTTTTTTTTTTTTTTGTGCTTGTTATATAACAACATTATTATATGTAAATGAAAATAATCGGACATCCGTTAAGTGTGGGGGGTGGTGCTACTGATAGGGTTGCGGCGCGTTCTGCAAGGGTTGCTGTTAGTCGTTTGTCGTTTACTTTGTAAGATATGTAATTTATGTGCACGTGGTTGAAAGAAAGAGATAACTCTATGTTCACTTATATTAGTCATGACAGTTACCAAACAGAGTGTGGCCTAGGTGAAGGTGGTATTTCTTTCTAAACCAATGGTCTGCGGTTCAAACCCGGAACTAACCCAGAAATTTATTTATTTTTTTATATATAACTACATTAATATATATAAATGAAAATAATCGAATTTGTGCAAAATTAATGGTGTGATGCAACTAGTAGGGTTGCAGCGTGTTATAGAACTTGCGTCAGTTAGCGCGGGTTCGAATCCCATCAGTGGCTTGATTTCAAATTTTTTTTTTAAATTTTATTTTAAAACTTAAATTTTAAATTTTATCGCATTCAAATATTAATTTCGAATACAAGGAGAGTACGGGGTCTTTTACAGTCGGCGCGCTCGACTGTAGCCTTTCTTACTTGTTTTGAAATTCAAATTGTTTTTAGACCCCGTATTCTTAAAAAGAGTATAGGGGCCTATTAGGTTTGTCAGAAGCCAAATGTGCGTAACATGCAGAAGGATGCTTTTCCGACCCCATAAAGTATATATATTCTTGATCAGCATCCACAGCCGAGTCGATATAGCAATGTCCGTCTGTCCGTCCGTCTGTATGAACACCTGGATCTTTTAAACTACAAGAGCTAGAACCACCAAATTTTTAAAAAAAATTCAGTAACTTTCGCGAGCAGATCAAGTTTATTTCAAATCGGTGCCACGCCCCCTACCGCCCCCGCAATAAGCAAAAAACCAAAGACACCTCGAAAAAAATTGATGTTTTCCGCGAATATCTCCGTAACTATGACACTTACGACCACCAATTTGGGTACGCAGGTTCCTAGGGACAGCATAAATGCAGTGCCATTAACATTTTTTTGCTGCCACGCCCCATTTTTCCACAAGAAAAAAAGTAAAATTTTCATTTTCCATGCCGTTTTTAAGGCATTCGTCCTCATCATACAGTGTTATAATTTAAGATTCGTTTAAAGACAAATCATATCAAACTACCCTGAAAGTTGCATAAAAATCCAACTTTAAACAACTGAGCAATTAGGTAACAAAGTGTCCCTTGAATCGAAGTGTCAATGGACGTGGTGGAAAGAAAAGAGATAACTGTATATGTTGGATCATAAGTTTAAGTAGTTAGAATAATTAAAAGAATGAAGTTATTGTATTGTCCCGTAGTGTAAGAACAATCTCTTAAGCTAGTGCGTAAATTCTTTGTATTCGGCAGTGCAGCTGTCGCGAGCGGCAGCTCAGTTCGTATTTTCGATTTGCATTAACCACACACACGCTGCCAAGCCTTTCCGCGATTTCCAGTCCAACAATAAATTGTAATGTTTAAGAACTTGCAATTTGTTTTTAATTAAATTAGTTTACGGTATTGTTATACTCGTTGTTGGATCTTTCCTGGAGCTGTTGGCCTGAGAGGAAGTTTGGATTGGAACAGCCAGGAGTAATAGATTTGAGTCCCCCATATTTCGTTGTGGAGATAATACCCAGAATTGAGCCCATGAGCGTCTCTTCTGATGATCAGGTACCAGTGCCCAAACGAGTCAATGTATAGTAGAATATAGAAAGTGCAAGTGTAGAAGCAGCACATAAAACATAACGTAAATATACAAGTGGTGCTCCATTTGTTGCACATTAGAGACATTGCGTTTCGGCACTGATATAAATATTTGTGATTTAGTGAAAAGCAATTTGAAGCAAAACACACAAATCGAGTTCAATAAATACATAAATAAAACCAAACAATGGTATTTGCAAATAAATGAATTAAATACATATACACATTCGCCGTTCCTCTTTAATTCGATATTCGCCTAGATCCGCATATGTTTGGTGGTGGTTTATGACCTTTGTTCTTTGCTGTTCAAAATTTGCACATAAGTAAAAGCGCGGCTCGCATTGACATATATACAGCTGTTTGATTTTAGCTTGCGGTAGTTTACTTGCGCTTTGTTTGTGCTTACTTCGGTTTTGCTTTACTTGTTTGTCAACGATGCTTAAACATACATAAGCGCAAGCAAACATACATACGTACGCTGAGTACCTGCAAGCCTTTTAGTTGTTGCTGCTAGATCGCATCGTTGTCTACCTACGCATGCGTTGTTGTTGTTGATAGATGACATCGTTTGGCCACCCACGCATTGTTGTTGCGCTGTTGTTGTTTTTCACAGTGTGCTGTCTAATCAGCCGACCATCGCTAATCAGCTGATTATCTTTTGCGCTGGTGCGTTTGCGTATATGTTATTGTGTTGTTATTGCCAACTGTCAGCTTTTATTAGCCAGCTGATTATCTTTAATCTTCTAGTTATTCTAAATCCTTAAGAAAATTTATCGACCAACTGCTGTTAATCAACTGATTAATTTTAACCATTTGATTATCTTCCTTAGCCAACATTGTTGATCGGCTAAATATCATTAGTAACAGTACACTCAAGTGCATTTGAATAGAGTTCAGTTTATATAAAGTCACTATGGCGCACAAGGTAAATCACAATGAGGCTGTTGTGGATGTCGATGAGAATTGCCTTAGTGCACGTTTAACTCAATTGTTCGTCAAGCTAGAAAAAATAGAGAGCGACATAGAGCAACAAAGGAGTTCACTCATTAATAAAATGGTGACTCCAAGTAAATTTGAGATTCAGTGCCAGCTAGATATACTAAATTCGTACATTTCCAAAACTATGGATCTGTAGTCAGAGATCGATACAATAGATCCTGACAATACCAGCCGTGCACTGCTTGAGGAAACATGTATTTTGGCCCGGTCATCATACATGTCTGCGCTAAGTGCGTATCAGGCTTTAGAAAACGTACCTCAGCCTTCTCACCATTCTCACTTGCCCAAACTAAAGTTGCCAAAATTCAGCGGTAAGCACTCTGAATATAGGCAATTCATAGGTCTTTTTAACAGTTTGGTTGACTCTGATCGCTCCCTTTCAAATATTGAAAAGTTCAATCATTTGCTATCGTGTTTGTCAGACGTGGCTTTAGGAATCATTAGAGGTTTCCAGGTGTCTGATGCAAACTACCCAAAGGCTCTCTAATGAGCCCGAGTTGAGTGTACGACAACAAGTATCTAATTATATTCCAAACTTTCGCATATTCGCAAACATTTGTTTGATATTGAGCCAATGTCGAAGCCATCGACATTAGGAATTCGTACAATGGACTCATTATCAGTAATTTTTAAGTCGTTAATGTCAGTTGGAGATCAGCAAGATTTCGCAAATGCAATTTTCATACATATAGTCATGTCGAAGGTAGATCCTCATACGAAGTCGAAGTATGAGGAACAGCTTGACTATAACACATTGCCGAAGTGGGCCGACTGTGTTGCGGCTTTGAACAGGCGATATCAGCATTTGTCTGCTGAGGAATGTACGAAGTCTAGAATGAAGCAAATATTTGATATGAAACACTCTAAAAAATCGTCGTTTGCGTGTACAAATGTTGAAAAAGAGGTTGAACACACATGCCAGTTTTGCAGTGCAAATCACAGGATTGGAAATTGTCAAGGCTTCGCAGCATTGCCAGTTGACGAGAGATTTAATTTCGTAAAATCTAGTCCACTGTGCATAAACTGTTTGCTTTCAGGACACAGAGTGTCCAAATGCACTGCATCGAAGTGTAGAGTTTGTTCTCGCCCTCACAACAACAACAAATATGCACTCGTAGAAGCATCACAAGCCTCTGCTCATCCTGCCATGTAAATCATGTTGCAAGCGAAATTGATCAAGTGATCCTTGCCACTGCAGTCGTTACCGTTCGAGACAGATTCGGTCAGAAACGAAACGCTAGAGCCTTGTTGGATTCAGGGTCTCAAGTGAATTTCATGACGGAGGATCTCGCTCAATCCTTGCGACTTCAACACAAAAAGGATATCTTAACCGTAAAGTCGGTTGGACAATCGAGTTTGGTTGGAAAAAGCAATGTATCGACAATAGTTTCGTCTCGTGTATCAAGATATCAATTCAGCGCCGAGTTTTGGGTGCTAAAATCAATTTGTAGCAGGCAGACAGATACTGATCTTCCCATAAATAGGTGGAAGATACCAGCAAATGTCGAACTGGCTGACCCTGATTTCCGTAAACCCCAGGAAATAGGTATGCTTCTAGGAGCAGACTGCTTCTTCAACATGCTTTGTACTGGGCAAATAAAACTAGCGAACAGTGGTCCGTTGCTACAAAGGACATTGTTTTGTTGGGTAGCATCAGGACGGTTTAAGAAAATGCTTACCAAAAGTCCAATATGCTGCTCAGTGAGGTTAAAGCTGTCCCAGAAACGAGTGCTTTGGCAACTTATTCTGCGGAGCACATTATTTGCGAACAAATCTATCCGGACAGCGTTCGTAAATTGGCGACTGGACACTTTGGTGTCAATTTGTCCTTCATTACTGATCCCAGAGTGCTAGTCTCGTCAAATATATCCAAAAGACAGTATATATATTTAAGTTTCCTGAACGAGTATCTTGAACTTGGTCGCATGTCGGTCATAGATGCAATAGCTCCACCAGGACCACATTACGCCCTTTCACACCAGTGCGTCTTGAGACCTGATAGCAGGTCCACCAAACTTCGAGTGGTGTTTGACGAGTCGTTTAAGACAATATCGTTACGCTCTCTCAACGAGTTACTGATGGTGGGATCTGCTACTCAGAGCGATCTTATTCGTTTAGTTCGTAGGTTCCATCTAAACCGATATGCCCTCACGGCAGATTGCAAAGAGATGAGTAAGCAGGTGCCTGAAAATCTTGGAATGGGTGAATTTCAATTGGAAAAATGGTTTTTATACCATTCTAATGTATTAGAAGAAGGTGGAAAAAAGAAACGTTGGGTTTCCAATGATGCCGATTCGACAAGAACGCTTGGTATGAGGTGGACACCAACGTGGGATACTTCTCAGTATCACCTAGTTTGTAGCTTCGCTAATTCAAATCTCACCAAGCGAAAAACATTGTTAGATGCTTTCACGTATATGTTGGCCCAAACATACGTGTTGGACAGATGTTGAATCGAGAGTGTAAATTTCTGGAATGTGTCAGAACTCGCACTACATTGTACATATATTTCACCTTCAATATTAGCAACATTTGTAGCCAATCAAGTTGCAGACATCCAAGAGATGCCCAGCAGGTTCCTAGAAACAGCACAAATGCAACGTCATCACGTTTTGGTCTGCCACGCCGCTTTTCCCCACAAAAACTAAAAAACTTTTCAAAATTTACATGCCGTTTTTAAAGCATTTGCTAATATATTACAGTATTGTAATTAAAAAATTTGTTTAAAGTCTAATTATATCAAACTACCCTGAAAGTTGCATAAAAATCCAACTATAAACAACTGAGTAATTAGGTAACAAAGACTCCCTTGAAGCGCATTGTCAATGCACGTGGTTGAAAGAAAAGAGATAACACTATGTATATATATAATTACCCGTTGAAGTTTGCTAAGAAAGCGTGGCCCAGGTAGTAGGGATGCTTGTCATTATTTTTGGCACTTGTATGTAAACAGAAGACCTGCGATCCGAGCCCCGACACAGACTCAGAAGTTTCATTTTTTTTTTTTTTTTGTGCTTGTTATATAACAACATTATTATATGTAAATGAAAATAATCGGACATCCGTTAAGTGTGGGGGGTGGTGCTACTGATAGGGTTGCGGCGCGTTCTGCAAGGGTTGCTGTTAGTCGTTTGTCGTTTACTTTGTAAGATATGTAATTTATGTGCACGTGGTTGAAAGAAAGAGATAACTCTATGTTCACTTATATTAGTCATGACAGTTACCAAACAGAGTGTGGCCTAGGTGAAGGTGGTATTTCTTTCAAAACCAATGGTCTGCGGTTCAAACCCGGAACTAACCCAGAAATTTATTTATTTTTTTATATATAACTACATTAATATATATAAATGAAAATAATCGAATTTGTGCAAAATTAATGGTGTGATGCAACTAGTAGGGTTGCAGCGTGTTATAGAACTTGCGTCAGTTAGCGCGGGTTCGAATCCCATCAGTGGCTTGATTTCAAATTTTTTTTTTAAATTTTATTTTAAAACTTAAATTTTAAATTATATCGCATTCAAATATTAATTTCGAATACAAGGAGAGTACGGGGTCTTTTACAGTCGGCGCGCTCGACTGTAGCCTTTCTTACTTGTTTTGAAATTAAAATTGTTTTTAGACCCCGTATTCTTAAAAAGAGTATAGGGGCCTATTAGGTTTGTCAGAAGCCAAATGTGCGTAACATGCAGAAGGATGCTTTTCCGACCCCATAAAGTATATATATTCTTGATCAGCATCCACAGCCGAGTCGATATAGCAATGTCCGTCTGTCCGTCCGTCTGTATGAACACCTGGATCTTTTAAACTACAAGAGCTAGAACCACCAAATTTTTAAAAAAAATTCAGTAACTTTCGCGAGCAGATCAAATTTATTTCAAATCGGTGCCACGCCCCCTACCGCCCCCGCAATAAGCAAAAAACCAAAGACACCTCGAAAAAAATTGATGTTTTCCGCGAATATCTCCGTAACTATGACACTTACGACCACCAATTTGGGTACGCAGGTTCCTAGGGACAGCATAAATGCAGTGTCATTAACATTTTTTTGCTGCCACGCCCCATTTTTCCACAAGAAAAAAAGTAAAATTTTCAATTTTCCATGCCGTTTTTAAGGCATTCGTCCTCATCATACAGTATTATAATTTAAAATTCGTTTAAAGACAAATCATATCAAACTACCCTGAAAGTTGCATAAAAATCCAACTTTAAACAACTGAGCAATTAGGTAACAAATTATCCATTGAAGCGAATTGTCAATGCACGTGGTGGAATGGAAAAGAGATAACTGTATATGTTGGATCATAAGTTTAAGTAGTTAGAATAATTAAAAGAATGAAGTTATTGTATTGTCCCGTAGTGTAAGAACAATCTCTTAAGCTAGTGCGTAAATTCTTTGTATTCGGCAGTGCAGCTGTCGCGAGAATTATGTAAACGGTTTACGGCGAATACGAATATTATTGTATAAAGCGGTTTCACGACGAATACGAATAAGTATAAAGCGATTCTACGGCGAATACAAATAAGTATAAAGCGGTTCTACGGCGAATACAAATAAATTGGTATAAAGCGGTTTTGCGTTAATACATGTACTTTATTTGAGTGTCAAAAAACAACTGAACTCTTATACAATCTAGGGTTCCGATCAAATCTCGGTTGTCGTCTTATTTAATTCTATGTGTATAAGTTAACTGTGAGCCAGGACAAAAGAAAAGGTTGGGGGGGGGGGGGGGGGGGGTTTTTGGGGGTGGGGGGGGGGGGGAGGGATGTATAAATATTTATTTTTTTTTTTTATTTTATAATAAAAAAGGGGTTATAAATATATATTTTTTTGTTTTTTTTTTTTATACATTATGCAGCGAGAGCTGCGCCAAAATGTTTATGTTTACAATATGCAGCGAGAGCTGCGCCAAAATATTTATGTTTACAATAGTGGGTTTTACTTATGCTGGGTTATTGGAGATTGTTTACATGGGGGTTCAATAGAGTTAATAAATGTCAACAATTCTTATGACACTTTGGGTTAATGGTCAGTGGTCGGCATGGCTGTCAACTAATCTTGTGACACTTTCGGTATTTATTCTTTTTACATTAAAGTTGATTGTAAACCTTTTAAGTCAGCTGAAAGTCTGGATGGTGATGCTAATGGCATAACTCCTCCCCTGTTAGAGTATGAATTCTCCTGAATTCTTTTAACATTAATATTAATATTTTGCCTTTTACAACGTAAGTATATATAAATGATTAAACATAGTATGGTGATTAGTATGAATATAAGTATAATGCCGTTTGTTACTTTTTTCTGATATTTTAGTTCTGTAATTTCTTTTAGATTTTCAAAATTTTTTATGGTTAAATGATCAAAGTTAATGGTGTTTTTGTAGGTTTGATTTAAAATGTCTGTGGGATAATAAAATTTCTCATAAAATTCAAATTTTTCGTTAGAAAATGCTTCTTTTAAAATTTGTATTTTGCAATTACCGAATTGTATTAGATTATTTCCATTTAGTATAATATTTCTGTCGTCACAGTTTTGAGATAATTTTTCTTTTCTTGCATTTTTAATTATTAATGTGTCGTCATCAATTTCTTCAATGCTTGTGATGTTATTAAATACAAATTTGCAATTATTATTAATGGTACAACTTTAGCTTAATTTAAGTTCTTTCAAAATTCTGTTTGGTTCATATTCTAGTGTTTTATTGTTGGCTTCTATAATGAATAAATTTTCCTGATCTATTTGAATATAATCTGTGTTCGGCATTGGGATTAGTAATTTAACATTTACACTTATATAATTTTTAGGAATCTTAATTGCTATAATAATGCAATTATTTTTATATTTTAGTATACCCATGCGGATTAATTTTAGTTTGTAAAAATCAATGTCAAATTTATTAATTTCTTCTTCGGATAGGATTTCGGGTAATATGATATTATTCTTTGCAGATGCTATGCTTTCCTGAATGTAATTTACTTTGTATTCAATATTCTTAAGTTTTTGCATTTGGTCTGTGTGTATAATTTTCATTATTATTTGTTCATTTTGACTGTTTATGCTTTGAAGTGTTTCGTTAATAATTATTCTGTCGTGTTTAATTGTTTCAGAAAAAGTCTGCATTGTGTCGTTGAAATGAGAATTTATGACAATTTGTTGATTCATGTTAGTTATAATATTGTGATTATTTTTATCAATTGTGTCAAGATGTTCTAAAATGTCTGTTCTATCTTCATCGTCCATTAGTCCGAAAAGCCATTTATATGAGGTTCCTACAATGTTTATTACTCCTCTTTTAATTCTATTGTATGGTGTTATGGATTTTATTTTTGCTCTAGTTAAATTGATTTCTGTAAACAGCTCATTTTTATCTGTAATATTAATGTTTTTAATATTTGTTTCTATTTGCTTCATTATATCAATTAATGGGTCAATATTAATAATATGTAATATAATAACTGTTTCATTTACTATTTCCGTTTGGTAAATTTGGATTGGTGCATATCCTGCATTTGATTGTATTGGTTCAATTTGTAATCTTGTATGTACCATTGTGAATTTAGATAAAATCATGCAAAAAACGATAAGTATCTGGGAAAATGATTAGAGAAAAATATTTGTTAATTTTGTTTAGTAAAATAATTTTTCGTGATTTTTTTTTCTTTTATAGCGAATTGTTGTTTTCTTGATTTAACGGTCTTTTGATATTACATGGATGAATATTTTGTAGTTCTGCAAATCTGAAATATGGTTCGTCCTTATGTCTGACTCTTTTATAATTTTTTATTGGGCCTTTTTGTCTTTCTTCATTATAATCCTCTCTTGTATTGTTTCGTTTATTTATTATCTTTTTCTTTTGTTCTTCAATTGTTAGTTTTAGTTTGCCTTCATCTTCTGTGTTTTTAGCGTAGTATGGTGTGCACTTTATTGTTGAATGATGACGATTATTGTATGCTGTTATTGCTATCTGTATTTTAGATTCTATTGAAAGTTCATTATTGTCTATTCCTGCTATGATTTCAATTAATGTGGAATGTAATCTTTCTATGTCTGCATTTCCTGTATGTGAATTTGGTTTTGTATAATGTACATCAACTTCTTCTTTGCTTAAAAATTGTACGATCTGTTCTGCTCTGAATTCATTATCCATGATAATTTTCTGTGGTTTATTAAACTTTGCAAAGTGTTCTATCATAATTTGCATCTTAGTTCGCCAATTTCTATCTGTTATGTTGTAGGCTACTGCAAATTTTGTAAGTTTATCTATGATTGTAACAAAAGATTTGTGTTTTATGTGAAAAATATCTAAGTGTATAATTTGATTTTTAGTATCTGGAGTTTCTGTAAAGTGAAATTTGGATTTTATTGGGTTTCTGTCATATTTGATTTCTTTACATTTTTTGCAATTGGAAATTATTAACTGAATATGTTCTCTTAGATTTGGAAAATATATTTTATCTTTTAGTGAATTAAATGTCTCACTTATGCCACTGTGTAATGAATCTTTTGTGTGATATATTGCAATTTGTTTATGTAATTCTTCCTCGCTTAAAATTTCCTGTGCTCTTTTTGTGCATTTTAAAAATTTAATGTTCTTGCAATGGGAGAAAATGTTTATCAATATACATTGTATTTTATGATATATTGTATCTGGTACTTCTGAAAAAATTCCTACTGTTCCTTTTTCTATGTTATTTTGTAATTTTATTTCGATTTCTGATTCTGAATCTGCTGGGTTTATTTCAATTATTTTTCTTCCATGTTGCATCATAATATTGTCTGCTGCTGTATATGTTATTATAATTTGAGTTTTGTATTTGTTAACAATATCTTCTTTTATCCAAAAATGTGTTAGTTCCTCTTCGTCTGCAGAATGCTGTGTATTTGTGAGTTCAAAGTTAGATTCTTTCTCATTTTTATTATTTATTAATTGGGATGTTTCTTGTCTGCTTAAAAAATCTGCTACTTTGTTGTCTTTGCCTTTTAGGTATGTTATATCATAGTCAAATTCTTGTAATTTAAGAATCCATCTTTGATGTCTAGCTGTCATTTCTTTTCCTTTGAATTTTGAATTTAAGAATTTAATGGGGGTATGGTCTGTTATAATTTGGAATTTATTTCCTACCAAATAGTGTTTAAAATAATTCACAGCATGTACAATAGATAGAAATTCTTTATCAATTGTGCTATAATTTTTCTCGTGTTTGTTAAGTGTTCGTGATACAAATGCAATTGGTTGTCCTTGTTGTGACAAAACTGCACCTATAGAATAATCACTGGCATCGGTAGTTATTGTAAAGGGTTTGTCAAATTCTGGATATTTTAAAATTGGATGTGAGCTTATGAGGGTTTTGAGATTTTCGAATGCATCTATAAACTGTGGATCATTTCTATTTTTTGTAATACCTTTCTGTAAGTATCTTATCATTGGGTATGCTATTTTAGAATAGTCTTTTATAAATTTCTTGTAAAATCCTGTCATTCCTAAAAATCCTTTTAATTGTTTTTCAGTTTTGGGCAATGGAATTTCTTTAATTGCTTCTATTTTTCTTGGATTTGGTTTTAACCCTTCTTTTGTGAGAATATGTCCCAAGTATTCTGTATGTTTTTTCATAAAAGAGCATTTGTCTGGTTGGATTTTTAAATTATGATTTCGAAGTACTTTGAAAATTTTTTCAAGAGCAATCTTGTGTTCTTCAAGTGTTGTTGAGAATATTAAAATATCATCAAGATATACCACACAAATTTTGTTTATATAATCCCTTAGAATTTCATTCATTAATCGCTGAAATGTGGCTGGAGCATTTTTTAACCCGAATGGCATTCTAACATATTCGTATAATCCCATTGGTGTTATAAAAGCTGTTTTTTCAATGTCTTCTTCTGCCATTAAAATTTGATGATAGCCTTTTGCTAAATCTAAAGTAGTGAAATATTGGGCTTTTCCAAGCTTGTCTAATACAGCGTCCATAATAGGTATTGGGTACTTATCTGGAACGGTTACTTGGTTTAATCGCCTATAATCTACACAAATACGATATTTCTGAATTCCTGAATTGTCCATTTTTTTCGGAATCACACATATTGGAGAACTGTATTTACTTTTACTTTTTCTGATAATTCCACTTTTTTCCATTTCAATTATTTGCTTTTTCACTTCCTCTTCGTATTTTGGAGAGACCCTGTAAAGTTTTGAATTAATATGATGGTCTGTAGTAGTTTTTATGCTATGCACTATTGTGTTGGTGTTGGTTAACTGATCACCTTCTTTGAAGTATAATTTTTCATATTTCTTGGTAAGATTTTTTATTATCTGTGCTTCCTCAACATTAAGATCTTCTAGCTTAAGGTCATCAATTTCACTTACTTCCATTACACAAATATCTTTTGATAGTTTAGATAGGAAAGGAATTTCGACCCCATTGGTAAGCTTCAATATTTTATTTTTAAAATCAATATTTTCAACATTTCCTTGGATAAAATCCATGCCCAATAGAAAATCATATGATTTTTCCAGGGGCATAGCTACCCATCGTGTTCTTGCAAAATCTGAATAATTAAATTCACTTGGTACTTTTGTTTTCACTAAATAGTTGTTATTTTTTATTTCACCATTAATAGTATAAATTGTTTTTGAAAATTTTTCAATTATTTCGTATTTTGATGTATGTACGTTTTTAGTGTTTAGTATGCTTATAGTAGATCCTGTGTCCACTAAAATTATAAATGTATCCCCCTCAATCGTTCCCTTTAAAAAAATTTTCTTTTTTTCCGAGGCTAATTGGTAAAAAACTCGTTCTGATTCTCTTCCCTGTTTGTGTTACTATTTACTTCATCTTCATGTAAATTGTCCACACTCATTGCTTCTGGTGGAGGTTGCTGATAATTTTGCTGTTGGTTTAGGTTTTGGTTCTGCCTAAAGTTTTGACTTTGTTGTCTATTATGGTTTTGTTCTACGTTTTGATTTTGTTGCCTATTGAAATTTTGTCGTACATTTTGACTTTGATTGTTTCTGTTCTGATTTTGATTATTCCTCACCATTTGACTGTTTTGTTGTCTGTTTTGGCTTTGATTGTTATTGTTTTGTTGTTCCTGTCCTCGATTGTTATTAGGGTTTTGTTTATTTTGATTATTTTGTTCGTTGTGATATCTGTTGTTATTGTATGTACCTTGATCTTTGTCCTTGGTGATTAAAAGTTTTCTATTTAAGTTTCCAAAATTAAGTCCGATAAATTTAGCTACTTCATTTCTGATGTCTGATAGGGTTGTTTTATTCATGAGGGCAATTGCCATTGGTCCACAAGCTATTTGTTTTATACGTTGTATTAATAGTCTACTAAGAATATCAACAAGTCTACTATTGTTTTCAAAGACCGAAAAATCTGTTATTTCTTCAACAATCATTCTTATTTTATTGTCTAAATCTTTAACACTAGTTACCCTTAAGTTCATTATCTTGCTGGTCAATCCCATTTGATCTGTTCGTGGTCTGTAGTGGTGTCTTAGTCGAAGCTTACATTCTTCCCAAGTTGATGGTGGATTAATATTTAACATGGTTCGAGCCTGACCTTGAATCTTGGTGTTTAAAATGACTGTAAAAACCTGTCCATCGTCGTCGTACTCCTGCATGATTTGGTCCACCGCAGAGATGAATCCATGCAAAGTTCCATCCTGTCCATTAAATACTGGTAAGTATCGGGTTTCCTTCTCAATACAGTTCCTTTGGGCTGTCACATGGTTTCCACGTTCTCCCTGCCTAGCTGCCACTGCTGCTGTGAGAAGTTCGATGCATCGTTGCATCTCGATTATTTGTTGATTTGCCATTTTTCGTTTTATTTTTCACGGATTTATTAAAGTATATCAGTTTATTATTGTTGCGTTTGCTTGGATGTAATATCCAAAGTTTCCACAATAATTTTTTTTTCTGCAATTTTTAATAACTGTTTGTCAGTGTATTATTGTTTCGTTTACTTGGATGCAATATCCGAAGTTTCCACAATAATTTTGCTGCACTTTGTAAGAAATTTAGTTAGTGATTTATTGCTTCGTTTACTTGGATGCCATATCCAAAGTTTCCACAATAATTTTACACTTGAGTACCGGCTGCGCCAATTATGTATACGGTTTACGGCGAATACGAATATTATTGTATAAAGCGGTTTCACGACGAATACGAATAAGTATAAAGCGATTCTACGGCGAATACAAATAAGTATAAAGCGGTTCTACGGCGAATACAAATAAATTGGTATAAAGCGGTTTTGCGTTAATACATGTACTTTATTTGAGTGTCAAAAAACAACTGAACTCTTATACAATCTAGGGTTCCGATCAAATCTCGGTTGTCGTCTTATTTAATTCTATGTGTATACATTATGCAGCGAGAGCTGCGCCAAAATGTTTATGTTTACAATATGCAGCGAGAGCTGCGCCAAAATATTTATGTTTACAATAGTGGGTTTTACTTATGCTGGGTTATTGGAGATTGTTTACATGGGGGTTCAATAGAGTTAATAAATGTCAACAATTCTTATGACACTTTGGGTTAATGGTCAGTGGTCGGCATGGCTGTCAACTAATCTTGTGACACTTTCGGTATTTATTCTTTTTACATTAAAGTTGATTGTAAACCTTTTAAGTCAGCTGAAAGTCTGGATGGTGATGCTAATGGCATAACTCGAGCGGCAGCTCAGTTCGTATTTTCGATTTGCATTAACCACACACACGCTGCCAAGCCTTTCCGCGATTTCCAGTCCAACAATAAATTGTAATGTTTAAGAACTTGCAATTTGTTTTTAATTAAATTAGTTTACGGTATTGTTATACTCGTTGTTGGATCTTTCCTGGAGCTGTTGGCCTGAGAGGAAGTTTGGATTGGAACAGCCAGGAGTAATAGATTTGAGTCCCCCATATTTCGTTGTGGAGATAATACCCAGAATTGAGCCCATGAGCGTCTCTTCTGATGATCAGGTACCAGTGCCCAAACGAGTCAATGTATAGTAGAATATAGAAAGTGCAAGTGTAGAAGCAGCACATAAAACATAACGTAAATATACAAGTGGTGCTCCATTTGTTGCACATTAGAGACATTGCGTTTCGGCACTGATATAAATATTTGTGATTTAGTGAAAAGCAATTTGAAGCAAAACACACAAATCGAGTTCAATAAATACATAAATAAAACCAAACAATGGTATTTGCAAATAAATGAATTAAATACATATACACATTCGCCGTTCCTCTTTAATTCGATATTCGCCTAGATCCGCATATGTTTGGTGGTGGTTTATGACCTTTGTTCTTTGCTGTTCAAAATTTGCACATAAGTAAAAGCGCGGCTCGCATTGACATATATACAGCTGTTTGATTTTAGCTTGCGGTAGTTTACTTGCGCTTTGTTTGTGCTTACTTCGGTTTTGCTTTACTTGTTTGTCAACGATGCTTAAACATACATAAGCGCAAGCAAACATACATACGTACGCTGAGTACCTGCAAGCCTTTTAGTTGTTGCTGCTAGATCGCATCGTTGTCTACCTACGCATGCGTTGTTGTTGTTTATAGATGACATCGTTTGGCCACCCACGCATTGTTGTTGCGCTGTTGTTGTTTTTCACAGTGTGCTGTCTAATCAGCCGACCATCGCTAATCAGCTGATTATCTTTTGCGCTGGTGCGTTTGCGTATATGTTATTGTGTTGTTATTGCCAACTGTCAGCTTTTATCTGCATACGCTTGCGCTTCGTTAGTTAGTGTTATCTCTGCTATTTGAGAATTCTAGTTAGCCAGCTGATTATCTTTAATCTTCTAGTTATTCTAAATCCTTAAGAAAATTTATCGACCAACTGCTGTTAATCAACTGATTAATTTTAACCATTTGATTATCTTCCTTAGCCAACATTGTTGATCGGCTAAATATCATTAGTAACAGTACACTCAAGTGCATTTGAATAGAGTTCAGTTTATATAAAGTCACTATGGCGCACAAGGTAAATCACAATGAGGCTGTTGTGGATGTCGATCAGAATTGCCTTAGTGCACGTTTAACTCAATTGTTCGTCAAGCTAGAAAAAATAGAGAGCGACATAGAGCAACAAAGGAGTTCACTCATTAATAAAATGGTGACTCCAAGTAAATTTGAGATTCAGTGCCAGCTAGATATACTAAATTCGTACATTTCCAAAACTATGGATCTGTAGTCAGAGATCGATACAATAGATCCTGACAATGCCAGCCGTGCACTGCTTGAGGAAGCATGTATTTTGGCCCGGTCATCATACATGTCTGCGCTAAGTGCGTATCAGGCTTTAGAAAACGTACCTCAGCCTTCTCACCATTCTCACTTGCCCAAACTAAAGTTGCCAAAATTCAGCGGTAAGCACTCTGAATATAGGCAATTCATAGGTCTTTTTAACAGTTTGGTTGACTCTGATCGCTCCCTTTCAAATATTGAAAAGTTCAATCATTTGCTATCGTGTTTGTCAGACGTGGCTTTAGGAATCATTAGAGGTTTCCAGGTGTCTGATGCAAACTACCCAAAGGCTCTCTAATGAGCCCGAGTTGAGTGTACGACAACAAGTATCTAATTATATTCCAAACTTTCGCATATTCGCAAACATTTGTTTGATATTGAGCCAATGTCGAAGCCATCGACATTAGGAATTCGTACAATGGACTCATTATCAGTAATTTTTAAGTCGTTAATGTCAGTTGGAGATCAGCAAGATTTCGCAAATGCAATTTTCATACATATAGTCATGTCGAAGGTAGATCCTCATACGAAGTCGAAGTATGAGGAACAGCTTGACTATAACACATTGCCGAAGTGGGCCGACTGTGTTGCGGCTTTGAACAGGCGATATCAGCATTTGTCTGCTGAGGAATGTACGAAGTCTAGAATGAAGCAAACATTTGATATGAAACACTCTAAAAAATCGTCGTTTGCGTGTACAAATGTTGAAAAAGAGGTTGAACACACATGCCAGTTTTGCAGTGCAAATCACAGGATTGGAAATTGTCAAGGCTTCGCAGCATTGCCAGTTGACGAGAGATTTAATTTCGTAAAATCTAGTCCACTGTGCATAAACTGTTTGCTTTCAGGACACAGAGTGTCCAAATGCACTGCATCGAAGTGTAGAGTTTGTTCTCGCCCTCACAACAACAACAAATATGCACTCGTAGAAGCATCACAAGCCTCTGCTCATCCTGCCATGTAAATCATGTTGCAAGCGAAATTGATCAAGTGATCCTTGCCACTGCAGTCGTTACCGTTCGAGACAGATTCGGTCAGAAACGAAACGCTAGAGCCTTGTTGGATTCAGGGTCTCAAGTGAATTTCATGACGGAGGATCTCGCTCAATCCTTGCGACTTCAACACAAAAAGGATATCTTAACCGTAAAGTCGGTTGGACAATCGAGTTTGGTTGGAAAAAGCAATGTATCGACAATAGTTTCGTCTCGTGTATCAAGATATCAATTCAGCGCCGAGTTTTGGGTGCTAAAATCAATTTGTAGCAGGCAGACAGATACTGATCTTCCCATAAATAGGTGGAAGATACCAGCAAATGTCGAACTGGCTGACCCTGATTTCCGTAAACCCCAGGAAATAGGTATGCTTCTAGGAGCAGACTGCTTCTTCAACATGCTTTGTACTGGGCAAATAAAACTAGCGAACAGTGGTCCGTTGCTACAAAGGACATTGTTTTGTTGGGTAGCATCAGGACGGTTTAAGAAAATGCTTACCAAAAGTCCAATATGCTGCTCAGTGAGGTTAAAGCTGTCCCAGAAACGAGTGCTTTGGCAACTTATTCTGCGGAGCACATTATTTGCGAACAGATCTATCCGGACAGCGTTGGTAAATTGGCGACTGGACACTTTGGTGTCAATTTGTCCTTCATTACTGATCCCAAAGTGCTAGTCTCGTCAAATATATCCAAAAGACAGTATATATATTTAAGTTTCCTGAACGAGTATCTTGAACTTGGTCGCATGTCGGTCATAGATGCAATAGCTCCACCAGGACCACATTACGCCCTTTCACACCAGTGCGTCTTGAGACCTGATAGCAGGTCCACCAAACTTCGAGTGGTGTTTGACGAGTCGTATAAGACAATATCGTTACGCTCTCTTAACGAGTTACTGATGGTGGGATCTGCTACTCAGAGCGATCTTATTCGTTTAGTTCGTAGGTTCCATCTAAACCGATATGCCCTCACGGCAGATTGCAAAGAGATGAGTAAGCAGGTGCCTGAAAATCTTGGAATGGGTGAATTTCAATTGGAAAAATGGTTTTTATACCATTCTAATGTATTAGAAGAAGGTGGAAAAAAGAAACGTTGGGTTTCCAATGATGCCGATTCGACAAGAACGCTTGGTATGAGGTGGACACCAACGTGGGATACTTCTCAGTATCACCTAGTTTGTAGCTTCGCTAATTCAAATCTCACCAAGCGAAAAACATTGTTAGATGCTTTCACGTATATGTTGGCCCAAACATACGTGTTGGACAGATGTTGAATCGAGAGTGTAAATTTCTGGAATGTGTCAGAACTCGCACTACATTGTACATATATTTCACCTTCAATATTAGCAACATTTGTAGCCAATCAAGTTGCAGACATCCAAGAGATGCCCAGTAATGTATCTTGGAGATATGAACCGCCATTATCAAATCCAGCAGATTTGTCGTCAAGAAGGTGTGACGTTCAGAAACTCGTTCAGTTCGTTTGGCTTCTCTGCAGGGCTAAAAGACAGTGGCCTCGGTTAATAAGAGAAAATAATTTTACAAATTTGTCACTGGTTTGTTTGTCTAGTTTGATAAATTTGCAATCGATGACTATTCAAAAGTCAGTCGAATTTAGAAGACGAATCGCTTTGATTTGTGAAGGAGTCCTTTCGATTGATTTCAGATGGATAAGAGGACGAGCCCCGATTAATGTGTATATTGCGGTGTTCGTGTGTTCTGCATCAAAGGCTGTTCACCTTGAGTTTATAACAAGCGTGCCCACTAATGCTCCAATTTTCAAATTAAACAGCTTATTCGGTCGATACGTTACTCGGAGAAGGCAACACATTTTAGTGAGAATCCTGGTGATGGAGTTTCAGGACTCATTCTACCGGAAGCAGAACAGCCATCAGTTTGCAGTGGAACGAAGGTCAAAGTGGAGGATCATCCCTCCGAGCGCCCCCTGAGGAGGCCTGGACATGCGGCAGATCACCAGCGCGTTGCGCACAAGGGGCAAGGAGGATTCCTACAGGATGGCGTTAATTCTGCCACGGCTATCAAGGGATTGGAGGCGATCCCTCCAAGGTGGCCGGAATGTTGGATCATAAGTATAAGTAGTTAGAATAATTAAAAGAATGAAGTTATTGTATTATCCAGTAGTGTAAGAACAATCTCTTATACTTAAGCTAGTACGTAAATTCTTTGTATTCGGCAGTGCAGCTGTCGCACACTGCCAAGCCTTTCCGCGATTGCCAGTCCAACAATAAATTGTAATGTTTGAGAACTTGCAATTTGTTTTTAATTAAATTAGAGCGTGGTCCAGATAGTAGAGATGCTTGTCATTATGTAAACACAACCCTGCGGTTCGAACCGCGCCACAGACTCAGAAATTAAATTTTTTTTTTTTCGTGCTTGTTGTATAATAACATTATTATATGTAAATGAAAATAATCGGATCTCTGTATAATGTGGGGCGTGGTGCGACTGATAGGGTTGCGGCGTGTTATGCAACTTGCGTATAAGTTCGCAGGTTCAATTCCCGACAGTGAAATTTATTAATGTACTTTTTTAAAATTTCAAACAAAAATGTAAATAAAGAATTTTAACTGGTGCAACAGCCAATGGTCTGCGGTTCGCACGCGGCACAGACCCAGAAATTAAATTTTTTTTATTTTTTAAATAACTATATTATTATATACATGAAAATAATCCGATTTCTGCAACTTGAATCAGTAAGCGTGGGATAATTACATAATTACAGTCGTATTCAAATATTAATTTCGAATACAAGGAGAGTACAGGGTCTTTTACAGTCGGCGCGCTCGACTGTAGCCTTTCTTACTTGTTTTATTCTGAAAGAATATACATTTGATTATAACTGTGTAAAATTTCATTTTGATGGGACCAGTAGTTTTCAAGTTACAGCCGTTTTTCCAATGGAATTTGGTGCGCGGGTAATATCAAAACACAACTTTGAATGCGATAATCTCAGAATGACTTATTTTCAAAAGTACTGTTACGGTGATCACGATAACTCAAAAACTTGTCAACCGATTTTCAACATTTTTTTTTTTAGTATTCGTATTGAAAATTTCGTGTACTTGAACGATCGACTTTTTTCAAAAAATGTTTAAATTTTGTTTTTTGAAAAATTTGACCCCAAAAAAGTCGATTTTTCATTTGAACCATTTTTTTTGGTTAAAAAAAAATTTTTTATTTTAAATTGGCTTCGTTCAAGTACACCAGAGTACATTTATCTTGAATAATTTTTTTAATTTTTTAAATTTATTTTAGGCGATTCGTCGTAGAGAATGATCACCGCAAATCCATCTAAAAAAAAAAGGTTTCTCGAGGCGTGGCCTTTAACTCCGTCCGTTTTCGAAATTTTTTTTTAAATTAAAATTGTTTTTATTTTTTTAAGTTTGTTACAAAAGTATTGTGTTTTGCTTTTTTTAATAAAGATTGTATAAACATTTTTAAAAACCCCTTAAAGCTTATGAGGAGCAAAGCAGCAAAATCGACAGAAAAGCTTTAAAAATGCACCCAAAACTGCGAACTGCAGCGGACAGGTAATTTTCATTGGCAAAACGTAAAAATTTGCTGAGAACTTCTCTATGACCGATGGATGTAGTACCCAAATCTAAACAATTCCGTACTCATGATGTACAGAATAAGCAAGCTGTGGAACAATTTTCATTCAGGCAACTCCTGGACCCTAAAGAGCGAGGAGTCGCTAGAGCTGCTGATAAACACCCATTTCCCGGGGTGTTCTGACAACAGCCATTTCTCACTCTTACTATCAGGCGACACCCCTAGCGCTGATCAGTAAGGGGCAATTACAAGCTTTAAACCCTTTAAATGCCCTGGTACGGATGGTATCATTCCAGCCCAACTCATCCATGCTGGGTACCTGGCATTAGGCAAGCTCCATTAGATATTCAAAGGAATCCTGGGGACCTGGCATTATACTGGCTGCATCAGATATTCAATGAATCCTCTTAACTGTAAGCTCTAAAGTTGTTTTCCTCCCTAACGCGTGGAAACCATTCCACTGTAATCTAAAAGACTTCAGACCTATAAGTCTATCATCCTTCCTTCCCAAGATTTTAAAAAGACTAATGTGTTGGCATCTGCTGGCTAAGATTTCTAGAGAAAGCTTCCGTACCGCACAACATGCCGTAGAGGTAGATCCACAGAATCTGCCCTGCACAGCATCGTTTCAAATATAGAAAAATCACTCTCCTTCGAGAAATACTCTCTAGTGAGGTTTATTGACATAAAGGGAGCAATCAATAATATCCTGCCAGAACCCATCACCGGACCCCTGACATCCCTGGGAATTGACCATCTAACTATGGGCCTTATCGACCAGGACCAGGATGACGGGTTGTTGCATACGCAGATGACGATGCAATAATTTTCTCAGGCAAATTCCTAAAGACCCTATGCGACCGGATGAGCAATTCTTTGCTCTTCCTATCTAACTTGGCCACAAGTAACGGTCTAGGGTTTAACGCTAAAAAGACAGAGCCTGTTCTCTTTACGAATAAATGTAAAATTCCACCTCTAAGACTTCCTTCTCTCAAAGTGGAGGTTCTTAAATTAAGTGACAAAGCTAAATACCTTGGTGTTTATTTTGACAGGAAATTAACTTGGAACGCATGCAGAAAAGATAGGGTAAAGAAAGACTCTGAAGCCCTTTTCACATGCAGGAAGACAATTGGTCTGAAATGGGGCTGAACCCCTAAGTTAGCAGATGGCTATGTACAGCCGTGGTCCGCCCTATTATCCCGTATGGCGTAGTAGTGTGGTGGCCTGCTCTCACATAGAGAACCACATCATCCAAACTCAACAAAATCCAGCGTATGGTAGGGCTACTTATCCTGGGCGCCCTACACTCTACACCGAAGAAGGCTATTGACGCCATACTTCATTTTCCCACACTAGACATAATGGGCAGGAAAGCATCCACCCTCACTTTGGAATGAGGGAGGCTAATATCTGGAGCTCAAATGGGACAGGTCACTCAAACATTCTGTCTGAGTCTGCCTTTGAACTCTTAAGTACCGACTATTGCACTCCAACAGAGTATACAAAGACCCCGTTTAATGTGCTTTTTTCCTCGAGCGATGACTGGATTTATGGCCCCCTCACCTAAACTCCTCCATTCAACTCTACACCAATGGCTTAAGAGCGGAAGTCAGAACGGGTGGAGGAAATCTGGTTTTGAACTTGGCATACGAAGTTTTTTAAACTACCAAATCACTGCAGCGTTTTCCAAGATGAAATGTTCGCTATCAAAGAAGCCCTCGAGATGGTGAAACAAACCACTTGACACTTTGAACACCTAGCCGACCTTAGGTGGGTATCCACCTCCAGATGTAGGACATCCCGCCTAATTTGGCCTACCCGATTAAAAGACCGATCCTCTAGACTTTGCAGGCTGACTCAAATAAACTGCTCCGCTGCCTTCCGAGCAATCACTGGACACTGGTTGGTGGCCATACACGCCTCTAGATGGCCTGCAAACTACCACGACTTCAGTTGCAGTTGCGGAAATGAGGAAGAGGAAGAAACAGTGGCTCACTTCTTCTGCCCAGCTCTCAGATATCACAGGCACCGTTATCTCGGTGCCTATCTTTTTAGACCCCGTACTCTTTAAAAAAGAGTATAGGGGTCTATTAGGTTTGTCAGAAGCCAAATGTGCGTAACAGGCAGAAGGAAGCTTTTCCGACCCTATAAAGTATATATATTCTTGATCAGCATCAACAGCCGAGTCGATATAGCCATGTCCGTCCGTCCGTCTGTCCGTCCGTCTGTATGAACACCTGGATCTTTTAAACTAATGAAAGTCCGTCTATGATGTACGCAGATCAAGTTTATTTCAAATCGGCGCCACGCCCCCCACCGCCCCCGCAATAAGCAAAAAACTAGACACACCTCGCAAAAAATTTATGTTTTCTGCGAATATATTTTTAACTATAGCACTTAGGAACACCAATTCTGGTACGCAGGTTCCTAGAGACAACAAAAATGCGACGTCATTCAAAATTTTGGTCTGCTACGCCCCTTCTTACCACAAGAACTAAGCAAATTTTTCAAACTTACATGCCGTTTTTAAAGCATTTGGTAATATAGTACGGTATTGTAGTTCAAAATTTGTTTAAAGACAAATTATATACAACTACCCTGAAAGTTGCATAAAAATCCAACTATAAACAACTGAACAATTAGACAACAAAGTAGCCCATGAACCGCGTAATGAATGTAGTGGTGCAACTAGTAGGGCAGCATGATATGGAACTTGCGTCAGTAAGCGCGGGTTCGAATCTCGTCAGTGACTGATTTAAAATTTTTTTTAAAATTTAATTTTAAAACTTAAATTTTAAATTACAGTCGTATTTAAATATTAATTTCGAATACAAGGAGAGTACGGGGTCTTTTACAGTCGGCGCGCTCGACTGTAGCCTTTTTTACTTGTTAACGATCCTTTTGACCTATCCATCATTCAGCCAAATCGACTCCCACGCTTCATCTTTACATGGGACTTTTCAGGATGGAACTTTTCAGATAACGGCCCTTATCGACTGCCCACGCATTGACATTGGGCTTAAATATAAGATTCGTGCTGCGTGTTTTCTTTCTTGAATGTAGTCGAATTTGTATGCAACTGTCAGGACAGTTTGATATAATATGTCTCCAAACGCATATCAAATTGAAATACTTTACTATATGAGCAAATACCTTATAAACGGCACGCAAGTTTGAAAAGTTTTTTATTTCTTATGGGAAACCGGCTCTTGAAACCGGCTTATCAAAATAAGTATTCTATAGTTACTGAAATACTCGTCAACAACATCGATTTGTTTTAAGGTATGTCTGATCTTTTGCTCAATGCCGGCGAAATGGGCGTGGCATTAATATCAAAAGATTCTTGTATTAAATGACTAAGTATCAAGTCGACCCTGACTAAATTCGAACTTGTAGCTCTTACCATTTCTGAAATCTGTTTGTACATACGGAGGAACTGACGAGCAGCCGGACATGACTATAGCAACTCGACATGTTATGCCGATCCTTCTGTCTCTTACATACTTTGCATAAACCCAATATACTCTTTCAGAGAGCATAAACAAGTAAAAAATGCTTTAGTCGAGGGCGACAACTGCAAAAGACCCCGTACTCTCCTTGTGTTATAGTTCAAAATTAATATTTGATATGACTGTATTTAATTCAAAATTTAATTTTTAAAATGAATTTAAATAAACAAAAGAGTAAACTATAAACTAGATGCGAGCCTCCGACCGTATGGTACTCTCTGCTTATACTCCCGATTATAATGTTAAAATCGATATCTGGGCATTAGAATGGATAATACTTGCATTAAAAATCCTTGAAACAATAAAAAAAAAAGAAAAAAAAAGCTACAGTCGAGCGCGCCGACTGTAAAAGACCCCGTACTCTCATTGTATTCTAATTCGAAACTAATATTTGAATCTGACTGTAATTAAAACTTTAAGTTATAAAATGAAATTCAAAAAACAAAAACATTAAAATCAAGTCACTGATAGGATTCGAACTTGCGCTCTCAGATGCTGGTTCCATAACGTGCTGCAACCCTACTAGTTGCACCACGCAATACATTTAATTTAATTTAATTAATTTGTTTTACATATAGTTTTATTATTTAACACAACAAAAAATTTAATGCCTGTCTGTGCCGTGATCGAACCGCTGACCATTCGTTTAGAAACAAATACAAAAAATGATAACTGGCATCTCTACCACTTACGCCACACTCCGTGGCGCCAAACGACTAACCGCAACCCTACCCTGTTGCACCAGTTAAAATGCTATATTTATACATTTTTGTTTGAATTTTAAAAAGTGTATTAATAAATTTCATTGTCGGGAATTGAACCTGCGACTCATACACAAGTTACATAACACGCCGCAACCCTACCAGTTGCCACGTAGCATATCGACTACTTGCGCCAAACTTTGCTTGCAAATTGGTGCGGCTAATGTATGTATAAACATAGAGTTATCTCTTTTCTTTCAACCACGTGCATTGACACTGCGCTTAAATGTGAACTTCGTTACCAGGTAGCTCATTTGTTTATAGTTGGATTTTTATCCAACTTTCAGGATAGTTTCATATGTCTCTAAACGATTCTTAAATTACAACACTGTACGATAAGGACAAATGCCTTAAAAACGGCATCGAAAATTTAAAATTATTTTATTTGTGGAAAAAGGGTGCGTGGTAGCACAAAAGTTGTAATGGCATTGCGTTTATGGTGTCTGTAGGAATCTGCGTACCCAGTGCCATTGCTACAGAAATATTCGCGAATAACGTAATTTTTTTTCGAAGTATCTCTGGTTTTTTGCTTATTGCGGCGTCGATGGAAAGCGTGGCACCGATTTGAAATAAACTTGATCAGTTCGAGAAAGTTACGGATCTTTTATTACAAATTTGGTGTCTTTAGCTCTTATAGTCACTGAGATGCAGATGTTCATACGGACGGATGGACAGAGATACAGACGGACAGACGGACATGGCTATATCGACTCGGCTGTTGATACAGATCAAGAATATATATACTTTATAGGGTCGAAAATGCTTCCTTCTGCTTGTTACGCACATTTCGCTTCTGACAAACCTAATAGACCCCTATACTCTTTTTTACAGAACGAGGTCTCACAAGAAAGAAAAGTATGGTCAAGCACGCCCGACCGTACTGTACTCTCTGCATTTATTCCCGATTATAATTGTTGAATCACAGCTTAAGTTAGTTTAAGAGTAAAAGTAAATATTAGTTAAGATTTAAAATGAAGTATCAGAGTTAAGTAAACATGAATTCTCTTATAATGTAAGCTAGCATGCAAGCGCATGATTGCATTCGGCAGTGCAGCTGTCGCGAGCGACAAACTAGTTACAGAATTTCGTTCGTATACACCGCACGCACGCTGCCAGCCTCTCCGCGCCGAACTGTCCAATAAATTATAACGTTGCTGGACACACAAGTGTTTTTATTTAAATATTTAGTTTGCGATTTTTCAATAATGTTAAAATCGGTATCCGGGTATTATAATGGATAGTACTTTCATTAAAACACATTGAACAAGTAAGGAAAGTACAGTCGAACACGCCGGACCGTATAATTCTCTCTGCTTTTATTCCCAATTATAATGTTAAAATCAGTATCCGGATATTACAATAGACAACAGAAAAGACAATTTATAACCGAACATACATATGTTTGTCTGTATGCAAGTACAAATTCGCTTGACCTTATATGTATGTACATATATATATATATGTATCAGAGACCTGCAACGAGTAAAAAAATTTCAAGTATACTCGAACGTTTACTCGTGATCGTTTGAGTCAAACATTTTTTCATACTCGTGCGTACCGCGGGCCTGCTTATACTCGTTTTACTCGAATATATACTCGAGTATTTTGCCATTATTTAACATGTTGCAAGCAAGACACAGTGGTTGTACTATAGTAAATGTTTTGACGGCGTTGCAGAATTTTTTTAAAATAAATGAATATTTAATAATATGCGAAATTCTAGAGAATTAAAATGCGTCGCTTTGCAAACTACAATTATTGCAACACTTAACTGTTAAATGTAGACGGGCTGACCTTTTGAATATCCTTTGGCTAGAATGTGACGTCACTGATATTTGTAAAGGGGGTTGTTTGTACAAGAAGGTAGTCTGACACTCTTCCGTTTGAGTTTTTCTATGTTTAAACAAGTAAGAAAAGTATAGCCGAACGAGCCCGACCGTAAAATACTCTCTGCTTTTATTCCCAATTATAATGTCACAATCAGTATCCGAATATTACAATAGATAGTTCTTGCATTAGAACACGTTACAACAAAAAAGACAATTTACAATCGAGCATACATATGTTTGTCTGTATGCACATACAAATTCGTTTGACGTTATATTTATGCACATATATATGTGTGTATGTATACTATTGCCGCCACACATGCATCAAAAGAGTTCGAAAATATGCTTGTATGTTTCATGCATTGACTTAAATATTAACTTTATAATCGGTAGCTCTGTTGTTTATTGTTGGATTTTCATGCAACTTTCAGGATAGTTTGATATGATTTGTCTTCAAAGGAATCAAAAATACCAATACTCTACGATAAGAACAAATGCCTTTAAAACGTCATGCAAGTTTGAAAAGTTTTTTTTTTCTTACGGAGAAAGGGGGCGTGGCAGCCAAAAATTTTAAATATCAAGGCATTTTTGCTGTCTCTAGAAACCCGCGTAACAAAATTGATATTCCTAATGGCCATAATTACTGAGATATTTGGCTAAAACATAGATATTTTCCGAGGTGTGTCGAGTTTATGGCTCATTGTGGGTGTATGATGCGTGGCATCGAAAAAATAAAGATTTTTGTATTGACTGACTAAATATCAAGACGATTGAGACCAAATTCAAACTTGTAGCTCTTACCATCTGTTGGATCATAACTTAAAGTAGTTAGAATAAGCAAAAGAATGAAGTTATTGTATTGTCGAGAAGTGTACGCAAATCTCGTATACTTAAGCTAGTGCGTAAATTCTTTGTATTCGGCAGTGCAGCTGTCGTGTTTGTTCATACGGACAGACAGACGGACATTACTATATCGACTCGGCTTGTGACGCTTATCAAGAATATGTATACTTCATGCCTGTTACATTCTTTTGCACAAACCCAATATACTCTACTCGCCCACAATGAGCAAAAAACCCGGCACATCTCGGAAAAAATATATGTTTCTAAAGACAGCATAAATACATTACCATTTAAAATTGTTGGTTGCCACGCCCCGTTTTTACGTAGGAAAAAAAACCTTTTAAAACATTTGTTCTTATCGAACAGTTTTGTTATATATGATTTACCTTAACATTAATTTTTAGCACAAGTGACACTTCGTTTCGGCACTGAATTAAAAAATTTTTGTAGTAAATAGTTTGAAGCAAACAGCCAGCAATAATAAATACATTCAATTTTATTCGTGCATTATTCATTTATTTGTTAATTAATAATTCGAAACATTTGAGGTGGCTTATAACACATGTGCTCTTACCGTTCTCTCACGTTCCGCTATTCGCTTATCCGTTGAATTCGGTGGTGTTTTTTGTTGACCGCTGTGTGTTACTAGGCACGTTACATACTTACATACATACGTTCAAGCAAGCGCGCACTTAACACACATACAGTGCATCACATTAATATTCGGGTTTTTTTTTTTTTTTTTAACTTTAAGCATCGATAAAACTTACAAATCTAGACATAATCAAAAAATTTTAAATTTTTTTTTATAGCACTGAATGTTACCTTTCCATTGATATGAAAGTTATTAAGTATAACACCTAAATATTTATAATTAATTAAAAGAAAAAACCCAAAAACCAAGCGTTACTTTAATATTCGGTTTTCATACAAATTTTTGAAGATTGAGTAGTCAAATTTAAAGGGAAATTTTTCCGCCAGCTTGCAATTCAATCTCTATAGTAATTTTGCTACTTTCCTATGGAGATAGAATTGTTTGTCTGATTGCACATACAAATTCGTTTGACGTTATATGTATGTACATATATATGTATGTCTGTGTGTATGTATACTATTGCCGCCACACATGCATCAAAAAAGTTTGAATATATGCTTGTATGTTTCTGTCGCGCTCGCACTCATGCATTGACTTAAATATTAACTTTATAATCGGTAACTCTGTTGTTTATCGTTGAATTTTTATACAACTTTCAAGATAGTTTGATATGATTTGTCTTCAAAGGAATCACAAAATAACAATACTGTACGATAAGAAGAAATGCCTTTAAAACGTCATGCAAGTTTGAAAAGTTTTTTTTTTTTCTTACAGAAAAAGAAGACGTGGTAGGCCAAAATTTGTATTGTCAATGCATTTGTGCTGTCTCTAGAAACACGCGTACCAAAATTGGTATTCCTAAGTGCCATAATTAGGTATGTCTAGTTTTTTGCAGTGGGCGCGAACATGTTCGAGTTGAAGGACAAGAGCGGGCGGACGATAGGTATCTTTAATGACAAAGATATCCGGCTATAAGCCCGCCTAGCTCAGCCGGTAGAGAATGAGACTCGTGATCTCAGGGTTTGCGCGATGGCCTACGTTGGGCAAAGTCAGAGCGGACAGCCCCCATGCGCTCGAATATTGCCACCACTCTGCTCGCAGGCGTAAGCACCCGCGAGCCGAGTGCAAATCTTCGAGGGATGTTGCGTCTAAAGCTGATCAGAATCGAGTATCGATTAATATTGGCAAAATAATCGCACATTGTTCTCAGCTGGGTCGTATGCGAGTGTGGCCATACTCGTCGAGAGAGAAAAGCAGGGACAAAGCGCGTTCGCAGAAGACAGGGGAAAATTAAAAGAGTGAGGGTATAAGATTGGGACGATAGATGTAGAAGAGAGAGAGAAAGAGCAGTAGGAAAGGCAGAAGGTAGACCAATGGCAGGGGGCGAAAATACATTAGAGCCTAGCAACAGCTGGCCTTAGAGTCGATGAGGAGTTGGTCTTGGAGAACGGCGCGAGACAGTTGCGTGGCCAGATCGGTGTCGAGTTTTTTTTTTTTGTTTTGTGTGGTGTAAATTGGAATAAGTCTTTTGCTGACATTGTTTTTTGTGGTGTCCAGTGGGATGTCCAAAAATTTAAAATTAACGAATCGTAACTAAAACAGCACATACACATATAAATATAGTTATTTATCGACAACCCTTTACATACGCACAATTCCATTATATTCCTAATGTAAACAATTATACTTTAAACATAGACTCCCAAAAAATCTTAATGTAAACATTCCCATCAAATTAACCTAAACATAAAAATTGTAAGACGATATCAGAATCGCCAAGCCGTGAGAAATGCGAATTCAGCATTCTAGCAAGCTCAGAGTCTAAACTCCAAAGTCCATAATGAATGTCACACGAAAAGCTCACTAATACACACAAACAATTAGCGTATAAATATCCCCATACAGCCTTCTGTCAAGTTAGTTCTAATCTTGCCGCCGAAGCCTGTACTCTAATGTTGTATTACTTCGATTCAAAACTCCGACTGTAAAACCTAGTAATAAAGTAAAATAAAGTGTAACCCACAATAAAACTATATTTTTTTGGGTATCTCGGTCGTGAAACATATAATTGGCGCAGCCGGTAGGATCAGTGCAAAAGTGAACGACTCCTTAATTAAAAAGGACAATTCCAAAAAGCAATACTGATCCGCCAAAGAATTTACGTGACGCGTAATTCAACAAACAAGACTTTCTACAAAAAATATAGATCCTCTGGACTATAAGAAATCTTGTACATAAATACTTATTTCTGGGCCTTGCAAATCATTCAATTGATCCCTGCAAGCAATAAGTATTCTAATACAACAAAACCAAATACACCACAACAACAATGACGCTGGAACTTTCTGAAAACCATCTTAAACAAGCATTGGCAGCCCTACGACAATTGCCCACATTCAACGGATCCCCTGAGAATTTAAGTGCTTTTATCAGAAGAGTTGACTACATCCTTACGTTATATCCCACCCAGGATGTGAGACAACATAGTATCCTGTTTTGAGCCATCGAGATGCAGTTATCAGACGACGCACAACGAATTTCATAATTATCATATGCCAACATCTGGTCCGAACTACGAGCAGCTGTGATCAGCTCAACGTCCAGACACCATGCGAAGAACTATTACGACGCTTATACAACACCAACTACAACGGAAACCTTCGTAAGTTCATCGAAGAACTCGAACAAAAATCATTTGTTATTATAAATAAGTTAAGCTTAGAAGGAAATGCAGTTAACAATGCACTTTACAAACAAGGTCTTGAAACAACTATTAAAAACGTAATAACTAAGAAATTGCCAGATAGATTATATGTAACACTTGCTAAATTTGACATCTCAAGTCTATCAAAATTAAAACAAGTAGCTCAAAGAGAGGGATTTTACGAAAATTATTCAAATGAAAGGAAACAAAGCCAACCTAATCAAATAAGTGGGAAGTATTTCAAGAAATTCAACAAAAACTAAATCAAGGCAGAAATCAAAACCAAATGAATTACCAAACAAATAAAAATTATAGTGCCCCAAACCCACCAGTAAAAAGACAAAGAGAAAGTAACAGTGAATTTTCCAAAATGGAAACATCCGAAAATTTTCTTCAACAAGCCTCGGATCAGACAGAAGAAGAAACCCATTTATTCGAATCACAATGAATTATCAACCTTTAAGATGCATCATTGATACAGGTTCCTCAATAAATATCATGACCCAAAACTTTCTAAATTATAAAACTTATCCATGTAACTTAAAAGTTCAAACAATAAATGGAACAACAGAATTAAAAAACTTTGTATCATTAGCACCGAGCAAAATATGTCCAGGACATCAAAAATTCTACATTCACAATTTTTCAACTAATTATGATATGTTAATAGGTAGGAATTTCCCAGAAGCTTGTAAAGCCCAAATTGACTACAGTGAAAATTCAGTAACATTGGGTGAACATACATTTAAATTTAGATACAATGACGAAACAATTTCCGACGACAGTAAACACGAAAGTTTAGACCCACCCTCAATAAAAGATTTGCACATTGCAAATGCCATTGATAATGAATTATCAGAAACCAACGAATACAGACTCGATCATCTAAACGATAAAGAGAAAGAGAAATTAAAGAAAGGCCTGTATGAATTTAGTGATATACAGTACCGCGAAGGTGAAAATTTGACCTTTACAAGTACTATTAAACACTCAATTCAAACCAAACACGAGGACCCAATACACAAACACCATTACAAATACCCCCAAACATTTGACGAAGAAGTCAATAAACAGATTAGTGAAATGATACAGCAGGGGATCATCCGCAAGTCGAAATCGCCTTACTGTTCACCAATCTGGATCGTACCGAAAAAAACGGACGCATCAAAAAAACAAAAATACAGATTAGTCATTGACTATAGAGATCTAAATGAGATCACTATCGATGACAAATTCCCAATTCCGATCATGGACGAAATACTTGACAAACTAGGTAAATGTCAGTATTTTACAACCATAGATCTTGCAAAAGGTTTTCACCAAATCCAAATGGATTCAAACTCAATTGCAAAAACAGCATTCTCTACAAAACATGGCCATTACGAATATACTCGCATGCCATTTGGTCTTAAAAACACTCCAGCAACGTTTCAAAGATGCATGAACAATCTTTTAGAAGACCTTATCTATAAAGATTGTTTAGTTTACTTAGATGATATAATAGTATACTCCACTTCATTGGACGAACACTTAATATCAATTTCAAAAGTATTCCAAAAACTAAGAGAAGCTAACCTTAAATTACAATTGGACAAGTGCGAATTTTTGAAAAAAGAAACCGAATTCCTAAGTCACATTATTACCACAAAAGTCATTAAGCCGAACCCAAATAAAATACAAGCAATCGTCAAATTTCCCATTCCCAAAACACAAAAAGAAATAAAATCATTTCTAGGTTTATGTGGATTCTATAGAAAATTTGTACCTAATTTCGCCCAAATCGTCAAACCAATGACACTCAATCTAAAAAAAGGCGCTACAATAAACATTAACGACAAAAATTATGTTCACGCATTTGAAAAACTAAAAGTCCTTATTACTTCTGACCCCATACTTATTCACCCCAATTTCGAAAAGCAATTTTCACTAACTACAGATGCCAGCAATACAGCCATCGGAGCAGTTTTGTCACAAGACCATAAACCCATTTGTTACGCGAGCCGAACATTAAACGAACATGAAATCAATTACTCCACTATTGAAAAAGAATTGCTTGCCATTGTTTGGGCAACCAAATATTTCAGATCATATTTATTTGGTCGAAAATTCGAAATTTTAAGTGATCACAAACCATTAGTATGGCTTAGCAACATAAAAGAACCAAACATGAAACTTCAACGTTGGAAAATAAAATTAAACGAATACGACTATAAAATAAAATATCTCCCGGGTAAAGAGAACAATGTAGCTGATGCTCTATCTAGAGTAAAGCTAGAAGAAAACTATTTAGGAGAAACAAACAGTACAGTAGCTACAATACACAGTGCACCAGAAGACAGCCACAACTATATACCCATTACAGAAAGACCCATAAATTACTATAACAGACAAATCGAATTCGTAAGAGATACCGAAAATAAAGTAGACATTACTAATTATTTTCATAAAACTAAAATAAAAATATTTTATAAAGAAATGACATTAGCATTTGCCAAAGATATGATTAAAGAATACCTTTGCAGTAAAAAATCAGTTCTTTATTTCCATAATGAACAAGATTTTCCCACATTCCAGAAAGCTTATATTGAAATAATACACGCAAATAATTTAACTAAAACTATGTTATCTAAAAATAAATTAGAAGACATATTAACCTATTCACAGTTTAAAGAAATAATTCTAAAGAAACATAAAGAATTACTACATTTAGGAATAGAAAAAACTACTAACGGGTTCAGAGAAAATTTCTATTATCCCGATTATCAAAATTTAATCCAGAACACTATAAACGAATGTCAAATATGCAACGTCGCAAAAATTGAAAATAGAAATACAAAATTAACTTGCGAATTAATTCCAGAAACTTTCAATGTTAGAGAAAAATACAATGTGGATTTTTATATGATAGATAATTTACAATTCTTATCTTTCATTGACATTTATTCAAAATTCGCCTCATTAATAGAAGTCAAATCACGAGATTGGTTAGAAGCAAAGAGAGCAATAATGAGAATTTTCAACGAAATGGGAAAACCCATAGAAATCAAAGCAGGCAAAGATTCAGCATTCATATGCGCTGCCCTACAAAATTGGTTAAAAGAAGAAAACGTTAAAATAAGTATTACTTCCAGTAAAAACGGCATTTCAGATATTGAAAGATTCCATCGAACTGTCAATGAAAAACTGAGAATTATAAATAACGAAAACAGCGTAGAAGATAAATTAACTAAGTTCGAAACAATTTTATACACATATAACCATAAAATTAAACATAAAACTACAAACCGAACACCTGCAGATATATTTATTTATGCTGGGACACCAGAATATAACACACAAGAAACCAAAACAAAACAGATTGAACAACTAAATAAAAACCGACATGTTTACGAGATAGACACTAAATATAGACAAGCCCCTCTGGTAAAATCTAAAACTACTTATCCTTTTTAGAAAACAGGACAAATTAACCAAATTGACGATAAACATTTTGAGGAAACTAATAGAGGTAGAAAAGTAACTCATTATAAATCAAAGTTTAAAAAGCAAAAGAAAATTAATGTAAGTAAATATAACAACTAATTTCAGGTCAACTAGGCAATCTACTAATTATGGCCATACTATTAACAATCATCAATCCAACCTTGAATCAAAGTATCGAAATAAACCCCATAAATGCAGCTAACGGCTATTTGATTTTCAAAACAGGCACAATGGACTTACCATCCGATTTTGAAATCTATTACTTAACTGTAAATTTAACACAAATAGAAATAACTTATAACAAACTGATCAATGAAGCTCGAGAGTTCCAGAATACAATCCATATTCAACATTTAATCGAAAAACTTGAAAGAGAAATTAATGGCATACAAATTGTAAAACGCAACAAAAGAGGACTAATTAATGCTGTAGGTTCAGCTTATAAATACTTATTCGGAACATTAGACAACGACGATAAAATAGAATTAGAAGAAAAGATTAATAATTTAGCAGGAAACAGTGTTCAGGCTAATGAACTAAATTACATAATAGACACCATAAACCAAGGACTAGAAGCAATTAATTCAATTGTATCAGAAAAAGAAAAAGCCATAAAATTATAATTGTTAATATTCAATTTTGAACATTTCACCGAATATATCGAAGATATTGAGTTAGGTATGCAACTCACCAGGTTAGGAATATTTAATCCCAAATTACTTAAACATAACTTTCTAAAACATGTAACTTCTGAGAAACTACTTAACACTAAGACATCCACTTGGCTAAAATCCGACGCAAATGAAATACTAATTATTTCTAATATTCCACGAAAAAAAAGTAAAAACCCCAATCTTTGAGATACTCCCATTTCCAGATCAAGACAACAAAGTATTAACAGAAAATGTAAATGATAGATATTATTTTGAGAATGATGTCTTATTTAATAAAATTACCAAAAGAGTCGAAACAAACAATTGTATAATTGGTATTTTAAACCAAGTCCCAACAGCTTGTAAATTCTCTAAAACTTATAAAAATTATCAAACAACCTACATTGAACCAAATATAATAGTAACTTGGAATTTGCCTAAAAATAAACTAAATCAAAATTGCGTTAATAACGAACTAGAAATTGAAGGGAATAACATAATCAAAATTTATGATTGTTCATTACAATTAGATGAAATATTTATAATAAATTCACATTTAGACTACACTCAAAATATTTATGTAACAAACAATATCACAAAACTTGAACCTATATCATATATTCAAACGAAAGAAATAATATTCGAACATACGAAATATAATAACATATTTCAAACTATAACTATAATATCATTTCTAATTACCATTATAAGTTTAATATTGTACTTAATTTATAAGTTTAAAACTTTACCCCAAAAATTAATTATTAAGTACACTAAAACCAATGACACACAAAAAGAGGAAATTGAAATTCCAGAAATTAGTGAACCAAGCCCCATACTTTACCCAATTGTATCCGCCTGAGGACAGGCTATTTTCTTAAGGATGGGGGAGTTATACATCGACAACCCTTTACATACGCACAATTCCATTATATTCCTAATGTAAACAATTATACTTCAAACATAGACTCCCAAAAAATCTTAATGTAAACATTCCCATCAAATTAACCTAAACATAAAAGTTGTAAGACGATATCAGAATCGCCAAGCCGTGAGAAATGCGAATTCAGCATCCTAGCAAGCTCAGAGTCTTAACTCCAAAGTCCATAATGAATGTCACACGAAAAGCTCACTAATACACACAAACAATTAGAGTATAAATATCCCCATACAGCCTTCTGTCAAGTTAGTTCTAATCTTGCCGCCGAAGCCTGTACTCTAATGTTGTATTACTTCGATTCAAAACTCCGACTGTAAAACCTAGTAATAAAGTAAAATAAAGTGTAACCCACAATAAAACTATATTTTTTTGGGTATCTCGGTCGTGAAACATATAATTAAATATATATAACCCTCTAAGCCCACTTTCTAAAGTTATGGAAGAATATACATAGAATAATTTTTTCTAGGGTAATTTAAGGCATTTAATCTCAAATATGCACTAAAAAATGGAGTAGAAGCTTTAGTTCACCTGTAAGGTCAGAAAAACTGAATGAGGTCCTCAAGGCACTCTTGGGCATTTAGGTCAAAAAAAAAAATATATTTTATAATTCAACGTTTTTATACCCGTTACTTGTAGAGTACAAGGGCATATTGTAGTCGTTGGAATGTATGTAACAGGCAGAAGGAGGCGTGGCAGACCCCATAAAGTATATATATTCTTGATCAGCATCAACAGCCGAGTCGATATAGCCATGTCTGTCCGTCCGTCTGTATGAACAAAAGGATCTCAGCAACTATAAGAGTTAGAAAGACCCGAGAGGTCGCAAATGAAAGATACAATTTGCAAGCAGTACAAGTTTGTTTTTGTTTTTTGACACGCCCACTTTAGGGAGTTCTATGTTCATATAAAGGTAAAAGCAGGTAAAAATAGAATGTTTTAGTATAGAAAAGTTTTTTGTTAGTTACGTTATCCGAACCAAATTCACATAGGATGTACATGTCTATGGCATTCATAAACTGACCAAGTTTGATCCAAATCGGACTACTATATCGTATAGCTCCCATAGGGACAATTGATAAGAGTTTGTTCGAAAAATTTTTGTATTTACCAAGCTATCTTAATGAAACTAACACAGAAAATATTTATTAATAACATAAATATATTGACCAAGTTTGATCCAAATCGGACTACTATATCGTATAGCTCCCATAGAAACAATCTGTCAAAAATATGCCCTGATCATAAAATTGTGTGAAAATTTTCTGTGTTTTCCAAGCTATCTTAGTCATCCCCTAAACTATTGCACTAATATTATTATCATTACCCATTCTTAATTACATATTGAAACTGAGTAACGGGTATCCTAAAGTCGCGAGGCGACTAAAGCATTCTTTCTTGTTTTTTTTTTTTTTTAATTTTTCTTATGGTCATCTAGAAAAGAGTTTTTTTTAAGTGTGACAAATACATTGTGTTTTTGAAGTTTTGCAGTGCTTGCAACTTTTTTTCCGCTGTCTCGATCCAACCATGTTGGAAAATGGCTTAGCTGGTCAAACCGCAATTCTGATAATGGATGCTTTGACTATCCGCCCGGCTTCAGTGCTAGCTTTGAAGGTCGTTGAGATAATGGAGTGGTGAAAGCATTTTCCGACCTGACTGAGATGACGGCGAGTTGAGTGTCCGATCTTGTGAAGATCGTTTTGGAAAACCTTTTGGACGACCCGGATCACTTTTTGAATTAAATGCCACCAAACCAACTGCAATAGTCTCGCGAAATTGCGGCAGTTCAAGCAAATTACACTTGTTTTTGTTCTCTTTTTCAATGTATAAAATATAAGCGTTTGTTGCCGTCATGTCTATGAGATGGTAGAAAAGTCGTGTCGCGGCAGCCCGAGTTTTGGCTTTAATATGATAACGCCCAATCAGTCCGTCCATTAGATCTACTCCGCCCGTGTGAGCATTATAATCCCGATTTACACGTACTGTGCCAAGACTATACATTCCCTTCGCACGCAAATAAACCAACAACGGCAGCGACGTGTAAAATTTGTCAAAATAAATAATATGGTGCTTGAAACTTTGAACGGTGTTTGTCAAGCGAACGACAATGTTAGCTGATGCACCAAGATCTAGGTAACCCGGTAAGATCACGTTATCACCAGCACCGCTGTAGAAAGAATCGCATAAAACAAACAATTTTATGCCCCATTTGTGTGGCTTATTGGGCATGTATTGGCGCAAATGGTGCTTCATTTTCGTGCTGCACATTTGTTCGTCAACACAGAGGCGAGCCATCGTTGGCACGGAGTCAAACTATTTGTTGAGATGGTTGACCAATTTGCGGGTGCGAAAAAGTGGATCATAGCCTGGTTGACCTTTTTTGACTCGCTCGCTCTCATCTCGCAATGACAAGTACTGCTTAACTTCATCGAACTCATGACGGTTCATGCACTTTTCAATTTGAGCCAATGCGTTTTTTCCCCAGTAACTTCTTATACTCGGGTAGCGATAAATCGACATATACATCTACAGTGGCGAGCAAAAGTGAGTGAATGTGTGCTTGTAGCGCATTTAACAATGAACAGAAGCCACAAATACAAAGCAAATCACACCAAACAAATTTTTGTATACCTATTAAACAATTGTTAACAAGTATGCATAATCACATTTTCGATATTATAAAAGATGAGAATGCAAAAATTTTTAAACTGAAATAAGTCACATGCACTCATTTTTGCTCCTTTTGAAGCTACATTAATTGAAAGAGTTCGAATATATGCTTGTATGCGCTCGCTTTCATGCATTGACTTAAATATTAACTTTATAGTCGGTAGCTCTGTTGTTTATTGTTGGATTTTTATGCAACTTTCAGGATAGTTTGATATGATTTGTCTTCAAAGGAATCATAAATAACAATACTCTACGATAAGAACAAATGCCTTTAAAACGTCATGCAAGTTTAAAAAGTTTTTTTTTCTTACGGAAAAAGGGGGCGTGGCAGCCAAAAATTTTAAGTGGTAATGTATTTATGCTGTCCTTAGGAACATGCGTACCAAAATTGGTATTCCTAAGTGCCGTAGTTACTGAGATATTCGCTTTAAACATCTATTTTTCCGAGGTATGTCTAATTTTTTGCTCATTGTGGGCGAATGGGGCGTGGCATCAAAAAAAAAAGATTTTTTTATTGACTTGTATCGAATCGATAGAGACCAAATTCAAACTTGTAGCTCTTACCATCTCTGAAATCTGTGTGTTCATACGGACAGACAGACGTTCAGACGGACAAACGGACAGACGGCCATGGCTATATCGATTCGGCTTGTGATGCTGATCAAGAATATATATATTCTTTATGGAGTCTGCCACGCCTCCTTCTGTCTGTTACATACATTTGCACAAACCCAATATACTCTTGCAGAGAGTATAAAAAAACCATAAAAACCCTCAGAGTTGGCCTAGACATGGGTGCTGAATCTTCAACGCTCGACAGTGGCGAACGAGACCTTTTTGGCGATTTTCGAACAAGTTCTGGCAATTGTGCATTGATTGACACATTTTCATCATTATTTACTCTGAATGAAACTGTGCCAAATTCGTCTAAAACATTATTTAGAGCTTCTGCCACGTCAAAGTCTTCCTTCTCGTCACTTGACAAACCTGATATGTCCTCATCCGACGGAACTGACTCAAACAACTCCTGAAGCTGTTCATCAGGTAAATCGGAAAACTTGAAGCGAGCTCGCCTTTCCATTATTTATTTCTACCAAGAAAAAAATCGTATCAATCGACAAAAAGTACAAATTCTTGTGTAGCAGCTGTGGGCAATAATAGTACCCTTAAATGCCCTAGAGTGCCTGAAGGCACCCATTACAATTTTGATGCTACAACGCACACTTTTTATTCATTTATATGTCGAACACTTTAAATACGTAGTAAATTAACCAGCCTTTAAGGAAAAAAATTACAAGCTTGATTGGATATTTATTCTTCTTGTAATTTACACCTGCAGAAATAACTTGTGGCTGGTAAAATTTTTGGCCTCAAAAACATATGTTCCGTACAAAGTTATTCAACACGGCAATTTAAAAGCTTTTGGGCGCTTTCAAACACTACAACTATTACTTTGGGGATAATTAGTAACCCCCACAAATAGTTGAAATAAAAAATAAGCTTTGGTTTTTTTGCTACAGTAAAAAATTTTATCAGGTCCTCCAGGCACTCTTGGGCATTACAAACAAAAACAAGAAAGAAAAGTACAGTCGAACACGCCCGACCGTATAATACTCTCTGCTTTTATTCCCAATTACAATGCTTAAATCGGTATTCCTATATTACAATAGATAGTTCTTGTATTAGAACACGTTAAAACAATAAAAAACAAGTAAGAAAGGCTACAGTCGAGTGCGCCGACTGTAAAAGACCCCGTACTCTCCTTGTATTCAAAATTAATATTTGAATGCGACTGTAATTTAAAATTTAAGTTTTAAAATAAAATTTTAAAAAAAAGTCAAGTCAGTGATGGGATTCGAACCCGCGCTAACTGAAGCAGCATAACATCTTTTAACCCTACTAGTTGCACCACACCATTCATTTTGTACAAATACGATTATTTTCTTTTATATATAATAATGCAGTTACATAAAAAAAAAAAAAGAAAAATTAAATTACTGGGTCTGTGCCGGGTTTAACCGCAGACAAACCACCACCACCTAGGCCACACTCTGTTTGGTAACTGTCGTGACTAATATAAGTAAAAATAGAGTTATGTCTTTTCTTTCAACCACGTGCACATAAATTACATTTATAAAATTTTACATTTTATACGCCAAACGACTAACCGCAACCCTACACTGTTCCACCAGTTAATATTGTATATTAACATTTTTGTTTGAAATTTAAAAAAGTATATTAATAAATTTCACTGTCGGAAATTGAAACTGCGAACTTATACGCAACTTGCAGAACACGCCGCAACCCTATCAGTAGCACCACGCCCCACATTTGACACAAGTCCGATTATTTTCATTAACATATAATAATGTTGTTATATAACAAGTACAAAAATAATAAATGAAAATAATTTCTGAGTCTGTGCCGGGGTTCGAACCGCAGGTCTTGTGTTTACATACAAGGAGTCTCTACTACCGGGGCCACGCTTTCTTTGCAAAATTCTGCGGCTAATGTATAGATAAACATAGTGTTATTTCTTTTCTTTCAACCACGTGCATTCACAATGCACTTCAAGTGATAATTTGTTACCTAATTGCTCAGTTGTTTATAGTTGGATTTTTATGCAACTTTCAGTGTAGTTTAATATAATTAGTCTTTAAACAAATTTTTTAATTACAATACTTTAATATATTAGCAAATGCTTTAAAAACAGCATGTAAATTTTGAATAGTTTTTTAGTTCTTGTGGGAAAAGGGGGCGTGGCAGACCAAAACTTTTAATGACGTTGCATTTGTGCTGTTACTAGGCACCTGCGTACCAGAATTGGTGTTCCTAAGTGCTATAGTTACGGAGACATTCGCAGAAAGCATCAATTTTTTGCGAGGTGTGTCTAGTTTTTTGCTTATTGCGGGGGCGGTGGGGGGCGTGTCCCTGATTTTAAATAAACTTGATCTGCGTACATCATAGACGGACTTTCATTTAAAAATTAGGTGTCTCTAGCTCTTGTAGTTTAAAAGATCCAGGTGTTCATACAGACGGACAGGCAGACGGACAGACGGACATTGCTATATCGACTCGGCTGTTGATGCTGATCAAGAATATATATACTTTATAGGGTCGGAAAAGCTTCCTTCTGCCTGTTACGCACATTTCGCTTCTGACAAACCTAATAGACCCCTATACTTTTTTGTAGAGTACGGGGTCTAAAAAGCTTAGCATAATCGAACATACATGTGTTTGTCTGTATGTACATACAAATTCGTTTGACGTTAAATGTATGCACCAGAGAACTGCAGCGGTGGTGGTTTTCTGTACTCGAGTACTACACACAGAAAATGCGGTTGCGATCATACTCATGCAGAAATTTTTGGGCAAACCAATGAACGCACATTTTTGTACTCGAGTATTTTTGTGAATGGTACCGAAATGATTGCGGGGTGAGTATCGGCAATACTTTTTTGAAAAGGGTGTCGCTTGTGCACTTCATTTTTTGAAGCGTCAGAAAATGAATGTGCAGGCAAATACATAGCATGGTAAATACTTACACTTGCACTTGAGCGACAGCATGCCGTCGGAAAATTGTGCTGTGCGTAGTTTGATGACAAAAAGGGTTATTGCATAAGGAGAATGCATGTAACAGGTAGAAAATTACAGTTGTCGGGTTTTACCCAAAAAACCAAATAGTCAACACTTTTACTATGTGCATTTTGAGAGTTGGCATTTATTGTTTACATAAAAGTTTTCCCAAATAAGGACTTAAAATATTGTGGTTAAATATAATAAAACAGGTGTACCATAATCAACTTGTAATCTGTTGATCACCTCGAATTTTATTAAGGTGAATAATTAAATATACAAATTAAGTTTGTTACTTTTTATGAAAAATTTTAATGAAAACTATTTAATCATGAAATTTTCTCCTCTCATTATTTTAATTATGATTTATTAAATGCATTATATCTAACAAGCTCAAAACAAAAGAGCGGCGCAAGACTACACACGCACAAGACGATCAAGTAAAAAAAATGCAGACAAAAAAACACTCGAGTAAAAATTTACTTGTACTTAACAAGGGTGGTTTTTTTGAGTCAAAATTTGATGCGGTGTTTACGCGACTAAGTATTAAATGAGCGGCTACAAACATGAGCGGGTAAAAAAGTATCGCAATACGAAAATACCCAAACGAAAAGGAGTAAAAAAACACCGCATCATTTCGGGTAGACTCAAAAAATGTTTCAAATCGAAAAATACTGAGTGTGTACTCTGAGTATTTTTACATGCGGTGTACCGCTGCAGTTCTCTGGTATGCACATACATATGTGTGTATGAGTACTATTGGTCGGCACGACTAGCGCTGTCTCTCTCGCACTCGTTGCTCTCGAATAAAATCTTTGTTGCTTCATTTCTTTCTTGTTTATGGTCGGATTCTTATGAAACTTTCTGGAGAGTTTGGCATAAAACGTCTTCAAACGAATCTTAAATAACAACACTGTACGATAAGAATAAAGGCTTTAAAAACGGCAAGCAAGTTTGAAATTTTCTTTTATTTCTTGCGGAAAAAGGGGGCGTGGCAGCACAAAATTTTTGATGTCACGGACAGACAGACAGACGGTCATGGCTATATCGACTCGGCTTGTGATGCTGATCAAGAATTTATATACTTTATTGGGTCTGCCACGCCTCCTTCTGCCTGTTACATACATTTGCACAAACCCAATATACAGAAAGTATAAAAATAAAGAAACATTGGTTTGACACCACTGCGCAACACACAAAACGGCATACAAGTTAAAACTGCCAATCATAAATTAACATTAAAATGTGATACCACTATTCTGACATAAAAACAAGAAAGAAAAGTGCAGTCGAACACGCCCGACAGTATAATACTCTCTGCTTTTATTCCCAATTATAATGTTTAAATCGGTATCCGGATATTACAATAGATAGTTCATGTATCAGAACACGTTAAAACAAAACAAGCAAGAATGGTACAGTCGCCTCGCGACTTTAGGATACCCGTTACTCAGTTTCAATATATAATTTAAAATGGGTAATGATAATAATATTAATGCAATCGTTTATGGGATGGCTAAGATAGCTGGGAAAAAACAGAAAATTTTAACACAAATTTATGATCAGAGCATATTTTTGACCGACTGTTCCTACGGGAGCTATACGATATAGTAGTCCGTTTTGAATGAAACTCGGTCAGTGTTTATTTTATTGATAAATATATTCTGTGTCAGTTTCATTAAGATAGTTTGGTAAATACAAAAATTTTTCATACAAACTCATACTAGGAGCGAACTTTTGACCGATTGTCCCTATGGGAGCTATACGATAAAGTGGTACGATTTGAATCAAACTTGGTCAGCTTATGTACGCCATAGATATGAAGATTTCATGTTAAACATTTCAAAGAAGTTTTCTATACTAAAACATGCTATTTTTACCTCCTTTTACCTTTATATAAACATAGAACGCCCTAAAGTGGGCGTGTCCAAAAACAAAAACAAACTTCTACTGCTTGAGCATTTTATCTTTCATTTGCGACCTCTCTTATAGTTGCTGAGATCCTTTTGTTCATACAGACGGACGGACAGACGGACATGGCTATATCGACTCGGCTGTTGATGCTGATCAAGAATATATATACTTTATGGGGTCTGCCACGCCTCCTTCTGCCTGTTACATACATTCAAACGACTACAATATGCCCTTGTACTCTACGAGTAACGGGTATAAAAATAAAAGCTAAGCATAATCGAACATACATGTGTTTGTCTGTACGTACCAGAGACCTGCAACGAGTATACTCGAGTATGTTCGAACTTCTCATCAAACGATCGGGTAACGAATAATTCAACGGACTGTCCGAAAGCGGTTGATCGTTTGAAATCAAACATTTTGGTTGCGATCAGAACGATCAGCCCCATAGATTGTTTGCTGATCGCTCGAATACTCGTTCGACGCAACCTTCTTCAGTACAAAACATTCGAGTATCAAGCAAGTTCGTTGGTTCGCTTGCGTTGCGTGACGTTCGGAGTGCTGCCATTTATTTAGAGGAAAACTTTAAACCCGTTTTTCTCGAAACGATGTTTTTTAGTCGGCCCGAGTCATTCAGAAAATTCTACTGAACCGATTGGGCTGAAATTTTTACATCAGTAATTCTGGCAGGTGGTGGAAAAAACTTTTTTAATCCATAATTTCCCATAAATTTTCACGATTTTTTGAAAAAAAAAACAGGTATTTAAAAAAAAAATTTTTTGAAGTCGGCCAATTTGTTATTTTTGTGCAAAAATGTTTAATTCCGTCACATGCCAGAATGACAAGCTTACTGAATAGTAAACAATTTGATTTTTTTGTTTCTGAGCTCTACAAGTCCCGAAATCACTCGGGCCGGCCACCTAGCTTTCTTTTTGGAGTCCTACTTTGATGAAAAAAATAGTTAACAAAAAATTGTCAGATGAACTAACAAATTTTTTTTTTATGTAATTTAATACAGTGTAAAGTCATAATCTGGCCAGGGTACGAGTCTCAGTCTGCCCCGGGTGCAACTTTGCAAAAAAATTTGTATTTTTTATGCAAAGACGCTGCAGGTGGAGTGGGTGGGCAAACATGCTAGCGCAAGAAAACTACAGCGGCTTCGATTAGCACTATTCGCCGGATTAACCTCACGGCAGACGGGATCAAATCGGCGCCTCTTGCAAAAGGGCCAACTAGAGATGGATTAGTGGTTCTAACGCCGTGTTTAGCTTTCGGCTGACGGAATCAAATCCGCGCCAATCTACTAATTAATAGTTAGCAAGAGTGGAGTTGTTAATGTTACGCCACGCCAGGAATACCCACAGCGGATGGGATCAAATCCACATCAATCTACTAATAAACAGCTAGTAAAAGAGGAGTTATGAGTAGTATACCATGCCGAGAATACCCACAGCGGACGGGATCAAATCCTCGTCAATCTACTATTTAATAGTTAGCGAAAGAGGAGTTATTAATGTATTACCATGCCGGGAATAACCCTCAGCGGATGGGATCAAATCCTCATCAATCTACTAATTAACAGTTAGTAAAAGAGGAGTTATTGGGGAGAAATAAAGAAGGCTCACGAATCGGCTTTGATACAATTCTTTATTCTCTAATAATAATTAGTTTAAATGTTAATAGTAAGGCCCTGTATTCTCTGCTGCACTGCCTACCCAAACTCTGCTAGTTACTTATAAATGTTCTAGACGCGCCAATGTGCTGCGTCTGCTCTCCTCTATTGCCGATCAAAAAGTCCCCCGCGACGCTCTTGATCAAGCCTCGCGGAAGCTACCGTGATGCAACTCCACCACAGAGCTTTCGTGCAGAGTTGCATCCGACCGCTCCCGTGAAACCGATAGAGGGCGCCGCTTATCTATTCTAAACTCCTGCCGCCAGGCTAAACAGCTGACAACGCATACAACTAACATTTTAACTTATATTTAGATGCCTTCAGCGGCATACTAACCAAACATAAGGTAAAATAATACTGCCATGTAAGGCGGTCAATTCGGGGGCCGCCTTACAACAGTAATTATAACATGTCAAACAAGTAAGAAAAGTACAGTCGAACACGCACGACCGTATAATACTCTCTGTTTTTATTCTCAATTATAATGTTTAAATCGGTATTCGGATCTTACTATAGATAGTTCTTGTATTAGACCACGTTAAAACAAAAAAAAAAAATAATCATAATCGAATACACTTGCCAGAAAAAGTATGCGTACAAGCATAATGCGAAACTTTAAAGGTGTATAAATATGATTAAAACTGGTTTAATGATCAGCATTGTATTTTTTACCGAATAACACATTAATTATAGACATTTATCATAACTTTTCATTTAATTATATTGAAAACTTATTTTAATTTATTAAATATTACAAAACAACATCAAATATTCACTTAGAAAAAGTATGCGTACAAACAAAAAAATTAAGACAAAAGTAACTTTTTTAAAGTAAAACAAAAATATTAGTAGGACGCTGGATATACCTTCCGTTTCTTAGTTTCCTCCAATCTTTTTGGCATTGATGCGACTAATGTCCGGGTAAAATCTTCCGGAATTTGGAGCCACTCCTCCATTAGAACGTTTTTTAACATTTCTTTCGATGTTATTGTCCTTTCGCGGATCCTGCGCTCCAGATAATCCCACAAATGCTCAATCGGATTGAGGTCTGGTGACTGGGGCGGTGAGTGCAGCTGATTTTCGGTGTTATAAAGCAACCTGAGCTTGGTATTATGGGCGGTGTGCTTGGGATTATTGTCTTGTTGAAAGACGAAGTCCCCTCCAAGACCCAATTTTGCGGCGCTTTGGTGCAAATTGTTCTTCAGTATGCGGATATAGGTCTTATGGTCCATTGAAGATTCAATAAACACCAAGTTCCCCACCCCACTAGCTGCCATACACCCCCATACCATCACGCCACCACCACCGTGCTTAACGGTTGGAGCCAGGTTTTGGACATGTGGTTGTCTGAACGTACATACAAATTTGTTTGACCTTAAATGTATGTACATACATATGTGTGTATGTATACTATTGATCGGCAATACTTGCGCTGTCACTCTCGCACTCATGGCAATGCGCTTGAATAAAATTTTTGTTGCTTCATTCCTTTTTTGTTTATGGTCGGATTCTTATGCAACTTTCAGGAGAGTTTGACATAATCCGTCTTCAAACGAATCATAAACAACAACATTGTACGATAAGAACAAATGCGGTAAAAACGGCACGCAAGTTTAAAAATAATTGCATTGCATTGTCATTGCATTTATGCGGTCTCTAGGAACACGTGTATCAAAATTCCTAGGTGCCATAGTTACTGAGATATTCGCCGAAAACATAGTTTTTTTCCGAGGTGTGACTGGTTATTTACTCATTATGGGTGAATGGGGCGTGGCATCGAAAAAAAAAAAGATTCTTGTATTGACAGACTGAATATTGAGTCGATTGAGATCAAATTCGAACTTGTAGCTCTTACCATCTCTGAAATCTGTGTGTTCATACGGACAGACAGACATACAAACAGTTATGGCTATATCGACTCGGCTTGTGACTTTGATCAAGAATATATATACTTTATGGGGTCTGCCACGCCTCCTTCTGCCAGGTACATACATTGGAACAAACCCAATATACTCTTGCAGAGAGTGTAAAAAGTATTATTATTATATAAAACGAATGTATTAAAATACTTTTAGTGTTTAACTTTTTGTTTTAAAGTTACCTTATTCATATTTTTGTTATTTTAAATTGGTTGGAAACATCAAAAATAAAAAAACATAAAAGTGTGGCCGATTTTCGATAGTCAACGTGCCGTACTTATCGGCAATTGTTATCATAACTTGTTAAAAAAATCCAAACAACAATAAATAAAATGACATGAATGGCTTTTATAAACGAATGAGAAAACGTTTTAGTTTCCCAAATACTTATTTACTGTTTCATAAATCTATTCATTTAGAAAATAGCTGAAATTGCATTTTCAACAAATAGAAGTAAATAATATTTATTGTCATTTTAAAGTTGTTACGATACTAACGTTAATAGAAAACACCTGCATACATATTGTTAATGTAATATACTTTGATCATTTTATTAGTAATTCGATATAATAATTATTCTTAGCAGCAATTCTTATATGTTAGGCTGTTAAAATGTATTAGAAATTTGTGAAATAAGAAATAAACAGTGTGCGGGTTTTTCGCGCTAGTACTTCAAACCTACAAGGCACCTAAAGCAACAGCAAGATATATAAAAATTTCAATGGGATTTGGGAGTTTAGCAGCGCCCTTGTTTGCGGGAATGTCTTTCTAGGTGGTAATAAGTTCTAAGCAGCAAAACCAACAGCGCAATCTTAGAACAATTACAAATGTGCAAACTGCTAGCGGAACAGAACAGTGGAAATTCGCACTAGTAAAACGTAAAATTCTTACTGAGAACTTTCCGTTGACCGAGGGTTGTAGTACCTAAATCTGTCTGTACAGAATTAGAGAGCTGTAGAAAAATTTTCCCATTGGGCACCACTACTCCCGACCTAGCATTGCTCACACTCAGCACGTATCCACCGCTGTCCGCCTGTCCAACCCTTTCGTCTCGGCATCCAGGAACGTCCCGGTTGGGAATACCTTCCAGTTGGCCGGTATGGCGGGCGCATCAAGTGCCGATATCACTGACAGCAGATTGTCGAGGTCTGGCCTCCAGCCTTCCAGAACGCCTTCAGGTATGCCAACAGCTCTTCGGATGCCTCTCCTTCGTCTATCGTCGACATAAATGCCGGCTCGTCGTCGATCGCTCCGGTGACGGTTCTCCTCGTAGAACGGTGCTGATGTACACGGCCAACCTCCATTGCCACAAAAGCATCTTCTCTCCGTCAAAAATGTTGGTCGTTGTCCGGTAGACCCTGTGGAACGGAATAGCCTCCGCTCGAAGGCGATAAAACGGCCTGCCCTGACGAGGATCGGTCGTGTCGCTGTCGAAATCTTCGACATGATAATTGGCATCTACATCCACATCACTACTGATCGAAATGATTTCGTCGGCCCTCTGAAACTTAAAATGATAAACTACTATGTCTTAGCTTCTACTCAATTCCCTATCCGTGCAGCTTACAGACTATGTAACTTACCATTAATTTGGTTAATCGATTAGATATTAAAGCGGGTTATTGGTGGTTAGTTATCTAGGGGCGATGCCTAATTACTGCGCTTTGGACGAGCCACTTTCGCTTCCGTCTCGCCATACCTCGCGTTCGCTTGGCTGCACCTCGTCTTCGTCGGGGAGGTCTGGGTATTCTTAGTCAATGCTCTGGAAGAAAGGCTTTAAAGCGATTAAAATACCCATCCATCTTTTACGCTCGACTTAGCTGGTGAGACGCACGGTGTTGGGGGAAATAAAATGTGCAACCTTATAGGGCCTGTCATACTTGATGTCGCCACAACCAGACCAAAGCTTCGATCCAAGGGCGCCATTGCCGCCTGCTAAAATTGTACGCCCTTCCCTGGTCCTTTGATACCAGTTGGAGATTGCTGCGAACCACCTCAAAGATTTCTCTTGTCCTGGCCTCTTTTTTAAGGGTCAAAGAACGATGCGGGAAGGTCCGGTTCTCTTCCTTGTACCAGGTATGCTGGGCTGAACCCTGAAGAGTCCGACACACTCGAATTCACCGCCAACGCTATCTCCGGCAGCAATTCATCCCAACAACTTTTTTGTCCATCCGTGAACTGCGTGATCATCATCTTGACCGTTCTTTTAGTTCCCTGGGTGGGGTTCTCCTGAGGGCAGTAAGGCGCCACTGCACAGTGGTCGGGCTTGTATGGAGCGAGTGGCCAAAAATACTTCTAGTGGTGATAAAATTCTTAAATTTTTTTCAAAATTCAATAAAAATATAATAAGTATAAAAAGCAAAAAAACTCGTTCATTTTCAACCCCCTTACAAAGTTAATCCGCCTTCTCTAATTCCCCGTATGCAGGCAACGGGCAAAAATAGTTCTCGTTTAGGTATAGGTTTGCAATTAATGTTGTTTTAATGTAAAGAATCAAAATTTATATTTTTTAACAAAGTGCCTTATAAAAAAACTTATAAAATTAATATAACATAAAATAAAATAAATAAATTCAAACATGGGAAAAATAACATAGTTTTGAACAAAAATCCAATATATTATATGAAAAAAATTAACCTTCTAATAAATCAATTACAGACTGTGTTAATTTTCCTTCCCGGCACCGAACATGTTGTAAATTCTAAATTTTTAATTTTTTGTTTATAATATTTTTCCTCATTTAAAGCCAATTGTGTAGTCTCCTTCTCAAATTGAAATCTTATAGGTCTACAGTATCGGGTAGATGAAGGTCGCGGATTTTTCCAAATGATTTTAGGTTCATTCGATTTTGTTATTAGCTGCAGCGGTACATACGATGTAACAAATAAACTTGAGTCATCCAAGTTACTATTTAAAGCCTTTTGTTTGTATTCCGAATGTCCACTGCTACCGTCAAATCCCCACTTTCCTATCAAAACTAAATTATTTACTGAATCGTCAATAACTTCGTTTTGATGTTCTACTATTCGCGATGCTGTATGATCCAATAAGCTTTGAAGATCAACTTCGGCTCGAGATTCATTTACAGTGATTTTATCTGGATAACTTAATGCTTTGGCTTTCAAGACTTTTTCGTAGCTAGGAAAAATATCACTAAGAGCTTTAGCATTTACGAAGTTTCGAACAGTTAGGTATTGGTGTTTGGACAAATTGGTTTCAATTATCAGGGAGACAACTTCATTGACGTTTGCTGGAGAATACTTTTCAGGCTGTATGTTACCTGATCGTAGCGCAGAAGCAGCAGATTCATCAGATTTTGAAATTTCCGCAATTCTTCGTCGTTTTGTCCTTTTCGAGCTCTCGATAAAATTTTTTTTTGGACGTCCCCGACTTGCACTTGTTTCCATTCGAGGGGATTTGTCCAAATCAATAAGTTTTTTTTCCTCCAGCCATGTGCGTTGAAATTTTAAAACTTGAATTTTGTTGCGCTTGTACTTGACCCAATACTCAGCAATTTTTTTGCAACTGTACGCAACACAAGTTTTAAGTTCAATTGGATCTGCAGTATACCCATTGTCCTCAATCTTATTGTGCACAATATTAAAAACTTTTTCAGATTTTTCTGCATAAGTTCCCTGTTGAGCGCACCAAATTTCAAAAATGTGCAGACGCAAAAGTTCGCACTGATATGAACAGCCTAGCAAAACAAAATTAAAACAAGAATTAAATTATATTAAAAGCAAAACATGCAAAACCAACGAAAACAAATCAAAACAAAAGCAAAGAACAGCAAAGACGCACTACAACATAACCTTGAAAGAAAGATAGATGAAGTTAGTTTTGTTCTTACCATTTCAACGTTTGCAAATATTTGCAGCCAATTTAAGTACTTTTCATTTATAGACATATTGACAAATTTAATAACATTAAGTTCAGTGGAGGAATGCGGGGGGAACACAATTAAAACCTTAGGTAAACAAAAAATACGCACACGAAACATACAAGTAATAATCTTCGATACTTAATCAACATTTCATAATTATTACATTTCAAAATGACATATATTTTAATTTTAATATTAAAAACATACCTTTAACTATAAATTCCATTAATATTTATTTTAATTTGTGGAGAAACAAAAATGTGAGACCTTTTTGAATGTGCTGCCTATTTGTGTGAATTTGCTTTGCGCTCGAAATGTGAACACGTGCTTGGTGTTGCAAAGCTATTTTTAGATTTTACCGTTATGTTTTGGGACAAAAGCGAGGGCCGTTTAAAAAGTTCATATATTTTTGAGACGCTCTGCTTACTTTTTGTTTATATATTTTGCATTTCATTTTTTGATTTTTGGCCTATGGGAGCAACCACTGTGCACTGTCTTGCCAGCATTTTTCCCACTGCACTATGGGTCAAACGTCCGTTTATTAGGAATTAATTAATAGCTTTTGAACTATTGAAAATAATTTACGCGTTTCTGGAGAAAAATGGGCGTGGCACCGCTCCTCCCCTCCTTCATTTTAATAGCTGCCGAAACTTTTTTGTTCTTTAAGTTAATTGCATCAAATTAACATATTAGATGAGTTTACATGTTCTAACAAGTAAGAATGGCTACAGTCGAGCGCGCCGACTGTAAAAGACCCCGTTCTCTCCTTGTATTCGAAATTAATAATTGACTACTGTAATTTAAAATTTATGTTTTAAAATTAAATTTAAAAAAAAATTGTATATCAAGTCACTGATGGGAATCGAACCCGCACTATCAGACTCAGGTTCCAGAACATGCTGCAACCCTACTACTTGCGCCACTCCATACATTTGATATCAACCCGATTATTTTCATTTACATATAAAAAAATATATATAAAATATAAAAAAAAATTTTAGTTTCTGAGTCTGTGCCGGGTTCGAACTGCAGACCATTGGTTTAGAAACAAACGACTAACCGCCACCCGACCCTGTTGCACCAGTTAATATTGTATATTAATATATTTTTTTTTAAATTTTAAAAAGTATATTAGAAAATTTCACAGTCGGGAATTTCACCTGCGAACTTATACTCACCTTGCAGAACACGCCGCAACACTACTAATTGCACCACCCCGTCCTTGTGAGACGGCTCCGGTTATTTTCATTAAGATAAAATAGTGCTAAATTATAAAAAAAAAAAAGAACAAGAAAGAAAAGTACAGTCGAACACGCCCGACCGTATAATACATGCGTCAAAAGAGTTCAAATATATGCTTGTATGTTTCTGTCGCGCTCGCACTCATGCATTGACTTAAATATTAACTTTATAATCGGTATCTCTGTTGTTTGTTGTTGGATTTTTATGCAACATTCAGCATAGTTTGATATTATTTGTCTTCAAAGGAATCAAAAATAACAATACTCTACGATAAGAACAAATGGCTTTAAAACGGCATGCAAATTTGAAAATTTTATTTTTTTCTTGAGGCATAAGGGCGCGTGGCAGCCAAAAATTTTAAATAGCAATGCATTTATACAGTCTCTAGAGACCTGCGTACCAAAATTGGTATTCCTAAGTACCTTAGTTACTGAGATAGTCGCTTTAAACATCTATTTTGTCCGAGGTATGTCTAGGGTTTTACTCATTGTGGGCGAATGGGGCGTGGCATCGAAAAAAAAAAAGATTCTTGTATTGACTTACTAAATATCGAGTCGATAGAGACCAAACTCGAATTTGTAGCTTTTACCATCTCTGAAATCTGTGTGTTCATACGGACAGACAGACGGACAGACTTACAGACAGACGGACATGGCTATATCGACTCGGCTTGTGATGCTGATCAAGAATATATATACTTTATGGGGTCTGCCACGCCTCCTTCTGCCTGTTACATACATTTGCACAAACCCAATATACTCTTGCAGAGAGTATAAAAAAATAAAAAAAAAAAATTTAATTTCTTAGTCTGTGCCGGGGTTCGAACCGCAGGTCTTGTGTTTACGTACAAGTGCGAAAAATATTGACAAGCATCCCTACTACTCTTTTCTTTCAACCACGTGCATTAACACTGCGATTCAAGGGACACTTTGTTACCTAATTGCTCAGTTGTTTATAGTAAGATTTTTATGCAGCTTTCAGGGTAGTTTGATATGATTTGTCTTTAAGGGCTTACATACCTTGAGCGGGATCGAAAAATGGAAAATTTTTTTATTGCATATTATCAAAGTACATTATCTTGAGAGTATACATTCCAAATTTCATAAAGATCGGATCACTAGAACAAAAGTTACAGTCATTTTTAGTACGCAACATCAATGGGAACAAGGTTTAGCGCAAAAATTTAAAAGCGATTATCTCGAAATGTGTTTTTATCAAAAGTACGCTTCCCTTGATCACGATAACTCAAAAAGTTGCCAGCCGATTTTCAAAATTTTTTTTTTTTAAATGTTCGTATTAAAATTCTTGAGGTACTGAACGGATAACTTTTTTAAAAATAATTGCACTGAGGGCTACAAAAATTGTTTTTGTTATATTTGTTAACCTCAAAAACCGATTTTTTTGCTCATCGGGTGTCCGTATCGAGTAAAAATTTTTTTTTGGGCAGATGAACCGTTCAGTACCACTAAAATAGATTTTCCTTCAATAATCATTCGACTTTTTTCAACTCGGTTGAGCTGTTCACATGCCATCGTGATCACCGCAAGGTTCTTAAAAAAAAAAAAGTATTCCGGGCGAGGACCGATAACAACAACAAATAACACAAATTTTGTATTCCAAAATATTGAAATATATTCTTCAAGAGTTACCCTATAATGTTGTATACCCCTCATATCAATAGAATCAATGAAACATGATTTAAAAAAAAAAAGAAAATCATGCACTTTGATGGGCCCTCAAGGTATGTAACCCCTTAAACGAATCTTAAATTACAACACTGTACGATGAGGACAAATACCTTAAAAACGGCATCGATCTTAAAAATTTAATTTTTTTTTTGTTGAAAAAGGGGGCGTGGCAGCAAAAAAATGTTAATGGCACTGCATTTATGCTGACCTTAGGAACCTGCGTACCCAAATTGGTGGTCGTAAGTGCCATAGTTACGGAGATATTCGCGGATAACAAATTTGGTGGTTCTAGCTCTTGTAGTTTAAAAGATCCAGGTATTCATACAGACGGACGGACAGACAGACGGACATGGCTATATCGACTCGGCTGTTGATGCTGATCAAGAATATATATACTTTATGGGGTCGGAAAAGCTTCCATCTGCCTGTTACGCACATTTCGCTTCTGACAAACCTAATAGACCCCAATACTCTTTTTAAGAGTACGGGGTCTAAAAACCGTGCGAAAAAAATGGCCAAATCGGTTGACTTTATCATTCAGATTTCACAAAAAAATTGCTCAAAATCAATTTTTGCAAAATCCAATATAAATTTGTTGTTATTGTGCAAATGTATGTAACTGGCAGAAGGAGGCGTGGCAGACCCCGTAAAGTATATATATTCTTGATCAGCATCACAAGCCGAGTCGATATAGCCATGTCCGTCTGTCTGTTTGTATGTCTGTATGTCTGTCTGTCCGTATGAACACACAGATTTCAGAGATGGTAAGAGCCACAAGTTCGAATTTGATCTCAATCGACTCGATATTCAGTCTGTCAATACAAGAATCTTTTTTTTTTCGATGCCACCTCTCATTCGCCCACAATAAGTAAAAAACCCGTCACACCTCGGAAAAAATCTATGCTTTCGGCGAATATCTCAGTAACTATGGCACCTAGGAATACCAATTTTGGTACACGTGTTCCTAGATATCGCATTAATGCAATGACATCAAAATTTTTGGGCTGCCACGCCCCCTTTTTCCGCAAGAAATAAAAGAAAGTTTCAAACTTGCATGCCGTTTTTAAAGCATTTATTCTTACCGTACAGTGTTGTTATTTATGATTTGTTTGAAGACGTATCATGTCAAACTCTCCTGAAGGTTTCATAAGAATCCGACCATAAAAAGGAAAGAAATTAAGCAACAAAGATTTTATTCGACAGCAATGAGTGCGAGAGAGACAGCGCTAGTCCTGCCGACCAATAGTATTCATACACAAATATGTATGTGCATTCATTTAACGTTAAACGAATTTGTATATACATACAGACAAACACATGTATGTTCGATTATGCTTAGTTTTTTTCTTTGTGTTGACGTGTTCTAATACAATGTTTTAATACAATACCGATACCGATTTAAGCATTATAATTAGGAATAAAAGCAGAGAGTATTATACGGTCGGGCGTATTCGACTGTACTTTTCTTTCTTGTTTTCTAATACAAATATGCTATAAAACTTTATATTTTTTCAATCCAAGCTTTGAAACCAATAAAAACGGTGTCTTGCTTGCATTTCTAGCTCACGTGTCGTAGCCAAACTCCAAAGAAAATCGAGATTGCGTGAAAAGTGCGCAAATGTGCACATTGAGTTTTTTGGTTTAAAAAAAAAAAAAGAAAAATTCAGAGAAAGCTGTTTGAACTACAGAAAACTACAAATAGCATACAGATTTTGGACAACATAAAGACATAAGCATGAAGTACAATTTTAATCTTGTATTTGTATTTATTTTTATTACAATTGGTGAATTAAGTTCACATAAACTTTGTTTACAAAATTTTACATGTGCTCGTTGTGTATAACATCCCTTGTTAACAGCCGTTATGTTAACAGGGGGCGCCTCTGTTAAAATTCTGGGTATGTAACATTTACATTTGGAGTATTCCTAATGGATTGTCATCAAAATTATCTAAATTTAATTAACTTGAAAATATGAATTTTTTGATCCAGCGTCGTTGCTCTTTGCGCATTGCGCATGTGGCGTCTTTCTATTTCTGATCCAGCGTGATCGCATTGTTATAAGAGCAAGTCAACACACTGTCTTGCGCTGATTACTCCGCGCTCCTCTTTTCCCGTACACTGCCGGCTGGCAGTAATGGGTGCCCGTTTAATAATCAAACGTGGATATAGGCAATTATCGGCCAGTACCTTTTAAATTGCGCGCCTTATTTATGGGGGCGTCACAAATACTACAATGCCCGCCTTTTTTACATGAACGGATTTGACCAGTAAAAGAATAAGTTTTGATAATATCAATAAAAAACATGTTGCTACACACATTGTGGGTATGTATTTGATGAAAAAATATCTGTGAATACTGTGTTTATGTGTGTTAGCTTAAAAGTGTGCTTAAGGGCTTATGCGCAGTTATAAGATCGAAATAGGACGTATTTGCAAAGATTTATCCCTAAGAGATTTAAACATTTTTTTAAAACAACTTATTTATTGTTATATACACATTCTTAAAAAATTAATAAATGTTTTTTTTCACAAATTCCATCTCTACAGGGCGCCGCATGTGATTTTCCAAACCTTCTAAAACAAACAAGTAAGAAATGTACAGTCGAACACGCCCGACCGCGATTCTTTGTTTGTCACGAACTGACTCTTGCCGGAATCGCGGTCTACAAAGTGATCTCGACACACTTCAAGCCTGGTGTAAAGTTAACTTACTTCATCTCAATTTTAGTAAATGTAACGTAATGTCCTATAGTAGGCGAATACCTACAAGCAAGCCTCTTCAGAGAATAGAGTCGGTCAATGATTTGGGTATCCTTTTCGATCCAAAAATAAAGTTTGATAAGCACATCCCTTCTGCTGCTAATCGAGCTTTTTGTGCCTTGGGATTCATTAAGCGGTGGTCTAAGGAATTTGACCATCCCTACCTACCAAAAACTCTTTATACTTTACTTGTACGCCCAAATCTTGAATATGGGTCGTGTGTATGGTCTCCCCAATACATGATTCATCAGGAGAGATTAGAAGCTGTATAAAAACAATTTTTTCTGTTTGCCCTTATTGGCCTTAATTGGAGTGCTAATACTCGATTTCCTTCGTATCGTAGTAGACTTAACCTCCCTTCCCTTTCGGATCGCAGAACTAGGCTTGGTGTAGTTTTCTTACATAAACTAATTAATGGCGAGATGGATTTCTCGTATCTAATTAGCCAAATTAATTTTGCGGTTCCGATCCGAAATACTAGAAAATTTCTTTCTTTGTCCCTTCAGCGCTGTACCACGAATTATGCATTACATCCGTTTCGTATCTTATGTACTAACTATATTAGTCTTTGTCATGTAGTGAGTGGCGCCACTTTTTTGTCTTCTCTTAGAAGGACACTTCTCTTTTACGTATCTAATCAATCTACATAGTATTGTTTTCCTTTAATGTTATGTTGTAGTACTTAGTATTCCTTTAATATACTTTTCTATGTGCCTAATTGTCGCTTATCGTTCTCGCGTATTTCGTTTCCCGCGTGCCTTACCGTTGATCACCGCGTTATTAACATTTGATTTTATTTATTTATTCATTTTTGTTTTTTCTCTCTTTTCGTTTGGTCTGGTCAGTGTTTTTCCGGGGTTTTCCTAACCCTTGCAACGAATGTTGGACCAACGTTTCCTAATGTTTTTAATTTTTCTAATAATTCCCCAGTTAGTAATTTTATTAAACTTAATTTAATTCTTAATGTCAATTTGAAAAATTTTTTTTGTTTTGAAATTTACTTTTATTCTTATTTTTTTAATTTTTTGTTTATTTTATATTACATTAATTTAACTTATTTTTCGTTTTGTGTCGACTACCCATAAACTGCCAATAAATAAATAAATAAAATAATATTAAAATAAAAATGTATTCATATACATAAGTGTGTATGTATACTATGGACGGCACGACTAGCACTGTCTCTCTCGCACTCATGACATTGCGTTCGAATAAAAACTTTGTTGCTTCTTTTTTTTGTTTATGGTCGGATACTTATGAAACTTTCAGGAGAGTCTGACATGATTCGTCTTCAAGCGAATCATAAATAACAAAACTGTACAATAAGAACAAATGCTTTAAAAACGGCATGTAAGTTTATAATTTGCTTTCTTTCTTGAGAAAAAAGGGGGCGTGGCAGCCCAAAACTTTTGAAGTCATTGCTTTTATGAGGTCTCTAGGAACACGTCTACAGAAATTGGTATTCTTAAGTGCCATAGTTACTGGGATATTAGCCGAAAACATCTATTTTTTGCGAGGCAAGTCTAGATTTTTGCTCAGTGTGGGGGAATGGCGAGTGGCATAAGAAAAAAACAAGAAAGAATGCTATAGTCGCCTCGCGACTTTAGGATACCCGTTACTCAGATTCAATATGTATTTAAGAATGGGTAATGATAATAATATTAGTGCAAAATATTAGGGGATGACTAAGATAGCTTGGAAAACATAGAACATTTTCACACAATTTTATGATCAGGGCATATTTTTGACAGATTGTTTCTATGGGAGCTATACGATATAGTGGTCCGATTTGGATTAAACTTGGTCAGTATATTTATGTTATTGATAAATATTTTCTGTGTCAGTTTCATTAAGGTAGATTGGTAAATACAAAAAATGTTCATACAAATTTATTCTAAGAGCGAATTTTTTACCGATTGTTCATATGGGAGCTATACGATATAGTAGTCCGATTTAGATCAAACTTCGTCAGTATATTTATGTTATTGATAAATATTGTCTGTGTCAAATTCATTAAGATAGCTTGGTGAATACAAATATTTTTCATACAAATTTATACTAAGAGTGAACTTTTGAGCGATTGTCCCTATGGGAGCTATACGATATAGTAGTCCGATTTGGATAAAACTTGGTAAGTTTATGTACGCCATAGATATGAACATACCATGTGAATTTGGTTTGGATAACGTAACTAAAAACAAGTAAGAAAAATATAGTCGAACGAGTCCGACCGTATAATACTCTCTGCTTTTATTCCCAATTAGATAGTTCTTCTATTAGAACACCTTCCAACAAACAAGAAAGAAAAGTACAGTCGAGCGCCCCCGACCGTAAAGTACTCTCTGTATTTATTCCCAATTATAATGTTAAAATCGGTATCCAGTATCGTCATCGGTTAAAACAGCATGCAAGTTTGAAAAGTTTTATTTGTTTCTTACGGAAAAAGGGGGCGTGGCAGCCAAAAATTTTAAATGGCAATGCATTTATACTGTCTCTAGGAACCTGCATACCAAAATTGGTGTTGCTAAGTACCGTAGTTACTAAGATATTCGCTTAAAACATCTATTTTTTCCGAGGTAAGTCTAGTTTTTGGCTCATTGTGGGCGAATGGGGCGTGGCATCAAAAAAAAAAAGATTCTTTTATTGACTGACTAAATATCGAGTCGATAGAGACCAAATTCGAACTTGTAGCTCTTACCATCTCTGAAATCTGTGTGTTCATACGGACAGACAGACAGACAGACGGACAGACGGACATGGCTATATCGACTCGGCTTGTGATGCTGATCAAGAATATATATTTTTTATGGGGTCTGCCACGCCTCCTTCTGCCTGTTACATACATTTGCACAAACCCAATATACTCTTGCAGAGAGTATAAAAAGACAATTTATAATCGAACATTCATATGTTTGTCTGTATGCACATACAAAATGACGTTATATGTATGCACATATATATGTATATATGTGTGTAAGTATACTATTGCCGCCACACATGCATCAAAAGAGTTCAAATATATGCTTGTATGTTTCTGTCGCGCTCGCACTCATGCATTGACTTAAATATTAACTTTATAATCGGTAGCTCTGTTGTTTATAGTTGGATTTTTATGCAACTTTCAGCATAGTTTGATATAATTTGTCTTCAAAGGAATCATAAATAATAATACTCTACGATAAGAAACAAAAAAGAAAAGTACAGTCGAATACGCCCGACCTTATAATACTCTCTGCTTTTAATCCTAATTATAATGCTTAAATCGGTATCCGGATATTACAATAGATAGTTCTTGTATTAGAACACGTTAAAACAAAAAAAAAAAGCTAAGCATAATCGAACATATATGTGTTTGTCTGTATGTACATACAAATTCGTTTGACGTTAAATGTATGCACATACATATGTGTGTATGAATTCTATTGGTCGGCACGACTAGCGCTGTCTCTCTCGCACTCATTGCTGTCGAATAAAATCTTTGTTGCTTAATTTCTTTCCTTTTTATGGTCGGATTCTTATGAAACCTTCAGGAGAGTTTGACATGATACGTCTTCAAACAAATCATAAATAACAACACTGTACGATAAGAATAAATGCTTTAAAAGCGGCATGCAAGTTTGAAATTTTCTTTTATTTCTTGCGGAAAAAGGGGGCGTGGCAGCCCAAAACTTTTGATGTCATTGCATTTATGAGGTCTCTTGGAACACGTGTACCAAAATTGGTATTCCTAGGTGCCATAGTTACAGAGACATTCGCCGAAAACATAGATTTTTTCCGAGGTGTGACGGGTTTTTTACTCATCGTGGGCGAATGGGGCGTGGCATCGAAAAAAAAAAGATTCTTGTATTGACTGACTGAATATCGAGTCGATTGAGACTAAACTCGAACTTGTAGCTCTTACCATCTCTGAAATCTGTGTGTTCATACGGACAGACAGACGGACAGACAGACAGACAGACATACAGACGGACATGGCTATATCGACTCGGCTTGTGATGCTGATCAAGAATATATATACTTTATGGGGTCTGCCACGCCTCCTTCTGCCTGTTACATACATTTGCACAAACCCAATATACTCTTGCAGAGAGTATAAAAATCTTTTCTATACTAAAACATGCTATTTTTACCTGCTTTTACCTTTATATGAACATAGAACTCCCTAAAGTGGGCGTGTCCAAAAACAGAAACAAATTTGTACTGCTTGCAAATTTTATTTATCATGTGCGACCTCTCGGGTCCTTCTAGCTCTTATAGTTGCTGAGATCCTTTTGTTCATACATATTTATTTATTTTTTTTGATGCCACTAACCATTCACCCACAATTAGAAAGAAACTAAAGATACCTCGGAAAAAATAGATGTTTAAAGCGAATATCTCAGTAACTACGGCCCTTAGGAATGCCAATTTTGGTACGCATGTTCCTAAAGACAGCATAAATACATTACCACTTAAAATTTTTGGATGCCACGCCCCCTTTTTCCCGTAAGAAAAAAAAAACTTTTCAAACTTGAAGCCGTTTTTAAAGGCATTTGTTCTTATCGTGCAGTATTGTTATTTTGTGATTCCTTTGAAGACAAATCATATCAAACTATCTTGAAAGTTGTATAAAAATTCAACGATAAACAACAGAGCTACCGATTATAAAGTTAATATTTAAGTCAATGCATGAGTGCGAGCGCGACAGAAACATACAAGCATATATTCAAACTCTTTTGATGCATGTGTGGCGGCAATAGTATACATACACACAGACATACATATATATGTACATACATATAACGTCAAACGAATTTGTATGTGCAATCAGACAAACAATTCTATCTCCATAGGAAAGTAGCAAAATTACTATGGAGATTAAATTGCAAGTTGACGGAAAAATTTGGCGGCATATGATTCTTCCAAACGAATGGGGAATCTGGTATTAATTGATTGGATAATGAATCAAAATACATGTCTTTTCATAGTGGGGTGGATAAAAAGGTCTTTTTCCTTGTCAATTTGACCATTCAATGTTCAAAAATTTGTATAAAAACTGAATATTAAAGTAACGCTTGTTTTTTGGGTTTTTTCTTTTAATTAATTATAAATATTTAAGTGTTATAAATCATAACTTTATATTTATATCAATGGAAAGGTAACATTCAGAGCTATAATACAAAATTTTAAATTTTTTGATTATGTCTAGATTTGTAGTTTTATCGATGCTTAAAGTTGAGAAAAAAAAACGAATATTAATGTGATACACTGTATGTACATGTTTGTCTGTATGCACATGTATATACGTTTGACATTACATGTATGCACATATATTCATATGTGTGTATGTATGCGCTCAAATATAAACTTTGTTGCTTGATTTCTTTTTATTTATTAATTGTCGGATTCTTATGAAACTTTCACGAATTTTAAATAACAATATGGTACGATAAGAACAAATCGCTTTAAAATGGCATGAAAGTATGAAAAGTTTTTTATTTTTTATGACATTGCATTGGTAGCAACTGCTAAACACTTGCAGGAAGCGGAGGCGTTATGCAGTGTCTCCATTGCTGCTGTAAAGGACTAGTTAGCCAGTGTGGGTCTCCAGCTCGGAAACAGCAAAACAGAAGCAGTGCTTATAAGCAGCAGGAAGAAAGTCGAAGTCGCACATATCAATATTGATAATGCGTCCACCATCGTCTCTAGCAGGTCGCTTCGATACCTTGGAGTCCTTATTGACAAACGCCTTAGCTACAGAAAGCATCTGGAGTATGTCGGCAAGAAAGTGGCATCGGTGGCGCAGGCGTTGAGCCGAATTATGCTCAATACACGAGTGCCAAGACAGGGACACAGATTACTCCTCCAAAATGTGGTCAAGGCGGCGATGCTGTATGGAGCACCAATTTGGTCAAAAGCCATGCAAATATAGAGCTACATGTGTTGCGGTTTTCGGACTATTTCAAAAGACGCGGCTCTAGCAATAGCAGGTAGGGTGCCTCTCGACATCCTTGCAGCCGAGAGAGCGAAAGTCTATGAAGAACTCCACTCCGCTGTTCCATCAAATCGACGACAGATGTTACAAACAGCTAAATACGACAGCCTGCAGCAGTGGCAGAGTAAATGGGACGCATCAACAAAAGGCCGATGGATGCTTAGACTCATCCCGGATGTTATCAAATGGACGAACAGGAAATTCGGTTTTGTTAATTTCCACCTGACGCAACTTCTTAGCGGACATGGTTGCTTTCGTATTTATCTCTACAGATTTGGACACGACAGCGACCCCCATTGCCCGCAGTGTTTCCCAGAGGCTGAGGAAACGGCGGAGCACGTTATGTTCCACTGCGTTAGATTCTCGTCGGAGAAAGTTGAACTGAAGTCAGTCATCGACGACGAGCTTACGGCTGAAAAATTCACCAACAGAATGCTGATAAACCAACAATGCTGGTCAGCCGCATGCACATTTGCTGAGCGCATAACGTCAGCACTTCGACGCCTCGAGAGGGAACGCAGGCGACCTAACCCCGAAGGGGCAAAAAAGCCCACCTAGGAACCCGCGAAGCAATATCCCACAGTAGTACCGCGGGCCTCCTGGGACAAAAGGACACCTTCTTCAACGTCCTTCTATTTTTTTCCATTATCCTATGTACACACACTCTACTGTTTTCTACTTAATAGACACGAATAAAAAATATATATATGTATATATATACTCTTGCAGAGAGCATAATTAATTGATTTTTTCTGGCTTATTCCCTTAGTAACATTGTGTGATACACCGGTTGTGTTAAAACATTGTTTTAATAAACTATAAAGCCAATTATAAACAATTTGTTTCTGAAGGCAACAACAATTTCACAGCCAAACATTCTGTTTACTTATTTCTGCGCTTGTTTGTCGCTGTGAAATTGTTCTTGTAATTTTACGCCGTTGCTCGCGTCAACATTTTGTTTGTGTACAATTTATCTCTATCTTCGTGCTCTCTTCTTTACTTACGTTCTTGACGTGCTCTCATCTGTTTCTCGCGCTCTTTTATCTAATTTTTGGTGTTCGCCGGAAATTCCGATTTTCTTGATTTACTTTGTTTTTGTGAACAACATTTGTTATTGTCGTAAGTAAACAACAGTAGCTTGCACATTAACCCTAGTTCGCCTACGTAGTTTTCTTCAATCAATTTTCTCAACAGTGCTTTATTCTCTTTTATTATTTTTTATTTCTTTTTTTTAATGAACTCAAACATGTATGTCTGTTATAAGTCCAATTTCCAGGTTTGAACAAATGTTAAATGTTAAAAATGTTAAATGTTGGTTTGTTGCTGGTTATGTAAATATGTTTTACATGAAAAATGTGCTGGCCTCAACGACCGGATAACTGACCTGATTGAGTCTAAATCTGAAATAACTAGCTTCCTCCCTCTCATTAGCCTATTAAAATGTGAGAGGTATTTGTAGTAAAATTAGTGAGCTTTATTTAAATAGTCTATCATTTCCTTTTCATGTCGTGGCCTTTTCTGAAGCATGGTTACGGCCAGATATTCTTAACTCTAAAATTCTTTCCAATAAATTCTCTATCTATAGAAAAGATCGTACACCTCGCCGCCAAGGCGGTGTACTTATTCCCGTCGAGTTATAATAAATGGCTCTATGGATATTGAATTTGTTGCTGTTAGGTTATTCCTAATTAACATTAATATTTTCATCACTTGCTTCTATATTCCTCCTTCTTCTGATTATTCCCTTTATTTATTACATTTCTCTGCTGTGAAATAAGTGACCTTTAAACTTTCCGATCGTGAGTTTCTTGAAGTTCTCGGCGATTTTAATATTGCAGGGACTGCATGGATCCTGACTCTGCCGTGTTGACCCCTATGACTCAGCACGATTTTCTTGATGAGTTGTTTGGAATTTCATTGTTTCAGATCAATGCTATCTCAAACTCTTTAAATAGAATGCTTGATCTGACTTTTGTTTTGGATCCATCTCGTTATTCAGTCTCCTGTACCACACCCTTCTCGTATCCTGAAGATCCTTATCACCCGACTTTGGAAGTGTTCTTTGATTTACCTGCCCGGGTGACCCGTGCTAGTAGTAAATTTACTAAACGAACTCGTCAGTTTCGGAAAGCCGATTTAAACAAGTTAAATGTATGTTACTGTTATCCCAGACTTACTGGTCACGACAGTGCAATCACATTTTATTATACTTTGAATTCCTTAATCGATGTCTGATCCGAAAGAATAAGTCTAGGTTTTTTAACTTCGTAAATTCGAAGCGTAAATCATCAACGCTTCCATCTAGTGTAGTCTTTGAAAGAGAAACTGCTAGCTCAGTTCATACTATCGCCGATTTATTTGCCGATTTTTTTCAAAGGACTTATAGCAAGCACGAGTATAACTCTGATTCACCTTACCTTTATCATTTAAATCCCTTCAATTGTAATTTTACACCGGTCATTATCGCAAGTTCGCTTTTATGTAATTTAAAGACTATTAAACCTGATTTTCACCAGGACCGGACAGAGTCCCAGGCTGTGTGCTGAGAAACTGTGCAGACGGCCTTTTAAAGCCCCTGTATAAATTATTTACTTTGTCCGTTGAATCGTGTTGTTTTCCTGATGATCTTATATTATTCCTCTTCACAAAAATTAAAAAAAAAACAATGTCTGCAACTAAAGATGTATTTCCAAATTGCCTGCAATTCCCAAGGTTTTCCATAATTTCACTCTGCCAGCATGGGTTTGTGAAATATAGATCCACTACCACTAAGCTGTTAGAATTTACATCATTTACACTGCAGGGTTTTGATAAAAAGCTGCAAACTGACGTCATTTACACAGATTTCAGTAAGCTATTTGACTCCGTTAACCACAACCTCTTAATACTTAACCTCAATATTTTGGGATTTTCCCATAATTTTATTCTTTGGATTTCGAATTTCGAACACAACAAATGTTTTTGAAAGATTCATTATCGAAATCTGTTCAGGTTACTTGGGACCAGATTACAATCTGATCCTTACTGCTTTCAAACCTGGTGTCAGGCCAATTTATTAAAACTTATCTATAGTAAGTGTAACGAAATGTCCTGCAGAAGGCGAATCCCCTTTTTTAACAATTACATTCTGAATGGCAATTCTCTTCAAAGAATTGGGTCGGTCACTGATTTGGGTATCATTATGGATCCAAAGCTTAAGTTTGATGAGCATGTTTTGTCTAATACTAATCGTGCTTTTGGTGTCTTGGGCTTCATAAAGCGCTGGTCGAAAGAATTTAAAGGTCCCTACTTAACAAAAACACTTTTGACTGCCTTGGTACGTCCTATTCTAGAATATGGATCTTGTATTTGGTCTCCCCACTACAGGATTCATCAAGATAGAATTGAATCTGTACAAAAACAATTCCTTCTTTTTGCCCTAAGGGCCCTAAACTGGAACCCTAGTATAGGCTTGGCATCCTACTATAGTAGACTTTTACTAATTAATCTTCCTTCTTTGTCTGATCGTAGAACAGTGCTCGGTGCAATTTTCTTACACAAACTAATCAACGGGGACATTGATTCTTCTGAATTAATTAGCCAAATTAGTTTCGCTGTTCCGATCAGACCCACTAGAAACTAGAAACTAACCACAACAAACTATCTCGAGTTTTAGGTAGTTCTACTTCAATACCTTTTATTAGAACTTTTCTTCTCTGTCACCTATCTAGATCTTAATTAATATAGTTTAAATTATTATATGATTGTGTATTGTATTGTGTTTTTATATATTGTAATTTGTTTTTAATAAATAAATTCGTTTCGCGCATTTCGTAGCCCTACGTTATGCGGTGTGCCCCTTGGCCGGTTGGGCGGGAGGTGGCTGCATTTTCTGCAGGGTTCCGCGTGCTAACAATCCCGTTGCTTGGTGTTGCTGGGCCACTTGAATGTTCTGTCTCGTTAGTACATCAACGTCCAAATAATAATTAAAACCAGTAAAAACAAGTAAGAAAAGTACAGTCGAACGAGCCCGACCGTATAATACTCTCTGCTTTTATTCCCAATTATAATGTTAAAATCGGTATCCAGATATTACAATAGATAGTTCTTGTATTAGAACACGTTAAAACAAAAAAAAAGCAAAGCATAATCGAGCATACATGTGTTTGTCTGTATGTACATACAAATTCGTTTGATGTTAATGTATGCACATACATATGTGTGTATGAATACTATTGGTCGGCATGACTAGCGCTGTCTCTCTCGCACTCATTGCTCTCGAATAAAATCTTTGTTGCTTCATTTCTTCCTTGTTTATGGTCGGATTCTTATGAAACTTTCAGTAGAGTTTGACATGATACGTCTTCAAACGAATCATAAATAACAACACTGTACAATAAGAAAAAATGCTTTAAAAACGGCATGCAAGTTTGAAATTTTCTTTTATTCCTTGCGGAAAAAAGGGGCGTGGCAGCCCAAAACTTTTGATGCCATTTCATTTATGCGGTATCTAGGAACACGTGTACCAAAATTGGTATTCCTAAGTGCCATAGTTACTGAAATATTAGCCGAAAACATAGATTTTTTTCGAGGTATGTCTAGTTTTTTGGTCATTGTGGGCGAATGGGGCGTGGCATCGAAAAAAAAAAAGATTCTTGTATTGACTGACTAAATATCGAGTCGATTGAGACCAAACTCGAACTTGTAGCTCTTACCATCTCTGAAATCTGTTTGTTCATACGGACGGACAGACAGACAGACAGACGGACAGACGGACAGACGGACAGACAGACGGACATACAGACGGACATGGCTATATCGACTCGGCTTGTGATGCTGATCAAGAATATATATACTTTATGGGGTCTGCCACGCCTCCTTCTGCCTGTTACATACATTTGCACAAACCCAATATACTCTTGCAGAGAGTATAAAAAGTACAGTCGAACACGCCAGACCGTATAATACACTCTGTTTTTATTCCCAATTATAATGATCAAATCGGTATCCGCATATTACAATAGATAATTCTTGTATTAAAACACGTTTAAACAAAAACAAGAAAGAATGCTATAGTCGCTTCGCGACTTTAGGATACCCGTTACTCAATTTCAATATGTAATTAAGAATTGGTAATGACAATAATATTAGTGCAATAGTTTAGGGGATGGCTAAGATAGCTTGGAAAACACCGAATATTTTCACACAAATTTATGATCAGAGCATATTTTTGACAGATTGTTTCTATAGGAGCTATACGATATAGTAGTCCGATTTGAATGAAACTCGGTCAGTATGTTTATTTTATTAATAAATATATTGTATCAGTTTCATTAAGATAGCTTGGTAAACAAAAAAATTTTTCATACAAGTTCATACTAAAAGCAAATTTTTGACCGATCGTCCCTATGGGTGCTATACGATTTGGATTAAACTTGGTCAGTATATTTATGTTATTGATAAATATTGTCTGTGTCAAATTCATTAAGATAGCTTGGTAAATACAAAATTTTTTTATACAAATTCATACTAAGAGCGAACTTTTGACCGATTGTCCTTATGGGAGCTATACGATATAGTAGTCCGATTTGGATAAAACTTGGTCAGTTTATGAACGCCATAGATATGAATATACCATGTGAATTTGGTTTGGATAACGTAACTAAAAACAAGTAAGAAAAGTATAGTCGAACGAGTCCGACCGTATAATACTCTCTGTTTTTATTCCCAATTAGATAGTTCTTCTATTAGAACACCTTCCAACAAACAAGAAAGAAAAGTACTGTCGAGCGCGCCCGACCGTAAAGTACTCTCTGTATTTATTCCCAATTATAATGTTAAAATCGGTATCCAGTATCGTCATCGGTTAAAGCAGCATGCAAGTTTGAAAAGTTTTATTTGTTTCTTACGGAAAAAGGGGGCGTGTAAGCCAAAAATTTTAAATGGCAATGCATTTATACTGTCTCTAGGAACCTGCATACCAAAATTGGTGTTGCTAAGTACCGTAGTTACTAAGATATTCGCTTAAAACATCTATTTTTTCCGAGGTGTGCCGGGTTTTTGACTCATTGCGGGCGAATGGGGCGTGGCATCAAAAAAAAAAACAGATTCTTTTGTTGACTGACTAAATATCGAGTCGATAGAGACCAAACTCGAATTTGTAGCTTTTACCATCTCTGAAATCTGTGTGTTCATACGGACAGACAGACAGACATACAGACGGACATGGCTATATCGACTCGGCTTGTGATGCTGATCAAGAATATATATACTTTATGGGGTCTGCCACGCCTCCTTCTGCCTGTTACATACATTTGCACAAACCCAATATACTCTTGCAGAGAGTATAAAAATCTTTTCTATACTAAAACATGATATTTTTACCTGATTTTACCTTTATATGAACATAGACCTCCCTAAAGTGGGCGTGCCCAAAAACAAAAACAAACTTGTACTGCTTGGACATTTTATCTTTCATTTGCGACCTCTCGGGTCTTTCTAACTCTTATAGTTGCTGAGATCCTTTTGTTCATACAGACAGACAAACGGACAGACGAACATGGCTATATCGACTATATATATATATATATATATATATATATATATTTACTTTAAGTATAAAAACTAAGAATAATCGAGCATACATGTGTTTGTCTGTATGCACATATAAAGTCGTTTGATGTTAAATGTATGCACATACATATGTGTGTGTATACTGTTGGTCGGCGCTCGATATAAACTTTGTTGCTTCTTTTCTTTTTGTTTATGGTCGGATTCTTATGAAACTTTCACTAGAGTACGATAAGAACAAATGCCTTTAAAACGGCATGCAAGTTTACGGAAAAAGGGAGGTGGCAGTCATAAAAAATTTGATGTCATTGCATTTATGCTGTCTCTAGGAACACGTGTACCAAAATTGGTATTTCTAAATGCCATAGTTACTGAGATATTCGCGGAAAACATAGATTTTTTCCGAGGTGTGCCGGGTTTTTGACTCATTGTGGGCGAATCGGGCGTGGCATCGTAAAAAAAAAGATTTTTGTATTGACTGACTAAATATCGAGTCGATAGAGACCAAATCCTGCGTACCGGAATGGAGATATTTGCCGAAAACATTGATTTTTTCCGAGGTGTCGTTGGTTTTTGGCTCATTGCGGGAGCAGTAAGGGCCGTGGCAAATATTTGAAATAAACTTGATCTGCGTACATCATAGACGGACTTTCATTCTAAGATTGGTGTCTCTAGCTCTTGTAATTTAAAAGATCCAGGTGTTCATTCAGACGGACGGACAGACAGACAGTCGGACCCTAAAAGTATATATATTCTTAATCACAAGCCGAGTCGATATAGCCATATCCGTCTGTCTGTCTGTCCATATGAACACACAGATTTTAGAGATGGTTAAAGTTACAAGTTCGAATTTAGTCTCTATCGACTCGATATTTAGTCAGTCAATACAAGAATCTTTTTTTCTTTCGATGCCAAGCCCCATTCGCCCACAATGAGCAAAAAACTAGACTTACCTCGGAAAAAATCGATGTTCTCGGCGAATATCTCAGTAACTATGGCACTTAAGAATATCAATTTTGGTACACGTGTTCCTAGAGACGGCATAAATGTAATGACATCAACAGTTTTGGACTGCCACGCCCCCTTTTTCCTTAAGAAATAAAAAACTTTTCAAATTTGCATGCCGTTTTTAAGGCATTTGTTCTTATCGTACAGTATTGTTATTTGTGATTCGTTCGAAGATGAATCATGTCAAACTCTCCTGAAAGTTTCATAAGAATCCGACCATAAACAAAAAAGGAACAAAGTTCATATTCGAGCGAAATGCCATGAGTGTGAGAGGGACAGCGCTTGCCGTGCCAACCAATAGTATATATACACATATGACAATTAACGTCAAACGAATTTGTGCATACAGACAAACATATTATGTTAAGTTTTTATACCCGTTACTCGTAGAGTACAAGGGTATATTGTAGTCGTTGGAATGTATGTAACAGGCAGAAGGAGGCGTGGCAGACCCCATAATGTATATATATTCTTGATCAGCATCAACAGCCGAGTCGATATAGCCATGTCCGTCTGTCCGTCTGTCCGTCCGTCCGTCTGTATGAACAAAAGGATCTCAGCAACTATAAGAGCTAGAAAGACCCGAGAGGTCACAAATGAAAGATACAACTTGCAAGCAGTACAAGTTTGTTTTTGTTTTTTGACACGCCCACTTTAGGAAGTTCTATGTTCATATAAAGGTAAAAGGTGGTAAAAATAGCATGTTTTAGTATAGAAAACTTTTTTGTTAGTTACGTTATCCGAACCAAATTAGCACAGGATGTACATATCTATGGCGTACATAAGCTGACCAAGTTTGATCCAAATCGGACTACTATATCGTATAGCTCCCATAGGAACTATCGGTCAAAAATTCGCTGATAGAATGAATTTGTATGAACATTTTTTGTATTTACCAAGCTATCTTAATTAAACTGACACAGAATATATTTATCAATAAAATAAATATACTGACCCAGTTTCATTCAAATCGGACTACTATATCGTATAGCTCCTATAGAAACAATCTGTCAAAAATATGCTCTGATCATAAATTTGTGTGAAAATGTTCTATGTTTTCCAAGCTATCTTAGTCATCCCCTAATATTTTGCACTAATATTATTATCATTACCCATTCTTAAATACATATTGAATCTGAGTAACGGGTATCCTAAAGTCGCGAGGCGACTATAGCATTCTTTCTTGTTTTTTTTTTGTTTTATCGTGGTCTTATACAAGACATATAGATGACAGCATTGTCTTCAGCAAAAAAAAGTGAATCTCATACCCAGAATCTCGATGCAATATTCAAAACTCTTCAAAACGCTAATATCAAATGCCAACTAGACAAATGTGAGTTTCTTAGAAACAAAGTGGAATTCCTTGGCTTTGTTATAAGCGACAAAGGTATGGAAACCAATCCGCCAAAAAGGAAAAGCTATAGTTAATTACCCACAACCATAGACTTTGAAGGAACTAAGAGCGTTTCTGGATCTAGCTGGGTATTACAGGAGGTTTATCAAAGATTTCGCTAAGTTGGCATTGCCACTTAGCTCCCTTTTAAAGGGGAAGATGTATGAGAGTTCATTGGTGCCGTTTTATCCCAAGATAAGAGACCCATTTCATTCCTTTCAAGAACACTTTTCAAAGCCGATGAAAATTACGCTACGAATGAAAAAGAAATGTTAGCAATAGTATGGGCCCTGATACAATTTTTACAGATCATTAGCCCCTTACTTATTCCCTTTGTAGCTGAAATGGGAATGCCAGAATAAAAAGATGGAAATCTTATCTAGAATAATATAATAACGAGTTTCTCTACAAACCAGGCTCTAGTAACATCGTCGCAGGTGCATTATCAAGGGTCACCCAAATCATGTCAACAAAAGCCCAGCATAGTTCAGGGAGTTCCTTGGAACATCCAATTCCCAGCATTGAAGTTCCTATTAATTCATTTAAGAATAAAATATTTAATTGCAAAGGGCAAAATTCAGACTACTAGTTCATTCTTCCATTTTCTACTTTCCACTTTACAGGACCAGATTGTACTAATAACGATCTCCTTTAGTTGCTAAAAAAAAAAAAACACCTCAACCCTTCCGTGATAAACGGTATTCTTACGACGGAAGAAATTATGGGTAAAGTTCATAATATACATTGCGACCAATTTAAAAATATTAAAATAATATTCACATCAATGCAATTTAAAGACGTCACTAATGATACTGAGTAAGAAGAAAAAATTCTTAAACTCTATAAGGCTCATCGAAACGCACAAGCAAATAGATTCCAGCTTGAAAAGTTATATTTTCCTAAAATAAATAACAAAATCTCGATTCTAGTTAAGCAATGTGAAGTTTGCAAGGAACAAAAATATGATAGACACCCCCAAATTCAGAACTTAAGGGGGCCCGGTGGTCTAGAGCGCCAGGGTATTTTTAGAAATTTTTTTTATACTCTGCAAGAGTATATTGGGTTTGTGCAAATGTATGTAACAGGCAGAAGGAGGCGTGGCAGACCCCATAAAGTATATATATTCTTGATCAGCATCACAAGCCGAGTCGATATAGCCATGTCCGTCTGTCTGTCCGTCTGACCGTCTGTCCGTCTGTCTGTCCGTATGAACAAACAGATTTCAGAGATGGTAAGAGCTACAAGTTCGAATTTGGTCTCTATCGACTCGATATTTAGTGAGTCAATACAAGAATCTTTTTTTTTTTCGATGCCACGCCCCATTCGCCCACAATGAGCAAAAAACTAGACATACCTCGGAAAAAATAGATGTTTTCGGTTAATATCTCAGTAACTATGGCACTTAGGAATACCAATTTTGGTACACGTGTTCCTAAAGGCCGCATAAATCCAATGACATCAAAAGTTTTGGGCTGCCACGCCCCCTTTTTCCGCAAGAAATAAAAGTAAATTTCAAACTTGCATGCCGTTTTTAAAGCATTTATTCTTATCGTACAGTGTTGTTATTTATGATTCGTTTGAAGACGTATCATGTCAAACTCTCCAGAAAGTTTCATAAGAATCCGACCATAAACAAGAAAGCAATGCAGCAACAAAGATTTTATTCTAAAGCAATGAGCGCGAGAGAGACAGCGCTAGTCGTGCCGACCAATAGTATTCATACACACATATGTATGTGCATACATTTAACGTCAAACGAATTTGTATGTACATACAGACAAACACATGTATGCTTGATTATGCTTATCTTTTTTTTGTTTTAACGTATTCTAATACAAGAACTATCTATTGTAATGTCTGAATACCGATTTAAGTATTATAATTGGGAATAAACGCAGAGAGTATTATACGGTCGGGCGTGTTCGACTGTACTTTTCTTTCTTGTTTAATTTTATAATTTAGCACTATTATATCTTAATGAAAATAATCGGCGCCGTCTCACAAGGAGCGGTTGGTGCAATTAGCAGTGTTGCGGCGTGTTCTGCAACTTGCGTATAAGTTCGCAGGTTCAATTCCCGACAGTGGAATTTATTAATATACTTTTTTAAATTTCAAACAAAAATGTAAATAAAGAATTTTAACTGGTGCAACAGCCAACGGTCTGCGGTTCGAACCCGGCACAGACCCAGATATTTAATTATTTTTTATTTTTTAAATAATTACATTATTATATATAAATGAAAATAATAAAATTTCTGCCAAATGAATGGTGTGGTGTAACTAGTAGGGCAGCATGATATGGAACTTGCGTCAGTAAGCGCGGGTTCGAATCTCGTCAGTGACCGAATGAAATTTTTTTTTAAATTTAATTTTAAAACTTAAATTTTAAATTACAACCGTATTCAACCGTATTAATTTCGAATACAAGGAGAGTACGGGGTCTCTTACAGTCGGCGCGCTCGACTGTAGCCTTTCTTACTTGTTAATTTCTGAGTCTGTGCCGGGCTCGAACCGCAGACCATTGGTTTAGAAACAAACGACTAACCGCAACCCAACCCTGTTGCACCAGTTAATATTGTATATTTACACTTTTTTTTGAAATTTAAAAAAGTATATTAGAAAACTTCACTGTCGGGAATTGAACCTGCCAAATTATACTCAATTTATGCAGAACACGCCGCAACGCTACTAATTGCACCACCACCTCCTTGTGAGACGGCTCCGATTATTTTCATTAAGATATAATAGTACTAAATTATAAAATTAAAAAAAAAAAAATTTAATTTCTGAGTCCGTGCCGGGGTTCGAACCGCAGGTCTTGTGTTTACAAGCAAGTGCGTGGCCCACCCGGACCACGCTCTCTTTGCAAACTACTGCGGCTAATGTATGTATAAACATACAGTTATCTCTTTTCTTTCAACCACGTGCATTGACAACGCGCTTCAAGTGACACTTTGTTACCTAATTGCTCAGTTGTTTATAGTTGGATTTTTATGCAACTTTCAGGGTAGTTTGATATAATTTGTCTTTAAACGAATCTTAAATTACAACACTGTACGATGAGGACAAATGCCTTAAAAACGGCATCGAAATTGAAAATTTTATTTTTTTTCTTGTGGAAAAAGGGGGCGTGGCAGCAAAAAAATTTTAATGGCACTGCATTTATGCTGTCCCTAGGAACCTGCGTACCCAAATTGGTGGTCGTAAGTGCCATAGTTACGGAGATATTCGCTTAAAACATCAATTTTTTTCGAGGTGTCTTTGGTTTTTTGCTTATTGCGGGGGCGGTAGGGGGCGTGGCACTGATTTGAAATTAACTTGATCTGCTTGCAAAAGTTACTGAATTTTTATTACAAATTAGGTGGTTCTAGCTCTTGTAGTTTAAAAGATCCAGGTGTTCATACAGACGGACGGACATGGCTATATCGACTCGGCTGTTGATGCTGATCAAGAATACATATACTTTATGGGGTCGGAAAAGCTTCCTTCTGCCTGTTACGCACATTTGGCTTCTGACAAACCTAATAGACCCCTATACTCTTTTTAAGAGTACGGGGTCTAAAAACAAAAAAAAAATGTTGACAAAATGGCGCGGGTTTGAACTAAAAAGTTGAAAAATCTGTGTTTTTTTTAGTTTTTTAATTAAAAAAATATGAAATAGTTGGAATAATAATATGATTCTAGTACCGACGAACAACATATTCAATTTTCAGACGAATCGGTCGAATAGTTTTTTTTTTTTTTTTGGCTCACACCAGAAAAAAAGTCGTTTTGAGGAAATTTAGTTTAAAGTTTGAAGATTATATGAATTTCACTCGAGCCTGACCTGTTAAAACGGCTGAAGATTCGAAAATAATGCAAATATCGTTACGAAAATTTTACAATATGTTTTTAAAAGCCTATACTTTCAAAATAACAAAAAAAAAAAATTAGATTTTTGTAAAACTCTAAACCACCGCCCGCCCCTTAAAGAAACCCCGATTCCTTAGTATCCTGCACATATAATTCACGTCGACATTTACTCAACAGAAAAGATGTCAGTGCTATCTGCAATAGACAAATTTTTAAAGCTCGCTCCAGCAAAAATTATAAAATCATAAGCCATACTTGATATTAAAAAACCTCTCCACGATATTCTATTTTGTTATGGCATCCCCAAATTCGTCGATATGGATAACGAAAATTCAATAAACTCTGTTACAATATTTTTTTTATTTAACTTATATATAAGCGGCTAGCAACGCACAAAGGTCAGAAACCCACCGCCGAATTCAAATGGGTAAGCGAATGGCGAAAACGACAAATGTACATATGCATGTCTGTATGTATCTGCGCCTTTATATGCCACATCAAACGTAACAACTTATTATACTCTCTGCAATGGTATATTCGGTTTATGCCCATGTACATATATAACAGGCAGAAGGAGGCGTGACCCCATAAAGTATAGTTATTCTTGATCACCATCACAAGCCGAGTCGACAATAGCTATGTCCGTCTGTCTGTCTGTCCGTATAAACAAACAGATTTTAGTGATGGTATGAGCTACAAGTTCGAATTTGGTCTCTATCGACTCGATATTTAGTCAGTCAATACAAGAATCTTTTTTTTTTTCGATGCCACGCCCCATTCGCCCACAATGATAAAAAATCTAGACATACCTCGGAAAAAATAGATGTTTAAAGCAAATATCTCAGTAACTATGGCACTTACGAATACCAAGTTTGGTACGCAGGTTTCTAGAGACAGCAATAATGTAGAATCATTTCACATTTTGGGCTACCACGCCTCCTTTTTCCGTAAGAAATATAGAACATTTCTAACTTGCATGCCGTTTTTAAGGCATTTGTTTTTATCGTACAGTATTGTCATTTATAATTGGTTTGAAGACAAATCATAACAAACTATCCTGAAAATTTCATAAAAATCCAACAATAAACAAGAGAGATATCACGAAATAAATTTACGTTATTTGAGTGCAATATAAGATGCGCAAGAACCAGACAGACTTAATCATTGATATTTATAAACACGTGGTTGAATGAAAAGGAGATAGCCTGCATACATACATATGTATATATTTACATTAGCCGCACAAGTCATAGGTCGAAGTGCGGCGCAAGTGGAAGAGATGTCTGATAATGTTTTTTCGTCCGTGTAAGAAAATCTTTGAATTCCAACAAAGACAGGCATGTCATATATTTTTGTTATATATAAAAATTATTATTTCTTTTAAATGCGGATGACTAGAAACGCCTCGAAAGTAGAGCGTGGTGTATGAGGTAAAGTCGCACTGTGTTCCTGGCGTCCGCGACGCGAGTTCGAATCTCCTATAAGCGAACATTTTTAAAAAATTTTTTTTTTAATTTCACATTAAAATTTAAATTTCTAAATTAAGTACAATAACAATAAAATATTAATTGTGAAACACAATACCGATTTTAATATCATAATTGAAAATAAAATCAGAGAGTATTGTATTGTGGGGCGCGCTCGACTGTACTTTTCTTTTTTATTTTTTATACTCTCTGCAAGAGTATATTGGGTTTGTACCAATGTAAGTAACATGCAGAAGGAGGCGTGGCAGACCCCATAAAGTATATATATTCTTGATCAGCGTCACAAGCCGGTGCTACGCCCCCTTTTCTCGTAAGAAATAAAAAAGTTTTCAAAATTACATGCCGTTTTAAACGCATTTGTTCTTATCGTACAGTATTGTTATTTAAAATTTGTTCGAAGACAAATTATATCAAACTATCCTAAAAGTTTCAAAAGAATCCGACCATAAACAAGAAAGAAAACAAGCAGCAAAGTTTATATTTGAGCGCAATGGCAATGCAAGAGTGCGAGAGGGAGCGCTAGCCGTGCCGATCAATAGTATAGCTGTTTTGGAGAGCCGGAGGCGGAGAGTGGCTCAATGGAGTCAAGATCATCAGCTACAATGCTGACGGCACCGACATTGGGGGTTATGTGGGAGAGGGCAATGCTGAGGTGGTCGACAGGGAGTACATCCCGTCTAGGCCGAAAGCAAAGGTACTTTTTCCCATCGCCGTCCAGGGAAACCAGGCACTAAAGCTGCTACAACGTCAAAACAAGGACATCCCGTCGAAAGATTAGAAGGTGTTACATGTTGGTACCTTCTTCTCATCAATACGGAACCTGAGGACATTTTGTATCCCCGCAATGGGAAAATGGTCTCGGGCCTAGGTAGCGTATACCTTAAGCTAAAGAGGCGTAATCTCTCTTAGATTTAATTTAAATTTCTAACCCAAATATCGCTAGCACGGGGCAGGTACATACGTACGTAGGCCAAACGTCGTCGGATGTCCTTGACATCACACTGGTATAACACACTGCCTGGTATAACTATCTCTCATTGAAGAGTCCTTGAAAGACCCCCTTCTCGGACCATTAGCACATTCAGTTCGAACTCAACTTCGAACACACCCCCAGGATGACTACCAAAAAACATGCGCACCCTCAAATTTGAAAAGGAGTTTAAGTCCGCCATGGTTGAATAACGAACACTCTATTACAAAACAGACCAAAGGAGTTACAAGGCCTCCATTAGGAAGGCCAGGTTGGAGCAGAACTTCCTGCGGTACCAGAAACGGCCTGGCTTAGGAAGCTACTCTCCAAACAACCCACTATACAAAGTCATCTAAAGCTTGACAATTGGACTTGGACTGAAAGCAGCGAAGAGCACCGGGAGAACTTTTAGACTTTATGAAGCGCTCCCGCATTCTAAGTGACTTCAAGCCATAACACCCTCCGGGATCGAATTGCTAAGGCCATCATTAACTTTTAAACTGCGTGTGAGAGGGCGTCCGGCTTAACCTATCCTAAACTAACCTGAAAGTTGCATAAGAATTCGACCATAATCAAGAAAGAAAAGATACATACAGAAACATACAAGCATATGAGCGAACCGTTAGTCGGCTTGGGTTGCTTCCTTAGGCAGCGCTGCCACTAGACATGCAGCGTAAACGTTTGAAAATTTGTTTATATGTTTATGTCTCGTTTGCACTCATGCATTGCCATTGCACTCATACATAAACTATGTTGTGTGTTTTCTTTCTTGGTCTTTGTCGAATTATTATGAAACTTTCGAAATAGTTTAAATTTTAAATACTAATATTGTTCGATAAGAACAAATGCCTTAAAAACGGCATTGAAGTTTGAAAATATTTTTATTACTTATGAGAAAAGGGGGCGTGGCAGCCAAAAATTTTAAAAGGCACTGAATTTAGGCTGCGTACCAAAATTGGTACTCCCAAGTGCAATAGTTACTAAGATATTCGCCGAACACACTCATTTTTCCGAGGTGTGTCGAGATTTTGACTCATTGTGGGCGAATGGGGTGACAGACAGACGGACATGGTTATATCGACTCAGCTTGTGATGCTGATCAAGAACTTATATACCTTATTGGATCTTCCACGCCTGCTCCGTGTTACATATTTTGCACAAGCTTAATATACTACTACAGAGAGTATAAAAAATAATAATTTTTACAGAACTTCCCATTAAAAAAGTATTGTTTGTGATCATAAGTTGTATATTAATCTAAGCACCTGCATTTATAACTGGGCTTACGGTTATTATACATAGATGTATGATTATTTTATTAGCACAAGTATTTAGTTATTATATTAGCGATCGCAAACTTTGACCAATTTACATTATGAAATACATATTGAAATAAAGTATGTTTTTGCATTAAAAGTTATATTACTAAAAATTGTTTTGATGAAAAGCTCATGAATAATAAGATTGAAATAAATGTGGCCATTAGCATGATCTCCAGGATAAATTACTTTGTCGTCACATATCACAAAAAGTGATGAGTCCGGCGTTGGCTTATCCATTCAAACACAACAGTGTCACTCCGTAGACAGCAGTAAAAAATTCTCTAAATTCATCTTACCTTGTACAGATTCATCGTCCAAATCATCAGTGCTACTATTTATTCGGGCTGCAATATCTGAAATACATAAAAAGTGAATACTAATATGATTATAACCAAATACCTACCTCTTGAACCTTTTGTGGAGCCAACTCCAACAGAACTAGTCAAAATTCCACCATTGCGATTATAAAGGATATTTTCCAAATAAGATAGTCCATTATTATTAACAATGTTTAATCCCAAACACGTTTCTATTTGTTTCCATCGATGAAGTCTTTCTTGTAACTCGTTAGTTACTTCACTAAGAGCGTTTCGTGCTTCAACAATTGAGCGATCAACATCGTCAATGCTCTTACCATGTGTAGAAACAAAAGCCCCAACTAAACTAGACCTCTTTTTTCTGAGTTTTTCGCAGGCTTCTCGAGCTGATTGCAATTGCTTTTCAGCGGAAATTCGCTTTTTTTGATGATTTTTGCTTTCCAATTCATATGTATATTGCAACCATGATTGCAATTGTTGAGGAGGCGCCCAACAACTATCCACCAGCTCAAACTCTGCACGCGTAAGTTCGTTACGAAGTATTTCAATTTCTTTTTTTAACTGTTGAACCTCCAAATCAGAGCTGGAAGAACATATTGAAGGAACTTCTTTTAAACGGCGCTCTAGGTCCATTTTTTCTGTTGCAACGTTTTCTTGTTCCATGCGAGCCAGTTCTAATTCCTGTATTTAGTACTTAAACATTAAAATAATTATGCCAATTTAATTTGCAGAAATACCTTTTGCATTTCCTGTAGACTTTGCTCAGCACGTTGCAATCCTTCCATATCTTGTGCCATGCGCCTTAAGTGTCGCTTAGCATTCTTGTTTTGCTGATAAGCATACCAACATCCAATAATAGCGCTTAGTAGAAGTGTCACCAGAATATAGTCTTTCCAGCGCGTACCAGTTTCTGTAAATAATATTTAATTGCTAATTACTAGTACGAAACTAATTACTAGTAAGAAAGACTACAGTCGAGTCTGAGATCCCGTAAGATTTCAAATTTAAGCTAAATAAACAAAAAAATTTTATTTAAAATTTCAATTTACGACCGATTTGACTAATAGTAGCTAAGAGATATTCTTGATCGATTTCAAACTTTATTATTTATAATTATATTGGTAACATACATTTCAACAGCGACTGTGGTCACGATATAAAGATAAGGAGTGGTTGAAATTTGTGGTGATGTAAAAATATTTATTTTTTTTTACAGTTTGCGGGGGCTTTAGGACGTAGTAACAATTTGAACTAAACGTTACCTGCTTGAAGCATAAATAAAATTTTATTTCAAATTTGGTGAATGTAGCGTTTATAGTTTCTGAGATCCATGTGTTCAAACGGACTGACCGACTGCCAAACTTGCTATACCCCTATATAATTATGAGTACGGTATCTAAAAACTGATCTGGGTAAACCACGAATGACAAAATATTTTGTAATGTTTACATTCATTATATAAACAGCCTTCTTTCTTACCACGAGGTGGGCCAAATAACACAACGTCCATCGCTTTAAGTGATATCTTCTGTTTATGTATTGGATCTTTAATACCAAGCACGTTACTAACGTAATGGAGATTATTAACAGCAAGTCTAAAAAAAAAAAAAAATAAAATTCATAAAATTTTTTATTCAAATATATTAAGATCGTAAGAAATTTGATTATTTAAAAAAATAAACATATGTATAAAATGAATTTACTTTGATGCCAATTTTTGGAAAAAAAATCCTTTGAACTTATCTGATTACGAAATCGAACAAAAGGTTTTATAACGTGTGGAAAATAAAGTACAGGAAGAGTGGAACCTTCAATATCTATTTTTATGCTGTCTGCAAGAGTATATAACGTTTGTGCAAATGTATGTAACAGGCACAAGAAGGCTTGTCAGAAAACATGAAGTATATATATTCTTGATCAGCATCACAAGCCGAGTCGATATAGCCATGTCCGCCATGTACGGGGTATTTTTGAGACAGCATAAATGCATTTCCATCTAATATCTTCAGCTGCAATAATGATCTGACTTTGTGCTGGCTAATGTCGATGGTACCGACGTTGGGGGCTATGTGGGAGGGGGCAATGCTGGAGGTGGTCGACAGGCGGGATGTACTTAGAAAGATTTGAGGGTGTTAAATGTTTGTACCTTCTTCTCATCAGAGGAGGGCCAGCATGGAATCCTCTAAATCAATACGGAACCAGAGGACATTCTGTATCCCCGCAATGGGAAAATGGCCTCGGGCCTAGGTAGCGTATACCTTAGGCTAAAGAGGCGTAATCCTGGAGAAAAAGATACGCATACGCTACAAGCTGAGGAGGTGGAGAGGGACTTGGGCATTGAAACTGTCCTGGAGAGTGAAAACAGGCTCCTCAAGTTAGCATCCTGCTACATGACCAAGGACATGCTTGCACCGGCCTACAAACTAGTGGGGCTTGTGACACAGCTCACAAATAGTGATCGAAACACACGCCAACCCACACCACTGCGTATGGCAATCGCCCGATATTAATACAGAAGGTGAGTCTCTCTTAGATTTCATTTAAATTTCTAACCCAAATATCGCTAATACGGGGCAGATACATAAGTACGTAGCCCCAACGTCGTAAGGATGTCCTTGACATCACACTGGTATAACACACTGCCTGGTATAACTATCTCTCATTGAAGAGTCCTTGAAAGACCCCCTTCTCGGACCATTAGCACATTCAGTTCGAACTCAACTTCGAACACACCCCCAGGATGACTACCAAAAAACATGCGCACCCTCAAATTTGAAAAGGAGTTTAAGTCCGCCATTGTTAAATAACGAACACTCTATTACAAAACAGACCAAAGGAGTTACAAGGCCTCCATTAGGAAGGCCAGGTTGGAGCAGAACTTCCTGCGGTACCAGAAACGGCCTGGCTTAGGAAGATACTCTCCAAACAATCCACTATACAAAGTCAACTTAAACTTAACAATGGAACTTGGACTGAAAGCAGCGAAGAAACACTTCAAGCGCTGATGTCCAGGCACTTTCCAGGCTGCATAGAGCCGTCCAACGAGACGGAGCGCCAATTTAGCCCAGGCAAATTCCTTAAGACATAATCACGCATAACAAATTGATTTGGCCATTAAATCCTTCGCGGGCATAAAAAGCCCAGGACTTGATGGGATCATATCGGCCATGCTGCAGAACACCAAAGATGTGGTATCTCCATGGTCTCATTTCAACTCTCTGGAGAACAGCTAGGGTATCATTCCTACCAAAGGCTGGGAAATGTGGTTATAATAGCTCAAAGGACTATCAACCTATCAGTCTCAGGTCCTTCCTATTCAAAACGATGAAGAAATTGCTGGACCTACACCAACCAACATGCATACACCAAGGGCAGATCAGTAGAGACTGCTCAACACTGACTAGTAGGTTCGATTGAGAATGCACTACATCATAAAGAATACGCATTGGGAGCGCATTTAACAAAGTCAGCACAAACGCCATCATCTATAGACTGATATCGATGGACACTCACCCTACCATCACCAACTGGATCAAGAGTCTTCTAGGCTGTAGGAGAGTTCAGTCGGAATGGGCTACGGCAGCAACAATTAGAAGTGCAGGTAGAGGAACTCCTTAAGGTGGAGTTCTGTCAAAACTTCTTAGGAATCTTGTGGTAGGGGATCTCATAAAGAGATTTGATGGAGGAGCCCTTAAAATAACTGCATATGCGGACGACATAAGCATTATTATTACGGGAGTGTGCCTATCTACTCTCATGGAACAGACGCTTGGGGTGATTTGCAAATGGGCAGAGGAAACCGGTTTACATATCAACGCAAAGGAGACGAACCTTAATTTCTTCACTAAGAGTTACAAGATTGCGCACTGAACGCTCCTGACACTAAATGAACAAACACTGAAACCAAGCACCCACGTAAGATACCTGGGAAGAGTGTTGGATAGCAAGCTGCCATGGAGACTCAATGTCGAAGAAAGGGTGAAAAAGGCAACCATGGCGTTTTACGCATCAAAACAGATGCTTAGCTGCTCGTGGGGCCTGTCACCCCGACTAATGCGCCCGACACTGCTCTACGGTGCTCCTATGTAGAGGCCAGCGACCAAAGAAGACCTATCTCGCCTTAATAGAGAAGGCTCAGCGTCAGGCACTACTATGCATCACGGGTGCCCTGAGAACTACCCCGACAAAAGCACCGATACTCCTAATGAGACATCGTCCTTTGGATTTGCAAACAAAGCTAGTGGCCGCTAAGTCAGCTCAACGCCTGGTTGCACTAGGCTGACTAACACCCAAAACAGCCAATTTTTCCGAATTGAGACACATTTCGGGTCTGACAACAGTAGGAGTAGGAACCGCCGTGTACTGCAATGAACCAGTTACGAAAATGCCAAACCACTGCAGCATCTTTCAAGCGGAGGTCTTCGCAATTTGAAAAGCAGCGGAATTTGCAAAAAAAAACCTAGGCCTAGAATGCCAAAATATAAAACTATTGGTAGATAGTCAAGACGCTATCGAAGCTATGTCGTTGTCAACCACAACTTTCACAACTGTCTAGGTGAGCAGAGACGTAGTAGATGAAGATGAAGTCAGTACACATCTACTGGGCTCCGAGCCACCAGGGAATACCTGGAACAGATGAGGCAGACACACCAGGAAAAGCAGGCGTCGATCTACCGGACAAAAGAACACAATATCTGTCCATCTGCCTGAGATCGCTTTACTGCAAACAGACTATTGGTGGGAATTTTCGCTGGTCACTGTATGGTGGCAGTACATGCGATAAAACTTGGCATATTACACAAGCAGTAAATGCAACAACTCTGCCACTGCTAAAACCCTAGAGCATCTTTTATGTTGCACAAGATTAAGTTGCCTAGGGGCATCAGAAATCTCCTCGATGGAAGATGCCTCAAAACGGGCACCGGGAGAACTTTTAGCTTTTATGAAGCGAACCCACATCCTAACTGACTTCAAGCCATAACACCCTCGGGGATCGAATTACTAAGGGCCATCATTAACTTCAAACAGCCTGTGAAAGGGCGTCCGTCTTAACCTTACCTAACCTAACCCAACCTGAAAGTTGCATAAGAATTCGACCTTAATCAAGAAAGAAACGATAGTTTATATTTGAGCGCAATGTTAACGCGTGTGTGCAAGCGAGACAGAAACATATAAGCATATGAGCGAACCGTTGGTCGGCTTGGTTTGGTTCCTTAGACAGCGCTACTGCTACACATGCAGCGTAACCGTTCGAAAATTTGTTTATATTTTCATGTCTCGATTGCACTCATGCATTGGCATTGCACTCAAATATAAACTTTGTTGTGTGATTTCTTTATTGCTTATTGTCGAATTTTTTTGAAACCTTCGAAATAGTTTGAATTTTAAATAACAATATTGTTTGATTAGAACAGATGCCTTAAAAACGGCATTGAAGTTTGAAAATATTTTTATTACTTATGGAAATAGGGGGCATGGCAGCTAAATTTTAAAAGGCAATACATTTATGCTGCGTACCAAAATTGGTATTCCCAAGTGCAATAGTTACTGAGATATACGCCGAAAACATAAATTTTTCCGAGGTGTGTCAGGTTTTTGACCCTTTCTGTGGCGAATGTGACGTAGAATTAAAAAATAAAAGATTCTTGTATTGACTGATTTAATATCGAGTCAATAGAGACAAAATTTAAACATGTAGCTCTTACCATCTTTGAAATCAATTTTTTCATACGGACAGACTGACAGCCGGACAGACGGACAAGGCTATATCGACTCGGCTTATGATGCTGATCAAGAATATGCAGTGGCGAGCAAAAGTGAGTGAATGTTTTTTTTACAATTTAGACTTTGTCCGTCCAGCAAACGCGAACCACGCAAGCGAATCCAAAAAATGTTTTTGTTTTATGTTTATTATTTCATTTATAACAAATAAGAATAAAGAAACAAAGTAAATTAGATAAAAACAAAGAGTATGAGAAAAAACGAAAGTAAATCACATAAATTCATTTTTGCACGTTTGGTACTTTCCACCAATTTCGCTTTTCTTCTTTGCTTATCAGCAAAAACCATACAGATTCACCGTTATATTTTTCTTATCTTTCAATTGCTATCAAATTTTGAAAAAATTATTGAAAAACCCCTTAAAAATGAAAAAAATATCGGTAGAAACTGAAAATAGTTTTGTGTGTCTGACCGAGAAAGGCTGTTCTTCACGAATAAACTCGGAATTAGCCAATCGGCTGTGCTTGCAGCTCAAAAAATGCGAAATGTGACCCCCAAACCGCAGATGAAAGGTCGCAAAAAATTATTAACCGACTCCGGTGCTCCACTGATCATAGCAGAAATGAGAAAAAACAGGCTGCTAAAACAGGTGCTTCCTTGGCGGTTAACAAAAATGTTAGCGAATGGACTGCTAGACGAGCGCTTGACGATATAGGATACACCTCATCAGTAAAAGTGGTCAAACCTGCATTGTCCGATAAGAACTTTACAGCGCGCTTAAAATTTGCAAGGGAAAGCAATACTGCTGGCGTAGACCCAATGAACATCTTCAAAAACACCATGTGAAGCAAACCGTCAACAACGGCGGTGGAAATATAATGGTTTGAGGTTGCTTTACATGGTGAAGTATTGGTCCTCTCCACTTAGTAGAAGGCATCATGCGAAATGAGGACTATTTAGAAATTTTGCAAACCAATCTTAACAATTTTCTAGACGAATGTGCTTATCTCAAGGAGGAAATTGTTTTTCAACAAGACGGGAAACAACATTTTCAGTTGATGGAGTGGCCAGCACAAAGTCCCGACCTCAATCCGATCGAGAATCTGTGGTCAATTGTGAAAAGAGGGCTCGGACAGTACCACACCGCCCCAACAAGCATGGGTGACATACGGGAGCGAGTTAAAACGGAATGGTATTGAATTCCGAAAGAAATTATAAATAACTTGGTAGAGAGTATGCCAAACCGCGTTAATCAAGTTATTTCGAGTAAAGGTTTATGGACAAAATATTAAAATTTTTTTGAATTTATTATTTTTCCGTAACGTGTAAAAATGAATTTATGTCAATTCTTTTCGTTTTTTTCTCATACTCTTTGTTTTCATCTAATTTACTTTGTTTCTTTATTCTTATTTGTTATAAATGAAATAATAAACTTAAAAAAAAAACATTTTTTGGATTCGCTTGCATGGTTCGCGTTTGCTGGACGGCCAAAGTCTAAATTGTAAACATTCACTCACTTTTGCTCGCCACTTTATGGGGTCTGCCACGCCTCCATCTGCCTGTTACATAAATTTGCACAAACCCAATTTACTCTTGCAGAGAGTATAAAAACAGCTTTTATAAAACCATGGGATTATACGAATATGTTAGATTGACATTCGGGTAAAAAACTCTCCAGCCACATTCCAGCGTTTGATGAATGAAATGCTACGCTATAATATAAACTAAATTTGTGTGGTATATCTTGATAATATATTAATATTCTTAAAAAATACTTGAAGAACATAAGATTGGTCTCGAAAAAATTTTCAAAGTACTTCGAAATCATAATTTAACAAGTAAGAAAAGTACAATCGAACACGCCCGACCGTATAATACTCTCTGATTTTGTTCCTAACTATCATGCTAAAATCGGGTACGTTAAAACAAAAAAAAAAAAACTAAGTATAATCGAAAATACTTTCGTTTGACGTTATACAGTGGGGAGCAAAAGTGTCTACTTATAGCGCATATAACGTTGCACAGAAGCTACAAATACAGAGCAAATCAAGCCAAACAAATTTTTTTATACTTATTAAATAATTGTTAACAAGCATGCATAGTTACATTTTTAATATCATAATAGTTGAGAATGCAAAAATTTTTAAACTAAAAAAAGTCACATGTACACAGATTTGCTCCTTTTAAAGCTAATTTAAACATAATCGTTTTATAATACTTTTTCCAAAGTAAAAATTTTTTAAAAATAATTTTTATACAATGTGGCATGTTTTCCACCATATTCTGTAGAATTTCGTTTGGTACATCCTACCACTAAACTTGAATCCACGTCCAAATTCCTTTTTTGCCCCTTGGAGCGAACTCTTACCATTCTAAGCTTCGCCTGATACGAGACCATAAATTTTCAATTGGTTTGATATCGGGACCCCTAGGTGACCATTTTATCAGCCGAAAATGCTGATTTCCTGCGCATTCTATGTCCAAAATATGACGCGAAATGGTATTAAATCATCGGAAAATCGGTCGTCGACGGATTATAATTGATACAGATGACAGAGTTATGGTTTCAAAATTAAAAACGGGTAACAGATATAACAACCAAGAAGCTGCTGTAACAATAGACAAGACTGATAGCCAATATCATGCATGTAGAGCGTAAAAACGGGCTGACTCCATATCCTCAATCAAAACATAGGGAAAATGATCATGTTTTATTTTAAAGCTATGCTACTTGGTGAAGCTTGTTACCATTGACTAAAATTTATGGTATTATGATTAAAGGTCATCCAGGTGTTGCTGTTATATAGTTATTGATAATTTAAAAAAACAGCATCTCGTTTTTTTAGAGAAATTCGTGTATTACCAGACTGATTTTGTATTCCAAGAAGTCGGAGATTTCAAAATTACCGCTTAACTTGTCAAGCAATTGTTATGGAAACAGCAATTTAGTGGTAACCCCGAGGTCCCGATATCAAACCAATTGAAAATTTATGGTCTCGTATCAGGCGAAGCTTAGAATGGTAAGAGTTCGCTCCAAGGGGCAAAAAAGGAATTTGGACGTGGATTCAAGTGGAGTGGTAGGATGTACCAAACGAAATTCTACAGAATATGGTGGAAAACATGCCACATTGTATAAAAATTATTTTTAAAAAATGACTTTTTTTAGTTTCAAAATTTTTGCATTCTCAACTTTTATGATATTAAAAATGTAACTATGCATGCTTGTTAACAATTATTTAATAAGTATAAAAAAATTTGTTTGGCTTGATTTGGCTGATATGTGCTATAAGCAAACATGTAGACACTTTTGCTCCCCACTTTATGTATGCACATACATATGTGCGTATGTACACTTTTGGTCGGCACTGCCAGCGCTGTCTCTCTCGCACTCATGCATTGGTATTGGCCGCAAATATATAGAATTTGTTGCGTGTTTTCTTTATTGTTTATAGTCGGATTCTTATGAAACTTTCAGGGTAGTTTGATATAATTATTCTTCAAACACATTTCAAATAACAATTCTGTACGATAAGTAAAAATTCCCTTAAAATGACATGCAAATTTAAAAAGTTGTTTTATTTCTTACGAAAAAAGGGGAGTGGCAGTCCAAAATTTTAAATGGCAACGCATTTATGCTGTCTCTGGGTACCGGAGTTCCAAAATTGGTATTTTTTAGTGCCATACTTACTGAGATATTTGCTTAAAACATCTATTTTTTCCAAGGTATGTCTAGTTTTTTGCTCATTGTGGGCGAATGGGGCGTGGCATCGAAAAAAAAAGATTCTTGTATTGACTGACTAAATATCGAGTCGATAGAGACCAAACTCGAATTTGTAGCTCTTACCATCTCTGAAATCTGTGTGTTCATACGGACGGACAGACGGTCAGACGGACAGACGGACAGACGGACATGGCTATATCGACTCGGCTTGTGATGCTGCTCACGAATATATATATACTTTATGGGGTTTGCCACGCCTCCTTCTGCCTGTTACATACTTTTGCACAAACCCAATATACTCTTGCAGAGAGTATAAAAACAATAGTCCACACATGCGGAGAAGGAGTCGACTCTTGCAAAAAAACATGGGACGGCGCACTCCAAGTGAAAACAAAAACTAACTGCAAGCATTAAAACTACCTAAGTTAACGAAAATGATAGACATAAACATTTCCGCATCAGAACACAAAGCATTAAACTTCATAAAAGGAGTTTTTTACTGCAATAAACTTCGGGACATAGATAAAAGGGATATTTTACAAGAATTAACAGCACGAAATGTAACTAAAGTTAAAAAAATATTTAAAAAAAAACAGTCAAACACCGCAAAAAAAAAAAAAACAAATCAAAACTGTAGACAAAGACGTTAAACTTGTTGAAACTGGGCTCAGTATAAATGCATTGCCATTTAAAATTTTTGGCTGCCACGCCCCCCTTTTCCGTAAGAAATAAAAAAACTTTTCAAACTTGCTTGGTGTTTTAACCGATAACGATGCCGGATACCGATTTTAAATTTATAATTGTGAATAAATGCAGAGAGTACTATACGGTCGGGCGCGACTGTACTTTTCTTTCTTGTTAAATATTAAATATTAGAACATTTCATCCTCTTTCGGTCTAAGAACAAAAATTTAAAATCTTTAAAATTTCTAGAGAGATATCTCTTCTACCTTTGACCCGTAAGACTTTCAGCGAGACCTGGCTAATAATAGCCCCCACTGCAGTGCTTACGGCCCTTGCAGTTGAAATCACCGGAGTTGGCCTTAAGGCACAATAAGACATGGCAGATGCCGGCCCATCAGCGTTTGTGAAGTCATCAAAAATGCTGAGATCGCTTCCCGTCACGGTCACGCCCATACTGGCGGAAAAAGTTTTAATTTTTTCGGCCACTAACGAAGCAGATACCCCTAAAAGATTCAGAGAGCTTGGTAGTCTGTCGCCAGCTAGACTGTTTGTCCAGATTAAAGGACAAGGCTTTAAGGGATGTTATCGCTGAAGTGAAGAAACAACTTAAACGCATAAAAGCCATCCAAGAAGAATTTAGCCAACAGCTCAACAGCACACAAGAAGTACAAGCAGAATATGCCAACTCTGCAACCGGGCTGCAAAGGCCCGAATGTTCTACAAGAGGAAGCAAAATAGACTACTCTTTCGACTCCAATTGCCACAAACATTGAAGGGAGCTCTCCTGAGCAAGCCGGTCAACCAGCAACTGAATGCAGAAAGGTAACAAAACACAAGAAACACGTCATCGATAATCAGGTCTATCAAACGAGCTTGCTACGCCAGCATGGCCAGCGGTAGGTCATCCCGCCGCCACAAGCCAGTTTTCTGGTGGACCACGGAAATCGCAGAGATCAGACGACAATGCAATGTAGCCAGAAGGAGGTACACTAGAGCAGCTCGTAGAAATACACCAAGCGAGAGATTGCGCTGCGAGTTTAAACTGAAAGGCAAACTAAATTGGTTTAGAGCGCTCAGCGAGGAGGCGGATCAGGACCCATGGGGACGGGCGTACAAACTCGTCATAAAGAAGATGCAAGGATACAGCATACCATAGTGCAGGCTCCGCTTCAGCAGGCCAGAGAATTAAGCCCTGACGTTAATGCCTTGGCATCCAGCATCTTTCCACCGGTAACCCCATAAGAGGTGATCGACTTGACTAAAAAGCTTTCAAAGTTCAAAGCTCCAGAACCGGATGGGATCCCCAACAGCGCCATCAAATTAGCAGTCACCCTACACCCAAATTCTTCGCCTTTCCTTTCACGACATGCCTACGCGACGGCGCCTTTCCGGCATGTTGGAAGACCCAAAACCTATGCCTGATCCCTAAACCAGGTAAAAAACCTGACGATGCCTCAGCGTACAGACCGATATGTCTGCTGGACTCGGTCGTCAAGCTACTCGAGAGCATAATATGCAACAGACTGACAGGAGCACTTCACAGTGGAGGAGACCTTTCCGAGAGGCTGTTCGGGTTCCGAAAGGTTCTGTCCACAGTTGACGCCATAATGCTTGACCAATATTATTAGCGACAATCTGCACAATCGGAGCCTAATTTTTTACAGAAGACGGTACACCTCAATACGACGTCACAGCCGGAGTGCCACAAGGCTCCATACTGGGGCTCACCCTGTGGAATATAATGTACGACGGAATTCAAAGTTTGGATCTCCAAAACAACGTCCAGATCGTAGGCTTCGCGAACAACATTGCCATCATCGTTAAAGGGAAACATATTCACGAGGCTGAAGCTCTTGCAGAGGACTCCATTAAGAGGGTGACTGTCTGGCTGTAGTCAATAGGTTTTAGCCTAGCCGCTCACAAAACCGAAGTTGTGGTCATAAGCAGCAGGATGTTAGTTGAGACAGCAACCCTCAGACTAGATGGAGCAACCATTTTATCCAAAAGATCGATAAGATACCTTAGCGTGCTCATAGACACGCACCTCTCATTTCGAGAACATCTTCTGCACATACACAAGAAGGCGACGGGGATTACCCAAAGCTTTTCAATGATGATGTCAAACCACCGTTTCACCATGCGTAGCTTAAGACGTTTGCAAAGCAGCGTTCTAAAATCGACGATCCTTTACGCGGCGCCGGTCTGGGCAAGGCATTAGAAACAAAGGCGGATATGGACGGATTGTTATGAAACTTTCAGGAAAGTTTGATATAATAAGTCTTCAAACAAATTTTAAATAACAATACTGTACGATAAGAACAAATGCCTCAAAAACGGCATGCAAGTTTGAAAAGTTTTTTATTTCTTACAGAAAAAGGGGGCGTGGCAGTCCAAAATTTTAAATTAAAATGCATTTATGCTATCTCTAAGAACCTGCGAACCAAAATTGGTTTTCCTAAGTGGCATAGTTAGTGAGATATTCGCCGAAAACATAGATTTTTTCCGAGGTGTGTCCACTTTTTTGCTCATTGTGGCCGAATAGGGCATGGTATCAAAAAAAAAGAAAGATTCTTGTATTGACTGACTAAATGTCGAATCGATTGAGACCAAATTCGAACTTGTAGCTTGTACGATCCTTGAAATCTGTGTGTTTATACGGACAGTCAAACAGACAGACAGACAGACATGGCTAGATCGACTTAAATAAATTTTCACCAACCCAATATACTCTTGCAGAGAGTATAAAAACTAACTTGTACTGCTTTTATTTGCGACCTCTAGTGCCTTTCTAGCTCTTATAGTCTCCGAGATCGTTTTGTTCATGCAGACGGACGGACGGACATGGCCTTATCGACTCGGTTGTTGATCCTGATTAAGAATATATATACTTTATGGGGTCTGGCACGCCTCCATCTACCTGTTACATACATTCCCACGACTGCAATATACCCTTGTAGCAACGGGTATAAAAATGAAATAATTATAATAAGATAACACAGAAACAAAACACTAGTGAAAGAAAACACAAAAGCACAAAACGCAAACACTAAGCGCAGTGAAAAGTAAAAATAATTACAAACGATGAGTTGAAGCAACGAAGAAAGGAACAACAAACAGCAACAAAATTCCACGCGTCTATGATAGAAGCATGTATGTAAGTTTTTGTATGTTTAAAGACCACTGATTATAATAAATAAATAGAGACAAATCAAAATTGCATGTATGAATTACATTTCGTTGTTGGATCATTTTCTTTGCTTTCCCCTTGACGCGTTGTATTTTGTTGACGACATTGTTTTGAATGAACGCATGAAGCAATCGACAATGCAGCCTTAATCGCAACTATTTGAGAAGAGAATCGAGGAGTTAAAAGGGAGCTTGGAAAGATCACATCTAGTGGCGCCCGCGATTAAAGTGTACAGGGAACACGACTCATACCTATCGTGGCGGCAGTCCGCACATAATTCGTATAAAATCTGCGCAACTGTGACGGTAGCACACGCCACAACCTAGCCATGGTCATCTTTAAAAACAAAATAAAGGAAGCGGCTGATGCTGTGCTGGTGTCGTTATTGCGCGTTTAGATTTACCTAACAAAGAACATATGACCTGACTAAATACAAGACATCCAAAAATTACATCAAGTCATTTGAAGAACTCAAAGGTGTGCGCCCGGTCGAATCACAGTTCGTCATTCAGTCAATTCATGTATCCATCAGCATAACTAAACAAATAAGAAACGCTAAAGTCCAGCGAGCCGATTGTAAAAGACCCCGAATTCCTTCCAGTGCCAATTTTCCATACAAATATGCAACCCCAGCAGTTGCACCATGCCCTACACTGCAACTTATTTTCTTTTAAATATAATAATATTTTTTGGTATAATAAAAAAAAAGTAAATGCTTGTCTGTTGCCGGGTTTGAACCGCAGACCTTAGGTTTACATACAAGTGCGAAAAATAATAGGCATCTTTACCACCTATGCCACACATCGTTCGATAATTGTAGTGCCTAATATAGGTAAACATAGAGTTATCGCTTTTCTTTCAACCACGTGTACATAAATAACATTTATATAATTTTAAAATTTTACAATTTGCGTGACAACAATTTAAAACAAACTTGATCTGCCTGACATAAGTATATCCGGTCTTCCAAAAATCAAGATGACAGTCGAGCACGCCTGTCCATATAATAATTTTTGCTTTTATTCTCGATTAAATTAATTAAATCGGTATCCAGGTTTTACAATGGATAATACATACATACTAATCGAACATACATATGTTTGTCTGTATGCGCATACAAATTCGTTTATCATTATATGTATGTATACACATACATATAAGTTAACACCAGCAAAACTTCCTCCTGTCTCGGCGCCCCCCGCGCTGAGTAAGTGGGTTTACGCGGGTAACGACCGCCGCGTAACCACTCCCGTTGGAGTCAGCAATTTGACTCCATACATTGTTGTTGATGCGTTGCGCAAGCACCGGAAATCTGACTCTGCAACTTGCGATTGTTGCTGGCCAGCTCTTGGCCTAAAAGTGTCGATGCGGCAAAATAGCGCGTACGATACTGGGTCATCGACGAAGACGGCAAGTGCAACGCCGACGGCGACGCGAGCAGCTAAGAGGTCTGATGTGGATCCAAGCCGGCCGGCTTGGGTAGAACTTGTTGGACGTTAGTGGAGAACTGACGTGGAAATTCACTTAAAATATTTCAACCCAAAACCATAAAAGAATTAATAAACAACGTCATTTAAAAAGTAAATCTATTGAGCTTGTTCTCCTTATTTCAAAAATACAACCCCGAGGGATATTCAAAACAATTACACCCATCGAAGAGATGTTATATCTGAGGTAATGTCGCCTGCCGTACTCAACCCAGTACGGTAAGGCTTAACTGGCGCCCGAGCAGTTCTGCTTATTTACATAAGCAAGAGCCCCTCATCTAGTATTTAAGTATAAAAAGAATGTGAATTAAACAAAAAAAATGAAAGATATGTAAATCAAAAAAAACGTATAAAAAGTGGCAAGTGAAAAAATGTAAATTGTGCGGCGTTTAGAAAAAATTAAACGGTGCGGTGTTCAAAAGAAATTAAATCCAAGTGCAACGAAACTGATTGAAAAACAAGTAGTTAACCCACTGCGGTGGCGACGTTCGTCTTCAATGTGGCGGACGTAGTCCACGAGTGCAAAAGATTACTATAACAAAGAATGGCAACCCACTGCGGTCACCATCTCGGTCGAGTAGTGTTGACGAGTGCAAAACGCCAGTATAAAATAAAAGAAATAACACACACGCGGCGGTGATTTGCTTGTCTTTAGTTAATCAAGTTTTAAATTCACGAGCGTTAAAAAGGTTATAATGTAAAACAAAAAAGAAAAACGATATCCGCTGCGGCAACTTGTTTGCGAGCGGCAGCCCTTAAACAAAAGAATAACATATAAAGTGGTGTGTGGTAGCTTGCTAGAAACGCTCTGGTGTTAACCGCACTGAAAGAGTTGCCTAGTAAGTTGTGTGAAAATCCGTACCATTAGTAGGCGGAAGCCAAACGGGAGTACTACGGACCACCGTGCCCAGTGCCGAGTTAATAGTTTCGAAGTTGCAGAATAAGAAGAGAAAAGAAATGAAAGAAATAATTAAAATATCAAACACCAAATACCGAAAAGAAAAAACGCACACGCCGCACAAAATAGAATCACTTGCCCGAAAATAATTTTTATGTGACAAAAACCTATTTTATACAAAACACTAACATAATGTTTTTTTTCATCTTTAGAATTTGCCTATTGTGAGTGTGAACATAACCAACGACACGAAAGGAAAATCCTGTAACAAGGGGTGAGTGAAGCGTTTTAAATAATAAAGATAAAATAAAAAAAGGCATTGCGAGATAAAACTACTTCTTTTAAGTACTCGATAAACTGAATAAAAAAGATTTTTAATTAAAATTTTGAAATTTGAATCAGTACAACTAAAGAATTTTAACTGACTAATTCCTGAATTTGCTTGGTGGTTTGATTGTTGTTCTGCTAAAAAATGGAAGAAATTAAGGAGACCCTTACTAAGTTCGAGGCGACTTTAGGCAACGTGCTTAGTCAGATGGTTACTTTTAAGGACCACCTTAAGCAATTAGGTGACAAGGTCGAGAAAATAGAGTCCGCGCAGGCAAGCGCTAATCCGGTCGTTGTCGCAACTACACCTTTGACACGAGCGCGCAATGAATATGAACTAACTCAGGTTTCGATTTTGCCGGACTACGTGAAGGAATTACAGCCCTTCGAAGGAAAAGTTGATGATTACTTGTCTTGGATTAGTAAGGCGGAGGCTATTCTAAAAGAATACGATATCATTAAGGAAAGGCCATTGTACCGATCCATAGTTTTGCACGTTAGACAAAAGATTCGAGGCAGCGCTGATAAGGCACTCGTCGCGTACGACGTGCAGAATGACGATTGGCCCGAAATTAAACGAATTCTGGCGCTTCACTATGCTGACAAGCGCGATACTCGTACTTTGGAGCATCAGTGGAGCTTAATGACCCAAGGGGGCATGCCTTTAGATGTCTTTTACATGCAGGTTAATAACCATTTTTCTTTAATTTTAAACAATCTGAGGAATGGGAATCACACCCCCGAAGTAATGAACGCCTTAATAGAATCGGCTAGGGATCGAGCACTAGACGTCTTTATTAGAGGATTGGACGGTGATATTTCGAAATGGTTAATTGTGCGTAGGCCAAGGAGCTTGCCTGAAGCATATTCCATTTGCCTGGATATGCAAAACGTGAAAGGAAACAAATATCAAACTCAATACGTCGATAAATACGCAGGCCCTAATGCAAACTACAGACCCCCTGGTGTCCCTAGATACCCCCCACCTTTTCGTGCAAACCAATCTTACGCTCCAAGGAGCGCCCAGTTCTCCCAAAGAGCTCCTGGTTTTCGGCCCGCCATTAAGATGGAAAGCAACCAGTCGAGACAATCGTACCGGTCGGGTTTCAGTGCCCAAGGGGAAGGTAGCTCTAGTGTCAAGCGTGGTCCGAGTACATCCTCGAATCTTAACCCCTTTCGCAAGGCGCAAAGACTATACAATCTAGATGCGGCACCATACCCATCTGAGGTTGTTCCCAATGAATCGTATCAAAATTCAGCGAATGACTCGTATTATGAAGAGACCTATCGCAAAGAAAATACTAGTGAGTTGAACTGCACCTCACAGCCAGAGGAACCAGGCACCCCCGAGGAGAGCGAGGGAGATGAAGGGGAGTCGAATTTTATGAGCGACGCCTCTCTAGCGTTCCATACATAAAGTATGGAACCAAAGATGGGGCTGAGTTGAAATTTTTAATAGACACCGGTGCAAATAAAAAGCAAGGAGAAACAGCGGTTCAGACCGGAAGAGGTTCAGGAAGATAGGAAAGTTACCGTTAAAACCCAATCTGGGAAAATTTTTCATAAAACAGATATAAGGAATTAAGGGAAGAAGTTGAGTACGCTATGCCATTTTTTGATAATAAGGTAACGCTTCACAACCTCCTTGTAAGTTAAGAATACGAAAAAACACAGAAAACAAAAAAATATAAATAAAGATAAAAATCACACAAAAAAACACAGAAAACAAAAAAATATAAATAAAGATAAAAATCACACAAAAAAAACATAAAAAAACATAATAAAAAAAAAAATCACAAAAAAACACACGTACACAATAGGTTAAGAAAAGTAAAGAACAAATAAGTAATGCTTATATCCCAAGGGTGGTTGCCGTCAGCTGCGCAAGAGCTTTTCATATCTTTAGATATGATGCCCCCGTCGTCCCGCTGCAACAAGGAGTCGTGTGGCGGATAAATGGAGTCTTTAAACTTGCGCATGTTATCAACTTGGAGGAGTTCCAGCTAAGCATCGAGAAGACTGCGGAAGAGGTTTCAAGGATCAATGACGAAAGGATCAGGGCTCTAGCAGATCACCATCTTAAGAGGGCTGCGGACGGAATCACCAGGATGACCGCGTCGCGCAGGCCACGGTCCATTAATTGGTTGGGATCCGCCTGGAAATGGGTCGCCGGCTCACCGGATGCGTCGGATTGGAATGCCATCCTCCAATCACAGGACGACGTGAAGAACAACAACAATCAACAGATCAGGATAAATACCAGACTATTCGACGCAACTCATGAATCGATACGGAAACTCAATGAGGTCACCGCTAGGATGAACGCCATTGATGGCGAAACCCACACGGCGGCAACGGTCTTGCACAAATCGATCATTCTAGCCAATCAAATCGATGAAGTGACGAGGGCATGCCAGCTGGCAAAGACCTCCGTTGTGAATACTAACTTGCTCGACCGGGAAGAAGTGGAGCTCTTACTTGAGGAAATGGAGAGTCTCCCGTATCAAAACGTGGTGGAGGCGGTCGAATTTTCGCGACCCTCAATCCTCACTAATGGGACGATTCTTCTATACGTGCTGACGATGCCCAAGGTCACACAAGAAAGGTACCAGCGGATTCTCCTTTACCCAGTAATACACAATGGCATGCAAGTCGTCTTGGAATCACAAAAGCTTGCTGTAAGCCCCCAAGAAACTTACGCCGTACTGGGAAAGTGCTTATCGATTGGAAACACTACGGTTTGTCAAGAAAAAGACTTGCAGAAACTACCAGAAGACGGCTGCATCCCCAGGTTGCTAAAGGGAGGCCATGCCACTTGCAATTTTTTGAAGAACGACCGGGAGATCGTTGAACTGGTGGACGACGGGACCATCTTCATATCCAACTTCAACGGCACCATTGGTGGAACTTCGGGTGTGCACCACCTGGAGGGATCATTCGTCATACAATACGCCAACGAAACTGTTACAGTCGGAAACAGGAACTTCAGCAGTTACTCTGCAACCCACATAATGGCAATGCCGGCTGTTTTAACAAAAATAACAGCTGCGGGATACAAACTATCGCTGGAGTACGTGCACGACTTTGGCCTGGAAAACCTGAAGAAGTTGGCAAGAATGTCCCAAAAGATTTATTTCTCCACGGTAGTCGAGATGCTGGTAGCTGCAATCTTGATGTCATGTCTGTACGCCATCTGGAGAAAAGTAACGTCAACAAAGGGCATACCAAAGCACTGCGGTGATTTTCCTGGGCTAGAAGCTCCGGGTACATCGACAACCATGGAAAAACACCAGTAATCTGCGGGACGCAGATATTTGAAGGGGGAGGAGTTAACACCAGCAAAACTTCCTCCTATCTCGGCGCCCCCCGCGCTGAGTAAGTGGGTTTACGCGGGTAACGACCGCCGCGTAACCACTCCCGTTGGAGTCAGCAATTTGACTCCATACATTGTTGTTGATGCGTTGCGCAAGCACCGGAAATCTGACTCTGCAACTTGCGATTGTTGCTGGCCAGCTCTTGGCCTAAAAGTGTCGATGCGGCAAAATAGCGCGTACGATACTGGGTCATCGACGAAGACGGCAAGTGCAACGCCGACGGCGACGCGAGCAGCTAAGAGGTCTGATGTGGATCCAAGCCGGCCGGCTTGGGTAGAACTTGTTGGACGTTAGTGGAGAACTGACGTGGAAATTCACTTAAAATATTTCAACCCAAAACCATAAAAGAATTAATAAACAACGTCATTTAAAAAGTAAATCTATTGAGCTTGTTCTCCTTATTTCAAAAATACAACCCCGAGGGATATTCAAACCATCGAAGAGATGTTATATCTGAGGTAATGTCGCCTGCCGTACTCAGCCCAGTACGGTAAGGCTTAACTTATATATATGTATATATATGTGTGTACGTATGTATACTACAGCTTTTCACGGCATGTTTCTGTCTCTCTCGTATTCATGCATTGGCATTCCATTTGAAAAGTTGTTTAGTTCTTGTGGAAAAGGGGAGCGTGGCAGACAAAAAACTTTAATGGCGTTGCATTTGTGCTGTTTCTAGGAACCTGTGTACCAGAATTGGTAATGCTAAGTGCTATAGTTACAGATATTCGCAGAAAACATTAATTTTTTCCGAGGTATGTCTAGTTTTTTGTTTATTGCGTGGGCGTGTCACTAATCTGAAATAAACTTGATCTGCTCGCGAAAGTTACGGAATTTTTATTACAAATTTGGTGGTCCTATCTCTTGTAGTTTAAAAGGTCTAGGTGTTCATTCAGACGGACGGACAGTCGGACAACGGACATGGCTATATCGACTCGGCTATTGATGCTGATCAAGAATATATATACTTTATGGGGTCGGAAACGCCTACTTCTACCTGTTACGCACATTTCGCTTCTGACAAACCTAATAGAACCCTCTATTTTTTTTTATTGTACGCGGTCTAAAAATACTCGAGAAAAAATGTACTTGTACTTCACAAGAGTGTTTTATTTTAGTACAAGTAAACAATGAGCTGGCACAAAAATAATCGGGTAAAAAAATATCTTTTCTGAAAATACCCAAACGAAGAGAAGTAAAAAAGTATCCGTATGGCCGAAAACACTCTGAGTGTGTTTTGGGTATTTTTGCATGCGCTGTACCGCTCCAGTTCTGTTATACAAGCAAAAGCAAGAAAAAAAGGTTATCTTCCGCACGCCGAAGATTAAATACCCTCGCAGCGTAAAAAATAATAATAAAAAATTCGATGTGTTGGATCGGTATTTACTTATACCTTATACCTGGTCGTAAATTTTAAAAATTGTCATCCCTCTAATATTTTGATTGGCTTAATATACAAAGTCTATTAATGCATGAATATGGAATTACCTAGTAAAATCATACATGTTTAATTGATTTAAGCTTGTTTAATTAACTCACAAAATTTATTGATACTAAATAAAATAAAAAATATATGATATAGTAGTCCACAGACAGAAAATATTCATACTACGTATTTCAACCGATTGTTCCTATCGCAGCTATATGATATAGTGGTGCGATCTGGATAAAATTTGGTCAGCTGATGGAAAATGGTAAAGAATGCATATTGCGATTTGGTTCAAATCGTTCAAGAGACACTGAAAATTTTCATACTAAGCATTTTCAGCATTTTTAACCGATTGTTCCTATGGGAGCTATATGATAAAGTGATCCGATCTGGCCGATTTTAACATATGAACTGCGTGCAGAGAGAATACACATGTGTACCAAGTTTCATCACGATAGCTTTAAAACTGAGAGACTAGTTCGCATAGAAACAGACCGACAGACGGACATGGCTATATCGACTCGGCTGTTGATGCTAATCAAAAATATATATATACTTTATGGGGTCGGAAACGCCTCCTTCAATGCGTTACAAACATCGTGACAAAAAAAATATACCCTCTGCAAGGTTATAAACATAGTATTATAGTTCGATAATATAATTTTAAGATTTAATTAAAAAAAAAAAAACACTTAATAACTGATAGGATTCGTACCTGCGACCTCACACAAACAACAACCCAGCAGCACCAATTAAAACTCCAAAATAAAATTTAAAAAAAAAGTAAATAGAAAAAATTCACAGCGTTGACTCGAACCACAGATTCAGGCCCCAGAACACGCCGCAACTCTACTAGTTGCACCACGCCCTTCATTTCACATAGACCCCATTATTTTCATTTATATATAATAATGTTATGTTATTACAAAAATAAAAGAAATGTCTGTCTGAGCCGGGTTTCGAACCGCAGACACACGGTTTACATACAAGATCGAAAAATAATAACAGGCATCATATTACTTGGGGCACGCTTCGTTCGCAAATCAGTGCTCATCTTTATCTCGTTTCCTTCAACCACGTGCATTCAGACACAGAAAAGAAAACCAATAGAGGTGATACACTCATCAACTTATGAATTCTGCGAAAATGTCAGAAATAAAATTAAAAAGACCCAACAGGCACAACTGAATGGGAACAATCCACACAGACACACAGACTATATGCCCAGAAGAAGTAATTCAAGCAGACCTAGGAACGTCTGTTCTTATTAGGGGGAGGGTGGTCCACAAGATCAACATAAAATAGGAATTGTAACCGACCCTCTAAAACTAGTAGTAGAATTTAGATCAGTAGTAAGTTTAAATTTGCTTTTATTGTTATTAAATGTAATAAATGCTCGGATTACCGACTACTCCCATGCCAGTTACATTCCCATAATAGACGGAAAGGTAATGTTGTGGGAACAAACCGACTTTGTCAGGCGCTAAAGCAGTTTAACTGAATTTCTAAACATAGTAGAAGAAACCAAAAAATTTTCCGATTTATTTCTTTTATCCCATATGCGGAAGTTACTAGATGTAGATGTAAACCATATTAGAAATCTTTTATCCGTTTTAGAGGTTCATCACAGAATCTCCAGAAGTCTAGATTTTCTAGGAACAGCATTCAAAGTTGTAGCCGGCACACCGAATGCCAAGCACATAGAACGAATCAATCTTACCGAAACTAAATTATTTGAATCAAACAATAGGTACCTCAGTAAAATTGATATTTGTGCATCATGTTTTTTTAATTTTTTCCGTAAATTTCTTTTCCTCGATTTTTTTCAAACATTTTTAGACCCCGTACTCTTAAAAAGAGTATAGGGGTCTATTAGGTTTGGTCTGTATATATTTTATATACATTTTTGATATGTAAATGAAAATAATCGGATTGATGTCAAATGTATGGAGTGGCGCAACTAGTAGGGTTGCTGCATGTTCTGGAACCTGAGTCTGATAGCGCGGGTTCGATTCCCATCAGTGACTTAATATAAATTTTTTTATTTAATTTAATTTTAAAACTTAAATTTTAAATTACAGTCGTATTTAAATATTAATTTCGAATACAAGGAGAGTACGGGGTCTTTTACAGTCGGCGCGCTCGACTGTAGCCTTTCTTACTTGTTAGGACTCAAATTTCCGTCCACCTTCAAACACCTTTGCTGAAAGAATACCCCAAAGGTCCTCAATTGGATTTAGGTCCGGACTTATCGCTGGCCATTGCAATAGCGGAATATTTTTCAAATTGAAAAATGACATCGTATGCTTGGCAACATGTATAGGAGCGTTATCCTGTTGAAAAATGAAATCGTCATTATTATATTCCTCTACAAATGATATAAGTTCTTCTTCAAGAAGATCCGTATACATTTGTGCATTTATGCGTCCTGGAATAAAGCAAATGGGAGACTTGCCAGCAGAGCTAACAGCGGCCCATACCATAAGCGATCCACCACCATAATTGCGCTTACGACAAGTCTTCCTGGGATGTCGTGGGTCACGCCAGTATTTCTGGTTTCCATACGGTCCGTCTAAATTAAACTTTTTTTCATCACTGAAAACCACTTTTTCGAACTCGCTGCCCCAAAACTTATATTTTTCACAAAAAGACAGTCGGGCCTTTTTATGCCGGTTTTGCAACAGTTTTGCTGTTCGCACTTTCGAGTCACATTTGAGGTGTAACTCATTTTTGCAAATCTGTTGCACTCTTTGCCTAGTTATTGGCAACTTTAAATCTGTTTTAATTTGGCCACAACTCATAGTTTTTGCCGTTGCCATTGTTTTTATATGCCGTTAAATGCGCGCATCTACTTTAGGTACTGCTCCTTTTCTGTTGTTTGCGCATATTTTTCCGGGTTTTTTAAATAATTTCTTATAGTATTCCGATGTCGTTTTAATTTCTTGGCAATTGCAGTTATTTTAACACCACATTCAGCCATAGTTTCAATTTGTGTTTTTTCTTTTTCATTTAATTCTGTTGCGAGAGGCATTTTTTTTCCAAAAATAGTCGAAATTAAAAAAAAAACTTAATTAATTGCAACAAAATTTACTTTAAAATATTATAAAATAATATTTCGATAACCACAATAACTTTTTGCAGCGAAATCACTTATGTGTCACTCTCAAAATTCAAATGACGAACTTTGCACAAATATCAATTTTCTAATAAATGCATGAACTTATCTCTTTTAAAGTGCTAACGGGACTTTAAATGAAACGCTGATTAGAAATAAAGGCAAGCGAAGCAATTACAAAACATATGAGATAAAACATGTATACTCAAAATATTAATACCGTTATTAGAACAACTGTAATAAGCAAAACAAGCTATGCACAAATATCAATTTTACTGAGGTAGTTATAAACACGGAAACACAGAAACAAATAAATCAGCTTACTGATACAGTTAATAGAATAATCAAAGCAATGAAAGCTGAATTCATAGACACTCCACATTTGTACGAAGCATTATTGGCAAGAAATAGGATGTTAATAACAGAAATTAAAAATCACTCTTGAAAAAGTAGACATAACAAGTAAGAAAGACTACAGTCGAGCGAGCCGACTGTAAAAGACCCCGTACTCCTTCTAGTAAGAATTTTCCCATACAAATGTCCCATTTTCGACCGATGTGTCCTATGGGAGCTATAGGCTATAGTTGTTCGATCTGGATCAAACTTGGTGAGGATAGTTATAATTGTACCATACACGTACTGTGTAAATTTGGTCACAGCTCCGATAGTCATAGATCCGATAGCTTGCAAGTTGTATGATGAAAAAAGTTTTTTAAAATTTGCAGGGACGGTAGAGGGCGTGGCAAAACTTTGAATTAAAGTTAACCTGCCTGACATATAGACGGACTTTCATTCCAAATTTGGTGGCTCTAGCTTTTGTAGTTTAAAATATCCAGCTCCCACAGAAATTCGAACAGTTAATTTAATGAAAACAGCTAGTATTAAGATCTTTCAGTCCGAAAATATTGTACACGTTTTAATTGAATATTACAAAATCAAATTTATATGTAGAAAAACAAAACATACCTCAGAATTACAAGAAAACATAACCTCAGCCGGATCGGCCAGGGACTGGTTAATCGCTGCAGTCTTATTCAACCTGCTTCTTAGTAGTTCCATTTTCTTCTATCAAAGTTGTAAGAAACAGCGAGCCTTAAAGAAGATACAGTTGGCTTGAATGACTACAAGATGAACGAGGACGCCCATACTTCAAAGGGGGGAGTAGTTAACGAGCGCCCCTCGGATGCAACTGTATAAGTTTTGAGTGACCATCGCAACAAAGCAATAACGAAACCAGCGCTCGACGTAATAGCACTGATTCGGCGAAAAACAGTTCAATACCCCAAAGAAACTGGGCCATCGGCGGTAATCTGATATTTTGCACATGCCGAAGATAACCATTATCGCTGCGGTCAAGTCAAGGCTTGCCGACTGCAACTTTGTATCTTTTAAGTTCGCATACTTTGTAGCTTTAAGTTCTTTATAAAAAAATAGCTTTTGTTTTTGCTTGTATTTCAACTCGCAGGCAAGACTTGAATCAATCCTTGTCAGACGCTTGGACAATAGATTCTATTACACATTTACTCCGGCTCACAGCTGCATAATTGATTTTTTAAACTATACATTATTGAGCCACAAGGCCGATAACACAACAAAGGGGACGAAGTCAAGTCCACCAATGTAATCATCGTAACATAATCACCATAAAACATAACATAATCACTTAACATTGGAACCTTATCAACCATATCACTGGACCAGAATTTGGAACTACTGGAGCAGCGAACAAGATTAATTTGCACATACAAATTCGACTGAAATTAATAATACGCACATATAAATGTGTGAATGTATTGGTCGGCACGGCCTGCGTCCGCACATGTTTGCATATTTCTGTCTCGCTTGTATTGACATTGAGCTTAATCATAAACTTTGTTACGTGATAGCTCTCTTGTTAATAGTTGTATTTTTATGAAATTTTCAGGATGGTTTGATATGGATTAGTCTCCAAACGAATTTTATATTACAATACTATACAATGAGAACAAATGACTGAAAAACGGCATGCAAGTTTGAAAAGTCTTTTTGGTTCTTATGGAGAAATGGGGTGTGGCAGCTAAAAATTTTAAAGGGCAATCCACTTATGCTGTCTCTAGGAACATGTCTATCAAAATTGGTATTCCTTAGTGCCAAAGTTACTCAGATATTCGACGAAACCATAGTTTTTTCCCGAGCCGAATCCCGTTTTTGACTCATTGTGGGCGAATGGGGCGTGCCATCAAAAAATAAAAAAGATTCTTGTATTGACTGACTAAATATCGAGTCAATACTGACCAAAATTTTTACACTTTTAGCTCTTACCCTCTCTAAAATCTGTTTGTTCATACGGACAGACAGACAGACAGACAGACGGACAGTGGGACATGCCTATATCGACTCGGTTCGTGATGCTGATCAAGAATGGGGTCTGCCATGCCTTCTTCTGCCTGTTACATACATTTAAACAAAACCAAAATACTCTTGCATAGAGTATAGTATTGATTTTCTGCGATTTTCACAAAACTTACATTCGAATGATTCTAACAGCCGTCTTTCATGTAATTATAAGCTGAAAAAGCTGTCAAATGAAAGTTTTTCAATTTCTTAAATAGATAAAACAACAAAAAATCGAACAATATCGTTTTAAAACCCATATTGGGACGCTAAACAAGATTGCCCGCCTGAAGGAGGGTTAAAACAGAATTAAATCAATAAGCATGACTGCAAGGGTATTTAATCTTCGGCTAGCCGAAGATAACAGTTTTTTTTTTTTTTGTTTTTGGTTCAACGTGCTTTACTGCAAGTACTATCCATTCAAATATTCGGACACTGATTTTAACAATATAATCCGGAATAAAAGCAGAGAGTACTATACGGTCGGGACCGCTCCACTGTACTTTTCTTTCTTGTTTTGTTCTAATATAAGAACTATCTTTTGTAATACCTGGGAACCTATTTAATTAATTAACTCGCAAATAAAAGCAGAGAGTAGTGTATAACGTGCTCGAATGTTTTCTTTTTTGCAAGGACGGACGTACTTATGTTAGGCAAATCAGGTTTATGTCAAATTGTTGCCACGCCCCTAACCGCTCCTTAAAAAACTGTGGTCTCCTCTCCAAAAATGTGTTCAATAATAGTAAGCATAATCGGAAATACATGTGGTTGTCTGTTTATACACAGAAATTCTTTTGACGTGAAATTTATGCACATATGTGTGTGTGTATGTATACTATTGATCGGCACGACTAGCGCTGTCTCTCTCGCACATATTGCATTGCGATCGAATATAAACTTTGTTTCTTCTTTTCTTTTTGTTTTTGGTCGGATTCATATGAAACTTTCAGGGGAGTTTAACATGATTCGTCTTCAAACGAATCATAAATAACAATACTGTACGATAAGAACAAAATGCTGTAAAACCGGCATGCAAGTTTGAAAATTTATTTTATTTCTTGCGGAAAAAGGCGGCGTGGCAGCCCAAAACTTTTGATGTCATTGCATTTATGCGGTCTCTAGAAACACGTGTACCAAAATTGGTATTCCTAAATGCCACATTTACTGAGATATTCGCCGAAAATATCGATTTTTTCCGAGGTGTGTCAGGTTTTTGACTCGTTGTGGACGAATGGGGTGTTCTAGCTCTTGTAGATTAAAAGATCCAGGTGTTCATACAGACGGATAGCCAGACAGACGGACATGGCTATATCGACTCCGCTTGTGACGCTGATCAAGAATATATATACTTTATGGGGTCTGCCACGCCTCGTTATGCCTGTTACATAAATTTGCACAAACCCAATATACTCTTGCAGAGAGTATAAAAATATAAAATCAATTGGGAAAACAATTAAGAATTTAAATACATACAAAACATAAATTATACGTGTAACTTATTAATAATTATTTTAATTATAAGCATAATATACATCATTGGAAAACATAATAAAATGAAAATTAAATTCCAAAACCGAATTCAGGAGAATTCTTATCTAAAGGGGGGAAAAGTTATGTATAACCCACCAACAACACACACTTACAATCAATAACAAAGTACAAGAGTTGTTCCACTCTAGATAGCAAGTAATTGCAGACGCAGCATTTTACTATAACGGAAACGATGTAAATCGGCAAATAAGACCATTTATAATATTTGCAGTTATTGGACTCTTAAAATTCCTAGTATATCAGAAAATGTTAAGTAACACATAATATTTGCAGTTATTGAACCCTTAAATTCAGACACAACAGGAAAAACCAAATTACCCAAAAAGTACACATGTCAATCCAAATAGAACATAAGATATACACATATAGAATTAGCCTAATCAGCATTTAAGCATTTTGTAAAATTTCATTAAACCCAAATCAATAAGGAAATATCAGTTTAGTCTCAACACTGAAAAGTAACAGTCGCGTTTTTAATTACATAATATTATTAATTTTTAATCATTCGTTACGTCTTAGTATAAAATTCGCGATCAGCTGGGCATACAGCAAAAGACAACGCTTGGCCGAAGGACAGACTTCTCAGCCAAAGAGGTCGAGAATGATTCCCTCGCACTCCTTCATGGACGTGGCCAGGAACAAGATCATCATAGGCGTCCTGGAGAGAGGAGCCCCAGATGGACTTGTTCCTAAGGATAAATGGAGAGCCGTGGAAAACGAACTGCAGGATCGTTTTCTCGGCATTTTGGAAGAAAACGGTGGAGATCGCATCGCATCCCAGGATGACCACTTTTTACAAAAAGCGGTGGCTTCTTTGGAAGAAGTGTACCCTGGTGCAAAGCTTGAGGCGGTAGACTGGGCCAAATCCCAGCAATCCATGAGCTAGAGCCAGCGGAACCTGTGCGCATCCTCCGGCTTCTGCAGGTCTGCAACCGCCAGCTCCTACTGCCAATTTGAAGGTGGTTAAAGTTGAAGAAGCGAATGGTCTGTCTAGGCAGATCATTCTCTCCCTCTACAAGGACTCTGCAGAGGTCTTATCCAGAACGGATGGCACCGTAAAGTATGGTTTTAAGCGGGTCAACATCAGAAACTACAAGTCTGTTGCCAAATGTATTTCTGACCCTAAATGCGAGCCCGACCTAGACATGGTTGAGCTCTCTGAAGCTGAGGCCCTAGTCGAAGACATACTCGAAGGGTACGCCTCTAAGGAAAGCGACCTGACCAGAGGTCTCGGGAAAGTTGATGTAGGGGATCTCGAGGAGCTTGAAGACTATGAGGACTCGGCTGCAGACGTTATGGTGGTGGACGTAAAGGTAAAGCCCGTGCTTGCATTCTATCTCGTAAAGATCTGCCAACAGTCTTACTCCACAATTTTAGCAACACTTCGATCTGTTTCGAACTACCGGGTAACCGCGTAGTACTCTGCGCGGCCTATATGGGACACGAGCAGGACCATCCACCTCCGAAGCTTCTTCGTGACACCCTAGGAGCCTGCGAAAGTAAGAAGACAGACTTACTTATCGCCTGCGACATCAACGCTCACCATGATCTGTGGGGTAGCACTGGCACGAACGAAAGGGGTGAGTCCATTTTTAGCTATATTTTCACCACTAACTTAGTTTTATGCAATAGGGGTTCCGAACCGACATTTATAATTAAAAATAGACAGGAGGTGCTTGACCTCACCCTTGCCTCCATCTCTCTCGAAACCCGGGTAACATCATGGAAAGTGCTAAATGAACATTCATTTTCCGATCACAGGTACATTGAAACAATCGTTTCTCTTGTCTTTCCTCAACCCATTCCTTACCGTAACCTCAAAAAAATGGACTGAAACATCTTTTCCCGCCACTTGGAACGTTTGATCCCGCTGACCCCGCCGTTAGCTCTCAGTGAAACCTTTCAAATCGCCAGGACCAGATGGTATTATTTCAGCAAAACTTCTCCATGCTGATGATCGAGCAGCATTATGGCTCCAGCTCATATATAAGGGAATATTCATGCCGGGTCTGATTCCCAAACTATTACTCCGCTCCAAGGTTATCTTTATACCTAAAGCAGGCAATCCTAAGGACTTTAGACCAATAAGTCTATCATCCTTCCTCTTAAAAGTGCTTGAAAAACTGATCAGCTGGCACATTCAAGATAAAATCCCTCAATCTTGCTTCTCGGGCGCGCAGCATGCACACCGTAAAGGAAGATCGACTGAGACTGCTCTACATAGCATCATCTCAATATCTGAGGAATCACTCTCATTGAAAGAGTACTCTCTAATCGCTTTCCTAGACATTGAAGAGGATTTCAATAACATTCTACCAGATGCTATCACTGTAGCACTATGCTCTCTGAGCGTGGAACCCCTTACAGTTAGCCTCATCGACCAACGACTGAAGGGAAGTATTTTTTTTTTTTAAATTATTATGGACGTTGATGTACTAACGAGACAGTACATTCAAGTGACCCAGCAACACCAAGCAACGTGCTTGTTAGCGCGCGGAACCCTGCAGACAATGCAGCCACCTCCCGCCCAACCGGCCGAGGGGCACACCGCATAACGGACGGATAACGAAATCGCGGAACGCTTTTATTAGTAAAAAACAATGACATAATATATATATAAATTACAATACAACATAAGATTTAAAAATTTAAACTATATTAATTATAATCTAGATAGGTGACAAAGAAGAGAGGTTCTAATTAAAGGGATAGAAGTAGAACTACCTACAAATCGAGAAAGTTTTTTGTAGTTACTACACAATACTCGAAATGGGTTATGAAAAGCGCAGTTTGTGGTGCAAGGTTGAAGAGAGAGGGGAAGAAAGTTTCTAGTGGGTCTGATCGGAACAGCCAAACTAATCTGTCTGTTTAGTTTCGAGGAATCAATTTCACCGTTGATTAGTTTTTGTAAGAAAATTATACCGATAACTGTCCTACGATCAGACAAAGAAGGAAGGTTTATTAGTAAAAGTCTACTACGATAGGATGGCAAACGAATATTAGGATTCCAGTTAAGGGCCCATAGGGCAAAAAGAAGGAATTGTTTTTACAGATTCTATTCTGTCTTGATGAATCCTATATTGGGGAGACCAGATACACGATCCATATTCAAGAATAGGATGTACCAATGAGGTATAGAGTGTTTTTGTTAAGCAGGGATCATTAAATTCTTTCGACCACCGTTTTATGAAGCCCAGGACACCGAAAGCACTATTAGGGATTGACAAAACATGCTAATCAAACTTGAGAACTACCATTCAGGATGTAATTGTTAATAAAGGGAGGTCGCCTACTAAAGGACATTACGTTACACTTACTATGGTTTAGATTTAATAAATTTACTTGGCACCAGGTTTGCAAGCTGTAAAGATCAGATTGTAACCTGGATTCAAGGAGTGACCAAGTGTCCGATACAGAAAGTTTAACGTCATCGGCGTACATAAGCACCCGAGAATGACGTATTGTAGATGGCAGATCATTTATGAATAAAATGAACAGCAAAGGACCGAGGTGGCTTCTTTGCGGAACACCCGAAGTAACTTTGACAGATTTCGATAGTGTATCTTTAAAATAGACCAGTTGTGTTCTAGAACGTAAGTAATTCGAAATCCAAAGAATAAAATTATGGGAAAGCGCTAACAGATTAAGTTTATGCATCAAGAGGTTGTGGTTAACAGAATCAAAAGCCTTGCTAAAATCTGTGTAGTTGACATCTGTTTGTAATTTTTTATCAAAGCCCTGCAGGGCAAATGATGTAAATTCTAACAGGTTAGTGGTAGTGGATCTATATTTCACAAACCCATGGTGGCAGGGTGAAATCATAGATCTACAAAAGTGTTGCAGTTGAGAAGTTATCAATTTCTCAAAAGTCTTGGGAATAGCAGACAACTTGGAAATACCTTTATAGTTGCAGACATCGGATTTGCTTCCTTTTTTATGAAAAGGAAGAATGAAAGATGATTTCCAAATTTCAGGGAAACAGCATAATTCGACGGGTTTGATAGATTTTAAACTATGTTAAAGCGAACTTTCATTAATTACTGGTGCAAAATTGCAATTGAAAGAATTTATTTGATAATGATAAGATAAATCAGAATTATAGTTAAGCTTACAATAAGTTGATTGAAAAAAATTGGCAAATAAGTCGGCGATAGCCTTATCTGAATTAGCAGTTTCTTTACCAAAAACTACACTGGATGGAAGCGTTGATGATTTACGCTTCGAATTGACGAAGCTATAAAACCGTCTAGGATTCCTTCGAAACTGTTGCCCACAGTCAGTAAGGTATTCGTTATAACAAGGGTCGTTCAAAACATAGAAATCAGATCGAGCAATCAGATAGCGAGAGAGATATAGAGAAGAGCCAGTTTCCCTGAATCTCTTATAAAATCTCGACTTTCTATTTTTAAGTAATGTTAACTCTCGGGAAAACCAAGCAGGCTTGTTAGACCTGGTTGGAACACAGAGCGGAACACAGACATTAAGAAAGGAATTCTGGGATAACAGCACGTTTAGTTTAAAAAAGTCGGCTTTCCGAAACTGACGGGATCGCCTAGTAGATATTCTACTAGAACAGGACACCCGGGCAGGTAAATCAACCAACACTTCCAGAGTCGGGTGATATGGATCTTCAGGATTGGATAATGGCGTGGTACGGGAAACAGAAGAGCAGGATGTATCCAAAACAAAAATCAGATCAAGCATTCTGTTCAAAGAGTTTGGGATAGCATTGATCTGAAACAATGAAATTCCAAACAAATCGTCAAGAAAATCGAGCTGGGTCAAAGGAGTCATCACAGCAGAGTCAAAACACGAAATCCATGTAGTACCTGCGATATTAAAATCGCCGAGAACCACAAGAAAATCACGATCGGATAACAAAGAGGCGACTGATTTAATAGCAGAAAAATGTAAAAGATACAGAGAAGAGTCGGAATAAGGGGGAATATAGGAACAAGTAATGAAAACACTAGTGTTATTTAGGCACAACTTAATAGCAACAAATTCAATATCCATAGAGCCATCGATTATAACTTTTTCCGAGGATAAGTTAACATCAACGGCAATAAGCACACCTCCACCACGGCGAGATGTACGATCTTTTCTATAGATAGAGAATTTATTGGAAAGTACTTCAGAGTCTAGAATGTCGGGCCTTAATCATGTTTCTGAAAAGGCCACGACATGAAATGGAAAGGACAGGTTGTTTAAATAAATATTGCTTAGCTTAATACAAAGACCTCTAACATTTTGATAGGCAAACGAGAGGCAGGAAGTTAGTTTTTTCCGGCATCAGAGGCCGGGGCAGTGTTAGCAGGCAGTGCAATCGGAGTCCGATTTTATTTTCACCGTATATTCCTTTATTATTAAGTGGTCCGGCCAAAATTCTTTACAGCAAATTGCATTGAAATATTTGGCAGGAACACTTACTTTAAAAGAGGATATTTCCCGATGGTAGGAGAACTTGAACTTTTCCACTCTAATGTTGGCTTCTGATTTAGCCTGAATAAAGGCCTTGACATCATCTGATGTGGTATCAGGGGCAAGCCTAGAAACAAATATTTGTTTTTTTGGTGGAACACCTATGAGAGTCTTTTTATCTGACACTGTAGTTACTTCCGTGGGAGCAACAGCAGTGATAGACTCATTGATTGATTCGACAACTGCAACAGTGTTAACAATTGACAAATCAGAAACTACTGATTCGGGGTTCGTGGCGACAACTTCTGTGGGTAAAGTAAAGTTGTTATCACTACTAACAAATATGTTCGGAGATGGGGATGAAAAATTTATAAGAGAAGGTGCGGACAAAGTTGATATGTGAGGAGGGTCCACTTTAAGCCTGATTTAGACTCAATCAGGTCAATTATCCGGCCGTTGAGGCCAGCACATTTTTCATGTGAAACATTTTCACATTACCAGCAGCAAACAAAACCCACCTTGACATTTGTTCGAACCTGGCAATTGGACTTATAACAGACGTACATGTTGGAGTTCATTATTAAAAAAACAAGTAAGAAAGGCTACAGTCGATGCGCGCCGACTGTAAAAGACCCCGTACTCTCCTTGTATTCGAAATTAATATTTGAATACGGTTGTAATTTAAAATTTAAGTTTTAAAATTAAATTTAAAAAAAAAATTTGATTCGGTCACTGATGAGATTCGAACCCGCGCTTACTGACGCAAGTTCCATATCATGCTGCAACCCTACTAGTTACACCACACCATTCATTTGGCGGAAATTTTATTATTTTCATTTATATATAATAATGTAATTATTTAAAAAATAAAAAATAATTAAATTTCTGGGTCTGTGCCGGGTTCGAACCGCAGACCATTGCCTGTTGCACCAGTTAAAATTGTTTATTTACATTTTTGTTTGAAATTTAAAAAAGTATATTAATAAATTCCACTGTCGGGAATTGAACCTGCGAACTTATACGCAAGTTGCAGAACACGCCGCAACACTACTAATTGCACCAACCGCTCCTTGTGAGACGGCTTCGATTATTTTCATTAAGATATAAAAGTGCTAAATTATAAAATTAAAAAAAAAAAAAAATTTAATTTCTGAGTCTGTGCCTGGGTTCGAACCGCAGGTCTTGTGTTTACAAACAAGTGCGTGGCCCACCCGGACCACGCTCTCTTTGCAAACTACTGCGGCTAATGTACATATAAACATACAGGTATCTCTTCTTTCAACCACGTGCATTGACAATGCGCTTCAAGGGACACTTTATTACCTAATTGCTCAGTTGTTTATTGTTGGATTTTTATGCAACTTTCAGGGTAGTTTGATATAATTTGTCTTTAAACGAATCTTAAATTACAACACTGTACGATGAGGACAAATGCCTTAAAAACGGCATCGAAATTGAAAATTTTATTTTTTTTTCTTGTGGAAAAAGGGGGCGTGGCAGCAAAAAAATTTTAATGGCACTTTATTTATGCTGTCCCTAGGAAGCTTCGTACCCAAATTGGTGGTCGTAAGTGCCATAGTTACGGAGATATTCGCGGAAAACATCAATTTTTTTCGAGGTGTCTTTGGTTTTTTGCTTCTTTCGGGGGCGGTAGGGGGCGTGGCACTGATTTGAAATAAACTTGATCTGCTCGCGAAAGTTACTGAATTTTTATTACAAATTTGGTGGTTCTAGCTCTTGTAGTTTAAAAGATCCAGGTGTTCATACAGACGGACGGACAGACGGACATGGCTATATCGACTCGGCTGTTGATGCTGATCAAGAATATATGTACTTTATGGGGTCGGAAAAGCTTCCTTCTGCCTGTTACGCACATCTGGCTTCTGACAAACCTAATAGCCCCCTATACTCTTTTTAAGAGTACGGGGTCTAATAATAGTGCTAAATTAAAACAAGTAAGAAAAGTACAGTCGAACCAGCCCGACCGTATAATACTCTCTGCTTTTATTCCCAATTATAATGTCAACATCAGTATCTGGATATTACAATAGACAGTTCTTGTATTAGAACACGTTACAACAAAAAAAGGCAATTTATAATCGAACATACATGTTTGTCTGTATGCACATGCAAAATGACGTTATATGTATGCACATATATATGTATATATGTGTGTATGTATACTATTGCCGCCACACATGCATCAAAAGAGTTCGAATATATGCTTTTATGTTTCTGTCGTGCTCGCACTCACGCATTGACTTAAATATTATATTTATAATCGGTAGCTCTGTTGTTTACTGTTGGATTTTTATGCAACTTTCAGGATAGTTTGATATGATTTGTCTTCAAAGGAATCATAAATAACAATACTGTACAATAAGAAGAAACGGCATGCAAGTTTAAAAAGTTTTTTTTTTCCTACGGAAAAAGGGGGCGTGGCCGCCAACAATTTTTAATGGCAATGCATTTATACTGTCTCTAGGAACCTGCATACCAAAATTGGTGTTCCTAAGTGCCGTAGTTACTGAGATATTCGCTTTAAACATCTATTTTTTCCGAGGTATGTTCAGTTTTTTGCTCATTGTGGGCGAATGGGGCGTGGCATCGAAAAAAAAAAAGATTCTTGTATCGACTGATTAAATATCGAGTCGATTGAGACCAAACTCGAATTTGTAGCTCTTACCATCTCTGAAATCTGTGTGTTCATACGGACAGACAGACGGACAGACAGACAGACAGACAGACAGACGGACAGACGGACATGGCTATATCGACTCGGCTTGTGACGCTGATCAAGAATATATATACTTTATGTGGTCCGCCACGCCTCCTTCTGCCTGTTACATACATTTGCACAAACCCAATATACTCTTGCAGAGAGTATAAAAAAACAAGTAAGAAAGGCTACAGTCGAGCGCGCCGACTGTAAAAGACCCCGTACTCTCCTTGTATTCGAAATTAATATTTGAATACGACTGTAATTTAAAATTTAAGTTTTAAAATTAAATTTAAAAAAAAATTTTAAATCAGTCACTGATGGGATTTGAACCCGCGTTTACTGACGCAAGTTCCATATCATGCTGCCCTACTAGTTGCACCACTACATTCATTACGCGCTTCATGGGCTACTTTGTTGTTTAATTGCTCAGTTGTTTATAGTTGGATTTTTATGCAACTTTCAGGTTAGTTTGATATAATTTGTCTTTAAACAAATTTTGAACTACTATACCGTACTACATTACCAAATGCTTTAAAAACGGCATGTAAGCTTGAAAAATTTGCTTAATTCTTGTGGAAAAAGGGGGCGTGGCAGCAAAAAATTTTAATGGCATTGCATTTATGCTGTCCCTAGGAACCTGCGTACCCAAATTGGTGGTCGTAAGTGCCATAGTTACGGAGATATTCGCGGAAAACATCAATTTTTTTCGAGGTGTCTTTGGTTTTTTGCTTATTGCGGGGGCGGTAGGGGGCGTGGCACTGATTTGAAATAAACTTGATCTGCTCGCGAAAGTTACTGAATTTTTATTACAAATTTGGTGGTTCTAGCTCTTGTAGTTTAAAAGATCCAGGTGTTCATACAGACGGACGGTGACGGACAGACGGACATGGCTATATCGACTCGGCTGTTGATGCTGATCAAGAATATATATACTTTATGGGGTCGGAAAAGCTTCCTTCTGCCTGTTACGCACATTTGGCTTCTGACAAACCTAATAGACCCCTATACTCTTTTTAAGAGTACGGGGTCTAATAAAAAATAATAAAAGAGAATATATGGGAGATAATAGGCACTGTTGAGAAATTGATTGAAAAAGTACGTAGGCAAACTAGGGTTAATGTGACAAGCTACAGATGTTTACTTACGACAATAACAAATGTAATCAAGAAAAACGGAATTACCGGCCAACACCAAAAACAAGATAAATGAGCGCGGTAAAACAGATGAGAGCGCGTCGAAAGCGTAAATAAAGAAGAGAGCACGAAGATAGTTACGAGATAAAATTCTACACAAACAAAATGTTAGTGCAAGCAACGGCGTAAATTTACAAAAACAAATTCACAGCGACAAGCAAGCGCAGAAATAAATAAAACAGAATGTTTGGCTGTGGACTTGTTATTGCCTTTAAAACACAAATTATTTAAAATTGGCTTTATAGTTAATTTAAACAATGTATCAACACAACCGATGTATCGCACACTGTTACTAAAGGATTAAGCCAGAAAAATCAAACAAAATTGAGTGTTTAAACGAGGAAGAACTGGAAAATAGTAAGAAACGATGTAAAACACGTCCGTCAACGAGAGCGAATCGAATCGTCGAGGCTTCTCTAGGCAGTGCTAACATGTCGAAATTTGTTAACAGAGGCACTCCGCAAGGAGGTGTCCTATCCCCAATACTATGGAACATAGCAGTCAATCAGCTGCTGATGGCCCTCGACAGCGATGGATGCAGGGTAGTGGCATACGCAGACGATGTAGCCATCGCCTTCTCAGGCAAACTCGCTACCTATCTGGGTTCACAAACAATGGACTAAAGTCAATCCAAGCAAAACCGAACTAGTCCTATTTACTAATAAGTACAAAATACCGTCTCTCAGACTTCCCACTCTTAAAGGCGAAGTTCTCAAACTCAGTGAGAATGCCAAGTATCTAGGCATTTTTCTTGATTAAAAAAAGTAAACTGAAAAGCCTGCATTGAGGACAGAGTGCAAAAGACCTCAGTTGCCCTCTTTACATGCAGAAAGACCATAAAATGGGGCTTGACCCCTCTCATCTACCGCTGGCTGTACAGCTATTATTCGTCCAATCCTCCTATATGGAGTATTAGTCTGGTGGAAGGCTCTCAAAAAGAGGACTATCATGACCACTACAGTGTATTTCAGGCTGAAAAATCTGCCATAAAAGAAGCACTTACTACTGTAGTACGTTCATATGTTGGCCTGATCGGATCACTATATCATATAACTCCTATAGGAGCAATTGGTTAAAAAAAATTTTTTTTTGAGCTATGTCCACCACATTTATCCTATATGCATTTAGTAATAAAAGCCATATGCAAACCAAATTTCATTCATTTCATATTACATCTTCTGACCAAATTTTATCCAGAACGGACTATTATATCTTATAGATTGGCAAAAATCCTCTTGCTGAACCCTCCCCGACCGGATGAAGCACTGTCACTTGCCATCCAATGCAGTGTCTAACTAAGGCTGGGAATGGTACCTGTGTACGCCAAGGCGTATCAAGAAAACCGAACCCGAAACATGGCTAGAGGTAGCCTTGCAGTACGTATATTATGCTAGGGGTGGCACCCTGAATAAATGAGCCGGTGGAGGCTCTACATGGAATGTTCACTACGAGAATCAACCGGGTCTGGGATGACTTGGCGGGAGCAGGCCAGGTCTTTTGTACAGCCACTGCCGAAAACGAACGCAAACTGACCCGCACAGGTGCTGCAGTCGAAGTAGACTCGGACCTTAACAGTGTGGTGTCAATAACAAAGACAGAAGAAGAGAGCCTTGTACGCTCCGCTGTACGTGGTTCCAGCTCCGTGCGCAGGGAAGGGCCAAAACGTGCAACTAAGGAGGGTTTGAAGGCCAAATCACAACACAAAGCGGCCCTCAAAATTCAAAGCCCACTCCAAGGTGCAGTGGATCTGTCCCCAGAGGACATGGCCAAACTGACCTGGGCGACGCAGCGGATAGAGGAGAGCCGCAGGCACTTCGAGAAGATGCCGCAAATGCAGGCGTCTTCCGAAGAATTTGCCAACAAAGTTGAGGAGATGATAGCAGCGAAGGGGCAGCGCGCGACCGAGAGCACGGGAGCTAAGGAAGCCCCGGTTAGCAAGCGCGAAACGCCCAAATAAGCCTAAGAAAAAGGCCACGATGAAGGAGGTCGCTGAACGACATCTCATCGTTGCTCTCATTGATAGAAGAGATGACGGCGGCAAGATCTCGGAGGAAAGGTGGAAAACCATCCACGGATTGCTTGTTAGCCGACTTATGGCAAGAGTGGAGGAGGAACCTCCGGTTCCTACCTTTGACGGTGCTGGATGGCTCAACGGGACCATGATCCTCAAATGCAAGGATGATCCGACGCTCAGCTGGCTGAGGCAATCGGTTTCTATGATGAGTGAGGTGTGGGAGGAGGCCAGACTGGGAGTGGTAGACAGAGGTGGTAAGGACGTGCCCACGAGCAACTGGATGGTCCTGCATGCTGGCGCCTTCTCCGAGGCAGATGGAGGTCAGCATGTCATCCTCCAAATAAATAAGGAACGGAGGACATGCTCTACGCACGCTACGGGAAAATGGAGTGGGGTCTAGGGAGCGTCCTTCTTCGCCTGAAGAAACGACATACGCAAGACAAAGATGCACATACGCTAAAAGCTGGGGAGGTGAAGAGAGACCTTGGCCTCGAATCAGTCCCCGAAGCCGCATAAAACTTTTCTATCGACTTCGAAGACGAAGACGACGAAGTGGAGGACCTGACCATAGTAGTCAGCTGTAGGCGAGGAAGTAACTCCGGATGCGGGTGTTACAGCTCAGACCTACATAAAAGCAATTTGGCGTTAGCGGAGCTCTTGTTAGCCTTGGACCCAGGGCCCGTCAACGTAGCCTTAGTCCGGGAGCCGTGGATAGTGACAGGCAATTTCGTGGAGGGGCTAAGGTCACACAACTACAATACGTTCCACTCAGCTACGGTTAGCAATACAAGAGCCGCCGTACTAGTACGGAAAGGCATTCACGCTTAGCTAATGTCTAATTATAGTACAGATGACCTGGCAGCAGTCCTGCTGGAGAGCGGGAAGAAGCGCATGATAGCAGCCTCATGCTATTTGGTGCATAACAGGTCAGCACCCCCAACAGAACTAGAGAGACTATCCAGTGAGACCGTCTCCTACGCACCCTAACTGATAGTCGGAACAGACGCCAACGCCCACCATAGCGTATGCGGATCACCTGACACCAATATCAGAGGTGAGTCTCTTTTTTAATTTATTATAAACTCTAGACTAAGCATAGCAAACATTGGGGAGGTACACACTTGCGTAGGTCCCACCTCCTCTAATGTACTGGACCTCACACTTGGGTCGGGCGCTTGCATTGAGAAATGGAGGGTCCTTCTCAGACCACAAGGTGATACTATTCGAGTGTAACTTTAGTAACATTCCGAAATATGACTCATTTAGGAAACCAAGGAACAGGAACTGGGAAAAGTTCAGCAGACGAGTAAGAAGTATGTTAGGGGGGCCGGGCGAAATAAAGTCTGCACGTGATATAGAGTCTTCTCTTATGAGCGTAAGCAAGACCCTCCGAAACTCCTTTCTAAAGGCGTGTCGTCCCTCGAACCAAAAAAGGAGATCGAGACCACCATGGTGGAACTCATATCTATCATCTCAGAGAACGAATCTCATTGATATGTTCAACTTTGGACTGTTCGACAACTGTTCCACTTGGAGTCGAAGCCCGAAACAGCAAGACTTAGAAGGCTGCTATCCTAACAGCCTGCCATTCAAAGTCAGTTCAAGCTCGAAAATGGTGTCTGGACTGAAAGCAGTGAGGAAACTCTGGAAGCTCTTATGTCCACCCATTTCCCGGAGTCGGTGGAACTATCAGACGCGGCAGAACACCAAAACATTCCCTGCGGTGATTACCAACTCCCCATGAAAATATTTACAGCTCAAAAGTTAAGAGTTAAGGCCATTGACTCCTCCGTGAGTATTAAGAGCCCAGGTCTTGACGGTATAATTCCAGCTATGCTGCAGACCACAAAGGAAGTGATCATTCCATAGCTGCTCAAGATCTCCAGAGCATGCCTTACAACAGGACATATCCCTATCAACTGGAGAACAGCAAGAGTAGCATTTGTACCCAAAGCGGGTAAATGCAGTCACAGCAGCCCGAAGAACTACAGGCCTATAAGCCTGACGTCCTTCTTGCTAAAGACAATGGAGAAACTTTTGGAACTCCACATTAGGAGCAGTGTGAGGGGAAGGCTGTCCACAAATCAGCACGCCTACACCAAGAGGAAATCGGTGGAAATAGCACTATGTTCGCTGGTAGCTTCCATCGAAAGAGCCTTCTATCATCAGGAATACCCACTGGGAGTCTTCGTAGACATATCGGGAGCGTTCAACAATGTAAGCACTGAAGCATCGTTAAGAGGCTTGTGTCAATAGACTCTCACCCAACTGTCGTACACTGGATACACAATCTCCAAATCTGTAGGAGCGTCCAGTCGGATTGGGGAGCAGCCACAGCGACTAGAGGAGGGAATAAGGGCACCCAGCAAGGTGGAGTCCTTTCGCCACTGCTGTGGAATCTAGTAGTAGACGAATTAATTAAGCAATTTGATAAGGAGGCCCCAAAAATAACTGCTTATGCAGACGACATAAGCATAATTATTAGGGGAGTCTGCCCGTCAACCCTCAGCTCAATCCTGGGTAGGACACTCAGGGAGATATGCAGATGGGCACACAGTGCCGGTTTGCATATCAATGCGGACAAGACGGACCTCATCCTCTGCGGTACAAGGTACCGCAATGGATCCCCCCGACACTAAACGGCGTCCGACTAGAGGCAAAGATACCTGGGGACAGTGTTGGATAGCAAGCGCACGTGGAGGTGTAATGTTGAAGAAAGGGTGAAAAAGGCAACCATAGCGCCGCATGCATCCAAGAAGATGCTCAGCTGCACATGGGGCCTTTCACCTCGCCTAATACACTGGATCTACATTGCGATTGTACGTCCTACACTGCTTTACCTAGCCCGCATGGAAAAGGTACAAAGTCAGACGCTCTCTGTATCACAGGAGCGCTTTGAAGTACCCCAACTAAAGCCCTTCAGACACTGATAGGGGTTCCACCTTTGGATCTGCAAGCCCAGCTGATGACGATTTGTCTCTACAAGGCTATGGGAACAGTGCCATTGGGAGGAACATGCCCAGACACACAGACTACCTATTCCCCAAGGAATGTCAAGATGTCAGTGTCAAATCGCATCTGGGTCCCAATGATAGGACCATTTGTCAACGACAGCGAAGCAGTCATGTGAATATCTACACGGACGGTTCCAAAATGCAGCATTTTTCAAGCAGAAGCGTTTGCAATCGGGAAGGCGGCAGAGTTGGCAATGTAGATGCATACGAGTGCCGTACTATATCTAACGTATATATACTAGTGGATAGCCAAGCGGCTATTAAGTCTGTGACGTCATCAACTCTGAGCTGAGCTGAGCTCTGACCAAGTCAGTGCACATTTACTGGGTTCCAAGCCACCGTGGCATATCTGGAAATGAAGAGGCTGACACACGCGAGTTATGCCATTAGCATCACCATCCAGACTTTCAGCTGACTTAAAAGGTTTACAATCAACTTTAATGTAAAAAGAATAAATACCGAAAGTGTCACAAGATTAGTTCACAGCCATGCCGACCACTGACCATTAACCCAAAGTGTCATAAGAATTGTTGACATTTATTAACTCTATTGAACCTCCATGTAAACAATCTCCAATAACCCAGCATAAGTAAAACCCACTATTGTAAACATAAATATTTTGGCGCAGCTCTCGCTGCATATTGTAAACATAAACATTTTGGCGCAGCTCTCGCTGCATAATGTATACACATAGAATTAAATAAGACGACAACCGAGATTTGATCGGAACCCTAGATTGTATAACAGTTGAGTTGTTTTTTGACACTCAAATAAAGTACATGTATTAACGCAAAACCGCTTTATACCAATTTATTTGTATTCGCCGTAGAACCGCTTTATACTTATTTGTATTCGCCGTAGAATCGCTTTATACTTATTCGTATTCGTCGTGAAACCGCTTTATACAATAATATTCGTATTCGCCGTAAACCGTATACATAATTCGCGCCAAAGCTGACGTCGTGCTTCCCATGCATATGGAAGAAGACGTCGCAATCTCGCTGAGATCACTGCACAGTGGTCTTGAGAAAAGTTCAAAAGATCGCTTCGATTGTATGTGGAGAGACACAACAATATGCAAAACATCAAAGATTATGTGTAATAAACACAACACCCACGTCAGTCGGTACATACTGCATCTTCCTCGAAAGGAATGCAGGCTGTTGGTGGGTCTACTTACACTCACTCAAGGATGTCTCCAAAAGGGAGTTTAGAGACCTGCTTGCCTTTGCAAAGCATGCTCACATCCTGACAGACTTCAAGTAAAAGATTCCTTCACGACAGTACTACTAAGGGCCACCTAGTGGCCTATGCCCTGCCCTTTCGAAGGGTGTCAGGCTTAACCTAACCTTACCTATATAGCTGTCATAGGCACATTCGATAAAAATGCTTAGTATGAAAATTTTCCATGTATATCGAACGATTTCAGTAATTTCTCGCAATATGCATTTGTTATTATTTCCAATGTGTTGACAAAATTTCTTTCAAATCGTTACTACTACTATATCATATAGCTGCCATAGGAACAATCGGTTAAAATACATAGTATTTTTAATGTATATTGATCAATTTTAACCAAATTCATACAATATTCATTCATTATCATTCCCTAATGCTTACAAAATTTCATTAAATCGGACTACTATGTCATAAAGTTACCGTTGGTACAATTAGTGATTAAAATAATTAACGCAATATGCGTGACTGCAAGTGTATTTAACCTTCGGCTAGCCATTTTATCTTTTTTTCTCGACTGATTTGTCCTATGAAAGCTATAGACTATTATTGTCTGATCAGGATCAAACTTGATGAAGATATTTATAATCAAGATATAACATAACATAAGTTTGGTTGCGATTGCTTAACTAAAACAATATATCTTCAAAGAAATTTCCTATTTCGACGGATTTTTCCATTGCGAACAATAGTATAAATAGTAAATATGTCAGATTTTAAGCAAATTTGGTAAATACGCTATAATTGTATTGTATAATTGAGATCCATGTGTTCAAATGGTCGGACGGACGGACATTGATATATTAACTTACCTGTTGATGCTGATACTGAATATATATATATGTAGATAATTTCGGCGAGACGAAGACTAGCGTTTCAAGTTTTTGTACTCTCTGCAAGAGTATATTGGGTTTATGCAAATGTATGTAACAGGCAGAAGGAGGCGTGGCAGACCCCATAAAGTATATATATTCTTGATCAGCACAAGCAGCGTCGCTATAGACATCTGTCCCTCCGTATGAACACACAGATTTCAGAGATGGTAAGAGCTACAAATTCGAATTTGGTCTCTATCGACTCGATATTAAGTCAGTCAATACAAGAATCATTTTTTTTTTTTTGATACCACGCCCCATTCGCCCACAATCAGCAAAATACTAGACATACCTCGGAAAAAATAGATGTTTAAAGCAAATATCTCAGTACTTAGGAATACCAATTTTGGCACGAGGGTTCCTAGAGACAGCATAAATGCTTTGACATTTAAAATTTTGGATTGCGACGCTCCCTTTTCCCGTATGAAATAAAAAAACTTTTCAAACTTGCATGCCGTTTTAAAAGCATTTGTTCTTATCGTACAGCATTGTTATTTAAATTTTGTTTGAAGACAAATTATATTAAACTATCTTGAAAGTTTCATAACAATCCGACCATAAACAAAAAAGAAAATAATACAGCGTTGTCCGTGCCGACCAATAGTATACATAAACACATATGTTAACGCCAAACGAATTTGTATGTGCATTTAGACAAACACATGTATATGCGATTATGCTTAGTTTTATTTTTGTTTTAACGTGTTCTAATACAAGAACTATCTATTGTTATATTCGGATACCCATTTTAACATTATAATTGGGAATAAAAGCAGAGCAAAGTATTATACGGTCGGTCGCGTTCGACTGTACTTTACTTATTGGTTAATGTATTGAAGGAAGCGCTTCCGGCGTATGTAACAAGCAGAAGGAGGCATGGCAGACCCCATAAAGTATATAAATTCTTGATCAGCATCAACAGCCGAGTCGAAATAGCCAAGTCTGTTTTTATGCAAACTAGTCTCTCATGATGAAACTTGATAGAGACGTGTATTCTCTTTGCATGCAGTTCATATGTTAATATCGGCCAGATCGGATGGCCAAGCTCTCATAGGAACAATCAGTTGAAAAACATTTTTTTTGAGCTACCTTCGCCTTCTCACTTCATATGAATTTAGTACAAAATCTCATGGGCAACCCAAATTTTATCCAGATCAGACCTCAATATCATATAGCAACCATAGGAATGTTTCCATGTTTCTTGTTAAACTAATTTTTGACCAATTATGGCTGATATTGTTATGCCGTTCCAATCAAACTTAGTGAGTTCTAGTACGACGTATTCAAATATGTAAACAGCAGCAAGCTTTTTCATTTGTTTAATATTTCATCAAAATATAAACCCTTTAATAGTTCAAGAAAATTTTAAAGTTGTTAAGCCTAGGCATTTTATCATGAATTTAGCGCCGCTTGAGCTTTTCTAGCCCATTTAGTCTTTGATATATTTTTATGCTCCGGAATCAAAAGGAACACAGGAGTCTCTTAGGATTGTCAGAAGCGAAACGTACGTAAAAGATAAAAGGAAACTTTTGCGACACAACGGAGTATATAAGTTCTTGGCCAGCATTAACAAATGAGTTGATATAGCGATGACTGTCTGTCCTCCTATCCGTCTGTACGTATGAACTCCTGGATATTTGGGATTATAGCCAATAAATTTGTAATGAAAGTCCGTCTTTATGTTAGGCAGATCAAGTTAATTATACCCGTTACTCGTAGAGTACAAGGGTATATTGTAGTCGTTGGAATCTATGTAACAGGCAGAAGGAGGCGTGGCAGACCCCATAAAGTATATATATTCTTGATCAGCATCAACAGCCGAGTCGATATAGCCATGTCCGTCTGTCCGTCCGTCCGTCTGTCCGTCTGTCCGTCTGTATGAACAAAAGGATCTCAGCAATTATAAGAGCTAGAAAGACCCAAGAGGTCGCAAATGAAAGATACATTTTGCAAGCAGTACAAGTTTGTTTTTGTTTTTTGACACGCCCACTTTAGGGCGTTCTGTGTTCATATAAAGGTAAAAGGTGGTTAAAATATCATGTTTTAGTTTAGAAAACTTTTTTGTTAGTTACGCTATCCAAACCAAATTCGCATAGGATGTACATATCCATGGCGTACATAAGCTGACCAAGTTTGATCTAAATCGGACTACTATATCGTATAGCTCCCATAGGAATAATAGGTCAAAAATTCGCTTTTAAAATTAATTTGTATGAAAATTTTTTGTATTTACCAAGCTATCTTAATGAAACTGACACAGAATATATTTATCAGAAAAATAAACGTACTGACCAAGTTTGATCCAAATCGGACTACTATATCGTATAGCTCCCATAGGAACAATCTGTCAAAAATATGCTCTGACCATAAATTTGTGTGAAAATTTTCTGTGTTTTCCAAGCTATCTTAGCCATCCCCTAAACTATTGCACTAATATTATTATCATTACCCATTGTTAATTATATATTGAAATTGAGTAACGGGTATCCTAAAGTCGCGAGGCGACTATAGCATTCTTTCTTGTTTTAAGTTATCATCACGCTTCCTATCAACCACGTAAATGGTAAAACACCATTTGCATATCATCATAAGTTGTGTAGAGTACCATTAAAACTGTTCTAAACGAGTATAGCTCCAATAAGACTTTCTTGTTTTTACAGAGGAACAAATTGTAATTAGTGTGGAGTCAGTGCCTCATTTTTATTATACCCTTGCAGAGGGTATATTGTTTTTGTCACGATGTTTGTAACGCATTGAAGGAGCGTTTCCGACCCCATACAGTAAATATATTCTTTATCAGCATCAACAGCCGAGTCGATATAGCCATGTCCGTCTGTCGGTCTGTTTCTATGCGAACTAGTCTCTCAGTTTTAAAGCTATCGTGATGAAACTTGGTACACATGTGTATCGTCTCTGCACGCAGTTCATATGTTAAAATCGGCCACTATATCATATAGCTCCCATAGGAACAATCGGTTCAAAAAAAATTTTTTTTTTTAGATAGCTCCACCAAATTCATCCTATATGCATTTAGTACTAAATCCCACGTGCAAATCGAATTTCATCCAGATCGGACCACTATATCATATAGCTGTCATAGGAAAAATCGGTCAAAAATGCTGAAAATGCTTAGTATGAAAATTTTCAGTGTCTTTTGAACGATTTGAACCAAATTCTCAAAATATGCATTCTTTAGCATTTGCCACCAGCTGAAAATTTTCAATGTCTCTTGAACCAATTGAACCAAATTTTCGAAATATGGATTGTTTACCATATTCAACCTGCTAACCAAAGTTTATCCAGATCGGACCACTATATCATATAGCTGTCATGGGAACAATCGGTTGAAATGCTTAGTATGAAAATTTTCGATGTCTATTGAACGATTTCATCCAAATTAATGGAATATGCGTTTGTTATTATTCCCAATATGTTGCCCAATTTCATTCAAATCAGACTACTATATCATATAACTGCCATAGGAACAATCGGTTGATATACTTAGTATGAAAATTTTCTATGTCTATTGATCAATTTTAACCAAATTCGCACAATTTGCATTTATTATCATTCCCAACATGCTCACAAAATTTCATTCTAATCGGACTACTACATATATCACATTGCTACTGTTGGAACAATTAGTGATTAAAATAAAATTAAGGGGGGGGTAAGGGATAAACGCTAAAAAAAAACACCATTTTCATGGATTTATTGTAGCGAAACGGTTTAAGTCAATTTATTAAAAGTTACTGTATATTATAAAGTAACATTTCAAGAATATTTGATAAAATTTGCATGTAAAAATATTGCAAAATGAGCGAATGAGAGCATATTTACGTGGGCGTCTTTTCAAAAATTCATTTTGCGGTAGGCAGCATATCTCAGCGTAGAATCATCCGAAATCAAAAAAATCGAATAATTTAGTTAAAGTATGAGTTAAACTTCCCCCCAACGTTTAGTTTGACGAATTATTTTCACACAGCCATTTGGTAGTCGTTTGAAGTAAAAAGTGACCTTTTTCGAACAAATTCCGCCATTTTGTAGGTGTAAAACCACCTTAATATAAAAAAAAATTGGCGAAAAAAAAACGTTGGGGGAGGTTTTTTATATGTAGAATATGTGTACAAAATTTCAAAAGGATCGGTTTAGTAGTTTTCAAATGCCAATGCCTACGCATTTTCAAAAAAAAGTTTCGAGAAAACCGCGTTAAAAGTTTGTGACGGACTACGCGCGCAACTGAGGCGGCTCGGCTTTATGCTCTATATCTTAAAAAGTATTGCTCGGATTGACTTAAAATTTTAACACGGTATTTTTGAAGTGTTCTACTACAATTATATGCAAAAAAAATAAATCGATTTTTATCCCTTACCCCCCCTTAACGCAATATGCGTGTCTGCAAGGGTATTTAATCTTCGGCTAGCCGAAGATAACATTATTTTTTTTTTTCTGTTAAATACACTCACTGTACACTGTATAAGGTAAAAATAAAGGCGAAGATCAACTTTTAGGTTAGGCAAAAAGGTTTTGAACTCGGATGAGTGCTGACATCTGTACTTATTTTTTCATTAAGGGGGTCTTCTAGTCTAGAGTGCCGAATTTGGATTGTTTTTTGATGGCGTGTAAAAAAAAAACCTATTGATATTTTTACCATCCACTATTTTATCATGTATTAGGTATTATTTAAATTGTTTATAAAAATTAATTTAAAAAAAAAAATTAATTTTCACTAAATGCGTTCTTGAAGTGGGAAGGACAAAAAAAAGGCAGTGTCCTCGTCGCCACGATTGCAACCGTTGTGGTGATCAGAAAAAAAAAAGTTTACAAATTCTTAAAGATATTGAATGCATTTATGGCATGAACCAACAAAACTGAAATGGCGGCTTTTGAAAAAATTAGTTCGGTTTTTTCACTATTTTTTCAACTTTTTCGAATTTTTTAAACATGTTCAAAATTAAAATGTCCAGTTTTTGTTGGTTCATGCCATAGAGGTGTGTTTCAAGAATATTCATGCCAAGTTTCAAGTAAATCGGTCGATTAAGACTTGAGATATTGTGGCGACGGTATCAAAAAAAGTGGTTTCGAGAAAAACACATTTGAAGTTTTACATCCGCTTAATGCGCCATAGCAGCTACGTCACTAAAACAGCTGTAACTTCGAAAATATTTCGAATATCGAAAAATCCTTTTGGGGACATATTTTTAAAAACTTAATCTATCGAATTATAAAAAAAAATCGATTTGGACAAACCTGTAGACTAGAAGACCGCCTTAAGCAAAGTTTTGTTATATTTTTGAACACATACCTGGGTAAAGCAGCGCCTGCTACCTTGTGTAATTTAAAAAGGTCAACATATTGTGGAAGTTGAACTGATTGTGACAACCAGTCAGTAGTTTGCTCAATAGTCCAATTGTGTACCTCTGACCGCAACCAAGCATTCCATAGCTCTTTGACGGAGATATGCATGTCATCATTAAAATGAAACGCTTTTTGACGTTTTTCGTAGCCTGAATCATATTTTAACTCTTCACGAAGAAACTATTAAAACAGAATTAGAAAGTAAAATATAAAGTTTATAGATGAACAAGAAAAAACGGTTATCTTCGGCTTGCCGAAGATTAAATACCCTGAATTTTATTTTAATCACTAATTGTTCCTACGGTAGTTATATGATATAGTAGTCCAATTCGGATAAAATTTGCATACTAAACATTCCAAGCGATTGTTTTTATGGTAGCTATATGATATAGTGGTCCAATCTGGATAAACTTTGGTTAGCAGGTTGAATATGGTAAAGAATGATGAAATTTGGTTTGCACATGGGATTTAGTACTGAATGCGTATAGGATGAATTTGGTGGAGATAGGTAAAAAAAAATTTCTTTCAACCGATTGTTCCTATGGGAGCTATATGATATAGTAATCCGATCTGGCCAAGTTTCAGCAAGAGAGCTTCAAAACTGAGAGACAAGTTAGCATAGAAACAGACGGACAGAAGGACATGGCTATATCGACTCGGCTGTTGGTGCTCATAAAGAATATATATACTTTATGGGGTTGGAAACGCCTCCTTCAATGCGTTACAAACATCGTGAAAAAAAACAATATACCCTCTGCTAGGGTAAAAAATTACTATTGTTCAACCATGACTCTTGTATACCCATTACTTAGCATAAATATGTTACTAAGGGGGTAGTAAAGTTAATTCGCTGCAAATCAGGCCTATTTTTGGGAATATTTTTAGCCGACACAGTTTATTTACTTTGTTAAAATCGTTTGCGGTGTCCCTTATAGCGCACCACTGAATCAACAAAAATTTAAATTTGTTAAAATCGTTTGCGGTGTCCCTTATAGTGCACCACTGGATCAACAAAAATTTTAAAACCAAATTGATTTAAATAGTTAATGACATTTCGCACGTAATGACGTCGAGTTTTTTTTTTTTATTTTTTACAGCGTTTTGAATTCAAAATAACGATCTTTATTTGTTTTAAATATGTAAAAATTAAAAAATTAAAAAAAAACTTGACGTCATTACCTGGCCAATAAAGTTAAGAATTTCTGTAAAAAATTTCAAAAGAATCGGTTCAGTAAATTTTAAGCTTGAGTGACCTTCCTTAAAAAGGGCAAGTGTGGGAAAACGCGTTTAAAGATTTTCACCAGCGTGCAATACCACTGCAGAGGAGCATACTAAACTATCTGAATCTTTGTCAATTTAACTCCGATCAAATTTTTACACAATTATGTTAAGACATTGTAGAATAATATAAAATAATACAAATAAAATGACAAAAAAAAAAAAAATGTAAATATTTAACTACCCCCTCAAGAATGGCGTGTGATAATAATATTAGTGCTATTATTTAGGTGATGGCTAAAAGAGATTGGTAAACACAGAACACTTTTATACAAATTCACATTTTCAGAATATTTTCAAACGATTATTCTAATGACAGCAAACGTGGTATGTATTTTTAAACAATTAGTATCAGCATTTGCAAACCAGCACAATTTTAAGAAAAATAGGCAATAATGGTCAAAAAATGCAATGCCATCGGATTATAAACATATTAATTAAGAACTCGTAAACAGTTATGTGAATCGACGTAAATCAAACATTTTATTTTTCCACGAAACACAACAAGTTTTAAGTTAAAACAAAATCACATATTAACAGCGCTACATTACAGAAACAAGTATTACTTAACACCTTATAAAAAATCTAGTTGAATATATATTTATTTTCCATTTAAAATATATTCGGTAAAATATTTCAGTATTTTTTGTAAAATAAAGGTTTGAATGTAAACGTTTGAAATAAATAACAAGAAAGAAAAGTACAGACGAGCGCGCCAAACGGAATAGTACTCTCTGCTTTTATTCCCAATTATAATGTTAAAATCGTAATGTTTCTGTCTCGCTTGCACTCATGCATTGGCATCGCGCTCATATATAACCTTTTTTGCTTGTTTTCTTTATTGTTTATAGTCGGATTCTTATGAAACTTTTGGGACAGTTTGTAGTTTTCAAACAAACTTTAAATAACAATACTGTTTGATATGGGCAAATGCCTTAAAAACGGCATGCAAGTTTGAAAACTTATATTTCATACGGAAAAAAGGGGCACGTCAGCCCAAACTTTTGATGTCATTGCATTTATGCTATCTCTAGTAGCCTGTGTACCAAAATTGGTATTCCTAAGTGCCATAGTTATTGAGATATTCGCAGAAAATTTTTTTCGAGGTGTGTCAGGTTCTTAACTCATTGTGGGCGAATGGGGCGTGGCATCGAGAAAAAAATGTTATTGTATTGACTGACTAAATATCGAGTCGATAGAGACCAAATTCGAATTTGTAGCTCTTACCATCTCTTAAATCTGTGTATTCATTCGGACAGACGGACATGGCTATATCGACTCGGCTTGTGACGCTGATCAAGAATATATATGTATATACTTTATGGGGTCTACCACGCACAGTGGTTGCGCTTGTATGGGGAGAGCGGCCAAAAATACTTCTAGTGGAGATAAAATTATGAAGTTTTTTCCAAAATTCTATAAAAATATAATAAGTAATATAGCATGGCTAGATTAGTCGTATAGCCCACAAACACCCTACACCACCCCCTAATACGTAACCTCAAAAAAAAAATTAATAAAATTTAACATAAGAACAAAACAGAAGATTTATTAAAAATAAATAAAGCAAAAATAAGAAAAAATAATATTATAAATATCTAAGATTATATTTACATACATTTACTCATCTAATAACAACTGGAATGTACTGTTTAATAATTTTGTTTTTTTGGTGCAAGGAAACTTTCTTTGACCAGTAATGAAAGGGTCTGAGCTAAGTAGCAATCTATTGAATAAATCAATATTGGTTGAAATACGTGACATTTTTCTTGTATGTTGTTCCGTAAATTTTTTAATATCTTTATTTTTTGATTTCGCGGCTTCTTCTGACAATTCTCCTATGGAAACCAGTGCATAACTTATTATTTCAGGAGCATGTAGTAGAAATTCTATCAGTGTCTTTAGTTTTTCTGCATTGCTTTCATTTGTTGTGCACCAAAGATCAAAAATATATAGGCGCGTAAAAACACACCTATAAAAATTGTCTGCAAAATTCAAGTTCAATCAACCAAATCAAATAAAAACAAGAAAGAATGCTATAGTCGCCTCGCGACTTTAGGATACCCGTTACTCAATTTCAATATATAATTAACAATGGGTAATGATAATAATATTAGTGCAATAGTTTAGGAGATGGCTAAGATAGCTGAGAAAACACAGAAAATTTTCAAACAAATTTATGATCAGAGCATATTTTTGACCGACGGTTCCTATGGGAGCTATACGATATAGTGGTCCGATTTGAATCAAACTTGGTCAGATATGAACATTTCATGTTAATTTGGTTCAGAAACTGTTACTAACAAAAAATTTTTCTATACTAAAACATGCTATTTTTACCTCCTTTTACCTTTATATAAACATAGAACGCCCTAAAGTGGGCGTGTCCACAAAAACAAAAACTTGTACCGCTTGGGCATTTTATCTTTCATTTGCGACCTATCTTAATGAAACTAACACAGAATATATTTATTAATAAAATAAACATACTGACCGAGTATTATTCAAATCAAACTACTATATCGTATAGTCCCCATAGGAACAATCGGGCAAAAATATGCTCTGATCATAAATTTGTGTGAAAATTTTCTGTGTTTTTCATCTTAGCCATCCCCTTAACTAATGCACTAATATTATTATCATTACCCAATCTTAATTACATATTGAAACTGAGTAACGGGTATCCTCAAGTCGCGAGGCGACTATCGCATTCTCTCTTGTTTTTTGTTTCTATGCCTGTTTCTATGCGAACTAGTCATTCAGTTTTAAAGCTATCGTGATAAAACTTTGTACACATGTGTATTCTTTCTGCACGCAGTTCATATGCCAGATCGGATCACTATATCATATAGCTCCCATAAGAACAATCAGTTCAAAAAAATTTTTTTGATCTAGCTCCACCGAATTCATCCTATATGCATTTAGTCTAGTACTCCCACGTGCAAACCAAATTTCATGCAGATCGGACCACTATATCATAAAGCTGTCATAAGAACAATCGGTTAAAAACGCTGAAAATGCTTAGTATGAAAATTTTCAGCGTCTCTTGAACGATTTGTACCAATTTCTCACAATATACATTCTTTACCATTTTCCATCAGCTGACTATAGGAACTATCGGTTAAAAAGCATAGTAAGAAAATTTTCAAGGTCTATTAAGCGATTTCATCCAAATTCACGCAATATGCATTTGTTATCATTCCCAATGTGTTGATCAAATTTCATTCAAATCGGACTACCATATCATATAGCTGCCATAGAAACAATCGGTTGAAATACTTAGTATGCAAATTTTTTATGCCTATTGATCGATTTTAACCAAATTCACACAATGTGCATTTATTATCATTTCCTATATTCTCACAAAATTTCATTCAAATCGGACTACTATATCATATAGCTACTGTTGGAACAATTACCGATAAAAATAAAATTAACGTAATATGCGTGTCTGCAAGGGTATTTAATCTTCGGCTAGCCGAAGATAATCTTTGTTTCTTGTTATTACTTGCTCTTATATTCCTCCTTCTTCTGATAGTTCTCTTTATTTTGAATATTTCTCAGCTATCAAATCTGTTTATTTTTTAACTTCCGATCGGGATGTCCTCGTGGTTCTGGTTGATTTTAACATTGCAGGAACTACTTGGATCTCCACTCCATGCTCTGCTGTATTGACTTTCACAACACAGAATGATTTCATTGATAATTTATTTGGGTTTTCTCTATCTCAAATTAATGGCATTCCCAATTCTTTAAGTAAGATGGTTGATCTTATTTTTGTCTTAGAACCATATTTTCCCTCTGTTTTCCGTATTCCTCCCCTTTCTCTCCCTGAAAATAACCCGACTTTGGAATTGTTGATGGAATTGCCTACCCAAATGGGAAAGTCCAGTTCGAGACCTAGAAAACGTATGCGCCAGTTTCGGAAGGCTGATTTTAACAAATTAAATTAGCTTTAATCCCAAACTGACTGGTCATAGCTTTTCAAATGCAGGGCTATGGATGAAGCAGTCGCATTTTTTTAACTTACTTTAAATCATTTATTTGATCTTTGTGTTCCATCTTGTGTTCCAAATATGTTTAAATAAGCTATTTGGTTTACACGGGAATTAACACGATTTAAAAACGTAAAATTTTATAAGAATTTCAGTGAAACTGGCTCTTCCCTGGATCTCTCTCGTTATGTAATTGCTCGATCTCATTGCCTGTGCTATCGGAACTACCTTAGAAGCTGTGGTCAGAAGTTTCGATCAGGATATAGCCGATTTATTTGTTGGGTTTTTTCAATCAACTTATTGCATTCATGAAAATAATCTAAGCTTGCCTTATCCCTATAGTATCTAATTATAACTTTAGGCCATTGATCACTGAAGATTCGCTTTTGAGTGATCTAAAGGCTGTTTAACCTGTCCTTTCCCCGGGTCCGGTTGCAGTTTTTGGTTGCGTGCTCAGAAACTTTGCCGATGGCCTCTTGAAACCTTTGTATACCTTATTTAATATGCTTGTTGAGTCGTGCCGCTTCCCTGACATTTGGAAATCATCGTTTATTATTCCCCTTCATAAAAAGGGTACCAAATCTAACACTTGTAACTATAGGGGTATCTCTAAATTGCCCGCAATTCCTAAAACTTTTGAGAAATTAATTACTTCTCAATTGAAACATCTTTGTAGATCTATTGTTTTACCTCACCAGCATGGGTTTATGAAGTATAGGTCTACTACCACTAACTTATTGGCATTTGCTTCCATTGCAATACAGAGGTTTCAAAATAAATCGCAAACAGATGTCATTTACACTGATTTAAGCAAGGCCTTTTATTCTATTAATCATTGTCTCTTAATATATAAGCTTAATTCGCTTGGATTTTAAGATAAATTAATACTTTGGATTGCGAATTATTTATGTTTTAGAACTCACCTCGACACCTCGGGGGTTCCTCAAGGAAGCCATCTTAGGCCTTTGCTTTATTCATTATTCATTAATGATTTGCCTTCAGGAATTTCTAGTTCCTGGATTCTGATGTATGCCCATGTAAAACTTTGTTTGTCACGAACTGACTCTTGCCTGAGTCACGGTCTATAAAGTAATCTCGACACACTTTAAGCCTGGTGTAAAGTTAACTCACTTCATCTCAATTTTAGTAAATGTAACGTAATGTCCTATAATAACTACTTTCTCGACGGAAAGTCTCTTCAGAGAATAGAGTCGATCAATGATTTGGGTATCCTTTTCGATCTAAAACTAAAGTTTGATAAGCACATCTCTTCTGCTGCTAATCGAGCTTTTGGTGTCTTGGGTTTCATTAAGCAGTGGTCTAAGGAATTTAATCCCTACCTAACAAAAACTCTTTATGCTTTACTTACACGCCCTATTCTTGAATATGGATCGTGTGTATGGTCTCCCTAATACATGATTCATCAGGAGAGATTAGGAGCTGTACAAAAACAATTTCTTCTGTTTGCCCTTAGGAGCCTTAGCCGGAATACTAAAATTCGATTACCTTCCTTTCGTAGTAGACTTTTGTTAATTAACCTCCCTTCCCTTTCGGATCGCAGAACCATGCTTGGTGTAGTTTTCTTACACAAACTATTTAATGGTGAGATGGATTCCTCGTATTTAATTAGTTTTGCGGTTCCATAATCTGCTTCGTATATTATAGTATGTACTAACTATAATAGTCTTTCTCATTTAGTGAGTGGAGCCACTTCTTTGTCTTCTCTTGGAAGGACATTTCTCTTTTGCGTATCTAATCAATCTACATAGTATTGTTTTCCTTTAATGTTATATTGTAGTACTTAGTATTCCTTTAATATACTTTTCTATGTGCCTAATTGTCGCTTATCGTTCTCGCGTATTTCATTTCCCGCGTGCCTTATCGTTGATCACCGCGTTACTAACATTTGATTTTTTCTCTTTTTTTTCTTTTTTGTTAGGTCTGATTAGTGTTTTTCTGGGGTTTTCCTAACCCTTGCAACCAATGTTGGTTCAACGTTTCTTAATGTTTTTTATTTTTGTAATACTTCCTCAGTTAGTAAATTAATTAAACTTAATTTAAATTTTAATGTCAATTTGAAAATTTTCTTTGTTTTTAAATTTAATTTTAATATTATTTCTTACATTTTTTGTTTATTTTAAATAACATTCATTTAATTTACTTTTCGTTTTGTGTCGACTGCTCACAGTCTGACAATAAATAAAAAAATAAATATGTCAGGCAGTTTAAGTTTATTTCGAATTTTTGCCATGCCCCTACCGCCCCTGCAAAATGTAAAATCTATTTTCATTACTTTACAACTTGCAAACTTTTACGTGTACCATTATAACTATCTTCACCAAGTTTGATCCGGATCGGACGGCTATAGCCTATAGCTCCCATACGAAAAATCGGTCGAAAAGTGCACAATTGTATGAAAAATTCCCGCTAAATGGAGTACGGGGTCTTTTACAATCGGCTCGCTCGACTGTAGACTTTCTTACTTGTTTTTTTTCCTAAAATGGAGAAAAAGGCAAAGGAAGTTGCTTTAAACTGTACGATTTGATTGCAGGCAAAGTACGCTAGACACCCAGCGAAGCATTCAATTCGCAAGACTCCTATTTCAACTTATGTCGGGGATCTTTTGCACGTCGACATCTACTCTACGGACTCAAATTACTTTCCGACATGCGTGGACAAGTTATCTAAGTTGGCAGTAGTTAAAAAAAAAAGGCAACTCGTAAAATATTGGATGTATAAATACACCTTCAACAGATGTTAAATGTATTTTCTCGAACAAAATCCATTTATTGTTACAACGAACGGTCTTTAAACTCTAATACTGTTGTGTCCTGTTTTCGCGATCATTTCGGTATAACAATTGTAAATGCTCCACCAATGCACAGTATATCAAACGGGCAGGTCGAGAAGTTTCACAGCACCCTGAGCGAAATTGCTAGATGCCTAAAGTTAGCGATACTCGATACTATAGAGTACAATATAAGTGTACACTAGGTAACATGGCAGAAATTAATCAACTTATTTAATTCAAATGTCGATTCATTTGAAGCGGCTAGGAATCACGTTAAGAAAGCTAATGAAACTGAATAATTAAGTCATAATAAGAAAATTGTTAATCGTAAATATGAAGAAAGGGATAAGGTTATGGTGAAATCCAATAAACGAATTGGTAATAAAGCTATAATCGACGAGAAGCTATAATCGACGAAGACTTAGGATCAGCTTTTAAGTTTAACGGTTGAGTTGTGCACAAAGAAAATATCAAACAGATGTACAGTGGCATATACAAAAACAAAAAACATCTTAAAAAAAAAAAATAAATTTAACAACACAACAAGAAAACAAGTAAGAAAGGCCACAGTCGAGCGCGCCGACTGTAAAAGACCCCGTACTCTCCTTGTATTCAAAATTAATATTTGAATACGGCTGTAATTTAAAATTTAAGTTTTAAAATTAAATTTAAAAAAAAAATTTGAATCGGTCACTGATGGGATTCGAACCCGCGCTTACTGACGCAAGTTCCATACCATGCTGCAACCCTACTAGTTACACCACACCATTCATTTGGCAGAAATTTGATTATTTTCATTTATATATAATAATGTAGTTATTTTAAAAATAAAAAAATAATTAAATTTCTGGGTCTGTGCCGGGTTCGAACCGCAGACCATTGGCTGTTGCACCAGTTAAAATTCTTCATTTACATTTTTGTTTGAAATTTAAAAAAGTATATTAATAAGCTCCACTGTCGAGACTTGAACCTGCGCAGGATGCATAACGCGCCGCAACCCTATCAGTCGCACCACGCCCCATATTAGACAGAGATCCGGTTATTTTCATTTACATATAATATTGTTATTATATAACAAGCACAAAAAAAAATATTTAATTTCTGAGTCTGTGCCGGGCTCGAACCGCAGACCATTGGTTTAGAAACAAACGACTAACCGCAACCCAACCCTGTTGCACCAGTTATTATTGTATATTTACACTTTTTTTTGAAATTTAAAAAGTATATTAGAAAATTTCACTGTCGGGAATTGAACCTGCCAACTTATACTCAACTTATGCAGAACACGCCGCAACGCTACTAATTGCACCACCACCTTCTTGTGAGACGGCTCCGATTATTTTCATTAAGATATAATGTTGCTAAATTAAAATTAAAAAAAAATAAAAAAGCTTTAATTTTTGAGTCTGTGCCGGGGATCGAACCGCAGGTCTTGTGTTTACAAACAAGTGCGTGGCCCACCCGGACCACGCTCTCTTTGCAAAGCACTGCGGCTAATGTATATATAAGCATAGTGTTGTTCCTTTTCTTTCAACCACGTGCATTCACAACGCGCTTCAATTGATAATTTGTTACCTAATTGCTCAGTTGTTTATTGTTGGATTTTTATGCAACTTTCAAAGTAGTTTAATATGATTTATCTTTAAATAAATTTTGAATTACAATACTGTACTATATTAGCAAATGCTTTAAAAACGACATGTAAGTTTTGAGAAGTTTTTTAGTTCGTGTGGGAAAAGGGGGCGTGGCAGACCAAAATTTTGAATGACGTCGCATTTGTGTTGTCTCTAGGAACCTGCGTACCAGAATTGGTGTTCCTAAGTGATATAGTTACGGAGATATTCGCCGAAAACATCAATTTTTTCCGAGGTGTGTCTAGTTTTTTGCTTATTGCGGGGGCGGTGGGGGGCGTGGCCCTGATTTGAAATAAACTTGATCTGCTCGAGAAAGTTACGGAATTTTTATTACAAATTTGGTGTCTCTAGCTCTTATAGTCTCTGAGATCCAGGTGTTCATACGGACGGACGGACAGACGGACATTGCTATATCGACTCGGCTGTTGATGCTGATCAAGAATATATATACTTTATGGGGTCGGAAAAGCTTCCTTCTGCCTGTTACGCACATTTGGCTTCTGACAAACCTAATAGCCCCTATTCTCTTTTTAAGAGTACGGGGTCTAAAAAGGTTATCTTCGGCTAGCCGAAGATTAAATACCCTTGCAGACACGCATATTGCGTTAATTTTATTTTTATCGGTAATTGTTCCAACAGTAGCTATATGATATAGTAGTCCGATTTGAATGAAATTTTGTGAGCATATAGGAAATAATAATAAATGCATATTTTGTGAATTTGGTTAAAATCGATCAACAGACATAAAAAATTTTCATACTAGGTACTTCAACCGATTGTTCCTATGGCAGCTATATGATATAGTAGTCCGATTTAAATGAAATTTGAACAACACATTGGGAATGATAACAAAATCATATTGCGTGAATTTGGATGAAATCGCTCGATAGATATCGAAAATTTTCATACCAAGCATTTCAACCGATTGTTCCTATGACAGCTATATGATATAGTAGTCCGATTTGAATGAAATTTGGTCAACACATTGGGAATGATAACAAAAGCATATTGCGTGAATTTGGATGAAATCGCTCAATAGACATAGAACATTTTTATAGGAAGCATTTCAACCGATTGTTCCTATGGCAGCTATATGATATAGTGGTCCGATCTGGATAAAATTTGGTCAGCTGATGAAAAATGGGAGAAAAAAGCATATTGCGAGAATTTGGTTCAAATCGTTCAAGAAACACTGAAAATTTTAATACTAAGCATTTTCAGCCTTTTTAACCGATTGTTCCTATGACAGCTATATGATATAGTGGTCCGATCTGGATGAAATTTGGTTTGCAGGTGGGATTTAGTACTAAATGCATATAGGCTGAGTTTGGTGGAGCTAGCTTAAAAACCGATTGTTCCTATGGGAGCTATATGATATAGTGATCCGATCTGGCCGATTTTAACATATGAACTGCGTGCAGAGAGAATACACATGTGTACCAAGTTTCATAACGATAGCTTTAAAACTGAGAGACTAGTTCGCATAGAAACAGACGGACAGACGGACATGGCTATATCGACTCGGCTGTTGATGCTGATCAAGAATATATATACTTTATGGGGTCTGCCACCCCAATATTTTTTATACAAATTGAGCATTTCATATTTTTTCAAAAATTTTGTTAGTTGTAAACTAATCTAAGCAACAATTGTTATTGTTATTGTTACTTTTTCGACTGGATAAGCGTTTTAAAGAAACCTTTCAATAGCTTGCGCCAAAATCAAGTGGGAATTTTGAAGCTGTTCAAATTTTACAGAACCGATTGAAGGGGGCGAGTAGTTATCATGTAAAGATTGTAACTCCAAAGTTTTATAAAAACAGTCTATACAAAGGCTTAAAAGTTATTACTCGAAGCTTTGGTCCAACAAAGCTATTCTTAGCTGATAACATAGTGCTAAAAGCTCCATGTGGTTGCTGACGTGGCGTCCGATTATTGGTAGAAATGCAATATCTTTACGATGGGCAAGCTCAATCTCTTGGAGTAGATCGTGGGACCATTAGTATCCAAAAACTCACAGAAGAACTACACGCACGGTGTTTTTTTAAATAATTATTAATTAATTAATTATTAATAAATTAATTAAAAAACACCTTTGTCAATCTTCGGAGGATCGCTAAATTAAGCTTCCACAATAAAAAAAAAGTAAAGAAAATTCCAGCGCGGCTGACCGTATTGTACTCCCTGATTTTATTCCCGATTATAATGTTAAAATCGGTATCCAGGTATTACAATAAATAGTTCTTATATTACAACACGTTAAAACAAACAAAAAAGAAACGTAAAGCCGAATGACCCCGACCGTATAATATTCTCTGCTTTTACTTCCAATTATGATGGTAAAATCGGTATCCGGATATTACAATAGATAGATAGTTGAGACAAAAAAAACTAAGCATAATCGAACATACGTATGTATGTTTGTCTGTATGCACATACTAATTTGTTTGACGTTAAATGTATGCCCATACATATGTATGTATATACGTATGTACAGTGACGAACACAATTATTGGCACAGCAGGTATTTTCAACTTTCTAGCATATTTTTATGTAGATTTAAAAGTATATTTAATAAAACAAAAAAATTAGCTAAATAGACTAGAGTATTCATCAAACGAAACCAAAAATTATTTTTAATAAACTTAAACGTATAATTATCTAAAATTAATTAACTGAAACTAATCGTCAATTTCATCGAACAAAATTATTGGCACAACCATAGAAAACACTTAAAAATATAATAGAAAAAATTAGCAAAATTTATAATAAATATATTTTTTTAAGTCATCATTCAAAATATTTATTTTTGTTACGTTAATAACAATAGGAGCTTATGTAACAAAATTGGAATTGCTAAATGCCATAGTTACTGAGATATTCGCCGAAAACATAGATTTTTTCCGAGGTGTGTCCGGTTTTTGGCTTATTGTGGTCGCATGGAGCGTGGCATCAAAAAATAAGAAACAAGATTCTTGTATTGACTGACTAAGTATCGAGTCGATAGAGACCAAAAAAAATTTTTTTTACTAAAAAAAAATTTTTTTTTACTAAAAAAAATGGTTAAAATGAAAAATCGACTTTTTTGGGGTTAAATTTTTTAAAAAACAAAATTTTGAAAAAAATTCAAATACTTTTCCAAAAAAGTCGATCGTTCAAGTACACGAGATTTTCAATACGAATACTAAAAAAAACAAGAAAAAAAGGTTATCTTCGGCTAGCCGAAGATTAAATACCCTTGCAGACACGCATATTTTATTTTAATCGCTAATTGTTCCAACAGTAGCTATATGATATAGTAGTCCGATTTGAATGAACTTTTTCGAGCATATAGGGAATGATAATAAATGCACATTGTGCGAATTTGGTTAAAATCGGTCAATAGACATAGAAAATTTTCATACTAAGCATTTCAACCGATTGTTCCTATGGCAGCTATATGATATAGTAGTCCGATTTGAATGAAATTTGGTCAACACATTGGGAATGATACCAAATGCATATTGCGTGAATTTGGATGAAATCGCTCAATATACATAGAAAATTTTCATACTAAGCATTTTAACCGATTGTTCCTATGGCAGCTATATGATATAGTAGTCCGATTTGAATGAAATTTGGTCAACACATTGGGAATGATACCAAATGCATATTGCGTGAATTTGGATGAAATCGCTCAATATACATAGAAAATTTTCATACTAGGCATTTTAACCGATTGTTCCTTTGGCAGCTATATGATATAGTGGTCCGATCTGGATAAAATTTGGTCAGCTGATGGAAAATGGTAAAGAATGCATATTGCGAGAATTTGGTTTAAATCGTTCAAGAGATACTGAAAATTTTCATACTAAGCATTTTCGGCATTTTTAACCGATTGTTCCTATGACAGCTATATGATATAGTGGTCCGATCTGGATGAAATTTGGTTTGCAGGTGGGATTTAGTACTAAATGCATATAGGCTGAGTTTGGTGGAGCTAGCTCAAAAAAAATTTTTTTTGAACCGATTGTTCCTATGGGAGCTATATGATATAGTGATCCGATCTGGCCGATTTTAACATATGAACTGCGTGCAGAGAGAATACACATGTGTACCAAGTTTCATCACGATAGCTTTAAAACTGAGAGACTAGTTCGCATAGAAACAGACGGACAGACGGACAGACGGACAGACGGACATGGCTATATCGACTCGGCTGTTGATGCTGATCAAGAATATATATACTTTATGGGGTCTGCCACGCCTCCTTCAATGCGTTACAAACATCGTGACAAAAACAATATACCCTCTGCAAGGGTATAAAAAATGTTGAAAATCGGTTGACAAGTTTTTGAGTAACAGTACTTTTGATAAAAAGTCATTCCGAGATAATCGCATTCAAAGTTGTGTTTTGATATTAGCCGCGCACCAAATTCCATTGGAAAAACTGCTGTAACTTGAAAACTACTGGTCCAATCAAGATGAAATTTTGCACAGTTGTTATCAAATGTATATACTTTCAGAATATGCACAAAAAAAGTGCATTTTGGGACGCCCAACTTTGTATATAACCCCTTAAACATCGCTTTAAACGTCTATTTTATCCGAGGTATGTCTAGTTTTTTGCTCATTGTGGGCTCATTGGGGAATAGGGGGTGGCATCAAAAAAAAAAAAAAAATTCTTGTATTGGCTGACTAAATATCGAGTCGATAGAGACCAAACTCGAATTTGTAGCTCTTACCATCTCTGAAATCTGTTTGTTCATACGGACAGACAGACAGACAGACGGACATGGCTATATCGACTCGGCTTGTGACGTTGATCAAGAATATATATACTTTATAGGGTCTGCCACGCCTCCTTCTGCCCGAAGTTTTAAAATTAAGTTTTAAAGAAAATTTAATATCAAGTCACTGATGGGAATCAAACCCGCGCTATCAGACTCAGGTTCCAGAACATACTGCAACCCTACTAGTTGCGCCACTCCATACATTTGACCCGATTATTTTCATTTACATATAAAAAAAATATATATATAGTTATATATCGACAACCCTTTGCATAAGCACAATTCCATTATATTCCTATTGTAAACAATTACACTTTAAACATAAACTCCCAAAAACTCTTAATGTTATATTCCTATTGTAAACAATTGTACTCTAAACATAAATTCCCAAAAAATCTTAATGTAAACATTCCCGTCAAAATTAACCTAAACATAAAAATTGTAAGACGATATCAGAATCGCCAAGCCGTGAGAAATGCGAATTCAGCATCCTTGCAAGCTCAGAACCTAAAGTCCAAAGTCCATAATGAATGTCACATGAAAAGCTCACTAATACATACAAACATTTAGCGTATAAATATCCCCATACAGCCTTCTGTCAAGTTAGTTCTAATCTTGCCGCCGAAGCCTGTACTCTAATATTGTATTACTTCGATTCAAATAGTGCTTGTTAAACTCCGACTGTAAACCTAGTAATAAAGTAAAATAAAGTGTAATCCAAAATAAAATTATTTTTTTTTGGGTATCTCGGTCGTGAAACATATAATTGGCGCAGCCGGTAGGATCAGTGCAAAAGTGAACGACTCCTTAATTAAAAAGGACAATTCCAAAAAGCAATACTGATCCGCCAAAGAATTTACGTGACGCGTAACTCAACAAACAAGACTTTCTACAAAAAATATAGATCCTTTGGACTATAAGAAATCTTGTACATAAATACTTATTTCTGGGCCTTGCAAATCATTCAATTGATCCCTGCAAGCAATAAGTATTCTAATACAACAAAACCAAATACACCACAACAACAATGACGCTAGAACTTTCTGAAAACCAACTTAAACAAGCATTGGCAGCCCTACGACAATTGCCCACATTCAACGGATCCCCTGAGAATTTAAGTGCTTTCATCAGAAGAGTTGACTACATCCTTACGTTATATCCAACCCAGGATGTGAGACAACATAGTATCCTGTTTGGAGCCATCGAGATGCAGTTATCAGACGACGCACAACGAATTTCACAATTATCACATGCCAACATCTGGTCCGAACTACGAGCAGCTTTGATTAGCGAACTCAACGTCCAGACACCATGCGAAGAATTATTACGACGCTTATACAACACCAACTACAACGGAAACCTTCGTAAGTTCATCGAAGAACTCGAACAAAAATCATTTATTATTATAAATAAGTTAAGCTTAGAAGGAAACGCAGTTAACAATGCCCTTTACAAACAAGGTCTTGAAACCACTATTAAAAACGTAATAACTAAGAAATTGCCAGATAGATTATATTTAACACTCGCTAAATTTGACATCTCAAGTCTATCAAAATTAAAAAAAGTAGCTCAAAGAGAGGGATTTTATGAAAATTATTCAAATGAAAGGAAACAAAGCCAACCTAATCAAAAAAGTGGGAAGTATTATTCTCAAGGTTACATTCCAACAGTACTTAATAACGAACAACTAAAACCCCAAACTTATCAAGCTAGTAATCCACCAACTTTTCAAGAATTTCAACAAAAACTAAATCAAGGCAGAAATCAAAACCAAATGAATTACCAAACAAATAAAAATTATAGTGCCCCAAACCCACCAGTAAAAAGACAAAGAGAAAGTAACAGTGAATTTTCCAAAATGGAAATGGAATTCAACAAGCCTCGGATCAGACAGAAGAAGAAACCCATTTATTCGAATCACAATGAATTATCAACCTTTAAGATGCATCATTGATACAGGTTCCTCAATAAATATCATGACCCAAAACTTTCTAAATTATAAAACTTATCCATGTAACTTAAAAGTTCAAACAATAAATGGAACAACAGAATTAAAAAACTTTGTATCATTAGCACCGAGCAAAATATGTCCAGGACATCAAAAATTCTACATTCACAATTTTTCAACTAATTATGATATGTTAATAGGTAGGAATTTCCCAGAAGCTTGTAAAGCCCAAATTGACTACAGTGAAAATTCAGTAACATTGGGTGAACATACATTTAAATTTAGATACAATGACGAAACAATTTCCGACGACAGTAAACACGAAAGTTTAGACCCACCCTCAATAAAAGATTTGCACATTGCAAATGCCATTGATAATGAATTATCAGAAACCAACGAATACAGACTCGATCATCTAAACGATAAAGAGAAAGAGAAATTAAAGAAAGGCCTGTATGAATTTAGTGATATACAGTACCGCGAAGGTGAAAATTTGACCTTTACAAGTACTATTAAACACTCAATTCAAACCAAACACGAGGACCCAATACACAAACACCATTACAAATACCCCCAAACATTTGACGAAGAAGTCAATAAACAGATTAGTGAAATGATACAGCAGGGGATCATCCGCAAGTCGAAATCGCCTTACTGTTCACCAATCTGGATCGTACCGAAAAAAACGGACGCATCAAAAAAACAAAAATACAGATTAGTCATTGACTATAGAGATCTAAATGAGATCACTATCGATGACAAATTCCCAATTCCGATCATGGACGAAATACTTGACAAACTAGGTAAATGTCAGTATTTTACAACCATAGATCTTGCAAAAGGTTTTCACCAAATCCAAATGGATTCAGACTCAATTGCAAAAACAGCATTCTCTACAAAACATGGCCATTACGAATATACTCGCATGCCATTTGGTCTTAAAAACGCTCCAGCAACGTTTCAAAGATGCATGAACAATCTTTTAGAAGACCTTATCTATAAAGATTGTTTAGTTTACTTAGATGATATAATAGTATACTCCACTTCACTGGACGAACACTTAATATCAATTTCAAAAGTATTCCAAAAACTAAGAGAAGCTAACCTTAAATTACAATTGGACAAGTGCGAATTTTTGAAAAAAGAAACCGAATTCCTAAGTCACATTATTACCACAAAAGTCATTAAGCCGAACCCAAATAAAATACAAGCAATCGTCAAATTTCCCATTCCCAAAACACAAAAAGAAATAAAATCATTTCTAGGTTTATGTGGATTCTATAGAAAATTTGTACCTAATTTCGCCCAAATCGTCAAACCAATGACACTCAATCTAAAAAAAGGCGCTACAATAAACATTAACGACAAAAATTATGTTCACGCATTTGAAAAACTTAAAGTCCTTATTACTTCTGACCCCATACTTATTCACCCCAATTTCGAAAAGCCATTTTCACTAACTACAGATGCCAGCAATACAGCCATCGGAGCAGTTTTGTCACAAGACCATAAACCCATTTGTTACGCGAGCCGAACATTAAACGAACATGAAATCAATTACTCCACTATTGAAAAAGAATTGCTTGCCATTGTTTGGGCAACCAAATATTTCAGATCATATTTATTTGGTCAAAAATTCGAAATTTTAAGTGATCACAAACCATTAGTATGGCTTAGCAACATAAAAGAACCAAACATGAAACTTCAACGTTGGAAAATAAAATTAAACGAATACGACTATAAAATAAAATATCTCCCGGGTAAAGAGAACAATGTAGCTGATGCTCTATTTAGAGTAAAGCTAGAAGAAAACTATTTAGGAGAAACAAACAGTACAGTAGCTACAATACACAGTGCACCAGAAGACAGCCACAACTATATACCCATTACAGAAAGACCCATAAATTACTATAACAGACAAATCGAATTCGTAAGAGATACCGAAAATAAAGTAGACATTACTAATTATTTTCATAAAACTAAAATAAAAATATTTTATAAAGAAATGACATTAGCATTTGCCAAAGATATGATTAAAGAATACCTTTGCAGTAAAAAATCAGTTCTTTATTTCCATAATGAACAAGATTTTCCCACATTCCAGAAAGCTTATATTGAAATAATACACGCAAATAATTTAACTAAAACTATGTTATCTAAAAATAAATTAGAAGACATATTAACCTATTCACAGTTTAAAGAAATAATTCTAAAGAAACATAAAGAATTACTACATTTAGGAATAGAAAAAACTACTGACTGGTTCAGAGAAAATTTCTATTATCCCGATTATCAAAATTTAATCCAGAACACTATAAACGAATGTCAAATATGCAACGTCGCAAAAATAGAAAATAGAAATACAAAACTAACTTTCGAATTAACTCCAGAAACTTTCAATGTTAGAGAAAAATACATTATGGATTTTTATATGATAGATAATTTACAATTCCTATCTTGCATTGACATTTATTCAAAATTCGCCTCATTAATAGAAGTCAAATCACGAGATTGGTTAGAAGCAAAGAGAGCAATAATAAGAATTTTCAACGAAATGGGAAAACCCATAGAAATCAAAGCAGACAAAGATTCAGCATTCATATGTGCTGCCTTACAAAATTGGTTAAAAGAAGAAAACGTTAAAATAAGTATTACTTCCAGCAAAAACGGCATTTCAGATATTGAAAGATTTCATCGAACTGTCAATGAAAAACTTAGAATTATAAATAACGAAAATAATGTAGAAGATAAATTAACTAAGTTCGAAACAATTTTATACACATATAATCATAAAATTAAACATAAAACTACAAATCGAACACCTGCAGATATATTTATTTATGCTGGGACACCAGAATACAACACACAAGAAAACAAAGCAAAACAGATCGAACAACTAAATAAAAACCGACATGATTACGAAATAGATACTAAATATAGACAAGCCCCTCTGGTAAAATCTAAAACTACTAATCCTTTTAAGAAAACAGGACAAATTAACCAAATTGACGATAAACATTTTGAGGAAACTAATAGAGGTAGAAAAGTAACTCATTATAAATCAAAGTTTAAAAAGCAAAAGAAAATTAACGTAAGTAAATATAACAACTAATTTCAGGTCAACTAGGCAAACTATTAATTATGGCCATACTATTAACAATCATCAATCCAACCATGAATCAAAGTATCGAAATAAACCCCATAAATGCAGCCAACGCCTATTTGATTTTCAAAACAGGCACAATGGACTTACCAACCGATTTTGAAATCCATTACTTAACTGTAAATTTAACACAAATAGAAATAACTTATAACAAACTGATCAATGAAGCTAGAGAATTCCAAAACACAATCCATGTTCAATATTTAACTGAAAAACTCGAAAGAGAAATTAATGGCATACAAATTGTAAAACGCAACAAAAGAGGATTAATTAACGCTGTAGGTTCAGCTTATAAATACTTATTCGAAACATTAGATAACGACGATAAAATAGAATTAGAAGAAAAGATTAACAATTTAGCAGGAAACAGTGTTCAAGCTAATGAACTAAATTACATAATAGACGCCGTAAACCAAGGACTAGAAGCAATCAATTCAATTGTATCAGAAAAAGAGAAAGCCATAAAATTAGAATTGTTAATATTCAATTTTGAACATTTCACCGAATATATCGAAGATATTGAGTTAGGTATGCAACTCACCAGGTTAGGAATATTTAATCCCAAATTACTTAAACATAACTTTCTAAAACATGTAACTTCTGAGAAACTACTTAACACTAAGACATCCACTTGGCTAAAATCCGACGCAAACGAAATACTAATTATTTTTAATATTCCACGAAAAATAGTAAAAACCCCAATCTTTGAGATACTCCCATTTCCAGATCAAGACTACAAAGTATTAACAGAAAATGTAAATGATAGATATTATTTTGAGAATGATGTCTTGTTTAATAAAATTACCAAAAGAGTCGAAACAAACAATTGTATAATTGGTATTTTAAACCAAGTGCCAACAGCTTGTAAATTTTCTAAAACTTATAAAAATTATCAAACAACCTACATTGAACCAAATATAATAGTAACTTGGAATTTGCCTAAAACTAAACTAAATCAAAATTGCGTTAATAACGAACTAGAAATTGAAGGAAATAACATAATCAAAATTTACGATTGTTCATTACAATTAGATGAAATATCCATAATAAATTCACATTTAGACTACACTCAAAATATTTATGTAACAAACAATATCACAAAACTTGAACCTATATAATATATTCAAACGAAAGAAATAATATTCGAACATACGAAATATAATAACATATTTCAAACTATAACTATAATATCATTTGTAATTACCATTATAAGTTTAATATTGTACTTAATCTATAAGTTTAAAACTTTACCCCAAAAATTAATTATTAAGTACACTAAACCCAATAACACACAAAAAGAGAAAATTGAAATTCCAGAAATTAGTGAACCAAGCCCCACACTTTACCCAATTGTATCCGCCTGAGGACAGGCTATTTTCTTAAGGATGGGGGAGTTATATATCGACAACCCTTTGCATAAGCACAATTCCATTATATTCCTATTGTAAACAATTACACTTTAAACATAAACTCCCAAAAACTCTTAATGTTATATTCCTATTGTAAACAATTGTACTCTAAACATAAATTCCCAAAAAATCTTAATGTAAACATTCCCGTCAAAATTAACCTAAACATAAAAATTGTAAGACGATATCAGAATCGCCAAGCCGTGAGAAATGCGAATTCAGCATCCTTGCAAGCTCAGAACCTAAAGTCCAAAGTCCATAATGAATGTCACATGAAAAGCTCACTAATACATACAAACATTTAGCGTATAAATATCCCCATACAGCCTTCTGTCAAGTTAGTTCTAATCTTGCCGCCGAAGCCTGTACTCTAATATTGTATTACTTCGATTCAAATAGTGCTTGTTAAACTCCGACTGTAAACCTAGTAATAAAGTAAAATAAAGTGTAATCCAAAATAAAATTATATTTTTTTGGGTATCTCGGTCGTGAAACATATAATTGGCGCAGCCGGTAGGATCAGTGCAAAAGTGAACGACTCCTTAATTAAAAAGGACAATTCCAAAAAGCAATACTGATCCGCCAAAGAATTTACGTGACGCGTAACTCAACAAACAAGACTTTCTACAAAAAATATAGATCCTTTGGACTATAAGAAATCTTGTACATAAATACTTATTTCTGGGCCTTGCAAATCATTCAATTGATCCCTGCAAGCAATAAGTATTCTAATACAACAAAACCAAATACACCACAACAACAATGACGCTAGAACTTTCTGAAAACCAACTTAAACAAGCATTGGCAGCCCTACGACAATTGCCCACATTCAACGGATCCCCTGAGCATTTAAGTGCTTTCATCAGAAGAGTTGACTACATCCTTACGTTATATCCAACCCAGGATGTGAGACAACATAGTATCCTGTTTGGAGCCATCGAGATGCAGTTATCAGACGACGCACAACGAATTTCACAATTATCACATGCCAACATCTGGTCCGAACTACGAGCAGCTTTGATCAGCGAACTCAACGTCCAGACACCATGCGAAGAATTATTACGACGCTTATACAACACCAACTACAACGGAAACCTTCGTAAGTTCATCGAAGAACTCGAACAAAAATCATTTATTATTATAAATAAGTTAAGCTTAGAAGGAAACGCAGTTAACAATGCCCTTTACAAACAAGGTCTTGAAACCACTATTAAAAACGTAATAACTAAGAAATTGCCAGATAGATTATATTTAACACTCGCTAAATTTGACATCTCAAGTCTATCAAAATTAAAAAAAGTAGCTCAAAGAGAGGGATTTTATGAAAATTATTCAAATGAAAGGAAACAAAGCCAACCTAATCAAAAAAGTGGGAAGTATTATTCTCAAGGTTACATTCCAACAGTACTTAATAACGAACAACTAAAACCCCAAACTTATCAAGCTAGTAATCCACCAACTTTTCAAGAATTTCAACAAAAACTAAATCAAGGCAGAAATCAAAACCAAATGAATTACCAAACAAATAAAAATTATAGTGCCCCAAACCCACCAGTAAAAAGACAAAGAGAAAGTAACAGTGATTTTTCCAAAATGGAAACATCCGAAAATTTTCTTCAACAAGCCTCGGATCAGACAGAAGAAGAAACCCATTTATTCGAATCACAATGAATTATCAACCTTTAAGATGAATCATTGATACAGGTTCCTCAATAAATATCATGACCCAAAACTTTCTAAATTATAAAACTTATCCATGTAACTTAAAAGTTCAAACAATAAATGGAACAACAGAATTAAAAAACTTTGTATCATTAGCACCGAGCAAAATATGTCCAGGACATCAAAAATTCTACATTCACAATTTTTCAACTAATTATGATATGTTAATAGGTAGGAATTTCCCAGAAGCTTGTAAAGCCCAAATCGACTACAGTGAAAATTCAGTAACATTGGGTGAACATACATTTAAATTTAGATACAATGACGAAACAATTTCCGACGACAGTAAACACGAAAGTTTAGACCCACCCTCAATAAAAGATTTGCACATTGCAAATGCCATTGATAATGAATTATCAGAAACCAACGAATACAGACTCGATCATCTAAACGATAAAGAGAAAGAGAAATTAAAGAAAGGCCTGTATGAATTTAGTGATATACAGTACCGCGAAGGTGAAAATTTGACCTTTACAAGTACTATTAAACACTCAATTCAAACCAAACACGAGGACCCAATACACAAACACCATTACAAATACCCCCAAACATTTGACGAAGAAGTCAATAAACAGATTAGTGAAATGATACAGCAGGGGATCATCCGCAAGTCGAAATCGCCTTACTGTTCACCAATCTGGATCGTACCGAAAAAAACGGACGCATCAAAAAAACAAAAATACAGATTAGTCATTGACTATAGAGATCTAAATGAGATCACTATCGATGACAAATTCCCAATTCCGATCATGGACGAAATACTTGACAAACTAGGTAAATGTCAGTATTTTACAACCATAGATCTTGCAAAAGGTTTTCACCAAATCCAAATGGATTCAGACTCAATTGCAAAAACAGCATTCTCTACAAAACATGGCCATTACGAATATACTCGCATGCCATTTGGTCTTAAAAACGCTCCAGCAACGTTTCAAAGATGCATGAACAATCTTTTAGAAGACCTTATCTATAAAGATTGTTTAGTTTACTTAGATGATATAATAGTATACTCCACTTCATTGGACGAACACTTAATATCAATTTCAAAAGTATTCCAAAAACTAAGAGAAGCTAACCTTAAATTACAATTGGACAAGTGCGAATTTTTGAAAAAAGAAACCGAATTCCTAAGTCACATTATTACCACAAAAGGCATTAAGCCGAACCCAAATAAAATACAAGCAATCGTCAAATTTCCCATTCCCAAAACACAAAAAGAAATAAAATCATTTCTAGGTTTATGTGGATTCTATAGAAAATTTGTACCTAATTTCGCCCAAATCGTCAAACCAATGACACTCAATCTAAAAAAAGGCGCTACAATAAACATTAACGACAAAAATTATGTTCACGCATTTGAAAAACTAAAAGTCCTTATTACTTCTGACCCCATACTTATTTACCCCAATTTCGAAAAGCCATTTTCACTAACTACAGATGCCAGCAATACAGCCATCGGAGCAGTTTTGTCACAAGACCATAAACCCATTTGTTACGCGAGCCGAACATTAAACGAACATGAAATCAATTACTCCACTATTGAAAAAGAATTGCTTGCCATTGTTTGGGCAACCAAATATTTCAGATCATATTTATTTGGTCAAAAATTCGAAATTTTAAGTGATCACAAACCATTAGTATGGCTTAGCAACATAAAAGAACCAAACATGAAACTTCAACGTTGGAAAATAAAATTAAACGAATACGACTATAAAATAAAATATCTCCCGGGTAAAGAGAACAATGTAGCTGATGCTCTATCTAGAGTAAAGCTAGAAGAAAACTATTTAGGAGAAACAAACAGTACAGTAGCTACAATACACAGTGCACCAGAAGACAGCCACAACTATATACCCATTACAGAAAGACCCATAAATTACTATAACAGACAAATCGAATTCGTAAGAGATACCGAAAATAAAGTAGACATTACTAATTATTTTCATAAAACTAAAATAAAAATATTTTATAAAGAAATGACATTAGCATTTGCCAAAGATATGATTAAAGAATACCTTTGCAGTAAAAAATCAGTTCTTTATTTCCATAATGAACAAGATTTTCCCACATTCCAGAAAGCTTATATTGAAATAATACACGCAAATAATTTAACTAAAACTATGTTATCTAAAAATAAATTAGAAGACATATTAACCTATTCACAGTTTAAAGAAATAATTCTAAAGAAACATAAAGAATTACTACATTTAGGAATAGAAAAAACTACTGACTGGTTCAGAGAAAATTTCTATTATCCCGATTATCAAAATTTAATCCAGAACACTATAAACGAATGTCAAATATGCAACGTCGCAAAAATAGAAAATAGAAATACAAAACTAACTTTCGAATTAACTCCAGAAACTTTCAATGTTAGAGAAAAATACATTATGGATTTTTATATGATAGATAATTTACAATTCCTATCTTGCATTGACATTTATTCAAAATTCGCCTCATTAATAGAAGTCAAATCGCGAGATTGGTTAGAAGCAAAGAGAGCAATAATAAGAATTTTCAACGGAATGGGAAAACCCATAGAAATCAAAGCAGACAAAGATTCAGAATTCATATGTGCTGCTTTACAAAATTGGTTAAAAGAAGAAAACGTTAAAATAAGTATTACTTCCAGCAAAAACGGCATTTCAGATATTGAAAGATTTCATCGAACTGTCAATGAACAACTTAGAATTATAAATAACGAAAATAATGTAGAAGATAAATTAACTAAGTTCGAAACAATTTTATACACATATAATCATAAAATTAAACATAAAACTACAAATCGAACACCTGCAGATATATTTATTTATGCTGGGACACCAGAATACAACACACAAGAAAACAAAGCAAAACAGATCGAACAACTAAATAAAAACCGACATGATTACGAAATAGATACTAAATATAGACAAGCCCCTCTGGTAAAATCTAAAACTACTAATCCTTTTAAGAAAACAGGACAAATTAACCAAATTGACGATAAACATTTTGAGGAAACTAATAGAGGTAGAAAAGTAACTCATTATAAATCAAAGTTTAAAAAGCAAAAGAAAATTAACGTAAGTAAATATAACAACTAATTTCAGGTCAACTAGGCAAACTATTAATTATGGCCATACTATTAACAATCATCAATCCAACCATGAATCAAAGTATCGAAATAAACCCCATAAATGCAGCCAACGCCTATTTGATTTTCAAAACAGGCACAATGGACTTACCAACCGATTTTGAAATCCATTACTTAACTGTAAATTTAACACAAATAGAAATAACCTTTAACAAACTGATCAATGAAGCTAGAGAATTCCAAAACACAATCCATGTTCAATATTTAACTGAAAAACTCGAAAGAGAAATTAATGGCATACAAATTGTAAAACGCAACAAAAGAGGATTAATTAACGCTGTAGGTTCAGCTTATAAATACTTATTCGAAACATTAGATAACGACGATAAAATAGAATTGAAAGAAAAGATTAACAATTTAGCAGGAAACAGTGTTCAAGCTAATGAACTAAATTACATAATAGACGCCGTAAACCAAGGACTAGAAGCAATCAATTCAATTGTATCAGAAAAAGAGAAAGCCATAAAATTAGAATTGTTAATATTCAATTTTGAACATTTCACCGAATATATCGAAGATATTGAGTTAGGTATGCAACTCACCAGGCTAGGAATATTTAATCCCAAATTACTTAAACATAACTTTCTAAAACATGTAACTTCTGAGAAACTACTTAACACTTGGCTAAAATCCGACGCAAACGAAATACTAATTATTTCTAATATTCCACGAAAAATAGTAAAAACCCCAATCTTTGAGATACTCCCATTTCCAGATCAAGACTACAAAGTATTAACAGAAAATGTAAATGATAGATATTATTTTGAGAATGATGTATTGTTTAATAAAATTACCAAAAGAGTCGAAACAAACAATTGTATAATTGGTATTTTAAACCAAGTGCCAACAGCTTGTAAATTTTCTAAAACTTATAAAAATTATCAAACAACCTACATTGAACCAAATATAATAGTAACTTGGAATTTGCCTAAAACTAAACTAAATCAAAATTGCGTTAATAACGAACTAGAAATTGAAGGAAATAACATAATCAAAATTTATGATTGTTCATTACAATTAGATGAAATATCCATAAAAAATTCACATTTAGACTACACTCAAAATATTTATGTAACAAACAATATCACAAAACTTGAACCTATATCATATATTCAAACGAAAGAAATAATATTCGAACATACGAAATATAATAACATATTTCAAACTATAACTATAATATCATTTGTAATTACCATTATAAGTTTAATATTGTACTTAATCTATAAGTTTAAAACTTTACCCCAAAAATTAATTATTAAGTACACTAAACCCAATAACACACAAAAAGAGAAAATTGAAATTCCAGAAATTAGTGAACCAAGCCCCACACTTTACCCAATTGTATCCGCCTGAGGACAGGCTATTTTCTTAAGGATGGGGGAGTTATATATCGACAACCCTTTGCATAAGCACAATTCCATTATATTCCTATTGTAAACAATTACACTTTAAACATAAACTCCCAAAAACTCTTAATGTTATATTCCTATTGTAAACAATTGTACTCTAAACATAAATTCCCAAAAAATCTTAATGTAAACATTCCCGTCAAAATTAACCTAAACATAAAAATTGTAAGACGATATCAGAATCGCCAAGCCGTGAGAAATGCGAATTCAGCATCCTTGCAAGCTCAGAACCTAAAGTCCAAAGTCCATAATGAATGTCACATGAAAAGCTCACTAATACATACAAACATTTAGCGTATAAATATCCCCATACAGCCTTCTGTCAAGTTAGTTCTAATCTTGCCGCCGAAGCCTGTACTCTAATATTGTATTACTTCGATTCAAATAGTGCTTGTTAAACTCCGACTGTAAACCTAGTAATAAAGTAAAATAAAGTGTAAATAAAATTATATTTTTTTGGGTATCTCGGTCGTGAAACATATAATTATATAAAAAATAAAAAAATTAAATTTAATTTCCGAGTCTGTGCCGGGTTCGAACCGCAGAGCATTGGTTTAGAAACAAACGACTAACCGCAACCCAACCCTGTTGCACCAGTTAATATTGTATATTTACATTTATTTTTTGATGTTTAAGAAAGTATATTAGAAAAATGCACTGTCGGGAATTGAATCTGCGAACTTATACTCAACTTGTAGAACACGCCGCAACACTACTAATTGCACCACCCCCTCCCTGTCAGACGGCTCCGATTATTTTCATTAAGATATAATAGTGCTAAATTATAAAAAAAAAAAAGAAAAAATATTTAATTTCTGAGTCTGTGCCGCAGGTTTGAACCGCAGGTCTTGTGTTTACGTACAAGTGCGAAAAATAATGACAAGCATCATCTCTACTACCAGGACCACGTTCGCTTTGCGAACTACTGCGGCTAATGTATATATAAACATAGTGTTATCTATTTTCTTTCAACCACGTGCATCGACACTGCGATTCAAGGAACACTTTGTTACCTAATTGCTCAGTGGTTTAAAGTTGGATTTTTATGCAACTTTCAGGGTAGTTTGATATGATTTGTCTTTAAACGAATCTTAAATTACAACACTGTACGATGAGGACAAATGCCTTAAAAACGGCATCGAAATTGAAAATTTTTTTTTTAGACCCCGTACTCTTAAAAAGAGTATAGGGGTCTATTAGGTTTGTCAGAAGCCAAATGTGCGTAACAGGCAGAAGGAAGCTTTTCGGACCTTATAAAGTATATATATTCTTGATCAGCATCAACAGCCGAGTCGATATAGCAATGTCCGTCTGTCCGTCTGTCCGTATGAACACCTGGATCTCAGAGACTATAAGAGCTAGAGACACCAAATTTGTAATAAAAATTCCGTAACTTTCTCAAGCAGATCAAGTTTATTTAAAATCAGGCCACGCCCCCCACCGCCCCCGCAATAAGCAAAAAACTAGACACACCTCGGAAAAAATTGATGTTTTCGGCGAATATCTCCGTAACTATAGCACTTAGGAACACCAATTCTGGTACGCAGGTTCCTAGAAACAACGCAACGTCATTAAAAATTTTGGTCTGCCACGCCCCCTTTTCCCACATGAACTAAAAAACTTTTTAAAACTTACATGTCGTTTTTAAAGCATTTGCTAATATAGTACAGTATTGTAATTTAAAATTTGTTTAAAGACAAATCATATTAAACTACCCTGAAAGTTGCATAAAAATCCAACTGTAAACAACTGAGCAATTAGGTAACAAATTATCAATTGAAGCGCGTTGTGAATGCACGTGGTTGAAAGAAAAGGAATAACACTATGCTTATATATACATTAGCCGCAGTACTTTGCAAAGAGAGCGTGGTCCGGGTGGGCCACGCACTTGTTTGTAAATACAAGACCTGCGGTTCGAACCCCGGCACAGACTCAAAAATTAAAGCTTTTTTTTTTTTAAATTTTAATTTAGCAACATTATATCTTAATGAAAATAATCGGAGCCGTCTCACAAGGAGGTGGTGGTGCAATTAGTAGCGTTGCGGCGTGTTCTGCATAAGTTGAGTATAAGTTGGCAGGTTCAATTCCCGACAGTGAAGTTTTCTAATATACTTTTTTAAATTTCAAAAAAAAGTGTAAATATACAATATTAACTGGTGCAACAGGGTTGGTTTGCGGTTAGTCGTTTGTTTCTAAACCAATGGTCTGCGGTTCGAGCCCGGCACAGACTCAGAAATTAAATATTTTTTTTTGTGCTTGTTATATAATAACAATATTATATGTAAATGAAAATAATCGGATCTCTGTCTAATGTGGGGCGTGGTGCGACTGATACGGTTGCGGCGCGTTATGCATCCTGCGCAGGTTCAAGTCCCGACAATGGAGCTTATTAATATACTTTTTTAAATTTCAAACAAAAATGTAAATGAAGAATTTTAACTGGTGCAACAGCCAATGGTCTGCGGTTCGAACCCGGCACAGACCCAGAAATTTAATTATTTTTTTATTTTTAAAATAACTACATTATTATATATAAATGAAAATAATCAAATTTCTGCCAAATGAATGGTGTGGTGTAACTAGTAGGGTTGCAGCATGGTATGGAACTTGCGTCAGTAAGCGCGGGTTCGAATCCCATCAGTGACTGATTCAAATTTTTTTTTTAAATTTAATTTTAAAACTTAAATTTTAAATTACAGCCGTATTCAAATATTAATTTCGAATACAAGGAGAGTACGGGGTCTTTTACAGTCGGCGCGCTCGACTGTAACCTTTCTTACTTGTTTTTTTGTGGAAAAAGTGGGAGTGGCAGCAAAAAAATTTTAATGGCACTGCATTTATGCTGTCCCTAGGAACCTGCGTACCCAAATTGGTGGTCGTAAGTGCGTAGTTACGGAATTATTCGCGGAAAACATCAAATTTTTTGGAGGTGTCTTTGGTTTTTTGCTTATTGTGGGGGCGGTAGGGGGCGTGGCACTGATTTGAAATAAACTTGATTTGCTCGCGAAAGTTACTGAATTTTTATTACAAATTTGATTATTCTAACTCTTGTTGTTTAAAAGATCCAGGTGTTTATACAGACGGACGGACGGACGGACAGACGGACATGGCTATATCGACTCGGCTGTTGATGCTGATCAAGAATATATATACTTTATAAGGTCCGAAAAGCTTCCTTCTGCCTGTTACGCACATTTGGCTTCTGACAAACCTAATAGACCCCTATACTCTTTTTAAGAGTACGCGACTTTAGGATACCCGTTACTCAGTATCAATATGTAATTTAAAATTGGTAATGATAAAAATATTAGTCCAATAGTTTAGGGGATGACTAAGATGGCTTGGAAAACACAGAAAATGTTCACACAAATTTATGATCAGAGCATGTTTTCGAACGATTGTTTCTAGATAATAAATTAAGTTATTGATAAATAACATTAAGATAGCTTGGTAAATGCAAAAAATGTTCATACAAATTCATACTAAAAGCAAATTTTTGATCGATCGTCCTTATGGGAGCTATACGATTAGTAGTCCGATTTGGATCAAACTTGGCCAGCTTATGTACGCCATAGATATGAACGTCCCATGTGAATTCGGTTCGGATAACGTAACTAACCAAACTTTTCTATACAAAAACATGCTATTTTTACCTGCTTTTACCTTTATATGATCATAGAACGCCCCAAAGTGGGCGTGTCCAAAAACAAAAACAAACTTGTACTGCTTGCAAATTTTATCTTTCATTTGCGACCTCTCGGGTCTTTCTAGCTCTTATAGTTGCTGAGATCCTTTTGTTCATACAGACGGACGGACAGACGGACAGACGGACGAACGGACGGACGGACGGACAGACGGACGGACGGACATGGCTATATCGACTCGGCTGTTGATGCTGATCAAGAATATATATACTTTATGGGTTCTGCCACGCCTCCTTCTGCCTGTTACATACATTCCAACGACTACAATATACCCTTGTACTCTACGAGTAACGGGTATAATTAGAAGTTACAGCGTGGTTGTCAGCGTGTGCAACCGCGCCTTTTGTGTCACTAACTAAAATCGTTTGCCTGTTAGATAAATGTGGATTGCGATAGCCTGTCACTAAGTCAACGTTAGTGATTCTTTTGCAAAATGCGAGGCAAAAGTGTAACGTTCAGAGGGTCTAGATGCATTTCCTATGGTACAGATTTTTCAGTTGTACAGGGTTTTTTCGTTGGTACAGGTTTATCCGTTGTTACAGATTTTTCCGTTGGGCGCCAGTTATTTTGTTTTGTGTTGTGGGGCTTAATTTAGCGATCCACAAAATGTTGACAGAAGTGTTTCTTATTTTATTTAATAATTATTAACAACATCTCGTGCGCGTTGTTCTTATGTGAGTTTTTGCATACTAACGGTCCCACGATCTACTCCAAGAGATAAAATTTCCCATCGTGAAGCTATTGCATTTCTCGCAATAATCGGACACCACGTCAGCAACCCCATGGAGCTTTTAGCATTATGTTTTCAGCAAAGAATAGCTTTGTGGGACCAAAGCTTCGAGTGATAGCTTTTAAGCCTCTGTATCGAATGATTTAATAAAACATTGCATTGGCATTGCGTTCAAATATAAATTTTATTGCGTTTTTAGACCCCGTACTCTTAAAAAGAGTATAGGGGTCTATTAGGTTTGTTAGAAGCCAAATGTGCGTAACAGGCAGAAGGAAGCTTTTCCGACCCCATAAAGTATATATATTCTTGATCAGCATCAACAGCCGAGTCGATATAGCAATGTCCGTCTGTCCGTCTGTCCGTCCGTCCGTATGAACACCTGGATCTCAGAGACTATAAGAGCTGGAGACACCAAATTTGTAATAAAAATTCCGTAACTTTCTCGAGCAGATCAAGTTTATTTCAAATCAGGGCCACGCCCCCCACCGCCCCCGCAATAAGCAAATATAGTATAGTAATATAGTACAGTATTGTAATTTAAAATTTGTTTAAAGACAAATCATATTAAACTACCCTGAAAGTTGCATAAAAATCCAACTATAAACAACTGAGCAATTAGGTAACAAATTATCAATTGAAGCGCGCTGTGAATGCACGTGGTTGCTTATATATACATTAGCCGCAGTACTTTGCAAAGAGAGCGTGGTCCGGGTGGGCCACGCACTTATTTGTAAACACAAGACCTGCGGTTCGAACCCCGGCACAGACTCAGAAATTAAAGCTTTTTTTTTTTTTAATTTTAATTTAGCACTATTATATCTTAATGAAAATAATCGGAGCCGTCTCACAAGGAGGTGGTGGTGCAATTAGTAGCGTTGCGGCGTGTTCTGCATAAGTTGAGTATAAGTTGGCAGGTTCAATTCCCGACAGTGAAATTTTCTAATATACTTTTTAAATTTCAAAAAAAAGTGTAAATATACAATATTAACTGGTGCAACAGGGTTGGTTTGCGGTTAGTCGTTTGTTTCTAAACCAATGGTCTGCGGTTCGAGCCCGGCACAGACTCAGAAATTAAATATTTTTTTTGTGCTTGTTATATAATAACAATATTATATGTAAATGAAAATAATCGGATCTCTGTCTAATGTGGGCCGTGGTGCGACTGATAGGGTTGCGGCGCGTTATGCATCCTGCGCAGGTTCAAGTCCCGACAGTGGAGCTTATTAATATACTTTTTTAAATTTCAAACAAAAATGTAAATGAAGAATTTTAACTGGTGCAACAGCCAATGGTCTGCGGTTCGAACCCGGCACAGACCCAGAAATTTAATTATTTTTTTATTTTTAAAATAACTACATTATTATATATAAATGAAAATAATCAAATTTCTGCCAAATGAATGGTGTGGTGTAACTAGTAGGGTTGCAGCATGGTGTGGAACTTGCGTCAGTAAGCTCGGGTTCGAATCCCATCAGTGACTGATTCAAATTTTTTTTTAAATTTAATTTTAAAACTTAAATTTTAAATTACAGCCGTATTCATATTAATATATTAATATTAATATTAATTTCGAATACAAGGAGAGTACGGGGTCTTTTACAGTCGGCGCGCTCGACTGTAGCCTTTCTTACTTGTTTTATTTTTATTTAAGTCGGATTATTATGAAACTTTCAGGATAGTTTGATATAATTTGTCTGTAAACGAATCATAAATAACAATACTTTACGATAAGAATAAATGCCCAAAAAAAATTTCATTAAAGTTTATGAATTTATTCCTTGTGAGAAAAGGGGGCGTGTCAGCCCAAAATTTGATGTCATTGCATTTATGCTGTCTCTAATAATCTATTTGCCAAAATTGGTATTTCTAAGCGCCATAGTTACTGAGATATGTGCCCAAAACACCGATTTCATATGAGGTGTGTCCGGTTTTGCTTATTGTGGGTGAATGAGGAGTGGCACCGAAAAAAAAAGAACTTGTAACTCTTACCATCTCAGAAATCTGTTTGTTTATACGGAAAGACAGACAGACGGACATGACTACATCGACTCGGCTTGTAATGCTGGTCAAGAATTTATATATACCTTATGGGGTCTTCCAGGCCTCCTTCTGCCTGTTACATACTTTTGCACAATCCCAATATATTCTTGTAGAGAGTATAATTAACATACAGCCTTTTTCAAGGGATTCTTAAAATCGTAGGGCTTCTAAATTAAAAATGGGCACAATATTGTTGAACGCCCCAAGTAATATTGTACTCAAATAAAATGTTTTTATTAGGTAACTGATAAAAACAAAATACGACTTTTTGCCAAAGTTTTCGTCATTTGGACCAGTGTGGATCGTTGCTATGGCGATTAGTAGTCCGATTCGCATAAAACTTGGTCAGTATTATAAGCATTCTCGGCGAATGTATTTTTTAGAGTTTCATCCAGCTTAAGACTCAATTTTGACCTATTCTGTCGAAAAAAGTAAAAGATACAGTTGTGTTAAGGGGTTATATACAATGTTGGGCGTCCCAAAATGGAATTTTTTTTACTTATTCTGAAAGAACATTGTTGCGAGTATAAACTCCAAATTTCATAAAGATCGGATAGCTAGAACGAAAGTTACAGCCATTTTTAAGGCTCAGCGCAAAACTTTAAAAGAGAATATCTCGGAAAATGTTTTGTTTAAAAGTACTGTTGTTTAAAAGTACTGTTGCGGTGATCACGATAACTCAAAAACTTGTCAACCGATTTTCAAAATTTTAGTTTTCTTTTATTCGTATTGAAAATCTCGTGTACTTGAACGATCGACTTTTTTCGAAAAATGCTAAAAAATTTTTCAAAAAAAAATTTTTTTTTTTAATTTAACCCCAAAAATCAGATTTTTCAATTGAACCATTTTTTTTAACAAAAAAAAAAATATTTTTTTTTTAATCGGCTTCATTCACGTACACCAGAGTACATTTATCTTAAATATTTTTTTTAACATACTTTGTTAATTTCAATTAAGCGGTTCGCCTTGGAGAATGATCACCGCAAACCTCTAAAAAAAATGGTGTCTCGGGGTGTCAGTATTTTTTTTTAAGTTTAAATTGTTTTTGTTTCTTTAAATGTGTAATTAAAATATTGTGTCTTGCTTTTTTTAATAAAGATTGCATGAACTATTTTAAAAAATTTACAAAGTTAGCTTACTTCACTGCCTTAACTTTGTATATAACCCCTTAATTTGGTTTAGATGTCTTAGCTGATAAAAAAAAGTTGTATATTCTAAATTTTACTGCCTGGTCTATTATATACTTCATTTGCGACTTCTAGGACATTTCTTGTCCAACTACTATATTGATGACCTCGGTGTTTTTTTTAATAAATTGCGTTTCGGGATATGATCCGACTATTGTTAATAAAGCCAAGGTCACTCTTGGATTTATTAAACGCTGGTCGAATGAATTTATTGACCCCTCCGTCACCAAAATTCTTTGCACATTTGGCGCATTCTAGAATATGGTTCATGTGTCTGGTTTCCTGAACATGCTCATAGTCAAGTTTTAACTAAGTCAGTGCAGAAGCAGTTCTTACACTAACAGGCTCTTGCTTTTGAATCTTTCATCACTTACAAATTGTAGAGTAGTTCTTAGACCTATTTTCATCTGCAAATTGATAATCGGTGATATCTGTTCTTCCGTTCCCACTAAGGCAACTAGGTACTACATCCCTTTGTAACGAACACTACAGATTAATTAAAACATACATATGTATTTCTATCCCATCTGAAAGTTTCTCTTTGCAGTCAACTCCGTTATATCTCTGATTTCCAAGTGCAGTAGGAATGGAGTCTCTGTAATTCATTCTTCCCTTTAAATGAGGGGAAGGTTTGGTTGTTATTAACCGTTGCGACATATGTTTCATATATATTTGGCAAGGTTATAATAGCTGCGGCATTCTATTTCTTATCCCAATGTTAAAAAAGTTATCAGTAAAACAATAAAAACGAAGTTTATTAAGGGGGCATCCCTGGTTGCACGGCCTAAATGAAGGCCTTTTTTGAGACTTTTTTTTAAAGAAAACTACACAACTTCATAAATCGATCTATATATCAAAGTAAAGAACCCATCTTGACGAACCATAAGCAATTTTTTTTATTGCTATATATTACATAGTTATGTGGCAAATAGCCGTCAAAGACTCAATGTTTTAAAATTGAGAGGTTTGCGGTGTCCAACATTGCGGTGAAATTAATCATCTCAAAAACAAAATTTTTATGAATATAGTTAAAAATATGTATAGTCTAGTCTTTAATCGAAGGATTTGAAAATATTTTAATAATTAACAAAATGGTGGACGGTCAAAGCCAAAAATTCGGTTTTTTACAAAAAACTTGCCGTTTTGTAGCTATAAAATGGCTAGTTGAAGTCAAAAAAAAATCGAACGATTATAGACTAGATTATTTTGTTCTTAAGGAGCATTATAAAATTCAAAAAGATCGGTCTATTAGTTTTCAAGTAATTTTGGACTGATTTTCAAAAGTCGTTTCAAGAAAAACGCGCTGAAAGGCAGACAAGCCAGTGGACTATAGAAGAAATTCTCATATCTCAGCCAATATTTTTCGGATTGACTTGATATTTTCAGAGCGTGTTCTAAAATAATTATACTTTAAGAAAGCGCCAAAAAAAAAATTTCGAGTTTCCAAAAGCTACAACCAGGGAATCCCCCTTAAAACATCTTTACAAATTTGGGTCAATTTATTTACTTTTTATTCCCAGGTTAGTTTTGTTGACCATAGGGGAGGAGTCGGGACCCAAAGCGTTGTTGGAAAAGAGTAAGTACTAGTCATCCGTTCTTGGGAAATGTTTATTAGAGACCAGACAAACGCTGAATCCATATGAATGACAAAGGAATGAACGAGGCTTAGCGCAATACTTTAAACGCAATTATCTCGGAATGTGTTTTTTTTTACGTACTGTTGCGGTGATCTCGAAAACTTAAAAAGTTTTCAGCCGATTTTCAAAAATTTTTTTTATCTCGGTTGAGCTGTTGGCATACTATCGTGATCACCGAAAGGGTCATCCAAAAAAATGTGTTCTGGGCGCGAGGCGATTACAACAACAAATAATAAAACTTTTTTTAAATATTGAAATATAAATATTCATCAAGAGTTACTCTATAATGCACTATGTGGAATTTTTCGATTTTTCGTCACTTTATAATTAAAACAACTTTTTGCAACAAAGGTTGGTTTAAATTTATTCTATAGAGTTTTATATACAGAATGTGACAATTTTTTGTCATTATAGGTGTCGCAAGAAGCGACCACTGCCTTAAAACGAAGTTTTTCCCAAATAACAGTGCTATTAAATCTGTAACAGAAAAATGTTGCCCAAATAACTGGGCTATAAAATGTAAACAATTTAAAGGTTTATTATATTAATAGGCAGTGAATTTAGTAACCCAACCTCGTTATTCCATACTGTCCTCGATTTCAAGCTCAAAGTTCATATGAAAATTAAGAAAATAATCATAAATGGTGTCGCTTGTAGATTTCTAAGTTTAATCTACATTTGCGCAATTTGCAAAATATCAATGCAGAGTTGATGATATTTTCATCTTATGACCATTTTTATTCGGCTTTAACGTCCCACTCTACTTTACATCTGCGGCATCGGTTTTCGCTTTGTCTTTGTGTCATACAGAAAACACATCTATATGAAGCACAAGAATGAAAAGAACAGTCGAGAACGCCCCAAATTTCCCGAATTTAAAATTAAAATACTGTACGATAAGAACAAATGGTATGAAAATTAAACAATTAATTTATTTCTTGTGGAAAATGTGGGCGTGGCAGGACAAAATTTTTAATGACATTGCATTTATACCGTCTCTAGAAATCTGCGTACCAAAATTGGTATTCCTAAGTGCCATAGTTATTGAGATGTTCAAATAAAAATATTTTGGCATTACACTTGACACAAGACTATCATGGCAGTTACATATCCGTCAGCTCGTTGGATCAATGAATACACGTTTTAAAAAAATGGACTGGCTTCTAAGACCCAGCTCTAAACTCGAACTGAAATACAAAGTACTACTCCACAAAGTCATGATCCAACCATTGTGGAAGTATGGTATTTCGGTTTGGGGTACAGCAGCAACTACTCATCTAAAAAAAATTCAAGCAAAGGAGAACAAAATAATCAGACGGTTAGCTGGAGATTTTCCATTTGCAAGGAATGAAGACATACGAAGAGATCTAAAAATCAATTCGGTTGCTGACTACATTACTATTAGTTCCATAAAACAGAACATAAGAAACTCTTGCCAAACAAATTCACTTATTAACGAACTACATTTCGATGTCAATAGTACACGCCAGCATCGATTAAAGCGTGTCTTCCTGGAGCAACTTTCAGTTCGCATAATACTCTAAGCACACACACAGCCACATATAAGTCACACTTGTGTTTTTAATTTTTTTTTAGTAAAATAAAACACAAATAAATATTCTGCGTCTCATCAAAAAAAAAAAAAAAAAAAAAAAAAAAAGATTTTTTTTCCAAAATAAATAGTATAAAAACAAGTAAGAAATGTACAGTCGAACACGCCAGACCGTATAATACTCTCTGCTTTCATTCCTAATTATAATGTTACAATTGGTATTATATATCATATTACAATAGATAGTTCTGGTATTAAAACACGTTAAAACAAAAAAAAAAAGCTAAGCATAATCGAGCATACATGTGTTTGTCTGTATGTACATACAAATTCGTTTGACGTTAAATGTATGCACATACATATGTGTGTATGAATACTATTGGTCGGCACGACTAGCGCTGTCTCTCTTGCGCTCATTGCTCTCGAATAAAATCTTTGTTGCTTCATTTCTTTCTTGTTTATGGCCGGATTCTTATAAAACTTTCAGGAGAGTTTGACATGATACGTCTTCAAACGAATCATAAACAACACTGTACGATAAGAACAAATGCCTTAAAAACGGCATGCAAGTTTGAAAATTTTGTTTATTTCTTGCTGAAAAAGGAGGCATGACAGCCCAAAACTTTTGATGTCATTGGAGGAACACGTGTACCAAAATTGGTATTCCTCGGTGCCATAGTTACTGAGATATTCGCCGAAAACATCAATTTTTTCCGAGGTATGTCTAGTTTTTTGCTCATTGTGGGCGAATGGGGCGTGGCATCAAAAAAAAAAAAAAAAATTCTTGTATTGACTGACTAAATGTTCATTCGATTGAGACCAAATTCGAATTTGTAGCTCTTATCATCTCTGAAATCTGTGTGTTCATACGGACAGACAGACATGACTGCCTGTAACATGCATTTGCACAAACCCAATATACTCTTGCAGAGAGTATAATAAGGTTATGTGTTAGAAAATGGAATTACAAGATTTATACTAGTTTTTTAGAAAAGCAAAGAACATATGTTGTTAAAAGTCTTCTCAAAGTTGAATTTTTTTAAATTTTAAATCCTCAAACTAACTGTTAGCACATATTACAAACCTGACTTCTTTATTTCCATCTTAGTTTTGTTAAAAAACTTTCGTGGTTTTCGAAATATAAGCCTTCAAAGTTGATCAAATTTGTTCAACAAAAAATATAAATTTTTCTTGTGTAACATGTGTCACTTTATCAGCTTTTTTCTTAACAGTGATGAACAATGTTGGAAATATAAATATGCAGTACTGAGCTTTGATTTTTATCTATTAATTGTCATCAAAAATTCTTAATTTTGATAACTTTTAAAAAATAAAGTGACGAAAAATCGAAAAATTCACCATCTCAATAGAATCAATGAAACATAATTAAAAATAAATGCAAATCATCCACTTTAATGGGCCCTTAAGGTATGGATTTTTGTCTAATTGTTGGGCACCTAAGTTATCGCCGTAAATTATCGAAGGGGTCTTGTAATCTCCGCATCCATCAGCATACACAATTAACGCCTAACCGTTCCTTTTGTAACAAAGCTTCTAGTTTATAGTTGATACCAAGTACCGCAAGATGTGTTTCACACGTGCTTCATGCTCGCTATGTGGATCGTGATTTCTTTGAGTCAATTTCGCCAATTTGCGTTTGATATACATACTCCTGGATCAATCTTTTTACATTGATTGTTGTCAAATGCCACTTGATGTCCTGCCTTAAGAGGTGTAGCCGCAGGTCTACAATTCTCAATCTTGTAACGACTCAACATGGCCTTGATATATTAAGTGTGTCCCAGAGTAATTGATCCAAGTTCACCATCTCGTTGTATCTACGTACCCAAGAACAATTCAGTTTCACTCTTACCTGTACAGCCAAACGGCGATGAAATTTCGTCTTTAATGTTGTTCATATTATTTTCGATCGACACGCGATGAGTGGATCGTCAACATAAATCAAGATTCGAGCCAAATCATCTGTTTCATGCTTTTGATATAAACACAGCTCATTCCATTCCCTTCCTGATTGTTTCAATTCAAATATCGCCTTTTTCAGCAATAAGGCAGCCTTCGGTTTGGTATCGTCAGTGTATCCAAAGGGTTTCTTCCTATATAGCGTGTCCTTTTATTCGCTGTTGAGATACGCTGTGCAAACGTCCATTTGATGCAAGTTAAATTGTAACTCAGCTGCTAGCGGCAGTAAAAATCGTACACTCTTTAGGTGCATTCTCTGGTACATCTAACAGCTCCCAAGTCTGATTTGTAACTAGTGCTTGATTTTAAGATGGTTTCTTCGATGACACATCGTTGTCATCAGGAATACCGTTTTCGCTGACATGCTCAGGAAAGTCAAAAGGAATAGTCGTACTATTGCTTTGTGTTACCGGATCTCGTTCGTCGAAAAGCACATCTCTCTTCTCGAGTACCAAGCGGGTTTCTTCGTCATAAAGACGATATCCTTTGACATCCCTAGAAAAGACCTTTCTGCAACACCGTTTTGTTTCGGGTTGTAGGCTATGGTTAGCTGTCATGAGATTACATTCTTGTTCAAAAACTCGTCAAAGTTGCTGTTTGCGAACTTGTCGCTACGGATACATTTCAGCTTCAGCCCTCTCTGCGCTCGACCAGATTTTTAAACTCCACAAATTTTCTGAAGACCTCGTCTTTGCCTTTTAAGAAGTATATGAACACTCGTCTAGACTTGTCATCTATGAACGTTAGAAAGTATCGTGATCCGCCAATCGACTTTGTCCCAATTGGTCCGCAAACATCACTGTGAACCAGCTCCAAGGGATCAGTAGATCGATTTTCCGTCGAATTTGGAAACAACAGTACGTGTATTATACTTAGCATGCAGGTCTTGTACGCAGGATCCAGAGTAATTTTTACATCTAATCCACGTACTTATTTTTTATTTGCCATCTGCGTCAGACTAGCATAATTCAGGTGACCAAATTTCTTTCGCCATAAGTCTCCAGTATCTTCAATGGCAGCGAACACTTGTTGTGATTCAGCTTCAAATTCGTACAGGATGCTAACCTTTGCAGTTCGTAGTATGCATTCCGCCTTTTGAATTATCTTTGCAATGTTCTTCTCAAAATGTACAACACTGTTATGCTTGATGGTCCGCGCTATTGACATAAAATTACCAGACCGACCTGGTACATACAGTATGTCATTTAAGGTTATTTTATGCAATTTAATTTAAAAATTGACTTTTGCTTTGCCCTCTGTTATAAGAAGCCAGCATTTACCAAACTGATCCTCTCTGTATGTTGCTCAAAATCCACAAACATATTTTTGTGACTGGTTGCGCCAGAATCTAAACACCATTATTTTCTGCCCGATATTCTCGCATTCCAAAGTATTGATCAAGCTGCACTGCTTGTTCTCCGTATTCTAATATGGCTTGCTTTCTGATTTATCTCCTTTCTCGCTTCTGCATTGTGTCTTTGTGTGCCCTTTCTTTCCACACTTGAAACAATCAATTCGTGTACATATTCGTTTTGTGTTGCAGTAAATGCCTCTTGCCCATTTTCTTTCGGTTCCGTTAGATTTTTTCGTTCTGCCTCTTCCTTCAATTTTATGCATAGAATATCATAACTGGGCAATTCGTCGTGCGTCTCAATGGTGACAGCGAAATTCTCGTAGATTATCGACAAACTAGTCAGTAGTTAGGATATAGGCAACCGGGAATAGGCATCCGGGAATAGACATCCAGGAATTTTTGTTTGTAAACGCCAGAACAACCCACAGGACGATCGTTACTGGCATACTTTTTTTTGACCTTAAATAATCTAGCTGTATGATCGCTAGTGAAAGTCACCCCTAAAACAGGTTGCCTGCAGGTAAACAGTACCTGTATACAGAAACTGGTTTCCCCTCCCCTTCTGTTTGATCAACAAGAATACTGGTTCCCCCCCCCCCCCCCACCCCTTCTGGATGTTTGAAATTAGATTCATTTTCGTGCAGTTAATTCTGATCGCTTGGTAAAAAATTAAAATGAAAAATTTTACAAGTAGTTAGAATATAGGAAACCGGGGAAACTCCTGCCCCCCTCCGGCGGAATAGCGCCATCTAGCGGTGAGTAGAAAATACTGTGTTTGTGTCAAAATAAAAAATTGTAGTCAAAAATTTGGAAAAAAGAAAAAAACTGCTTGAGATTGTGTCAAAATAAAAAATTGTAGTCAAAAATTTTGTAAAAAAAGAAAAAAACTGCTTGAGATTGTGTCAAAATAAAAAATTGTAGTCAAAAATTTTGTAAAAAAAGAAAAAAACTGCTTGAGATTGTGTCAAAATAAAAAATTGTAGTCAAAAATTTTGAAAAAAAAGAAAAAAAACTGCTTGAGATTGTGTCAAAATAAAAAATTGTAGTCAAAAATTTTGAAAAAAGAAAAAAAAAACTTGAGATTGTGTCAAAATAAAAAATTTTGATCATAAAATTTAAAATTTAAAAAAAAAACTGCTTTGATTATCTTGGGATCCAGTGTGGTTCGAAAATAATATAACTGGTTTGTGTCTTAACTATGAAACGTTAGGCGCAACAAAAATTCTGTAATTCAAGTTTAGCCGAATTAGCCGAATTAATCTAAGCCTCATCCCGGTTTCCTATATTCTAACTACTTGTAAAATTTTTCATTTTCATTTTTTACCAAGCGATCAGAATTAACTGCACGAAAATGAATCTAATTTCAAACATCCAGAAGGGGTGGGGGGGAGGGGGGGGACCAGTATTCTTGTTGATCAAACAGAAGGGGAGGGGAAACCAGTTTCTGTATACAGGTACTGTTTACCTGCAGGCAACCTGTTTTAGGGGTGACTTTCACTAGCGATCATACAGCTAGATTATCTATGGTCAAAAAAAAGTATGCCAGTAACGATCGTCCTGTGGGTTGTTCTGGCGTTTACAAACAAAAATTCCTGGATGCCTATTCCCGGATGCCTATTCCCGGTTGCCTATATCCTAACTACTTTGCGGCTGTAGCTGAGGCTAATGCAATTATTATTTGGTTGCTTGAATCTCTTTCACTTAAAAACGGAGTCTAAACATGTCTGAACATGTTGAATGTATTACAGGTAGAAGACAGGTAGAAGACACCAACCCCCAAAATCAATTTTCTATCCATGTCATTGATTTTTTACTACTTTCACATTTAATGTGTTTTTCTTTAAGGCAGAACATTTTCTCACAGTGTTCCTTTTTCCTTTAATGTATGTCACATGCATAACAATTAATTACTAGGGTCAACCAATAATGATTTTCGGATACCTTTGAAAACAATCCTGATTGAACTTGTTGACGATCCAATGGGGTAAAGTGTTACCCCAAACAAAAACTCAATGTTATAACTTTTAGATATTTTTATTTATTCTTATCTTTGCTTTTTTGTTGCTAAAGTTATGTTTAGAAAGAACATGTTTTTTTAAACCTGATTTTGTAACGTATAGTTTTTTATATGAACATAATTTACAAGGAAATTTATATTTTCGTTTTTCGAAACTAAAGTTGTGTTTCTTAAGAATGTGTTTCTTGAATCCACATTTACTTTGAAATATTTTTAAACTGGTACATAGAATACAATAGTACTGAACCATCTTACCTTTAAAGGCTTACTGCGCCGAGAACAATACTGAGAAGGATTATATTAATTTAAAAATCAGGTTTTTAGGGAGCAACCACACACGTAAGAAAAGGATGAATAGAATACTATGAGTTGATTGGATACTGCATTAGGCTCCATTGGTTATTTCATTCTGACTGGTTATTGAACCACATGTTATTTCACATAAAAGACTGTGTATGAACTTCAATTTCTTTAGTTCTTACGGTTTTCGGTCTAAGTGAACATTAAGGTGAACATTTGAAAAAATATATAAAAAATGGTATGTGTTAGTAACATATAACCAATTATACCTAAATAAGATTTACATTTGCAGGCTTTCTTGGAATCAATAAATGATGTGACAAGCCATGTAGGACAGGGATACACAAAAACTGATAGCCTCACTATTGGATATGAGTATACTATAACAGATTGTCGACTAAAGAAAACAGTTTTCGGAGAGAAAATTGCTCTTCACATAACTGATGCTGAAGCCAAACCCCTTTGGATTTTTTTACCTAAGGCATTTGTAAGAATTTTTCCTTCTAAAAGTCCATACAAGAAGTTAAAGGATCACAATATTACTCATATAGTTTACAATGGGACAAAAAAAGACAGCTATAATAGCCCTCATTTTCATTTCATATGTAAAAGTAAATAATGAAATTTAAAATAAAAACCTCTAATACTTGACAATAAACCTCAGTTTCAAATCACCACCAAAGCAAACAAAATGTTTTCAAAGCAAATTGAAATATTTTTAATTCAATTCGAAGATATGATTTTCCATAAACACATGGAACGTCTGAAATATTTAAAGGCTTTTCTAAGTGACCTCGAACAACAGCAGGAAGTCGATTCTCGATTTGGAAAGCATTTTAACTCATGCGTATGGTCGAGCGATGACGCTGAAGAGGGTCCAGACACATGTCGATGCTGTTTCGTTTCAATGTATAAAGCTGAGGCTCTAAAACTTATGATGAATTACTATAGATTAAGAGATCGAATGTACTCAAATAAAAAGCAATAACAATATATGAACTAGTTTGTTTTATTTATTTTTTTAAATAATTTCAGAATAAGCTTATCATTATAAATATAATCATTTTTCTTAAAAACATTTAAAAAACATTTTGTTGATTGTTTTTTACTCTTATAGATACTAAATACGATGCAATAATGTCCACACGTATTTGAAAAGTAACCCTGAACTTGCTGCTTATTATACTTAAATGTTTTGGAATTATTTCTTAACAGACTTAAAAAATATTTGTTTTGAGGATACTGTCCATATGAATCAAAAAACTCTGCAGTTGAAGCATTTTTAAAATAAAATGCTACCCAGTGTGAACTTGGTTTGTCAGATGAGTCTGTATTCGCTATTATTATTGAAGGATATGTACGTATTTTAATAGGTAATTTATCTGCTGCGAATACACCTTTAAATATATGTTTTGTGCTACGTTTACTAAGCAAAAGTTTTTCAATTTGTATTGTATTCATTTTAAAGTATAACTCTAATATTTCTATGTTTATCAATATCAATCATGGAATCGTATTCACAATATACAAGACATGTGACCGCTTCGGTTAGAGGTTCCGCAAATAGACCTTCAATACGAATTGTTCCTTGATTAATTAAATTTGAACATACAGAAGAATTGGAATGGTCGGCAGTTAAGTCAAACGCTAATATAAAACAGCTCGTATCAAACATTTCCTTAGTAATTTGCAACCCTCTATCAAAATGCTTTATACCATTAGCTCTAAATAGCATATTATATCCACGAGAGCTCTGAGTGTTTTCGGTGTTTGTAAAATCAAACTCTAGTGCTTGAGACGGTACCTGTACTCCATTAACTAATAGATTAAAACGCTGAATTTTAAAATGTTCAAAGTTATATGGATCTAGTGCCCTATTACCTGAGTATGCTCGGTTTTTAACCATGCAAAATGAGATAAAGTTAGGTAATTGTCCAATTACAGCATTGTCAATTGAAAGTGTATTGTTTCCTGGATAAAGAGTAAAAGATTTAACTTCAACTTTATTATATGGATATAAAGCGTTTTTTGATTGCAATACGCGATGATGTGCTAACAAAATACTTGGATTAACTGTAACATGATTCATAAAGAGTTGTGCCTCTTAAATTTTTAAACTTGATTCAGTTCCAACCTCCATCAAATAAAATGCTGTCTTTTCAATATTAAATGTTATTCTTAAATCTACATTATTTATCAAGAGCTTGGGTTGATTAAAAATATCTCCATGTACTTTTCCAAAGAGCTCTACCTTATTGCTTTTTTTGTATATGTTTTTTACAGGTAGACTTTCATCAACATAACATTTAATAAAACTTGAAAAAAATCCTTGAGTTGCCAAATGGCTTTCAGTAGCATCACTTCCATAGTTTAGAATAGTTTGTAAATAAGATCGATAGTGATAATTATTATCGTTCTGAGAAACTAATGTGTTATTTAAATATACTGAAGAACTTCTAAAAATTGAGTGTAATAAATTGTTTACAACGCTAACAGAATCATTTGTTATATTGTTGTTAGTCTGATCCTTTAACTGTACTACTAATCTTAAATATACGCTTGACAGATCTCTGTATAATTCGCCATTTCCCAGACATACAAATTCAATTGAGCTGGCTCCATTCAATGATGCTATAGGATTATACGTTACTTCTTCAGTGCGTAAAATACTGCTTTGTGTTGGATGTGGCTCAAACAAATCCAGTTCACTTTTCATACATTCAATATGGTTGCTCATCGTTTTTATGAAAAAATATCCGCGATTTTCTTAGCTGATTTTTTTGATTTCGGCCGTTGTTTAATATTTTTCTTTGTGTGCACACTTGAATGTTTAGATTTATAATGAGCTCTCCTCGAAGTAAAACGCTTCCTTTTATTCTTTCCACCTGAACCCCTCTGAGTCATTTTGTCAATTACTTTATTAGATAAGTTGTGGAGTGCAATTTTGCTCTGTTCTTGGATAATATTCTGTAGGGGTTTTTGTCCCAAGTCATTTATGACTGCTTTCCCAGTTTCAACTGCTTGATTTTTAACAGCGTTTAGTCCACTTAAGAAAAGTGGTTTAATGTACTTAAAAAGTCCACTAAAAAAGTTTCCAATACCTCTTCCTTGTTGTACTATTTGAGGTGTTACACAAAGAAAACCAATATGACTCAATCCTCCTCCACTTTGGTTTAGATAATATTCTTGATAAAGTTTCTCAATGCCGGTTAATATATTTATGAAAAATATATTGCTTAACTGGTAATATTTATAGCATACAACGTTTCTGTCTAAAATGCAACGTTATGTATATGGGAGTTGCTGACGCTTTAAAGGGGACCTTATATCCGCTTGAGTCGGATATTAAAATTGATATGTCTCTTACTTCACAATTTTCAACGGGATAGTACTCAATGTTTTTGAATTGAATCATTTTGGAAACACCATTATGCATAAGAACCTTTAGACATCGAGTTCTTTTGTCTCCCACACATCTTGGCTTTATTATGTCAGTATAAACAAATATTATACCCTTTGACATACTTTGCGTTGTCTGTTTCTTATCCATTACTTCATTGTGGGGAAGATCATTTAAATATAGTTCAGATATTCCAACTTCCCAGTTCTCATCTATATTTTGAGAAAAACTTACAATGTTTGTAAACGCACATTGCACATTGTCCGGAAAAACATTAAATGAATTGTTGCTAAACAAAGTAACATAAAATGACTCTAAGTTACTCATTTTTTTAAATTTATTTTATTTTTTCCAATTTGACATGGTTTTGCTCTATTTGAAGATCTTGTCCTAATACCTGTAGCTTTCGAGCTAGATTTTTCAGTTTTTCGAGATGATCGTCTTAGTTTGTCCCTTCCTGTATTGTGATTGATGTTTCTTAACTTGATTTCGGTTTGACCAATTTGATTATTAGTTCTCTTTTTCTCAGGAGACTTAATTTGATTATCAATGTGTCTCTTTTTAGGAGTTGGCTCACTCATATCTATTTCATCATTGATTTCAGAGAATGTCCGCTTAGGGTTATCGTCTGGACTTTGGGATTCAGCAAAATCGTCTTCCTGAGAATTATTAAATATTTTTTCAGGACTTGAAATGTTCAGACTTTTGTCTGCTTGAACGTTTATATTTTTCATAAACTTTTTGTTTTCAATTTTTGAAACTCTTTTTGGCAACTCTTCAAATGTCTGTGTTGAACTACTTGATGATAAAACATTCAACTGATTGTTGTTACCAGAATATGTAACACGTTTTCTTCTTTTGTGAAGAAAGTAGTTTAGTTCTTGTCGAATTTTAACCCATTTATCGAAATCACTTAGTCTACCATTACATATTATTGGTAAAAACTTTTGGCTAATCAAATCTTCACCTCTGTTATTTGAGATTAACTTTTGATATTCGTTGGGATTCATTAAAATAACTTTAATCAAATTACTTTTAGAGTTATGCATTTCTTAAAATTTTTCCAAATACTCCGGCTAATAATGATGAAATTAGAATTGGAAGAAATCCGCCTTTTTCAATAAGAACTTTCCTCGTTGATTTTATTGGGCGCTTTGAAGATGAAATTTTACGCAGTACATTTTTATACCGTTTTAGTAGGGTTAGCTGTTTGGTAGTAAGTTGATGATTGCCTTGTAGTGTATTAAAAACAATCTCAATTAATGTTTTAACAAGATCATCATCACCATTACTTACAATAGCTTTGCGTAATTCGGTACTAGCTCTTTTCAGAACATATAATATATGTTTGTGCGCCATTAACCGTTTTAGACTCTTTTTGTAAACCATTTTCGTTGCAATAACAAATTGAGTATGTAGAGTTAAAAATATTGGTACGAAAACGTAAAAGATCGCTTATCCTTTGGGTAAGATCAATAAGCAAATAACCATGAGGTTCTTCCGTTACTTCTTTATATATGCGCATTAATTCACTAGGATTTTCAGGATAAATTTGTCGAGCCAAACAATGAAATTGAAGTTTATCTCTACGGTTTTTAAAAACGACTATGTACTTTGTATTTAGCGATATATCTCTAGTATGTGATGCTTTATGAAATATATTCTGAGTTACTACTATTACAGATAAGTTGCGATGATGAGAACCCTTTGTAAATAATTCACAAACACTTTTGTTAAATGCCCCCATCATAAGATCATCTAATATAATGAGGATAGGATCATTAAGATCATTTTTAATTGTTTCTGGTACACCCTTGTGATATTCAAGTCCTGTAAAACTAGGTTTTGCATGTTCTTCAGCATAACACCAAATGATCCTTTTTATATCTTCATTAATAAGTGTATTTTGATTATTTAAAAGATTTTCCAGAAACGTTGTTTTTCCTGATCCAGAGGGCCCACATATAAGCATTGTAAATGGATGAATAAATTGTACAAACATTGTTGGTTTATTTAAGAGTTTTTGGTTTTTTATTTGCCATATACTTCGTAGTTTAAATTTTCCAATATTACAAAAAGCTTAAATAGGTTATTAAGAGCACATCTAACTTCGAGTTTTTTATGTATGCGACAGTTAGTAAAGTAGTTTGGATAACATGTTAAACTTTGTTCAATTTCCACATCAATTACATTTGTTGCTAAGTATTTCATTAAAAATTGTTTCTTTGCCTCTCCTCGCACAATAACTGTAGCGAAACTATTTAAAGGAGTTAGTATTTCACTTAGACTCAAATATGGAATGTCACCCTCAGACCAATCCAATCCATTTATATTTCTTTTTGTGGTGTGTTGAATATTCCGTATACATTCATCTAATTCCTTAAAATGGTAAGGTGGTAAAAAGTGAAAGAAGTTCGGTACAACAGAGCCCGCTTGCATAAATGCCAGTTCCTTAACAAAAATTTGTCTATTATTTCCGACTATGTATTGGAAATCTACCAAAACAGCGGAATTTCTATCAATTTTGATCATTTTAGTTTGAATGTATGTAAAATACTGGGTAAAGATTCGATGATTTCACCGTTTATATACCATATTGCAGTTAGTTTGAAAAAGATATTCAGCCAAGATGGATACATTCCAGTTAAAAAGAACAAAGGCTTTAAGAAAAACACAAGATCATGAAATTATTTTTGGTCTTGAATATTATGTATATCACAATTTAAAATTAAAGTGTGGTTTTTCGACTAGTAGAAAATTTACACCAATGATCTGGATGCAGCAAAACAAACGTAATTTCATTGGGTTTGATAAGGAAGACTGGATTCAACTGTTAACATATAAGGAATATATTCAACTTAAGCTTGATCAGTACGAATTTTTAATGCCTGATACTATTATCGATCACCCTTTACTTAGTTCAATTAAATGTCATTTTAAATATAGAAAAGTCGATAAACAGTGTATAGTTACTTTAAACCAGAATGGTAACAAAATTGAGTTTGACAGCGAATCTTGGCGTGCCCTTTTACGACTGGGTATTTTTTTAACCACATTTTTGTGCTGGAACACAATACTTAAAAAACAAATAACAAATATCTATTATAAACATATTATACCCAAGTGTGCCCAAATGAATAAACATGAAATACGACTTACAGATTTAGAAGCATCGTATGAGTCTGACGTTGAGATTGACTTAACTCGTTTATGTTTTGAGATTTCAAAGAAGATGCGAAAAGAAATAAAAAACGACGTAATTCAATATAAACAGTTAGTATTATCAAAACCCTCAGGATCGAAATAATAAATTAACATAATGAGTAAACTACAGGTTGTAACAGAAATTTATAAGCAGTCCCGAAAAAATTTTAGAAGGCGTAGTTTTGTACAAAAAGGAAAAAACGATACTTGGCAAATAGATTTAGTTGAAATGATTCCATTTCATAAGCAGAATGGAGGTTATCGATATCTACTGACAGTGATTGATACATTCTCAAAATATTCATATGCAGAGCCTGTGAAGAATAAATCAGCTCCATATATAGTTTCAGCAATAAAAAATGTGTTTGCAACTGCTAAGAAAATACCTAAAAATATTCAAAGTGATCAGGGTTAAGAATTTTTTAATAAGGAATTTTTTGAACTAATGAATAAAATGAAAATAAATCATTATCACACCTACACTCATCTAAAAGCCTCAATTTGTGAACGATTCAATAGAACCCTTAAGAACCTAATGTGGAAAATGTTTAGCTACCATGGAAATTATATTTGGGTGACCAAGTTGCAACAATTACTAAAAACTTACAACAATACATATCACCGTACTATAAAAATGAAACCCAGTGAAGTAGACAGAAAGAATGAAAAATTTATTTTAAAGTCAGTGTACAATTATCCTAAAATTTATCCAAAACACAAATACTCTGTTAACGATTTTGTTCGAATAAGTAAATATAAAGGTGTTTTCGCTAAAGGATATGAACCAAATTGGACAACCGAAATATTTAGAATTATAAAAATTCAATCGACCGACCCTGTCACATATTTATTAAAAGATTATAAAAATGAACTCATTAAGGGGTCGTTTTATGAAGAAGAACTTCAACGAGTTAAAGATAAAAACGCATACTTGATTGAAAAAATTATAAAATCTGAAGAAAATAAAGTTTTTGTTAAGTGGTTAGGCTTTGATGAGTCGCATAATTCCTGGATTGATAAAAGAGATATAATTAAATAAAATTCATACAAACACCGAAAACACTCAGAGGTCTCGTGGATATAATATGCTATTTAGAGCTAATGGTATAAAGCATTTTGATAGAGGGTTGCAAATTACTAAGGAAATGTTTGATACGAGCTGTTTTATATTAGCGTTTGACTTAACTGCCGACCATTCCAATTCTTCTGTATGTTCAAATTTAATTAATCAAGGAACAATTCGTATTGAAGGTCTATTTGCGGAACCTCTAACCGAAGCGGTCACATGTCTTGTATATTGTGAATACGATTCCATGATTGATATTGATAAACATAGAAATATTAGAGTTATACTTTAAAATGAATACAATACAAATTGAAAAACTTTTGCTTAGTAAACGTAGCACAAAACATATATTTAAAGGTGTATTCGCAGCAGATAAATTACCTATTAAAATACGTACATATCCTTCAATAATAATAGCGAATACAGACTCATCTGACAAACCAGGTTCACACTGGGTAGCATTTTATTTTAAAAATGCTTTAACTGCAGAGTTTTTTGATTCATATGGACAGTATCCTCAAAACAAATATTTTTTAAGTCTGTTAAGAAATAATTCCAAAACATTTAAGTATAATAAGCAGCAAGTTCAGGGTTACTTTTCAAATACGTGTGGACATTATTGCATCGTATTTAGTATCTATAAGAGTTAAAAACAATCAACAAAATGTTTTTTAAATGTTTTTAAGAAAAATGATTATATTTATAATGATAAGCTTATTCTGAAATTATTTAAAAAAATAAATAAAACAAACTAGTTCATATATTGTTATTGCTTTTTATTTGAGTACATTCGATCTCTTAATCTATAGTAATTCATCATAAGTTTTAGAGCCTCAGCTTTATACATTGAAACGAAACAGCATCGACATGTGTCGGGACCCTCTTCAGCGTCATCGCTCGACCATACGCATGAGTTAAAATGCTTTCCAAATCGAGAATCGACTTCCTGCTGTTGTTCGAGGTCACTTAGAAAAGCCTTTAAATATTTCAGACGTTCCATGTGTTTATGGAAAATCATATCTTCGAATTGAATTAAAAATATTTCAATTTGCTTTGAAAACATTTTTTTTGCTTTGGTGGTGATTTGAAACTGAGGTTTATTGTCAAGTATTAGAGGTTTTTATTTTAAATTTCATTATTTACTTTTACATATGAATTGAAAATGAGGGCTATTATAGCTGTCTTTTTTTGTCCCATTGTAAACTATATGAGTAATATTGTGATCCTTTAACTTCTTGTATGGACTTTTAGAAGGAAAAATTCTTACAAATGCCTTAGGTAAAAAAATCCAAAGGGGTTTGGCTTCAGCATCAGTTATGTGAAGAGCAATTTTCTCTCCGAAAACTGTTTTCTTTAGTCGACAATCTGTTATAGTATACTCATATCCAATAGTGAGGCTATCAGTTTTTGTGTATCCCTGTCCTACATGGCTTGTCACATCATTTATTGATTCCAAGAAAGCCTGCAAATGTAAATCTTATTTAGGTATAATTGGTTATATGTTACTAACACATACCATTTTTTATATATTTTTTCAAATGTTCACCTTAATGTTCACTTAGACCGAAAACCGTAAGAACTAAAGAAATTGAAGTTCATACACAGTCTTTTATGTGAAATAACATGTGGTTCAATAACCAGTCAGAATGAAATAACCAATGGAGCCTAATGCAGTATCCAATCAACTCATAGTATTCTATTCATCCTTTTCTTACGTGTGTGGTTGCTCCCTAAAAACCTGATTTTTAAATTAATATAATCCTTCTCAGTATTGTTCTCGGCGCAGTAAGCCTTTAAAGGTAAGATGGTTCAGTACTATTGTATTCTATGTACCAGTTTAAAAATATTTCAAAGTAAATGTGGATTCAAGAAACACATTCTTAAGAAACACAACTTTAGTTTCGAAAAACGAAAATATAAATTTCCTTGTAAATTATGTTCATATAAAAAACTATACGTTACAAAATCAGGTTTAAAAAAACATGTTCTTTCTAAACATATCTTTAGCAACAAAAAAGCAAAGATAAGAATAAATAAAAATATCTAAAAGTTATAACATTGAGTTTTTGTTTGGGGTAACACTTTACCCCATTGGATCGTCAACAAGTTCAATCAGGATTGTTTTCAAAGGTATCCGAAAATCATTATTGGTTGACCCTAGTAATTAATTGTTATGCATGTGACATACATTAAAGGAAAAAGGAACACTGTGAGAAAATGTTCGGCCTTAAAGAAAAACACATTAAATGTGAAAGTAGTAAAAAATCAATGACATGGATAGAAAATTGATTTTGGGGGTTGGTGTCTTCTACCTGTCTTCTACCTGTAATACATTCAACATGTTCAGACATGTTTAGACTCCGTTTTTAAGTGAAAGAGATTCAAGCAACCAAATAATTATTGCATTAGCCTCAGCTACAGCCGCAAAGTAGTTAGGATATAGGCAACCGGGAATAGGCATCCAGGAATTTTTGTTTGTAAACGCCAGAACAACCCACAGGACGATCGTTACTGGCATACTTTTTTTTGACCTTAGATAATCTAGCTGTATGATCGCTAGTGAAAGTCACCCCTAAAACAGGTTGCCTGCAGGTAAACAGTACCTGTATACAGAAACTGGTTTCCCCTCCCCTTCTGTTTGATCAACAAGAATACTGGTTCCCCCCACCCCTTCTGGATGTTTGAAATTAGATTCATTTTCGTGCAGTTCATTCTGATCGCTTGGTAAAAAATGAAAATGAAAAATTTTACAAGTAGTTAGAATATAGGAAACCGGGATGAGGCTTAGATTAATTCGGCTAATTCGGCTAAACTTGAATTACAGAATTTTTGTTGCGCCTAACGTTTCATAGTTAAGACACAAACCAGTTATATTATTTTCGAACCACACTGGATCCCAAGATAATCAAAGCAGTTTTTTTTTAAATTTTAAATTTTATGATCAAAATTTTTTATTTTGACACAATCTCAAGTTTTTTTTTTCTTTTTTCAAAATTTTTGACTACAATTTTTTATTTTGACACAATCTCAAGCAGTTTTTTTTTCTTTTTTTTCAAAATTTTTGACTACAATTTTTTATTTTGACACAATCTCAAGCAGTTTTTTTCTTTTTTTACAAAATTTTTGACTACAATTTTTTATTTTGACACAATCTCAAGCAGTTTTTTCTTTTTACAAAATTTTTGACTACAATTTTTTATTTTGACACAAACACAGTATTTTCTACTCACCGCTAGATGGCGCTATTCCGCCGGAGGGGGGCAGGTTTTCCAGGGGCCAGTATTCTTGTTGATCAAACAGAAGGGGAGGGGAAACCAGTTTCTGTATACAGGTACTGTTTACCTGCAGGCAACCTGTTTTAGGGGTGACTTTCACTAGCGATCATACAGCTAGATTATCTAAGGTCAAAAAAAAGTATGCCAGTAACGATCGTCCTGTGGGTTGTTCTGGCGTTTACAAACAAAAATTCCTGGATGCCTATTCCCGGTTGCCTATATCCTAACTATAACATTGATTTACCTGCTCGGGTGAACCGTGCTTGTAGTAAATCTACAAAACGAACTCGTCAGTTTCGGAAAGCCGACTTTAACAAGTTAAATGTACTGTTATCCCAGACTGACTGGTCCCGATTGTTCATGTGTAGTGATATGGATAGTGCAATCACAACTTTTTATAATACTTTAAATTCTTTACTTGATGTCTGTGTTCCGCTTTGTGTTCCAACTAGGTCAAACAAGCCTGTTTGGTTTACCCGCGAGTTAACTTTGTTTAAAAATAGAAAGTCGCGATTCTATAAAAGATTCAAGGAAACTGGCTCTTCCTTGTATCTCTCTCGCTATCTGATTGCTCGATCTGATTTCTATGCTTTGAACGACCGTTGCTATAAGGAATACCTTGCTGACTGTGGTCAACAGTTCCAAAGGAATCCTAGACGGTTTTATAACTTCGTTAATTCGAAGCGTAAATCATCAACGCTTCCATCTAGTGTAGTCTTTGAAAGAAAAACTGCTAACTCAGATCAGGCTATCGCCGATTTATTTGCCGATTTTTTTCAAACGACTTATAGTATGCACGAGTATAATTCTGATTCACCTTACCCTTATCATTTAATTCCGTTCAATTGTAATTTTACACCGGTCATTACCGAAAGTTCGCTTTTACGTAATTTAAAGAAAATTAAACCTGTTTTTTCACCAGGACCAGACGGAGTCCCAGGTTGCGTGCTGAGAAACTGTGCAGACGGCCTTTTTAAGCCCCTGTATAAATTATTTTCTTTGTCCTTTGCATCATGTTGTTTCCCTGATGTTTGGAAATCATCTTATATTATTCCTCTTCACAAAAAAGGAAACAAAAGCAATGTCTGCAACTATAGAGGTATTTCCAAGTTGTCTGCTATTCCCAAGGTTTTTGAGAAATTAATAACTTCTCAATTGCAACATTTCTGTAGATCCATGATTTCACCCTTCCAGCATGGGTTTGTGAAATATAGATCCACTACCACTAACCTGTTAGAATTTACATCATTCACGCTGCAGGGTTTTGATAAAAAGTTGCAAACTGACGTCATTTACACAGATTTTAGTAAAGCTTTTGACTCCGTTAACCACAAGCTCTTAATACATAAACTTAATCTTTTGGGCTTTTCCTATAATTTTATTATTTGGATTTCGAATTACTTAATTTCTAGAACACAACAGGTTTTTTTTAAAGATTCATTGTCGAAATTTGTTCAGGTTACTTCAGGCGTTCCGCAAGGAAGCCATCTCGGTCCTTTACTATTTATATTGTTCATTAATGATCTGCCATCTGCAGTCAGTCACTCTAGGGTGCTAATGTATGCCCACGACGTTAAACTTTGTGTCTCGGCTAATGAGTCTCTTCTTGGATCCAGATTACAATCTGATCTTTACAGTTTTCAAACCTGGTGTCAGACCAATTTATTAAATCTTAACTATAGTAAGTGTAACGTAATGTCCTTCAGTAGGCGACTCCCTTTTTTAAGCAATTACATTTTGAATGACAATTCTCTTCAAAGAATTGAGTCGGTCACTGATTTGGGTATCCTTATGGATCCAAAGCTTAAGTTTGATAAGCATGTTTTATCAATTACTAATCGTGCTTTTGGCGTCCTGGGCTTTATAAAGCGCTGGTCGAAAGAATTTAACGATCCCTATTTAACAAAAACACTGTATACTTCCTTGGTACGTCCTATTCCTGAATATGGATCTTGTATTTGGTCTCCCCAATATAGGATTCATCAAGATAGAATAGAATCTGTACAAAAACAATTCCTTCTTTTTGCCCTAAGGGCCCTAAACTGGAACCCTAGTATAGGCTTGGCATCCTACTATAGTAGACTTTTACTAATTAATCTTCCTTCTTTGTCTGATCGTAGGACAGTGCTCGGTGTAATTTTCTTACACAAACTAATCAATGGTGAAATTGATTCTTCTGAATTAATTAGTCAGATTAGTTTCGCTGTTCCGATCAGACCCACTAGAAACTTTCTTCCCCTCTCTCTTCAACCTTGTACTACTAACTTTGCTATACATAACCCTTTCCGGGTATTGTGTAGTAACTACAACAAACTATCTCGAGTTGTAGGTAGTTCTACTTCAATCCCTTTAATTAGAACTTCTCTTCTCTGTCACCTATCTAGATCTTAATTAATATAGTTTAAACTATTATATTATGTGTATTGTATTGTATTTTTGTATATTGTAATTCGTTTTTAACAAATAAACTCGTTTCGCGTTTTCGTAGCCGTACGTTATGCGGTGTGCCCTCGGCCGGTTGGGCGGGAGGTGGCTGCATTGTCTGCAGGGTTCCGCGCGCTAACAAGCACGTTGCTCGGTGTTGCTGCACCACTTGAATGTACTGTCTCGTTAGTACATCAACGTCCATAAATAAATAAAAAAAATAATAAATGTCAAAAGAAGTTAATTTTTTTTTTTCATGCTTAGCTTTTTTCAAAATATTTGTGCCACCAACCATTTTTGAATTTTAAAGCTTTTGCATGGTTTATGTAAATTTTACAAATTTTGTTTTCCAGTAAATTATTTGATCATCTTACCATAATTATTTTTTTTTTTTAGAAATGTTTAAGAAATCTTTTAGCACATTCCCTTCATATTCCTTTGTCAATATATCTTTGCCGATGCCTGTAGATTTGGTCTGTAGGCGCTATAGCATATTGAATGATCCGGATCAAATGTCGTAAATATATATAGTGACATATTCATGCTGATTATGTCTACATAATAATGGTACATAGCAGTCTAGACAGTCCTCCAACCATAAACATTCCCAAGCTACAATTGTTTACAAATTCGATAATCATAAACAAAGCGCAGCTTAACCGATGCATCTTGGCCAATCGATTAGCAACGATCGAAAACTGCCCAATCAGTATATTTTAGCTCCCTGAGACAACGCGCAATTCCTGATTCAAAGCCAATAGCGTTCACCTCCAAATTGTAAACATTAATTCCAGAAAATAGAACTTTCATTATTATTCGTTAAGCACATATCTGTTAGTCTTAAACTATTCTTTAATAAAGTATGTTGTCGTGAACAAAAAACTCTCGCCTCGTATTTTAAAATATATCAGCGTTGCGGTTCGAGTGTGTCGCGGCATTTGTTGGACTTAATAACACACAAATTATATATAATTGGTGCAGACGGTAGGATAACAATAAGTTGTGGATCCTGATGCAATAACTCAGTTATTAATTCGTATCCCTTTTACTGTTATCCGATAAAACAACTAACGCGAAGGCAAGCCAAGCGACGGTGAATACCGCGTCAAGTTTTATAACCTCGACAGTGAGGTATATACCAGAAATTCGCATATTGCCAAAGCCACACAAACTTAAAAATAATTCATGAAAACGCGATAGAATTAGGAGAGAATATAATTCCAGGCATACCTGGTTATCTAGATAAAATTCGAAAGTGCTATCTGTGCAAACAAACAAAACAAACTAATAAGATATTTAAAATAAGTGAATAAAGCGAACTACAAACAAGAATGAAACGTACAGTCGAGCGCGAGTTATGTATAAGTCCACTCCATTCCCAGAACATAATATATAACCAGACAGTCTACAAACCCCAATTAGCCAGAAAGTATAAGAGCTATTGAACTCGTTAAATGCTGATTATGTGATTTCGCAACACGAGTTTAATAAACTCTTTTAAATACGAAAACATCCGGTTTAGCAACCGAAACACAAATGCAATACACCTAATTCCAATTTATTGTACCAACACAAATATATACTAAAACACATGTATGTCAAATAAGTCTAATCAGCATAATCATGGAATATGCATTGAATTCCAAATAATTATAACAACACAAATAGATATGGAGACACATGTACGTAGCATAAGTTAATCAACATTTTTATGTAAAAGCTTTCATTTATACATTTTGAATAAAGAGTTTTTAGTTGATTCTGGCCACTGAAATATAAACGTCGTGTTCTTTATACTTCGCAAAAATAATTATTTTTTAATAAACGCATCCTCCAATTCCATAATTGGCGCAGCCGGTAGGATCCTTTTTCATTAAAGAGGATCCAGCGATAACATTCGAACAAAATAATTAAATTAAGGAAAACTGAGTGCGAAAGAAAATAAAAATAATTAACATTTATTGGTCGACGAAAAAAAAAAAAAAAAATATCAGTTAAACTACAAATCAGTACAGTGTACAAACGGAATCAACTCTTGCACAAATAAAACCTAAAATCAGTTTTAACTAAAAGTCAGTGTAGTGCAATAACAAATAAAAAATTAAAATTCTGGCGTCAAGAAAGCATCAAAGACTAGCGAATTTCGACAAAACAAGAATGTCTCAAGAGAACCCACCAATGCCACAGGCAGACCTGTTAGAACAACTGGCTATTAGAGAACAGCAGCTGGAACAGTTACGGCAAGCTTATGTACAACTTCAGACCAACAACACTATTGTTCAAAACAATTAATCACCTCGCCACGTTCACGGGAACAGGGGACATCACGATAAATTCATTCTTCAGCAACGTGGAATATCTACTCTTGTCAATACAAGACCCGGAATTGAAGCGAGAAGCCACAAGGACCATTTTCTATAGGAAGATTCAAGGACAAACAAAGGATGTAGTGATCAACGTATCGGAACCCGACAACTGGGAGCTGATAAAAGCAACTTTAAAACTGAGGTACAGACCAGATACGGAACCACACCAACTCTACCGAAGAATCTGCGATTTAAAAGTGAATACGGTGAGCGAACTAGCTGTGGAAAAACAAAATATAAAATATAAAACAGATGAGCCAATAGTTTATCATAAGAACGACAACTTTATAGACCTAAGTTATATTGAAAGCTTATTAGTCAATACTGTAAAAGAAATGACACAAGGCACACTACTAGACAAAATTTATGAAGAGAGAGAATTAGGCGCAATATTGAAATCAATGATGTTACGCAGATATGAGAACAGTTGTATTAGATATCAATATAGAAAAGCCAGACCCAACAGAAATAATTCAGAGGCAGGGCCGAATAACAGAAATCAGGGAAATGATAATCAAAATATGCAACAACAACAGAACTATAGGAATGTTAATCAGAATAATAACCAACAGCAAAACTATAGGAACACTTTTCAGAATAATCAGCAAGTTCCAGAAACTCAAGATTGGAACCAAACTAATAAGAACCAGTTACCGAAATAACAATTCAGGGCAATTTAGATATAATAATGTACAACAAAACGTACGAAGCAACAACTCAGGACAAAGTAGACAAAATTATCAAGAAACAGGCTCGCAGCAAATTAGGCAGTAGGCGCAATACAAGGTGGCCATAAAGATTCAGAGCCGGCTCCAAGGCATTGTTGACTTGTCTGAAGAGGACAAAGCCAAGCTGCTCTGGGCCGTGCAAAGGATTGAAGAGAGCCGCCGTCACTTTGATCAGTTGCCGCATATGCGAGCAAAGACGAGTGGCTTCGCTAATAAGGTGGAGGAGATGATGGCCGAGAAGAGGCAACGTTCGACCGAGAGCAACCAGAGCAGAGATGCCCAGGTTAGCAAACGGCAGCGTGGCCCGAAGGGCGCATTCTCTCGCCCGAGACGCAACAAGAGCTCAATGAAGGATGTCGCTAGAAGGCACCTCATTGTAGCTCTGATAGACCGCAGCGACGAGAACGGCAGAATCTCAGAGGTACGCTGGAAAATAGTTCATGAGAAGCTGTTCGGGCTACTGCTGAAAAGCATAGACGAGGAGCCGGAAGCTCCTATGCCCACTTTCGACGGCGCAGGGTGGCTCAACGGAGCAAAAATCATCAGTTGCAATGATGACCCGACTCTGTGCTTGCTGAAGTCGAAGGTCCCGACACTGGGGGCGTTGTGGGAGGGGGCCATGCTGGAAGTGGTCGACAGGGAGAACATCCCGTCTAAACCGAAAGCAAAGGTACTCCTCCCCTTCGCCGTCCGAGGAGACCAGGCGCTAAGGCTGCTACAGAGGCAAAACAAGGACGTCCCGTCAGACGATTGGAATGTGTTACATGCTGGTACCTTCTCCTCAGCAGAGGGGGGCCAGCATGTAATCCTTTAAATCAATAAAGAGGCGGAGGACATCCTCTATCCCCGCTACGGGAAAATGGCCTGCGGCTTAGGTAGCGTATACCTCAGGTTGAAGAATCGGAATCCTGCAGATAAGGATACGCACACACTACAAGCTGGGGAGGTGGAGAGGGACCTGGGCATAGAAACTGTCCTCGAAGCCACACAGGCGCTCAAAATAGCCTCGGATGAAGAGGCCGACGACGAGGACGGTGACCTGACAGTTATAGTCAACCCGTCTTCAGCAGGTGTCGTAGCTACCCCACACGTTGAGGGTACTGCAGATCAACCTGCATAAGAGTAAGTTGGCATCGACGGAGCTCATATTGGCCTTGGAGCAAGGGCCCGTCGATGTGGCCTTAGTTCAAGAACCATGGATTGCGTCGGGCAATGTGGTATCTGGACTAAGGTCGAGCAACTACTGTACGTACTATCCGTCAACGGTAAGCAAAACCAGAACCGCCGTACTTGTACGGAAAGGCCTAAATGCTTACCTATTATCTAATTACAGTACAGATGATCTCACCGTGGTGATGCTGGAGAGTAGACACAGGCGCCTCACAGTAGCATCCTGCTACATGGCCCACGACATGCCTGCACCAACCGACGAACTAGTGAGGCTAATAACTTCAGCCCACAAAGGCTCACAAATAGTGATCGGAACGGACGCCAACGCACACCACTGCATATTGGGATCGCCCGACACGAACGCAAGAGGTGAGTCTATTTTAGATTTCATCCTAACCTCTAATCTTAGTATCGCTAACACGGGGGAGGTACATACGTACGTAGGCCCAACTTTGTCGAACGTCCTTGACCTCACACTCACAGCTGATACAAACATTTCTCGCTGGAGAGTTCTCGAAAAACCCTCCTTCTCCGACAAAAAATATATTCAGTTCGATCTCAGCTTCGAACACACCCCTGAACAAGTGAGGCTTAGGAATCTCAGGAAGACCGACTGGTCGAAATTTAGGGAACTAGTGTCAGCAACACTGAAACAACCATGCGAGATTGAGTCGGTAAACGAAATAGAGCAAGCACTCTCAATCGTGACCAATACTCTACAAGATGCCTACCAAAAAACATTCCCTCTCTCAAACCCGAAACAACCCACAGTAGAAAGTCAACTAAAACTTGACAACAGGACCTGGACCGGAAGTAGCGAAGAAACACTTCAAGCACTGATGTCCACGCACTTTCCAGGCTGCACTGAGCTGTCGAACGAGACAAATCCCCACAGATATAGTCACGTCAAACAAACTGACTTGGGCCATCAAATCCTTCGCGAGCATAAAAAGCCCAGGACTTGATGGAATCATACCGGCCATGCTGAAAAACACTTTAAATGCAATATCTTCATGGCTTCTCAAAATATTCAAAGCTTGTCTAAGGACCGATCACATTCCAACCCTCTGGAGAACAGCTACGGTAACATTCCTACCAAAAGCTGGGAAATGTGGTCATAATAGCCCGAAGGACTACAGACCTATCAGTCTCACGTCCTTCCTACTCAAAACGATGGAGAAGTTGCTGGACCTACACATTAGGAATGAGGTGGGAGAACGGTTATCAACGAATCAACATGCATACACTAAAGGCAAATCAGTAGAGACTGCGCTACACTCGCTGGTGAGCCTGATTGAGAATGCACTAAACCACAAATAATACGCAATGGGAGCCTTCGTAGACATCTCAGGCGCATTCAATAATGTCAACCCTAACGCCATTATCGATCGACTGAGATCGCTGGGCACTCACCCTGCCATGACCAACTGGATTAAGCGCCTCCTATGCTGTAGGAAGGTTAAATCAGACTGGGGTGCCGCAACTACAATCAGAAGTGCAGGTAGAGGAACCCCTCAAGGAGGAGTCCTGTCGCCACTTCTATGGAATCTCGTGATAGACGATCTCATTAAGAGATTCGATGCAGGAGCCCCCAAAATAACTGCCTATGCGGACGACATGGGTATATTTATCACAGGAGTATACCCATCCACTCTCAGCTCCTTAATGGAACAGACTCTCAGGGTGATTTGCAAATGGGCGGAGGAAGCCGGTTTACAAATCAATGCGGATAAGACGGACCGCATCCTCTTCACTAAGCGGTACAAGGTCCCACTCTAGACCCCCCCCCGACATTAAACGGACAAACGCTGAAACCAAGCACACATGTCAGATACCTTGGAACAGTGCTGGACAGCAAGCTGACTTGGAGACCCAATGTGGAAGAAAGGGTGAAAAAGGCAACCATGGCGCTTTATGCATCAAAAAAGATGCTTAGCTGCTCGTGGGGCCTGTCACCCCGACTAATGCATTGGATTTACATCTCGGTAGTGCGTCTAACCCTGCTCTATGGTGCTCTCGTGTGGTGGCCAGCAACTGAAAAGAAGACTTATCTCGCCCTAATGGAGAAGGCTCAACGTCAGGAACTACTTTGCATTACAGGGGCCTTACGAACTACGCCGACTAAAGCTCTGGAACTACTACTGGGACAACCTCCCTTAGATCTGCAAACAAAGCTAGTGGCCGCCAAATCAGCTCAACGTCTTGCGGCACTAGGCTGTCTGTCACTGCAGAGCTATGGTCACGGCGCTATCGGAACGAACCTAAACGGCCATTCCGACCACACCATTGCCCAAAACAGCCTAGTTTCCCAAATTGAAACACATTTTCGGTCTGACGACTGGAAACTGTGCCAAAATAGGCGAGGCCACCTCAATATATACACGGACGGCTCCAAAATGGCAGGATGAGTAGGCGCCGCTGTGTACTGCGATGAACCCCTCACGAGGCTGTCATACAAGCTACCAAGCCACTGTAGCATCTTCCAAGCAGAGGTCTTCGCAATCGGAAAAGCAGCCGAATTTGCTAAAAACTTAGGCTCAGAATGCCAAAATATAAACCTGATGGTGGATAGCCAGGCCGCCATAAAAGCTATGTCGTCGTCAACCACCACATCCAGAACCGTCCAGGTGAGCAAAGACACATTAGATGAATTATGTACGACTAAGTCAGTACACATCTACTGGGTTCCGAGCCACCAGGGCATACCTGGAAATGGGGAGGCAGACACACTAGCGAAAGCAGGTATCGGTCTCTCGGACGAAAGAACCCAACATCTGCCTATCTCCCTGAGAACGCTATACAGCGTACTAGAGGAGAACACAAATAAGCTCGTCAACCTTAGGTGGCGGAACACCACCACATGCAAAGCAACAAGAACAATGTGCACTGAGTTCAATGTCCAACGCACTCGCTACCTGCTGCAACTTCCACGAAAGGAAATCAGACTATTGGTGGGAATACTCACTGGCCACTGTATGGCGGCAGTACACGCGATGAAACTTGGCATTACAAACGACTCCAGCTGCAGGAAATGCAAGAACCCAGCGACTGCAGAAACGCTTGAGCACCTTATATGTTGCTGCCCGGCCCTAGAGCGCACAACATTAAGTTGTTTAGGAGCACCAAAACTCTCCTCGATGGAAGATGCCTCAAAACGGGCACTGGGGGAACTGCTAGCCTTTGCGAAGCGCTCCCGCATCCTCACCGACTTCACGCCATAGCACCCCTCCGGGACCGAATTACTAAGGAACCTGCCCGCGAGAGGGCGTCCGGCGTAACCTAACCTAACCTAAACTAGGCAGTATAAACCAGGTAATGTACCCAGTACCCATGGAAATAGATAATTTAGAAACTGACCAGAACAGGAGTAGGGATGACCAATAGCAAAATGACGATTACAACGAATACATCAGCGACCAAAACAACGATTCAAACCACTATTACGAACAACAGGCAGAGGTTAACAATGCCGTTTTTTTTACGAAGCAGCCTCGGAATGCCTACCATTAATAGAACTTAACATAAATAAGAAAAAAAAAAGTAGCGTTAATAGATACGGGAGCCACTTTAAGCTTGGTGAACGATCAAATAAACAGTTACAGACAAATTAAATTGAACAGACCAATACCATACAGCACGATAAATAGCAGAGACGTAATACAGTACGAAATACACACAACAGCACCGATAGAATTTAATTTACCAAATAACGCAAGGGTACGCTGGAAAGTAGCCCCACTAACAGGAAGGAAATATAGTATCATCATAGGATCCTATTCCTATTCCTAGGAATAGACCTCCTTAATTTTCTAAATGCTTTTATCAATATCGAAAAAAAAATCTTAACATTAAATCATAAAGAAAATTCAATCATCAATAACCCATATCAGTACAAGGAAGTATGTACATTAGAAAGTAAGGAAGGAAACCTCGATAACCTAAACTTAGAACATTTAAATAAAGAAGAACGGAAAGAAATTGAACTTATTTTACAACGGTATAGTGAACTATTTTTTAAAGAAGGAGACATATTGACGAGTACGACAGAAATCGAACACGAAATACGGACAACCACAGACGAACAACTAAATTCAAAACATTACAGGTATCCACCACAACATGAGGAAGAAGTAAGGAGGCAAATAAAAGAAATGACAGAACAAGGTATAATAAGAAAAAGTAATTCAAGATATTCAAGTCCTTTGATAGTAATACCGAAAAAAAATAGACAACTCAGGCAAAAAAAAATATCGAATTGTAATTGATTATAGAAAGTTGAATGAAATAACCATAGATAAATAAATAAATAAAAAATGTGTCGTATATCTAGACAATATACTAATTTTTAGCACTTCATTAAAAGAACATATTCAGGCAATCAAGGAAATCTTCCACATTCTTGAAGAAAAAAATTTAAAAATTCAAATAGATAAATGCAATTTTATGAAAAGAGAGTCAGAACTTTTAGGACACATCTTGACAAAAGAAGGCATTAAGCCAAATCCCAATAAAATCGCGATTATAGAAAAATTTATACTACTCCGGACTGAAAAACAGATAAAAAGTTTTTTAGGAATAACGGGTTACTATAGGAAATTTATTAAAGATTACGCCAAAGTAGCACAACCAATAACAAAATATTTAAAGAAAAATGTAAAAATTAATTCAAAAGATACGACTTACGTTGAGGCATTCGAAAAATTAAAACATATGATCAGCTCACACCCCATTCCTAGATTTTCAAATTTCGAAAAATTATTTACTCTTACGACACGCGTCGAACTATGCAATAGGGGCAGTTTTATCCCAAGAAGGGCACCCAATTTGCTATGCATCAAGAACATTAAATAATCACGAAAAAAATTATTCGGCAACCGATAAAGAATTTTTGGCAATTCTTTGGAGTGTAAATTACTTTAGACCATATTTGTATGAAAGAAAGTTTAAAATACTAACAGATCACCAACCTATAAAATTCTTACATTCGAAACATAAAGGTAAAGACATTTCACCTAGACATCATAAAATGCACATTTCACCTAGACATCAAAGATGGTTATTGAAGCTAGGAGAGTACCAATTTTACATTGATTATTTAAAAGAAAAGGAAAATAGAGTAGCTGACTTTCTAAGTAGACTTGAAGACAACGACTACACTCATTACGAAAATAACGACAAAGAATCAAGTATAAATACGATAGCAAACATGGAAGACGAAGAAGATAATACATCAATAATGACAATACACTCAGCAGAAGAAAACTTACACGATCATTTTTTTTATAAAAGAGGAATTAGTTAATAAATATAAAACGCAGATAATTATTACAAATTGCAAGACAGACGAATATAAAACAGTAAATAATAAAAGAATAATATTCATAGCAAAACACGATTTTTCAACAATGGGGGGAATTTTTCAGAGATATATAAACAAAGGAAAAATAGAAATATACTCGGAATTACCAGATCATGAATACAATATAGTTCAAGAAAAATTAATAGAAATGTTTTCCAACGACAATCAGGTAGAATTCATAAAATGCACACTCAAAGCACAAGACATCGAATCCAAAACGGAAGCAGTGAAACAGATATCATTTTACCACGTGAGAGAAAGTATGCATTCAGGTATTCAAAAAACATACAATCAAATTAAAAACAGAATATATTACCCAAAATTTCTAGAATTAGTGTAAGTAGTTATTAACCAATGTGACTGGTGCAAAGAAATTAAATATGATAGGAATCCTATTAAAAACAAGTTCAAGAAAACAGAAACCCCATCAGATAAGAACCAAATTATTCATATAGATACATACGTAGTAAAAAATACGCACTTTCTAACAGTTATAGACAAATTTTCCAAGTTTGCAGCAGCATATATATTAAACGATAGAAACCACATTACCATTGTAGAGCAACTAGAAGAACATTTCACAAAGATAGGAAGACCAGATAAAATTATAGCTGACAATGAGTTTAACTCTATCAGAATTAAACAATTATTATCGCAAGAAGGAATAGAATTACATCTTACTAAACCAAATAGTCACACAGGAAACTCGGACATAGAAAAGTTACATAACTCAGTAGCAGAAAAATTTAGAGTAATATATAAAACAGAAGCATCCAACATGACAGTAAAACAGATAATGCAAAAAGCCGTGAGAAACTATAATAACAGATATCACTCTACAATTAAATGTACTCCTAACGAAGCCCAGAACAATAAGGTAGACTTGACAAAAATTAAGGAAAATATAGAAAACAAAAAATGTTAGAAAAACACAACAATAACAGAGAAAATTATGAGGAAAAACGAGAAGAAGGGTTTATAAATAATTATAAGGCAGTTAGACATAAGGAAGCCCCGAAATATAGAAAAGCTAAATTTAAGAATATTGACCTAAAAAATATAAAACGAACTTTCAGAATTTTTCAGAAGATGTTAATGATGATTATATTAATACTGACGACAATGAAAACGATACCAGGAACGTTGACAACCGAGCAAATACTTGATCAAGGAGGGTATGCACAAATAGAGATGAAATATCAAGACATAGTTACAGCACCGGACATAATAATACTTTATTATGTGTATTATTATGTCCGTTGCTTTAAAAGACATCGATAACATTCTAAGTGACCTAGAAAACAACATTTTAATGATAAACAACGACAACAAACATATATTACAAACACAATTGACAGAAACATAACATAAACTTCACACATTATACGGAAACTACACACGTAAAAGACGAGGACTAGTCAATGCAATTGGTAGTGGAGCAAAATGGATGTTCGGTACCATGGACGAAGAGGACAGAAAAGTAATAGAAAAGCATTTATCAAAATTCAAAGAAAATATGCAAGAAACTAACAAATTATTGAATAAATAAATTTATATTAATACATACTTTAATGATACAATTCAGTATATCAAGCAAATAATAAAGGCAGACAGAAAAGCAATTGAAAATCAATTAAACGCAATTGGAAAATACGAAAATAATAGATATCAGGAGAGCTTGTATTACGATCAGCAAATAAAAATTCAGTTAAGGGGGATACACTGGTTGAAAAGCCTATATGAAGGCTTTCTTTGAGGCTTTTTTATTTATTATTTATTACTATATATTACATAATTATGTGGCAAATAGCCGTCAAAGAATCAAAATTTTTAACTTAAGGTTTTGCGGTGTCCAAAATTGCGGTGAAATGGATCAGCTGAAAAACAACATTTTGATGAATATAGTTAAAAATATGTATAATCTAGTCTTTAATCGAAGGATTTGAAAAAATTTTCAAAATTAATAAAATGGTGGACGTATCGTATTTTTATGAAAAAACCGCAGTTTTTTGGCTATAAAACGCCTAACTTATGACAAAAAAAAAAAAACGAATGATTAAAGACTAGATTATTGTGTTCTTAATGAGCATTATAAAATTCAAAAAGATCGGTCCACTAGTTTTCAAGGAATTTTGGACACCGATTATCAAAAGCCGTTTCGAGAAAAACGCGCTGAAAGGCAGACAAGCCAGTTAAAAGAAATGAAAATAAGCAAACATTGTATATTTAACAGGTGGGCTGAAAATTCCGTATCGTTTCAATGAAAAAATATTTTTTTTGTTCAACATAGTTGCGATAGAGCGATACAGCGATTATAACGGTCTTCAAGTTTTTCGATACCCTTCCGGTAGTAATCCTTCGGCTTGTCCTCAAAAAAGGCTTCAGTTTCGGCGATGATTTCTTCGTTGGTGTGAAATTTTTTTCCGGCGAGCATTCTCTTAAGTTCCGAGAAGAGGAAAAAGTCGCTTGGGGCAAGGTCCGGAGAATACGGTGGATGGGGGAGCAAATCGAAGCCCAATTCATGCAATTTCGACATCGTTTTCATGGACTTGTGGCACGTCGCATTGTCCTGGTGAAACAAGATTTTTTTCTTCTGCATTTGTGGTCGTTTCTTGGCGATTTCGGCCTTCAAACGCTCCAGTAACACTATATAATAGTCGCTGTTGATGGTCTGGCCCTTTTGGAGATAGTCGATAAAAATAATTCCTCGCGCGTCCCAGAAAACAGAGGCCATGACCTTGCCTGCTGACCGTTGCGTCTTTCCACGCTTCGGAGGTGGTTCGGATGCAGCCGTCCACTCGGCCGACTGGCGATTTGACTCCGGTGTGTAGTGGTGGAGCCATGTTTCATCCATGGTGACGTATCGGCGAAAAAAATCGGTTTTATTGTGCAAAATCACCTCCAAGCAGGCCTCGGAGTCGTCGATGCGTTGTTGCTTTTGGTCAAATGTGAGATTGCGCGGCACCCATTTCGCGCAAAGCTTTCGCATATCCAAAAATTCGTGAATGATGTGACCGACGCGTTCCTTTGATATCTTTAAGGCCTCGGCTATGTCAATCAACCGTATTTGGCGGTTTCCCAAAATTATTTTGTGGATTTTTTTCACGTTTTCGTCCGTAACTGCCTCTTTTGGGCGTCCACTGCGTGCATCGTCTTCGGTTGACATATGACCGGTACGAAATTTAGCAAACCACTTGCGAATGGTTGCTTCGCCCGGGGCAGAGTCCGGATAACACTCATCAAGCCATTTCTTGCATTCGACGGCACTTTTTTTCATCAAAAAATAATGTTTCATTAACACACGAAACTCTTGACATTCCATGGTTTTCAAAAATAACAAAAGTAGCGTCACTCTCGATACGATAACTCACAAACTAATGATCCGACTGCTGTGAAATTTTGACAGCTATCTTTTGAAGGTTGGTACTACCTAAGAAGGGTATGAATTTTATTCTGGTGGCGCCATCTCATAGAAACGATACGGACTTTCAGCCCACCTGTTAAGAAAAATTTTAAATTGGTACAAGAAAAAGAAATGGAAATATTAGAATTAGACGAAGAAACCATAGTAATCAAAAGTGCCAATAACGAAACATTATATCAAAATTGTATCAATGAAAAAATACAAATTACAAATAATACATTAATACATTTTGCAAATTGTACAATAGGTATAGACAACAATTATTTCACAAACACTTTCGAAATAGAAAACGAAAAAACACTTTATGAAAAAAAGGGTCTTGTTCGTGCTCTCCTAGAGTTCAGACCTGATTGTTTTCTCGGATTTATTTTTCGGAAAAATAAAAAGCTGTTTTTGTTGTGTGATACATTTCTGGAAATTTTAAATTTTCTCTAAATTCTACACAAAAAGCTTTTTCGTGATTGATTCTTAAATCGTCACCTACTTTTCTGTTGAAATTTTTTTTTATTTTTATTTTCATTAATACACGAATATTTGTACATTTTATTCTAGATATTGAAGGGTCCCCCCTCTTGTGGGGCTCTGGAGGGGTTCCTTGGCGTCTAAAATGAATAAATTCATGGTTATGGAGCAAAGGCGTTTGAAACGTGAAATGCGGAACAAGTCTAACACTAAAAATAGTAATGAATCAAGTGACATTTCGAGTGAATTTATTAGTGATGATGAAATTCAAGAAATTGCACCCAAAGTTATTTCTAATGTCAACTCTGGCACACCAGTCTTGTCTCCTTTTTCTAATATTAAAGGTATTAAACGTGGAAACAATTCACCGGTTCATGTGCTTCGTAAGGCTACTTGTAAGAGAAGCTCGCCATTGAATTTTAATAATGACTCCGCTGATTTTCCAAGCTTGCCTAATTCACCAAACTCGAAAAAAACGTCATCGAAAAAATCGTCTGCCCATATGGATGTGAAATATTCCAAAGATCAAATGCCTACTAGGTCTAGCCAATCCCCGTCTAGCTTTTCACAGCGGTCTTCGTCCACTATGGTTTATATTCCTGAGCAATTGAAATCTTTATCATCAATGAAGTCTCCGATTTATCCTCCATGTTCTGTTATGGATGGTGATGATACCATGAATGATGTTAATGACAGTAACAAAGTCCTGTTAAACACCGACCCCAAACCAAGGAGTTTTAAACCACCTCCCATTATAGTGGGTCAGATCCCGGATTTCTTCTCATTCAAAAAGGACTTAATACGTTTGTGCGGAAATGATTTTTGTATCAAAAACCTGGCCAATAATAGTGTAAGAATCAATTGTGCCAATTCAAATGATTATAGAGCTATTTCCAAATGGCTGAATGGTAAGCCAAATCTTGTATGGCACTCCTTGCAACTTAAGAAAGAACGTGGCTTTAGATGCGTTGTCAAAGGTCTATTTCACGGTACGGAAAAACATGACCTTGTGGAAGCCTTTTCCCTTCTTGGGCATAAGGTTCGCTCCTCCACTGGTATTTCAGATAAGAGAAACGGGAAGCCCTTAAACCTTTTCTCTTATCAATCTTTGTGGAATTGGAGCCGAATTCCAACAACAAAGAGGTATTTCAAATTACAAGGCTTTGTCATGAAATTGTAGTTATTGAAGCACCTAGATCGAAACCGTACTTGCCGCAATGCTTTAGATGTTTAAGTTTTGGTCATACCCAATCGTATTGTCACATGAGCCCTCGTTGTGTTAAATGTGGACTCGACCACAAAACGGTTGAGTGTGTAAAACCGAAAGATATGCCTGCTGTTTGTGCACTATGTAAAGGGACCATACTGCTAACTGGAAGGGTTGTCCCGAATATAAGAAGGCGGAGGCTAGATTTTTGGTTAACAGAATCCGTAAACCTGTTACGATTGATAAGAGTCAATCTAATCCTGCTATTCCGGTCTCGATCGGAAAATCCTTTGCAGATGTGGCTAAATTGGCAACTCCTTCAAATCGTAATATAGTAATATCGTCGGCTAATAATCCTGTTGTGAAGAAGGTAGGATCTTCAAAGCCACATCAGGCTACTGTCCTTCGAAATTGTCAAGATTTCTTATGTAAATCTTAAATGTCTAGCTCGAAGTCTACAGGTACCCAGATGAAGTCTTATACGCCCTCACAAGATTATTTGATGCGTTATAAGGAAATATATGCTGATTAAGTTAAGAATTTTGTTTATACTCCGGTAGATGACACTATGGACTTGCCAGTTGTATCGGAATCTGATTCTTTGATTAAATTGCAAAAACGACTGGAACATCTTGACAGTTTGGTTAATAATTTACTTAATTGGCGTATGACGTTAGAAAATTCCATTAAGTCTATGGAGTCCAAAATTGATAATCTTGTCACTTTCATCATGAGCAATCATGATACTCCTGTGCATTATGTCAATAATGGACAAACTTAAAGTTGGAGTTTGGAATGCGAACGGGCTCATTCGCCACCAATTAGAGCTCGTTGCATGGATGAAGGATGAAGAGGTGGATGTTATGTTGATTTCTGAAACAACAGGTCTTTTCTAAAAATTCACGGTTACTCAATTTATGCTGCGAACCATCCAGGAGATTGCAGCTTTGCTGGAGCTTGCATTTTAATCAAGACACAAATTTGTCATCACCCAGTCGTTTTTCATAGGTTTAATTTTGGACAGGTAGTTGGTGTTAAAATCAAGAGTGATTTTGGAGATTATGTAGTTGCTCCGGCTTATATTCGTCCTGCTCAGCACCCGGATTTATTCACATTGGCAGAATTTGATAACATAATTAATTCCCTTGGCCCTCGCTTTATCATTGCTGGTGATTGGAATGCTAAACACCAATTATGGGACTGTAACCGTTCCTGTCGTCGAGGGAGACTTATTCATGACAGGATTTTTTCATCTGCTTTGAATATTTGTGCCACTGGTGGACCGACGTGCTTCCCTTATGATAGGTTGCGTTTTCCTAATGCACTGGATTTCGGTATATTTGGTGGCCTACCTTCTTCGGCTATCGACATAGTGGATCGTTGTGAGCTGAGCTCCGATCACTTACCATTAATCATTTCTGTGGGACAGGAAGCATTTATGCAAAATACGAGGAGACCTTTATTATCTGGCCGTTATGATTTAAGACAGTTTCAACTTTTTATTCATTCACACGTTCAAAATAATAATAATTATGGATTTTACGCACACTATTTAAGAAGCAGCCCAGCAGGCAAAGGGTAGAGCTTGCTCCTCGGTGTCCTTGGGGTCTGTATGTATTAGTGACGAGATTCGTTCTCTGTTAAGAGAAAAGCGGAGGTTAAGAAGGCGATGGATAAGATACGGTAACCCAAATGACAATAGAGAATGGAAGAGGCTTGCTGCTCAAATAAGAGTTTCACTTAATTTAAACCGGAATAGATATTTTGAGGACATGTTAAAGGATACGGCTCCAAATTCTTGTTTTGGTCATAATTTGTGGAAATTGACACGTAATATAAAAAGACAACCGAAAACAAGCAACCCCATTCAAAATGAGACTAGTTGGTGCAAATCTGACAGTGAAAAAGCAGAATTATTTGCAAGAGATTTGGAGTCAAGATTTTCACCTTTTTGTATTGCTCCTGTGGATCATGTAGATGACGTCGTTGAGGAGTTAATGAGACAACCGGTGCACATCCTAGAGACTCCCGTTTGTTCTTTACCAGATCTCAAATATGAGATTCAAGAAATGAAACCACGTAAAGCCCCTGGCTACGACGGAATTGGTGGCAAAGTACTCAAATGTCTTCCGGATAGTGGAGTTGCGTTTCTACTGACTATTTATAATGCTTGTCTTCGGTTGCGGTACTATCCCAAAAGCTGGAAAAAAGCGGAAGTTATAATGCTGCTTAAACCGGGCAAAAATGTAAGGTTCACAGATTCGTACCGCCCCATAAGCCTCCTTCCAGCCTTTGGGAAAATTTTTGAAAAATTAATCATGTTAAAACTACGTCCGTAAATGGATGCTTTGGACACCATTCCAAATTTTCAATTTGGTTTTCGCCCATTTCATGGCACCACCGAACAATTGCATCGTGTTGTGGATGGTATACAACGAGGTTTTGAAAATAAACAATATGGAGCAGCAGTTTTCTTCGACATTCAACAAGCATTTGATAGAGTCTGGCATGAAGGCCTTTTGGTCAAACTCAAGAGAATCCTCTCAGTGCCTTTGTTCGAAGTACTTAAATCTTGGTTATGTGATAGAAATTTCTTCGTGAATGTGAATGGTCAATTATCTTCGACCACAGCAATTGCTGCGGGCGTGCCCCAGGGTAGCGTTCTGAGTCCTACACTCTTTAACATCTATACGCATGATATGCCAGCACTCTGGAACAGAAAAGACATCCTTGCTACCTACGCAGACGACACAGCGGCTTTGTGCTTTAGCTCGTCGCCCAGAAGTGCTTCCTATCGTTTACAAGACTTTGTTAACCGTTTTGAAAATTGGGCAAAGGAGTGGAATATTGGTATCTCCAAGGAAAAATCAGTGCAGATGTCCTTTACATTAAGACACGAAACAATTCCTGCTGTTTGCCTGGATGGTGTTCCACTCAAACATGTCGCCAGCGTTAAGTATCTTGGCATAACACTCGACACAAGACTATCATGGCAGTTACATATCCGTCAGCTCGTTGGTTCAATGAATACACGTTTTAAAAAAATGGATTGGCTTCTATGACCCAGCTCTAAACTCCAACTAAAATACAAAGTACTACTCCACAAAGTCATGATCCTACCATTGTGGAAGTATGGTATTTCGGTTTGGGGTACAGCAGCAACTACTCATCTAAAAAAAATTCAAGCAAAGGAGAACAAAATAATCAGACGGTTAGCTGGGGATTTTCCATTTGCAAGGAATGAAGACATACGAAGAGATCTAAAAATCAATTCGGTTGCTGACTACATTACTATTAGTTCCATAAAACAGAACATAAGAAACTCTTGCCATACAAATCCACTTATTAACGAACTACATTTCGATGTCAATAATACATGCCAGCATCGATTAAAGCGTGTCTCCTGGAGCAACTTCCAGTTCGCATAATACTCTAAGCACACACACAGCCACAGATAAGTCACACCTGTGTTTTTAAGTTTTTTTAGTAAAATGAAATGCAAATAAATATTCTTCGTCTCATCAAAAAAAAAAAAAAAAAAAATGAAAAAAAGAAACAAATACAAAATTTTACTAAACAAATAACATTTGAAAACATACTAGAAAATTACAAAATTAACTGGATAAACATAAAAAACTTAAAGACACATAAAAACATAACCTATTCATTTAATATCGCAGTAATTTTAATAATAATTATATTAACAACTGTCATTATGTTAAAACACAAGAAAATTAAAGTCCAGCTTAATAATAATTGAATTCAGGTGAATTCTTTTCTAAAGGGGGGAGAAGTTATGTATAAGTCTACTTCATTCCCATAACATAATATAAAACCAGACAGTCTACAAACCCCAATTAGCCAGAAAGTACAAGAGCTATTGAACTCGTTAAATTCTTAATAAGTGATTTCGCAACACGAGTTTTTAAACTCTTTTAAATACGAAAACATCCGGTTTAGCAACCAAAACACAAATGCAATACACCTAATTCCAATTAATTGTACCAACACAAATATATACTAAAACACATGTATGTCAAATAAGTCTAATCAGCATAATCATGGAATATGCATTGAATTCCAAATAATTATACCAACACAAATAGATATGGAGACACATGTACGTAGCATACGTTAATAAGCATTTTTATGTAAAAGCTTTCATTTATACATTTTGAATAAAGAGTTTTTAGTTGATTCTGACCACTGAAATATAAACTTCGTGTTCTTTATACTTCGCCGAAATAATTATTTTTTAATAAACGCATTCTTCAATTCCATAATTCAAACCCGACCGTATAGTACTCTCTGCATTTATTCCCATTTATAATGTTAAAATCGGTATCCGGTATCGGTATTGGTTAAAACGCCATGCAAGTTTGAAAAGTTGTTTTATTTCTTCCGGAAAAGGGGGCGTGGCAGCCAAAAATTTTAAATGCATAGCAAAATTGGTGTTCCTAAGTACCGTACATAAAGTACATAAATCAAGATTCGAGCCAAATTATCTGTTTCATGCTTTTGATATAAACACAGCTCATTCCATTCCCTTCCTGATTGTTTCAATTCAAATATCGCCTTTTTCAGCAATAAGGCAGCCTTCGGTTTGGTATCGTCAGTGTATCCAAAGGGTTTCTTCCTATATAGCGTGTCCTTTTATTCGCTGTTGAGATACGCTGTGCAAACGTCCATTTGATGCAAGTTAAATTGTAACTCAGCTGCTAGCGGCAGTAAAAATCGTACACTCTTTAGGTGCATTCTCTGGTACATCTAACAGCTCCCAAGTCTGATTTGTAACTAGTGCTTGATTTTAAGATGGTTTCTTCGATGACACATCGTTGTCATCAGGAATACCGTTTTCGCTGACATGCTCAGGAAAGTCAAAAGGAATAGTCGTACTATTGCTTTGTGTTACCGGATCTCGTTCGTCGAAAAGCACATCTCTCTTCTCGAGTACCAAGCGGGTTTCTTCGTCATAAAGACGATATCCTTTGACATCCCTAGAAAAGACCTTTCTGCAACACCGTTTTGTTTCGGGTTGTAGGCTATGGTTAGCTGTCATGAGATTACATTCTTGTTCAAAAACTCGTCAAAGTTGCTGTTTGCGAACTTGTCGCTACGGATACATTTCAGCTTCAGCCCTCTCTGCGCTCGACCAGATTTTTAAACTCCACAAATTTTCTGAAGACCTCGTCTTTGCCTTTTAAGAAGTATATGAACACTCGTCTAGACTTGTCATCTATGAACGTTAGAAAGTATCGTGATCCGCCAATCGACTTTGTCCCAATTGGTCCGCAAACATCACTGTGAACCAGCTCCAAGGGATCAGTAGATCGATTTTCCGTCGAATTTGGAAACAACAGTACGTGTATTATACTTAGCATGCAGGTCTTGTACGCAGGATCCAGAGTAATTTTTACATCTAATCCACGTACTTATTTTTTATTTGCCATCTGCGTCAGACTAGCATAATTCAGGTGACCAAATTTCTTTCGCCATAAGTCTCCAGTATCTTCAATGGCAGCGAACACTTGTTGTGATTCAGCTTCAAATTCGTACAGGATGCTAACCTTTGCAGTTCGTAGTATGCATTCCGCCTTTTGAATTATCTTTGCAATGTTCTTCTCAAAATGTACAACACTGTTATGCTTGATGGTCCGCGCTATTGACATAAAATTACCAGACCGACCTGGTACATACAGTATGTCATTTAAGGTTATTTTATGCAATTTAATTTAAAAATTGACTTTTGCTTTGCCCTCTGTTATAAGAAGCCAGCATTTACCAAACTGATCCTCTCTGTATGTTGCTCAAAATCCACAAACATATTTTTGTGACTGGTTGCGCCAGAATCTAAACACCATTATTTTCTGCCCGATATTCTCGCATTCCAAAGTATTGATCAAGCTGCACTGCTTGTTCTCCGTATTCTAATATGGCTTGCTTTCTGATTTATCTCCTTTCTCGCTTCTGCATTGTGTCTTTGTGTGCCCTTTCTTTCCACACTTGAAACAATCAATTCGTGTACATATTCGTTTTGTGTTGCAGTAAATGCCTCTTGCCCATTTTCTTTCGGTTCCGTTAGATTTTTTCGTTCTGCCTCTTCCTTCAATTTTATGCATAGAATATCATAACTGGGCAATTCGTCGTGCGTCTCAATGGCGACAGCGAAATTCTCGTAGATTATCGACAAACTAGTCAACAGAACAATTGTTCGCAATTCTTCATTCATGTCTACACCAACAACCGCAAGTGTATCCAGCCTCCGCTGGTACTTCCCGACAGTTCACATCCCATAGATCTAAATGCACCAACACGCATCTGTATGCACCAAGAATCATAATTCTTTTCGTCCAACTTCTCAACATGATATAGGTTACTTATATTGCTTGAGTTTATTTAAATTCGTAACTTTTCTCACTTTGCATAACGTTTATGCTAAAAGAATAACTTTTATTCGGTACTCATAACCGTTCCTGGGCCCATTACTTGTTGAGAATAGAGAACAGTACCAAAAGCGTAGTTGGAAATAAATATGACTTGCGTGCAGAGAAAATACATATCTTAACCAAATTTCATCAAGATAGCTTTACAAATGAGAGACAAACTTGTATAGAAGCAGACGGACAGACCGACGGTCATTGCTATAAGATATATTCTGCAAGGTTATAAAAGCTGCGGTTTCCTATTTGTAAGCCCAATGTTAAAAAAGTTATCAGTGAAACAATTAAAACCTTGTTTATTAAAACATCTTTACAAATTTTACGGACTGTGTAATTTTAAACAACCTTAGTAAATTTGCTTAAGATCGGACGACTGCATCAAGTTGAAGGACTTATCCTTCAAAAAGCAGTAAATAATAGTTTAAACTTTAATCGGTTAAATCGATCTGGAAAGATATTTTAAAGAATTACATTCTTAGCTTGGTTGATACGATCCCCAAAAGGATGCTAAGGGAGTACATATTTATAAAAAAAAAAAAAAAAAAAACAACATAATAAATGTCAAGAGAAGTTAATTTTTTTTTTTTATGCTTAGTTTTTTTCAAAATATTTGTGCCACCAACCATTTTTGAATTAAAAAGCTTTTGCATGGTTTATGTAAATTTTACAAATTTTGTTTTCCAGTAAATTATTTGGTCATCTTACCATAATTATTTTTTTTTTTTTAGAAATGTTTAAGAAATCTTTTAACACATTCCCTTTATATTCCTTTGTCAATATATCTTTGCCGATGCCTGTAGATTTGGTCTGTAGGCGCTATAGCATATTGAATTATGATCCGGATCAAATGTCGTAAATATATATAGTGACATATTCATGCTGATTATGTCTACATAATAATAGTACATAGCAGTCTAGACAGTCCTCCAACTTTAAACATTCCCAAGCTACAATTGTTTACAAATTCGATAATCATAAACAAAGCGCAGCTTAACCGATGCATATTGGCCAATCGATTAGCAACGATCGAAAACTGCCCAATCAGCATATTTTAGCTCCCTGAGACAACGCGCAATTCCTGATTCAAAGCCAACAGCGTTCACCTCCAAATTGTAAACATTAATTCCAGAAAATAGAACTTTCATTATTATTCGTTAAGCACATATCTGTTAGTCTTAAACTATTCTTTAATAATGTATGTTGTCGTGAACAAAAAACTCTCGCCTCGTATTTTAAAATATATCAGCGTTGCGGTTCGAGTGTGTCGCTGCATTTTTTGGACTTAATAACACACAAATTATATATAATTGGTGCAGACGGTAGGATAACAATAAGTTGTGGATCCTGATGCAATAACTCAGTTATTAATTCGTATCCCTTTTACTGTTATCCGATAAAACAACAAACGCGAAGGCAAGCCAAGCGACGGTGAATACTGCGTCAAGTTTTATAACCTCGACAGTGAGGTATATACCAGAAATTCGCATATTGCCAAAGCCACACAAACTTAAAAATAATTCATGAAAACGCGATAGAATTAAGAGAGAATATAATTCCAGGCATACCTGGTTATCTCGATAAAATTCGAAAGTGCTATCTGTGCAAACAAACAAAACAAACTAATAAGATATTTAAAATAAGTGAATAAAGCGAACTACAAACAAGAAAGAAACGTACAGTCGAGCGCGGCCGACCGTATAGTACTCTCTGCATTTATTCCCAATTATAATGTTAAAATCGGTATCCGGTATCGGTATCGGTTAAAACAGCATGCAAGTTTGAAATGTTTTTTTATTTCTTCCGGAAAAGGGGGCGTGGCAGCCAAAAATTTTAAATGCATATCAAAATTGGTATTCCTAAGTACCATTGTTACTGAGATATCTTTCCGAGGTATGTCTAGTTTTTTGCTCATTGTGGGCGAATGTGACGTGGCATCGAAAAAAGACCCTTGTATTGAATGATTAAATATCGAGTCGATTGAGACCAAAATCGAACTTGTAGCTCTTACCATCTCTGAAATCTGTTTGTTTATACGGACAGACCATTTTATCCACCACAACCATATTATCATAATAATAACAAGCCTTACACAAACGTTTCAATACCTCGAATAGTTCAATCCGTACCGATTCCGACAAGACAGTACAGTACACACCTAGAACAAATTTCCGACAAAGCTTTTTTGACCATAATCGTTTCGGCCAAAATTAGCGTGCGACCCCACAAAGAGCACCAATAAATAATGCACCTGGTGTAACTAATCCACCAATTAAACGCTCTAGACCCGCAGAAAGTGATCAAAGTAAAATGAGTATAGATCAGGAGGCTAGGTACCAAGAAGAATTGAATTATCAGGAATATTTGCAACAAGAATATTTCAATCAATTAGTTTCTTATTCTCAATACTACCAAGAGCAGGGATATGCACAATGTTCTGATTATTCGGAAAAGCAATAACCACTAGCCGAACCCGAAGATGAACAGTGTAACGAGATGGAACTCGAACAAGCTGAAAATTTTCAGCAACCAGCCTCGGACACCAACAATTCATAAAGATTACCCATAAGGGAAGTAATTTAAAATGATAAATAATAAATAAATGAAATGATAAAATAATAGATACCGGTTCAACAGCATAATGACATCCAATATTTTTAATCTCCAAGTTGTAGATACTGAATGTCTCATTCATTGACGATTACGAAAGAGGTTAATGTTCCTTCTAACACCATATTCATGAGTAAGAGTAAATTTCTTTTACATAAATTTTCCTCTGATTATGACCTATTAATTGGCAGAAAAATGCTGCCATAAGCCCAAGCAGTAATAGATTACAAATCTCAGTCAGTAATCTTGTTCAATAAAAAATTCAAATTAATAAATGATTTTCCAATAATAAATTAAAATCATTTTCTAGCTTATCCAAACTCCGAATCTAAAGAATATTGCAATAATCCTTAATCTCCAGACATTTTAAATGAACCGTTACCAGAAAATTCTAATATTTATCGTTTAGATCATCTAAACAAAGAAGAGAAATCAAAATTTAAAAAATTATTGAAAACCTTTGAACATATTCAATTCCAAGAAGGAGATCAACTTAGTTTTTAGCAACCAGGAAAAAAATAATATCAATACTACTCATAACTCTCACATTTACTCCAAACCACACAGTTATCCTCAAGCTTATGAACAAGAGGTTGAAAACCAAATTCAAGAAATGTTAGAACAAGGTATAATTAGACCCAGTAATTCCGCCTATTGCGGTCCAATATGGATTGTCCGCAAAAAACATGATGCTTCTGGTAAACAAAAGTTTAGAATAGTAATCGACTCTAGACTATAAACTAAACAAAATAACTATTAATGATAGACACCCAATACCAAACATGGACGAGATATTAGGAAAGCTGGGAAGATGTAATTATTTTACAGCAATTGATCTTGCGAAAGGTTTCCATCAGCTGGAAACGCATCCAGATGCATCATAAAACAGCGTTTTCAACTAAAAATGGTCATTATGAATACCTTCGTATGCCTTTTGGCTTAAAAAATGCCCCTGCAACTTTTCAACGTTGTATTAACAATGTTTTGCGACCATTATTAAACAATCATTGTTTGGTGTATCTGGACGATATCATCGTATTCTCTACATCTTTAGAAGAACATGTGCATTCACTTTAATTAGTTTTCGAAACGCTTTCTGAAGCTAATCTTAAACTACAACTTGATAAATGCGAGTTTATTAAACAAGAAACAACTTTCCTTGGACATATCATAACTAAGGACGGTATAAAACCCAATCCTGAAAAAATCAAAGCAATTCAAAAATACGCAATTCCTAAAAAATCTAAAGAAATTAAATTCTTTCAGGAATTCAGAAAATAAATAAACTTTTCGGTGAAACGTATTACTTCCCTAAAAGCCAATTGTTAACTGAAAACATCTGCACTTTAGCAAAAACTGAACAAAGAAATACAGACATGCCAATGAAAGTTATTTATTAGGAAGCAGAGCATTGTCGCGATAAATTTGTAATATAAATTTATTCTTCAGCAGGCAAGCATTATCTAAGTTGCATAGATATTAATTCAAAATTTTCTACTCTCGAACAAATTAAAACTAATGCACTTTAGCAAAAACTGAACAAAGAAATACAGACATGCCAATGAAATTTATTTATTAGGAAGCAGAGCATTGTCGCGATAAATTTGTAATATAAATTTATTCTTCAGCAGGCAAGCATTATCTAAGTTGCATAGATATTAATTCAAAATTTTCTACTCTCGAACAAATTAAAACTAATGATTGAATTGAATGCAAGAACGCACTAATGCGCATATTTAATCAGTAAGGTAAGCCAACACTTTTAAAAGCAGACCGAGACGGAGCATTCTCCAGCTTAGCACTCAAAAGATGGCTTTACAGTGAAGGAGTTGAAATACAGTTAAACACATCAATAACAGGTATAGCAGATTTTGAACGACTACATAAAACTATTAACGAAAAAATCTGAATAATAAATACATCAAATAATGAAGAAAATAAGCACAGCTAAATAGAAACTATCCTTTTTATTTACAACCATAAAACCAAGCAAGAAACCACTAGACAAACACTCGCACACATATTCTTATACGCCGGACAACCAATTCTAAATACAGAAGACAGAAAAGAAAAAAAAAATAAACAAAATAAACAGTGACCGACATGAAAGGAGCATTACAAAAAGGAAAATTAGAAACCCATTCAAAGCGAACAAAAGCGGCACACAAACAGATTCTGATCTTTACCAGGTTACTAACAAAAGTAGAACAGCACACTATAATAAAACACAATTTAAAAAACGAAAGAAAATTAATCAAATTCAAATTTCACAGGTTCCACCTTCATAATCATTTCATTGCATACACTTTTAACCATAGTCATGCTCAACAAATTTAAATCAATAACTTGGACACGGGTCACGGATATTTACTGTTCTCAGACAAACCATTAGAATTACCAACTAATAATAACAAATGAATATTTCCGTAGAACTATTACTAACTTTAAAAATTAATCACAAATCAATTATTTATACAACAAATTACAACAAGAACTAAATGGTATAATTTTTCATTATGAGAACCGTAACAAGCGCGGACTGTTCAACATTGTAGGATCATTATACAAACTCCATTTTGGTACCCTTGATGATAATGACAGATTAGAATTCGTTAAAAACATAGAAAACTTAACTTTAAATATTGTTCAAACCTAAGACATAAATGACATAATAAACATAATAAATAGCGAAATGCTAAAATATAAAGACGATCAAAACAAACGAACACTTCAAGACACATTTACTTACCAATTATTACAATTTATAGAATATGTAGAAGACATTGAAATGGGCATGCAATTATCTAGATTAGGACTTTTTAATCCCAAATTACTTACCCATGACAGACTTGACAGAAAGACTTGACTGAAACATTCTAATTATTAAAAATTCCACTTGGATGAATTACCAAGATAATATTATACTAATTGTATCCCATATTCCAATCGACTTCCAATCTACTAAAACCATAAAAATTATTCCCTATACCGATCACGCAGGCTACCAACTCGATTACACTGATACAACCTCTTATTTTAAAATAGACAATAATATTTTTAATAGAGACAATAAATAAATTATTGATGAATGTATTACAAAAATCCTACTACACACAAAACCAATTTTTAATTTTGAACGTATTAACGCAAAAGAAATGAACCTAATACTATTGTAACATGGCACATTTCTATTACAATTGTAAAACAAAATTGTCAGAAAAGTAATCTTGATCTTAATATTCAGGGTAATAAAATTATTAATGTCAAACAATGTAAATTACAAATAAATAATATAATTTTAAGTGACAATTACTTGCAACCAGGAGTTGATCTTACACCATTGTATCCACCAATAGAAATAATCAAAGTAAAACAACACAAAGCCTTGAGAATATTTATTCAGCATTTCGCTAAACCCAAACAAAATCTAAGGGTTCGTCAACTTTACGGATCGTCGTCGCTACACATCTGTAATTATTTTAAAAAATTAATCATTATGTTACACATTCCTCTTTCACAGATTTAAAGTAAACATTATAAAATAATCAAATGGTGACAATAACAATTCTGGCTTCCCACGAACTTATCAAATATCATAAACAATTCCCCAGAATCGCTATTCCCACTATTGAAGTTAAAACTGCTGACGTTGCACAAATTCTGGCCGACAGAACTCTCTTAAATCTCAATCTCTTACATAAGAGCCAAAAGCTCCACACGTCTAAAGTCCAATTAATAAAAGCTCAAAGCCGAGGTTTGCTAAGCGTCTCCAGAACATATCATAAGTTAGTTAAGATTTGTTTCTGTACTCCGTAGTATCGTGTTGTGAAATAAAATTATATTTTTTTAAATAACCTATCTTCGAACTACGTTACTATATAGTTGAATCTAATTTTGCGCCATTTGAGCAAGATTTTGTGAAACCTTATTATAAACTATTTCTTAATCTGGGCAATGACTTCAACTTAACCCAACAGCTACTACGCATACGTCGGGCCCTTCGGAAGCAGCACGAGGAAACTTTCTGAATAAGATCTAACAGACTTTCTTTTATTATGATATATAAAACGTTAATATGTTGCAATTCTCAATTAATAAGAATTTATAATTGCGTATCTTGAAATCTTGCTAAAATGAATTTTGTTGAGAATTATAGAAAAGTTTTTGAGAATCTTTGTTTTGCAATTTAAAATGAAATATTTTTACTTTGAGAAATTGTTCGTTAATCATCATGAATTTGTAAATAAATAATTTAAGTCGTCACCTACATAATGTCCATCCTTAATCCACCGTAGCTCGTGATTTTAGGCCTTTTGTGACGTATTCAAAAGACGAGGCAAGAACCCCACCCTATCCATCGAGCTATAGATGTCCGACCAAGCTTGATCTGCCAGTTATAACTACGAGTCTTTTTAAGTCTATGAGCTACATATATAAAATCCCTTAAAAGATAAACAAAACTAGCTAACTGGTGGACTGCAAGAATAAAAAAAGAAAAACAAACAAAATAATTGGAGGTTACCTTTTTGTGCGCAATAATTGCGCAGTAATTAATGAAGATGCCTTCAAACAAAATATACGCCATTACTTCCATCCGAACAATTTCTCAAAGTAAAAATATTTCATTTTAAATTGCAAAACAAAGATTCTCAAAAAGTTTTCTATAATTCTCAACAAAATTCATTTTAGCAAGATTTCAAGATACGCAATTATAAAATCTCATTAATTGAGAATTGCAACATATTAACGTTTTATATATCATAAAAAAAGAAAGTCTGTTAGATCTTATTCAGAAAGTTTCCTCGTGCTGCTTCCGAAGGGCCCGACGTATGCGTAGTAGCTGTTGGGTTAAGTTGAAGTCATTGCCCAGATTAAGAAATAGTTTTTAATAAGGTTTCACAAAATCTTGCTCAAATGGCGCAAAATTAGATTCAACTATATAATAACGTAGTTCGAAGATAGGTTATTTAAAAAAATATAATTTTATTTCACAACACGATACTACGGAGTACAGAAACAAATCTTAACTAACTTATGATATGTTCTGGAGACGCTTAGCAAACCTCGGCTTTGAGCTTTTATTAATTGGACTTTAGACTTGTGGAGCTTTTGGCTTGCGTTTGACCGGAATTGTCAGATTTACTGTCAGCAGTAAAGCATAAACTAAAAAGATATTTTCTGGATCAACTTCTTTATCGTTAGCGTAAAACATAATAGACTAAATATCGAATCGATAAAGACCAAACTCGAACTTGTTGCTCTTACCATCTCTGAAATCATACGGACAGACAAACAGACGGTCAGACGGGCATGGCTATATCGACTCGGCTTGTGACGCTGATCAAGAATATATATACTTTATGGGGTCTGCCACGCCTCCTTCTGCCTATTACATACATTTGCACAAACCCAATATACTCTTGCAAAGAGTATAAAAAGAAAATAATGCCAATGCATGAGTGCAAGAGAGACATCGTTGGCCGTGCTGACCAATAGTATACATACACACATATGTATGGGCATACATTTAACGTCAAACGAATTTGTATGTGCATACAGACAAACACATGTATGCTTAGTTTTATTTTATTATTTTTATTTTTTATTTATTTTTTTATTTTTTTATTTTTATTTTTTTCTAATACCAGAACTATTTATTGTTATATCCGAATACCGATTTTGATTTGGGATTAAATTGGGAATAAAAGCAGAGAGTATCATACGGTCGGGCGCGTTCGACTGTACTTTACTTACTTGTTAGTTCTAAGATCCTTACTCTTTAAGAAAATCTGTATATAAGCGCACAAATTGCTCTTATAAAATCAGAACCATTAATAGTGTCCAATACACTCTCCGAATCTTTGATATTTATCCAAATCAATGTCTCAAAGTGGTCCTACTCAAGTGTAAGAACAGAAAGCACACTGTAAAGTAAACATTTGGTTATCCCGACTCTTTTAGATACCTAGTCAAATCTGATTTCCCCCAACTGTGGTAAGAGTCAGACAAGACTAATACGAACGTTAACTTAGGTCAAATCTGATTTCCCCCATCAGTGGTAAGGGTCAGAAAAGACAAGTACGAATAGACAACTACGAACTCTAGATCGAACAAATTTAGATTTGACTAGTTCTACAGCAGACATTACTGGCAATGCAACTAATGGAACAATCTTCGAGATTACTCGTGTAATCTCATAGATTGATTTAAGGGGTTATATACAAAATTGGGCGTTGCACTTTTTTTTTGTGCATGTATTGAAAGTATATACATTTGATAATAACTGTGTCAAATTTCATCTTGATCGGACCAGTAGTTTTCAAGTTACAGCCGTTTTTCCAACGGCATTTGGTGCGCGGCTAATATCAAAACACAACTTTGAATGCGATTATCTCGGAATAACTTTTTTTCAAAAGTACTGTTACGGTGATCACGATAACTCAAAAACTTGTCAACCGATTTTCAACATTTTTTTTCTAGTAATCGAATTGAAAATTTCGTGTACTTGAACGATCGACTTTTTTCGAAAAATGTTTGAATTTTTTCAAAATTCTGCTTTTTAAAAAATTTGACCCCAAAAATTTTGATTTTTCATTTGAACCATTATTTTTAGGTTAAAAAATTTTTTATTTCTAAATCGGCTTCGATCAAGTACAAAAGACTACATTTATCTTGAATATTTTTTTTACTTTTCATTTTCATTTAAGCGGTTCGCCGTAGAGAATGATCACCGCAAACCTTTATAAAAAAAAGTTTCTTGGGTCGTGACCTTTAACTCCGTCAGTTTTCAAAATTTTTTTGAAATTAAAATTGTTTTTATTAATTTAAATATGTAACTTAAGTATTGTGTTTTGCTTTTTTAATAAACATTTTTAAAAAATTCACAAAGTTAACTTACTTCACCGCCTCAACTTTCTATATAACCCCTTAAGTATTTACGCTAATCCTGAAGCAACGTGTTACGCTAGATTTTAGAATAACCGCATTTTAGATTCCAAAACATTTGGTTAAATTGTTTTAATTGTTTGTTTGTCGATCGGTTACATTGTAGTAATTAGGACTACGCTCGACCATGTAAATTAAAACAAAGGTTCTAACAAATTAAACAAGGGTTTAAAGTGTAAAGCCACCACTTTAAGGGTGTGAATAGAGGCTTATTCAGTTAAACGCAATCCAAATATCCTCTATCGAGTCTATACACTAACAATCTTAAACGAACAAGCCATAATTGGCGAGCACATACAGACGTTCATTTGGAACTACAAAAGGGATTCGACTAAGCGAAAGCAAAGGCCCTTCTATTACAATAATAAGAAAAATCAGTTATCCAATCTATTGACAAATTTTATAGACGGCAATACTCAACTTAAGAGCGTAATTAGAGATGCACCAATAAAGCACCAATATTTTGAATTCAATAAATACGCCAATATAAAAGAAGTCTGTTTGAATTTAACGATTTATAAGTATTTGCAAAGTAACAATCTGGCATCACTGTTTCTTATTTCACCATATATTGTAATGTTGCCAGATAAAGTTAGTTCTTAAGAAAAAGTCGAAGAAGACAGTCGATGAAACCTACATGAAAGATATTGGTACAATTTCACAGCAGCATAAACAGCTGTCTTAAAAATTCAAGCAGCAAACAGTGCTGAGACGTCAACGAGCCTGTCGACACTGAGCAACCAAAATAAGGCGTCGCAACTACCGAAGGTTGCTTAACCCAAATTTGATGAAGAGTATTTAAAATGACAACCATTTCATGATTTATTTTTATAAATGTTTCATGAAACTACATTACCCACAATTCAAAAGATTTGATACTTAAAGGCAAATCTTTGTGGAGAAGTAGAAAGATTAGTTCGCCATTTGTCCTTAACAGGATCGAATAATGTTGCAAGACCGTTTTAATAATAAACGAGTCCTTTGGAAAGCAATATTGCAGAAATTGTTAGATCAACCTAGGATTTCTAACTACGGAGTAGCAATTAAAAACTTTCATGATAACATTTATGAAATTTTGGCTGCCCTGTTAAATATAGGTATCAAAACGGACATCTGGGATACAATTCTTCTTGCTGTTTTGACAAGTTAGATCGGTTGGACCATTATGAGCAATCACACAAAAATACTAGAGAGCTCCAACCGATCAACGAGTTTTTGGCGTTTCTGGAGCAACGATTTTCAGCTTTGGAAGCTATTGGAGGCAAGGCAGCATCCAAAAAGTAGAAACTTTAAAACATGCGCACAAACTTCAACAAACAGAACACCCACATGGCCTTTCTGACAGCCAGGCTGCCATAAGCTGTATGCTTGTGAAAAGTTTTAATCACAAAAGGTCAGCGAATGATTGGAATGGCGTTTCACCAATGATCACTGGGCTAAATTCTGGAAAAGAAGTTATTGCCTTAAATGTTATAAGAAACATCACATTCATTCTACTTCATTTCTGACCATTGTGTATTTGCAGACTCTGCATTTAACGGAACTGGGTCATTAGCATTGTCACGCTTAGTCTAACCACCACTTCAACCAGAAAAATCGTTTGAAATACATAGTACGAAAATTTCCAATGTATACTGATCGGTTTTAACCAAATTCACACAATATGCATTCATTATCATTCCCTATATGCTTACAAAATTTCATTCAAATTGGACTACTATATCATAATGCTACCGTTTAAACAATTAGTGATTAAAATAAAATTAACGCAATATGCGTGACTGCAAAGGCATTTAATTTTCGGCTACCCGAAGATAACCGTTTTGTCTTATTAGTCCTAAAATACTCATTTTATGAAATTATCGATCATTGGACTGTAAGAAAAACTATATATAAAGTCATATATTGCTCTAATTAAATCAGTACTAAAGAAAGATTCTTTGCGTGCAATACACTCTCTAAACATTCTGATACTCATCCAAATTACTGGCTCAAAGTGCTAGGTATTTGAAAACCCTCCGGTCTTACTCAAGTGTAGTAACAGAAAACTCATTGACAAGTGAAAGAGAAAAAAAAAAAACGGTATAATGCTGCCCTTTTCAATAGCTTCAAGCCTCCAAGATGTCGCATTCCCTTCAAAACTTCTTACCTTGCCTTGAAGAGCCGGATTCCTTCATATTATAGATATACGTCGCCTTGCAATCAGAAATTTTGAAACAAAATGTTAACATAGTCCTGCAAAAGGCTTTCAACCGATAAAATAGTTTCTGTTCTGGTGAGTGCTAAAACTAGCTCGGAGTGCGGAACATGAAATTTTCGATCCAATGATGCACCGCTTTCTGAAATTTATTCCAATTTTCTGGGTAGTCATCCGCAAGGCTTTTCGCAAATTGGTCTGCCAATTTTCTAAGCTCGTTTATTTTTAGGCCATAATAATGGTTGACGGACTTCAAAATATATTGAACAATGTCATTTTCTTGAACCAAGAGAAAATCTGTGGACAATAAGGTAAATAAAAATATTTATCACGCGTAAAAGGTCATTAATAATTCACCAAGTTTGATGGTGTACGTTGGCTGTAATTACGAATATCAACACAGTTACATCTTCCGCTGAAGAAATATCGAAGAAGTTCTTAAAGATCACGTCAACTAAGCAACATTTAATCGCTTGCAAAAGGGTATTTAATTAATTTTTTAACAAATAATTTTGCTACAGTTGATTTAGCTAAAAATCTTGGGATTTGAACGGTGTTGATTCGGGTAAAAACGCGGTATTTTATCCAGTGTGTTAAGTCAGCTTAAATTGCACTAAAATAGTGATTATAAACACTGTGCCAACATATGCAATGATATAATGGAATATTTTAACCAGCGTTTGAAAATGCTCTGTTAGTAGTTTTTCATTTTGCTCTGGCTAGCGCTCTGAGTTTTGCAGAGAGCCGTAGCAGAGCCGTAGCCTGTCGATCGAAAATGTGAGCTCTGCTATGCTCTCAGCTCTGGCGCGTAATAAACTACCGCTGTAGCAAATAGCAAAAACGATGTGCTACGGCTACGCGTAGCAGTAGCAGAAAACGAAGAGCAAGATGAGAGCAGAGCGAATGATTTTATTTTTTGTGCTACGGCTCTCATGTTTGTTTCTGTTCTGTGATGTTTTTTCTTCGTTTCTTCGCATGTTTGTACAACAACCCTTATTTTCTTCACTTGGTTAGTGGAAAATTTGATTTTGCTGCGGAGAAAAACGATCACAGAATGCACGAATACTCAAACACACGAGAGCCGTAGCACAAAAAATAAAATCATTCGCGGTAGCCAGAGCATAGCACAAGTTGTGTTGCTCTTGCTGCTACGGACTAGTTTTTACACACGCTGATTTTAACCAAACAAGCGCACAAAATAAAAAAAAGTAAGAGAAGTATAGTCGATTGAGCTCAACCGTATAATACTCAGTTTGATATAATGATAGAATCGGTCTCTGGATATTACAATAGATAGTTCTTGTATAAGAATACGTTAAAACAAATTAAAAAAGTAAGCATAATCAAACATATACATATATATTTGTCTGTATGCACATACAAATTCGTTTGACGTTAAATGTATGTTTTTTATTTTTTATGTAAAGGGGGGGCGTGGCAGCATAGTTACTGAGATATTCGCCGAAAACAGATATTTTTGTGGGCGAATCGGCCGTGGCATCTAAAAAAAAAAAATCTATAAAATATCGAGTCGATAGAGACCAAATTCGAAATTGTAGCTCTCACCATCTCTGACATTTGTGGGTTCTTACGGACAGACGGACATGGCTATATCGACTCGGCTTTTGATGCTGATCAAGAATATACATATATACTTTATGGGGTCTGCCACGCCTCCTTCTGCATGTTACACACGTTGCACAAACCCAATATACTCTTGCAGAGAGTATAAAAATTCAGGCATTAACATTATCACTACAATGTACCGAGTAATCGAAATCTCGCTGACGACTTTGGTTTTACGGTCCAAGGTCCAACGCAAACTCCTTCGATTCCATTGTCTACCTTGGAATCAAATTTAGAGAACGAACAAAATGTGACTGTTGCAAGTACATCCATTGCCATAGAACAAGATTTGTACAATATGAAGCACAGCCACTAATTTAGAAAGCTTTAACTCATCATTGCTAAAATGCGTCGTTTCTGCTATGCAAAAAATTGAACAGTAACAACGCAGCTAAATCTGCATGAACTGAAAGAAGCTCGCATTTTAATTCTGCGAATTGAACAAGAAAATGCATTTCCAGGATATTATGACATGGTTAAGGAAGGAGATGTTAAAAAGGCCTACTCTTTTACGAGTCTGTATCCTATCATGGAGAACGACTGAAAATATCTAGACTCCCTGAGACAGCGAGAACCAAATTTTATTGCCATACCCATGACCATGACCCAACTGTGAAAATGATTGTTAAGGAAATCCACGAACAGAAGATTTCAACCCTCCGGTTTCAACAAATAATGGAATCCTGCTCTCAGCCAGAGTTACTCCATCGAAGCAGTTTTCACACAGCGGAATAGATTACTGCGGACCCCTCTGGATCCACCATAACGTCAGTTTAGATTCAAAAGCAGTTCATCGCGAGTTGGTTCACGTTTTGACAACCGCTGTATTTTTGTTTTTTCGAGGAAGGCTTGACATCATTTAAGGTGACAACGCAAGAAACTTTGTGGGAGGTTACAATCAGTTGAAGAAACTTAATGAAGCAATCTTATCCAAAAAAGGAAGAGATGAGACCACTAAGAACTGCAAAAAATTGAAAATCAAGTTCAATTTTATTCCGCCAAGTGCTCAAATCAGCATAGAACATCTTAACTTGCAGAGAGTATAAAAAGAAATGTGGAAACAGCATCATTCACGTTCGATAAATTGAACACAGTGAAAGCGGAAGTGGAAGCCATCTTGAACTCGATGCCATTAACACCACATTCATCGGATTCCAACGATCTAAAGCAATAACACCAGGAGACATTCTAGCTGGCGAACCTTTGATCAAGTAGACTCTGAACCAACAAATACCACAATTCGTTAACAATGGGACCATTCGTCAAAACTCCGACACAATTTTTGGACCCGATGGTCCTCAGAATAGCTAACTGGACTTCAAAGGCAAGGAAGGAACACTAGTGCTCAACAAGGAAGATCACGTTCCATGTATGCAATGGCACATGGGTTAGATCATCATGGTATTTTATGGATCAGAAAACCTAATAAGATGCGCAAACATTAAAACTCAAAGAGGCATCATACATAGAGCAATACTTAGACTGTACCCACTGCTACTAGAAGATGAATTTACAGCTGAGTTACCTCAAAAACGTGCATCACAACCAAAAAAAAATTCCACTCCCACAAAGCAATCTAAAAGGTGAAAGAAATCCGGACTACCGTCACTAGTCACAACAGTAATGATAATGCTGGTGCTACTACCGTTAGCACTTGCGAAATCGATAAACAATACGAAATTTGGTACTAAAATTGGAATATACATCAAGAGGATAGGAATGAGTCGCTTCACCATATCTAAATGGAAACTTATTGCATACTACGATCTGGCACTGTATTGCGAGGACATGAAAAGGTTCGAAGAAGAACTCAAGATGGAAAACGGATTTATTAAACCCACCAGAAACGGACGATTACCTTTAGACATCATTGAAAATATTACTAGCAGCCTATTTGGAGTCCTTGATTCTAATAACGCAATGACAATGGCTCAAACAATCCAGAAGTTGAAGGTAAACGAAAATAACATGTTGACATTACTTAAAAATTAAACATCAGTAATATGTAGATGCAACTGTAAACATTTTGAAACGAAACGATGGAGCAATCTCAAAACTATTGGATTTGTTTCAGACGCAATGGTTAACATGACTAATGAAATTAACCGTCATTTGCTCTTCCAATGGTACATCACGCTCAAAACTCAACTTACTGTGATTGGCATAAAACTGCAGCGAATGCAGACAGAAATATTCAATGTAACATATTAAGGGGTTACATACCTTGAGGGCCCGTCAAAGTGCATGATTTTAATTTTTTTTTTTTTTGTATGTTTCATTGATTCTATTGATATGAGGGATATACAACATTATAGGTTAACTCTTGAAGAATATATTTCAATATTTTGTAATATTTGTTGTTGTTATTGCCCTTCGCCCGGAATACCTTTTTTTGGAAAAGCCTTGTGGTGATCACGATGACATGCGAACAGCTCAACCGAGATGGAAAAAGTCGAATGATTATTGAAGGAAAATCTATTTTAGTGGTACTTAACGGCTCATTTGTCAAAAAAAAATTTTTTTCTCGATATGGACACACGTTGAGCTAAAAAAATCGGTTTTTGAGGTTAAAAAATATTACAAAAACTATTTTTGTAGGCCTCAGTGCAATAATTTTTTAAAAGTTTTCCGTTCAGTACCTCGAGAATTTTAACACGAATATTTAAAAAAAATTTTGAAAATCGGCAGGAAACTTTTTGAGTTATCGTGATTACCGCAAGGGTACTTTTGACAAAAACACATTCCGAGAAATTCGCTTTTAAAGTTTTGCGCTAAGCCTTGTTCCGATGGAGGTTGCGTGCTAAAAATGGCAGTAACTTGTGTTCTAGTGATCCGATCTTTGGAATGTATACTTTCAAGATAATGTACTTTAATAATGTGCAATAAAAAAATGTTCCATTTGTCGATCCCTGTCACGACAGACGGACAGACAGACAGACAGGCAGACGGACAGACAGACGGACATGGCTATATCGACACCTTCTGCCTGTTACATACATGTGCACAAACCCAATATACTCTTGCAGAGAGTATAAAAACAATATTGTCCAACTTTACAAACTGATGCAAGCCAAAAGATGTTTTTATTTTTACACTGATGAATTCATTTGTCACAACATGCAAGCAATATTTTCAGTGGATCAAGGATGTACATTTCTACAGTTCAACGACAAAACAACACTAATATGTCAATTCACGTATGCAAATCAATATGGCATATCACAATCAACAATCAACTTCGGCAAAAATCACTCACAGTTGATCAGCTTGCAAGGATCTGGTATTTTGTTTGCAGACTCTGATTGGATTTTATTGAACTCGGTCATTAGCACCGTCACGCATAGTCTAACCACCAGTTCATTAATATAACACAAAACACAGTTCAAACGAATGTAGACAATACAAGTGACGATGAATTAACAAGACTCCGATCATAACTAACGCCGGCCGCAAAAATGGCATTGCACCCACTCACGCCCATATCACATTTCATGTACTTATGCTGATATGAATAACATACATCATAAAAAGATATAGAAAAAAATTAAGCAATCAGGCGACCAACAATCAACACCAGGAGATGTCACTACCACAGATTCGATCACCCCAATCAATGTTGCAGACGAATCCATCATCAGCCAAAGGTCCGGCCTTAATTTCCAACAAACCTTACGCAGTTAATTGTTGAACTGCAGTTCAACGGCCGTGAGTAGGTTACAAGTGACACTATGTAACAAGTGACACACAGAACACTGGTGGGAAAAATAAACAGAGGTCAATACCAGATACATCCTATCATTTCCTTCCTTTATCCTTTTCATTTATCCTCAGTAATCATTATTAAATGTTTTTAATCTTAATATAAGCACTTTACGAAATTATTGATCCTTAGGCTGTATGAAAAATTTGCTCTAATAATATTAGTACTAAAAAAACATTCTCTCTGAATCTTTTATACTCATCAAAATAACCCGCTCAAAGTGCTAGGTATTTAAAACCCTCTTTCCTTACTCAAGTGTAAGAACAGAAACTTCACTAAGAAGTAAACATATATCTTATTTTGGCATGTTGAAACTTTCAAGCGCTATATACGGATATTTAATGTTTAATTTGTATTACACGCTCGGAAATATTCAAATATGTTTACTGAAATCAGAAAAACTATATAATTGCCACCTAGTTTTAATTGATAAATTGTGCATGAATTGAAAATAATCAGAAAAGGGCAAAAAAAAAAAAAAGGATAAAATAAAATGAAAAAGTCAATTTTTCCGGACAGGGGACGTTTTAAAATTTTTCCGGCAATTACAGTTTGAAAAAGGACAGATCTGTCCGAAAAAAGGACAAGTTGCCAAAACTATTTAGGCTTCTCTCTTTGTTATTATTTGCATTTACTTACGTCATCCGATTCGCTTAAATCAATATTTCCATTATCGTCGTCGTCTAACTGCCGATGCAAACTGGCGATAGCTTCCATTCCAAGCCGATCTTGTAAATTTCCGTTATCACAATCAAAGTCATCAGTACTACAAGCTGCATCAGCCGAACCACTGTTAACATTACCTACCAATACACAATAAAATTACTTTTAGGCTTAAATTAGTGCAGTCAAGATCTCTCGACTGTGGAATCGAATCTTGGAGTTAATGTGTACACAACTTATTTAAATAAATAACTTTTTATAAAACTTTAAAAATTATTTAATTAAAATAGTAAAATTAGAAGTAAACATAAAATTAAAGTTGGTAAACAAACAATGCCATGCTTTTATCTACAATATTTCATATATTATAATCAACACCAGCATTTGTCCTATTGTTGGCAAGAAAGCTGGTATAAACATAAAAAAAGCCCATATTATCCAAATGTTTCTTGCTTTTGGTATATTCAAGATACATTGTCTTATGCCTTATTGCACACTGTGGGGAAAATTTAATTTTTTCAGGTATCAAAGACTTTGTGTATCGGCTACAGTCACTCCTTACTAAAAGGTTGCACGCCGATCTTTTCAGCTGACAAACCTGGTTTGAAGCTAATTTATTATACCCGTTATTCGTATAGTAAAGGATACACTGTAATCGTGTAATCCCTGTATGTAACAGGGAGGAGGAGGCGTGGAAGATCATATAAAATACACATATTCTTGATCAGCATTAATACCCGAGTCAATATAGCCAAGCCCGCCCGCTCGTCTGTCTGTCCGTCTGTATGAAGGACGCAGGTTTGAGAACATATCGCAACTCCAGCAGATGCACCACGCCTTAATTTTTAGACGACCCCGGTTACCACTCTACCACTCTCAACCACTTGCACCACAGTTGGCTTGATAATTATCACGCCTAATGTACACACACATTGATTTAACTGTTTCTTTCAAGCAAGTACATAAATTACATTTTTTGACCACTTTTTTACTACATGTGTATATCCCATAAGGTATATAGCTGTCTGATATTTATCAAACTTGTTGAGGATTGTTATAATGGTACTCTACACGTACTGTGTGAATTTAATCGTGATAGCTCTGATAATTAAGAAGTTGTTGTGTAATGAAAATAATTTTATACAATTTGCGGGGGCGGTAGGTGGCGCGGCATAAATTTTTTATATTCTATCTGTCTACACTAAAGACTTTCTATCTTTCTATCCAAATTTGGTTGAACGGACAGACAGACGGACATGGCTATATCGTCTTGGTTTTTGATACTGTATATACCAGTAATAGCACCCATAAGAAATAAATAATTTTTCAAACTTTTAAGACATGTTTTTTTACCGTACAGTATTGTTATTTGAAATTTGTTTGAAGACAAATTATATTAAACTATCCTGAAAGTCGCATAAAAATCTGACTACTATCATGAAGGAAAATACGTAACAAAGTTTATAATTGAACACAAAGTCAATGCATGAGTGCAAGCCAGACAGAAACATGCAAAGTTGGCACTGCAAACAACAAACGTTTTCGCTGCATTTGTGATGGCAGCACTGCCTGCAGATGCAGGACGTGTGCATACAAGTTAATAACGCGGAAGGGAATACCCCGTAAATATATCAATTCAAGTACAATAGCTGCCAACGACCGCTACCCATTGCAACATAGTAACTTTATGCTGACCTAACGTCTGGTCGGTTTCCTCTTCCAAAAACGATTCTTAGTTCACTTGATAACAGTGAACTACGACACAAAACGGTATTATCCGTTAAATAGAGATGTGGTAGTGTTAACAACAGAGCAAAACGACTCTAAGTTACGCGACCGGTTCACTACAATTATCCGTTATAATAACACAAGGCGGAAAGGATAATTAGGCGATTCCGTTTCTAATCAAACGATTGCCCATCGGTGGACCTCACAACCTGTCATATCCGTTCGCAGGATATTTTCACGGAGTATGGAATCTGGAACCACAGTAGGACAAGCGAAAAGGATCAATTATGGACCATCTGGAAAGGAGGACATAGCAACTGTAGTCACGTAAGCTAGTGTTTTTAAGTGAAATCGGAAAACAAACGAAAATACAAAAAGAAAATAGAATTAAGTAATGAAGTGAGAATTGGCAGTGCACAGTGGTCAAAACTAAAAATAAATAAAACTTTTTTCCAACAAACACGAAAATAAATTTGTTACTAAAATAAAACCAACTTTAAACTACCGGTAAACTACAACAAAATAAGTATTAAGTTGTTACAACAATATAAATTTTGCCACCTCTGAGATTCGCACGAACCCTCCAGTAGCCAACCACTGGTTATCAAATGTAATACAAATAAAATCAAATAATTTAATTACCAGTGTCGCAAATCTCAAGACTACGTGTAATGCAGCTAAGCAAATAAGCAAAACAAATTTTAATCCAAAAATTTAAATTAATGTTAGAATACCAATGCGTGTAGTGTAAATAATTGAAATAAAACTAAAATCTCAACCTAAAATTATTGTGCGTATTAAGAAAAACATATTTTTTTCTGTAATTAGTTATAATAAGTCCAATTCTCAAAAATATAAAGAATACAATCATTTGCACACACAATCAGTAATATTTGAAGCAATTTCCATTAACAATCGAATGGTGAACGAACATAACTTAATAAGACCACAAATTTTAAATCTTGAATATCGAACAGAAAAAAGCGATAACGCTAGACAGCAACACCAACAAAGACAAACACAATTTCATCAAAATAGAAACATGGACGCATAAGTTAAAGAATTAATAGGTAGCCATTGTTGGGGAAATGTTACGACAGCAGTTGCAATCACTGACTGTCACAACAACGGACTTCCCAAAAGCAATTAATTATTTAATAAGTCCCGAAAATAGGGGAAATGTAAACGATTTGGTCAAAACACCAGACACAAAGAAGGGAATAAGGGAATTTGCTGGAGATCCAGTAGTTCATAGAAAAAAAGGGATAGATAGGGTAATATAAGTTTATGGAAATCTTTCAGGTAGTACTAAGTATTTCGGTATTCTATATACAATTCGCTCTAACATTACCGGAAATACTAATACGGCACTGGAGTCCCACTCGTACCCTTGAAGCTCGTACCTTTCAAACTACCTTACCCTACACTTCGCTGATAAACGAGACTTGGGTACACAAGATTACCAAATGACTACGATTGTACAGGGAACTAATCAATCGGTAGAAGAATTTTCTAAGTCGTCAATAAACATCTCTCCCTCATTCTCAATAAAAGCAGAGAAAGTAATGAAAAAATCCTATCGAGACAAAGCATTGGTCACATTTGTGCACGTTCTCCGAGGAGATTTATCTCACCTAAAAGGAACAAAAAACCTGTCGATCTTCCTAATGCACTGTATCTCTGCTTAATGTTAGAGAATCAAAATTACAGGTCAGTCCATGCGAATACTAGAAACAAGCCTGCAAATTTTCGAACCGAACAAAGATCATGTAACGCTAATCAAAAACCTTTACCAGGACCACGACCAATACTTCCACAATATGGACAACGACCAAATCCCCCTCTACCACCACGAAACATGAACACAACGAAATTTCATTCATCACCAAGCTTTCAATGCACAATCACAACAATATGTGGCAACAATCTTTCGAAGCTCCTCAACAACTTCTTCTAAACCTCAACCGTGCCCATAGCCAATTGACATAGATCGCAGTACCATGTCAAGACAGGTCAATTACATGAACAGACCACAATTCGAACTCGGGAAAAAATCTCCGGTACCACTCAATCAGGCGACAAAAGACAACGAATATTCAATATTCAGACAGCCGAATACGAGCAGGCAAATCAGGAACAAACAGAAGCAAATGCTATTTCAGCAAACGAAAGCCAGTATGAACAAGCAACTATTGAACAAACATTAGACAAATGTCTATAATCAATTGAAGAAACCTACGGATACCGACGACCAATTAACAAATTACGCTGACTTACGTTTTTTAGAATAATGAAGTCCTCTTTAGTTTATTTCAATATTTCGAACACCGGTTCAGGCTGAAACTACACAAAACCACAACACGTAAACAATTCAATCCAAAACCCAACTCCACAAGAAGCAGTCACTGTTGCTGGTAGTGTCTCAGTCACTTCCCATAAAATAGCCTACCTCTTAAACCAACCCTTTTTATACTCTCTGCAAGAGTATATTGGGTTTGTGCAAATTTATGTAACAGGCAGAAGTAGGCGTGGCAGACCTCATAAAGTATATATATTCATGATCAGCGTCACAAGACGAGTCGATATAGCCATGTCCGTCTGCCCGTTTGTCTGTCTGTCTGTCCATTTGAACACACAGATTTCAGAGATGGTAAGAGCTACAAGTTCGAATTTGGTCTCAATCAACTCGATATTTAGTCAGTCAATACAAGAATATTTTTTTTTTCGATGCCACGCCCTATTCGCCCACAATGAGCAAAAAACTGGACACACCTCGGAAAAAATAGATGTTTTCGGCAAATATCTCAGTAACTATGGCACTTAGGAGAACCAATTTTGGTACGCAGGTTCTTAGAGACAGCATAAATGCATTGCCATTTCAAATTTTTGGGACTGCCACGCCCCCTTCAAATATGCATGCCGTCTTTGAGGCATTTGTTCTTATCGTACAGTATTGTTATTTATAATTTGTTTGAAGACAAATTATGTCAAACTCTCCTGAAAGTTTTATAACAATCCGTCCATAAACAAAAAAGAAAATAATGACAATGCATGAGTGCGACAGAGACAACGTTGGCCATGCCGACCAGTAGTTTACATACACACATATGTATGTGCATACATTTAACGTCAAACGAATTTGTATGTGAATACAGACAAACACATGTACATGCGATTATGCTTAGTTTTTTTTTGTTTTAACGTGTTCAAATTCAAGAACTATCTATTGTTATATCCGGATACCGATTTTAAGATTATAATTGGGAATAAAAGCAGAGAGTATCATAAGTTCGACTGTACTTTACTTTCCTGTTCCTTTTGCCAACGGTGACCTCTTTTGATGTAATCATAGGTAATGATAGTCTCAAAGAGATGGACGCCGAAATAAAACCAAAGAAAGGAATAATGGTAATTAAAAAAAAAACAATTTGACATTAGAATCAAAGAAAAACAAGATAGAAAAATAGAGTCGAGTCGATTGCGCCCAACTGTTTAGTAGTCTCTGCTTTTATTCCTAATTATAGTACTTGCATTAAAACAAGCTGAAACAAGAAAAAACAAGAAAGAATCCTATGGTCGGCTCGCGACTTTAGGATACCCGTTACTCAGTTTCAATATGCTATTAACAAGGTAATGTTATTAGCGCCATAGTTTAGGGGGTGGATAAGATAGCTTAGAAAACTCAGAAATTTTTCATACATGTATGGGTGTATGTATAAGTGTATGTTACGGCCGCCACACATGCAGCAAAAGAGTTCGATGTTGTATGTTTCTGTCTCGCTTGCTCGCATGCACTGACATTGCTCCTAAATATAACCTTGTTACGTGGTAGCTCTCTTGTTTATAAATGGATTTTTATGCAACTTTCAGAATAGTTTGGTATGATTTGTCTTCAAAGGAAGCATAAATAACAATACTGTACGATAAGAACAAATGCTTTCAAAACGGAATTGAAGTTTGTAAATTATTTTGTTAACTATGGGCAAAGGGTAGCCCAACAATTTTTATACCCTTGCAGAGTGTATATTGTTTTTGTCACGATGTTTGTAACGCATTGAAGGAGGCGTTTCCGATCCCATAAAGTATATATATTCTTGATTAGCATCAATAGCCGAGTCGATATAGTCGTGTCCGTCTGTTTCTATGCGAACTAGTCTCTCAGTTTTAAAGCTATCGTGATGAAACTTGGTACACATGTGTATTCTCTCTGCACGCAATTCATATGTTAAAATCGGATCGGATCACTATATCATATAGCTTCCATATGAACAATCGGAACAAATCAATTAAGCATATATGATTTTAGTAGGTAATTCCATATTCATGCATTAGTAAACTTTGTATATTAAGCCAATAAAAATATTGGAGGGATGACCATTTTTAAAATTTACGACCAGGTATAAGGCATAAGTAAATACCGATCCAACTCAACAAATTTGTATAAATTTTCTAATATTATTTTTTACGCTGCAAGGGTATTTAATCTTCGGCGTATCAAAGATGACCTTTTTTTTTTTATTATTATTTATTTATTGTCAGACTATATGCAGTCGACACAAAACGAAAGATAAAATTAGTGTAAAAATAAAATAAACAAAAAATTTTACAAGTAAAATTAAAATTAAATTGAAAACAAACAAAAAAATTTTTTAAATTGACTTAAAGATTTTAATTAACTTTAAATAATTTACTAACTGGCGAAGTATTACAAAAATTAAAAACATTAAGAAACGTTGGTCCAACATTCGATGCAAGGGTTTTCCTAACCCCAGAAAAACACTAACCAGACCAAACGAAAAAAAGAAAAATAAAATCAAATGTTAGTAACGCGGTGATCAACGGTAAGGCACGTGGGAAATGAAATACGCGAGAACGATAAGCGACAATTAGGCGCATAGAAAAGTATATTTAACGAATACTTAGTACTACAATATACCATTAAAGGAAAACACAAAGTTGATTGCTTAGATACGTAAAAGAGAAGTGTCTTTCTAAGAGAAGACAAAGAAGTGGCTCCACTCACTACATGAGAAAGACTATTATAGTTAGTACATAAGATACAAAACGGATTATGTAAAGCATAATTCGTGGAACAGCGCTGAAGGGACAAACAAAGAAAGTTTCTAGTATTTCGGATCGGAACAGCAAAACTAATTTGACTAATTAGATACGAGGAACAACATTAACATTAATAGGTTTGTGTAAGAAAACTACACCAAGCATGGTTCTGCGATCCGAAAGGGAAGGGAGGTTAATTAACAAAAGTCTACTACGATACGAAGGTAATCGAGTATCAGTACTCCAACTAAGGCCCCTAAGGGCAAACAGAAGATTAGCAGCAGAAGAGATGCTAATAGATTAACTACTTCAGAGGAAATATCAGCATCAACAGCAATCAGAACACCACCACCATGACGAGAAGTACGATCCTTCCTAAAAAGTGAAAATTTATAGCAGAATATCTCTGTATTAAGAATGTCAGGCCTTAACCAAGTTTCAGTAAAGGCAATGGCATGAAAAGGAAAAGACACACTAGATAAATAAAGATTGCTAAGTTTGCTACAAAGACCCCTTACATTCTAATAGGCAACCGAGAGTTAGGAGTTTAGTTTTTTTTGTTATTGGTAGCAGATTGGTTAGAAGAAGATAGTCAAGGTAGAGCAATCGGAGTCCGATTTCGTTTTTTAGCAGTATATTCTTTCACCACCAAGTGGACCGGCCAGAACTCTTTACAGCATATTTTGTTAAATTGTCCTGCCGGAACACTTATTTTAAATGAGAAAATCTCCCGAGCTCTTGATTTGGCCTGTATAAAAGCCTTGACATCATTAGATGTAGTATCAGGGGCTAGTCGTGAAACAAAGATTTGTTTTTTTCGGTGGGATACCTATCAGAGTCATATTATTATCTACCACTGCTGTATCGTCTTTCGAATTTTTAGCACTGGTTGATTGACTAGCTGATGCAGTCAAAATGTCATCACTGGTATGTTGTTTAACAACAACAGCATTGAAAGCAACTGTATCAGGGACTGGATCGGTGTCCGTAGGAATAACTTCTGTGGGAGAAGTAAAATTTTCCTTCCAACTGACAATACTGGTTGAAAATGGGGAAGAAAGATTTATTAAAAACGGATCAGCATTAATGGAGATATGTGGAGGAACTAAAAGTTCATTTGGACCAATTGACAATCTAAAATTGGCCTTTTTCCTCTTTTGAGAATCATTCAAAAGGTTCATACTCTTGAAATCTTTATCCAACGAGGTGAAACTATCAAGCAGGTTCTTAAATCTGCCATATAGTTCCCCAAAGCCTCTTTTTGTTTGCCTTATGAAGCCTATCATATCCCTTTTAACATCCCTTTCAACAACATGGACATGTGAGTCTCATTTTATACCCGAATTAGAGTTAATCAGGTCGATAATACTGCCGTTAAGGACAGCACATTTTTCGTGTGATACATTATCACACAGCCAGCAGCAAACAGTACCCACTTTTACATTTGTTCACACCTGGCAGTTTTAATTGTAGCAGAAATACATACTGGGTAAATTTTAATTTAAAAAACAACGAAATGGAAAAGATTCAACTGCGATAAAAAAATAAACAAATTATAAATTTGTATAGAGTGTTAAAAAGAATGACGAATATACACAAGGGTTAAGTAATCCGATGCTAAGTTAGAGCACAAATACAGCGTACTTACAAAAACCAAATTGTTTGCGCGGCAAACGAAAAATTTACCGTCGGAGATTAGGTAGCCAACACCAACAACACTTAGATCGGGGGACAGCAGAGGGGTGAAGCAAAGCGCGGCTTACAGAGAGCAGAGAGAAATGACGCTAGAGTAAAAATCTATTTATAGATTGCGCTCGAAACGATTTAAGCGGAGAGTAGCAGGCAAGCAAAACTGCAAGTTACAAAAACAAAGCTTGTTGAGAGAAAACAAAGCAAGTGCACAAATAAACAAACCACTTGCTATGACTAAACTTTGTTTTGGTAAAAATGGCAAGGAAATTATAAAATAAGTTTGTTAGTATAATTAAACCTTACGTTTACACAGGCGGTGTTTGACACAAAGTATTAATGATGATGTAGTTAAGTTTTATTGATTTATAATATGAAAATAGAGACGAAAAGTGACTTTTAAGCGAGGAAGGAAAAAAAACACGTCCGTTTGCAAAGCGAGTGCGAAGCGAAGGGATGAATGACAATGCATTAATGCAATCGCAACGAACATGCGTACCAAAATTGGTATTTCTAAGTGTCATAGTTACTGAGCTATTCGCCGAAAACATAGATATTTTCCGAGGTGTGTCTAGTTTTTTGCTCATTGTGGGCGAATGGGGCGCGGCATAAAAAAAAAGATTCTTAAACTGACTGACTAAATATGGAGTCGATGCTGACCATATTTGAACTTGTAGCTCTTACTATCATGGCTATATCGACACGACTTGTGACGCAGATCAAGAATATATTTACTTTATGTTTACATACTTTTGCACAAACCCAATACACTCTTGCAGAGAGTATAAAAATATGATGTAATCAATGTCATTACACCTAGAACAGATTATTTAAGCCCCCAACAGAATAAAAAATATAAAAAAATTGCTTAAAAAATACACAAATTGTTTGCAGACCCCAATAAAAAACATAGATACGCTACTACTGTAAAAACAGACAAGAACAAGTACAGACTCTCCCATTTATTCGAAATTTTATGAATTTTCCATATTCCCAAACGATGAGGTAGATAAACAAGTCAAAGAACTGTTAGAAGACGGAATAAACCGCCCGTCTGGTTCCCCGTTCAATTCACCAGTGTGGATTGTACCAAAAAAATCAGACGCTGCCGGAGAAAAAAAAAATACAGGATGGTAATAGTCTATCGAAAATTAAACACAGTCTCTAACACTGACAAATACTCAATATCAGAGATCAATAAAGTTTTGGCCCATTTGGGTAACAACAAAATCTTCTCAGTCCTAGATCTTAAAAGTGGATTTCACCTAATCCCACTAAAATAATCCGATATAGAAAAAAAAGTCATCCCTATTAACAATGGAAAATTCGAGTTTACAATATTCCAGCGTGCTCTCGACGATATTCTACACGAGCATATCGGGAAAATTAGTTTCATCTATATAGATGACAGCATTGCCTTCAGCAAAGACAGTGAATCTCATACCCAGAATCTCGATGCAATATTCAAAACTCTTTAAAACGCTAATATCAAATGCCAACTAGACAAAAGTGAGTTTCTTAAAAACAAAGTGGAATTCCTTGGCTTTTTTATAAGCGACAAAGGTATCGAAACCAAACCGCAAAAAGTAAAAGCGATAGTTGATTACCCACAACCATAGACTTTAACCGAACCACGAGCGTTTCTGGGTCTAACTGGGTATTACAGGAGGTTTATCAAAAATTTCGATAAGTTGGCAAAGGCACTTAGCTCCAGACCCTTAGACCCTTCAAACTTTGCCATTGGTGCCGTTTTATACCAAGATAAGAGACCATTTCATACTTCTCAAGAACACTTTCCAAGCCGAGGAAAATTACGCTACCAATAAAAAAGAAATGTTAGGCCCTGAAAGTACTTTAAAACAAGAAAGAATGCTATAGTCGCCTCGCGACTTTAGGATACCCGTTACTCAGTTTCAATATGTAATTAAGAATGGGTAATGAGAATAATATTAGTGCAATAGTTCAGGGGATGACTAAGAAAGCTTGGAAAACACAGAAAATTTTCACACAATTTTATGATCAGTGCATATTGTTTCTATGGGAGCTATACGATATAGTAGTCCGATCAAACTTGGTCAGTATATTTATGTTATTGATAAATATATTCTGTGTCAGTTTCATTAAGATAGCTTGGAAATTTTTTTTTTTTTTTTTTTTGATGAGACGAAGAATATTTATTTGCGTTCCATTTTACTAAAAAAAACTTAAAAACACAAGTGTGACTTATATGTGGCTGTGTGTGTGCTTAGAGTATTATGCGAACTGAAAGTTGCTCCAGGAAGACACGCTTTAATCGATGCTGGCGTGTATTATTGACATCGAAATGTAGTTCGTTTATAAGTGGATTTGTTTGGCAAGAGTTTCTTATGTTCTGTTTTATGGTACTAATAGTAATGTAGTCAGCAACCGAATTGATTTTTAGATCTCTTCGTATGTCTTCATTCCTTGCAAATGGAAAATCCCCAGCTAACCGTCTGATTATTTTGTTCTCCTTTGCTTGAATTTTTTTTAGATGAGTAGTTGCTGCTGTACCAAAAAACCGAAATACCATACTTCCACAAAGGTTGGATCATGACTTTGTGGAGTAGTACTTTGTATTTCAGTTCGAGTTTAGAGCTGGGTCTTAGAAGCCAGTCCATTTTTTTAAAACGTGTATTCATTGATCCAACGAGCTGACGGATATGTAACTGCCATGATAGTCTTGTGTCAAGTGTAATGCCAAGATATTTAACACTAGCGACATGTTTGAGTAGAACACCATCGAGGCAAACAGCGGGAATTGTTTCGTGTCTTAATGTAAAGGACATCTGCACTGATTTTTCCTTGGAGATACCAATATTCCACTTCTTTGCCCAATTTTCAAAACGGTTAACAAAGTCTTGTAGACGATAGGAAGCTCTTCTTGGCGACGAGCTAAAGCACAAAGCCGCTGTGTCGTCTGCGTAGGTAGCAAGGATGTATTTTCTGTTCTTGGAAAATACAAAAAATTTTCATACAAATTCATACTAAGAGCGAATTTTTGACCGATTGTCTATATGGGAGCTATACGATATAGTAGCCCGATTTAAATCAAACTTGGTCAGCTTATGTACGTCATAGATGTGAACGTCCCATGTGAATTTGGTTCGGATAACGTAACTAACAAAAAACTTTTCTATCCAAAAACATGCTATATTTACCTGCTTTTACCTTTATATGAACATAGAACTCCCTAGAGTGGGCGTGTCCAAAACCAAAAACAAACTTGTGCTGCTTGCAAATTGTATCTTTCATTTGCGACCTCTCGGGTCTTTCTAGCTCTTTTAGTTGCTGAGAGGAGGCGTGGCAGACCCCATAAAGTATATATATTATTGATCAGCATCACAAGCCGAGTTGATATAGCCATGTCCATCTGTCCGTCTGACCGTCTGTCTGTCCGTATGAACACACAGATTTCAGAGTTGGTAAGAGCTACAAGTTCGAATTTGGTCTCTATTGACTCGATATTTAGTCAGTCAATACAAGTATCTTTTTTTTTCGATGCCACGCCCCATTCACCCGCAATGAGCAAAAAACTAGACATACCTCGGAAAAATAAATGTTCAAAGCAAATATCTCAGTAAGTATGCCACTTAGGAATTCCAATTTTGGTACGCCGGTTCCCAGAGACAGCATAAATGCATTGCCATTTAAAATTTTGGACTGTCACACCCCCTTTTTCCGTAAGAAATAAAACAACTTTTCAAATTTGCATGTCATTTTAAGGGCATTTTTTCTTATCGTACAGTATTGTTATTTAAAATGTGTTTGAAGAATAATTATATCAAACTACCCTGAACGTTTCATAACAATCCAACCATAAACAATAAAGAAAACGCGCAACAAATTCTATATATACCAATACCAATGCATGAGTGCTAGAGAGACAGCGCTGGCAGTGCCGACCAAAAGTATACATACGCACATATGTATGTGCATACATATAACGTCAAACGAATGTATTTTCGATTATACTTTGTTTTTTTTTTTTTTTGTTTTAACGATACCGATTTTAACATTATAGTTGGGAACAAAAGCAGAGAGTATTATACGGTTGGGCGTGTTCGACTGTACTTTTCTTACTTGTTATGATTGCGGAAGGGTACAGCTTGAGGGACTTCAAGTGATACAATAGTGCTAATGTACCTATTGTCGGGGAAAGTGTGCTCAGTTAGAACATTTTAAGATTCAAAGTCAACTATTGCTTGTTTTGCTTATATACAAAGTTGGGCGTCCCAAAATGCACTTTTTTTTTGTGCATATTCTGAAAGTAAATACATGTGATAATAACTGTGCAAAATTTCATCTTCATCGGACTAGTAGTTTTCAAGTTACAGCCGTTTTTCCAATGGAATTTGGTGCGCGGCTGATATCAAAACACAACTTTGAATGCGATTATCTCGGAATGACTTTTTTTCAAAAGTACTGTTACGGTGATCACGATAACTCAAAAACTTGTCAACCGATTTTCAACATTTTTTTTTCTTGCATTTGTATTGAAAATCTCGTGTACTTGAACGATCGACTTTTATGAAAAAGTATTTGAATTTTTTTCAAAATTTTGTGTTTTGAAAAATTTGACACCAAAAAAGTCGATTTTTCATTTGAACCATTTTTTTTAGTAAAAAAAAATTTTTTTTTAATCGGCTTCGTTCAAGTACACCAGAGTACATTTATCTTGCATGATTTTTTTACTTTTTTAATTTTATTTAAGCGGTTCGTCGTGGAGAATGATCACCGCAAACCTCTATAAAAAAAAGGTATCTCGGGGCATGACCTTTAACTCAGCCAGTTTTCAACATTTTTTTGAAATTAAAATTGTTTTTATTTCTTTACATATGTTACTAAACTATTGTTCTTTGCATTTTTAAAAAAATTTTGCATAAACATTTTTAAAAAATTCACAAAGTTAGCTTACTTTACTGCATTAACTTTGTAAATAACCCTTTAAGGCCAGGTTACCACTGATTATTTTTAAAAAATCGAATTTTTTTTTACATATATTGTTAGTAAATAGTCGTAGAAGTAATATAGAATTAGTCCGAAAGGTCGGCACTACCGAGAAGTAGGTAGAATGGAGCAGGGACCGGTGCGCACTAAGCGGTAAATAATGACGTATAAAGCTCTGTTGCACTTCACCAACTCGATCTTTGCGCCTGGGTCTGCTTCCCAGAAACAAGCGAGAGCTTCGTACATGCATTCGATGGCTTTTATTCTGTTTTGATATCACCTTGCTTCCTCACAATACGGCGGAACCCCTCCATTCTCCTCGAATATGCTTAGTCACTTATCTTGCAACTCATTTTCCACCCACATCCATTTGTCATAAGAAACCAAACCATTGAAGGCGCCCCGGTCTAGCGTACCGACGATTATATTGTTTCTTCCGAATTAAACTGGAAACGAACGCATGTTACCTGTGATCAATTTGATTGTGATATCTAGCCTACCACGGGTCGCTGCTGTTTGCTGTTGCCTGCTTTGGGTGACTGGAAGTTAGGCAAGATCTAAATTTTTCCCAGCCGACTAGCTCCTAACTTTCAGGCGAACTATATGTCTCACTTTTAGATAGGATAAAAGGTCTCCCCAGCTAGTCTTGGTACGAATCTTCCTTATCCAACTTGATAATTGGGTTGTTTTACACAATCGTCGCCTTTGGTTCATCAGCTACACATTTTCTCTTCTCACGGGTGTCTCGCGTATTTCTTTCGGTTCGGTAGCCGGTTGTCTTGGTAATGCCCCCTTATCAGCACTGTTCAAAGAGCTCAGGAATGGCTTGCCCTTTGCGAACATGTTTATGGGAATGTCTTTTCCCGTCCAACAGAGTCTGGATCTCTGATTCTTATTTTTATTCGTTCAAAATGTCTATAGTAGCTCCCATGAGAAAACGGGAATGGAATCTCCACCGTGTCACAGCCCGTTCTATCACTGTAAGCCTGGATGACACTGGGAGTCGGCTTGTACCACGAATCCGCAAAAGAGCGATCGAGCACGCCCTCCATCATAAATCAGTGGCAATACGCTGTTCAACCTAGGGATGAAAATGACCTTTTAAAGCAGTATTCTACATCTAGCACGACTTATTGCCTATAGCTGTGAGAGTATCAGTACACTTGCAAGTGTCTGGCTTAAACAAGTGAGAAAGTCTGCAGTCGAGCAAACCGATAGTAAAAGACCCCGTAACCATTCTAGTTTGAATTTTTTTTTCCATTTAAAGAAGTAATTTTTGACCGATTTGTTCCTTTTTAATACGCTTGTTATACCCTTCCAGAGATATATTGTTTTTGTCACGAAGTTTGAAGGAGCCGTTTCCGAGCCCATAAAATGTATATATTCTTAGACAACATCAACAGACGAGTTTATATAGCCATGTCCGTCTGTCGTTCTGTAAGTCTGTTTCTATGCGAGAATCCTCTCAGTTTTGTAGCTATCTTAATAAAACTTGGTACAGATGTGTATTCTCTCTGCACACAGTATGTTAAAATCGGCCAGATCGCATAGGTACAGTCGGCCCTCCGAATATTAAATACCCTTGCACATACGCATATTGCGTTAATTTTATTATTATCCCTAATTGTTCCAACGGAAGCTGTAGGATGTAGTAGTCCGGTTAGAATGAAATTTTGTGAGCATATGGGAATGATAATAAATGCACATTGTGTGAATTTGGTTAAAATCGATCAATAGACATTGCAAATTTTCATACAAAGTATTTTAACAGATTGTTTCTATGGCAGCTATATTATGTAGTGGTTCGATTTGAATGAAATTTGGTCAACACATTGGGAATGATAACAAATGAATATTGCGTGAATTTGGATGAAATCGTTCAACAGACAGTGAAAATTTTTATACTAAGCATTTTAACCGATTGTGCCTATGGCAGCTATATGATACAGTGGTCCGATCTGGATAAAATTTATTCAGTTGATGAAAAATGGTAAAGAGTACATATTGTGAAAATGTGATTCAAATCGTTCAAGAGACACTGAAAATTTTCATACTAATCATTTTTAACCGACTGTTCCTATGATAGCTATATGATATAGTTGTCCGATCTTGATGAAATTTTTTTAACCGATTGTTCCTTTGAGAGCTATATGATGTAGTGATTCGATCTGGCCGATTTTAACATATGAACTGCGTGCAGAGAGAATACACATGTGCATACATACACATATATACCAAAACTGAGAGACTAGTTCGTGGCTATATCGCCTCCCTTAATGCGTTACAATCATCTTGACAAAAACAATATACCCTCTGCAAGGGTATATAAAAAATTTTTAATGTAGTGGGCTGTGTAAAAGATGTCCGAATGCAATTGATTGCATGTATTTAAGAAGTGCATTCTCGAAACTTGTTTGCAACAATGTGCATCTTTTGCCAATTTTCCTCCTCCTTCTCCTAATCCTCATCAGCCTTCTCCCTCTTCTCCTTTTTCTCCTCCATCACAACTTCCTCATCGGAACACTGAGTGAAAGACAAAACGATGATCTATTGATGGACGAATTATAATACTACTACTATAATATTACTTCTTCACATAAAAGACGCGGTAAGGGGGTAGTTTGTCCAGGCCCTCCACCCGTTCCTTATTACTATTCGTTAGAACTCAGCTGAATTGAATGGAATGCGCGTAATTTGGAGAGGGTGAGCAAAATGCGCCGCAGGCAAAAAATTTCCTAAAAAATCGCACGATTAAAAAAAAAAATGTTTGCCTTCCGCTAAATTGCATGTTCACAAACTTTGTTAAAATTTACTTCCCTAACATCTTTTTCGTTTTCCTTATTTAAGTATGATCGGCATCAAAATGTTGTCATTATCATATTACGCAATCGCTTTTGCTGACGGACGTGTTTCACATCGCTTCTAACTCTTTTCCAGTTTTCCTCGTTTATACACTCAATTTTATTTGGTATTTTCCGGCTATTTCCCTTAGTAACATTGTGTGATACACCAGTTGTGTTAAAACATTGTTTTAAGGGGAGTGGTAAGGGATAAAAAGCAATTTTTTTTGTTTTTCATATTGTTGTAGTAGAACACTTCAAAAATACCGTGTTAAAATTTTAAGTCAATCCGAGCAATACTTTTTAAAATATAGAGCATTAAGCCGAGCCGCCTCAGTTGTGCGCGTAGTCCGTTACAAACTTTAAAAGCGGTTTTCTCGAAACTTTTTTTTTAATGTGCGTAGGCATTGGCATTTGAAAACTACTTAACCGATCCTTTTGAAATTTTGTACACATATTCTACATATAAAAACCTCCCCCCAACGTTTTTTTCGCATTTTTTTTTTTTTAATTAAGGTGGTTTTACACCTACAAAATGTCGGAATTTGTTCGAAAAAGGTCACTTTTTACTTCAAACGACTACCAAATGGCTGAAAATGAAAATAAATCGTCAAACTAAACGTTGGGGGAAGTTTAATTCATACTTTAACTAAATTATTCGATTTTTTTGATTTCGGATGATTCTACGCTGAGATATGCTGCCTACCGCAAAATGAATTTTTAAAAAGACGCCCACGTAAATGTGCTCTCATTCGCTCATTTTGCATTGTTTTTACATGCAAATTTTATCAAATATTATTGAAATGTTAATTTATAATACGCAGTAACTTTTAATAAATTGACTTAAACCGTTTTGCTAAAATAAATCCATGAAAATGGTGTTTTTTTTTTTTAGCGTTTATCCCTTACGCTCTTTTATGTAATTTTTGCGGACCTATTTGACAGATTTAAAAGTCTGCCCGATAGTTTCGGAGCTTTAGATAAGGAGTTTAAAGACTTAAAATTCTTGACCGGTTCTCCTAAGCGTAAAAAGGCTAATTTTAGATTGTCGATTGGCCCTAATGAACTTTCAGTCCCTCCTCACATACCAACTTTGTCCGCACCATCTCAGAATGTAGTCGTTAGCAGTGATGACAACATTATTTTACCCACAGAAGTTGTCGCTACGAAACCCGAAGCAGTAGTTTTAGATTCGTCAATTGACAACACTGTTGCAGTTGGCGCACTAATTGGTGCGCTGCTTTTGCTTCTTCGGAAGTAACTACAGTGACCAATAAAAAGACTCTTACAGGTGCTCCACCAAAGAAGCAAATATTTGTTTCCAGGCTTGCCCTTGATACATCAGATGATGTCAAGGCTTTCAGTCCGGCCAAATCAAAAGCCAACATTACGGTGTAAAAATTTAAGTTCTCATATCTTCGGGAAATTTCTTTATTTAAAGTAAGTGTTCCTGCCAAACTAGAATTATCATCTTATATTATTCCTCTTCTCAAAAAAAGGAAATTACCTAATTATTAGAACACAACAAGTATTTTTTAAAGATTTAGGTTACTTCGGGCGTTCCACAGGGAAGCCATCTCGGTCCTTTGCTATTTATATTGTTTATTATTGATCTGCCATCTGCAGTTAGTCACTCTCGGGTACTTATGTATGCCGAAGACGTTAAACTTTGTGTCTTGGCTAATGAGTCTCTTCTTGGAACCAGATTACAATCTGATCTTTACAGTTTTCAAACCTGGTGTTAGGCCAATTTATTAAATCTTATCTATAGTAAGTGTAACGAAATGTCCTTCAGTAGGCGACTGCAGGGTTCCGCGCGCTAACAAGCACGTTGCTTGGTGTTGCTGTGTTGTACTGTCTCGTTAGTAAATCGACGTCCAAAATAAATATTTTTAGTGTGTAAGCATTTTGGGAATGGTCAAAAAAGTTGGTACTGGTCACACTGCCTTCCTTTTCCGATCTCTTGAAAATTAGACGGCGAAACGAGTAGAAGGAAAAAACGACATCCCTAAATAATTATTAATATTGTACATCAAAAGATAATCGTTTTCACCATTTCATAGGACATTTCAACTCAGAAGTAGGATTACTCCACGTATAAACCATTCGGAATGCAGTTATGGGCACAAAAGAGGAGTTATCTAAAATTCTACGTGCACGAGGCAGCTGGAGGAGGTAACCGAGCACATGTGACAGTGTCCTCAGCCCCGGCTGTTGCCGTTGTGTCTGCCGCTATGTCCGATGCTATGCTATGCTGCTTGCCGCCCTCTGTACCTGCTGTTGTGCCCGCTGCCGCTGCTGCACAAAAATGGCAAAGAACTCTCATCGCCGGTGAGTACTGCGTACTCGGCAGCTGTGCACCCTGCGGCGCTCACTGGTCACCGCGGCATGCAAGCGGCCACCATCGGCTCCGCCGCCATCACATCGGCCGCATTCCCAGCTGATTCAGCGCCGCATTCGGGCATGACCACGCCCAAAGTGCCAGCGACTCGAGCCGCTAGCCAGAGCCAGAGGATCTTTACGCTCCAATGCGAAGTCGCGGAGTTAAAGAATCTGTTAAAGGGCACGCAGGGCAAGCAGAGATCGCCGAATTCATCCAAGGCGGACGTGAGCGCCATCGAAACGATGGTGGCGCGTTTTTCTAGCGACGATGTGATGTGAGAAAGTGGTACGCTGACCTGAAGAATGCATATGCGATGATACGGTTTGACGACCAGATGCGGTTTGTGGCCTGCTTAAGGCGACTGCGGCTGTGTTCCTCAAGACAGTTCGAGCATACCAGTACGAGCTCATCAAGAAGGTCTTGATATAGGAGTTAGGATGCGTGTACTCGGTGGACGCATTCTACGCGGCACTGCGCAAACGGCACCGAAAGCCTGGAGACGGCTATCTTCAGTACGTGATCGAAATGCAAGAGATTGCAATGTATCAGGCGGCACCGGAGATGGAGCTGGAGGATTTTATCATCGACGGACTGAGGGGTAAGTCGCAGGTATTGAGCACACTATACCCAACTCGGACCGTGAAGGAGTTGCAGAAACTACTCGGGAGGTAGGAGCGGAGGCGTGCCCAAGTGGAAGTGGCTAAACCGGTGGCCGCCTCGGGCAAGCAGCCACCACGGCAACCGTTGTCCTACTTTAAGTGCGGGCAGATGGGAACCACCACGGCTGCCACCCTTGATGAAAAACTCGACCAGATGGATCATCTACAAACGGTAAGTGCTGCTTTTGTGGTACATCGAAAGTGAATTGAGTTTAATAAAACATTTTCTTTGCTGGATTCGGTCCCCTCATCCTGCCGTATTTACTCATCTTCCTTGAACTGCCGTGGCCTTGGAGGAGGCCGACTCTTGTCGCTGGGTTGTGTTTTGTGCGCTGTACGCATATTTAATAAATTTAAAATATACAAGTTTCATGTATCACCCAATTCAGCCCACTTGTAAGCGATCCGAGACTTTCCGGTGCCGAAAGATCGCAAGGAATTGGACAGCTGTTTAGGCCTTTTCTCGTACATTCGCCGTTTCGTGTATAATTTATCCAAGGTTGCCTTCCCGATGTCCCATTTGTCCTTTTGGGCTGCCACGTTCCCACAAGGACCAAAATAATTCATTAGCTTTAATGCAATCTTTAGGGTATTTAGTTTTACCGTACAGTATTATTTATCATTCGTTTGAAGATAAATCATACCAATTATTCTAAAAGTTGCATTAAAATTCAACTATAAACAAGAGAGCTATCACGTAACAAAATTTATGTTTAGGCGCAATGTTAGTGCATGCACGCCAGCGAGACCAAAACATACAAGCATATATTCGAACTCGTTTGCTACATGTGTGGCGGCAGTATACATACACACACACATATAATGTCAAACGAATTTGTATTTGACAGCAAACAATGTACATTGACAGACAAACATATGTACATATGTATATTCAATTAAACTTCGTTTTTTTATACTATCTGCAAGAGTATATTGGGTTTGTGCAAATGTATGTAACAGGCAGAAGGAGGCGTGGCAGACCCCATAAAGTATGTATATTCTTGATCAGCACCACAAGCGAAAACATGCGTGTTGGACAGATGTCGAATCGAGAGTGTAAGTTTCTGGAATGTTTCAAAACTCGCACTACATTGTACATATATTTCCCCTTCAGTATTAGCAACATTTGTAGCCAATCAAGTAGCAGGCATCCAAGAGATGCCCAGTAATGTATCTTGGAGACATGGATAGCCATTGTCAAATCTATCTGATTTGTCGTCAAGAGGGTGTGAATTTCAGAAACTCGTTCAGTTTGTTAGGCTTCTCTGCAAGGCTAAAAGACATTGGTCTCTAAGGTTAAAAGAAAACTCTTATAAAAATTTACTAATTCTTTGTTTGGCTATTTCGGCAAAGTTCCTATAGCTGACTCTATATAGTCAAAAGTCGGTTTGTTTTAGAAGACGAATGTTATTGATTCGTTTAGGTGTCGACTTGTACGGTGCCATTATTGTTTGGATGGAAATAAGAGGACGAGCCCCGTTAAAAGTGTATATTGCGGTACTCGTATGTTTGGCTTCAAAGGCTGATCACGTAGAATTAATAGCAGACTTATTCACTAACGCTTTCTTTCCAAATTGAACAGTTTTCCAGCGTGGCGGTACTCGGAGAAAGCGACGCACTTCGTGGCAGACTTCCAGGCTGCAATCGACGGACAGCACCATCTTCGTCCCTTCGCAGCGGAACGAGTGAAGGAGTGGAGGCTCATCCCTCCGAGAAACTCATTCTTCGGAGAACAAGCCATGCAAAGGATCAGGAGCGACGGAGAAGCGCTCACATCAGGTAGCTCAATGCTCAACCCCTAATTTTAGAACGGGTATGGGCCTGGCAAGGCGTCCAGAGGCAACCATTTTATTGAAGGCGATCCCTTCAAGGTGGCCGGAATGTTGGAGCATAGGCATTGATAGTTAGCATAAGGAAATAATGAATTTTTAGTATAGGCTTAAAGTAATGAAGTTATTGAATTGTCCAGTATATTTAAGCTAGCGCGTAAGTTCTTTGTTTCGGCAGTGCAGCTTTCGCGATCGGCAGTTTAGTTCGATTAAGCATTTCGTGAGCCACAAACACTCTACCAAGCCTTTCTGCGATTGACTGTCTAGCAATAAATTGTAACGATTACGAAATTACAATTTGTTTTAATTAACTTTGTTTTCGATTTTTCAGTGCATGTTCCAAGTGAAAAGAATATATTTATAGCAATCAAAAGTGCAAAATAATAATATTCTTCAGTATTTTGCCCATTTTCAAGCTCACGCAGACAAGCACAAATGTATGTAAGTACACCTACATGTATGTAAGTACCTGCAGTTTTTGTTAAATATTAATATCCGTATACGTTGTTGCAATCACCATATCATTTCCGCTCGATATTCGATTGTCTAAATCGATAACAATCAATAACTCCAGCCAGCGATAATTAATTATTTTTTATCCAAAGAATAAAAGGGACGAGCGCACATTTAAATAGAATTAATAAATATCATATCATCCCGACACAATATTTAATACCAATCGATAACTTTATTTATTATCCATACCTCGATAATTATTTTTTTTTATCGAAAGAGATGGGACGAGCACATTTAAATAAAACATATACATTTTTTTTATTAACTTAAAATATAGATTTTAATTTTCATATTCTTTGTGTTCCTGCAAAATCAAAGCAAAAAAACTTTTTAATAATCAACAAATATAAATAAAAAAAAACAATTACGACAAAATAATAAAATACTTAATATCTAGTCGTGTTTTTCTTTTAATTCTATTTTTTAATATTTACTTAGACTAAATATTTAGTATATATAATTTATAAAAAAAAAAATGTTTTTCCTTATATATATACGTTACAATAGACACGCACTCAATCAAAAATACAGTCCACTCCCTGTCGTTCCGCTTATTTTTGTTAGAACTGGGAATATTCTTTCTCTTACGTTTCGATAGATAATGTCCACCGATCCATTTTAGACTGCTCCTAAGACCGAAAGCCTTACAGTCCCTGGTCGCACCTCGTACTCTTGAAAAATCCAAGACCCCGCCTAGTCCAGTGACAACTAAACGCCCATACCTCCGTACTTCTTACACGGCGTATCGTAGTCGCAACGGCTCTCCGGTCTCACGCTCTTCGTCCTCTCTTTCGAATCCTCGTAAGAGCGCTTCTCCTGCCCCGAATGTTGTCGTGACCTCTCCTGAGTATCCCATACTCACTCGTTCCGCCACTCAACAATTCCGAGAACAGTCCAAATGTCACTTTCCGACTTTATTGCCACATGCGATGCCTTGAAGCTCTTTGAGGCTCGCGAAACAGAGGTTTTAATTGCAGATGATCCGCTTTTTTCGATAAAGATGCACTTGAAGCAGCTTAAGTCACTCTGCAGCTTAAGACGGAATACACTCGCTGCCACTGCGGGGAAGCAAGAGCCATCGTCTCCAAGTCCCCTTTAAACAAATGAGGGTTTCCAGTCCGTGTGGCACAACCTCACTGCTCGAGACGAAAATTATCGGTTGCTGATCATGACGAAAGCCAAGCAGCTCCTCTAAATTCACGCAGTTGCACACAAGTCCGGCAAGGCATTGCGAAAGCTGTAGACGGTCTTCCAATGGTGTTTGACAGCCTAGCCAGCCAAAATTGGGATATTCTCCTCATAGCGATCTGTAATAGTAAGCCGCCAAAGTCCACCATCCTATTGTGGAAAAAATTTGACCCGAATAAGACCGCAGTGTCATTCTGGGACGATCTCAACTGCTTCCTGACTGATCGCAATCGTGTGCTGGAAGCTACAGAGGACCATCAGGCGAGTCCAAGTGTGCAGGACGTCCAAGCATTCCCAGCAAAGACCCAGGTTAAAGCTGCTTCCTGTAGGCTGTGTCAGAAGGAGAATCCATGTATATCCAAGTTTTCTGGATATAGCTGTCCCGAAAAGAGTCGAAGTAATCAAGCAATAGAGTCTGTGTTTGAATTGGCTCGCTCGAGGCCATCAAGTTCGGAACTGTTCTTGTGCCCATAATTGCCATATATGCAAGGAGAGGCATCACACATTGTTGCATTCCTGCAACCTGCCCACAGCCAGTTCCATCACTCAACCATCAAATGCGCACAGTTTTTTTGCATCCACTTCCGGCCAAGGCCTCCTAGCTACCGCCATTGTTACCCTTAACCATCTGGGTGAAGAGTTTCATGTGCGTGCCCTGATCGATTCGGGGCCGACTCGACCTTCTTGTCCGAGAGGGTCTTCAATCACATCCAGAAGCCTTTCTGCCCAATCAACGCATTGGTTTAAGGTATGGGTCAGAGCGACGGAGGTTCCGCCGAAAAGGCATGTTTGCTGAAATTGTCCGCGACAGCAGAAGGCAAGTTGAAGCGTTAGCCTCTGGAAACGATCCAGACTGATAGGGGCAATTCCGGTTCTCACCAAGTTTTGCGAGATGGAAGATCTTCCAGCCAAGCCGGAAAAGAAAGCAGATGTGATTTGTTGGCAGATTTTCCAAAAAACCACCAGGCAAAGGAAGGATGGTCGCTATATTGTATCCCTTCCCTTTAAAGATCCGAACGGTGTCGATTTGGGCCACTCCACACCCATCGCGTTAGCTCAATTCCTGAGGAATGAAGCGCGTCTCAAGAAGAATCCTTCTTTAAAGGCCCAATATGATAAGGTGCTTCGGGACTACGTCAAATTGGGCCACATCATTCGGGTAACTTCACCCTCTGACTGCCATCACTTTTACCTTCCTCAACGCCTCAATCCCTTCTACGAGAGGTAGAGGTCATTCAGACTGATGAATGACACATTGTATACCGGGCCAAATCTAAAGGCCGATCTTACGCTGCAGGTACTCAAATGGCGATTTTTCCAATTCGTCTTTAATGCCGACATTACCCAAATGTATCGACAAATCCCAGTCGATTTCAAGAACTCTCCGTTCCAGCGTATCCTTTGAGACAGCAGCGGTAATCCCCAGGACTATGAGCTGCAAACTGTCACTTTTGGCATTAACTGCGCACCCTTCTTAGCCATCCGAGTCCTTTTGCAGCTGGAGCAAGACGTGCAATACGTGTACACGAAGTCAAGTGAAATCTTCCGTCACTACGTGTATGTCGATGATGTCCTCGCCGGTGCCCACACCATGGAAGACGCCCACGACTTCATCTAAGAACTCAACGTCATCATTCAGCTGGTTTCCCATTGAGGAAATGGACAGCGAACAACACGGAAGTACTCCAGGCTCTTCCGAAAGAGCATTTGTTGCATGAAGATTTCCTGGACTTAGAGGACATGAGCACGGCTGTGGCACAGTACGCGGGTATCCGCTGGCAAGCCACCAGTGATTCCTTCTTCATTTGTATTGTGGAACCTCTAGTAAAGACATCCATCTCCAAGAGGGAAGCACTATCCCACATAGCGAAGCTATGATCCCGCTGGCTGGCTAGCGCTCTTCGTCATTAGAGCCTTGATTTTTATGCAACAAATTTGGCTAATGGAACTCGGATGGGATGACGCACTTACTCCGCTTCTTCTGCATCAGTGGCATGATTTCCTGCAGGACTACCCGGGTGTCAGCCGTCTACGCATTCCTAGATGGCTTGGAACTAAGTCCATATTAGACTGGGATCTCCACGGTTTTTGCAATTCGTCGCAAGCGACGTATGGAGCATGCCTGTACGTGCGGGTCCGTCATCCAGACCATATGAGCGTCCATCTCCTGACGGCTAAGACTCGCGTAGCGCCAGTGAAAACTGTTTCGCTACCTCAACTAGAGCTTTGCGGTGCGGTCCTGCTCGCCGATTTGTACGCGACTGTAATTCCTGAGCTACCACTTCAACCTTCGTCTTCTCATTTCTTGACTGACTCTACCATAGTGTTGGTGTCGCTTAACAAGCGTCCCTGCAGCTTGTCCACATTCGTTGCCAACGTGGTCCACTCTGGTGCCAACGTGGTCCACTCTGGTGCTTACCCGTCAATCTTTTTAGTACTTATATTAAATTCTCAATTCTTTTTCCTAAATTTTTCTTTTTTTCTCTTCTTGCAGTATAATATTTTTTCCCATCGTTGTCTATATTTTTTTACCGTCATGAATGTCTTCTACATTAAAAATGCCAGGTGCGAACCAATGTAAAAGTGAGTTTTGCTTGCTGCTGGCTGTGTGATAACGTATCACACGAAAAATACGCCGGCCTGAACGGCCTTATTATCGACCTGATTAGTTCCAATTCAGGTATAAAATGGACATGTGAGTCTTGTAAGGACGTTGAGATGGAAATATTGGGCTTCAAAAAGAGGCTTTTGGGAATTATTTGGCAAAATTAAGAATCTGCTAGATATTTTCAATTCTTTGGATAAAGATTTCAAGAGTGTGACGCTCTTGAATGAGTCTCCAAAGAGGAAAAAGGCCAATTTTAGGTTGTCCATTGGTCCTAATGAACTTTTAAGTTCTGATCCGTCATAAATAAATTTTTTTTCCTGTCTCCAAGTTCTATTGTCAGTAGGAATAACAACTTTACCTCCCCAACTGAAGTTGTTTCTACATAAATCGAGCCAACCCTTGATGCAGTCGTTGTCAATACAGTTGTTGTTTATCAACTTACTAGTGATGACATTGCGACTGGATCAATTAGTATATTAACCAGTGTTATACTTTCGAGAGACGATATAGCACTGGTTAATAATAATAAAAAGTCATCCCACCGAAGAGACACATCTTCGTTTCACAGCTAGCCCCTGACACTACATCTGATGATGTTAAGGTTTATTCAGGCCAAATCAGTAGCCAGCATTATGGTGGAAAAATTCCAATTCTCATATGCTTATGAAATTTCTTCGGTTAAAATAAGTGTTCTAGCTGAATAATTTAACAAAATTTGTTGTAAATAGTTCTGGCCGGTGCACCTTGTGGTGGAAGAATATACTGTAAAAAAAGCTAAATCGGACCCCGATTGCTTTACCTCTCCCCTCTTTATCTTCTTCTACACAACAATACTCATTCTCATCTTCTAGCAATAAAAAAAAATAAACTCCTCCCCTTCCTTGCCTATATCATAATGTAAGAGGTCTTTGTAGCAAATTCAGCAACCTTTACTTATCTAGCTCTTCGTTGCCTTTTTATGTTACTGACTTTACTTAAACTTGGTTAAAGCCTGTCATTCTTAAGGTTCGCAGTTATGAGGTCGAAATAAGACGTGCTTTCAAAGATTTATCCTTAAGAGATTTATGAATTTATTTTAAAACACCTTATTTATTGTTATAAATCCATTCTTAAAAAAAAAAAAAAAATTTTTTTCACAAGTTTCAACTCTATAGGGCGCTGCAAGCGATTTTCCAAACCTCTTTAAAGTAAGGCACTTTGCGGTGTACATCATAACTTGAGATTGGGCTATCTAAAATCAATAAATCAAAAACATATTAATATATTTAATTATCTAAAAATTAATCGTTCGGCTTGTAAAAATATTGAATTTTCACTAAATAGCAGCTTCTCAAATAATTTTAATTTTTTTTTAAAAAAATGTTGCTTTAAATTCATTATAAAATTGACAATAAGCATCGGATTGAAAAAAGAAACAATTAAATCATAGATAATATATTTGAGAAGGTTGTGTTAAAATTGTACAACAACAGAATGAACTGTTTTTGAGTTATCGTGTACACCGACTTCCAACATCGTGTTTCGAGAAAAACGCGATTAAAGTTTTGCCATCCCAAAAGAACACATGGTAAAGCGCTCTAGTAAATGATCAAATCTTAAATGAAAAAGTCTGTTTTCGGCTATAACACGATTTTGTAAATATGTTAAATGCGTATAAGCCCTTAAGGCCAGGTTACCCCTGATTTGTCTGATTTTTTAAATAAAATTTATTCATAGTAAAAAATATATTTTTAATCCATTTTTTTTTCACATGAAAGAACAAATATTAAATTGCTAAAAATAAATTTTTTTTTTATTTTTTTCAAAATGGCGGCTTTCAAAATGGCTCCTGAATTAAGGCTGATTCGTAAATGGATGCCATCATATCTCAAAAACGAATCATCTGAATGCAAAAAAACAAACGGTTTCATGTTTTGTATTGAATTGGTTATGGCCGGAAGCAGAATCAAATATTTTTAATGAAAGAAAACAAAATGGCGGATTGGTAGTGCCGACCTTTCGGACTAATTTTATATTACTTTTACGACTATTAACTAACAATTTACGTAAAAAAAAAATTTTCGATTTTTTGAAAATAATCAGGGGTAACCTGGCCTTAATACTGTGATAACTTTCCCTATTTAGGAAAGACAGTATAACTCGTCGTGGTGGTGGTGTTCTGATTGCTGTTGATGTTAATCTTCCCTCTGAAGTCGTCAATCTTAAAATTTCAACAGGTGTTATTTGACACATCAGTCAATGCATAACAGTAGATTGCCGGTCGTGATCATGTTAAGTGGCCACACCGGTCTCTTTGTAACGAGAGACACGCAGACTCCGCAGGAGGGAAACCCAAATAGAAAGCAAAGCCATCTGCACGCACCCGTCGTGACCCTTTTTTCTATTTGTAGATTTACCCATGCGCAGACATCATATTATAATCTGGTGTAAACTGATGTGGGCGCACTTGTTTCCTTAAGTAAATCGTTACCACATGTTTTTTAGCTCTAAGAAACTCACTCTTTGAAAATATTGATCCTTATACTGTAAGAAAACTGTATATAAACCCATACATTGCTCCAATAAAATCAGTACTCAAGAAACATTCTTAGCATGCAATACACTCTCTAAACATTCTGATACTCATCCAAACGTTGCAACTACCAAAATTTGCTATACCCAAATTTGATGGCAATTATTTAAAAAGGCAACAATTCCATGACTTGTTTTTAAAAATGATTCATGAAACTCCATTACCTACAATTCAAAAGATGTGGTATTTGAAGGCAAATCTTTCTGGAGAAGCGGAAAGATTAATTCGCCATTTGTACTTGACAGAAGCTAATTATGAGGCAGCTTGGACAATATTGAAAGAACGTTTTAATAATAAACGAGTCCTTTGCACAGCAATATTGCAGAAATTGTTATATCAACCAAACATTTAAAATGACGGAGAGGCAATTAAAAACTTCCATGATAACATTCATGAAAGTTTGGCTGCCCTTATTTATAAGGTGTCACAACAGATACCTGTGACCCACTCCTGCTTGTTATTCTAATAAAAAATTTAGATCGGTTAAACCACACCCTATATGAACAATCCCTTAAAAACACAAGAGAGTTTCAACCGATCAAGGGATTCTTAGCGTTTCTGGAGCAGCGATGTTTAGCTCTGGAAGCTATTAGAGGCAAGACAGTACCCACAAAAGAGAAACATATGACATGCGCACAAATATCAACAATAAAACGCCAACATGTCCGTCCTGCCAGCAAGGTGGCCATAAGCTGTATGCCTGTCAGAAATTTAAATCACAAAACGTCAACGAAAGATTGGAATGGGTGCAGAAGAAGAAAACCTGTATGAATTGTTTTGCGAATGACCACTAGGCTGAGTTCTGTAAAAGAAGTTGTTGCCTCAAATGTGATAAAAAAAACATCACACACCCATAACGTCAGTTTCCGAAAATCCAGAAAAAAACACGCGATTACGTATTGTTAGCACCAGCTCGTGTTGTAATACAAAGAAATAACGGACAATTGGGTGAATTTCGAGCACTACTCGACTCCGGGTAGCAAGTCAATCATGTTTCTGAAAGGGTGATTAAGCGACTAACGTTAAAAACTACTGAATCATCGTTGCGCATAGAAGGAATTGGAGGCTAACCCAAAACCACCCGACAAAGGGTAAATGTTATCATGAAATCAAAAAATTTTAATTTCATGACAGGACTTGAAGCATTTGTATTGCCACACATCGTTGCTAATCAACCAATTCAGCACATAAAGGGATCACAGTTAAAATTGCCTAAAAATATATGTTTGGTAGATCCGAATTTCAACAAACCAGGCACAATCGACATCCTTCTCGGCGCGGAACATTACTACTCCATATTAAAGCCAGTAGCGCAAAGGAAGAAGACGGGACTGCCGGCAATGCATAACACAGAACTTGGATGGGTTATAGCACGTAAAATCAAGGCATAAGATCATAGTTCGTCCACCTGCGCCATTGCAACGTCGGAGGAAACACTGGACAAGGCCGTCGAAAGACTTTGGCAATTGGATGAAGGCAAGCTATGTAAACCAGCCCAATCCCCGGAGCAAGTGAGAAAACATTCAAACAGCACAAGACAGCAGATTCATAGTAAGATTATCGTTCTCTAAAAACCCTTCAGAGCTGGGGGAGTCTTGCGAAATCGCTACACGACGTTTTCTAGCTCTGGAAAGAAGATTGGAACGCGAATCAGAAATACAAAAGGGCTACAGAGAAATCATGGTTAAATACGAATCTCTAGGACACATAAAAGAAGTAGGGAAAAATTTGATTCTGAAATTACACTAATTACACCAAAAATATCGACGGGAAAATCATTGAACAACATGTTGCACGCTGGTCCGAGATCTCGAGAAAATATACCGTCAAATTTGGATCAATCCCAAGGATCAGTTTTACCAGATGATTGTTTGGAGACATCATAAAAACGACCCTTTGAAATATTATCGTCTAAAAACAGTTACGTACGGTACAACCTCAGCACCACATATGGCTACTAAATGTTTAGAATATTCAGCTAAAATGATTAATGCTAAATATAGTCTCGGAGCGGCAACCTTGGAAAGGGACCTTTACGCAGATGACTGTTTGACTGGTGCTGATTCCTTGCCAGAAATCATACGAATGCAACAGGAACACAACACACTACACTAGAAGATATCATATCAAGCTATGATTTGACGGATGCAGTGGGGAATTGCAGTAGAAAGACCCTAGGTATCGTCTGGATGCCCAAGGAGGACCAATTCTGCGGAAAGGCACCAGAACTGACTACACGGAATTTACCGAAACGCATTGTAGCTTCAGAAAGCGTGCAAGTCTTCGATCAACTTCTCAACGAAGTAAAGATTCCTAGAAACGTATACAATGGCCAGGTTCCTATATCAAAGGAGATCTACACGTTCATGGATGCATCAGAGAAGGCTTATGGAGCAGCCGTGTATGTGCGAGCAATACACCGAAATAACCGTGTGACTGTCCAACTATTATGTGCCAAATCAAGAATAGCTTCCATTAAGCATTCTACAATTCCACGACTGGAACTATGCGCAGCCTTAGTTGGAGCTGAGCTTGCGGAAAAAGTGAACATTGAACTCAATCTAGATGTTGCAACACCAATGTACTATTGGAGCGACAGCTCAACCGAGATGAAAAAAGTCGAATGATTATTGAAGGAAAATCTATTTTTGTGGTACTGAACGGTTCATTTGTCCAAAAAATATTTTTTTCTTGATTCGGAGACCCGTTGAGAAAAAAATTCGGTTTTTGAGGTTTTTTAAAAGTTATCCGTTCAGTACCTCGAATTTTAATACGAACATTAAAAAAAAAAAATTTTGAAAATCGGCTGACAACTTTTTGAGTTATCGAGATCACCGCAAGGGTACTTTTGATAAAAAACACATTCCGAGATAATCGCTTTTCAAGTTTTGCGATAAGCCTTGTTCCGATGGAGGTTGCGTAATAAAAATGGCTGTAACTTTTGTTCTAGTGATCCGATCTTTATGAAATTTGGAATGTATACTCTTAAGATAATGTACTTTAATAATATGCAATCAAACAATTTTCCGTTTTTCTATGCCGCTCAAGGTATGTAAGCCCTTAACATTACCACGCCAATGGAGACTCGTACCCAACACTCAAAATCCCGCAGACGTTCTGTCACGAGGAATATCAGCAGCCCAATTTTCAGACCCATTCACTTTGGTTTTACGGTCCAGTATTTTTGTCCGGGCCACCATTCCAATGGCCGACACAAACAACATCAATTCCGTTGTCTACATTAGAATCAAATTTGGAAAGAAAAAAGTTGACTGTGGGAAGTACATCCATTGCCATAGGACAGGATTTGTACAACATGAAGCACTGCAATTCATCCAGCATGCTTCAACGCACCATTGCATATATGCGTCGTTTCTGCTATATAAAAAATTGAACAGCAACGACGCAGATAAACTTGCATAAACTAGAAGAGGCGCGCATGTTTATTCTGCGAAATGTACAGCAAAACGCATTTCCAGAATGTTATGAGATGGTCAAGAAAGGAACTGTGACCAAGGCCTGCCCATTCGTGAGTCTAAGCCCCATCATGAAGGGTTAACTCATTGTAGTTGGAGGACGCTTGAAAAATTCTCGACTTCCTGAAACAGCTAAGCACCAAATCTTACTGCCATACAATGACCCAATTGTGAAAATGATTGTCCAAGAAATTTAAGAACAGAACATGCATGGCGCTCCCTTGGAACTTAGATATATTTACCAACAAAATTTCTGGATCTGAAATGGCACATCTCTTCCAAGAAGCATTGTAAGAAATTGTATTCGATGCCGAAGTTTCCTACCCTCCGGTTTACATCAAATGATGGGAGTCCTACCCTCAGCCAGAGTAACTCCATCAAAACCATTTTCACACAGGGGAGTAGATTACTGCGGACCTTTCTGGATACACCATAAGGGCAGAGGAAAGAAACCTGATAAGGCATATATAGCCGTATTTGTCTGTTTCGCCTCAAAGGCAATAGATCTAGATTTGGTTCATGATTTGACAACAGCTGCGTTTATATGTGGCTCGTCAAGGAAGGATCGACACCATATATTGTGACAACGCAACAAACTTTGTGGGAGGTTGCAATCAATTGTAGGAACTCAATGAAGCAATCTTATCCAGAAAGGCCAAGGATGAAATCACTGAGAGTTGCAATAAATTGAAAATCAACTTTCATTCCACAACGTGCCTCTCACTTCGGAGTATTATGGGAAGCAGCAGTTAAATCAGCGAAAAACATTTTAAAAAGAAATGTGGAAACAGCACTCACGTTCGAAGAATTAAACACAGTGATCGCGGAAGTAGAAGCCATATTGAGCCCGAGGCCACTAACACCACATTCATCGGATCCCAACGATCTAAAGGCGATCACACCAGAAGACATTCCAATCGTTGAGCCTTTAGTAAGCCAAGTACACTGTGAACCAACTAATACCACAATTCGTCAACAATGGGACCATTCGTCAAAACTCTGACACAATTTTTGGACCCGATGGTTCTCAGAATATCTGAGTGAACTACAAAAGCGACATAAATGGCATTGACCCTTGCCCAATGTCAAGGAAGGAACACTGGTACTAATCAAGGAAGATAACGTTCCAAGTATGCAATGGCCCATGGGTAAGATTATCAAGGTATACTATGGACAACTTAGTGAGATGAGCAGACGTCAAAAGTCAAAGAGGTATCATACATAGAGAAATACTCAGACTTTGACAATATCACAGCTGAGTTAGCTCAAAAACGGGCATCACAACCACAAGATGACTCCACTCCCGCTAAGGATACTGTCTAGACTTTGAAAGGATAGGAACGAGTCGCTTCACCATATCCGAATGGAAAATTATTCCATACTACTATCTGGCGCCATATTGGGAAGACATGAAAAGGTTCTCAGCAACAACAGAAAGAGTGGGTGAACTGTGTTCAAAATTACAGACCAGTTCAGCCTGTGAAACAATGTATCAGCACTTCAAACACATCGAAGAAGAACTTAAGATGGAAATGGATTTCTTAAACCCAACAGCAACCGACGATCTCCATTGGACATCATTGGAAATATTGCTAATAGCCTATTTGGAGTCCTCGATTCCAGTTGCGCAATGAAAATGGCTTAAATAATCGAGAAAGTGAAGACGAACGAGAATTACATGTTGAAATTGCCGAAAAATCAAACATCAGTTATATAACTGTAAACATTTTGAAACATTTTGCCAGCTCATAAGAACAATATTGTCCAACTGTACAAACTAATGGAAGCCAAAGGAACAGTGGTTGGACAACATGGTATTTTCTAGATAACACTGCCGTTACTTTGTATAGATAAAATGTAACTATACAACCTCATTCCTATTCCAGTTAAGAGCAGTAATGGAATGAATTTAATAAAAATCGCTCGAGCAGTAATTGGAGTAAATAGTCATTGAGATCAATTCGTCGGACTTTCACGAGAAGACTTTGCAAGATGCTTCTATTTTTACTCTGATGAATACATTTGTCACAACAAGCAAGCAGTATTTTCCATGGATCAAGGCCGTGACTTTCTACTGTTCAACGACAAAACATCAACATTATGTAAAGTCACATATACAAACCAAACATTTGTATGGTTAAACATGGCGTCTCACGATTAATGGATTTTTGCCACTCAAACAACGATGGACCTATCAGCTGTCGGCAAAATCAGCCGGAATTGATCAGTCTTCAAGGATCTGGTCTTTTGACTGCAGATTCTGATTGCAATATACGCAACCTAGTCATTAGCATCGTCACACATAGCCGAACCACCAGTTCAACAAAAAACGCTTTCATACGATTTGGGGACTTTGACGTCAACAATACAACACATACTACAGTTCAAACGAAATTGGACAAAACAAGTGTTGATGAATTAGCACGTCTACAGTCAGAGTTGACACCGGCGGAAAATATGCAATTATCGTTCGACATTTCACCAACCCCACGTCACGAAATTATGTCCAACATAACATATGGAATAGTTATGTTAATATGCATTACTTTTATCATAAAACGGCACTGGAAAAATAGGAAAAATCAGACGACCAACAATCAACACGAGGAAATGTCACTACCAGAAATTCGATCACCCCAATCAAAGGTGCAGTCAACTCCATCATCAGCCAACGGTCCGATTTCAACCTCGACAAACCATACTCAATTAATTGTTGAACTGCTTTTCAACGGCCGGGAGAATTTTAGTTGACAAATCAGCCAATGCATAACAGCTGATCGCCGGTCGAGATCATGTTAAGTGGCCACATCGGTCTCTTTGTAACGAGAGACACGCAGACCGCAGAAGGGAAACCCAAATTGAGAGCAACGCCATCTGCGCGCACCCGTTGGGGCCCTTTTTTCTATTTGTAGATTTACCCATGCGCAGACATCATATTACCATCTGGTGTAAACTGATGTGGGCACACTTGTATCCTTAAGTAAATCGTTACCACATGTTATTTAGCATTAAGATACTCACTCTATGAAAATATTGATCCTTAGACTGTAAGAAAAACTGTATATAAACGCATACATTGCTTTAATAAAATCTGTACTCAAGAAACATTCTTAGCGTGCAATACGCTTTCTGAACATTCTGATACTCATCCAAATAACTGGCTCAAAGTGCTAGGTATTTGAAAACCCTCTGGTCTCATTCAAAGTGTAAGAACAGAAAACTCACTGTCAAGTGAACAACAGGTTTAGAATTTATTGCTATTAAAATTAATATTTTCATTTTTATTACTTGCTCGTATATCCGTCCTTCTTCTGATAGTTCTGTTCATCTAGAACATTTCTCAGATATCAAATCTGTTGCTTCCTTAACTTATGATCGCGATGTTCTCTTAGTTCTGGGTGCTTGCAACATTTCAGGAACATACCCATCTGTTTCTCGAATTGATCTTCTATCCCTTCGTGAAGATACATATTTATAATCCGACTTTGGAGTTGTTGATGGAATTGTTTACGAAAAATTGAGAGTTTAGCTCAAGACCGAACAAGCGTATTCGCCAGTTTCGAAAGGCTTATTTTAACAAGTTAAATCAGCTTCTATCCTAAACTGATGGCTTTATATGTGCAAGGATATAGATGAGGCAGTTAAATTTATTTACTCTACGTTAAATAATTTATTGGCTGACAAAAATCCTCCAGCTGAACCCTCTCCGAGGGTCTAAGGACGGTGCATTGTCACTTTCCCTTGAGGCGATGTAGTGTCTAGCTAAGACGCGGAAATCCTCCCTGCGTATCGCCAGTCGTCACACGTCTGACGTGGCGGGAGCAGGCCATGTCAGTTGTACTACGACTGCCAACAACAACAAGTACAAGCTGACCCGCACAGGTGCCGGAACCGGAACAAAAACTGAAGAGGAATGCCTACTGCATTCCAGCTCCCTGCGTAGGGAAGCGCCCAAGCGAACCAGAGAAGGGCATTAGGCAAAGGCGCAGTACAATGCGGCTCTGAAGATCCAGGTTGGATAAAGCCAAGCTGGCCTGGGCCGAACAACGGATCGAAGAAAGCCGCCGTCACTTTCATCAGTTGCCGAAAATGCGAGCAAAGACAAGTGGGTACGCCATCAAGGTCGAGGAGATGATGGTCGAAAAGAGGCAGCGCTCAGCCGAGAGCAACGTGAGCAGAGAAGTTCCGGAAAGCAAACGGCAGAGGGGTCCCAATGGAGCTATCCCTCGACCAAGACGCAAGAAGGCTTCGATGAGAAATGTCGTGCAACGGCAACTGATCGTGGCGCTGATCGACCGCAGAGAGGATCTCGGGCGAGCGATGGAAAATCGTCCACGAGAAACTGGTCGGGTCGCTGCTGTAACGGATAAAGAGAAAGATCCGGAGGCTCCCATGCCCACCTTCGATGGTGCTGGGTGGCTGAACGGCGCAATGATCCTCAAGTGCAACGACGAACCAATACTAAGTTGGCTAAAGAAGGTAGTTCCAACTTTTGGAGCGGTTTGGGAGGGAGCTTTGCTGGAGGTGGTCGACAGGTAAATTATCCCGTCTAAACCAAAGGCAAAAGTTCTATTCCCGGTCGCGGTCAAAAGCGAATAAGCCTTACTGCCAACCAGTGCCTAGAAGGAAGTGCTGGCTCCTTATCAGAGGAGGGCGATAATGTGACCCTCCAGATCAACAAGGAGGCTCCTTCTGACCCTTGAGCAAGGGCCCGTCGATGTGGCCTTAGTCCAAGAACCATGGAATGCCTCTGGTAACATGGTAGCGGGACTAAGGTCGAACAACTACAATGCGTTCAACATCGCAACGGTAAGCAGAACAAGAGCCGCCGTACTTGTACAAAAAGGTCCCCTGATTACAGCTCTGATGACTTACCGGCGGTAATGGTGGAAAACAGGTAGATGCGCCTGGGCTATATGGCCCACGACCTGCCAACACCACCAGACGAACTCGTGAGACTAGTGACTGAGTCCACATGCAACAACTCGCATCTTGTGGTCGACACAGACGCCAACGCACATCACTGCGTTTGGGGATCAACCGACATCAACATCAGGGGTGAGTCCTTATTTGAATTTATATTAACCACAAAACTTAATATCGCTAGCACGGGGGAGACACATACATACGTAAGTCCCACTTCGTCCAAAGTCCTTGACTTAATACTCGCAACAGGTATAGTTATAACAAACTGGAGGGTCTTAGACAAATCCTCCTTCTCTGATCATAAGTAAATTCAATTTGAATGCAAATTTGACTATAACCCCAAACTAACTCAGTTTAAGAACCCTAAGAACACTGTTAGGTCCAAGTTCAAGAGTCTTGTGGCAGAAAAACTCAGCTCACTAGGCAACATTAGGTCTGCAAAAGACATTGAGAAATCAATGCTGATCGCCAAAAAAACCCTGCTTGAGACCAGACGTGAAATTAGATTAAAACCACTATAGTGGAATTTATAACTCTCAATACTGAAAGCAACAACTAAGGATCCGTTCAAACTTGCAAACAGAAATAATCCACGACGAATACAAGGTCGCGCTCAGTACGTATAAGTCCAAACTCAGAAAGGCCAAGAGAAAATCCTGAAGAAACTTCTGTTCCAATCTGGAATCAGCACTAAAACAACAAGACTTTCGAAGTTCCTGACAAAACAGCGACCTGTCCAAAGCCAACTAGAACTGCGAGACGGTACATGGACGGAGAACAGCGAGGAAACTCTAGATGCTCTCATGACCACCCACTTCCCAGGATGTTCAACCCCACCAGTGTCAGATGAACCACAGAACAATTTGGAACAAAAGTACGAACTCCCCAGAGAACTATTCACCACAACGAAGATACATGGACTATTAATTCTTTCTTAAGAATAAAAATCCCGGGTATCGACGGAATCATACCATCAATGCAACAAACCGCCAAAGATGCAGTCACCCCATGGCTGGCTAAGATATACGAGGCCTGCCTTAAAACTGGCCACATACCAACTCATTGGCGAACTGCAAGAGTTGCCTTTCTTCCCAAAGCGGGCAAATGCAGCCACAACAGACCATCTGATTGTAGAACAATAAGTCCCACATCCTTTATGCTAAAAACTATTTAAAAGCTGCTAGATCTCTGCGTCAGAAGTGCCGCGGAAGAACAGATGTCAGCTGATCTGCATGCTTACAGCAAGGATAAGTGAGTGTAAACGACCCTACACTCGCTAGTGGAGACCATAGAACGAGCACTACATAATCACGAATATTGTAACGTGTTACGTGCCAGATAAGCACATGCCCACCCTATTGTAGTGCATACAATTTGTAAAGTGGTTATGTGCTCAAACTCAAAGATAGAGTATCAAGCGTACATAAATAGTGACACTTTGTCGCTTCGTTTACATAACATAACAGCCGCCAAGTGCCGTAACATGATCAGCCACTTATACATACATGTGTGGACTGGCCCGAAGCGTGCGTGAGATCTGCAGTGTTTGCAGTTAGGCCCTTCGGTACTAAGCGCATTCCAACGTATATGCCTTCTGCATGTACATATACCAGTATATACACAAACACATATGGCATGCTTTACACTCCAGTTCTTCCGCTGCTTTGAGCGAGAGAACTCCAAACCTTTTACAGTGTATCACATTAATATTCGGTTTTTTTTTTTTCAACTTTAAGCATCGATAAAACTTACAAATCTAGACATAATCAAAAATTGAACAGCAACGACGCAGATAAACTTGCATAAACTAGAAGAGGCGCGCATGTTTATTCTGCGAAATGTACAGCAAAACGCATTTCCAGAATGTTATGAGATGGTCAAGAAAGGAACTGTGACCAAGGCCTGCCCATTCGTGAGTCTAAGCCCCATCATGAAGGGTTAACTCATTGTAGTTGGAGGACGCTTGAAAAATTCTCGACTTCCTGAAACAGCTAAGCACCAAATCTTACTGCCATACAATGACCCAATTGTGAAAATGATTGTCCAAGAAATTTAAGAACAGAACATGCATGGCGCTCCCTTGGAACTTAGATATATTTACCAACAAAATTTCTGGATCTGAAATGGCACATCTCTTCCAAGAAGCATTGTAAGAAATTGTATTCGATGCCGAAGTTTCCTACCCTCCGGTTTACATCAAATGATGGGAGTCCTACCCTCAGCCAGAGTAACTCCATCAAAACCATTTTCACACAGGGGAGTAGATTACTGCGGACCTTTCTGGATACACCATAAGGGCAGAGGAAAGAAACCTGATAAGGCATATATAGCCGTATTTGTCTGTTTCGCCTCAAAGGCAATAGATCTAGATTTGGTTCATGATTTGACAACAGCTGCGTTTATATGTGGCTCGTCAAGGAAGGATCGACACCATATATTGTGACAACGCAACAAACTTTGTGGGAGGTTGCAATCAATTGTAGGAACTCAATGAAGCAATCTTATCCAGAAAGGCCAAGGATGAAATCACTGAGAGTTGCAATAAATTGAAAATCAACTTTCATTCCACAACGTGCCTCTCACTTCGGAGTATTATGGGAAGCAGCAGTTAAATCAGCGAAAAACATTTTAAAAAGAAATGTGGAAACAGCACTCACGTTCGAAGAATTAAACACAGTGATCGCGGAAGTAGAAGCCATATTGAGCCCGAGGCCACTAACACCACATTCATCGGATCCCAACGATCTAAAGGCGATCACACCAGGAGACATTCCAATCGTTGAGCCTTTAGTAAGCCAAGTACACTGTGAACCAACTAATACCACAATTCGTCAACAATGGGACCATTCGTCAAAACTCTGACACAATTTTTGGACCCGATGGTTCTCAGAATATCTGAGTGAACTACAAAAGCGACATAAATGGCATTGACCCTTGCCCAATGTCAAGGAAGGAACACTGGTACTAATCAAGGAAGATAACGTTCCAAGTATGCAATGGCCCATGGGTAAGATTATCAAGGTATACTATGGACAACTTAGTGAGATGAGCAGACGTCAAAAGTCAAAGAGGTATCATACATAGAGAAATACTCAGACTTTGACAATATCACAGCTGAGTTAGCTCAAAAACGGGCATCACAACCACAAGATGACTCCACTCCCGCTAAGGATACTGTCTAGACTTTGAAAGGATAGGAACGAGTCGCTTCACCATATCCGAATGGAAAATTATTCCATACTACTATCTGGCGCCATATTGGGAAGACATGAAAAGGTTCTCAGCAACAACAGAAAGAGTGGGTGAACTGTGTTCAAAATTACAGACCAGTTCAGCCTGTGAAACAATGTATCAGCACTTCAAACACATCGAAGAAGAACTTAAGATGGAAATGGATTTCTTAAACCCAACAGCAACCGACGATCTCCATTGGACATCATTGGAAATATTGCTAATAGCCTATTTGGAGTCCTCGATTCCAGTTGCGCAATGAAAATGGCTTAAATAATCGAGAAAGTGAAGACGAACGAGAATTACATGTTGAAATTGCCGAAAAATCAAACATCAGTTATATAACTGTAAACATTTTGAAACATTTTGCCAGCTCATAAGAACAATATTGTCCAACTGTACAAACTAATGGAAGCCAAAGGAACAGTGGTTGGACAACATGGTATTTTCTAGATAACACTGCCGTTACTTTGTATAGATAAAATGTAACTATACAACCTCATTCCTATTCCAGTTAAGAGCAGTAATGGAATGAATTTAATAAAAATCGCTCGAGCAGTAATTGGAGTAAATAGTCATTGAGATCAATTCGTCGGACTTTCACGAGAAGACTTTGCAAGATGCTTCTATTTTTACTCTGATGAATACATTTGTCACAACAAGCAAGCAGTATTTTCCATGGATCAAGGCCGTGACTTTCTACTGTTCAACGACAAAACATCAACATTATGTAAAGTCACATATACAAACCAAACATTTGTATGGTTAAACATGGCGTCTCACGATTAATGGATTTTTGCCACTCAAACAACGATGGACCTATCAGCTGTCGGCAAAATCAGCCGGAATTGATCAGTCTTCAAGGATCTGGTCTTTTGACTGCAGATTCTGATTGCAATATACGCAACCTAGTCATTAGCATCGTCACACATAGCCGAACCACCAGTTCAACAAAAAACGCTTTCATACGATTTGGGGACTTTGACGTCAACAATACAACACATACTACAGTTCAAACGAAATTGGACAAAACAAGTGTTGATGAATTAGCACGTCTACAGTCAGAGTTGACACCGGCGGAAAATATGCAATTATCGTTCGACATTTCACCAACCCCACGTCACGAAATTATGTCCAACATAACATATGGAATAGTTATGTTAATATGCATTACTTTTATCATAAAACGGCACTGGAAAAATAGGAAAAATCAGACGACCAACAATCAACACGAGGAAATGTCACTACCAGAAATTCGATCACCCCAATCAAAGGTGCAGTCAACTCCATCATCAGCCAACGGTCCGATTTCAACCTCGACAAACCATACTCAATTAATTGTTGAACTGCTTTTCAACGGCCGGGAGAATTTTAGTTGACAAATCAGCCAATGCATAACAGCTGATCGCCGGTCGAGATCATGTTAAGTGGCCACATCGGTCTCTTTGTAACGAGAGACACGCAGACCGCAGAAGGGAAACCCAAATTGAGAGCAACGCCATCTGCGCGCACCCGTTGGGGCCCTTTTTTCTATTTGTAGATTTACCCATGCGCAGACATCATATTACCATCTGGTGTAAACTGATGTGGGCACACTTGTATCCTTAAGTAAATCGTTACCACATGTTATTTAGCATTAAGATACTCACTCTATGAAAATATTGATCCTTAGACTGTAAGAAAAACTGTATATAAACGCATACATTGCTTTAATAAAATCTGTACTCAAGAAACATTCTTAGCGTGCAATACGCTTTCTGAACATTCTGATACTCATCCAAATAACTGGCTCAAAGTGCTAGGTATTTGAAAACCCTCTGGTCTCATTCAAAGTGTAAGAACAGAAAACTCACTGTCAAGTGAACAACAGGTTTAGAATTTATTGCTATTAAAATTAATATTTTCATTTTTATTACTTGCTCGTATATCCGTCCTTCTTCTGATAGTTCTGTTCATCTAGAACATTTCTCAGATATCAAATCTGTTGCTTCCTTAACTTATGATCGCGATGTTCTCTTAGTTCTGGGTGCTTGCAACATTTCAGGAACATACCCATCTGTTTCTCGAATTGATCTTCTATCCCTTCGTGAAGATACATATTTATAATCCGACTTTGGAGTTGTTGATGGAATTGTTTACGAAAAATTGAGAGTTTAGCTCAAGACCGAACAAGCGTATTCGCCAGTTTCGAAAGGCTTATTTTAACAAGTTAAATCAGCTTCTATCCTAAACTGATGGCTTTATATGTGCAAGGATATAGATGAGGCAGTTAAATTTATTTACTCTACGTTAAATAATTTATTGGCTGACAAAAATCCTCCAGCTGAACCCTCTCCGAGGGTCTAAGGACGGTGCATTGTCACTTTCCCTTGAGGCGATGTAGTGTCTAGCTAAGACGCGGAAATCCTCCCTGCGTATCGCCAGTCGTCACACGTCTGACGTGGCGGGAGCAGGCCATGTCAGTTGTACTACGACTGCCAACAACAACAAGTACAAGCTGACCCGCACAGGTGCCGGAACCGGAACAAAAACTGAAGAGGAATGCCTACTGCATTCCAGCTCCCTGCGTAGGGAAGCGCCCAAGCGAACCAGAGAAGGGCATTAGGCAAAGGCGCAGTACAATGCGGCTCTGAAGATCCAGGTTGGATAAAGCCAAGCTGGCCTGGGCCGAACAACGGATCGAAGAAAGCCGCCGTCACTTTCATCAGTTGCCGAAAATGCGAGCAAAGACAAGTGGGTACGCCATCAAGGTCGAGGAGATGATGGTCGAAAAGAGGCAGCGCTCAGCCGAGAGCAACGTGAGCAGAGAAGTTCCGGAAAGCAAACGGCAGAGGGGTCCCAATGGAGCTATCCCTCGACCAAGACGCAAGAAGGCTTCGATGAGAAATGTCGTGCAACGGCAACTGATCGTGGCGCTGATCGACCGCAGAGAGGATCTCGGGCGAGCGATGGAAAATCGTCCACGAGAAACTGGTCGGGTCGCTGCTGTAACGGATAAAGAGAAAGATCCGGAGGCTCCCATGCCCACCTTCGATGGTGCTGGGTGGCTGAACGGCGCAATGATCCTCAAGTGCAACGACGAACCAATACTAAGTTGGCTAAAGAAGGTAGTTCCAACTTTTGGAGCGGTTTGGGAGGGAGCTTTGCTGGAGGTGGTCGACAGGTAAATTATCCCGTCTAAACCAAAGGCAAAAGTTCTATTCCCGGTCGCGGTCAAAAGCGAATAAGCCTTACTGCCAACCAGTGCCTAGAAGGAAGTGCTGGCTCCTTATCAGAGGAGGGCGATAATGTGACCCTCCAGATCAACAAGGAGGCTCCTTCTGACCCTTGAGCAAGGGCCCGTCGATGTGGCCTTAGTCCAAGAACCATGGAATGCCTCTGGTAACATGGTAGCGGGACTAAGGTCGAACAACTACAATGCGTTCAACATCGCAACGGTAAGCAGAACAAGAGCCGCCGTACTTGTACAAAAAGGTCCCCTGATTACAGCTCTGATGACTTACCGGCGGTAATGGTGGAAAACAGGTAGATGCGCCTGGGCTATATGGCCCACGACCTGCCAACACCACCAGACGAACTCGTGAGACTAGTGACTGAGTCCACATGCAACAACTCGCATCTTGTGGTCGACACAGACGCCAACGCACATCACTGCGTTTGGGGATCAACCGACATCAACATCAGGGGTGAGTCCTTATTTGAATTTATATTAACCACAAAACTTAATATCGCTAGCACGGGGGAGACACATACATACGTAAGTCCCACTTCGTCCAAAGTCCTTGACTTAATACTCGCAACAGGTATAGTTATAACAAACTGGAGGGTCTTAGACAAATCCTCCTTCTCTGATCATAAGTAAATTCAATTTGAATGCAAATTTGACTATAACCCCAAACTAACTCAGTTTAAGAACCCTAAGAACACTGTTAGGTCCAAGTTCAAGAGTCTTGTGGCAGAAAAACTCAGCTCACTAGGCAACATTAGGTCTGCAAAAGACATTGAGAAATCAATGCTGATCGCCAAAAAAACCCTGCTTGAGACCAGACGTGAAATTAGATTAAAACCACTATAGTGGAATTTATAACTCTCAATACTGAAAGCAACAACTAAGGATCCGTTCAAACTTGCAAACAGAAATAATCCACGACGAATACAAGGTCGCGCTCAGTACGTATAAGTCCAAACTCAGAAAGGCCAAGAGAAAATCCTGAAGAAACTTCTGTTCCAATCTGGAATCAGCACTAAAACAACAAGACTTTCGAAGTTCCTGACAAAACAGCGACCTGTCCAAAGCCAACTAGAACTGCGAGACGGTACATGGACGGAGAACAGCGAGGAAACTCTAGATGCTCTCATGACCACCCACTTCCCAGGATGTTCAACCCCACCAGTGTCAGATGAACCACAGAACAATTTGGAACAAAAGTACGAACTCCCCAGAGAACTATTCACCACAACGAAGATACATGGACTATTAATTCTTTCTTAAGAATAAAAATCCCGGGTATCGACGGAATCATACCATCAATGCAACAAACCGCCAAAGATGCAGTCACCCCATGGCTGGCTAAGATATACGAGGCCTGCCTTAAAACTGGCCACATACCAACTCATTGGCGAACTGCAAGAGTTGCCTTTCTTCCCAAAGCGGGCAAATGCAGCCACAACAGACCATCTGATTGTAGAACAATAAGTCCCACATCCTTTATGCTAAAAACTATTTAAAAGCTGCTAGATCTCTGCGTCAGAAGTGCCGCGGAAGAACAGATGTCAGCTGATCAGCATGCTTACAGCAAGGATAAGTGAGTGTAAACGACCCTACACTCGCTAGTGGAGACCATAGAACGAGCACTACATAATCACGAATATTGTAACGTGTTACGTGCCAGATAAGCACATGCCCACCCTATTGTAGTGCATACAATTTGTAAAGTGGTTATGTGCTCAAACTCAAAGATAGAGTATCAAGCGTACATAAATAGTGACACTTTGTCGCTTCGTTTACATAACATAACAGCCGCCAAGTGCCGTAACATGATCAGCCACTTATACATACATGTGTGGACTGGCCCGAAGCGTGCGTGAGATCTGCAGTGTTTGCAGTTAGGCCCTTCGGTACTAAGCGCATTCCAACGTATATGCCTTCTGCATGTACATATACCAGTATATACACAAACACATATGGCATGCTTTACACTCCAGTTCTTCCGCTGCTTTGAGCGAGAGAACTCCAAACCTTTTACAGTGTATCACATTAATATTCGGTTTTTTTTTTTTCAACTTTAAGCATCGATAAAACTTACAAATCTAGACATAATCAAAAATTTAAAATTTTTTATTTTAGCTCAGAATGTTACCTTTCCATTGATATGTATATAAAGCTATTAAATATAACACTTAAATATTTATAATTAATTAAATGAAAAAACCCAAAAAATTCGCGTTACTTTAATATTCGGTTTTCATACAAATTTTTGAAGATTGAGTGGTCAAATTTACAAGGGGAGTGACCTTTTTATCCACCCTATATCAATATTTTTTAACTAGGAGTAGACATGTATTTTGATTCATTATCCAATCAATTAATACCAGATTCCCTATTCGTTTGGAAGAAACATATACCGCCAAATTTTTCCGTCAAAGAAAAGCGATAATTTCATTGCCCTTTAGAGTATGGCCCGAGAAGCTATACGAAACACTAGGTAGAAGATTACTGTTGATCAAAATATGAAACATTAACAAAGATCCAATAGAAATATATGACATATGCATATATATGTAAATAAAAATGTTTATAAATTGAAATAAATATAAAAGCAAGAAAAATTAAAAAAAAAAAAAAATTGTACTAAAAAAAAAAATTAACAATCACATTGGTAAAACAGGAGACATAGGTAATATACGATTTTTTTGAGAAATTGGCACATTACAAAATGCCTCTTATAGAGTCAAAAACAGTGGATTCCATCGCTAATGTAATCATAAAGTGGAGTACAGTACTGTAGATTTAGGTCTAACAAAAACTTTATTGATAATTATCGTTCTTATATCAACCTCAAACATAATTTTAAAACTTTATAAATACCAAAATATATGAGCAAGGCTAACGATCTAGATAAAATCTAGAAAATGAATAAAAACTAAATCAGCAACAACGATTATTAAGCAGAAAACTTCGACAAAACAAAGTAGGGTACTTTCCATAATCAGATTAGATTTGAGCCTTTAAACATTTACGATTTCGAATGTGAAGATCTGGGAAGATACAACTTAGACCCCTCCCCAATATGCCAATAACAATATGTTTAATGGAATGGAATGAAATTGTTTCCATAATTAAACAACGTGCTGAGTTTGATAGATCATTCAAGTGCCTTAAGGCCAGGTTACCCCTGATTATTTTTAAAAAAATCGAAGATTTTTTTTTTACATAAATTGTTAGTAAATAGTCGTAGAAGTAATATAGAATTTGTCCGAAAGGTCGGCACTACCGAGAAGTAGGTAGAATAGAGCAGGGACTGGTGCGCGCCAAGCGGTGAATCCTGACGTATAAAACTTTGAATGCGTTTATCTCAAACCACGATTTTTCACATGGATGCCACTCTCACGTCAAAACTATACCACTTATCAATATAATTTAAAAGGCATTTTATTTCTTAGATGTGTCGCTATGGCCGGAAGCAGAATCAGGAACATTAATTGTCATTTAAAAAAGTTATAAACAATTAAAAGTGAAAAATTGTAGTAAAAAAATTCAAAAGTCCGCCATTTTGTTTTCTTTCATTAAAAATATTTGATTCTGTTTCCGGCCATAACCAATTCAATACAGAACATGAAACCGTTTGATTTTTTGCATTCAGATAATTCGTTTTCGAGATATGATGGTATCCATCTACGAATCAGCCTTAATTCAGCAGCAATTTTGAAAGCCGCCAATTTAATAGTTTTTCTTTAATGTGAAAAAAATGGATTAAAAAATATATTTTTTACTATGAATAAATTTTATTTAAAAAATCAGACAAATCAGGGGTAACCTGGCCTTAACAAAAGTGCACCCATATCAAGCCAGGCAAAAATAAAACACGTTCAAATTCTTATTGAATCTTAAAACAAAGTACGTGACATTGTAAATATCAATGAGTATAAGTTACAAAGTTAAAAAGGCTGCGTGAAAATATTAAATAAATTTCGAAAAGACATAATTTTTATATATTTGTCCCAAATGCTCTAAATTGACCTGCAACATTTCAAATTATTGATTTAATGGAAGAAGAAGTAGCAGAACTTGACCAAAAACAAGAATTAATTGATACTGCTAACATGGCTCAAACAGCAGTACAATTTCTTAAATTAGCCTCATCGGTCTTACCAGAGTTTGATCGCAATGCTGAAAACTTAAAACTCTTCATAGGTGCATTGAATCTAGTAGATTCTCTTAAAAAACGCACGAAGCACTTGCTGTAAGTCTTATTAAGACAAAATTAACAGGCCATGCTAGAAATTTGATAAGTGATGAGAACACGATTGTAGCTCTCATCGCAAAACTATCAGACAAAGTAGAGTCAGTAGAAGTTATTTTCGCTAAACTCCTAAATTTACAACAAAGAAGTAAAACGGCGAATCAATATACCCAAGAGGTAGCAAAATTGACTAAGTCTCTTGAGAGAGCTTATATCGGTGACGAATTGTCACCTGTTTTAGCCACTAAATACAGCACAACACTTACTGTCAAGGCCATGACACAAAACTGCGCTTTAGATAAGGTAAAACTTATCATGCAGGCAGGCACATTCAGTAATGTGAATGTTGCCATATCCAAGTTTGTAAACAGCTCTACCGAAGCAACAGGACAGCCAAATACTGTACTGCACGGCCAACAGCACCAACACGGATATAATCGAGTCAACCGGGGTAATTACCAAAACAACGGTTATCATAACAATTTCAGAAATGGCAGAGGCCGAGGCCAAAATAGAGAACACTCTTCATGCCGTGGTAACTCGAATAGAGGCTATAGCAACTCCAATAATGAAAATGCAAATGTACGAACTACTGACAGTAGCTCGGAAAACCAGTAAGACCCTTTAGATATTCACGTGCGATAGTATACAACATCAATCTTAGTTCAAGCATATAGTCGACGGTATAATTATTTTGACAAAATAAATGTTAAGCAAATATGTGCATAACTTTTTTAAATGACCACACAAAAAAATAAACATATTGTGGTGAGAAATATTGATTACTTAATGTTTATTCAAAGCAACGAAAATTTTTAAAAATTAATATTACCAATAGAAAAAATTCAAAATTCCGAAAAGCACGGTGGCAAAAGTATTTTGACAATAGTTTTATATGAACAAAAATAACAAAAAATTTATACTTAAATATAGTGTTTTTTATTTTTAGTAAAAAAATATATCCTCCTTTAGCACTTATAACTTTTTGCAAGCGTCTGGGAACTTAGTTAACCAAGTTATGGATATAATCTAACGGTACATCCCCCAGAGCGCTTCAATCTCCGAAATTGTGTCTTCGCGTGTCCTTTGTAAGTCAGCACACCGCTTTTGTTTAATATAAGCTCATAAATTTTCGATTATATTTAAATCGGGGCTTTGGGGTGGTCAATCTAGGATGTTAACTCCAATCTCATTGAAAAAATTGTTTATCATTTTAGCCTTTTGGCAAGGAGCTTTGTCCTGCTGGAAAATAAAAGACTCTCCAATCAATTTATCTCATAAAGGAAATGCAAAATTATTAAGGACCTCCGAATATTTATGTTTGGTCATCATTCCATCGACAGGTACCAAATCTCCTACGCCGTTATAGGCAACGCAACCCCAAAACATGACTGACCCACCTCCGTGGCGCACTCTTTCACACGTCGGGACTCTTTTTTGATGTGTTACTTTTGGCATTCGGACAAAAACTTTTTTTTTGAGTTGTGGAAATGAAATGAGCTTTCATCACTCCATAAAACATGTTGCAAAAATGATACAGACTTGACAACATTTTTCATGGCAAATTCAAGCCTTTTGAGTTTATTCCTTGCACTAATTTGGGGAATTGTTCTCGATACATATGTTCCGAAATCTGCTTCCTTGAGGCGCCTTCTAATTGACCTTTCACTAATAATTGTGCTTGAAGTATTAGCAAGCTCCCGGGCTACTGTTTTGGGTGTCTCTATTTTGAGAATCCTATTTATACCGCGTGAGAATCCAATGCCACATAGTCCAAAAGAACAAGCCCCGATATTATATAAGTGCGTTTTATTCAAAGGTTTGTGTTACACACACTTGAGTGTAACATAAATTGTGTGCCGCTAACATAATTCATTTTGTTAGCGCTGCCAGATAGTTCGATATCTCGTTAACAAAAGCTTAACATATTTTGTGTTGCAATATAAAGTACCAAATACTTTTAACACCTCTTCTCAATACAAAATTACTTTCATTTACATATTGTTCTTTAAACCTGTCATGTTTAACAATTTCATATGTTTTTGCTTATTCAAATTCTTAGTACAAATATCTATCATATTTGTTGTATCAATATACTTCAAAACTATTTCGTCATTATTAATTAATTCTCTAATAAAATGATAATGTATGTCGATATGTTTGCTTCTTGCATCGCACATATGGTTCTTAGTTAAGTGTTGCGCACTGAGATTGTCTCCATATATGCACAACGGATGATCTGAAGGAAAACATCCAATTTCTTTAACAAGTCTTCTCAAATACACCGCTTCTTTAGCCGCTGCCGCCATTGCCATGTACTCCGCCTCGGTGCTGCTTAAGGCCACTGTTGTCTGTTTATGCGATTCCCAGGAAAACACCGCTCCAGCCAGTAAGAACATGTAGCCTGTAAAAGATTTTCTATCGACTATATTACCTCCCCAGTCGGCATCTGTATAACCTTCGGTTGGCTTGTTCGTCTTGTGGTAGTATAACTTGTAGTGCTTTGTGCTGGATAAATAGCGTTTAGCGCTGTTCTCGTCTTCACTAGATGGATTTTTATTTTTCTGTGAAAGCTTTGATTCCGAATGAAGTATATCTGGTCGCGTAGATATTGCCAAGTACATTAAACTTCCAATCAAAGCTTGGTATTTTGTTGTATCGACCGATTTAGATTTATCTGAAACTTTCACTTGATATCCAGGATCCAATGGAACCGCCGCTGATCTACAGTTCTGCATATTGTATTGATATAACAACATATCAATGTATTTGGATTGACACACAATCATATCGCTGGTCTGTGCAGGACGTTCTACTTCAAAGCCAAGAAAGCTGCTTACTGCTTCTTTGTCGATTGATTTAAACTGTTTTCCAATGTACTGCTTGATGTCTTCTAGATTCTTCATATTTTTGCTAGCAATGAGTATGTCATCGACGTATACTGCGACAAGGTTGATGTTTCCGCCGACAGACATTGTATACAGACATGGTTCGTTATTGCAAGGTTTAAATCCATACTTCTTCAGAACACCATCTATCTTTGAATACCATTCGCGGCCGAATTGCCGCGTAAGCCGTAGATGGCCTTATTCAGTTTTGCGACTCGAATAGGGTACTCCTTGCTGATAAACATCTCGGGCTGGGTCATGTAAATTTCGTCACTTAATTCTTCATTTAAGTACGCCGTGCACACATCCATTTGATGCAAATATAGCTGTAGCTCCGCTGCGAGTGCGAATACCATGCGTATTATTGCGTAGCGCACTACCGGTGAGAATGTTTCTTCATAGTTGATTCCATATTGCTGGCTACATCCCTTAGCCACAAGCCTTGCCTTGAATAAATCTATGAAACCATCTGCATCTCCTTTCAAGCTATATACCCACTTGCTTCCGATTGTTTTCTTGCCAGGAGGCAAATCGACCAAAGTCCATGTGTTGTTAGCCACCAGCGAGTCGTACTCGAGCTGCATAGCTTTCTTCCAGTTCTCCATACTATCCGATGTTACTGCCATTTTTAGAGTTTCTGGAACTTTAAACTCTTCTATTTTTTTCATTACGTTGATAATATTTTTCTGCTTTATTGGTCTGCCTGGTCTTCCAGAACGAATTATACGTGGCCTTCCAGGCCCGTATATGGGAGCCACTTCATTATCGCCTGTAGATTCTGCTTGTGCTTCAACCTCTTCCTGACTGTGGTACTCTTCAAAATCATCATTTTCGATTACTGGACTTTCTTCGATGTTTTCTTGTTCAGAGTATGGCAAGTCCACTTCATCAGCATCGTTCTGAGCAACATTTGTTACATCCGTGTTTTGATTTCCCATTAAAATGCTTTCATCGAACTTAACGTCTCGATTAACTATGATCTTTCGTTGCTCTTTATCATATAGACCTTTAGTTCCGGTACTATATCCGACAAATATGTATTCCTTGCCTTTAGCAACAAATTTGCGTTTTTGTGTTTTAACGAGACGAACTGCTAAACATCCGAACACCTTGAAATGTTTTACCATAGGTTTCCTGTTAAACCATATTTCGAACGGAATTGTGTTTTGAAGAGCTCTTGTAGTAGTGCGGTTTCTAATGTAAGTTGCACATGCACACGCTTCCGCTCAGAATTTTTCCTCAAGCCCTGAAAGTACGAGCAAACACCGTGCCATCTCAACTAACGTGCGGTTGAAACGCTCAGCTACGCCATTCTGTTGGGGCGTATGTGACACTGTCAGCTGTCGTTTAATGCCTTTACTTTGCAGATATCACTCGAATTCCTTGCTTAAGTATTCGCCGCCGTTGTCACTTCTAGGTGCCTTTATCTTGTGTCCGGTCTGCTTTTCAACATATGATTTGTAGCTTTGAAAATGTTGGAATACTTCGCTTTTATTTTGTATGAAAAATACTGTTGCGTATAATAATAAATGTTATAAAATATTTCGATCCGCCAATGGATCTTGTATTAAATGGTCCGCACACATCTGTGTGTATAATTTCTAAAACATTTTTCGCACGGTAACTTGCCTCTGTAAAAGGTTCCGAGCAAATTTTACTTTTCATACATGACAAACACATAAGATTTACCGTCGGTTGAAATTTCTCGATACCACGCACGATTTCATCAGATGCCATTTTATATAGGCTTTGCATATTTTTATGTCCAAATCTATTATGCCATTTAATTCCGTTCTCGACACACGACAGGTATACTGACTGAAATGTATTTCTAAACATATATAATGTAGTATGTCCACTTTATCAAATATTCACTGTACTCAGTAACATACATAAATACATATACAAAGAATGTCACAAACACATTGTTACAATTAAACTACAATAATAATAAATAGCTCGCAGTCACAACATAAGAGGTAAAATGATCACTATCAAGTGCATGTGGCCTAACAGAGCGCGAGTACTAACCCCGCTGAGTCGGCATACTTTACATGCGCAACTGTATCGTAAACAAGTGGACACATTACCCTCTCTCCGTCTGCGACTCTCGCCAGACCCTTAAGCTAATACATAAACACTTATACCTAAGCATATATGTACATGTACGAAGCCGCTCCGCTGCTGGCGTAACCGGCAGCGCAGCTATGCGGCTCTAACCATAAGAATAAATATTCAATAAAGAACATTCTAAAAACTAAAGTCAAAAGGCACTGACGTGCCATTGTGTAAATGCTTTTATTTAAAATCGACAAATTCACCTTTAACATGGCGACCGTGACCAGTCCTTTTAAGGACCAACCTGAACAACAACACCACGAGAAGCAGCAACAACAACATGAACAACGGCAAAAAAAAGGAAATAAAACACACAAACATATTGGAGCGGGCGCTCATAGTGCAAAAAGCAGAAGCAGCAGAAAAACACAACAAACAACAACAATTGAACAGTTGCATGAATTCGAAAATCAACAACCAACAACAACAACAACGCCCACCGGAATCGAAGCAGCATCAGGCAATGGCATCAGGATTGTGGCTAAATACTGAGTGAGTAGAGGCTCTGAGCAATGCCTAAAACTAGGCGCAGTGGAGTTGCAAGAAGGCTTAGAAATAGAAAAGCCGAGCTCCTCAAACTGCTATTTGCCACCAACATAAAAATAAGTTGGGAAACAGGCAATAAATTGCAAGCTGAAATCGACAATATCGAGTCGATTCAGCAACAATACAAAAGCTCAACCTCTACAATTGAAGAAAATATTAAAAAAATAAAATGTACTAATGAAATAAAATTGCAAGCAGTGCCACTGAAGAAATACATTAAAACAAAACCCGACAAGACATGCCCTGCTGACTGCGCTGGACCATTGGAGACGCCCCACTGCGTCTATACGTGCATCAAAAGGACCAGCACCGGCGCCCCAACAGCCTGTGCGAGTACTAGCACCGGCGCCCAAACAGCCTGACCAAGGACCATATGGCCGGTAGCGATACAAAGAGCGCGCAACATACTTTTAAAGATAAAATTTGTTAAGCTAATCTAAAATTTGTTAAGCTAAAAATTATATTAAGTCAATGCAATGTCAAGAAATAATTGTAATACTGAGCGATAATTGCGTTACTCGTAATAGAGTATGGCCTGAAAACCATACGAAACATTAGCCAGGAGATCACTGCGTTGATCGCATAGGAAAATTATAATACAAAAACAAAAAAAAAATATATATAAATGAATTAAGTGATTGACAATGAATTGAAAAAAAAAAAAATATATATATATATAAGAAATAAATTTTTACAAGAATTATTATATTATCGTTTCATACTTCTATGCGAAGTAATAGTATCAGTTAATTCGAGGAAATAGAATCTGAGGAATTTGTTGAATTAAGAATAGCACCCAAAATGGGACTCATACACACAAAGACAGTGGATTCCACTGCACACGTAATTAACAAAATTGAGGCAAATAATATTGACTCTAAAATAACAAATATATTGCTGTTTATAATCGTCATGTAATTTATAAAGCATACTTGCTACACAAAAAATGTATTACAAAGAGGGCCTTAAGCCAAGCTAATGATCTAGATAAGATCTAAATAAATGCACAGACGATCTAAACAAGAATATATTTAAAAAAAAAATTATTTTATATATGTATTAAAATCGGTTCTATTAATAAAAGTGTAAATTCAAAAACACAAATATTTTTTTAACATATAAGCAATAACTAAAATGTCAAACGCATATATTAGAGACATATGTCAGCAAGTCCTTAACAGAGAGCCATACTTCCTAGTGTATGAATTCTTAGGAGAGTATATGGAAATCGAGCAAGGTCTTGTCTTAACGACAACAATTCCTTATTTACAGGCAAAATAGTAATTGAATATAGCCCCATTCTAGGACAATCAGATAAAGTTATGGTGCGATTGCTTCGCTAATTAGCTATTCAATCCTAAGAATGGAATGCGAACAATTCAACCTCCATATACGTGAAATAAAAGAAAAATTTAGTAAGTCCTATAAATGTGTAACACAGAATAGGACAATACAAAAAGAAACGTTAAATAAGCATGCGAAAATTCTCGTTGATTCGAACCTTATAAACGTAAAAGAAAAATATAAGCTAGATATATACCAACCGTCTTGAATACATCTCTAGCTATATTCACTGGTAAAGAACAATCATCGACAGACATAGAATCAGTTGATGAAAATTCTGATTCTGAATCCGAAACTCAGATAAAAGAAAAAGATTTAAACGATAACAATACCAACCCTATTTACATTATCGGAACCCGATAATGAACTAGAAGATTCAGACATAGACTCAAATACAAGTGAAGTAGATACAAAAATAATCATCATGACAAATGTAAACAATCAAAGAGCCTACATAAAGGACATTTCAAATGCCATTCCGGAATTCAACGGACAAAGAATACATCTTCAATGATTCATAAGAGCTTTGAAGTTAAGATCTACTAACTACTAAAGGCACATTTGAAGATATAGCTGTTGAAGTAATAAAATCAAAAATTATTGGCTCAACACTATATAAAGTCTAAGATGAATCATCTATAAAGGCAATAATAAAGAAACTTCAAGATACTATAGTTGGTGAAACATCCGACGTAGTAAAGGCCAAACTTTCAAAAACTACTCAAAAAGGAAAAACGGCTGAAAAATTCACGACCGAAATAGACAATTTACGAAGGCTTCTTGAGGCTTCGTATATTGATAAGGGTTTACCAGCAGAACATGCTGATAAATTCAGTACCAAGGAAGCCATTGACGCAATGATTAAAAATTGCGAACAAGGCAAACTAAAAACAATCCTTGAGGCTGGAAATTTCAAAACAATGAACGAGGCCATAGCCAAATATGTACAATGTAGTACAGAAATGACTAAATATCGAGTCGATAGAGACCAAAAAACTTGTAGCTCTTACCAGCTCTGAAATCTGTTTGTTCATACGGACGAACAGACGAACACGGCTATATCGACTCGACTTGTGACGCTGATCAAGAATATATATACTTTATGGGGTCTGCCACGCCTCCTCTTGCCTTTTACATACATTTGCACAGACACTTGCAGAGAGTATAAAAATCGGCGAATAAATCGGCTATAGCCTGGTCAGAGTTAGCAGTCTCATTTTCAAAGACCATTAATGAAGGAAGTGTTGATGATTTGCGCTTTGCATTAACGAAGTTATAAAAAAGTTTACGATTATTTCGAAACTGCTGACCACTGCTTCTAAGGTAGTTCCGATAGCACAGGCTGTTCAAGGCAGAGAAATCAGTTCGAGCAATTTCATAACGAAAGATATCCAGGGAAGAGCCGGTTTCACTGAATTTCTTATAAAATTTAAATTTAACGTTTTTTAATCGTGTTAATTCCCGTGTAAGCCAAAAAGGTTTTTTAGACATACTTGGAACACAAGATGGAACGCAAAGATCAAATAAATTATTTTAAGTAAGAAAAGTAAGAAAACTACAATCAAGCGCGCCCGAACGTATGGTACTCTCAGCATTTATTCCCAATTATAAAATCGGTATCCGGTTATTATAATCAATAGTAATTTCATTAAAACACGTTGAAAACCAAAGCATAATCGAAAATATGTACATCTGTTTGTCTGAATGTACATATATATGAACATATATATACAGTCGACGGCATAACTATTTTGACAAAATAAATGTTAAGCAAATATGTGCATTACTTTTTTAAATGACCACACAAAAAAATAAACATATTGTGGTGAGAAATATTGATTATTTAATGTTTATTCAAAGCAACGAAAATTTTTAAAAATTAATATTACCGATAGAAAGAATTCAAAATTCCGAAAAGCACGGTGGCAAAAGTATTTTGACAATAGTTTTATATGAACAAAAATAACAAAAAATTTATGCTTAAATATAGTGTTTCTTATTTTTAGTAAAAAAATATATCCTCCTTTAGCACTTATAACTTTTTGCAAGCGTCTGGGAACTTAGTTAACCAAGTTATGGATATAATCTAACGGTACATCCCCCAGAGCGCTTCAATCTCCGAAATTGTGTCTTCGCGTGTCCTTTGTAAGTCAGCACACGGCTTTTGTTTAATATAAGCTCATAAATTTTCGATTATATTTAAATCGGGGCTTTGGGGTGGTCAATCTAGGATGTTAACTCCAATCTCATTGAAAAAATTGTTTATCATTTTCGCCTTATGGCAAGGAGCTTTGTCCTGCTGGAAAATAAAAGACTCTCCAATCAATTTATCTCCTAAAGGAAATGCAAAATTATTAAGGACATCCGAATATTTATGTTTGGTCATCATTCCATCGACAGGTACCAAATCTCCTACGCCGTTATAGGCAACGCAACCCCAAAACATGACTGACCCACCTCCGTGGCGCACTCTTTCACACGTCGGGACTCTTTTTTGATGTGTTACTTTTGGCATTCGGACAAAAACTTTTTTTTTGAGCTGTGGAAATGAAATGAGCTTTCATCACTCCATAAAACATGTTGCAAAAATGATACAGACTTGACAACATTTTTCATGGCAAATTCAAGCCTTTTGAGTTTATTCCTTACACTAATTTGGGGAATTGTTCTCGATACATATGTTCCGAAATCTGCTTCCTTGAGGCGCCTTCAAATTGACCTTTCACTAATAATTGTGCTTGAAGTATTAGCAAGCTCCCGGGCTACTGTTTTGGGTGTCTCTTTGTTGAGAATCCTATTTATACCGCGTGAGAATCCAATGCCACATAGTCCAAGAGAACAAGCCCGATATTATATAAGTGCGTTTTATTCAAAGGTTTGTGTTACACACACTTGAGTGTAACATAAATTGTGTGCCGCTAACATAATTCATTTTGTTAGCGCTGCCAGATAGTTCGATATCTCGTTAACATAAGCTTAACATATTTTGTTTTGCAATATAAAGTACCAAATACTTTTAACACTCTAACGGGTTTATTTTAAACTGGCACACAATTAACCGATCTGACTCCTCGGTTGTCTTGCGAGGTCTGCCACATCGCGGCAGATTTTTGATGCTGTAGAATTTTTAGACCCCATACTCTTAAAAAGAGTATAGGGGTCTATTAGGTTTGTCAGAAGCCAAATGTGCGTAACAGGCAGAAGGAAGCTTTTCCGACCCTATAAAGTATATATATTCTTGATCAGCATCAACAGCCGAGACGATATAGCAATGTCCGTCTGTCCGTCTATCCGTCTGTCCGTCTGTCTGTCTGTCCGTCCGTCTGTATGAACACCTGGATCTTTTAAACTACAAGAGCTAGAGACACCAAATTTTTTAATGAAAGTCCGTCTATGATGTACGCAGATCAAGTTTATTTTAAATCGGCGCCACGCCCCCCACCGCCCCCACAATAACCAAAAAACTAGACACACCTCGGAAAAAATTTATGTTTTCTGCGAATATCTTTGTAACTATAGCACTTAGGAACACCAATTCTGGTACGCAGGTTCCTAGAGACAACACAAATGCAACGTCATTCAAAATTTTGGTCTGCCACGCCCCCTCTTCCCACAAGAACTAACCAAATTTTTCAAACTTACATACCGTTTTTAAAGCATTTGGTAATATAGTACGGTATTGTAGTTCAAAATTTGTTTAAAGACAAATTATATCAAACTAACCTGAAAGTTGCATAAAAATCCAACTATAAACAACTGAGCAATTAGACAACAAAGTAGCCCATGAAGCGCGTAATGAATGTAGTGGAGCAGCATGATGTGGAACTTGCGTCAGTAAGCGCGGGTTCAAATCCCATCAGTGACTGATTTAAAATTTTTTTTTAAATTTAATTTTAAAACTTAAAATTTAAGTTACAGTCATTTTCAAATAATGCCATCATTAGGGATTGGAAAGTTTTGTTCTACTAAATGATATTTATTTGGTATTAGCCTTTCTTACTTCTTTGAATTTGTTTATTTGTCGCTTAATTCATTTCTGTTCATCATAATTACGCAACACGAAATACCAAAACTGATCTGTTATCTCTTCAAATAAATTAATGAACAGTAATAATCCCGTGGCATGTGTGTTAAGTCAGTAGCAGACGAATAAAGACTAAATAATGAGAATGTCAAAATACGTTTGTCCACCTCTTAACAGCTAGCAAAAGACAGTAAAGCGAAAACTAAGAAAATGCAATGCGCAATTGAGAAAAAAATTTGCATTCTGCTTTATGTTTTCGTAATCTATGCTTTGACAATAAACTAAGAACCTGTCTGCAAGTTCATCAAAACAAAACGGAAAACAGAGCAACGAGGTTTGTCAAAATAGTAATGCCGTCCACTGTGTTTATAAAAGTAACAAATATAAAAACAAACAATACTTAAACCTTATTAATAGATACTGGTGCAGACATTTCCGTTTTTTTCAAAAGGTGTAGCATTCGTAGAATTATCTACAGGAGAGTTTATAATACCAAATAAATATCATTTAGTAGAACAAAACTTTCCAATCCCTAATGATGGCATTATAGGTATAAATTTCATTCAAAAATACAATTGCCTATTAGACTGCACACATACTAGTGACACTCCAATATTAAGGCCAGATCATTAAAATTCCCCAATAAATATATATATATATATATCACATACCTGTGATAATAATGCCACAATACTTCCAGCTCGCGCTGAAGTAGTCCGACAAATCAAATTAGAATCGACAGAACAAACTGTCCTAGTCCCGAATTAAGAAAATGAGGAAGGCATATTCATTGGAAATACTATTTCCAATAAAGAATATATTTTTGTCCGATTATTAAATACAACAAATTCAACCAAAATTTTAAATATTGATAAAATAAAAACCGAAACGCTAAGTGAGTATTATACAGTCCAAGAAATTAGTAAAGACAGACACGAAGATGTCATGAAAAAACTAACAAAAAACTTTCCGCCACATTTTAAAACAAAACTCCAAGAGTTATGTAATCAGTACACTGACATATTCGGACTTGAAACCGAATCAATAACAACAAATAATTTATATAAACTAAGATTGAAGGATAATAATCCAGTATACACCAAAAATTCTAGAATTCCGCACGCACACAAAAATGAAATCAATAAACAAGTAGAAAAGCTCATTCTAGACAAAATAGTTGAACCTTCAACTTCAGAGTACCCAAACAAGAAAAAAAAATTATCTTCGGCTAGCCGAACATTAAATACCCTTGCAGACACGCGTATTCCGTTAATTTTATTTTAGTCACTAATTCTTGCAATGGTAGCTATATGATACAGTGGTCCGATTTGAGTGAAATTTTGTGAGCATATAAGATGATAATAAATGCACATGGTGTGAATTTGGTTAAAATCGATTAATAAACATTGAAAATTTGCATAGATATACAGTGCTTATCAAAATGATAAGACACGTCGTTTTATTCAAATAATTTTTGATATACTATATCTAGAAATATGAAAATTTCACTGAAATGTTTTAAAATTTATTAACTAATAGTTTCAAATCGTTTTAAAAAAATATTTTGGATTTTTATAATTTTTTTTTAACAAATTGCCAAAAAATGTGATTTTTAACCATATCAAATTGATAAGACATTTTTAAATTTTATTCATAAAAACTAGAAAAATCTTATAAAATCTTTTGAATTTTGTAAGTTTTAAGCTAATCTAATATTTCTGTGCCATTTTATCAGTAAAAATTCGTTTGTTAATTATGTTAGACAGTTTTTTCACTAACTTGGGGTCTAGAAGACACCATTCTTGGTAATTTGCACTCTCAACATAAATCATGTTGTCATGTACTGAATTTACTTCCTGGATACTGTTTCCCAATCTTCTCTAAACGTTTTTAGCCGGTTTTGGATGCGAGGCACGTCGACCCGTCCATTAAATTAATGGAGCAGTCTTGCAAAAACGGCTTTATTTTGCGACTTAGGTGGATTTCGGCGTTATCCTGGATAAAAATGGAGGACTTATTCCGTTTATTTGCTTAGGAATGGTAGCCATATACTCTCTGGTACTTGAAAGTAGTCAAAGCTTTATATCCCGGAGGTCGAAAATCGATTTTTAAGCGTTCCAAATCTTGGTTACGGCCCCATACAATGACATATCTATCACCACAGTTATTGGTTGGAAAGAAAAAAAAATTGAATCTTTTCCAAAATCAAGGCGATAATGACGATATCCACCCATACCGCCAGAATAAAATTTTTCACATCACAAGAACGGACATTTTTTTTAAAAAGACGATATCACCCATGCAATGTACAGGTATGACATTTGTCTGACCGTGTACCACCATGTTTTTAAGATTCTATGTGCAAAGTCCATCCAGAAATGGTTCATTTTTTGAAGGACACCTTTGACAATGTCCTTAAACTGATTTAAGGGCTTACATATCTTGAGCGGGATCGAAAAATGGAAAATTTTTGTATTGTATATTATCAAAGTACATTATCTTGAGAGTATACATTCCAAATTTCATAAAGATCGGATCACTAGAACAAAAGTTACAGCAGTTTTTAGTACGCAACCACCATTGTAACAAGGCTTAGCTTAAAACTTTAAAATCGATTATCCCGGAATGTGTTTTTATCAAAAGCACACTTGCGGTGATCACGATAACTCAAAAAGTTGCCAGCCGATTTTCAAAATTTTTTTTTTTATATGTTCGTATTAAAATTCTTGAGGTACTGAACGGATAACTTTGTAATTATTGCACTGAGGGCTACAAAAATTGTTTTTGTAATATTTTTTAACCTCAAAAACCGAATTTTTTGCTCAACGGGTCTTCGTATCGAGAAAAAATTTTTTTTTTGACAAATGAGCCGTTCAGTACCACTAAAATAGATTTTCCTTTAATAATCATTCGATTTTTTTCAACTCGGTTGAGCTGTTCGCATGCCATCGTGATCACCGCAAGGCTCTTCCAAAAAAATGTATTCCGGGCGAGAGGCGATAACAACATCAAATAACACAAATTTTTTGTTCCTAAATATTGAAATATTTTCTTCAAGAGTTACCCTATAATGTTGTATACCCCTCATATCAATAGAATCAATGAAACATACTTAAAAAAGAAAATGAAAATCATGTACTTTGATGGGCCCTCAAGGTATGTAACCCCTTAAAGCAACCTTAAATGTCTTAGATGACACTTTTTTGCCAGAAATCTTCAAAAACTTGCCTACATGATGATTTCGAACTCAGTAAGTCCTTTACATAGCGCCGCTTTTCGCTGACTGTTATGATTGTTTTTATATAGTTACACTGTTTTTGACCGCTACTTTCAGGAATTTCATAAAAATTGGCTATATCTGAGCGACTAATTGCAATTTTGCCGACATTTTTGTTAATGCCCCAAATAGATTTAAAAAATGCAAAAATTTAAGGACTTTTATTTCTTTTAAAGCATTCTCGACCAACAAGTTTTCATTAATTTAGTCAGTACTAAGATAACAAACAAATAAAGTTACCAAAAAACGCGATCCAACTTATTTAAATTGAATTTTAACCAAAATGTCTTATCAATGTGATACGCTTGCAACCACGCAAAATTTTTATACTTTACCGAAAAATAAACAGTGCACTTCCAGCCAACTGTAAAAATAAATTCTAACGGTACTTTTCTGTAGTCTATTCTTGGCTCTTTCAACCCCTATACTTATTTTTCGTTAATTTTCCACAACAAATTTTTTACAAGAGAACAAACTGAACATTTTAAGGTGTCTTATAATTTTGATAAGCACTTTAGTAGTCCGATTTAAATGAAATTTGGGCAACACATTGGAAATGATAACAAATGCATATTGCGTGAATTTGGATGAAATCACTCAATAGACATCGAAAGTTTTCATACTAAGCATTTCAAACGATTGTTATTATGACAGCTATATGATATAGTGGTCCGATCTGGATAAAATTTAGTTAGGAGATAGCTCAAAAAAAAATTTTTTTTTGAACCGATTGTACCTATGAAAGCTATATGATATAGTGATCCGATCTGGTTGATTTTGACATATGAACTGCTTGCAGAGAAAATACACATGTGTACCAAGTTTCATCACGATAACACGATAAAAGACAAACAGACAGACGGTCGTACAGACGGACATAGCTATGTCGTATACTGGGTTCCAAGCCACCGTGGCATGTCTGGAAATGAAGAGGCTGAAGCACTAGCCAAAGCTGGCGTCTTGCTTCCCATGTATATAGAAGAGGACGTCGCAATCTCGCTAAGATCACTGCATAGTGGTCTTGATAAAAGTTCAAAACATCACTTCGATCGTATGTGGAGAAACACTACATCATGGAGAACTACAAAGATTATGTGCAAAAAACACAACACCCACCTCAGTCGGTACATACTGCATTGTCCTCGGAAGGAATGCAGGCTGTTGGTGGGTTTACTTACTAGCCACTGTCTAGCAGATGCACACACAGTCAAGCTGGGCATAACAGACGACGCGAACAGGAGCAGGAAATGTAAAGAACCTGAGACTGACGAAACACTAGAACATATCCATTGCCACTGTCCCGCTCTATCCCGCACTAGGCTGAAGTATCTAGAAGCACTTAGGCTACACTCACTCAAGGATGTCTCCAAAAGGGAGTCTAGAGACCTGCTTGCCTTTGCAAAGCATGCCCACATCCTGACAGACTTCAAGTAACAGATTCCTCTACGGCCGGACCACTAAGGGTTACCTAGTGGCCTATGCACTGCCCTCTCGAAGGGCGTCTGGCTTAACCTAACCTAACCTAAATTTTCACTTCCAATAATAGATGATATTCTTGATCAGTTTGGTGGAGCCAAATACTTTTCATGTCTAGACTTAATGTCTGGATTTCACCAAATAGAATTGAAACAAAACTCAAGAGAGTTAGCGTCTTTTTCAACGAGCAATGGTTTGTATCAATTCACAAGACTTCCTTATGGACTCAAAATAGCGCCAAATTCTGTTCAAAGAATGATGACAATAGCTTTTTCTGGACTTAATCCTTCCCAAGCATTCTTGTATATGGATGACTTAATAGTCATCGGTCGTTCCGAAAATTACATGGTTAAAAACTTAACAAACGTTTTTGATCTATGTAGGAAACACAACCTTAAATTACATCCAGAAAAATGCAATTTCTTCATGTACCAAGTGACTTTTCTAGGTCACAAGTGTACTGACTAAGGCAGATTGCCTGATGATAGCCCCAAAATGCATTCAATTATTTAAATATTAATTAAAGCCACATTATTGAAATACTCAGATTTCGATAAAGAATTTTGCATAATCACAGATGCAAGTAAACACGCCTGTAGAGCTGTTCTAACATAAAAATAAGGAGATAAGCAACTCCCAGTTGCATACGCTTCAAATCAACAACAGATCAAGAGCTAGCAACCATACACTGGGCAATTGCACATTTCAGACCATATATATTGATAGCAAACAATTTTTAATAAAAACAGACCATAGGCCCTTAACTTATTTGTTTTCAATGACAAATCCAAGTTCAAAACTGACTAGAATGAGACTAGATCTATGATTTCACGGAAGAGTATCTCAAGGGAAAAGACAATTTCGTGGCAGATACCCTTTCTCGGATTACAATATTCGATCTAGAAGATTTAAATAACAAAGTCCTGAAAGTCACTACCAGGCAACAGTATAGACAGGGAATGTTCAAGAAGATTTGCCAACGGAAACACTGGACAACGCTGCTAAGCCCAACGAATATGAAGTCATTTGTAATGACGAAGTACGAAAAGTAGTGGCCTTCCTAAAAAAAAAACAGATGTGTTTTTTGAAACATGGAAAAAATTATAGCAAGAATTGATGTTAGCGATCTGTACACCAATGGAAATCTTGTCATAGGTCAGTTCTTCCAAATGCTTGAAATGCAAGCCGGTATATTTAAGATTAGTCAACTCAAAGTGGCATCTTTGAATTAGTTTCAATTAAATGCTTCATAAATATGGGCAGTAAAATATTGAATATTTCTATTAATAGTAGCGCTACTCAAGCCGGTGACCCTAATAGATAAAGAAAAAGATCAAGAAGTGATACTGCCTAAATTTCATGACGATCCAATTCAAGGAGGTCCTAATGGCATTACAAGAACGCTAGCTAAAATAGAAAGACGTTACTACTGGAAATACATGACTCGTTATGCCAAAGAGTACGTACGTAAATGTCAAAAATTCCAAAAATCAAAAACAACAAAACATGTAAAGACCCCATTGACATTAACTGAAACAATAATTATAGCTTTTGATAGGGTGATAGTAGATACTATAGGTCCACTACCACTCTCAGAGAATGGCAATAAATATGCAGCTACGCTGATATGCGATCTAACTAAGTATTTAGTAACCATTTCAATTTCAAACAAAAGTGCAACAACCGTTGCCAAACCTATTAGATTAGAATAGCATATAAAAGAGCAAGAATATAAACATTATGACAATAAAATATCAGATATAAGTATAAAAATAGGAAATAAAGTTTTGTTAAAAAAAGAAGCAGGACATAAACTAGATTCTCCATTTATATAACCATTTAAGGTCCTAAATATAGAAGTTAACACCAGCAAAACTCTCTTCTATCTCGGCGCCCCCCGCGCTGAGTAAGTGAGTTTACGCCGGCAACGACCGCCGCGTAACCGCTCCCGTCGTTACCCGCACCCCGTGCAGAGCCAACGACACACGCGCCGTCGATGACCCAGTATAGTATATACTATTTTGCTGCATCGACACTTTTCGGCCAAGAGCTGATCAGCAACAATCGCAAGGTGCGGAGTCAGATTTCCGGTACTTGCGCAACGCAACAACAACAACGTGTGGAATCAAATTGCTGACTCCGACGGCAAGTGCAACACCGACGGAGACGCCAGAGGTCTGATGTGAACCAAAGCCGGCCGGCTTGGGGAGAACTTGTTCTACTGCATTGGTGAGTAAACGCTAGGAATTCTCTTTGCATTATTTCAACTAAACCTATTCAAGTAATAGAAACCTACATTTACTGAACGAAACACTGGAGTCTTTATTTCGTATATCTGGAGAACACAAACCCAAGGCATACCTGAAGCTGTAGCATCAACTAATCTGATGTCATATCTTAGGTAATATCGTCGACCGTACCCAGACCGGTACGGTAAGGCCTAACTGCCGCCCGAGTAGTTCTGCTTATCTACATAAGCAAGAGCCCCTCACATAATATCTAAGTCTAAAAAAAAAATGTGAATAAAACAAAAAAATGAAAAATATGTAAAGCAAAAAACGTATAAAAAGTGGCAAGTGAGAAAATGAAATCCAAGTGACGTTCGTCTTAAATGTGGCGGGCGTAGTCCACGAGCGCAAAAAATTACTATAAAAAAGAATGGCAACCCACTGCGGTCACCATCTCGGTCGAATAGTGTTGACGAGTGCAAAACGCCAATATAAAATAAATAAATAACACACACGCGGCGGAGATTTGCTTGGTTTTGGTCAATCAAGCTTTAAATTCAGACGAGCGTTTAAAAGGTTATAATGCAAAATAAAAAAGAAAAACGATATCCACTGCGGCAACTTGTTTACGAGCGGCAGCCCTTAAACAAAAAGTGATATATAAAGTGGTGTGTGGTAGCTTGCTAGAAACGCTCAAGTGTTAACCGCACTGAAAGAGTTGCCTAGTAAGTTGATTAAAAATCCGTACCATTAGTAGACGGAAGCCATACGGGAGTACTACGGACCACCGTACCCAGTGCCGAGTTAATAGTTTCGAAGTTGCAGAATAAAAAGAAAAAAGAAATGAAAAAAAAAAAAAATAAATAAATAACGAAAATACCAAGCATCAAATACCGAAATGAAAAAACACACGCCGCACAAAATAAAATCGCTTGCCCACAAATAATTTTTATATGACAAAAACCTATTTTATGCAAAATATTAACATAATGTTTTTTTTTTCATCTTTAGAATTTGCCTATTGTGAGTGTGAACATAGGCAACAACACGAAAGGAAGATCTTGTAACAAGGGGTGCGTGAAGCGTATTAAACAATAGAAATAAAAAAGAAGGCATTGCGAAATAAAACTATCTCTTTTAAGTACTCGATAAACTAAAAAGATTTTTAATTAAAATTTTGAAATTTCCAAACAATACAACTAAAGAATTTTAATTAACTAATTCCTGAATTTGCTTGGTAGTCTGATTGTTGTTTTTTTAAGGCAACGTGCTTAGTCAGATGGTTACTTTTAAGGACCACCTTAAACAACAAGGTGACGAGGTCGAGAAAATAGAGGAATGGGAATCACACCCCCGAGGTAATGAACCCTTTAATAGAATCGGCTAGAGATCGAGCACTAGACGTCTTTATTAGAGGATTGGACGGTGATATTTCGAAATGGTTAATCGTGCGTCGGCCAAGGAGCTTGCCTAGATATGCAAAACGTGAAAGGAAACAAATATTAAACCCAATACGTCGACAAATTCGCAGGCCCTAATGCAAACTATAGACCCCCTGGCGTCCCTAGATACCCCCCGCCTTTTCACGCAAACCAATCTTACGCTCCTAGGAGCGACCAGTTCTCCCAAAGATCTCCTGGTTTTCGCCCCGCCATTAAGATGGAGAGCAACCAGTCGAGACAATCGTACCGGTCGGGTTTCAGCGCCCAAGGGGAAGGTAGCAATAGTGTCAAGCGTGGTCCGAGTACATCCTCGAACCTTAACCCCTTTCGCAAAGCACAAAGACTGTATATCTAGACGCGGCACCATACCCATCTGAGGCTACTTCCAATGAATCGTACCAAAATCCAGCGAACGACTCGTTCTATGAAGAGACCTATCGCAAGGAAAAGTCGAATTTTATGAGCGACGCCTCTCTAGCGTTCCATATATAAAGTATGGAACCAAAGACGGGGCTGAGCTGAAATTTCTAATAGACACCGGTGCAAATAAAAATTTCATTAGCCCTAGAATAGCGGATGGGAGCACCCCCATCAAAAATCCTTTCCAAGTCCAAGCTGCAGCGGGAAATATACAGATTACCCGTTGACTCACCGGTCGTTTTTTTTTACAATCTGTCGGCAACAATACTTTAACCAAATTCTTCGTACTCCCAGGTCTAGTTTCATTTGATGGTATTATAGGTGATGACACGTTGAAAGCCTTAAAAGCTCTAATAGATAGGAAAAATGACTTTCTCGAAATAACACCCGAAGTTAAAATACCTCTTTTGGCAAGGGCCTCTCGTGACGTTAATTCTCTTCTCGGAATAGAACATTCCGAGGTCGTTAGGGAGACACTCAATGCACTACTCGACGAATTCGCCGAAATATTCGAGCCACTTTCGCCCGAAGAGGCCGTTGAGACGAGTGTTAGGGCAGAAATTCGGACGAATACTTCTGAGCCAATCTTCTCAAAAAGCTACCCGTATCCCGCTAGTATGAGGGAGGAGCTAGAGAAGCAGATTGAGGAGTTACTACGCGACGGAATAATAAGACCGTCTAACAGTCGATACAACTCCCCAGTGTGAATTGTTCCAAAAAAGCCCAAACCGAATGGGAAAAACAGCATCGGATGGTGATAGACTTTAAACGCTTAAATGTGGTCACCATTCCCGATATAACGTCAGTACTGTCTAGCCTGGGCAAGGCTAAGTTATTTACGACACTCGACTTAACGTCGGGCTTTCACCAGATCCACATGAAGGAATCTGACATACAAAAAACGGCTTTTTCGACCCTGGACGGAAAGTATGAATACCTCCGTCTCCCTTTCGGTTTGAAAAATGCCCCATCCGTCTTCCAGAGGATGATTGACGATGTGTTGAGAGAACACATCGGCAAAATTTGCTACGTCTACATAGATGACATCATAGTCTTTAGCAAAGATTATTAAAGCCACTAGGAAAACCTGCGGGCAGTTTTCAGTATATTAAAAAATTCAAGGTTACAAGTGAAACTGGAAAAATCGAACTTTTTAAATTCCCAGGTGGAGTTCCTAGGTTATGTGGTCACATCAGACGGAATCCGTGCTGATGAGAAAAAGGTGGAGGCCATCAAAGCCATGAAACCACCCAGTAATATAAAGGAACTTAAAAGTTTTTTAGGCATGACCTCATACTACAGGAAGTTCATTCAAGATTATGCCAAGGTTGCGAAACCTTTGACTAATCTTACTCGAGGGGAGAATTCAAGAGTAAAGGCATCTCAATCGAAGAAAATACCGATTGAGCTTGACGATCAGGGTTAACAGGCCTTTGAGGACCTGAAAACCATCCTTTCGTCATCAGAAGTACTAGCTTTCCCCGACTTTGATAAACCATTCCACTTAACCACGGACGCTTCCAATTATGCCGTCGGTGCAGTGCTTTCACAGAAAGACGACAACAAAGACCGACCAATAGCTTATATCTCCCGTTCGTTAAATCAAACGCAAGAAAACTATGCCACTAACGAAAAAGAAATGCTTGCAATAGTGTGGGCATTGGATAATCTCCGGTCTAACCTTTACGGTGCAAAATCCATTAAAGTTTATACGGACCACCAACCTTTAACCTTTGCCATGAGTAATAGGAATTACAATGCACAGTTAAAGCGTTGGAAGTCGCGTATAGAGGAGTATAATTGTGAATTGATCTATAAACCCGGAAAGTCTAACGTCGTAGCCGACGCTTTTTCCTGGATTGCGTCGCACGTTAACCACTTGGCTTCAAACGCAGCAACAGCGTCGGAACATAGTTCGGATTCAATGGCAACAGTCCATAGCGCTCTTCAAGACGCATCCGACCTAATTCCGCATTTTGAAGTTCCAATCAATGTTTACCGAATTCAGCTTATTTTTGACCCAATAAGGTCGGAATATGCTTGTGAAACTCCACACGCTGGGTATACTCGCCATCTAATACCAATAGGCAGTAACTCTATGCGGTATCTAGAGGACTCTCTTAGGTTATACTTAAAACCGTTGGTAATAAACGGTATTAAGATGCCTGAGGCATACTTGCAGTTTCTACAACTTTGCTGCCTGAAATCATTTACTAGTTACAAAATTCGCATAACCCAACGGCTAGCGGTGGATTTGAGCGACGATGAGGAAACTTGTAAAGTAATAGGTGACGAACACTCTAGGGCACACCGAAAGGCGAAGGATATGAAAATTCAAATCCTTGAGCAGTTTTATTTCCCCAAAATGGCGAGCCGCATTAAAGCGCAAGTCTCATCTTGCCAAGTTTGTAAAATCAGCAAGTATGAGAGACACCCGAACAAACCAGAATTACAGCCGACACCAATTCCCGCATATCCGTGCGAAATATTACATGTCGATCTATTCATGCTAGAGAAATTAAAGCTAAGCTGCATAGACAAATTTTCCAAGTTTGCATAACTTTTCCATTGGAATCTAAGTCAGCAATTCACCTGCGAGTAAGGCTGACAGAAGGCCTCCATTATTTCACGGCCCCAAAAACACTGGTGTCGGATGAGAGAGGCTTACTGTGCCCAACCGTTCTGAACTATTTGCGACAGTTTGTATCCCAACTGTCGTATCCCAACTGTTGGTATACCCCTCGTTGACGTTACCTTTCTCCAGATGGCGTACAGGCATAACACCAAGGTGGCAGCTACCAGCACCTCGACTACCGTAGAGAAGTAGATTTTTTGGGACATTCTTGCCAATTTCTTCAAGTTGGGATACAAACTGTCGCTGGAGTACGTGCACGACTTTGGCCTGGAGAACTTGAAGAAATTGGCAAGAATGTCCCAAAAAATCTACTTCTCTACGGTAGTCGAGGTGCTGGTAGCTGCCACCTTGGTGTTATGCCTGTACGCCAACTGGAGAAAGGTAACGTCAACGAGGGGTATACCAAAACACTGCGGTGATTTTCCTGGGCTGGAAGCTCCGGGTACATCAACAACCACGGCGAAACACCAGTAATCTGCGGGACGCAGATATTTGAAAGGGGAGGAGTTAGCACCAGCAAAACTCTCTCCTATCTCGGCGCCCCCCGCGCTGATTAAGTGAGTTTACGCCGGCAACGACCGCCGCGTAACCGCTCCCGTCGTTGACCCAGTATCGTACATACTATTTTGCGGCATCGACACTCCACTCGTCCAAGAGCTGATCAGCGACAATCGCAAGGTGCGGAGTCAGATTTCCGGTACTTGCGCAACGCAACAACAACAACGTGTGGAATCAAATTGCTGACTCCGACGGCAAGTGCAAGCCGGCCGGCTTGGGCAGAACTTGTTCTATTGCATTGGAGAGTAAACGTTTGGAATTCTCTTTCCCTTACTTCAACTAAACCAATTCAAGTAATAAAAACCTACATTTACTGAACGAAACATTTGCGTCTTTATTTCGTATATCTGGAGAACACGAACCCAAGGGATACCTGAAGCTGTAGCATCAACTCATCTGATGTCATATCTTAGGTAATATCGCCGACCGTACCCAGCCCGGTACGGTAAGGCCTAACTTAGATAATAAAGATAATATATTAAATAGGGATAGTAACAATAAAAAACAAAAGGTTCATAAGAATAGGTTAAAAGTTAAAGAAAAATTTTCAAAATAATTCATTAAATGGTCTGATCAACCATTTATGACAATGCATATATCAATAAATTTTTAATCTAATTTACATTTTTATATATGAATTTATAATTTTTATATATATATATATATATTTAATGTGTTTCTATATTTTTTTCATTAAAAATTTATTGATATATGCATTGTCATAAATGAAAAAATATAGTAATAAAAGTAAATATAATATATATATAAGTTAACACCGGTGACCATAGAACCCCCTTTTTCCCCCTTACCCCGCTCAAATACCCAACGACAACGCAACAACAACCCAGCAACAACACAGCAACTCTCCCGCCGCTCTTGCCCTTCAACTTCCACCGTCGTCAAAGTCAGCGACCCGGGTCGGATTGCCATCGCGACTCCAACTCTTAGTGAACGGTCAGCTATTGCAACATAGTTGCAATTCTGCTGACACGCTCAAAGCTAAGAATGCGGAGTTGACACCGGAAACCGATCCGCGGATTCAGCAGCAACAACGCGCTGACGCCGTGGACGTCGTAGCCGCTGCCGCTACTGCTCTGCCGCTGCGACGCCAACGTCACGGGAGAATACGGTGACAAGGGCCGCAGAGCTATAAGTAAAGAACAGTGGCAATTTGGCATCAAGTAGAAGGAGTTGAGCGTTTATAATCGAATTATCATTTAAATAAAATCTTGTAACTATTTGTCGAAGAATATGTTTTATTATTTGTTGAGAAATCCCTTGTAAGTATGTGACGAGGAGCGTCCGCCTCTAGGAAATGGTCCTAGTGGCGACCCGCTACCTTAACTGGCGCCCGAGCAGGGACCGCTTTCGATTGTGCAAGTGTGTAAATAATTAAATAAAAAATGCGCGACACAAGTATGAAACAAACAAAGCAATAACGATTAAGCGATGAGTGAAAAAAATTTTTTTCCTCGGCGAATTGAAAAAAAATTAAAATGAAATCTGTGTGTGAGCTTGCATGAGTAAAACAAAATAAGAAAAGAAAAAAATTGTTTTTCCATTCGGTGTGATGTGTAATCCGAGAAAATTTTTTAAACTCCTCTCGCTCGATAAAAATTTTTTTTTAAAAATAAAAAAAATAATAAGAAAAACTTGTGCGCATAGTTAAACAGAAAAAAAGGGATTGTGAAAATAAGAATGTGTACCCACCTTCCAGTTGCGAAGGGGGCGGGGTTCGACTCCCCATCACAGCCCAAGATAAGAAATTAAAAATGTGAAAAGCCGACGGCAATTTTAGTGGGCAGTGCACTTGTGATGTGTAATGTCGGGGTTCGACTCCCTGTCGTGTCGATTTTTCCAATTAAAAAATTAAAATTTGATATAAAACCAAGCAGCAAGGGCCAGTGAATAAGTTGGCAGATAAAAAAATATTGGTGGGCAGTATGTGCCAGGGGTCCGACTCCCCTCTGTTCAACAGCCAAAGCTGATAATTTGTGCACTCTTGACAATCGCAAGTGGTCCAATTAATTATAAGAAGATAACCACTGTGGCAGCTTTTACCTGCAAGTGGCATACAAAGAGATGTGTGTAAGAAAAGTGCGAATACAAGTGCGGTATGTGTGTAAAACAAGTGTAGCGGAACGCCGTTCCGTTGGAAAGGCCCGGCGATCAAAAAATAATAAAGAAAAATAAAAAGGAAAGATTCTCCTCTTTCCTCCCTTAAATATCGCCTTCGGCTGCCCAACGGTTCGTGGAGTTACCCTTACCCAAGTAGGCCGTAAAAGGCTAAAAAGGATTCTAAGGGCCTCCCGTATGGCATAAAGAAAAAATCTACTTAAAGTTATACACGAAACCTTGTATACGCGCTGCACACTCGAATAAAAATAAAAAAAAAAAAAAAAACAAAGTATAAAGAAATACCAGATTCAAAAACGAACATGACACACTTCAGTTCCCTACATATTTACTAATGTGAATTTATATCTCCTACAGATTGTAAAAGAAACATTACTGAACACCAATACAACAAAACACGACACAAGCGAAACAATCAGGTCGAAGTGGGTAAGTGATACGTTGTCCTTCTCCTTTGGCTACTTCCTCGAAATTGCCTTTATACAATACTGTGGAAAGTTTTCTTTTTTTGAAATAAAACGAAAATCAAGTGTAATTATTTCTACTTTTTACAAATAAACTCGTATACCCTTACCTTTCTCACTTATAACTAATTTTTTCCTATACCTAACCTCGCAAGTAAACAAATAAAAATAAACTAACTTACGATAAACTTACTATTTTCACGTATAAGTAAAACTTTTGTACACAAATTCATTTGTCGGGAAAGGAGAGAAAGAAAGTAAAACATGTCTTTGTCAGATCAGGAGTTATCAGCCATGAAGGAGTCCATGGAAAGGTTTGAAGTGACCTTGTCCCTGTTGACCAATCAGAATAGCGCCCAGAAGGAGGAATTAAAGCAGGCATTAGCTAAAATCAATTCCTTAGAAAGTGAGCTCGCTAGGGAAAGAGAGGCTCGTAACCCTGTGGTGGAAGAGCCAAGAGTCCTCGCTCGCCCTCGTTCGGTCTTTGATCTGGCCGAATGCGGTAAGATCCCTGACTGTGTTAAGGACTTACAAGTTTTCGAAGGGAATTTTTCGGAATATGAGTCCTGGGTCAATAGGGTTGATAGTATTCTAACCGACCACGAAATGATAAGGGACAAGCCCCAGTATAGGGCCATCATAACTTACATTAGGCAAAAAATTAGAGGCCAAGCAGATGTGGCCCTGACTTCTTACGGCGTGCCGGACGACAACTGGCCTGAAATGAAGAATATCTTAGGCTTGCATTACGCGGACAAACGTGACTTGAGTACACTAGAGCTCCAGTTGGGCAAAATGCTCCAGGGAACGATGAGTGTCGACGTCTTTTTTAATAAGGTCAATAGTCATTTTTCCTTGATAATGGGAAAATTGAGAAACGGGCCATATTCCACTGAAGTTGCCTCCGCTCTCATGGACATTTATCGGAAAAAAGCATTAGATGTCTTTGTGAGCGGCTTGAACGGAGATTTGCCCAGATTTCTTATGCTGCATAGGCCAAAAAGCCTCCCTGAAGCATACACACTCTGTAATGAGTTGCAGAATGTGTGTATGAGAGCGGGCCCTGCGTTCACGCCTAGAAACGTTTCATCTTTCTCAGGAAACGTGCGTTCGATAGGTTCAGCATCGAACACTTCTCGCCCTTCTCTCGGTTCCGGCGACTATAATTACACGGTTTCACAACAAGGCTTTGCTAATCACAACTCAACCCCACGACCACCTTTCACTCCAAGATATGGAGCACCATCTAATAGACCGGCTCTAAAAATGGAATCGAACCAGTCGGGCCAATCGCAGAGGTCAAATACCTCTTCGATAGGAAGTTTTAAGAGAGCCCAGAACGGAGGCCCCAATCCGTTCCGTAAAGCCCAAAGGCTTTACCATTTGGAGGCTCCGCATGATTCATCGCGGATGAACAATGGGAATGGGATCCCAGAAGGGGGTGAATACGGTCATGCTGATTCCTCAAACATAACTAATGATCATGAGAACGACGCCGGGCTGGTCGAATACTCATCACCGGAGGATGAGTCGAGCCAGACCGGAGAAGAATTGGCACAACTAGATGAGGGGCAAGTAAATTTTATGACGAACGCCTCTCTAGCGTACCATATATAGAATACGGTACGGGAGATTGGGCGAAGCTCCAGTTTCTGATTGATACTGGAGCAAACAAGAACTTTATTTGCCCCAAGGTGGCCGCAGGTTGCACCAATACCCCAAAACCGTTTTTGGTGCAATCCGCCGGCGGAAACATCGTAATTAAACAACAGTTGACGGGTCCCTTTTTTGAATCAGTAGGCAACAGGACTCCCCTTACTTTCTATGTACTCCCGGGGTTGAACTCGTTTCATGGAATCATTGGTGATGATACACTGAAGGAGTTGAACGCTGTGATTGACAGAAGGCATGACCTTCTCACAATCGAACCGGGGGTAAAGATCCCTTTGTTTGCCAAAAAATCAAAGTCATTACATTTGTTACTTGATGGTGCCCACCCCGAAGAGGCCCGGAAAGCGCTCGATATTCTGATAAATGAATTCGTAGATATTTTCCAACCTCTTGTCCCTGGCAGAGCCGTTAAAACGACAGTACGAGCCGAAATTCGCACGACAACTCAGGAACCTGTGTATTCGAAGATTTATCCTTACCCGGCACACATGCGGGAAGAGGTGGAGCGGCAGGTTGCTGAGTTGGAAGGTGAAGGGGTGATAAGACCGTCGAAAAGTCCGTATAATTCGCCAATTTGGGTGGTTCCGAAGAAACCCAAACCCAACGGCGACAAGCAATATCGCATGGTGATTGATTTCAAGCGCCTCAATGCGGTAACTGTACCGGATACGTATCCTATCCCAGACATTACTTCTACCTTAGCTAGCCTAGGTAAAGCAAAATATTTCACGACACTTGATTTGACCTCGGGGTTCCATCAAGTGCTGATGAAAGAATCGGACATGCCAAAAACTGCGTTCTCAACTCTAAATGGCAAATACGAATTTACGAGGTTGCCTTTTGGATTACGAAACGCCCCGGCCATTTTTCAGCGCATGATCGACGATGTGCTCAGGCCATATATAGGGAAAATATGCTACGTTTATGTAGACGACATAATCGTCTTCAGCGATAGCTATGAGAACCACTGGGGTCATTTACGAAGTATCTTCGAAACGCTCCGTGATGTCGATTTGAGGGTCAACCTCGAGAAGACACATTTTTTATCCACACAAGTTGAGTTCCTAGGGTATATTGTGGCGGCCGATGGCATACGACCGGATTCAAAAAAGGTCGAGGCTATCAGAAAGCTCGCACCGCCCTCTAATGTAAAGGAATTGAAAAGTTTTCTAGGTATGACTTCCTACTACAGGAAGTTCATACAAGACTATGCAAAGGTCGCTAAACCTTTCACGAATTTGACGAGAGGAGAAGGCGCTGGGATAAGAGCTTCCCAGTCAAAAAAGGTGCCTATTGTGCTCGATACTTCAAGTCTAAAAGCGTTTGAAGAATTAAAAACTCTTCTGTCATCCTCTGAGGTGTTAGCTTTTCCCGACTTTTGTAAGCCCTTCCACTTGACTACTGACGCGTCCGAATATGCACTGGGCGCGGTGCTATCTCAGATCCAAGATGGTAAAGATAGACCAATCGCGTACATTTCCAGGTCCTTGAATAGGACAGAGGAAAATTACGCAGCCAACGAAAGAGAAATGTTGGCAATAATTTGGGCCTTAGACAATCTACGTTCGTACCTCTATGGTGCAGGTTGCATTAAGATCTTTACAGATCATCAACCACTGACGTATTCTTTGGGTAACCGCAATTATAATGCCAAGTTAAAAAGGTGGAAGGCACGAATCGAAGAGTACAACTGCGAACTGATATACAAGCCCGGCAAATCTAATGTCGTCGCAGATGCACTCTCGCGCCTCCGCCCCCAATTGAATATGCTCGATACCGATTCGCTCGCTGTTAACGGTTCACAGACTGGATCGGATTCAGCGGCCACGGTCCACAGTGCATTGCAAGACGCAACAGATCTTGTACCACATGTGGAGGTCCCGATTAACGTGTATCGAAACCAATTGATTTTCGACCCCAACGCTGTGTCTTACTCCCTCGTAACACCGTTCCCGGGTTACACGAGACACATCATTCCTTTGAAAAATGAGACTATGTTATCCTTGCTCAATATTTTAAAGGATAACTTACGCCCGGTAGTAATTAACGGAATTAAGATTCCGGACAGTTATCTACCTTTTTTCCAAGAGTGTTATTTGAAATCGTTCACCTTTTTCAAAGCTCGCATAGCGCAAAAACTGGTAAAAGATATCAGCGACGAGAACGAAATATCCGCAGCCATAGCGCGAGAACATTCTCGTGCGCATAGAAACCCAAAAGAAGTTAGACTACAACTCTTAGATAGTTGCTACTTCTTAAAAATGGCTAGCCGAATTAAAACGTTCACGGCTGCATGTCAAATCTGTAAATACCAGAAGTACGAAAGACACCCAAACAGACCTATGTTACAACCAACGCCTATTCCGACCTACCCTTGCGAAATTCTGCACATCGACATTTTTATGCTCGAGAAGCGGAAATATCTTAGTTGCATAGACAAATTCTCTAAGTATGCTAAGATGTTTCCAATAGAGTCTAAGTCAGCTTTACACTTACGTGAAGAGTTGACTAGAGTCTTGCATTATTTCACCGTTCCGAAAACAATGGTATCGGACAATGAGCGAGGCTTACTTTGTCCGACGGTCTTGAATTTTCTCAAGGCTCTTGACATTGAAGTCTATCACGCCCCGACACAGAGAAGCGAGGTAAACGGCCAGATTGAGAGATTCCATTCAACTTTCTTGGAAATCTACCGTTGCCTCAAACAAGAATATCCGACTTTCACAGTTGAAGAGCTTGTTGCTATCTCAGTGGATAGATACAATAATTCTATCCATTCTGTCACGCAGCGACGACCGGTGGATATATTCTTCAATCGTTCGACATCTACCAATTTGCAAGAGTTGGTGGAACTTCGTCAAAAGGAACATGAAGATATACGAGGTCTGTTAATGCGCAATCAAGAAACTTCTAATAAAAACAGGAACAAAAATAGATCGGTCCCTGTGGCCTACGAAAACGGTCAGGAAATATTCATAGCCAATAAACAAATCAAGAGTAAAGATAAAAAGCGTTTTAACAAAGAAATCGTTGAGGAAGATAAACGCGTGACAGTAAAAACGCAGTCCGGGAAAATATTCCACAAGTCACACTTGAGGAATTGAATTCTCCCTCCATGATTCTTTTTCTTTCTTTTTTTTTTTTTTCTCCCACATTTATAGTTCGAAATAATTTTTCTTAGCGCAGCGAATTGTTTTCCTTTTATCCCTCTCTTAAATTGAAAATTTTCCACATGTTATTACCCAAACCATTTTTTGCCCACATAAAATAAAAATAAAAAAAAAAAGCCAGAGCAGAGGATTTCGTGTCCTGGACCCCTCATATTCCCATTCTAATCGCTAAAATCACACTTGTTTGCCTACCATTTCCATATAGGTTAAGAAAAATTGTTAATATTAAGCAAATCATAATTGTATTATTAAAACATTTAGCAGCTCAGTACTTCTCCTAGCATGGTTTACGGCATGCCAAGCGGCCCACATCTTTAAGTATGACGGGCCGGTGGTCACATTGAGGCAGGGCAGCGGTTGGAGAGTGGATGGATTCTTTAATCTGATTCACCTAGTCAGATTGGATGAAATAGAAACGGCCGTGGAAGAAACTCGGGCGGAGGCTCGTGAATTGAGCGCGGGCCAAAACCGGATTCTGGCCCTGTATCATCTGGAACAGGCCCAACAGATGCTCTCGAAATTGACGAGGGCTAGGAAGGTCCGATCAATTAACTGGCTGGGATCCGCTTGGAAGTGGATTGCGGGATCCCCTGACGCCTCGGACTGGAACTCTATCCTAGAAACCAGGGACCGGCTTATTGAGAACAACAATCAACAGTATAGGATTAATGACAGACTTTTCGAGACATCGAAACTGTCGCTGGAAAGGCTAAACGCCATGATCGAGACGGTCAACAGCATTGACGGCAATGCACAGGCCGCCACAGCAACACTGCATAAAGCAATGCTGATAGAGAGCCAAGTCGGCGAACTCAGCAGAGCGTGCCAGTTCGCCAAAGTCGGCCTGGTCAACAGCAATCTACTAGACGAAATGGAGATACGAGCTCTCTTAAAGGAAATGGACTCCTTACCCTATCAGAGCGCTGTGGAAGCGACAGAGTTCGCCAAACCAGTGATTGTGACAAATGGCACCACGCTCCTCTATATATTAGCGTTGCCGAAGGTAATCGCAAAGGAATATCAGATGCTGGTCATCCGACCTTCAATCTACATGGGTAAACAGGTGGACCTCCCCTATGACAAATTATTGGTGGCTCCTGACGAGACCTTCGCAATAATAAAAAATTGCTTGACTATAGGCAATACCAGTGTTTGCGCGGAAGAGCACTTGACCCCGCTAAACGAGGAGGGTTGCATCCCTAAGATACTAAAGGGAGGCAACGCGGAATGCCACTATGTGGCGTCAAATCGACAAGTTGTCGAATTGCTGGAGGACGGGACGCTATTCCTAACAAATTACAATGGATCAGTTATCACCAAAGGCCTGGTGCATAGACTTGAAGGAACATATCTGGTGCAGTTCTCGAATGAATCGATAACTGCCAACAACAGGACTTTCCACAGCCGTTCGCACACGCAACTAGTGGCGATACCCTCAGTCATCACTAACTTAACTAACAAGGGCTACCACTTAAATCTGGAACTCGTGCATAAATTGAGCGTACACAACCTGGACTTATTACAAACGATGAGAGGGACACTGACAACCTCGATCATGACGGAAGTCGCTGCAATCTCAGTAGCGGTGATCTTGATCGTCATCGTGTGGAAAGGAACTAAGAAAAGACATATGCCGTCATCAAAAACTGATGAGACCACCACCCAGGTTACGCAAGTAGAATCGACCACCCCAATTGACCAGAAGACTAATTGATCTACGGGACGCAGATACTTAGAGGGGGAGGAGTTAACACCGGTGACCATAGAACCCCCTTTTTCCCCCTTACCCCGCTCAAATACCCAACGACAACGCAACAACAACCCAGCAACAACACAGCAACTCTCCCGCCGCTCTTGCCCTTCAACTTCCACCGTCGTCAAAGTCAGCGACCCGGGTCGGATTGCCATCGCGACTCCAACTCTTAGTGAACGGTCAGCTATTGCAACATAGTTGCAATTCTGCTGACACGCTCAAAGCTAAGAATGCGGAGTTGACACCGGAAACCGATCCGCGGATTCAGCAGCAACAACGCGCTGACGCCGTGGACGTCGTAGCCGCTGCCGCTACTGCTCTGCCGCTGCGACGCCAACGTCACGGGAGAATACGGTGACAAGGGCCGCAGAGCTATAAGTAAAGAACAGTGGCAATTTGGCATCAAGTAGAAGGAGTTGAGCGTTTATAATCGAATTATCATTTAAATAAAATCTTGTAACTATTTGTCGAAGAATATGTTTTATTATTTGTTGAGAAATCCCTTGTAAGTATGTGACGAGGAGCGTCCGCCTCTAGGAAATGGTCCTAGTGGCGACCCGCTACCTTAACTTATATATATATATATATATATATATATATATATATACATATATATATATATATATATATACATATATACACGATATATACATGATATATAAATTAAATATAATTTGTAATAATGAAACAATATTATACTAATAACTACATAATAATATTACGTTATTTCTTTTAAAAGGGAGGCGTAGCATGTTACATGCCAGATAAGCACATGCTCACCGGATTGTAATGTATACAATATGTAAAGTGGTCAGATGCTCAAACTCAAAGATAGAGTATCAAGCGTACATAAATAGTGACACTTTGTCGCTTCGTTTACATAACATAACCGCCGCTAATTGCCGTAACATGATCAGCCACTTATACATACATATGTGGACTGGTCCGTAGCGTGCATGAGATCTGCAGCGTTTGCAGTTAGGCCGTTCGGTACTAAGCGCATTCCAATGTATATGCCTTCTGCATGAACATATACTAGCATATTCACAAATACATATGGCATGCTATATACTCCCGCTGCTTTGAGCGACAGAACTCCAAACCTTTTATGTACATTAGGCTAAAGCGATATGAAATAAATAAAGAGCATTCATTATGATTCTAAATCTGAACCTGAACTAAACGTATTTCTTTTATTTTCTACAATATGCACTAGGTGCCTTCATGGACATCTCAGGAGCATTTAATAATGTCAGCACTAAGGTCATAATCGATTAGCTTACAATGCTCACCCAACTATCACCAACAGGATAAGAAACATGAGCTGCAGGAGAGTTGAGTCAGAATGGGGTGTTGCAACCACAACCAAAATCGGAAACAGAGGTACTTCACAAGGAGAAGTCCTTTCACCCCTTCTGTGGAACCTAGTCGTTGACAACCTTATTAAGAGATTTGATAGAGGAGCCCCTAAGATAACTGCCTATGCGGACGACATAGGTATAATTATAACTGGAGTATGCCCATCGACTCTCAGCTCTCGGACTCGGACCCTCAGGGAAATATGTAAATGGGCGGAGAACGGCGGACTACATATCAATGGAGAAAAGAAGTATAAGGTGCCGTACTGGACCCCCGACATTAAATGGCAAACAACTCAAGCCCAGCACCCGCATTAAGTGCCACGGAATAGTGTTGGACAGCAAACTGTCATGGACAGGCACTGGAGATCCTGACGAGGTTACCTCCCTTGGATCTACAAACAAAACTAGTAGCAGCAAAGTCAGCCCAGCGCCTTACAGCACTGAGAATCATGGCGCTACGTGGTTATGGGCACAGCTCTATAGGGAGAAGCATGACAACATGCTTTCACTATATTAAACCAGAAAATCGACTTGAAATCCATATAAAGGCACACCTCGGGCCTGATGATTGGAAAAACTGTCTCAACAAGAATAACGAACTCAACTGTAGCATGTTTTGGAATAACATATTAACAACAATACAAACATATTGTAGCAATTAGTTACAATATTTATGTGCGCAACATTCAAGTGCATTTGCCTCTTAAGTAACATGACCACCCATGAGTGCATGGTGCTGGACAATTGCTGGGTCGGCAAATATAACACGCGCGGCCGCTTTGGCCCAATATGCAATATGATACATCCTCACTCTACCGCTGCGACGGTATATAAACATACATACTTTTATGTAAACACTTATACATTTATACATAAGTATGTTTATACATAAGCATACCGCTCCTCTGCCTGCATGACTAGCAGCGCAGCTACGCGGTCTTAGCTATAGTCGACAATTGTTATAGAATTAAGAATTCATTCAATAAACTGAGCTCAAACCAAAAAGAACTATTTGTGTCTTTTAATATATCTTCGAACCTACTACATGGCGACCGTGACAGGACTCACCAAACAATAGGCGTGACCAAAAAGGAGTGAGCAGACCAAATCACAAAAGGAAAATTCAGCTACAATAGAGGAATAAAGGAAGGAAAATAACATACTACAATCACAGTAAGTAGAGTGATGGGAAAAAAATCTGGTGTGGTCAAAAAGTTAAAAGCCAGAAAGGCGCAGATATTGAGGCTACTAAATAGCCCACAGACTAATTGGAATACCTCGGTGGAATTACACGCCGAGGTAGAGTTTATAAAAACCCAATTAGAAGAAAGAGAAAATAAAACCGCAACAACCAGAATCCCATACTCTACGATTCAAAACGTGGCAAAACCAAAAGTAAAAATAAGTCCACAAACTGTGAAGGAACTACCGAAATTAAAGAAGGTCTGCCCAAACGACTGCGAGGGCCCATTACACTCAGCATACTGCGAGTATACATGAAGACATTGCTACGGGACTCCAAAGGAAAAGCCAGTCCCCAAGCGAAGGAAGTGAAAAGAAAAATAAAACAAAGAATCAACAAATCTGGTGCGATGACCGGCACCGGAACCGCCTGAGCTCAGACGCCCCGGACATCAGCAGCTGAGACTACAAGCGTGAAAAGCAGGCCGCTTTTTACGCCATCGATGGAGCATCAGCGTGCCAACTGGCGACGACCAGCTGATGCTAGAGGCTAGCCGAAAACATCAAAAATATAAATGAACAAATTATGCGCTGCGTCGCACATTTTTTTTTTTTTGAGTGTACTACGATGCACATTTTTTTTTAATAGAATTAAAATAATCAATGTACAATTGTGCGGCATTAAAAGCTGTCCAATTAGAGTGTGGCCTGAAAACCATACGGAAAAATAGGCAGGGATATATGTAAAAAAAAAAAAAGAAGAGCCTTCAGCTAAAAAAAATTTTTATTAAATTACTACTCTACTAAACTACACAAAAAAAAAAAAAAAAAAAAAAAAAAAAAAAAAAATTAAAAACAAATGAAATAAATATTTATTCCAAACCTTTTCTTTAAATGGAATGTTTGATAACAAAATAAGCAAGTTTGATGATACATTTGATATACCCAATATGGGGTTAATAGATACTAAAACAGTGGACTCCACTGCAAATGTAATTAACAAAATAGAGTCATCAAATGTAGATTTAAAACCAACAAATGCATTTTTATTAATAATTGTGGTAATAATGAGCGCATATGTGTTATACAAAGCATATAAATTACACAATAAATGTGTAACAAAGAGAGCCCTAAGCCATGCTAATGATCTTGATAAGATCTAAATAACATATGCATCAATTATTGTAACAGTGCATTTGAAACAAAAAAAAAAAAAAATCACTTTCCAAATTTACTAAATAAAAAAAAAAATAATATTTTTAAAGCAGACATAGAAACTATTAATGTAGGAGAATCAGATGAGGAGGTCTAAGTGACAGATAAAAAAAAAAAACACAAAAATAAACTTTTAAGCATGGAATGGGAAGAATTACTTCTTCATATCCAAAATATTAAAGAATATTTCAAAAAATCATATAAATGCGTTACACAAAATAGAAACATCCAAAAGGAAACAATAAACAAGCACGCATAAATTCTAGTTGATTCTTTCAACGAAACAAGAAATTTAGTGCATGTTAATAGAGAGAGCATAGGTAAAGCAAATTGGTCAAAGATTTCCAATCTACTGATCAAGTTACGAGCAAACCTAATCTATATAAAGACAAAATACAATCTCGATATATTCGTACCTACCGTACTTAATTCACCCCTGAGCATAGACACCTGTAAAAAGGAAACAGAGCAAGAAGGTGAAGAATCTGAAACAAGCGAGGAAGAAATAGAAGAGAAAGATCTAAACGATCTAACAATTCCTGCGCTATTAACATTACCTGATATAGAAGCGTTGTCTGAACAAGACAACGGATCAGATTCAGACATCAATACAAGTGTAATAAACACAACTGACAGGATGGCAGAATTAAATGCCCGAAGGGCATATATGAAAGATATAAACATAGCCATACCTGAATTTAACGGCACGAAAATGCAACTCAAAAGATTCGTAACAGCTCTGAAGTTGGTAGATATGATGAAAGGCGACTACGAAAATATAGCAGTTGAGGTAATAAAATCAAAAATTATTGGCCCAACGCTATATGAAGTCGAAGGAGAAACTTCAATAGAAGCAATAATACAAAAATTGCAAGGCTTTGTAATTGGTGAAACATCCAAAGTTATAAAAGCCAGGTTGAAGAGTACAACTCAGAAAGGTAAAACCGCTGACGAATTTACTTCGGAGATAGATAACTTACGCAAAATACTTCAATCTGCATATATCGAAGAAGGTATGCCTGCAGCACTTGCTCTTAAGAATAGCACAGACGATGCTATAGAAGCAATGATTGGAAATTGCGAACACAACAGAATTAAAAATATACTTGACTCTGGTAACTTCAAAACCATGGACGAAGCTATAGCAAAGTACTTACAAAAAAGTACTGAGATAGCAGGTAATCCAAATACGGTTCTATTTGCTCAAAGAAACCGTGGTAATTACAATAACAAATATAATTATCGTGGTAGAGGCAATGGTCGTGGTTATTACAACAACTATAACAATAACAATAACGGCCAAAATTCCCAACAAAACAGAAACAATAGTTACAGAGGAAACAATAGAGGTTACAACAGGAATAATAGAGGTAACCGAGGGAATAACCGACAAAACGGTCATAATAATCTAACAGATGTTTTTGAGAAGTGTAGGCAACATAACCTAAAGTTACATCCTGAAAAATGTTAATTTTTTATGCATGAAGTCACCTTTTTGGGACATAAATGCACAGATAAAGGAATCTTGCCTGATGACACAAAGTATGATGGCATTCAAAATTATCCAGTCCCACATGATGCGGACAGCGCTAGAAGATTCATTGCATTTTGCAACTATTATCGAAGATTTATACAAAACTTCGCGGAATATTCTCGTCACATAACAAACTTATGTAAGAAAAATGTAAAATTCGAATGGACAAGCGATTGTCAAAATGCGTTCGAGCATTTGAAATCAGCATTAATGAACCCAACTCTATTACAGTACCCAGATTTTAGCAAAGAATTTTGCATAATCACCGACGCAAGTAAATATGCATGTGGAGCAGTCCTAACGCAAAATAAAAATGGACTACAGCTTCCAGTAGCATACGCGTCTAGATCTTTCACAAAAGGTGAGAGTAATAAGAGTACAACTGAACAAGAGTTAGCAGCGATTCACTGGGCGGGCAATCACGCACTTCAGACCATACATTTATGGTAGACATGTTACTGTCAAAACAGATCACAGAGCATTAACTTATTTGTTTTCAATGACAAATCCAAGTTCCAAGCTTACTAGAATGCGACTTGAACTCGAGGAATATAATTTTACAGTAGAGTATCTAAAGGGAAAAGATAATTTCGTAGCCGACGCGCTATCAAGAATAACAATACAGGACTTACAAAATATACAAACTAGAAACAAAATTCTGAGAGTCACTACCAGAAATCAAAGTAAACAGTCAAATTCCTGCGCAGGAAAAGAAAATAATATAAAAGAGTTGCAAAAGCAATCTCTTAATGCTTCTAAGCCCAACGTATATGACGTCATTGTAAATGACGAACTACGAAAAGTAATGACCTTGCGAATAACTGATTCTTTAACCACATTCAAACATGGCAAGAAAGTTATAGCAAGAATTGACATTTGCGATATGTAACCAATGGAATTCTTGACTTAGGTAAATTTTTTCAAAGGCTCGAAAAAGAAGCCGGTATACTCAACATCAGTAAAGTCAAAGTGGCACCGAGCGAAAAGATCTTTGAGACTATTTCAATAGAATCTTTCAAAAATATGGGCAATAAAATATAAAAACTTTTAAGAGTAGCGCTACTCAAGCCGGTGACCCTATTATCAAATAATGATAAAGAAAAAGAAGCAATACTGTTTACGTTCCACGATGACCCCATACAAGGAGGTCATACTGGAATATTGAGAACTATGGCCAAAATAAAAAGGCATTATTATTGGAAAAATATGACACGAGATATATCTCAATATATAAAAAAATGTAATAAGTGTCAAAAAGCAAAGATAACAAAGCATACAAAAACCCCGTTAATCATAACTGAAACGCCACAACAGGCTTTCGATAGGGTTATTGTGGATACGATCGGTCCACTCCCAACATCAGAACACGGAAATGAATACGCAGTAACTTTAATCTGCGACTTAACAAAATACCTTGTAATAATACCAATTAAAGACAAAAGTGCAAAAACAGTAGCGAAAGCTATATTTGAAGATTTTATTCTGCGGTACGGTCCAATGAAGACGTTCATTACGGACATGGGAACAGAATATAGAAACTCAATAATTGAAGATTTATGCAAAAACTTGCAAATAAAAAAGATAACTTCAACTGCACATCATCACCAGACTGTAGGCACTGTGGAGCGAAGCCACCGAACACTTAATGAATTTTTACGATCATACATTTCAGTTGACAAAACTGACTGGGATGTATGGATAAGATACTTCGAATATTGCTTTAATACAACACCCTCTATGGCACATGATTATTGTCCATATGAGTTGGTATTCGGTAAAACTTCAAATTTACCACAACAATTTAATAGTATTGATAAGATAAATCCACTATATAACATAGAAGATTATGCTAAGGAATCTAAATTTAGATTAGAACAGGCTTATAAAAGAGCAAGAATTATGTTAGAACAGCACAAAGCGAAGAATAAGGAAATATATGATAGAAAGGTAAAAAATATTGAATTAGAAATAGGAGATAAGGTTTTATTACGTAATGATACGGGTCATAAGCTAGAATCTAAGTATTTAGGTCCATACATCATAGAAGAAATAAAAGATAGGGATAACATTTTAATTAAAGATACAAAGAATAAGAAACAATTAGTACATAAAGATAGGTTAAAAATCTTAACCAATTAATATATATATATAAAAAATAATAATAACAATAAAACAAAAGAAATAAATTGAAACAAATAAATTACCAACATTTAATGACACTATACATATACAAATATAATTTTACCACATGTATCATTAAACAAACACTCGAACATAAAAAAAAAAAAAAATTAAAAAAAAAGAAACAATAATAAGTAAATAAATTTCTATATAAAAAAAAAAAAAAAAATTAGAAAATAACTCCATATAATTACGTTATTTTTTTAAAGAGGGGGGATGTAGCATGTTTTGGAATAACATATTAACAACAATACAAACATATTGTAGCTATTAGTTACAATATTTATGTGCGCAACATTCAAGTGCATTTGCCTCTTAAGTAACATGACCACCCATGAGTGCATGGTGCTGGACAATTGCTGGGTCGGCAAATATAACACGCGCGGCCGCTTTGGCCCAATATGCAATATGATACATCCTCACTCTACCGCTGCGACGGTATATAAACATACATACTTTTATGTAAACACTTATACATTTATACATAAGTATGTTTATACATAAGCATACCGCTCCTCTGCCTGCATGACTAGCAGCGCAGCTACGCGGTCTTAGCTATAGTCGACAATTGTTATAGAATTAAGAATTCATTCAATAAACTGAGCTCAAACCAAAAAGAACTATTTGTGTCTCTTAATATATCTTCGAACCTACTACACATCATCTACACAGACGGCTCTAAAATGGCGGGAGCAGTAGGAGCCGCTGTCTACTGTGAAAACCCCAGCTTAAAACTCACATTTAAGCTAACAGATTACTGTAGCATCTTCCAAGCAGAAGTTTTTGCGATTGGAAAAGCAGCAGAGACCGCAAAAAAAACCTCAACAACAGTTTTCATTCCGTCAACATCTTGGTAGATAGTCAGGCAGCAATTAAGTCCATAATGTCGTCTACTCTCAGCTCCCGGTCCGTCAGGGTGAGCAGTGAAGCACTAGATGAACTATATACGCCGAAGTCAGTACACATCTACTTGGTTCCCAGCCACCAAGGTTCCCAGCTAACAGGACAGAACAAGTAGCCATCTCCCTAAGATTATTACACAGTAATCTTGAGAGAAGCACCGACGACCAAATCAGCCGAAGATGGCGAAACACCCACACATGCAAAATAACCGAGATCATGTGTAAAAATACTAAATCTCGTCTTGCGCAATACATTCTGCACCTCTCCAGGAAAGACTGAGGAATGCTGGTCGGGATACGCACAGGTCACTGCATAGCGTCTGCACATGCAACCAAGCTGGAAATAACCAACAGCATTAATTGCAGGAAATGCAATGACCCAGACTATATAGAGACGCTGGAACATCTTTTATGCTACTGTCAAGCCTTAGAGCGTACGAGGTGCTAAGGTTACCCAACACTCCCCTCACTGATGGACGCCTCTAACATACCCGAAAGTAATCTGCTAGTGTTCACGACGCGCGCACAGATTCTACAAGACTTCAGGACGCGATATTCCTCCAAAACCTGTTGACTAAGGGCCATAACTGGCCTATCCTCTATCCCTCGAGGATATCTGGCTACACCTAACCTAACCTAATAATTTATTCGACATTTGTGTTCCTTCTTGTGTTCCAAGTATGTCTAAAAAACATGTTTGGTTCACACGTGAACTAACACGGTTAAAAAACGTAAAATCTAAGTTATATAAGAAGTTCAGGGAATCTGGCTCTTCCCTTGATTTATCTCGATATATCACTGCTCGATCTAACTTCTCTGCATTGCACAGCCTGTGTTATAGGAATTAGAAGCTGTGGCCAGCGATATAATCCTAAACTTTAATATAAATTCGTTAATGTGAAGCGCAAATCATCAACACTTCCATCCTCGATGGTCTTTGAAAATAAGACTGATTTTTTTTTAATCAACACATTGTATTCATCAAAATAATATTCATTTGCCTTATCCCTATCGTATAAACGCTTCTAATTGTAATTTTAGGCCATCAATCACTAAAAAATCCTTTGTGATTGATTTAAAGGCTATTAAACCTGTTTTTCCCCTGGGTCCGGATGGAGTCCGTGCTCAGAAACTGTGCTGATGGCCTTTTGAATGGACTGTATACCTTATTGAATTGTCTGTGGAGTCGTGCTCCTTTCCTGATATTTGGAAAACATCTTTTATTGTGCCCCTTCATAAAAAGGGTAGCAAATCTAACACTTGTAACATGTAACTCTAAGTTGTCAGCAATTTCAAAAACTATTAAAAAATTAATAACTTTTTAACTGCAACATCTTTGTAGATCTATTGTTTCACCAGCATGGGTTTGTGAAATATAGATCTACTACCACTAACATGTTAGAATTTACTTCAACTGTTATACAGTGGTTTCAGAACAAATTGCAAACTGATGTCATTTACACTGATTTTAGCAAGTCTATTTATGCTGTTAATCATTCTTTCTTACTACACAAACGTAATTTGCTTGAATTCCCAGATAAATTAATTCTTTGGATTGCGAACTATTTATCTTCTACAACTCAAAAAGTTAATTTTAATGGCTCGTTATCTAAGTTACCTCTGGTGTTCCTCAAGGAAGCCATCTTGAGGCATTACTTTTTTCGTTATTTATCAATGATTTGCCTTCAGTCATATCTAATTCCAGAGTTTAGACTATGCCGATGATGTAAAACTCTGTTTGTCACGAATTACCTCTTACCTGAGTAATTGGCTACAAAGTGATCTCGACAACTTCAAAAGTTGGTGTAAAATTAACTTGCTACTTCTTAACTTCAGTAAATGTAACGTAATGTCCTTTAGTAGGGAAACGCCTATCCTTAACATCTACTCTTTTAATGGCGAACCTCTTCAAAGAATAGAGTCGGATAATGATTTGGGTATCCCTTTCGATCCTAAACTAAAATTTGATAATCACATCTTTTCTGCTGCTATTCGTGCTTTTGGTATCCTGGGATTCATAAAGCGGTGGTCCAAGAAATTTGATGATTCCTACCTAACAAAAACTCTTTATACCTCACTTGTACGCCCTATTCTTGAATATGGATCGTGTGTCTGGTCTCCCCAAAACATAATACATCAGGAAAGAATAGAGACTGTACAAAAACAATTTTTTTTTTCGCCCTTAGGGGCCATGGCTGAAACACTCATATTCTACATAATATTATTTTCCTTTCTTTTTTGTTTCTTTGTTTTGTGCCTTATTATCGCGAATCGAAACCGCGTATATCGTTTTCCGAGTTCGTTAGCGTTGATCGCCTCGTTGCTAATATTTTATTATTACATTTTGGTCTGATTAGTGTCGGACCACCGTTTTCCTTTTTTTTTTTTTAAATACTTTTAATTTTGCAATACCTCCCCAGTTAATTTAATTTAATTTAAATTTTAATATAACTTCTCATTTTATATATATGAAAACTTTTTATATTTTAAATTTGAATGTTAATATATTTTTCTTTTTGTGTCGAATGTTAATAGTCTGACAACAAATAAATAAATAATCGAATTTACATCTTGTTGTCTGTATGCACATACATACAAATTCGTTTAACATCACATGTATGCACATACATAAGTATGTAAGTATATATGTATTTTGGTAGCACGGTCAGCGTCTGCGGGCAGCGCTTATATATTTGTATGTTCCCGTCTCGCTTGCTCACATGCACTTACTTAGTTGGATTTTTATACAACTTGAAATTGAAAATTTTGTTTTTTGTAAAAAAAAAGGGGCGTGTCAGCCCAAAAGTTTTAATGACAATGCATTTGTGCTGTCTCTAGAAACCTGCGTACCCAAGACAGAATCATCCGTAAAAGTAATATAAAAAGTTCATAATCTCCTGCAAAATGATACTCATCTTCCTCCTCCTAATCCTACCCTCACTCACATATGGATTAGTCGAAGTAACTAATTACACCGATGGTCAAAACTTGAACGACTTACAAGGGAAAATACAGACGTCAAATACTAAAATTGCTCACCACATTAATCTAGATTATTTTCAAAACTCATTTCAATTATAACGACTTCCGAACCAACGCCGAACGAACTAGCCTTTACAACACCGTTCAACACAAAATAATACAAATGCGCAATAACTTCATCATTTAACAAAAGAAAAACTCGAGCAATTAATTGAAATGATTGAACAGAGTTTCAACAGTTTAAGGGCTTATACGCAGTTAACATTCATACAAAATTTTTGGTTTAAAAAATACTAAGAGCCCTTTAGAATAAGGTGCAATAGGTATTATAAGATTTGATCATTTACCAGAGGGCTTTCCCATGTGTTCCTATTAGGATGACAAAATTTTAAATGCGTTTTTCTCGACACACGATGTTGGTGGACACAATAACTCAAAAATGTTATGATAGATTAGTGCAAAATTTTAAAACAACCATCTTAAATTTATTATCTATGATTTAATCGTTCCTTTTTTCGATCCGATGCTTATTGTCCATTTTATGAACAATTTAAGGCCAAAAACATTGTTTAAAAATCGATATTTTGCTTTTGAGAAGCTGCCATTTTGTAAAAATTCAATATTTTTACAAACCGAACGATTAACAATTCAATTTGTTTACGATGTTTTTGATTTTTTGACTTTAGATAACCCCATCTCAAGATATGAAAGATATGAAGTTGAAATTTGTAAAAAAAAAAATGGGTTTATTTTTTTTTAAGAATGGATTTATAACAACAAATTTATAAAGCAAATTCATAAATCTCTTAAGGATAAATCTTTGAAAACACGTCTTATTTCGACCTCATAACTGTGTAAAAGCCCTTAAAGCCCTTCTTTAATCGTGAGCATCACGGAAGAACATTTTCCCCTTACAAGTGGCCACTAGCTCGAGTGATCGAAACCATTTTTGGCGCTGATGGTATAATTTGAAATTATTCTGTGGAAGATTCTGTGCTTTCAACGGGGGTGTGGGGGGGTGGATGTTTGGGCCAGCAGCTAATATCCAAAGTGTCAACTTAAATCTTCAATAACATAAATTTTTTTATGTTATATAACATATATATAACAGCGCTTTCTTTACAATTAAAAGTCTAACATAACTTCTCTATGTTAGCTCTTATGGGTCAAGCTCTTGTTGTTTAAAAGATCCAAATGTTCATTCGGACAGACGGACTCGGCTGTCCATTAAAACCCACGAAAATTACACTTCAAAAAGATAATGGTAATTATAATGTAACGCTAATCGTTCTGCCCAAAAGTCACAATCAAGTTTGGTGCGCTTACGAAAGACCATATACCTTGGAGTAAATAGAACAATTTACCTGTCGACGATTTTCTCTGGTGCCTGCCGTTTTACTAAACGGCGGGGGCAGAAATTAATAGCGAACGTACTTAATTAAGCAAGAACAATACCTACTCGTCCGTCATATACAAAACATCTTAGAAATTATTAACCTGCTGAAGTACTATGCGGATACACTAATAAAACACCATACCAATTACAACCTACAGGGTGGGCCATTTAAAGTGTAAGGATTTGTTTTTGCAATAGCAAAGTAAAAAGTGGAATTTAAAAATAAAAATTTTTTTTAATTTATTTATTTAGGTCCAAGGAGATTTGTTCTAACTTCTTTTTGAATATGATATTTCGTAAATGACCGCCTCTGGCCTTAACCGCAAAATGGGCTCTTTTTTCGGCATTTCGCATCACTTTGCCCAATGTTTCGGCCGATATGGCAGCAATTTCTTGTCGGAGATTGTCTTTCAGCGCAGCCAGGGTCCTTGGTTTACCAGTTTATACCTTGGATTTTAAATATCCCCATAAAAAAAGTGAGGAGGCGTCAAATCAGGTGATCTCGGTGGCCAGTCATAATCGCCGTTTTTTGATATTAATCTTCCAGGGAACATTTCGTCCAATAAATTGGTCGTGGCATGCGCTGTATGGCATATAGCGCCGTCCTGTTGGAACCATTAATTATCGAATTCAGTCAATAAAAAATCGGTACGAGCGATGCCTAACTCTTTCGAACGATGCCGACCTAATATCGATGGAGTCTCTGCAACACTGGCACGAAAGGCATCAGTATTCTCGTCGGAACGTCTTGGTCGTTGTCTGGACAGATGACTGGCATTACCAACACTACCAGACGATATATTTTTGGCATATAATCGACGTACAGTCTTGTCTCCAGGCGATGTTTTAACTTTATAGCTGAACAATTTCAGCACGTTGTTTAAGTTTGTGTTGTTCCATGGTTAAAATTGTACTGAAATGACGCTTCCAACGCGGTATGACATTTGTTAATCTGGCATCTCTGTCAAAAGTTATAGGGTTGTCAGATGCTTCCACTTTCAATGGCCCACCCTGTATAAGCGCTATAGCATACTGCTTTCAACGAATAAATCTGCCGAACATATCAGCTGATACGAAGTGATCTACTGTGTTTTTCACTTCATTCAAGGAAGAATTCTGACGCCAAGATTTAACTGCCATTAAATATTTTACTTTTGATGAAACCATTTGGATGTTATATACAAATATTAGCAAAACCCACTTTCCCCTCGCAATTTTTTACAAGAAAAAATGCTAGTTTCTTTACAATACCCGTACATAACTTTTAAGTAATTCTACCTACAAAAGTTATGGATATAGGTTAAACTTGGTATACATAGTATATTAAACAACATAGTTTTGTACACTTAAAGATGATTTTCCTTTCTTATACCCTTGCAAAGGGTATATTATTTTTGTCACGATGTTTGTAACGCATTGAAGGAGTCGTTTCTGACCCCATAAAGTATATATATTCTTGATCAGCATCAACAGACGAGTCGATATAGCCATGTCCGTCTCTCCGTCGGTTTGAAGCTATCGTAATGAAACTTGGTACACTTGCGTATTCTTTCTGCACGCAGTTCATATGTTAAAATCGACCAGATCGGATCATTATATCATATTTGGTTAATTTGGTTAAAATCGATCAAAAGACATTGCAAATTTTCTTACTAAGTATTTCAACCGATTGATCCCATGCCAGCTTTATGATATGGCAGTCCGATTTGAATGAAATTTGGTCACCACATTGGGAATGATAACAAATGCATATTGCGTGAATTTGGATTAAATCGGTCAATAGTCATTGAACATTTTTAGACCCAGTACTCTTAAAAAGAGTATAGGGGTCTATTAGGTTTGTCAGAAGCCAAATGTGCGTAACAGGCAGAAGGAAGCTTTTCCGACCCTATAAAGTATATATATTCTTGATCTGCATCAACAGCCGAGTCGATATAGCAATGTCCGTCTGTCTGTCTGTCCGTCCGTCTGTATGAACACCTGGATCTTTTAAACTATAAGATCTAGAGACACCAAATTTTTTAATGAAAGTCCGTCTATGATGTACGCAGATCGAGTTTATTTCAAATCGGCGCCACGCCCCCTACCGCCCCCGCAATAAGCAAAAAACTAGACACACCTCGGAAAAAATTTATGTTTTCTGCGAATATCTTTGTAACTATAGCACTTAGGAACACCAATTCTGGTACGCAGGTTCCTAGAGACAACACAAATGCAACGTCATTCAAAATTTTGGTCTGCCACGCCCCCTCTTCCCACAAGAACTAAGCAAATTTTTCAAACTTACATGCCGTTTTTAAAGCATTTGGTAATATAGTACGGTATTGTAGTTGAAAATTTGTTTAAAGACAAATTATATCAAACTAACCTGAAAGTTGCATAAAAATCCAACTATGAACAACTGAGCAATTAGACAACAAAGTAGCTCATCAAGCGCGTAATGAATGTAGTGGTGCAACTAGTAGGGCAGCATGATATGGAACTTGCGTCAGTAAGCGCGGGATCAAATCCCATCAGTGACTGATTTAAAATTTTTTTTAAAATTTAATTTTAAAACTTAAATTTTATTCAAATATTAATTTCGAATACAAGGAGAGTACGGGGTCTTTTACAGTCGGCGCGCTCGACTGTAGTCTTTCTTACTTGTTATACTATGCATTTTCCATTCCATTGGTCCATTCTGGATGAAAAAAAAAAGTTTTTTTTTATCTGAACAATCGGTTAAAAATGCTTAGCATGAAAATTTTCAGTGAATCTTGAACGATTTTAACCAAATTCTCGAAATGTGCATTTTTTACCATTTTCCATCTGATGTCCAATTTTCATCCAGAATGGACCAATGGAATGGAAAATGCATAGTATAAAAATGTTCAATGACTATTGAGCGATTTAATCCAAATTCACGCAATATGCATTTGTTATCATTCCCAATGTGGTGACCAAATTTCAATCAAATCGGACTGCCATATCATAAAGCTGCCATGGGATCAATCGGTTGAAATACTTAGTAAGAAAATTTGCAATGTCTTTTGATCGATTTTAACCAAATTCACACGATATGCATTCATTATCATTCCCTATATGCTTATTCAAATTGAACTACAATGTCATATAGCTACCGTTGGAACAATTAGTGATTAAAATAAAATTAACGCAATACGCGCAATATGCCGAAGATAACTATTTTTTCAAGTTATTTTTAACCTTGCACTAACATACATAGAACGCCATAAATGGGGCGATCTATCTTTTATTTGCGACCAATAACTAATATGGTTTCACTCTAGCCTTTCAGTCTAAGTTTACATAGTTCGCAAATATAACTTACACAAAATATAATTCACAATGTAATTTAATGACTCGGCTGTTTTCGTGCTGATCAAGAATATATAAATTATCACATCCGGTCAGACAAAGTCAACGACTGCAGTTCTGCATGATCACCAAAGTTGCAACAACGTTTAATGTTAACTATGCCAAACTCCACAATACGCCTCCATCATCATTTCATGCACCATTGCTACATTGAAACATTATCCATTCATCATAATCGCTATATAGCTTTATATAAGAACACTTTGTCATTTTGATTTTAGTATGAATTTGACCAATATACGAATAAGATAAAACATTATTTTCGCTGAAATTGTTTCGTGCCGCGATCACAAGCTAGCAAACAGAACTTAATATTAACACATATTCATAAAGGTTCGGGGGAATCTCTTTCTTCTTTCATACATTTTAACGATGACAGTATAACCTTTAGCTTTACTTCCGGTATAATAATTAAAATACTTTGCATGTCTAATTTTAAGCAGTTCAATATGAGGGAGATAAAATCAACTAAGCAAAATAGCTTAGGTAATACATTACAATGATAAATCTTGGATCTATAAATAAATAACAATCAATTTGTGAATACAAATCTAAATTAAATAACAATTTACTATTCAAATTGATATGTTTTAAACTTACTGAATTCATTGCTGACAGCCTGTGACATAGCTTCGCTTAGAAGATTATATGGACTTCTATGATGGAGTTGCACAAAATGTTGAGAATTTTTTTCACTATTTGCATTGGGTTGTAACGTTACTTCTAAAGGTGCGGCAGAAACATGTTCTGGTGAAGTGGAAATTGTCATTTTATTTTCCTGTTCTTGATAGTATAAGTTAGGATGACTTAAGCTTGTTTCTTTTTCTGCTGTATTTGGGGTTCCACTGACAATGGTAACCATGCTGTCCGTACAGTAAAACACAGAAAACAACAGAGAGAACATCCATATTGAAATCATTTTAAGCATCTTTCTTTCTCTCTTAAGATTTAAGTTTATTTTTTCTTTATGGTATTGTATTATAAAACGGTTGGTCTCCTAGAAACAAAAAGAACAAATATGCTTAATTAATTTAATTGAATACAAAATCAACCATAACAATTAAGAAAAGTACATTCGAGCGCGCCCGACCATATAGTACTCTCTGCATTTATTCCCAATTATAATGTTAATATCGGCATCCAGGTATTATAATGGAGAGTACTTTTATTAAAACAAAGCACAATCGAATATAAATATGTACATCTGTTTGTCTGTACTTATACGTTTGACATTACACATGTATATACATATATGTGTGTATGTATGCGATCAAAAATGAATTTTGTTTTTTATACTCTCTGCAAGAGTATATTGGGTTTGTGCAAATGTATGTAACAGGCAGAAGGAGGCGTGGCAGACCCCATAAAGTATATATATTCTTGATCAGCATCACAAGCCGAGTCGATATAGCCATGTCCGTCTGTCTGTCTGTCTGTCTGTCTGTCCGTCCGTATGAACAAACAGATTTCAGAGATGGTAAGAGCTACAAGTTCGAGTTTGGTCTCAATCGACTCGATATTTAGTCAGTCAATACAAGAATCTTTTTTTTTCGATGCCACGCCCCATTCGCCCACAATAAGCAAAAAACTAAACATACCTCGGAGAAAATCTATGTTTTCGGCTAATATCTCAGTAACTATGGTACTTAGGAATAGCAATTTTGGTACACGTGTTCCTAGAGACCGCATAAATGAAATGACATCAAAAGTTTTGGGCTGCCACGCCCCCTTTTTCCGCAAGGAATAAAAGAAAATTTCAAACTTACATGCCGTTTTTAAAGCATTTATTCTTATTGTACAGTGTTGTTATTTATGATTCGTTTAAAGACGTATCATGTCAAACTCTCCAGAAAGTTTCATAAGAATCCGACCATAAACAAGAAAGAAATGAAGCAACAAAGGTTTTATTCGAGAGCAATGAGTGCGAGAGAGACAGCGCTAGTCATGCCGACATATTCATTCACACATATGTATGTGCATACATTTAACGTCAAACGAATTTGTATGTACATACAGACAAACACATGTATGCTCGATTATGCTTAGCTTTTTTTTTTTTGTTTTAACGTGTTCTAATACAAGAACTATCTATTGTAATATCTGGATACCGATTTTAACATTATAATTGGGAATAAAAGCAGAGAGTATTATACGGTCGGGCTCGTTCGACTGTACTTTTCTTACTTGTTTTTTTTAATTATGGTTAGATTGTTATGAATCTTTTAGGATAGTTTGATATAATTAGTCTTCAAACGAATTTTAAATAACAATATTATACGATAAGAAAAAATGCCCTTAAAACGCCCTTGAACCTGTGTACCAAAATTGGTATTCCCAGGTGTCATAGGTAAAGAGATATTCGCTTTAAACGTGTATTTGAGGTATGTCTAGTTTTTTGCTTACTGTGGTCGAATGGTGCGTGGCATCGAAAAAAAAAGATTCTTGTATTGACTGACTAAATATCGAGTCGATAGAGACCAAATTCGAACTTATAGCTCTTACCATCTCTGAAATCTGTTTGTTCATACGGACGGGCAGACGGACATGGCTATATCGACACGGATTGTGACGCTGATCAAGAATATATATACTTTATGGGGTCTGCCACGCCTACTTCTGCCTGTTACATACTTTGTACAAACCCTATATACTCTTGCATAGAGAATACAAATTCTTTAAAACGATTGGGATTTGAGTCCCTGATGCAATGCATGCAAGTTAGAACACTTACATACATTAACTCTGCTTGCATACATACATATGTATGTTCATACATGCATGCGCTCTTATGATTGCATTAGTGCTGATTTCTCCACATACTGAGAGTGATGAGGTCTATTTACGTTTATTAACCACTTTTCTTATGTTCGTTTTTATTACTATTCTGCATGTTCCTGCCAATCTACATATAAGTACAGCATTTCAAAAATATGTATATACATATGTATTTATAAATATATGTATACCTTACGGAGTCAAAGATGATTACTTCAATGAGTCCAGAACTTCGTGACAAATTGTAATTCACTCTTTTACAACATTGGAATCCGTTGACACCGATTTTGTTCTCAGGTTAACACGCATACGTATGTGTATATGTATATACATATGTACATGAATGTTTGTTAAAGATTGCATTATTGTGTTTACATGTGTATGTACATTGATATTAAAGTATGCGCTTGTGAAAATGATTGGTGAATTAAATGCGATTGACAGATATGTAGGCAGATAAAAGGATGGCATACTTACATGCATAAATACATTTGCAATCTGCATAAAAATAACAGTTTTAATTAAACATGCTTTATCCCGAATCTAAAAATATTCAGTATCAAATAAATTTTAAGAAAAATGCAATGTAAGTTAATGTAAAAAAAGTGTACATACATCACATATGCATATATATATATATATATATATATATATATATATATATATATATATATATAAATAATTGTATATATATATGTATATATATATATATATTGCCTCAATATCTATATTAATATATATATAACTAAATACAATTCGAGTTCTATCGTTTAGCTCAATATAAGTTCACAAGAACGGGTCAGGTAATTGAAAAAATGAACTAAAAAAGTTAAAATGAATTGGGATTCTTATTTTCTGAAACCACCATTATCGGTAAAATAATCATATTAAATAGATACATCGTACATTTTAATATAGATCGATGTTAAACAAGTAAGAAAGGCTACAGTCGAGCGCGCCGACTGTAAAAGACCCCGTACTCTTCTTGTATTCGAAATCAATATTTGAATACGACTGTAATTTTAAATTTAAGTTTTAAAATAAAATTTAAAAAAAATTTTTTAATTTTAAATCAAGTCACTGATAGGATTCGCACCCGCGCTTACTGACGCAACTTCCATAACACGCTACAACCCTACTAGTTGCACCACACCATTCATATCGCACATATCCGATTATTTTCATTTTTATATAATAATGTAGTTATATATAAAAAAAAAAAATAAATTTCTGGGTCTGTGGCGGGTTCGAACCGCAGACCATTGGTTTAGAAACAAATACAAAAAGTAATCTCTACCACCTAGGCCACACTCTGTTTGGTAATTGTCGTGACTTTTATAAGTAAACATAGAGTTGTCTTTTGTCTTTCAATCACGCGCACATAAATTATATATTTTAATTAATTTTACAATTTATACGCCAAACGACTAACTGCAACCCTACCATGTTGCACCAGTTAATATTGTATATTTACATTATTGTTTATAATTTTAAAAAGTATATTAAGGGGGTCTTCTAGTCTAGAGGTTTGTCCAAATCGATTCGATAGATTAAGTTTTTAAAAATATGTCCCCAAAAGGATTTTTCGAAATTCGAAATATTTTCGAAGTTACAGCTGTTTTAGTGACGTAGCTGCTATGGAGCATTGAGCGGATGTAAAACTTCAAATGTGTTTTTCTCGAAACCACTTTTTTTGATACCGTCGCCACGATATCTCAAGTTTTAATCGACCGATTTACTTGAAACTTGGCATGAATATTCTTAAAACACACCTCTATGGCATGAACCCATAAAAACTGGACATTTTAATTTTGAACATGTTTAAAAAATTCGAAAAAGTTGAAAAAATAGTGAAAAAACCGAACAAATTTTTTCCAAAACCGCCATTTTATAAAAAAAAATATTTATTTTTTCAGTTTTGTTGGTTCATGCCATAACGGCATTCAATATCTTTAAGAATTTGTAAACTTTTTTTTTCCTGATCACCACAACGGTTGCAATCGTGGCGACGAGGACACTGCCTTTTTTGGTCCTTCTCACTTCAAGAACGCATAACTCAGTGAAAATTAATTTTTTTTTTAAATTAATTTTTATAAACAATTTAAATAATACTTAATACATGATAAAAAAGTGGATGGTAAAAATATCAATAGTTTTTTTTTTACACGCCATCAAAAAACACTCCAAATTCGGCACTCTAGACTAGAAGACCCCCTTAGTATAATTCGCTTTCGCCACAACCCTATCAATTCCACCACGCCCCACATTTGACAGAAACCCGATTATTTCCATTTACATATAATAAAGTACAAAAAAAAAAAAAATTTCTGAATCTAATGCTAATGTAAATATATAAACATAGAGTTATTGCTTTTCTTTTAACCACGTGCATTCACAACGCGCTTCATGGGCTACTTTGTTGTCTAATTGCTCAGTTGTTTATAGTTGGATTTTTATGCAACTTTCAGGTTAGTTTGATATAATTTGTCTTTAAACAAATTTTGAATTACATTACCGTACTATATTAGCAAATGCTTTAAAAACGGCATGTAAGTTTGAAAAATTTGTTTAGTTCTTGTGGGAAAAGGGGGCGTGGCAGACCAAAATTTTGAATGACGTTGTTGTTCCTAAGTGCTATAGTTACAAAGATTTTCGCAGAAAACATAATTTTTTTCCGAGGTGTGTCTAGTTTTTTGCTTATTGCGGGGGCGTTGCGCCGATTTGAATTAAACTTGATTTGCGTACACAAAATGCTTCGCAATCGCTTTTGCTGACTCTTTTCCAGTTTTCCTCGTTTATACACTCAATTTTATTTGATATTTTCCGGCTATTTCCCTTAGAAACATTGTGTGATACACCAGTTGTGTTAAAACATTGTTTTAATAAATTACAAAGCCAATTTTAAACAATTTGGGACTAAAAGCAACAACAATTCCACAGCCAAACTTTCTGTTTACTTATCTCTGCACTTGTTTGTCGCTGTGAAATTGTTCTTGTAATTTTACGCCGTTGCTTGCGCCAACATTTTGTTTGTGTACAATTTATCTCTATCTTCGTGCTCTTCTCATTACTTACGCTCACGACGCGCTCTCCTCTGTTCTAACAAACGTTAAGGTGGGTTTCGTTTGCTGCTTGCTGTGTGAAAATGTTTCACATGAAAAATGTGCATGCCTCAACGGCCGAATTATTGACCTGATTAAGTCTAAGTCAGGTTTAAAGTGGACATGTGAAGCTTGCAGGGATGTCGAAAGAGACATGATGAGCTTCATGAGACAAACTAAGAGAGGCTTTGCGGACCTAAACGGCAGATTTAAAAGTCTGTCCGATAGTTTCGCAGCATTGGATAAGGAGTTAAAGGACTTGAAATTCTTAAACGATTCTCCAAAGCATAAAAAGGCCAATTTTAGATTGTCGATTGGGCTTAATTAACTTTCACTCCCTCCTCACATACCAACTTTGTCCGCACCTTCTCTAATCAATTTTTCATCCCCAGCTCCGAATATAATCGTTAGTAGTGATGACAACTTTATTTTACCCGCAGAAGTTGTCGCTACGAACCCCGAAGCAGTAATTTCAGATTCGTCAATTGTCAATACTGTTGCAGTTGGCGAATCAATTAATGAGTCTGCTGCTGACACTGCTGTTGCCTCTTCGGAAGTAATTACAGTGTCAGATAAAAAGACTCTTATAGGTGTTCCACCAAAAAAACAAATATTTGTTTCCAGGCTTGCCCCTGATACTACATCAGATGATGTCAAGGCCTTCACTCAGGCCAAATCAGAAGCCAACATTACGGTGGAAAAATTTAAGTTCTCATACCATCGAGAAATTTCTTCATTTAAAGTAAGTGTTCCTGCCAAATATTTTAACACTATCTGTTGTAAAGAATTTTGGCCGCATCATTTAATAATAAAAGAGTACACGGCGAAGAAAAGAAATCAGACTCCGGTTTCATTGCCTCCTAATCCTGTCCCGGCCTCTGATGCCGGAATAAACTAGCTTCCTCCCTCCCATTAGCCTATCAAAATGTGAGAGGTATTTGTAGTAAAATTAGTAATCTTTATTTAAATAGTTTATCATTTCCGTTTCATGTCGTGGCCTTTTCTGAAACATGGTTAAGGCCAGATATTCTTAACTCTGAAATTCTTTCCAATAAATTCTCTATCTATAGAAAAGATCGTACACTTCTCAGCGGAGGCGGTGTACTTATTGCCGTCGATGTTAACTTGTCCTCGGAAGACGTTATAATCGATGGCTCTATTGATATTGAATTTGTTGCTGTTAGGTTATTCCTAAATGACATTAGAATTTTCATCACTTGCTCCTATATTCCTCCTTCTTCTGACTATTCCCTTTATTTACTACACTTCTCTGCTATTAAATTAGTATCCTCTAAACTTTCCGATCGTGATTTTCTTGTAGTTCTCGGCGATTTCAATATTGCAGGGACTACATGGATTTCATATCCTGACTCTGCCGTGCTGACCCCTACGACTCAGCATGATTTTCTTGATGAGTTGTTTGGTATTTCATTGTTTCAGATCAATGCTATCTCAAACTCTTTAAAAAGAATGCTTGATCTGATTTTTGTTTTGGATCCATCCCGCTATTCTGTCTCCCGTACCTCACCCTTATCGTATCCTGAAGATCCCTATCATCCGACTTTGGAAGTGTTGATTGATTTACCTGCTCGGGTGAACCGTGCTTGTAGTAAATCTACAAAACGAACTCGTCAGTTTCGGAAAGCCGACTTTAACAAGTTAAATGTACTGTTATCCCAGACTGACTGGTCCCGACTGTTCATGTGTAGTGATATGGATAGTGCAATCACAACTTTTTATAATATTTTAAATTCTTTACTTGATGTCTGTGTTCCGCTTTGTGTTCCAACTAGGTCAAACAAGCCTGTTTTTTTACCCGCGAGTTAACTTTGATTAAAAATAGAAAGTCGCGATTCTATAAAAGATTCAAGGAAACTGGCTCTTCCTTGTATCTCTCTCGCTATCTGATTGCTCGATCTGATTTCTATGCTTTGAACGACCGTTGCTATAAGGAATACCTTGCTAACTGTGGTCAACAGTTCCGAAGGAATCCTAGACGGTTTTATAACTTCGTTTATTCGAAGCGTAAATCATCAACGCTTCCATCTAGTGTAGTCTTTGAAAGACAAACTGCTAACTCAGTGCAGGCTTTCACCGATTTATTTGCCGATTTTTTTCAAACAACTTATAGTATGCACGAGTATAAATCTGATTCACCTTACCCTTATCATTTAATTCCGTTCAATTGTAATTTTACACCGGTCATTACCGAAAGTTCGCTTTTACGTAATTTAAAGAATATTAAACCTGTTTTTTCACCAGGACCAGACGGAGTCCCAGGTTGTGTGCTGAGAAACTGTACAGACGGCCTTTTTAAGCTCCTGTATAAATTATTTTCTTTGTCCGTTGCATCATGTTGTTTCCCTAATGTTGGGCAATCATCTTATATTATTCCTCTTCACAAAAAAGGAAACAAAAGCAATGTCTGCAACTATAGAGGTATTTCCAAGTTGTCTGCTATTCCCAAGGTTTTTGAGAAATTAAAAACTTCTCAATTGCAACATTTCTGTAGATCCATGATTTCACCCTTCCAGCATGGGTTTGTGAAATATAGATACACTATCACTAACCTGTTAGAATTCACATCATTCACACTGCAGGGTTTTGATAAAAAGTTGCGAACTGACGTCATTTACACAGATTTTAGTAAAGCTTTTGACTCCGTTAACCACAACCTCTTAATACATAAACTTAATCTTTTGGGATTTTCCTATAATTTTATTCTTTGGATTTCGAATTACCTAATTTCTAGAATACAACAGGTTTTTTTAAAGATTCATTATCGAAATTTGTTCAGGTTACTTCAGGCGTTCCGCAAGGAAGCCATCTCGGCCCTTTGCTATTTATATTAATTAATGATCTGCCATCTGCAGTCAGTCACTCTCGGGTGCTAATGTATGCCGACGACGTTAAACTTTGCGTCTCGGCTAATGAGTCTCTTCTTGGAACCAGATTACAATCTGATCTTTACTGCTTTTAAACCTGGTGTCAGGCCAATTTATTAAATCTTATCTATAGTAAGTGTAACGAAATGTCCTTCAGAAGGCGAATCCCCTTTTTTAACGATTGCATTCTGAATGGCAATTCTTTTGGGAGGGATGTGGCTGCATTGTCTGCAGGGTTCCGAGCGCTAACAAGCACGTTGCTTGGTGTTGCTGGGCCACTTGAAAGTACTGTCTCGTTAGTACATCAACGTCCATAAATATCATAGACGGACTTTCATTAAAAAATTTGGTGTCTCTAGCTCTTGTAGTTTAAAAGATCCAGGTGTTCATACAGACGGACGGACAGACAGACAGACGGACAGACGGACATTGCTATATCGACTCGGCTGTTGATGCTGATCAAGAATATATATACTACCCTCATCACACCTCGAGGGCTATTTAGATACAAGCGTCTAATGTTTGAAATAAATGCAGTGCCGGAAATCTTTCAACGACGGATGGAGAAACTCTTAGCACTCTTGGAACTAGCAAAGAAGAACACGATAAAGCACTTGAGCAAGTTTAAAACGTAAACAAAGATAATAATGGGTTCCTTAACAACGAGAAATGTATTTGGAAAACAAATACAATTAAACTTTTGGGAGATAAAGGAATTGAAGTAGATCATGATAAAATTGAATCAATTGCAATATTTCGGGCACCCAAAAATAAATAAAAGACGCGTAGTTTCCTCGGATAATTTATTTGGGGAAATTTATCGCAGGCATAGCTAACCAAACAGAACCTTTACGTGAGCTAAAAAAGAAGGATCGTTTTTTTTGGGGACCAGCAGAGGAAAGTGGGTTCTAAAAGTTGAAGGCAGCTTTAATCAGGATTCCAAGACTCTTATACTTCGACCCAATAAAAATAAAACGACCAAAAATAAAACGAGACTAACTTCTGATGCTAATCCGGCCGCGTTAGGTGCAGTACTGCTACAATTTAACAATGATGGCGATCCAAATATAATTGCATTTGCCAGAAAAAGTTTGACCGATGTAGAAAGAGAAACACACAAACGAAAGGAAAGTTTAGCTTTGGTTTGAGCAGTAGAGAAATACTTAATAGAACTAGAGTTTGAATTAGTGACTGACCATAAACCGCTGGAAGCCATTTTCAAACCAACAGCATAGCAAAGAAATTTGAAAAGGGTTGTTTTGATTGTAGCCTGGTATCTCAAGCTACGAGTTCACCGCCAATGAAAAGCAGCGAATTACTGAGCGGGCCATGGATTTCGATCGCCACAGATCTATTAGGGCCACTACCCAACAATGAATATATTTTTGTTTTAATAGACTATTATTCAAGATACATGGAATTTAAATTCCTTTGTTCTATCATATCAGAATCACTTATTGGGGCGTGTGGAAAGATTTTCAGTAGACTGGATTTTCCGAAAGAGTTACGAAACGATAATGGCCGACAATATGTAAGTGTTGAATTCAGTAATTACTGTAAATCGTGCGGCATCGCACAAATCCCCGCCTTACTGGCCGCAGGCTAACGGTGAGGTTGAAAATATGGACAGGGCTTTAGTAAAGCGTTTGAAGATAGCTCATCAAAACAAGAAGAATCTCAAGGATGAAATTCAAGCATTCACCTTGATGTATAATGTAACTCCTCATGAGACCACAGGCACGGCTCAAACAATGCTTATGTTCAATCGAGTCATTCGGGATAAGATTCCAGGGATACAAGATTTAGTGGAAGAGTTAACGAAGTCAGCGGAAAGGGATAATGACTGTATCAATAAACAAAAAGGAAAGGAAACCGCTAATAAACGAAAAGTAGCTAAGGAAGTAGATATCAGTGTAGGAGACAGAGTTGTTCTCAAGAATGTAGTTTTACCTCATAAACTAACACCGAACTTTGACACCACAGAATATGAAGTTTTGAAAAGAGAAGGGAATATAGTACAAGTTGGTGCGGGTGGCAAAAAAAAAAATATATATATGTAAGTTAACAAATAAGTATCAGGCCATTGTCGGTAATCTGATATCTTGCACATGCCGCAAGATCAGCATTATCGCTAAAGCCAAGTCGGCTTGCCGGCTGCTATTTTGTATCTTTTAAGTTAATATATTTTGTAGCTTTAGTTTCTTTGTATCTTTGTAATAATTTTGCTTCGCTTGCTCAGCTGACTGGCGGCACCAAGGCAGTTCAGTTTAAGACATTTATAAATAGAGTCATACTTGCTCCGGCGTTCAGCCGTAAATTATTATTTGTTCTTAAATACTTATATTGCTAAGCCACAAGGCTAGTAATCAAAGAGAGGAACTCAACTCTCCAACGTAATCTTCCTAATTTTAATAATTTGTATATACATATATATTTATTTTGCCACCTCCACCTACTTGTAGTAGTGATCACAGTAACCGGCGACCGGAATTTCATACACGCTACCGGACCATTGGAGCACATTCCAAGCGAAAGTGTTCGCGATAAGGAAACCGGCGGAGCTTGCAATGCAAATGGACGAAGGAGTCCGCAATATTTACATTCTTGTAGACAGTCAAGCAGTTGTAAAGGCTATGATGTCGTCATCCTTGAGCTCCAGGACGGTCGGGGTGAGCAAGGAAGCATTAGATGGTCTATGCACGACAAGGTCAGTGAACATTTATTGGGTTCCTAGCCACTAAGGCATACCTGGTAATGCGGAGGCAGACACGCTGGTTAAAGCCGGAATCGAACTTTCCAGAGGCGTGAAAGAGGCGGTCGCGGTTTCTCTGAGATCACTGCACTGAACAGATCACCAAAGAAAGCTATAATCGAATGTGGCGAAGCACCACTACATGCAGTACCACAAAAATTGTGTGCAGAGAGTACAACACTCACCTCAGTGCTACCTACTGCAGCTCTCTCGGAGGGAATGCAGACTGCTGGTCATTACCTGGTTGCTGCGCACGCAGTTAAATTGGCATAACCGACAACTCAAGTTGCAGGAAATGCAACTAAACCCGACATCGAAGAAGCGTTAGAACACCTCTTATGCAACTGACCCGCAATAGCTCGAGCGAGGCTAAAGTGCCTAGGAGCACACTATCTAAACTCAAGGATGCCTCCAAAAGAGACACAGTTGTATATATATATTTTTTTTTTTACCAGTATATATATATATTTATATATAAAGCTGGTAAAAAAATTATATATATACAACTGTGTCTGGAAATAGTTAACAAATTTTTTAACAGCATTAAGTAGTTAATTATACTCTCTGCAAGAGTATATTGGGTTTGTGCAAATGTATGTAACAGGCAGAAGGAGGCGTGGCAGACCCCATAAAGTATATATATTCTTGATCAGCATCACAAGCCGAGTCGATATAGCCATGTCCGTCTGTCCGTCTGTCTGTCTGTCTGTCTGTCTGTCCGTATGAACACACAGATTTCAGAGATGGTAAGAGCTACAAGTTCGAATTTGGTCTCAAACGACTCGATATTTAGTCAGTCAATACAAGAATCTTTTTGTTTTTTTATGCCACGCCCCATTCGCCCTTAATGAGCAAAAAACTAGACATACCTCGAAAAAAATTGATGTTTTCGGCGAATATCTCAGTTACTGTGCCACCTAGGAATATCAATTTTGGTACACGTGTTCCAAGAGATCGCATAAATGCAATGACATCAAAAGTTTTGGGCTGACCCCTTTTTCCGCAGGAAATAAAAGAAAATTTCAAACTTGCATGCCGTTTTTGAAGCATTTATTTTTATCGTATAGTGTTGTTATTTATGATTCGTTTGAAGACGTATCATGTCAAACTCTCCTGAAAGTTTCATAAGAATTCGATCATAAACAAGAAAGAAATAAGGCAACAAAGATTTTATTCGAGAGCAATGAGTGAGAGAGAGACAGCGCTAGTCGTGCCGACCAATAGTATTCATACACACATATGTACCAGGTGTGCCGGTATGAAGTGAGCTTCAAGATACAAATGTCTCGATAGGGAATATTTGTTGTAAACGAGCCTTTATTTTTTTTTTGTTTGGTTGCTATGACATCTGTGAGTCATATTTAGTATACATCAAGTCATTGAACAGACATTAACATATTTTCTCATCGTGTTAAAAATGCCGAATTTTGTACCAGCAAGTGATGATTTGCGGAAAGCATTAATGTTTTGTTTTCATTTGAAGAAAAGTGCTGCAGAGTCGCATCGAATGCTTGTTGAGGCATACGGTGATCATGCTCTATCAGAAGCAACATGCAAAAGGTGGTTTCAACGGTTCAGAAATAATGATTTTGATGTGAGAAATGAAGAACGTGGAAGACCACCAAAAAGTTTGAAGACGCCGAATTGCAAACGATATTAGATGGAGATGACACTTTGAGTCAAAAGCAAATGGCAGAAATGTTAAATGTTGCACACCAAACAATTTCTGACCGTTTGAAAGCTATGGGAAAGATCCAAAAGTGTGGAAAATGGTTGCCACATGAATTGAATGAAAGACAGATGGAAAACCGAAAAAACACTTGTGAAATTTTGCTTCAAAGACACGAAAGAAAATCGGTTTTGCATCGGATTGTTACTGGCGATGAAAAATGGATTTATTTTAAGAATCCTAAACGGAAAAAATCATGGGTTAATCCAGGACAACCGTCAACATCGACTGCAAAACCAGATCGATTCGGCAAAAAGACAATGCTGTGTGTTTGGTGGGACCAGAAAGGTGTGGTGTACCACGAGCTCCTGAAACCTGGTGAAACCGTTAATACTGATTGCTACCGACAACAAATGATCAATTTGAACCATGCATTGAACAAGAAACGACCAGAATGGGCCAGAAGACACGGCAAGGTAATTTTGCTCCATGACAATGCACCTGCACACAAAGCAAAACCGGTTCAGGATACAATCAAAACACTTGGCTGGGAGCTGCTACCCCACCCGCCGTATTCACCAGACTTGGCTCCTTCCGACTACCATTAGTTTTCATCGATGGGACACGCATTGGCTGAGCAGCACTTTGATTCCTACGAGGAGGTCGAAAATTGGGTGTCTGGTTGGTTTGCTTTAAAAGACGAACAATTTAATTGGCGTGGTATTCACAAATTGCCAGAAAGGTGGTCAAAATGTGTATAAAGCAATGGCCAATACTTTGAGTAAAATGATTTTTACTTTCCCATGAATAATTAGTGTTTTATTTTCACAAAAGAACGCTCATTTCATACCGGCACACCTGGTATGTGCATACATTTAACGTCAAACGAATTTGTATGTACATACAGACAAACACATATATGTTCGATTATGCTTAGCTGTTTTTTTTGTTTCAACGTGTTCTAATACAAGAAGTATCTATTGTAATATCCGGATACCGGTTTAAGCATTATAATTGGGAATGAAAGCAAAGAGTATTATACGGTCGGGCGTGTTCGACTGTACTTTTCTTTCTTGTTTTTTTGTGTATATATAAATATATATATAAATTATAAATAAATCGCTTGATCGAATAATATAGTTGCTTTAATAGTGATCCGTCTTAATCGCACTTCGGTTCTTTAAAAATAAACTTAAATATATTTTCCTTAACATAACTTAAGCTGCCAGCACCGGCAGTGATGTTGACGGCGTTCCCGACAGAATGCTGGCTATGAGCTTCGTGACATTCCTCAGTGGTCTGTCGCGACGGATCAGTTTACGTTCTGATCAGCACTTCTGTAGTGTGGTGCAACTTTGTTGCACACGCATCCGGTTGACCAAATTTAGTTGCTTTGGTCAGCTTAGTTTGGCCAGTCGATGAAACGTGAAGGCAAATCCAAAAGAAGTGAAGACGCTTCATATGGGCCCTTAGGTCAGTCCAGATTGTAGCCGTTTAAGATTGTTTAAGATTCCTCAGGATCAGCTCGAGTAGGAATGGCAAACTTAGATGTTCTAGGTGTCAAGTGACGTTCACCTATGAGACTGCGGAGACCACTGGTTTCCTCCTAATTACGCCATAATTGTTCACGTACTGTGTTCTGATCTTATTACTAGCTACTTCCTTATTACTAGCTACTTCTAAATTTTGTAAACTGCTTAAATGCCATCTTCTGAACATCAATATTGTTTAGCATTACGGGACTGATCAAGTTTACTTTCTCGAGGGTTATAGGTTAGGTTAGGTTTAGCCGGACGTCCTTGGAGGACAGAACATAGGCCAGTTGTGGCCCTTAGTCAACCGGTTTGGGAGGATTATCGCGGCATGAAGTCTTGTAGAATCTGTGCGCGCGTCGCGAACGCATTAGTAAGGGAAATGTTGGATAACCTAAGCACCTAAGCCTCGAGCGCTCTAAGGCATGACAGTGGCATATAAGGTGCTCCAGCGTCTGTATATTGTCTGGGTCATTTCATTTCCTGCAATTAGTGCTACTGGTTATACCCAGCTTGGCTGCATGTGCAGAAGCTAAGCAGTGACCAGTGAGTATCCCGACCAGCATTGTGCAGTCTTTTCTGGAGAGGTGCAGAATGTATTGCGCAAGACGAGTTAGTACTTTTACACATGATCTTGGTTATTTTGCATGTGTGAGTGTTTCGCCATCTTCGGCTGATTTGATTATCAGTGCTTCTCTTAAGATCACTGTGTAGTGATTTTAGGGAGATGGTCACATGTTCTGTCCTATAGGTTGGTAGACCTACGGCTGCTTTTGCCAGGATGTCTGCCTCTTCATTTCCTGGTATGCACTGGTGGCTGGGAACCCAGTAGATGTGTACTGACTTTGTCTTACATAGTTCATCTAGTGCTTCCCTGCTCACCCTCACGGTCCGGGAGCTGAGAGTAGACGACATCATGGACTTAAGTGCTGCCTGATTATCTACCAAGATGTTGACGGAATGAAAACTGTTGTTGAGGTTTTTTTGTGGTCTTTGTTGTTTTTCCAATCGCAAAAGCTTCTGCTTGAAGGATGCTACAATGCGAGTTTTAAGCGGGGGTTTTCACAGTAGACAGCGGCTCTTACTTCTCCCGCCATTTTAGAGCCGTCTGTGTAGATGTTGAGTTCGTTATTCTTGTTGAGACATTTTTTCCAATCATCAGGCCCGAGGTGTGCCTTTATATGGATTTCGAGTCGATTTTCTGGTTTAATATAGTCAAAGCATGTTGTCATGCTTCTCCCTATAGAGCTGTGCCCATAACCACGTAGCGCCATGATTCCCAGTGCTGTAAGGCGCTGGGCTGACTTTGCTGCTACTAGTTTTGTTTGTAGATCCAAGGGAGGTAATCTCGTCAGGATCTCCAGTGCCTTCGTTGGGGTAGTTCTGAGAGCGCCTGTAGTGCAGATAAGCGCTTAACGCTGTACCTTCTCTTCACCGCATTGATATATAGTCCGGTATTCTCTGCCCGTTTAGATATTTTCCTGAGGGTCCGTTCCATTATGGAGCTGAGAGTCGATGGGCAGACTCCCGTTATAATTATACCTATGTCGCCCGCATAGGCAGTTATCTTAGGGGCTCCTCTATCAAATCTCTTAATAAAGTCGTCAACGACTAGGTTCACAGAAGGGGAGACTATGACTTTGGTGCTGACATTATGTGCACGAAGGCACCCAGTGCATATTTGTGATTATGTAGAGCTTGTTCTATGGTCGCCACAAGCGAGTGCAGGGCCGTTTCAACGGACTTGCCCTTGGTGTACGCATGCTGATCAGCTGACATGTGTTCCTCCGCGACACTTCTGATGCTGAGATCTAGCAGCTTTTTCATAGTTTTTAGCTTAAAGGATGTAAGACTTATTGGTCTATAATCCGATGGGCTGTTGTGGCTGCATTTGCCCGCTTTGGAAAGAAAGGCAACTCTTGCAGATCGCCATTGAGTTAGTATATGTGCCAGTTTTAAGGCAGGCTTCGTATATCTTTGCCAACCATGGGCTGACTGCATCATTGGCGGTTTGTAGCATGGCTGGTATGATAACGTCGATACCCAGGCTTTTTGTACCGTTGCAGAGGGTATGTTGTTTTTGTCACGATGTTTGTAACGCATTGAAGGAGGCGTGACAGACCCCATAAAGTATATATATTCTTGATCAGCATCAACAGCCGAGTCGCTATAGCCATGTCCGTCTGTCTGTCTGTCCGTCTGTTGCAATGCGAACTAGTCTCTCAGTTTTAAAGCTATCGTGGTGAAACTTGGTACACATGTGTATTCTCTCTGCACGCAGTACATATGTTAAAATCGGATCACTATATCATATAGCTCCCATTGGAACAATGCTGAAAATTGCTTAGTATAATTCATTTTTTCAATTTTTTTTTTTGACGTCTAATGCTATGAATACTAGATTAATTTGTACTTTTTTGACGTGTAATGCTATGAATACTAGATTAATTTGTACTTTTTTTTGACGTGCAATGCCATGAATACTAGATTAATAATGTTTTTTTGGCAAACAATTCAAGGAGTACTTGATTGTACAACACAATTGTTTTTTATTCAAAACAGTGCTAAAAACTAAGTGTCTTAGTGATAAGTGTCTTATTGTGAATCTGCAAGGGTATTTATCTTCGGCTAGCCGAAGATTCTTATATTATTTCAGTACCGGTCTGTTTTGCAAGTTTAAACAGATTCTTTGTTGTTGCTCTCAGTATTGAGAGTTCTGAGTTCCCGCATAGTGGTGTTGATCTAATTTTCCGCCTGGATGGCTGACATGCGCTGTTGTCGGCCTCAAGCAGGGCTTTGTTAGCGATCTGCATTGATTTCTCAATGTCTTTTGCAGACCTAATGTTGCCCGGAGAGCTGAGTTTTTCTGCCACTACACTCTTGAACTTGGACCAGTCAGTGTTCTTGGGGTCCTTAAACTGAGTTGATTTAAAGTTATAGTCAAAGTTGCATTTGAATTGAACGTACTTATGATCTGAGAAGGAGGGTTTGTCTGGGACCCTCCAGTTTGTTATTGCTACACCTGTTGCGAGTGTTATGTCAAGTACGTTAGACGAAGTGCGACCTTCGTATGTGTGTGTCTCCCCCGTGTTAGCGATATTTATTTTTGTGGTTAGTATAAATTCAAATAAGGACTCGCCCCTGATGTTGATATTGGTTGATCCCCACACGCAGTGATGTGCGTTGTCGTCTGTGCCGACTACAAGCTGTGAGCTGTTGCGCGTGGATTCTGTCGCTAGTCTCACGAGTTCGTCTAGTGAAGTTGGCAGGTCGTGGGCCATATAGCACAATGCTATTGTCAGGCGCATCTTCCCGTTTTCCACCATTACCGCAGGTAAGTCTTCAGAGCTGTAATCAGGGGACCTTTTTGTACAAATACGACGGTTCTTGATCTGCTTACCGTTGCGATGTTGAACGCTGTTGGAATACCCCTATTCCACTTACAAGAATTCCACTTTAGAACACTAGATTAAGTACTTTAAGTGATATGAAGTTTGGTCACACTTAACATTAATTTCTTCTCTTTTGATCTGATTTTGTAAGCGAATAAGACGGGGTTGCTGGTTTTGCCAAAGTTAAAGTTATAGTGCTAAATATAACTTATATAAAAGATAAAATCGGTGTTTTATTTCTATTCAGTTTTTCAATAGGTTATGGACCCAGTCCATGCCTAGTAAATACATATAAATAAACAATTTTTGATTGGCTCTGAAATTTAATATAATTGTGAAATTCGATTCCACGTGCAAGTTTTTTTTTATTTTCTTTTTTCTTCCCTATTCGTAGCTGTGTGTGTGTGTGTGTAAAACGAAAAAAAAAAAGTAAGAAAGGCTACAGTCGAGCGCGCCGACTGTAAAAGACCCCGTACTCTCCTTGTATTCGAAATTAATATTTGAATACGGTTGTAATTTAAAATTTAAGTTTTAAAATTAAATTAAAAAAAAAAAATTTGATTCGGTCACTGATAGATTCGAACCCGCGCTTACTGACACAAGTTCCATACCATGCTGCAACCCTACTAGTTATACCACACCATGCTGAAATTTGATTATTTTCATTTATATATAACAATGTAGTTATTTAAAAATTAAAAAAATAATTAAATTTTTGGGTCTGTGCCGGGTTTGAACCGCAGACCATTGGCTGTTGCACCAGTTAAAATTCTTTATTTACATTTTTGTTTGAAATTTAAAAAAGGATATTAATAAGTTCCACTGTCGGGAATTGAACCTGCGAACTTATACGCAAGTTGCAAAACACGCCGCAACACTACTAATTGCACAAATCCCTCCTTGTGAGACGGCTCCGATTATTTTCATTAAGATATAATAGTGCTAAATTATAAAATTAAAAAAAAAAATATGTAATTTCTGAGTCTGTGCTGGGGTTCGAGCCGCAGGTCTTGTGTTTACAAGCAAGTGCGTGGCCCACCCGGACCACGCTCTCTTTGCAAACTACTGCGGCTAATGTACATATAAACATACAGTTATCTCTTTTCTTTCAACCACGTGCATTGACAATGCGCTTCTAGTGACACTTTGTTACCTAATTGCTCAGCTGTTTATAGTTGGATTTTTATGCAACTTTCAGGGTAGGTTGATATGATTTGTCTTTAAACGAATCTTAAATTACAACACTGTACGATGAGGACAAATGCCTTAAAAGCGGCATCGAAAATGAAAATTTTATGTTTTTTTTTGTGAAAAAAGGGGGCGTGGCAGCCAAAAAATTTTAATGGCACTGCATTTATGCTGTCCCTAGGAACCTGCGTACCCAAATTGGTGGTCGTAAGTACCATAGTTACGGAGATATTCGCAGAAAACATAAATTTTTTTCGAGGTGTCTTTGGTTTTTTGCTTATTGCGGGGGCGGCAGGGGGCGTGACACTGATTTGAAATAAACTTGATCTGCTTACAAAAGTTACTGAATTTTTATTACAAATTTGGTTCTAGCTCTTGTAGTTTAAAAGATCCAGGTGTTCATACAGACGGACGGACAGACGAACTTGGCTATATCGACTCGGCTGTTGATGCTGATCAAGAATATATATACTTTATGGGGTCGGAAAAGCTTCCTTCTGCCTGTTACGCACATTTGGCTTCTGACAAACCTAATAGACCCCTATACTCTTTTTAAGAGTACGGGGTCTAAAAATTAAAAGAATGGAAAAGGCAATGCGTAAAAGGCTTTAGACGGTGTCGTTCCCTGCATTCGACCCCTGGCTGCCTTCAACAAACCCAACACAATTTCATGGGCTTTCGGATGTTTTATTCTGTAAATTTTACTAATTAACCTCAAACAGACAATTGCAATTAAATCATACCGCAGTGTGTCCTCCTCGGTCGATTGTGCAGAAAGGAAAGACGCGTAGTTTTAACTTGACTTAGAAACTAGTGTGCCCGTATTCATTTAGGCGAAAATACATAACTTATCAACATTCGATAATTGCCTAATCTCTAGCGATACCGGGATCTCGTCCCGTGACATCCTTCCCCCCTTGAGGCGACTGCACCACATCTAAAACGGCTTGTTTGGAGACGGGACGAGTGACTCTGTGTACCCGACCCCCATTGGTTACTCGAACAACCGCTCGCCGGGGTATCCCGTCAGCCCCAGAGATCACTTCTTCAACAATTCCCAGGCTCCATTCTCGTCGAGGAGTGGCGGGGTCGCAAATGTAAACGATGTCACCCTCGCCGATTGGCTGCGTGCGTGCGCACCATTTCTGCCGTCTTACAAGGGTCGGCAGGTACTCGTGGATCCAACTCTTCCAGAACCGGTCCCTGAGCAGCCGCGCCATGCGCCATTGTTTCCTGGTTTCGCATGGTTTCGGTAACTCCTCGGTTTGCCGGGGCATATCTGGAACGTTAGGTGCCCCTCTCAGCAGATCATTCGGCGTCAAAGGCTCCTCCTGATCAACGGATATGGGCAGATGCGTCAGCGGCCTGGAGTTAACGATGTTCTCGGCTTCAACCGGGAAACTCTGCGGAACGTGCTCCTTCGGGGTCACCTTGTTTACTGTATGGCCCAAAACTCTCTTGACGCACTGCACCATCCTCTCCCAAACGCCGCTCTCTGCAGGGTTGTGGGGACAGTTGAATATCCACTCGACTCGCCTAGCCGACAGTTCGTCTTGGATCTTGCCGGGCTCGAAGACTTCAACAAATCGTCTTGCTTCTCTGTCGGCCCCGACGAAATTCTTCCCGTTGTCGCTGCGGAGTCTTACCACGGGTCCTCGGCGACACATGAAGTTTCTTATCACTAATATGCAGGAGTCGGTTGACAGATCGAGCGCAAGCTCCAAATGAATAGCTCTGGTCTTCAGAGAAGTAAAGAGCGCAATCCACCGCTTATTCTGGCGCCGACCAATCGTCACAAGCAGTGGTCCGAAGTAATCGAGACCGGTGTACTCGAACGGCCATCCCCCTGGTGTCAGGCGGTCCTCCGGCAGTGGGCCCATTAAAGGCGGTACTGGGTTAGCTCGTTGGAGTTTGCATAAGCTACAATTCCAGACGACGCGTTGTAACACCCGCCGCATCTTGGTCACCCAGAACTTCATCCGGATCTCGGTGATAGTCGCGTCCGCATTCTGATGCTTCATCCTCACGTGGTAGTGGCGCACGATTAGTTCTGTCAATGGGTGCTTGTGCGAAAGGACGATCGGTCTTCGAGCTCCATAAGGCAGGCTTTGGGCTGCGTCGATCCTTCCGGACGCGCGTACGATCATTGCGTCGTCAAGGTAGGGTAGCAGTCCGTTCAATTCGCTCTGACGCCCGGTAGGCTTGTTAGCAAGTAGATCGTTCAATTCGGACGGAAACGCCTCCCTTTAAGCACGCAGACCAGAACACGTTCGGCTTCGTCGCATTCGGCTGCCGTAAGACCATGCCGTCCAAGCTCATCTCGTTCCTTGTGACACCGGTTAACGAATCGAAGGACCCAGGCCATGGTCCTTAACAATCGGCTATACTTTGAGAACCTGTGGTAGTCTACGAATTTGTCGTTATCAAGAACTAGTGTGAACTCACTGGGTAACTCCTTAATGTCAGCGGCGAGTTTGTAGTCCTCATCTTCGGCTGTTGCCTGCGGCCACAGTTTTTCGGGTTGCCGTAAGAAATCAGGCCCGCAGAGCCATCGTGATTCCCGGCTGGTGTCCGCCTTCTCTCGCGGCCTAGTTGCTTCGTCTGCTACATTGTCGACCGTTGGGACCCACCTCCATTGCGATGCGTCGGTGGACTCCAGGATTTCTGTAACTCTGTTACCGACGAACTGGTTGTATCGTCGGTGGGTGCTGCCGATCCATCGCAACACCGTTTTGGCGTCTGTCCGTAGGCATACGTTACTTGCCGCCAAGCTGTGGCCTTGCTTCACAGCGTCCATTAAGCGCGTGCCCAGCACAGCGGCTTGTAGCTCTAATTGTGGAACCGATATGGTCCTCATAGGCGCACATTTCGTTTTGGCGCTCACGAAACGTACTCTCACATCTCCATTAAGTTAGGTAGCTCTCCAGTATGCCACAGCTGCGAACGCCGACTCGCTGGCGTCGGTGAAGACGTGGAGCTGGATTGATCTCACCGTCCCTGACCCGAAGTAGTGGCGCGGGTATCGGAAAAAATCCACTTCTCTTAACTGAAGGCGCCATCACTGAAATGCGCTGTTGAGGTCGTCAGGTAGGGGTTCTTCCCATGCAAGGTTTCGTCTCCAGATCTCTCGTAGTATTAACTTGGCGATAATCATGAAGCAGCTCAGGAAACCCATCGGATCAAATGTCGACATAATCAAGCTAAGAAACTGCCTCTTGGTAGGCACGCCTTCCATAATTCTTTGATGCTCTATGTTGAATCTAAATTCGTCGGTTCCCGGCTGCCAGTACATCCCGAGAATCTTTTCTTCTGTTTCAGTCCATCCAACTGTATTGTTGACTCTTTCTTGGCCCAAGGATTGGACGACTTTGGGCGAGTTAGACGTAAAGCGGCGTAATTCGAACCCTCCTGTTGCGTGTATTCCTCTGACTCTGGCAGAGACTGATATGGCTTCGCTCTCGGTAGCGAAACTGTCCACGTAGTCGTCCACGTAGTGGTAATCCGATATAGCTTTGACCGCACGTGGGCTCGTTTCTTGATGACGCAACGCATTTACCGTCATCACGTGATGTGCAGCACTGGGGGAGCAGGCTGCTCCGAACGTCATCACCTGCATCTCGTTCACATCTACCTCTCGTCGTTGATATCCGTCTCGCCACAGGAATCGTTGCGCACACCGATGCTTAGGTTGTACGTAGACTTGGTGGAACATTTCTCTAATGTCTCCGGTGACTGCAACGGCGCCCTCTCTAAAGTGGAGTAGAACGGCAAGTAGCAACTTGTAGAGCTGTGGTCCCTTTAGTAATTCTGAATTCAGCGACACCTTGCTCACCTTGGCGGCCGCGTCAAAGACTAGTCGAATTTTCCCGGGCTTTTTCGGGTTCGTCTCAGCAAACTGTGGTATGTACCACATTTTACCGTTGCTGGCTTCATCGGCCTCCTCGCGTTCTTCTTGATGAGCGTATCCCTTATTCACGTAGTCGTTCATTATTCCTCTGTATGCTTGCGCAAATTATGCGTCTCGTTCCATTTTCTTTTCCACATTTTGGAGTCTGTTCAGAGCCATCTTATAACTGGAGGGTAATACGACATTATCGTGTTTCCAAATCAGCCCCGTCTGGTAACGTCCGCACATTTCCACCGTCGTGTCGTCCAGAATCTTCTGTGCTCGTATGTCCTCATCTGAGGGAGCTAAAGGTGCTGGTTTGACTCCAAGGCTCTCTAGTTCAAAATACTCCTTAACCATCCTGTGGATTGCGTCTTCCCTTGTTGTTGCAAGCAAACATGGACTTGACGCGGAGTTGTGTTGATATTTATGCAGTGTTCCGGAAACGTCCCATTCAAGATTGGTAGCGGCAACGTACGGCCCTCGATTGGTAATCCCCCATGTGCTGGTTGGCACCATAAGGTGCTTATGGTCCAAGCCTATTAGTGGGTACGGCGTTAGTGTAGGACTTAACGGGAAGGCGTGCTTGAGGGTTCATTTTCTCTAGCTCGTCCTTATTTAAAGTCTGCATGGGTAAATCCAAACTTCCCACTGCATGCACGTCCTTCAAACTGTATGTCCTACGCTTATCCAGTCCCTTGCTCTGCAGCTTCACCATCTTGGTAGCCTCTTGGGTCGGCATGTCTTTGTACCATTTGACGTCGAGTTGACTGCTTTCGCCGTTGAGATCCAGGTCCTTGAGCAGCGTTTCATCGGTTGCTTCCAAACAACGTCACTGGCACTATACGAAAGAGTACTCGTGTGGTGCTAGATTTGACACAACTCAGATTCATCTGCGGGGTACATCTGGGACCCGTTGGGTCTGGGTGGGATTGCTCATTTCTGTCGGCCGTTGATCGTAAGCTTGGTGGGCTTCTGAAGCGACGTGTTGGTTGCTCCGGATGACTGTGGCTGGGTTTATTACCAGTCTTGTGGATTAGTTTGTGATTAACATGTTGGCATCCGTTCGTATGGCACCGGTCCTTCATGTTACACACTCGGACTGTATGCCCAGGGCTTAGACACAGGAAACATAGATGGTACATTTTAGCTATTTTCCATCTAGCGGGAGGTGATAAGTGGTGAAGTCCTTGCAGTTGGCGATGTCATGTAGCTCCTGACACATCGAGCAGGATTGATTTCCATCCACGGGTGGCTTGTCATCTTTGTCCCTGGAGTTGGTGTACAACACGCGGCGTTTGTTCTCCATGCAACCGGAGTCTAATATTGTACATATCACGTTGGCAAGGTCGTTTACCCAATCATCACGGTAAGGTCTGATGGATGCGGCATGTCTGGCCCACTTCACTCTTCTGTTAAGTGGCAGCTTCGCATCACCCTTCAGCGTCTTAACTAAGCGCTGGTTGTTCTCCATGTCGGTACAACCATATACTCTGCTTGTTTCCATAAACGCACAATAAAAAATTGGCCACTCATCTGGTGATCCCGAAAATTCAGGCAGGTCCGGTATTTTTCTAGCTGTCCACACGACGTCCGCATTCAGCGAGGCAGAGGGCATTATACCGCTTATTGGCGTCAACTGTGGCGCTGTCTGCGTTACGTTGATCTGATTTGGCTGCGCTAGTTTAGGTTGCGCTGGCTGCGTCGTATCAGACAGCGAAGCGTTGGCCTGCGCTGCGTCGCGCAGACACGTGCTGCGGTTCGCTGCGCTGCATGGACCTGTCTCGACTGTGCTGCGTAGACCTGCGCTGCGTCGACGTAGATGGCTTGCGGCGCCATGTTGGATTGCGCTGGCAGCGCTGTGTTGACCTGCGTCGACTGTGCTGCTTGGACCTGCACTGCGTTGAACTGCGCTGTGGCGACTTGCGATGGTTGCGCCATATTGGCAGAGCGTTGACAAGATGGCGGCCATGTTGAATATGTCACTGGTGACGATATACTCACAAGTGGCATGGCCGCTGCTTCCAACTTCCTTTTTAAATCAGCAATTTTCGCGCGTAGCTCTGCTTCTTCAGATCCCATGGCTCGTGCTTCCTTACTGGGATTAGCGTCCTGGCACCCATGGGTATTTGGGGTGTCGGATCTTGTAGCTTCATGAGTTGCGCTGGGTGCGCTGCTAGGCTCGGCATCTGCGTTCGCTGTGACCGCCTGGCTGGAGGCGTGCGTGTCGTCAATTCTTTCGGCGCTTGACACCGTCAACGGCTCGCTCACGTTTAGGCGATGGCTCCTTCTGGGGGAATGGTTGATCGGCATGGCCTCAGCGTTTAGCAATCTTCTTGTGAGACTGCGGCACTATCACCCTTTTGGTGATTCGTAGTTCCGTTCAAAGGAACTTCCACAATGCGTCGCCGGCTGCGGCGTTCAGCAATCTCCTTGTGAGACAATTCAACACATTTTCATGGGCTTTCGGATGTTTTATTCTGTAAATTTTACTAATTAACCTCAAACAGACAATTGCAATTAAATCATACCGCAGTGTGTCCTCCTCGGTCGATTGTGCAGAAAGGAAAGACGCGTAGTTTTAACTTGACTTAGAAACTAGTGTACCCGTATTCATTTAGGCGAAAATACATAACTTATCAACATTCGATAATTGCTTAATCTTTATCGACACCGGGATCTCGTCGCGTGACAGACGGTGAAAAAATATTCTATCTGGAAGTTTCGGGTGAGGGCATTATTTGCAGAATTAGATGCATTGAAAGTTATTGATCAAGTGATGCCCTACGAAGTCGATGACTCTTGGGAAAAGGCAGACCGATGTGCTAAAAGTACGCTCATGGAGCATTTAAGTGATTCGTTTCTTAATTTCACGGCAAGCAACAAAACGACGCGTGAAATTTTTGACAGCTTAGACGCTATTTATGAGCGCAAAAGATTGGCATCGCAATTGGCGTTGCGCAAACGTTTACTCTCGCTGAAGCTGTCGACTGAGATACCATTGTTGACTTTCTTCAACATCTTTGATGAGTTAGTCAGTGAATTGTTAGCTGTCGGTGCAAAATTAGAAGAAATGGATAAGGTGTCGCATTTGTTGCTTACGTTTCCGTCATCTTACAATGGAGTGATCACAGCTATGGAAACGCTATCAGAGGATAACCTTACATTAGCTTTTGTGAAAAATAGGTTATTAGATCACGAAGTTAAACTCGATAACGACAATAATGATACGAGTAAGAAGGTGATGAAAGCAGTTGTGCAAAATAAAAGCAACAACAAGTACACACGCACACAAGTCAATTTTAGGGTGACCAAACCAAATAAATATTTCAAAGGCAAGCAGGGAAATAGAGTCAAGTGTCATCACTGTGGAAAGGAAGGTGATATAAAGAAAGATTGTTATGCAATTAGAAGAATTTCAAAAGAAAAAAATAAGGGAAATAATCAAGCGCAATCGGCAACATCACAACCAGGCTTTGCATTCATGATGGCTGCAAGATGGTTTCGAAATTACACTGGAGGATGTCTTGATGGAGTTTCCATAATCAAAAACGGAATACTGCTGGTGAAAAAATCGAGTAATGTTGAATAATATTCCAGTGCTTAAGTTTCGCGCATATACTTAAAATGCGAAAAATAAAAATAAATATAAATTGTGGCATGAGAGGCTTGGGAACATTAGCAATGAAAAATTACTTAAAATAAAAAGAAATAATATGTTTAATGATAATAGCGTTCTTAATAATTTAGAGTTGTCCGATGATATTTGTGAGCCCTGTATAAATGGAAAACAAAATGGACTACCATTTAACAAATTCAAAGACAAAAGCCATATTAAAAGAACATTATTCGTAGTGCATTCAGATGTATGTGGACCAATTACTCCAGTTAATCTGAATGATAAAAACTACTACGTAATCTTCGTAGATCAGTTTACACATTATTGTGTTACTTATTTGATCAAATAGAAGTCAGAAGTATTTAATATGTTCAAAGACTTTGTAGCGAAGAGTGAAAATAATCTGAAAATAGTTAACTCATATATTGACAATGGTAGGGAGTACCTGTCAAATGAGATGCGTGTTTTTTGTGTAGAAAAAGGGATATCCTATTTAATTGCGTTACATACACCACAACAGAACGGTGTATCTGAACGAATGATAAGATCTATTACTGAAAAGCTCGGGCTATGATAAATGGTGCAAGATTAGAAAAACCATTTTGGGGTGAAGCTGTTTTAACAGCAACATATCTTATTAACAGAATTCCTAGTAGGGCTCTCGATGAAAGTAGAATTACGCCATATGAGAAGTGGCACAACAGAAAATCTGAGTCATTTGAGAGTGTTTGCCTCAACTGTATACGTACACAATAAAAATAAGAATGCAAAATTCGATGAAAAATCATTTAAGACTATCCTTGTGGGATATGAGCCAAATGGAAACAAATTGTGGGATGCTATCAATGAAAAGTTCATCGTTGTCGTTGATGAAACTAATTTGGTTAATTCAAGGGTTATCAACTATGAAACAGATTTGCTTAAAGAAAGTAATAAAAGTGGTGATGAATATTTTCTGAATGAAAGTAAGAAAAGAAATTACCTTGATGTCCTGAATGAAAGTAAGGAGTGTGATAAAACTGAAATCCTGAAAAATAGTAAGGAATCTGATCACATAAATATTCCGAATGAAAGTAGGAAGAGAATTAAATCTGTTGTTCTGAATGAAAGTAAGGAAGCGTGTTTCCCGAATGAGAGTACGGAACATGAAACAACAACCAGCAATAACCAGAAAAAGTGAAAGATTAAAAGGCAAACCACAAATATCGTATAATAAAGACGATTGTCATATAAATATGTTTATATTAAATACTCACACTGTTTTTAATGATGTTCCAAATACTTTTGAAGAGATAAAACGTAGAAATGACAAACATCTCTGGGAATAAGCCATAAAAATTGAGTTAAATGCTCACGAAATAAATAATACATGGACCATGACGGAAAGGCCAAAGAACAAAAACATTGCCGATTGCAGATGGGTATTTTCCGTTAAGTATGATGAACTTGGAAATCCTTTGAAATTTAAGGCTAGACCTGTCGCACGAGGGTTTACCCAAAGATATCAGATAGATTATAACGAAATATTTGCTCCTGTTGCTAAAATTTCTAGCTTTCGGTTCATTTTATCTTTAGCTGTGCAATATAATTTGTATGTTCATCAAATGGATGTGAAAACAGCTTTCTTGAATGGAAAGCTAAATAAGGACATATATATGCAACTTCCTCAATTAAATAAGGCAATTTATGGACTCAATCAAGCAGCAAGATGCTGGTTTGAGGTTTTTGAGCAGGCATTAAAAGATTGCATGTTTGCGAATTCAACAGTAGATCGTTGTATTTACATTCTAGACAAAGGTGATGTTAAGTCAAATATATACGTACTGCTGTATGTTGATGATGTTGTCATAGTAACAGGGAATTATGACAAGTATGATTGATTTTAAAACATACTTAAAGAATAAATTTCGAATGACTGATTTAGAAAATATACGTCATTTCATTGGCATAAGAATAAAAATGTTACCTAATAAAATTTGCTTAAGTCAGTCCTCTTATATTTCGAGAATTTAAAGTAAATATAATATGGAAAACTGCAATGCAGTAAGTACCCCTTTACCGAACAAGATGAATTATGAATTGCTTAATTCAGATGACGATTGTGGAGCACCCTGTCGAAATCTTATCGGGTGTTTAATGTACATCATGCTGTGTACACGCCCTGATTTGTCTACTGCAGTAAATATTCTGAGTAGATATAGTAGTAAGAATAACACAGACTTATGGCAATGCATAAAGAGGGTCCTTAGATACTTAAAAGGAAGTATCGATATGAAGTTGGTTCTTAATAAGAATGAAACATTTGAAAACATTCTAGTTGGATGCTTAGACTCTGATTGGGGTGGGAATGAGATTGATAGAATGAGTACCACAGGGTTTTTGTTTAAAGTATTTGATTCTAATCTGATCTGTTGGAACACCAAGAAACAAAGCTCAGTAGCAGCTTCGTCTACTGAATCTGAGTATATGGCCCTGTTCGAAGCTGTAAGAGAAGCGTTATGGCTAAAGTCTCTAATACACAGCGTAAATATTAAACTAGAAAAACCCATAAAAATGTATGAAGATAATCAGGGATGTATCTGTATAGCCAATAACCTCTCATGTCACAAAAGAGCTAAGCATATAGACATTAAATATCATTTTGCTAGAGAGTAAGTGGAAAATAATACCATTTTTCTCGAGTATATTCCTACAGAGAACCAAGTTGCTGACATCTTTACAAAGTCGCTGCCAGTCGGAAAATTTGTAGAATTCCGAAAGAAATTGGAACTCTTGGAAGACGACTAAACAAATCAACTGTTTCTCGATGCCAAGGTTTTTTTATACTCTCTGCAAGAGTATATTGGGTTTGTGCAAATGTATGTAACAGGCAGAAGGAGGCGTGGCAGACCCCATGAAGTATATATATTCTTGATCAGCATCACAAGCCGAGTCGATATAGCCATGTCCGTCTGTCTGTCCGTATGAACACACAGATTTCAGAGATGGTAAGAGCTACAAGTTCTAGTTTGGTCTCAATCTTTTTTTTTTCGATGCCAAGCCCCATTCGCCCACAATGAGAAAAAAACCCGTCACACCTCGGAAAAAATCTATGTTTTCGGTGAATATCTCAGTAACTATGGCACGTAGGAATATCAATTGGTACACGTGTTAATAGAGACCGCATAAATGCAATGACATCAAAAGTTTTGGGCTGCCACGCCCCCTTTTTCCGCAAGAAATAAAAGAAAATTTCAAACTTGCATGCAGTTTTTAAAGCATTTATTCTTACCGTACAGTGTTGTTTTTTATGATTCGTTTGAAGACGTATCATGTCAAACTCACCTGAAAGTTTTGTAGGAATCCGACCATAAACAAGAAAGAAATGAAGCAGCAAAGATTTTATTCGAGAGCAATGAGTGCGAGAGAGACAGCGCTAGTCCTGCCGACCAATAGTATTCATACACAAATATGTATGTGCATTCATTTAACGTTAAACGAATTTGTATATACATACAGACAAACACATGTATGTTCGATTATGCTTATCTTTTTTCTTTGTTTTGACGTGTTCTAATACAATGTTCTAATACAATACCGATACCGATTTAAGCATTATAATTACCCAGTAGTAAAATTTGTACGAAAAATGTACATTATTCGTGCGAATAACTCACACAGATGTAGTACCTACTACAGAACGCTTAACTTCGTTTTCGCGTGGGCATGTCCATCAAAGTAACTGGGAAATTAATCTAAACCAACAAATCGTTCCGTCGTGCTGTGACACATTTGTGTGAGCACGCCGCTACCCCGTTCAAGAGACTTTTCACACTAGGAATTTTTGTTCAGCGACATGCCAATTGGATTTTCCGACAAATTCCAGTTGGATTTTTGGTTGGTTTTTACCAGAACCCCCTTCCCCCTGCATCAAATTATTAAAAATTAAAAAATTTTATAGAAATTAATTTCATTTATTTTATTTAATTTATATAATAACAATTATGGGTTTTAGATAAACGACAAATCATTACAAGTGAATATTACTTAAAAAACGGGATCAGGTCCGCTGCATAGTCTTTCTGCCGACATCCATCTATAGCAGTCTGCATCTGAAACAAATATTTAAACTTTTATTATTTGCATATTAAGAACAATGTACAAAACTTACTTATTGATCTCAAGATGATCTGATAATTGTGTGTTATTCACGATTCCTCCATTGCTAGCGACGCAATTAGCGAACTTCAATTTCACCACCCATGGCAAACGCAGGCTTATAATGAAAAAAGTATTATTATTATTCAAAAATTTGTATTTTTCAAAGAAGTTCATAAAACGAATGTAATAAAATACTTTTAAAGTTGAATTTTTTGTTTTAAACTTACCTTTCTCATATTTTTGACAATATTATTCACTCGGCATATACACAAAGCAAAGGCTGCACACTCAATGAAAATGTGTCGATAAGGCGAAACACGCATTGGCAGCCCTGAGTATTTATCGATAACAGTGATCGTTTCACTTTTTACATATTTAAATTCAAATAATGCATTTGTTGCATGTTAAACTACTAAATAAATTAATAAATAATTTTGAAAATGCATTAAATTATTTTTAATTGTTTGGAAACATCAAAAATATAAAAAAAAGTGCGGCCGATTTTCGATAGTCAACCTGCCGTACTTATCGGCAATTGTTATAAAATTCCATACAACAACTATAATTAATGGTTTTTATAAACGAATGAGAAAACGTTTTAGTTCCCCAAATACTTATTTACTGTTTCACAAATGTATTAATTTAGAAAATAGCTGAAATTACAATTTCAATAAATAGAAATTAATAATATTTATTGTTATTTTAATGTTATTATGATACTAACATTAATAAACAACTTCTGTAATTTCATACATATTATTAATGTAAATATAATAATAACTTTAATCATTTTATTAGTAATTCGAAGTAATAATTATTCCTAGCAGCAATTCTTATATGTTAGGCTGTTAAAATATATCAGAAATTTGTGAAATAAGACATTAACAATGTGCGGGTTTTTCGCACTTGTACTTTAAACTTATGAGCAGCAAAACCAACAGCCAGATATATAAAAATTGCAATGGGATTTGGGAGTTTAGCAGTGCCGTTGTTTGCGGGAATTTCTTTTTAGGCGTCAACAAGTTCTAAGCAGCAAAACCAACAGCGCAATCTTAGAAAAAAAGTTTACAAATGTGTGAACTGCAAGCGGAACAGAGCAGCGGGAAATTCGCACTAGTAAAACGTAAAATTCTTACTGAGAATTTTCCGTTGACCGAGGGAAGTAGTCCCTAAATCTGAATAATTCTGTACTGCAGCTGTACAGAATTGGAGAGCTGTAGAACAATTTTCCCATAGGGTAGGAATAAAAGCAGAGAGTATTATACGGTCGGGCGTGTTCGACTGTACTTATCTTTCTTGTTTTTGCTTTGTTTATTTAATATGCAAACCTTTTTGAATTGTTGAGTTATGTTAATGAATTTCTAAAATTAATTTGTAAACAATTTTTAAGTTGATCCGATACAGGTTTTTCTGGGTTTTCCCTGTATCCTTAGAGTGAATGCTGGATCACATAAGACTTCCCAGATGGCACACCAACCACAGCAATTAGTAGATAAGTTTTTTTTTTGAACTAATATGTATTGAAATTTTGTTTATTTAGTAATGAAATTTTTGAGGGGGCCTATTGGAATACCCCTGTTCCACTTACAAAAATTACACTTTAGAACACTAGATTAAGTATTTTAAGTGACATGAAGTTTGGTCACACTTAACATTATTTTTCTCTCTTTAATCTGTTTTTTGAAAGCGAAAGACGTGGTTGCTGGTGTTGCCAAAAGTTAAAGTTACAGAACTAAATATAACTTATATAAAACATAAAATAAGTGTTTCATTTATATTTAGCTTTTTAATAGTTTCCAATAGCTTGCTATACTTTAACACTCGTGTCTCTATTCACACCTCTTAATTTAATTTCCTGATCTGAAAGCCGTGTTTTGACAAATGCTAATGTGAGATTATCCTCTGAAAGAGTCTCTATTGCGGTAATAACACCATCGTAGTTTGAAGGTAGACTTAAAAGCAAGTGAGAAATTTTATCCATTTCATCTAATTTGCTACCTGACGCAATGAGTTCAGTGATCAGATCATCAAATATATTGAAATGGTTTAGCAGCGTGGTATCACCTTTTAACTTTAGCGATAATAATTTCTTTCGAAGTGATAGCTGCGATGCTAAGCTTTTTCTTTCATAAATGGCATCCAAGTTTGCAAAAATCTGTTCAGTAATAATGTTTTTAGCATTCCTTTCGGCTTTATTAGTTTCATCAGTCTTCTCTAATTGTGGCTCATCTTTCACTTTTAACAAATCATGCTCTTCTAATGAAGCCCTAACTTGAAATTTCCATATAGATTATTTATCTCCTGTGAATGGTTTGATGTTTCTTTTTTCCTTATCCATTTTCTACTTCTTCGCTTAACCTCACTTCGAGCGTGCCGTCAATTGTGAACTTGGCGTCTGTTAGGTGCGTGGCGTCTGTTTGTTGCAATTCGCAAACGAATGCAGCTTTGCAACTTTAAACTTTTATGTTATTATTCTTTTTGTACAGTTATTTTTATTTTATTTATTTTTTTTTTTTGTCTTTTGTATACTAAATTATTTTAGTACTTTAGTACAGTAGAATCCGGTTATAACGACTCCGCTTAAGGCGTCCGACCGGTCATTGCGACGAAAACTCGATGACTTGTTTGGTCCCCATACAAGCTTGTATGAAAGAGCCTCCGCTTAGTGCGTCTCCGCTTTTAACGACAAACCGCTTATATCGACGATATTTCTCATAATTTAACCGGCTATTGCGACGTGCCGAAAAAAAATACAGCAAAATAATGCAAAAAACTCTAAGCATCAAACGACGCTGTTATAAATGTATGTATGCATGTATGTATTTATTAGTGATCGGCACTCATAGGAGCGTCAAGAAGGTTCTTACTCTCTCTGTCCCATTATTCTCTCATATTTTACTCTTGGAGAGAGTGAGTCGAAGCACAATACCGACGCACACATATGTTTTCAGCGTGCGTGTGCGGGTCCACAGTATATTCCATAGGATGTCCCGTTATATATTTCTAGTTATTTATGCTTTTTTCCAAGTCAAATTTAACGCGTAAATGCTCAAAATATAAAATAGAGAGCAAAATGCGCAAAAAAGAGCTCATTCAGTACAAACTCGGCGAGTACATAGGCAATGCACGCGAATAATGTCGTCAAAACGTAAATGTTTTTCTGTTGAGCAGAAAATGGACATAATTCGGCGCTTAGAAGCCGGTGAGCGCAACATAACTCTGGCTAAAGAGTTCGGTGTGTGCCACACTACAATTGCCACAATTAACAAAAATAAAGAAAAAATTAAATCTTTATTCAACAATAACATATTAAAGACAAAACGTGTCAGAGCATCAACTCAAGATGAAGTTGATAAAGCATTGTTGCAGTGGTTTATAATGCAACGCAGGCGAGGAATCCCATTAAGTGGTCCACTTCTTCAGGAAAAAGCCAATTCGTTCGCTAAGCAGTTTAAAATTGAAAATTTTATTTGCTCTGCTAGCTGGATAAGCCGATTTAAGATCAGACATAATATCGTCGCCGGTACAGTGAGTGGAGAATCCTTGTCTGTAGAGACAAGCGATATAAACGAGTGGTTAACAAAGGTGTGGCCTATACTACGTAAGGATTTCAAAGATGATGAAATATTTAATGCCGATGAAACTGGACTGTTCTACAAATTAACTCCAGACAAAACATTAAAATTTAAAGGTGGGAAGGAAAATCATTTTGAAGACATTTTTTTTTATTTAAATTTGAATTTATAGGTGAAAAATGCACTGGAGGGAAGTTGTCCAAGGAAAGGATAACTGTGCTTGTTGCAGCCAATATGAGTGGGAGTCAAAAAAAAAAATTATTGGTTATTGGAAAATCAAAGCGACCTAGATGCTTTAAAAATGTTCATGCATTGCCTGTTAGCTACTATAGTAATCGTACGTAATTGGGTACGCAACTGGAATGCTGAGCTTAAAAAGCAGAAAAAGAAAATATTGCTCCTAGTTGATAATTGTCCAGCCCATCCGACAATTAGTGACCTAACTAATATCACTCTTGTTTTCCTCCCACCAAATACGACGTCTGTTTTACAGCCAATGGATCAAGGCATAATTCGAGTGATTAAATCAACCTTTCGTAAAAATCTGGTACTTAAAATAATCAGCAATATGGAACTTAACAATCATGAAATTTACCCGAAAATTACCATCCTTGATGCCATTTTAATAATAAATTATGCTTGGCAACAACTTTCACCAGCGACAATTTCAAATTGTTTTAGGCATTCTGGGCTTGCTAAAGAAAATTTAGATGGCCCCAACAGCTCGTTCTCAAGCGATATAGAAAACGAAGATGACATTCCTTTATCTGTTTGGGCAAGAGCTCTACAAAATCAGCTACCGATTTCAAAGGACGACCTAGATGAATATGTTCTGATTGATAATGGTTTGGCCATTTGCGAGAAACCTTCCGAAGACAGCATTGTTCAAAATATATTAGATGACAGACAGGACAGTGACGACAACGTCGAAGAAGAAAATGAAGATTTTTCAGCACCTAGCGCTTTGGACGCATTTAAAGCTGCAGAAACATTAAATAAATTTATCCATTTAAACTTGAATAACGACAGCTTAACGAACAGCATGTCTAAAATAAATAATGCTGTGCGTGACTGTTTTTACATGTCAAAAACTAAGAAACAATCAAAAATTACCGACTATTTAAATTAAGGGAAAAAAATAAAACCATAAAAATGAATTGTTCTAAATATTTTGTTTTTGAATTAAAATTATTAAATATTTTGTTTTGATTTAAAAATTATATTGTTTTATTTTAAAACCTATTGCAAACATGACAGCAACAAAAAAAAAAAAAAATTTTTTTTTGGCCCTTTTGGTTAAAGCGTCTACCGGGTATAACGACGTAAAATAGTCGGTCCCTTGAGTGTCGTTATAACCGGATTCCACTGTATTTACAATGTAAAGAAAAAGAACACACTTATTAATTGCTAAGTTTCATACACCACGTGCACCACTTTTACTTTTAAACAACAAAAGAATCCAATTATTTACTGGCTTATGTGTCTGGGCCTATAACCTATTGAAATTATTAATATTTAAATGCAATAAAGCATGTTCCAGACCCACCAAATAAATAACAAGACACTTCGTTGTTTTAGCTTTTCTAATTTTTTTATCTACACCCGCTCGTCACCAGAATAGAAAAGCATATATAAACTTATCGTCAGTGTATACACACACTTATATGTAACTACATTGTATTATCGATATATCGATAATACGATACAACAGATTTTGTATGTTACTTTTGCTTATTTTCAACAGATTTAAAGTATGATTTTTAAAAAATTATGCTGTCCACTGTTTTTGGACCAAGACGATTTCTTTTGTCTGTTACAATTTTTCCTGCCAAAGAATATGCGCGCTCTGCAGCTGCATTACTAGCCGGAATTGAACTTTGAGAGCAAATCCTGAAAGGGTTGGATATTTGTATACCCTTGCAGAGGGTATATTATTATTGTCACGATGTTTGTAATGCATTGAAGGAGGACCACCAGATCGGACCACTATATCATATAGCTGTCAATCAATCGGTTAAAAATGCTGAAAATGCTTAGTATGAAGTGTCTCTTGAACGATTTGAACCAAATTCTCGCAATATGCAAGTTAACTGTGAGCGCCCAGCGGACCCAAACAGAAAAGAGTATTCCCGTGGCGGGCCCGCTGTAGCGGCTGAGTCAGCGTTCTCAACGGTCAGCGAGAACGCTCCAAGCCGGGGCGTCAAGTTCAACGACGCCGTCGGCCCGCGGAGCTAACTCAGCGTCTGCAATTTTGTTGCACAACGTCCGCTGGGTAACATGATACCCACACGAGGCGCAAGCTCTGCAGATTCTCCGGCGTGGCTACCAAGAGCCAGCGCCGACTGCGGCAGCGCCGCCGGCAGCGCTAAGCTAGATGTTAAGAAATCCAAATTTGTATCTTTAGTTTATAATTGAATAACAAAAGCGGCACACGGCACTTAAATAAAGTAAATTGTATTCTCGCTTAGTACGTCGAGTATTATTCTAATTGTGATCCAACTGTGATAACACTCACGGTGCAAACGGTTTTGGTCTACGCGAAACTCGGTAGTGTTGAATAAAAAACAACGAAAAACAAAAGAAAAGTGACACGATCACATATAAGAAAAAAGAAAAACAACAACAAAAGCGACACTATCAAATACAACAAAGAAGTAAAAGAGTGGAAAGACTTTAGAAACCTAAAGGAATCAATAACTAGAAACATGTAAGTGAGTTTCGTTTGTGTTAAGGCCGCCAGCCGTCGGATATACAGGGGGAAGAACAGTGGATTTCGATCTTACTGCAGTAACTGTATATACCGTCGGAAGTGCGACTATACTCTCCACGCGAGGGCGGCTGGAAGCAGGTCCTTGGTACGGTCATGTCTCTGCCTTGGATGCTGACTAATGGTAGTCGGGCTAGAAGTAGAAAACTTCTCAAAAAAGTCACCCCAATCCAAAGGTGAAACAGTAGTTGCCCATGGATGCGTGGTCGAGGGGGTGCTCGATCGCTAATATGCGGACTCTGGGTACCTGCCGACCCCCAGTTTCAATCTAGGCTTACCACGTCAACGCAGGCTATGACGTGGCGAACCTCCCCTTCCTGCACACTCGTGGGATCTAACGTGGAAAACCTTATTAAACAAAATAAACAAACTAAACTAACACAACAAAAAAACAATACAAAAACACAAAAAAAAGAAAATAAAACAGAGGGACAAGACAATCCCTGTCCAGGTGTGCGTATGGATAAGCCAATCCATAGCACTCCAAAGAATGTTGGGGAAGGGGTTCCGGCAAGACAACCGGTAACCGACCAGATGGAGACACCCAAGGGAACCTCCCATGTAGAACGCTACGGCACGCTGAGCATTACTGCGGCTGCCCTGCCGGACACTGGGTTGGCGATCAAAGGTGCCTCTGAGCCCAACGTCTCAAATAAGTAGGAGAAGAAGGCGTCCTATCAGGACAAGAAAAGGGCAGCCTTCATCCTGTCCAAAGAAGCCGATAACACTCCGGAGAGCGAGGAACTGGTTAGTTGGGCTAGGTCAATCCTGCCAAACTACCAGCCGCCCAAGATGAGTGTGAAGAAGAGCTCGGCTAGCAACAAAAGACAACGGTCGACGGAAGGACACAGCTCGCAAGCCAAGCGAAGCAAAGTCATCCCCACCAGATCCTTTGCTGAAGTCGCAAGGAACAGGATCCTCGTAGGAGTCCTAGACCGGGGCTCTTCCGAGGGCCTGATCCCACGCGACAAGTGCCGGATGGTGGAGAATGAGCTCCAGGACAAATTCCTGAGCATTCTGGAGGAATGCGGAGGCGCTCCGCCGACCTGTAAGGACGCGGGGTGGCATCAGGGTCGGGTAAAAGCCATCGCCTGCCTTGATGCTCGCTCAGTGGATCTCCATAGGAAGGCGGTCGCCTCCCTCGGAGAAGTATATCCAGAAGCTAAACTTGAAATGGTTGACTGGGACTGTGTTCCCAGTAACCCTCGTGCCAGGGTCTGGGTCTCCGAAAAGCCATCGGTGCCCGAAAAGATTTTGAAGTTGTTGCAGGTGTGCAATCCGAATCTTCCAACAGCAAACTGGAAGGTCACCAAAGTGGAGGAAGCTGTGGGTCTGTCAAGACAAGTCTTACTGACTCTTGATGAGACTTCAGCGGAGCTCCTCGCCAAGATGGACGGGTTCGTGTCATACGGCTTTAAAAGAGCTCATATCCGCATCTTCAAAGCCGATGCAAGGAGCAAGGGATGCTCTAAGAAAGTGTCTGAGGAAGAGCTTGTGGAGCTGTCGGACACCATGGACCTGGAGGAAGACATACTGGATGGGTATGTCTCCGAAGAGAGTGACCTCGCCAGAGGGCTCAGAAGGGTCGGAGTGGCTGAGTTAGAAGAATTGGAGGAGGACGACTCAGTCACCGACATCACAGTGGTGGAAGCTAGGTCTCAGGATGAACTTACGCATCCTGCAGATAAACCTCCACCACTGTAAGGCAGCAGCCGCTGCCCTTCTGCTTCTCCTCGCCCAGGGGAAAGCAGACCTGGTCCTCATCGAAGAACCGCGGGTCTGCAAAGGCCGAATCTCTGGTTTGAGGACCTCTAATTTCCAGCTATATGCAGCTGATGTAACAGGTAAAGCCCGTACCTGCATCCTAGCATGTAAAGATATGCCAATCCTTTTACTACCTAATTTCAGTGACGAAGACCTTACTGCAGTCAGTCTAGAGCGAGACGAATGCTCTGTCTTCTTCTGTTCGTCGTACATGGGACACGATCAGACCGATCCCCCCCTCCTAAACTCCTACGCGATTTAGTAGCGATGGTGGATAGATCTCGAAAGGATCTGCTAATCGGATGCGATGCCAACGCTCATCACACTCAGTCGGGCAGCACTGACATAAATGACAGGGGTGAGTCTATTTCTAACTTCCTCCTATCGACTAAACTTATCATCTGTAATCGTGGTAATGAGCCTACCTTTATTATAAAAAATAGACAAGAGGTGCTGGACCTGACCCTTATATCCAGCTCCCTTGAATCTCGTCTAATATCTTGGAAGGTCCTGGATGAGCACTCCTTCTCCGACCATAGATATATTGAGACTATAATCTCACTTGCGGTTCCTAGGCACGCACCCCATCGCAATCTAAAGAAAACAAACTAGGCCCTCTTCGAGGCTCACGTAGAACGGCTAATCCCTCAGACACCACCCAGGGCACGTGACACAAACGCCCTAAACCTCCATGGTGGTCCCCACCCTCAAATGAGCTCCGCACTTCGGCCAGAAGGCTTTTTAACCTAGCAAAGAGACTAAACTCTGAGGAATCTTGGGTAAATTACAAAGCCTCACTCTCCTCTTACAAAAAGGAGCTGCGCAAAGCCAAGCGCAGGTCCTGGCGTAGATTCTGTTCGAATATAGAGGATACCTCCGAGGCAGCTAGACTCAGAAAGGTACTCTCTATATCCTCCCCTTCACTGGGCTTTCTCAGGCGAAGTGACAACTCCTGGACATCAACCAGCGAGGAGTCATTCGAGCTGCTGACTAATGCTCATTTCCCTGGATGCTCAGACAACCCTGTGACATCCCCCCTGCCGCTATCCAACTTGAGGTCCTCCCTCCCCCCAACCCTGTTCAGCAAGAACAACATTCGCGGGGCCATCAAAAGTTTCAAGCCCTTCAAATCGCCAGGACCGGATGGTATCATTCCGGCCCATCTGATCCATGCAGGTGACCGGGCCCCCAACTGGCTTCAACAAATCTTCCAGCACATAGTCCTATCAGGCTCTATCTCCAAATCCTGGCTGCGATCCAGGGTCATATTCATTCCCAAGGCTGGGAAACCCTCACATTGTACTCCGAAGGACTTTAGGCCCATTAGTCTCTCCTCTTTTCTCCTCAAGGTGTTGGAACGGCTTCTTAGCTGGCACCTCCAAGACAGTATTCCGAAGAACTGTTTCTCATCCGCTAAACATGCATATCGTAAGGGCAGGTCCACAGAGACGGCCCTCCACGACATTGTATCGTTATTGGAGAAAACCCTCTCTCTGAAGGAGTTCGCTCTAGTTGCATTCCTCGATATCGAGGGGGCTTTCAACAACATTCTCCCGGAGCCAATCACCGAAGCTCTGACGCACCTAGGCATAGACGATCTGACCGTCAACCTGGTAAAGCAACTCCTAACCAGCAGATTGATCGAGACCTCGTTTGGTGAGGTCAGTATCACCAAATACGTCATAAGAGGCACTCCACAGAGCGGTGTCTTATCCCCCCTTCTATGGAATGTGGCGGTTAACGCATTGCTGCGTGAACTAGACAAAGGTGGGTGTCGGGTTGTTGCCTACGCTGACGACCTCGCCATAATGTTCTCTGGGAAATTCCCACAAACCCTATGTGATCGGATGAGTGTTTCTCTTCGCTTCTTATCCGACTGGGCCATGAACAACGGACTAGGGGTGAAAACAAGCAAAACAGAGCTGGTCCTATTCACTAATAAATATAAAATCCCAACACTCTGACTCCCCACCCTGCGAGGGGAGTCACTCAAGCTGAGTGATAAAGCCAAATTTCTGGGCGTATTCCTTGATCGGAAATTTAACTGGAAGGCGTGCATAGAAGACAGAGCACGGAAAGCCTCAGTTGCCCTTTATACATGTAGGAAAACAATCGGACTAAAATGGGGATTAGTCCCTCATATCACCAAATGGCTCTATACTGCAATCGTACGCCCAATCCTCTTGTATGGAGTTGTAGTATGGTGGCCCGCCTTGAAAAGAAGGACCGTCCTTGATAGACTCAATAGAATACAACGTATGGCAGGACTCCTCACTCTGGGGGCCCTGCGCACCACCCCTGGAGAGGCTGTCGACGCCATCCTTCACTTTCTCCCTATAGATCTAATGGGCTCAAAAACGGCTACTCTAGCCGCACTCAGAATGAGAGAAGCCAACCTCTGGAAACCTAATGCGGTAGGACATTCAAATATCCTACTAGAATTACCTTACGGAATCCAGCATACCGATTACTGTATTCCCACGGAGCATACATACACTCCTTTCAGGGTGGTTTTCCCAACCAGAGGGGCATGGAGCAACGGCTCTCCATTTACGAACACCTCCCTGGATTTCTACACCGATGGTTCAAGATCAGAGGGTCGCACAGGTGGGGGACTTTACTGTCCCGACCTTGGCATTTCTAAATCATTTAGGATGCCTGATTACTGCAGTGTCTTCCAGGCGGAAGTTAAGGCCATTCTAGAAGCTCTGCATATCATAAACTCGAATATCCCCTACAGGTGCAGAATTAGCATCTTTTCTGACAGCCAAGCAGCCCTTAAGTCTTTAGCGGCTGTATCTAGTAACTCCAAATTACTAAACGAATGTCGCAGATCTCTGATGGAGATGGCTGAACAGTTCGATATTCTCCTCATATGGGTCCCTGGCCACAGCAACATAGAAGGAAACTGTGTTGCAGATGAACTCGCGAGGATGGGTACAGTCTCCGCTCTCGACAACGAGAGTGAGCAGGTACACATACCCCTGGCGTCGTACAGGCTCATGATTGAAAACTATTTTGAAAATCTGACAGGCTTAAGGTGGGAAACCACAGCAAGATGCAGAATCTCTCGACTCACTTGGCCCACTCGGTCGAAAGACCGAACACGCAAGCTATGCATGCTAACACGGAAAAGCTGCTCTGCAGTCTTTCGCACCCTCACAGGACATTGGCTGATAGGGATACATGCCTCCAGACTGTCCGTTAACTCGCATGACTTCTGTAGAAGCTGCGGCAACGAAGAAGAGGAGGAGACGGTGATCCACTTCTTCTGCCACTGCCCAGCACTCAGTCAACTTAGACTGAGGTTCCTGGGCGCTTACTTCATCAGTAACCTGTCTGAGTTGTATATCCGGTATATCCACGCCTCAGGCTGGAATCACAGCGAAAGCAACCAAACTGCTAACATGCACACCTAGCTTTACTTCTCCCTGTATACTGTTTACTAAACGTAGTCCCTGACCCCACGTATGGTATCACAACGAGCCGACCAACGGCCCATGTGTGTTGGTGCTAGCTGTAGCACCAATAGCCATTCTACCTAACCTAACCTAAGATCAGCAACAAAGTAAATAAAATAAATAAATTATTTTGACAAGTGTGAATTCTATTGTGTTGTTGGTTTATTCTTTTCGCTCTTGATTAGTGCGTTTAATGTGTTGACGTATGAATATTTGCAAAAGTCGTTCGGGGTACGATAGTGACGACAGTGTCTTTGACGTTCTTATCAGAAACTTTCAAGGAGTCAAGGTAACGGACATTGAAAAACTCGAATCGAACATGGACGCAGAACAAATTCAATCGATTATCGACACGGCCTTGGCAGCCCAGGCTAGAACATTCGAAAGAAAAATTGAGGAGTTGACAGGGCGTTTAGAAAGGGCAAATATTAAAGTTCCTGCAATCAAAGTGTATGGAGACGCAAAAATTATTCCAGGTGTGCAGTGTGACGAGCCCCTAGACGGTATAAAGAGTTTGCCGGAGTTTAGTGGGTCACATGACTCATACGTCTCGTGGCGACAATCCGCACACAATTCATATCAGATATTCAGAAATTATAATGGTTGCTCACGCCACAACTTGGCCATGGTCATCCTTTGAAATAAAATAAGGGGCGCGGCAGATGCTGTGCTAGCGTCATTTTATACGGCGCTTAATTTTGACGCAATTATATCGCGCTTAGATTTCACGTATGGTAACAAGAAGCCACTTCATATAGTTGAACAAGAGATGGACACGCTGAGGCAGTCTATCAGTCTTTGAATACTACGATGAGGTAGAGAAAAAGCTCACCTTGTTGACCAATAAGGCCCACATGACCTATGACAGAGAGTTAGCTAGGGGCATGTGCGAGAAGTTTAGGGGCGATGCTCTTAGGGTCTTCATATCAGGTCTAAGGCGTAACTTGACTGACGTTTTGTTCGCCGCTCATCCCTCTGATTTGCCTTCAGCTTTGGCTTTGACTCAGGAGGAAGAGGCGAACCACGATCGGTATACGTTTTCGACAAATTTTGCAAAGAGCCTTGAAAACAAGGCAAGGAATGAGAGCCGAGTTCAGAACCGGCACAACGCAAACAACCAGCAGAAAAATAAATACCAAAACCAATCAGCCCAAAGGGAAAAGCCCCGCTTTTAAAAAACAGAAAAGCCAGCCGAGCGCTGAAGTTAGGCCGGCTAGCGCAACTGCCCCAACACCAATGGAAGTAGACACTTCCATGTCAAAATTTAGGCAGCCCACAAATTTCCAAGGAGCACAAGGCTCAGATAAAGCTAACACGTACAGGGGGCAGGCGAACAAGCGCGCAAATACTTCTGACCGTATGACCGGCCCGAGACGTCTGAAGCTGGACCACTTGTCCGCAAAACCTGACCGAGAAGTTGTGTTGAAGAAAGCTCCGATGAATACGAGAGCGACGCTGTCAATTTCCTGTTTGATAGTGTCAATTTTTTAGGGCAAAGTCCCTGCTGCCGTTCCTTCGGCGAAGAGTAGCAGGGGTTAGCCTAAAACTATTAATTGACACCGGCGCGTCGAAAAATTACATCAAGCCTTTTAGACAGTTAGAGGGCGTGCGCCCGGTTGAGTCAAAGTTCGCCACACATTCCATCCATGGCTCTCATAACATAACTCAAAAATGCACGATACCAATGTTCGGCCAAACGGCAACATTTTTCATTCTAAATAATTTATCCACATTCGATGGGATTATTGGCCTTGACCTGCTAAAGCAAGTCGACGCGGCCATCAACTTAAAAGAGGGTAGGCTGGTAGCAGGGGGTGCGTCTGAAAAGATGCACTATCACGACTGCCGTGACGTGAATCATTCAAGGATTCTAGAAGTCGAAGTCGACGCGGCCATCAACTTAAAAGAGGGTAGGCTGGTAGCAGGGGGTGCGTCTGAAAAGATGCACTATCACGACTGCCGTGACGTGAATCATTCAAGGATTCTAGAAGTCGAAGTCCCAGCCATTATAAAGCCAAAATTCTTGGAAGTGCTAAAAGACTGTGCGAAAGCGTTCGCAGACCCTAACGAGTCTCTGCCGTTTAACACAGCCGTCGTCGCAACCATAAGAACGATAGACGATCAAGTAGTCCACTCCAAGCTATACCCGTACCCGCGAGGTGTAGATGATTTTGTCGCTGCAGAGGTAAACGACCTTTTGAAAAACGGCATAATCAGAAAATCCCGATCTCCGTATAACAACCCGGTTTGGGTTGTGGATAAGAAAGGGGTTGATAGCAATGGAAATGCTAAAAAGCGTTTAGTGATCGACTTCAGGAAACTGAACCAGAGAACAATCGCAGACAAGTACCCCATGCCAAGCATTACTATGATCTTGGCCAACTTAGGTAAAGCTAAATATTTCATTACCCTCGACCTCAAGTCAGTCTACTACCAGATAACTCTGGCGGAGCAGGGCAGAGAGAAGACAGCTTTTTCGGTAAGCGGCGGGAAATATGAGTTCTGTCGTTTACCCTTTGGCTTGAAGAATGCTGGCAGCATTTTCCTAAGAGCCATAGACGATGTGCTTAGGGAACAGATCGGCAAGTCGTGTTACGTCTATGTCGATGACGTTATTATTTTTTCGGAAAATGAAAACGATCATGTCAAGCACGTCTAGTGGGTACTCACAAGCTTGCGGGACGCAAACATGAGAGTGGCCCAAGAAAAATCCCAATTCTTCAAGAACAGCGTAGAGTATTTAGGATTCATTGTAACCAATAATGGTGCAAGAACAGACCCAGAAAAGGTGAAGGCAATTCAGCAATTCGAGGAGCCGAAATCACTTTTCGCGATCAGGTCGTTCCTCGGTTTAGCTAGCTATTACCGCTGCTTCATCAAAGACTTCGCTTCGATAGCAAAGCCGCTCTCGGACATTCTCAAGGGAGAAAATGGTTCGGTGAGCAAGTACAGGTCGAAAAAAATTCCAGTCAAATTAGACGAAAAACAGCTTCACGCGTTCGAGAGACTCAGAAATATTCTAGCCTCAGAGGACGTGATGCTAATGTACCCAGATTATAAGAAGCCCTTTGATCTGACAACCGATGCATCAGCATACGGAATCGGGGCCGTTTTATCTCAAAACGGGCGCCCAATAACAATGATCTCCCGGACTCTAAAGGATAGGGAGGTAGATTACGCTACTAACGAGTGTGAATTACTGGCCATCGTATGGGCCTTAGCTAAGTTTCGGAATTATCTTTATGGCGTTAGGGACATCAACATTTCCAAATCCCAACGCCAAGATCAAGCGTTGGAAAGCATGAATTGACGAGACGGGCGCTAACTTGTTCTATAAACCCGGTAAGGAAAATCACGTAGCTGATGCCCTATCACGGCGGAACATTAACGCGCTTAACAGCGCCGAGCCCGAGTCAGACGCCGCTACAATTCATAGCGAAGCGTCTTTGACATACACCATCGAAACAACTGAGAAGCCAGTAAATTGCTTCAGAAATCAGATTGTTTTGGAGGAATCTCGTTTTCCTCTGACGAGGAACTATATCATGTTTGGTGAAAAAACACGCCACATGATCAGCTTCACTGACAAAAAAGATCTAATTGATATTGTGAAACCATTATTTAACCCTAACGTGGTAAACGCTTTACATTGCGAGTTACCGGTCCTAGCAAGGCTGCAGCATGACCTTGTAAAAAGCTTTCCCACAACAAAGTTCTGGGATTGTAAAAACTTTGTTATCGACATTCTAAACAGTGGGGAGGCAAGAAACATTCTAACAAAAGAGCACGAACGTGCTCACAGGGCAGCACAGGAAAATGTAAAACAGGTTCTGTCAGACTATTACTTTCCTAAAATGACCAAATTAGCGAATGAGATAGATTTAAATTGTCGAGTTTGCTCAAAGGGAAAGTACGACAGACACCCTAAAAAACAGGAACTCGGCCAGACGCCAGTACCTTCTCGAGTCGGAGATATTTTACACATTGACATATTCTCTACAGACCGCAAACTTTTTCTTACATGCGTTGACAAACACTCTAAGTTCGCGATGGTCCAGCACATAGTGTCTCGCACTATTGAGGACCTAATCCCGCCTTTACTCACGCTGATGAACATTTTTCCGCAAACAAAACAAGTGTATTGCGATAATGAACCAGCGCTAAAATCAGAAACAATAACAGCCTTACTCCTTAACAGCTTCGGTGTTAACATAGTAAACGCTCCACCATTACACAGCACGTCCAACGGGCAAGTCGAGCGCATGCATAGCACACTGGCAGAGATAGCCAGACGCCTCAAGTTACAGAGAGGTATAAACAATACGGTCGAGCTAATAATGCACGCTACAATAGAGTACAACAGGCCCATAGACATTTTGTATGATAGCTCGCAGGCGACTCAGCAGAAGGTTAGGGAGAGAGTAGAAAAAGCTCAGTTAGCGCAAAACTCCAGATGCAACCAGAACAGACAAAACAGGGTGTTCGATGTTGGCGAGAAAGTTCTCGTAAAAACAAACAGGCGACTAGGGAACAAGCTCACCCCACTTTGCACAGAGGAAAGAGTAGAAGCGGACTTGGGGACAACAGTCCTCATTAAGGGGAGGGTGGTCCACAAGGACAACCTTCGATAAATTAGTAATAAGTTGTATAATTTAAGAGCGACCTCACAGACCGATTACGTTACGTTACAGGTTGTACGCGACTCTACTGTTAACACTGGGGACGGTGACGGCACGGATTACGGACTATTCCCATTCGGACTACATACCCATTACGGACGGAAACGTACTAGTTTGGGCCGACTATGACTTCCAAAGACACACGACCAACCTTTCGGAATTTTCTCGAATGATCGACGAGACAAGGAAACTGACGGACATGTTCCCACACTCCCATATGCGAAAGCTATTGGAGGTGGATACGGAACACTTACAGGACATGCTATCCGCACTTAGGTACGGCCCTTAAGGTTGTTGCGGGTACGCCCGACAGGACTTGGAGGACATTAAAATGACTGAGGCAGAACTAATAAGATCGAACAATAGGCAAATAGAAATAAACTCTAGAACTCAGACAAAGATCAACTTACTGACCGACACGGTTAACAAAATCTTAAAAATAGCCAAAACCGAACAAACGCACACCGCACATCAGTATGAAACGTTGCTGACACGCAATAGAATACTCACCAATGAAATAACATAGGAAATCTCATGCTGACTATCACGTTGGCAAAATCAAATATTATCAATCCAAACGTATAAGACCACGCTGATCTTGAGTCGGTCCTCATGAACGAACTCACAGGGACAACAGTAACTGACTTGTTAGATATAGCTAGTATTAAGATTTTCCAATTCACTAATGTTGTTAAGATAATAATAAAATACCCAAGAATTAGCGGATCTTGCCGGAAGGTGACTATAAATCCAGTCACACACAACAACACAGTCTTGCAGCTGTTGGACAACGTGGATGCGAAATGCGGGAAACAAATCTTGGCGGTGACCAATTGCAAGCCAACGACGACGACCACGTTCTGTGAACTCTCACCAAGCGAAACTTGTGCCCAGGGATTACACTCAGGGAGAGTGGCTCATTGCGCAACGCAGCCAAGCCATTTGGGGCCCCTTACCATAGTTGACGACGGTATAATGGTCATCAATGATCGGCCGGCCACCATAATGGTAGACGACAACCCGGAAATCGTCACGTCTGGAACTCAGCTGGTCACGTTCGACCACCATGCGCTGATCAACGGGACAAAATACGTGAACCTAAACAACATTCAGGAACGGTTCCCAGGGGTTGCAGCATCGCCACTGTTGAATATTACGGATCACAGTGCCACCCTCAGTCTTCCATATCTCCACCGCTTAAGCGAAGAAAAATCTCAATCACATCAAAGAGATAAGAGGTGACGTCGTTTCTGGAACCAGGTCCATGATGGCAATCGGATCAGGCATCGTGATTGGCGTCCTAGTCTGCGTTAGCGTAGCCCTCCGACAATACTACCAGAAGAAACGGGCCGCCATGCAAATTGACCGGATGCTAAAAACCTATAACGTGACCAGGGACGGTCAGTCTTTGGAGGGGCGAGTAGTTAACTGTGAGCGCCCAGCGGACCCAAACAGAAAAGAGTATTCCCGTGGCGGGCCCGCTGTAGCGGCTGAGTCAGCGTTCTCAACGGTCAGCGAGAACGCTCCAAGCCGGGGCGTCGCCGGCAGCGCTAAGCTAGATGTTAAGAAATCCAAATTTGTATCTTTAGTTTATAATTGAATAACAAAAGCGGCACACGGCCCTTAAATAAAGTAAATTGTATTCTCGCTTAGTACGTCGAGTATTATTCTAATTTGCATTCTTTACCATTTTCCATCAGCTGACCAAATTTTATCCAGATCGGACCACTATATCATATAGCTGCCATAGAAATAATCGGTTGAAATGCTAAGTATGAAATTTTTGATGTCTATTGAGCGGTTTCATCCAAATTCCCGCAATATGCATTTGCGATCATTCCCAATGTATTGACCAAATTTCATTCAAATCGGATTACTATATCATATAGCTGCCATAAAATACTTAGTATGAAAATTTTCTATGTCTGTTAATCGATTTTAACCAAATTCACACAATGCGTATTTATTATCATTTCCTATATGCTCACAATTTCATTCTAATCGGACTACTATATCATATAGCTACTGTTGGAACAATTAACGATAAGAATAAAATTAACGCAATATGCGTGTTTGGTAGGGTATTTAATCTTCGGCTAGCCGAAGATAACCTTTTTTTTCTTGTTTTTCACTACTTTTTCACCATTCTAACACATTAAGGTCGTTACTTATTTCCACAATTTCCTTACAATAGCTTTCCATTTCATCTGAAGGTGTTTTCTACATAGAATTTAAAGTGGATTTTTGAAAAAGATCGGAGAAAAAAAGCTAACATCTTTTTCCTTATTTTGTGAGGTTTTTGTTGTATTAAGCGAGTTAACTGAACAACTGCTGTCAAATGTTAATTGGGACACGACATCCGAAATTGGACCACATGGACTTGCCAAAGCAAAAGATGAGCCTGATGGATTTATATCATAATAGTTAATTTGTGAAATGCAAAAATCTTTAACTTCGCTTTGATCAGTTGATTGCATGTTTAAAGCAGGTGGATATAAAAAAACGCTGTTTTATGCCTTAGACCGAAGTTTGGAACCCAGATTTAATTAACATTGCTAAGAATTTGTTCTTTTAAGGCCAATATAGGACCTACATCTGTCGCTTGTGGTTGACATATAAGCCGCATTTGGTTTATTGACTGCACTACATAGCATAACGAAGGCGAACTAGTGAGTTGTAACTTTTTAAACATAATTTCGTAGTCTTTGCTTAAATCGACTAACTGTTGAAGCGTTGATATATTAATAAGCAGCGACCGTTATGTTTCTTGATTCTCTTTTAGAATTTCGTTAATATTGTACCAATTATCGACAATGGACTTAATCATTGCGAAGTTTGAGTTCCATCTTTTCGGTTAATGGTTTTTCAACGATGTTTGCTGTTGATGCTGCTAGTTTGCTTTTTTTTAAATAGCGAATAATTTTTTTGCATGCCTCCACAAGTTCAGCTACCTCCAACGAATCATTAAAAACATGGTCCAAGATGTTGGCTAGCAAATGACTGCTTCAGTTCAATCGAACGTTTCCTTCCAAGGCTATTAAAATATTGCATAAAATATTGCATATTTTTGACCGAGTGGTGCTATGGGAGCTATACGATATAGTAGTCCGATTTGAATAAAACTCGGTCAGTATGTTTATTTTATTGATAAATATATTCTGTGTCAGTTTCATTAAGATAGTTTGGTAAATACAAAAATTTTTTCATACAAACTCATACTAGGAGCGAACTTTTGACCGATTGTCTCTATGGGAGCTATACGATATAGTAGTCCGATTTGAATCAAACCTAGTCAGATTATGTACGCCATAGATATGAACATCCCATGTGAATTTGGTTCGGATAACGTAACTAACAAAAAAATTTTCTATACTAAAACATGCTATTTTTACCTGCTTTTACCTTTATATGACCATAGAACGCCCTAAAGTGGGTGTGTCCAAAAACAAAAACAAACTTGTCCGTCCGTCCGTCTGTCCGTTTGTATGAACAAAAGGATATCAGCAACTATAGGAGCTAGAAAGACCCCCAAAAATTACAAGTTTGTTTTTGTTTTTGGACACGCCCACTTTACGGCGTCGCGAGGCGACTATAGCATTCTTTCTTGTTTTGATTTAACGTGTTCTGATACAAGAACTATCTATTGTAATATCTGGATACCGATTTAAACATTATAATTGAAAATAAAAGCAGAGAGTATTATACTGTCGGGCGTGTTCGACTGTACTTTTCTTTCTTGTTTTTATGTCAGAATAGTGGTGTCACATTTTAATGTTAATTTATGATTGGCAGTTTTAACTTGTATGCCGTTTTGTGTGTTGCACTGTGGTGTCAAACCAATGTTTCATTATTTTAATACTCTCTGCAAGAGTATAATTGGTTTGTGTAAACTTATGTAACAGGCAGAAGGAGGCGTGGCAGACCCCATAAAGTATATATATTCTTGATCGGCATCACAAGCCGAGTCGATATAGCCATGTCCGTCTGTCCGTGATATCAAAAATTTTGGGCTGCCACGCCCCCTTTTTCCGCAAGAAATAAAAGAAAATTTCAAACTTGCATGCAGTTTTTAAAGCATTAATTCTTATCGTAGTGTTGTTATTTATGATTCGTTTGAAGACGTTTTATGTCAAACTCTCCTGAAAGTTTCATAAGAATCCGACCATAAACAAGAATGAAATGAAGCAACAAAGATTTTATTCGAGAGCAATGAGTGCGAGAGAGACAGCGCTAGTCGTACCGACCAATAGTATTCATACACACATATGTATGTGCATGCATTTAACGTCAATCGAATTTATTTATTTATTTATTGACGCAGACTAAAAGCAGTCGCGAGTATTAATCAATTAAAAAAAGTATCTAAAAATTAAGCTTATATTAATGACTATAATTAAAGTATCAATATTTATTAAAACTGAAAGGAAAAAGTAAATTAGTTATTGAATAAAATTAATTTAATTAATGAATTAATCTGGGAATAAAAATTAAAAAAGAAAAAGAAAAATGATTCAACATTTGTTGCAAAGGGTTGGGGAAAACCCAGAAAAACCCAACCAGATCAATTAAACTTTATGACAAAATTATCACGAAAGATCTCTGATTTAAAGGGACGCAGATATGCAAGACTTACTGCCCCAGAAAATCAGAGATTTAACGGAGTATGCTGTAAAGTGAAGCTTTAAGATTGGAAAGAGAGAGAGATGTATCAATTATTCTATAGTATTCATTTTAATTAACGCATAATACCCGAAAACGGTTGTGCAAAGCGTAATCAGTGGTGCATGTAGGAAGAAATAAAGGGATGTAGTACCTAGAGGTCCTAATAGGGATATTAAAATTAAGACGTTCTAAAAGGTGTGGGGAACAAATATCACCGATTATTAGTTTATGAAGAAAAATAACTCCGAGAACTTTTCTACGGTTAATAAGGGAAGGAAGATTTAGAAGCAAGAGTCTGTTAGCGTATGAGGGAAGGCGAAGACTAGGGTCCCAATTAAGACCTCTAAGTGCGAAGAGTAAAAACTGCTTCTGCACCGACTCAATTAAATCTTGAGTATGAGCATGTTGAGGCGACCAGACACATGAGCAATATTCAAGAATGGGCCTGACAAGGGATCTATAAAGAATTTTAGTGACGAAGGGATCATTAAATTCCTTAGACCAGCGTTTAATAAATCCAAGAGTGCCCTTGGCTTTATTAACAATTGTGGAGATATGATGTGTGAAACTTAATTTACTATCAAAAATAACACCAAGGTCATCAACTGACAGTATACGTTTCAAGGGAACATTGTCAATGCAGAAATTGGCTAAGTAAGGAGTAACCCTGCTAAAAGTCATAAACAGGCATTTAGAAAAATTTAGATGCAAGTGATTAGATATGCACCAGTTGTGCATTGAATTTAAATCATCCTGTAGTAGCAAATGGTCAGAAGTGTTCTTATAAGATAATAATAATTTCACATCATCGGCATACATAAGTATGCGACCGTGGGATAGCGATGAGGGAAGGTCATTAATAAAAAGATTAAAAAATAAGGGGCCTAAGTGGCTACCCTGGGGAACTCCAGATGTAACCAAAACCGATTTAGAAATGGCTGATCTAAGCATAACTTTTTGGGTCCTGCCTGTAATGTATAAAGATATCCACAGAAGAAGAGAAGGTGGAAAAACTAGAATGCTAAGTTTATGTAACAGGAGATTGTGATTAACAGAGTCAAACGCTTTACTAAAGTCAGTATAAATGACATCAGTTTGCATTCTATTAAGAAAGGCCTCATTTATAAAAGAGGTGAATTCTAATAGATTGGTCGAAGTTGACCGACTCTTATAAAACCCATGTTGGGCAGGAGAGATAATTGACTTGCAGAGGTGTTACAAAGTTAATGAAATTATTTTCTCAAAGAGCTTAGGGATTGCAGACAACTTCGCAATTCCCCTGTAATTAGATATATCCGACTTGCACCCTTTTTTATGCAATGGGATAATGTAAGATTCTTTCCATAATAAAGGAAAGACACAGGAATCTAAAGAGAGGTTAAAAAGAAATAAAAGAGGTTTTAATAAAGAAGAACTGCACTCCTTAAGTACACAACTAGGAATGTTGTCAGGACCAGGAGAGAAGGAAGATTTTAAAGAGTGTATTGAGGAAAGTAGGCAGTTATCAGTAATATAAGGGGAAAAAAGCAAATTAGAGGAAAGGAGTTTATAGGGGTAAGTTAAGTTAGTAGGCAAACTAGAAGTGTAAGTAGATTGAAAAAAGCTAGCAAAGAGATCGGAAGCTGCCGAGTCGTCGCTTACTTTAGTAGAATTGAAGAAAAAAGAATTGGGTAAAGTAGAAGACTTACGTTTAGAATTAACAAAATTGTAGAATTGTCTAGGATCACGCGCAAATTGAGTCTTGCAACGAACTAGATAATTTTCATAGCATTGAGAATTAAGAAAGGTAAAGGCTGCTTTTACTTTAGAATAATTTAAAAAGTCTAAACTAGAGCCAGTCTGCTTAAACTTTTTAAAGTATTTAGATTTTGTATTTTTTAAGCTGGATAGTCTTGGTGAGAACCAAGGAGACTTACGTGAAACGGACTTTACAACACTATTAGGAATACAGACATCAAAGATTGAATTTAATGTGTTGTAAAAATACTCGACAGCTATGTTAATATCATTCGTACTGTAAAGTACAGACCAGTCAGTTGCAAAAATCAGTTGATTTAACAAAGAAAAATTTCCTTTGCGAAAGCAACGACGCGACTTAGAAGATGAGGAAGTGGGTGAACTGGTTAAGTTAGGGAGTGATAAGGAAAGCTCAAGAGTAGGATGAAAAGAATCTTCAGGTACAACTACAGGAGAAGATGCAATGACAGTAGCACTGGATGGGTCATTAACGAAAATAAGATCTAACATTCGGTTAAGACGATTAAACACCTGATTGATTAGATAAAAAGGAAGATCAATCAAACTGTCTAAAAAATCATTATTAGGTGTGGGTACTAAATAATTTAGCTTGTCAAAAAACGTCTGGGAAACGTTTGGCAAGTTAAAGTCACCTAACACTACAACGAAATCACAATCGCGAATGCGACCAAATATTTCTTTAATGTAATTGAAATGATGCAAATAAATCATCAATTCAGAAGAAGGAGGTATGTAAGAACAAGTTACATATAGGACAAAAGAAGAGAAAGTTACCTTAACGGCAACAATCTCAATACCATCAAGTGGAGAAAGATCAACCAACTCAGCATTAAGTGAAGATTTTACTGAGATAAGAACTCCTCCACCGCGGCGATTAAGACGATCACGCCTAAAGATATTAAAATTAGGTGACATTATTTCATTATCAGATATGTTACAATTAAGCCAAGTCTCTGAAAATGCAATAATGTCAGAATCAAATGAAGAACTATTCAAATGCAACTGTTTAAGCTTAGACCCAAGACCCCTAACATTCTGATAATGAATCAGAAGTTGACCAGAATCTAGTTTTTTGAGGCTGTGGGTGCTTGAGTCGAAGCACAAGTCGGAAGGCTGATAGGAATTGAGCGAGTTCTATTTTTCGGTTTGAACTCATGAACTATCATATATGTAGGCCAAAAATTTGGATCACATATTATAGGAAAAAGATCAGGGGAAACGCTGATCTTAAAAGATGAAATTTCTCTAGGCTGAGAGAAATTAAATTTAGAAATGGATACACTACCGGAGATTTTGGTAGCGATGAATGCTGCAACAGATTCATTAGTGGTATCTGCAGCCAATCTAGAAATAAAAATATGCTTGCGAGGAGCCACGACCGTAAGCAGGGGAGGCTGAAACGTAGGTGAAGGGCTCAATACGTTTGAATTAATGCCAGGTACTGCAGTTACATTAGGTGGAGAAGTGGAAGCAACGGAGGAGGCAATAGTACGACTGGAACGCCGATTGGGGGGACTTTTCGAATTCTTACCCACAGCCCTTACTCCATGAATAGGCATGGATTTTATTACAGATGGTGATGGTGATGGAGGGACAATGGATGTGGCGGGTGAGGCAACAATTGCACATGAGGCGACGGAAGGTCGATCAGGTACAGGGGATGTTACAGAGGGGACGGATGAACTGGGTGGAGAGGAGTTACGGGGGGAAGGAGAAAAGGATAAGAGGGGAGGACCATTATGCAGGGGTGATGTAATTAATGATCCAGGGGGCACAGGTAGAGTTAAAGACTGTGTAGAACTCAACGACTTATCAGGTGGAGTCTCGAACTTGTAATCACTAAGCAAGTCAGCACTAATATCAAAAACAGTACTAAGCTGCTTAGCGAGTGAGCGCAACTTGAGGAATTGTGTCTTCACAGTACTATACATACGTGAAAAATCACATTGCAACTCAATACAGACTGGGCATGACCATCGCAATCCAGCACTCCCTGATTTGGCAGAGGAAATGAATTTCTCAAACTCACGCCCAGTAAGGCCTGCACATTTAATGTGCATAATATTATCGCACAGCCAACAGTGCACATAATTCGGATGGTCACTGTCACGAGATGGACCATATGAGCAATTGCTTTTGCAACAGGCCATTTCACTCAAAATAATCTGGGCAAATTTGGAGCGAAACCAAAAACAAAAATATGAGAGTAAGAAAAAATTTAGATGTAAACAAACACACTCGAAAACAGAATTCACAAAAAGCAATAACAAATGTTATCAACTGTTAGACACCAAAATAATGCGGGAACGCAAGCGCAAAAGAGAATTGAGTGCAAGCGAACAAACACACAAACTTAGTATAGCTCAGCTGAGCAACGAGAAGGGATCAAAGGTCAAAATCAAAACGGGCAAAAACAAAACACTGCAGAGAATGCTGAATTAAATAAAATTTTTCAAATAACACTACAATGCACACTGAAATCGCAATTTGTACAAACCAGATTTAGGGTAACACGTAGCACAAATGTAATAATCGAATAAAATTCAATTAAAACTCGCAGATTAAGGTAAAGATAATTAAATAAGCGGAGCGTTGACAAAACACGTCTGACACAGCTGATGATCTCTCTCTCTCTCTATTTGTATGTACATACAGACAAACACATGTATGCTCGATTATGCTAAGCTTTTTTTTTATTGTTTTAACGTGTTCTAATACAAGAACTATCTATAGTAATATCGGAATACCGGTTTAAGCACTGTAATTGGGAATAAAAGCAGAGAGCATTATACGGTCGGGCTTGTTCGACTGTACTTTTCTTTCTTGTTTTTGTATTACTTTCCACATATTTTATTTATTTATTTATTTATTGACGCAGACTAAAAGCAGTCGCGAGTATTAATCAATTAAAAAAAGTATCTAAAAATTAAGCTTATATTAATGACTATAATTAAAGTATCAATATTTATTAAAACTGAAAGGAAAAAGTAAATTAGTTATTGAATAAAATTAATTTAATTAATGAATTAATCTGGGAATAAAAATTAAAAAAGAAAAAGAAAAATGATTCAACATTTGTTGCAAAGGGTTGGGGAAACCCAGAAAAACCCAACCAGATCAATTAAACTTTATGACAAAATTATCACGAAAGATCTCTGATTTAAAGGGACGCAGATATGCAAGACTTACTGCCCCAGAAAATCAGAGATTTAACGGAGTATGCTGTAAAGTGAAGCTTTAAGATTGGAAAGAGAGAGAGATGTATCAATTATTCTATAGTATTCATTTTAATTAACGCATAATACCCGAAAACGGTTGTGCAAAGCGTAATCAGTGGTGCATGTAGGAAGAAATAAAGGGATGTAGTACCTAGAGGTCCTAATAGGGATATTAAAATTAAGACGTTCTAAAAGGTGTGGGGAACAAATATCACCGATTATTAGTTTATGAAGAAAAATAACTCCGAGAACTTTTCTACGGTTAATAAGGGAAGGAAGATTTAGAAGCAAGAGTCTGTTAGCGTATGAGGGAAGGCGAAGACTAGGGTCCCAATTAAGACCTCTAAGTGCGAAGAGTAAAAACTGCTTCTGCACCGACTCAATTAAATCTTGAGTATGAGCATGTTGAGGCGACCAGACACATGAGCAATATTCAAGAATGGGCCTGACAAGGGATCTATATAGAATTTTAGTGACGAAGGGATCATTAAATTCCTTAGACCAGCGTTTAATAAATCCAAGAGTGCCCTTGGCTTTATTAACAATTGTGGAGATATGATGTGTGAAACTTAATTTACTATCAAAAATAACACCAAGGTCATCAACTGACAGTATACGTTTCAAGGGAACATTGTCAATGCAGAAATTGGCTAAGTAAGGAGTAACCCTGCTAAAAGTCATAAACAGGCATTTAGAAAAATTTAGATGCAAGTGATTAGATATGCACCAGTTGTGCATTGAATTTAAATCATCCTGTAGTAGCAAATGGTCAGAAGTGTTCTTATAAGATAATAATAATTTCACATCATCGGCATACATAAGTATGCGACCGTGGGATAGCGATGAGGGAAGGTCATTAATAAAAAGATTAAAAAATAAGGGGCCTAAGTGGCTACCCTGGGGAACTCCAGATGTAACCAAAACCGATTTAGAAATGGCTGATCTAAGCATAACTTTTTGGGTCCTGCCTGTAATGTATAAAGATATCCACAGAAGAAGAGAAGGTGGAAAAACTAGAATGCTAAGTTTATGTAACAGGAGATTGTGATTAACAGAGTCAAACGCTTTACTAAAGTCAGTATAAATGACATCATTTTGCATTCTATTAAGAAAGGCCTCATTTATAAAAGAGGTGAATTCTAATAGATTGGTCGAAGTTGACCGACTCTTATAAAACCCATGTTGGGCAGGAGAGATAATTGACTTGCAGAGGTGTTGCAAAGTCAATGAAATTATTTTCTCAAAGAGCTTAGGGATTGCAGACAACTTCGCAATTCCCCTGTAATTAGATATATCCGACTTGCACCCTTTTTTATGCAATGGGATAATGTAAGATTCTTTCCATAATAAAGGAAAGACACAGGAATCTAAAGAGAGGCTAAAAAGAAATAAAAGAGGTTTTAATAAAGAAGAACTGCACTCCTTAAGTACACAACTAGGAATGTTGTCAGGACCAGGAGAGAAGGAAGATTTTAAAGAGTTTATTGAGGAAAGTAGGCAGGGAAAAAAGCAAATTAGAGGAAAGGAGTTTATAGGGGTAAGTTAAGTTAGTAGGCAAACTAGAAGTGTAAGTAGATTGAAAAAAGCTAGCAAAGAGATCGGAAGCTGCCGAGTCGTCGCTTACTTTAGTAGAATTGAAGAAAAAAGAATTGGGTAAAGTAGAAGACTTACGTTTAGAATTAACAAAATTGTAGAATTGTCTAGGATCACGCGCAAATTGAGTCTTGCAACGAACTAGATAATTTTCATAGCATTGAGAATTAAGAAAGGTAAAGGCTGCTTTTACTTTAGAATAATTTAAAAAGTCTAAACTAGAGCCAGTCTGCTTAAACTTTTTAAAGTATTTAGATTTTGTATTTTTTAAGCTGGATAGTCTTGGTGAGAGCCAAGGAGACTTACGTGAAACGGACTTTACAACACTATTAGGAATACAGACATCAAAGATTGAATTTAATGTGTTGTAAAAATACTCGACAGCTATGTTAATATCATTCGTACTGTAAAGTACAGACCAGTCAGTTGCAAAAATCAGTTGATTTTACAAAGAAAAATTTCCTTTGCGAAAGCAACGACGCGACTTAGAAGATGAGGAAGTGGGTGAACTGGTTAAGTTAGGGAGTGATAAGGAAAGCTCAAGAGTAGGATGAAAAGAATCTTCAGGTACAACTACAGGAGAAGATGCAATGACAGTAGCACTGGATGGGTCATTAACGAAAATAAGATCTAACATTCGGTTAAGACGATTAAACACCTGATTGATTAGATAAAAGGGAAGATCAATCAAACTGTCTAAAAAATCATTATTAGGTGTGGGTACTAAATAATTTAGCTTGTCAAAAAACGTCCAGGAAACGTTTGGCAAGTTAAAGTCACCTAACACTACAACGAAATCACAATCGCGAATGCGACCAAATATTTCTTTAATGTAATTGAAATGATGCAAATAAATCATCAATTCAGAAGAAGGAGGTATGTAAGAACAGTTTACATATAGGACAAAAGAAGAGAAAGTTACCTTAACGGCAACAATCTCAATACCATCAAGTGGAGAAAGATCAACCAACTCAGCATTAAGTGAAGATTTTACTGAGATAAGAACTCCTCCACCGCGGCGATTAAGACGATCACGCCTAAAGATATTAAAATTAGGTGACATTATTTCATTATCAGATATGTTACAATTAAGCCAAGTCTCTGAAAATGCAATAATGTCAGAATCAAATGAAGAACTATTCAAATGCAACTGTTTAAGCTTAGACCCAAGACCCCTAACATTCTGATAATGAATCAGAAGTTGACCAGAATCTAGTTTTTTGAGGCTGTGGGTGCTTGAGTCGAAGCACAAGTCGGAAGGCTGATAGGAATTGAGCGAGTTCTATTTTTCGGTTTGAACTCATGAACTATCATATATGTAGGCCAAAAATTTGGATCACATATTATATGATCTTAAAAGATGAAATTTCTCTAGGCTGAGAGAAATTAAATTTAGAAATGGATACACTACCGGAGATTTTGGTAGCGATGAATGCTGCAACAGATTCATTAGTGGTATCTGCAGCCAATCTAGAAATAAAAATATGCTTGTCGCGTGCCGTTTTGCATCTCGCTTTTGCTGTTGCTGTCCCGATGTTCTGTCTCCCTCCGTTTGTTCTCTGTAGCTTGCCGCTGCCGGCGTCGTTGTTTTCTGTTGTGCGGCGTCGCAACTGTTTGTCTGCTTGCTGGCTGCTGCCTCTCTCTCTGTAGCTTGCTCTCGTTCGCTGCCGGCGTCGTTGTTTTCTGCTGTGCGGCGTCGTTGTTTTCTGTTGTGCGGCGTCGCGATGGTTTTGTCTGTTTTACGTTTCTTTCGTTGGTTAACCGTTGCTTGTTATTTTGTTGTTTGTCGCTAGCGAGTTGCCGTTTTATACCCTACCTACTCTATTTGCCGCCCCCCTCTAGGGTATATATGACTAAGACTCTTAGTGATTTGCTCTATAGCTCCTTGCTATCTATATTTTCATTAAAATAAAAGTAATTAACGAATGTTCTTAAAACTAATAATGAAGTCTGGGCTTCATGCCCTCTTTGTACTTAACAATAAAAACACTCATAATTAAAACTAAACTCCGCATTATCTGGTAGCGGAATCCAGCGGCAGCCATAAGGAACTTCGCTGCCCTCGGTGGTCCAATGGCCAGTTGGGCCTGCAGGCGCTCCACCAGCGAACCCGGTAGCTTGTCCTCGTCCGTGTGCCAATCCCGCGGTGGTGGTATCCAGCGCTCGCTACCCGATCCCTGCTCGCGTTGGGGTTCTCCTGGCCTGTTCGCTGCCGTTGACGTACGTCCTTCCGGGCGCTCTGCTGTGGTTGGCGTCCCTGGTGTCCCGCTCGTCGAGGGTGGTGGGTCTGTGGCAGCCTCTGTTCCGGTTCGTTGCGGCCGCTCCGTGGGGTGCCCTGCCGATCGAACGGTTATGATTTGTCCGGACCGATTGGCCCGTTCCCTAAACCGGTCGATCGCGCAGGGCAGGATGACCTGCTGCGGTACTGGCGACGGCTCCTCCACGCTCCCTTCCTCCCTGGCTTCGATGCTCTGCGGCTCCTCGGTTGTATCGGAGATCGTTCACTCTAGAGTGACTACTACAACGGTGGGGTGGAGGTCTCCGATGACTCCGGCTCGGCTCTTCTCCCTCTTTCTGCTCCGGCCTTTTCCGCCCTGCCCACCCGGCTACATAGGACGCTCCGTCGCTGTTGGAACACGGTGTAGCCGTTGTAGCTTGGGAAGAGGTCCTCCATCGTGGTTGGTAAGCGGGCGTCCTCGCGCCCCATGTGGGAGTAATGGTGGCTCACCCACAGCCGCGTGAGGTGCGCCCGCGACCTGGCCGTGGCCCGAGCGGCGTTGATAGTGGGGTCCAGGCCCCAGTCGCTCAGCTGCAAATACTCCATGTGCATGATGGTTCTGACGCTGAAGGTGGGTGGAGGTCGTGGGTCGGTGGGTCCACTGTTCCCGGGTGTCTCTGTCATCTTGTATTGGTTCAACTGAAATGATTCGGTAAGCTTAGTACTATCTTAACGGTTACCCTGCCTACTCGGTGCGGGAGTATGAATCTTAATTTATACAAGGGTAAGCATAATCTAACAATGCTCGTTCGTTTTATCGTTTTCTCGTGGCTCATGGTACATCTTCAGGTCCGAGATGTTTGCGGTGCGTCGCTGTCGTCCTCCCACGAGTTGGAGTCGTACTACATTTTGTGACAAGAATCTGACCACTTTAAATGGCCCGATGAACTTCGGGGCCAGCTTTGCAGAGAATCCCTCGGCCGTCTTACTCAGGTAGTGTGACCGTACCAGTACCTGGCTTCCTATGGTTGGTCGCCATTCCCTTCGTCGCAAGTTGTAGTGGCGACTCTGTTCGAGTGCTGCCCTCTGTGCGTTGGTTTGCGCTATCTGGAATGTTTCTCGCATCCGATCCGCCTTCTCTTGAATCGACAGAGGCGGTTGTCCTGTCCCTGGAGTGAGTTCCTCGAAGAGAGCCCCTGGTAGACGTGGTTCACGGCCTTGTATCATAAACGCGGGGCTGTATCCAGTGGTGTCGGACACGCTCGAGTTGATTGCTAGACTAAACTCTGGGAGTAGTGTATCCCAAGTGCTCTGGTGACCATCCAAGTACTGCGAGATCATCGTCTTCGCAGTTCGGTTTGCTCGTTCCGTCGGGTTTTGGTTCGGGCTGTATGGTGCGGTGTATTGAACCTCGATCCCCGCCTGTTGAAGGAAGTTGCGGAATGCTTTGCTGGTGAACTGCGTTCCGTTGTCGCAGACCATCCGCCTCGGTGTACCAAATCGACTGATGATCCTCTCTCTGACTGCCTTTTCCAAGGTTGATGATGTCGCTCGCCGGAGTGGAATGAGTTCGACCCACTTACTGAAATGGTCGAACAGCACTAACAGCATGGTGTTTCCCATCTTAGACCTCGGTAAGGGGCTTACGAAATCTGCGCACACGGTGTGGAACGGTTCGTCGACCTGGCGCGTTAACATCTTTCTGGCCGCCTGTAGCTGACTGGCCTTGTACTTCTGGCAAGATTCGCACTGTCGTACATAGCGGGTAACGTCCCGAAAGTATCCAGGCCAATAATAGCGCTGGGCTATTCGTGTTACTGTCTTCCGGACGCCGAGATGGCCGGCCGTTGGTCTATCGTGGCATTCCTGTAGTACTCGCTGGAGGTGTTCCTTGGGGACGCAAAGTTTCCATTGGGTATGTTCCTCTTCTGCAAGACGGGTTCCAAAGTGGCGGTAGAGTTGGTTGTTGGTCACGAGGTATTCCGTAAACTGTTTCGGATCCTCCTTCACGGCCTTCATTCGTCGTTGCCACCATTGGCAAGCGGGTATTTCCTCTTGTGCGCTGTGCAGTGTCTCGGTGGGTTGTCGCGATAGTGCATCCGCGACCACGTTCTGCTTCCCCCTCCTGTATTGCACGTCGAACTGGTATTGTTGCAGCTCCAGCGCCCACCTGGCGATCCGCCCCGAATGATTTTCTATCGAGTTCAGCCATTTTAGCACCAAATGGTCCGTTACTACGGAGAACCAGTACCCTTCCAGACAGTATCTTAGTTTTCTGATGACCCAGACGATGGCTAAACATTCCTTTTCCGTTGCACTGTAATTTGTTTCTTCCTTGGCTAACCGCCTGCTCACGTACGCGACCACACGTTCCTGATTATCGATCTCTTGTGTTAGTACTGCTCCTGAGCCATAGTCGCTCGCGTCTGTCTGTAATCTGAAACGTTGGTTGAAGTCAGGACATGCTAGTACCGGTGCCTGAACTAATTTCGCCTTCAGTTCCTCGAATGCTTACTGTTGGGGTTGGTTCCATTCCCACTTCTGACCCTTCCGGAGAAGTATTGTCATGGGTTGGACGATGTCGGCGAAGTTCGGTACAAACCGGCGGTACCATGGGGCTAAGCCAATGCACTATCGTAATTCCTTGAGCGTTGACGGCGGCTTCAAATTCTAAAGAACAGACACTTCTCGGGGTTCAGGCGTAGGTTTGCTCGATCCAACCTCCTGAACACTTCTCCGAGGACTTCCATATGCTTTTCTAACGTTGACGCCACTACCACAATGTCGTCCAAGTATGCGAAAGCAAAGGGTTCCATATCTGGGCAGATGATACCATCAAGTGCCCTTTGAAACGTGGCCGGGGCGGAGTGAAGTCCGAACGGCATGACTTTCCATTGAAATAAGCCTCGGCCAGGTACCGTAAATGCAGTACATTCCCGGCTGTCCTTTCCCATGGGGATTTGCCAGTATCCATTCTTTAAATCCAAGGTGGAGATGAATTTGGCATTCCGCAGGCGTTCTAAGATATGATTCATTCGTGGCAGTGGATATGCGTCGGGGACTGATCGCTCATTGAATTGGCGGTAGTCCACACACATTTGCCATTGATTATTTTTCTTGCGTACGAGAACGATTGGTGCGCTGTGGGGGCTCCTAGATGGCTCGATGCATCCTTGGCGCAACAAGTCATCCACCTGGTCGTTGATCACTTGCTGCATGGCTGGATTCCTTGGGTAGTAGCGTTGCTTAATGGGCCTGTCATCCTGCATCGTAATACGGTGTTCGGTGATTGACGTGGTTCCGTGTAACGCAGCAAACTTCTTTAGTCTCTTCTTTGTTCTAGAAATCGGACTACATGTGGGTTGGAGAGGAGATCCTTAATACCGTTGAGCGAGGCCCTTCGAGTATGCCCGGGTCTATCCGCCCGCTGCGGCAGTCATGTCGCGTTCCGCTGATACCGATGTTATACACGTGTCCGTGGAATCCACTCTCTGTGCTTCGGTTGTCGTTTCCGTTCCTAACTCCTCGAGTGGAATCGCCTCCGGTTGCGTGCTACGGCGCACGACTCCCCCTTGGGTAGGGTTGGTGACGACTTCCGAGAGCACTGGCGCCTTCGCGACCTCCGTCTCCATTTCCTCCCGAATCTCAGCTGATAGTCCCCACACTGAAGGGTTGCTCCTATCTCTCTCAAATAATCTAGGCCCAAGATCAGCTCGTCCATCTCGGTGGGTAGGACGAGTAGCTGTAGTGTCACCTTCTTGGTGCCGAGGTGAATCTCTGCTAGGATTGCTTTATCCAATACTCTGGTACTGCCGTCAGCTAGTGTGATCGTCGTGTACACCTTCCACTCTTTGCAATGTGGCAGGAGGTATGCTGCCGCCGCAGTGCTGACAAAGCTCCTCGTTGCTCCGGTATCGATGGTCCCATCCATCGGCCATCGAACGATGATTCGCTTAGAGGAATGCTCTAGCAAACTATGCGATGACCTTGAGAAACGTAGCGATGATTAACACGAAGCGAAGCGTTGATATAGAGGAATGCTCTATAGCAGCGATGCGATGAATCACGAACGATGATTCGCTTATAGGAATGCTCTAGCAAACGATGCGATGACTCCGAGGGACGTAGCGATGATTAAAACGAAGCGAAGCGTTGATATAGAGGAATGCTCTATAGCAGCGATGCGATGAATTATAAACGATGATTTTGCTCAGAGGAATACTCTAGCAACTGATGCGATGACCTTGAGAAACGTAGCGATGATTAACACGAAGCGAAGCGTTGATATAGAGGAACGCTCTATAGCAGCGATGCGATGAATCACGAACGATGATTCGCTTAGAGGAATGCTCTAGCAAACTATGCGATGTCCTTGAGAAACGTAGCGATGATTAACACGAAGCGAATCGTTGATATAGAGGAATGCTCTATAGCAGCGATGCGACGAATCACGAACGATGATTCACTTCGAGGAATGCTCTAGCAAACGATGCGATGACTCCGAGGGACGTAGCGATGATTAAAACGAAGCGAAGAGTTGATATAGAGGAATGCTCTATAGCAGCGATGCGATGAATTATAAACGATGATTTTGCTTAGAGGAATACTCTAGCAACTGATGCGATGACCTTGAGAAACGTAGCGATGATTAACACGAAGCGAAGCGTTGATATAGAGGAATGCTCTATAGCAGCGATGCGATGGATTATAAACGATGATTTGCTTAGAGGAATGCTCTAGCAAACTATGCGATGACTCCGAGAAGTGTAACGATGTTTAAAGCGAAGCGAAGTGTGGATATAGAAGAGTGTTCTACGATGAGCGATGACTCCGATGAATGTAGTGGTGATTAAAATGAAGCGAAACGCTGATGTAGCGAAATGCTCTACCTAAGTGCTGCTATGAATTATGAACAATGGCTTGCTTAGAGGAATGCTCTAGCAAAATTTTTCTTTTCCGGGTGCTAATTTATGCTGTGCGTGGTTCGCGTGTCGAGCTAAGAAAGATCTCGGCACGTTGTGCTACCGGCCTTATATAGGCCGCGACAGCGTCGCGTCATTGCCACTCGGGTTCGGTTTCGGTCGTCTAACTCTGCTCTGTCTATCTCTGTTAACTCTCTGTTACTCTCTCTCTGCTTCGTTCTCTTCGCTTTCTGCTATGTGGCTTTTCTCTTGGTTCCTGCGTTTTCGGCTGTTATTCCTTGCGTGTGCTCAAACACGAGGAGAAAATCAAAGAAAACTTAATGCACAACAAAAAAAAAAGGTTATCTTCGGCTAGCCGAAGATTAAATACCCTACCAAACACGCATATTGCGTTAATTTTATTCTTATCGTTAATTGTTCCAACAGTAGCTATATGATATAGTAGTCCGATTTGAATGAAATTTTGTGAGCATATTGGAAATAATAATAAATGCATATTTTGTGAATTTGGTTAAAATCGATCAACAGAAATAGAAAATTTTCATACTAAGTATTTCAACCGATTGTTCCTATGGCAGCTATATGATATAGTAGTCCGATTTAAATGAAATTTAGTCAACACATTGGGAATGATAACAAAATCATATTGCGTGAATTTGGATGAAATCGCTCGATAGATATCGAAAATTTTCATACCAAGCATTTCAACCGATTGTTCCTATGACAGCTATATGATATAGTAGTCCGATTTGAATGAAATTTGGTCAACACATTGGGAATGATAACAAAAGCATATTGCGTGAATTTGGATGAAATCGCTCAATAAACATAGAAAATTTTTATAGGAAGCATTTCAACCGATTGTTCCTATGGCAGCTATATGATATAGTGGTCCGATCTGGATAAAATTTGGTCAGCTGATGAAAAATGGGAAAAAAAAAGCATATTGCGAGAATTTGGTTCAAATCGTTCAAGAAACACTGAAAATTTTAATACTAAGCATTTTCAGCCTTTTTAACCGATTGTTCCTATGACAGCTATATGACATAGTGGTCCGATCTGGATGAAATTTGGTTTGCACGTGGGATTTAGTACTAAATACATATAGGCTGAGTTTGGTGGAGCTGGAACCGATTGTTCCTATGGGAGCTATATGATATAGTGATCCGATCTGGCCGATTTTAACATATGAACTGCGTGCAGAGAGAATACACATGTGTACCAAGTTTCATCACGATAGCTTTAAAACTGAGAGACTAGTTCGCATAGAAACAGACGGACAGACGGACATGGCTATATCGACTCGGCTGTTGATGCTGATCAAGAATATATATACTTTATGGGGTCTGCCACGCCTCCTTCAATACGTTACAAACATCGTGACAAAAACAATATACCCTCTGCAAGGGTATAAAAACTCGCGCCTCGTGTGCCATTGAGGTTATGTTGCTCTTTCCACTCGCGATTCCCTACTTGTGGGTCTTTATTTCACCAAAGATGTTTTTCTCTCAATTTTTTTTTTTTCAAAACGAAGCTCCAGGGTCCCTGCTCGGGCGCCACTTGTAAATAAGTTCTAAAGGCTGGGGTATTTCTCAGTCTACCTGAGTCCTCTTTATAAGATATTTATAAAACCTGGAACCATGGAGCGAGACTAAATAGTCGCTACGATAGAATTAGCGACTATTATAGGGTAAGATGCAATTGAGTGGCAAAGAGTTTGTTTGGCACACCAACGATGAGGAATCCCTGTACGTTACCTAGGTCCCCGTCGGCAAATATACGCGTAAAACGCAGTAATTTGCTTATCCGTCCCACTGTGCGTCGTCGCTGGAAATCTGCACGTGAAATCGCACTAGATTCCACTGTCCGTTATGTCGGCAAATATATGCGTAAAACGCAGTAATTTGCCTATTCGTCTCAGTGTGCGTCGTCGTTGGAAATCTGCACGTAAAACGCACTAGATTCCACTGTCCGTTGTGTTAGCAAATATACGCGTAAAACGCAGTAATTTGCCTATTCGTCCCACTGTGCGTCGTCGTTGGAAATCTGCACGTAAAACGCACTAGATTCCACTGTCCGTTGTGTTAGTAAATATACGCGTAAAACGCAGTAATTTGCCTATTCGTCCCAGTGTTCGTCGTCGTTGGATGGACTGGGGGGAAATTAACAAGCCGCGTAATTTCGTTGTACGATTCAGATTTATTGTTCTATTTTTTCTTCACTTCACTAAATGCCTATTACTCCACGCACCGTCTCACAATACCTGACCTAACCTAACCTCCCTAGCCGGCAACCACGCTTACCTGCTTACGCATTGTCGTCGTCTTCTCCTGGCGGTGGTGAAAAACCAAGTCAAGTGCGAAAGTTCTGCAAATTGTTTCCAAGCCTCCTCTGCCAACAAGATCGACGGCAGCGCGCTCTCATTTGTCGCGTGCCGTTTTGCATCTCGCTTTTGCTGTTGCTGTCCCGATGTTCTGTCTCCCTCCGTTTGTTCTCTGTAGCTTGCCGCTGCCGGCGTCGTTGTTTTCTGTTGTGCGGCGTCGCAACTGTTTGTCTGCTTGCTGGCTGCTGCCACTCTCTCTGTAGCTTGCTCTCGTTCGCTGCCGGCGTCGTTGTTTTCTGCTGTGCGGCGTCGCAATCGTTTTGTCTGTTTTACGTTTCTTTCGTTGGTTTACCGTTGCTTGTTATTCTGTTGTTTGTCGCTGGCGAGTTGCCGTTTTATACCCTACCTACTCTATTTGCCCCAGTCTGGGAATGGACTTGGTTTTGAGTGGAGCGACTTTTGCCTTTGCCGTTAGCAACCGGCAGACGGTGTTGGTACCATCGTTAGCCCGAACGTAGATGCAGCAGCCGTAAGCTTGACTGGATGCGTCCGCAAATCCGTGCACTTGTATGCTTGCATTGGAGCTGGCGTGAGCGTATCTGGGGACTTGAACTCTATCTAGTTCTAGAAGATTCTCCTTGAACTTATCCCATCTGTTATGTAGTTCCATGTGAAGTGTATCATCCCACGGTAACTGCATGCGCCACAGCTCTTGAAGCAGAATTCTTGCCCGTATGCTAATTGGGCACAACAAGCCAAGTGGGTCAAACATGCGTGCAGCCACTGACAGAATATTGCGCTTGGTGGGACTTAACTTGGTAAAGCTATCGTCCAAATGATACTGGAAAGTATCCAATCTTGGTGTCCACCTCATGCCAAGCGTTTTAGTCGAATCGGCATCATTGAAACTTAGAAGTTTCTCATTTCCGCCTTCTTCTACAAAATGTGGTTGGTTGAAACCCACTTTGTCAATTGAAACCCGCCCGATTCGAGAATTTCGGGCACTTGTTCGCATATCTTTTTTAACGTTTCGATATCGTCAGCTCCCGTAAGCATATCATCGACGTAGAAATCGTTACAAATGATTTCTGAACCAGGAGCGTGGGTGTCCCTATGACTCAAACCCAGCTCTTGCAAACATCTGATGGCCAAAAACGGTGCGGACGCAGTTCCATAAGTCACCGTGTTTAATTGATAAACTTGAAGCTCATCTGATGGATTTTCACGCCAAACAATTAGCTGAAATCGTCGATCGTCATGGGATATGCTCACTTGACGAAACATCTTTTTGATATCTGCCGTGAGGGCATATCGGCTCAGACGGAACCTTAGAAGCGACAAAATAAGATCCCTCTGAATAGTAGGACCACCATGAGCAATTCATTCAGAGAGTGTGACGATGTAGTCTTACACGACGCGTCAAACACTACTCGAAGCTTAGTGGAACTACTTTCAGGTCTCAGAACGCACTGGTGTGGAATGACGTAGTGTGGTCCTGGTGGAACTGTTGTACCTAACAGAGACATGTGAGCCAGGTCGAGATAGTCGTTCATAAAACTCATGTACATTTCTTTAAGTTCCAAATCCTTGGAAACTCTACGCTCTAATGCGAGAAACCGTCTTTTCGCTGTTTCAAAGGAGGAGCCCAACACTTGCGGATCAGTCTTGAAAGGCAAGCTGACCTCAAACCGTCCTGTCGAGAGTTGATGAACAATGTCTTTAAATTTTTTCTCACACGCAAGGTGCTCTGCAGAATACCTTGTCAATTCATTTATCCCTGGGATAGCTTCCAGCTCCCAGAACCTATCCACCAGAGCTTCCAGCCTATCATCGTTCGTAGGATTCATCACGGCGCAGCAAACAGGGCTTTGGGTATGCATCTTCTTCCATCGCCCGGACGCTACCCAACCGAACAGTATCTTTTGCAGCAATGGACCGTTTTCTGCCAATCGAATTTGTCCAGTGCACAATAGGTCGAAAAATGAGTCAGCTCCCAGCAGCAGATCAATTCGCTGGGGTTTATGGAATTCCGGGTCAGCCAACTCTATGCTTGACGGAATCTTCCACCGATGAATGGGAAGATCATAGTCAGGTTGTCTGCTCGAAATCGACCTCAGCACCCAGAAATCGGCGCTAAAATGATGAGCCGATACCCGCGATGACACTACTGTCGATACTTCGCTTTTCGCTACCAGACTCGACTGTCCCACCGATGTTACGGTTAAGGACTTGCTCTTGCGTTGGAGCCGCAAGGCTTGAGCCAGACTTTCTGTCATAAAATTTACCTGCGAACCGGAGTCTAACAGCGCTCGAGCGCTTTGATTCTGACCAAATCTGTCTTTTACAGTCACAAGTGCCGTTGCCAGGAGCACCTGATCGACTTCGCTAACCACGTGATTTACTTGGGCAGGATGAGCAGACACTTGCTGCTCTGCGGCTGCGTATTTATGCAGAAGAGTATTATGTGGGCGAGAACATACCCTACACTTTGACGCAGTGCAGCTGGAAACTCTGTGTCCCGAGTACAAACAATTAATAGAAAGTTGACTGGATTTCACGAAATTGAATCTTTTGTCAACTGGCAATGCTGCGAACCCCTGGCAGTTTCCAATCATATGGTTGGCACTACAAAAGTGGCATTTGGGTTCCTTTTCTTTCTCGACATTCGTGCATGCAAATGACGACTTTTTTGCATATTTCATGTCGGATTTCTGCTTCATTTTGGACTGACTAAAGATCCATAGCCTTCGAAATGTATGAGTTGAGAATATCTAGCCGGCATTGAATTTCAAATTTACTTGGAGTCACCATTTTATTTATGAGTGAACTCCGTTGTCTCTCGATATCGTTTTCTACTTTCTCCAATTTGACGAATAGTTGACTTAAACGATCACTAAAGCAAGCTCCTGTGTCAACCAGGTCGGTTTCATTAGGATCTCTTTTTTACGCCATATTAAATTTTTTTTTTTGTTCTATTTGAATGTACAGGAGTGTACTATTTAAATTTTATTTTTATTTTTTTTTTTGTTTTAAAAAAGATCTATTCGAATGTACGTAAGTGTACTACTTTTTTTTTATTTTAAATTCGGACCTATTCGAATGCACGTAAGTGTACTGTCAATAGTCAGATGACCAGCAAAACAACAAAAAAACTGACTACGCAGACCCTTCAAAAATTAAAATACCCGCTACACCAAATGCAAGCGCAGGCACAAATTAACAGCTGATAAACAACAACACGCACATATGTATGTAACCACCAAAGCGAAAATACCAACAACAACCAAAAAGGCTTGCAGTTAATTAGCATACGCATGTGTATGTATGTATGATGCTAGTGCTTATCTAGGTATAGGCAGACAAAACGATGCGATCAACCAACTATAACAACAACAGCGTACGTATGTATGTCGGTATAAGCACCGTTGACACCAACGCAAACCGGAATTCACAAGCAAAGGTCAAACAAAACCACCACCGAATAACCGTCGATCAAAGCGAGTAGCGGAACGCGAGAAAACGGCAAGTGCACATATGTACGTATGTATGTATGTATGTATATGCGCGTGCCTAGCAACACAAAGGTCGAAAACCACCACCAAATTCAACGGCTGAGCGAACAGCGGAACGCAAGAGAACGGCAACTGCACATATGTATATACATATGTATGTATGTATGTATATAGGTATGCGCGGTTATAAGCCACATCAAATTTTGCGAATTATTAATAAATAATTAAATGAATAATGCACGAGTTAATTTCAATGTATTTATTATTGCTGTTTGCAGTTTTGCTTCGACTATTCACTACCAAATAACACAATTATTAAATCAGGGCCAAAACGAATATCACTTGTGCCAACAATTTAGGTTATTTTGGGTCTCTTTTTTTTTTTTTAAGTGCGACTGCATACAAGTATGTATGTATGTATGTGGTTACATATAACTGCACTGATTTTTATGCACTGATTCGTTTTGGCGCTGTTACCTGGTCATCAGAAGAGTCGCTCATTGGCTCAATTCTGGGCATTGTTTTCAATTCCGCGCTGCACACCAAGCCTCGAAATGTCTAATAATTAGACCGACAACCGCGAAGAAAAGTCCCTGCTCGGGCGCCAATGGAAATTCGTAAACAAAAATATTTAAATAAAAACACTTGTGTGTTCAGCAACGTTATAATTTATTGGACAGTTCGGCGCGGAGAGGCTGGCAGCGTGCGTGCGGTGTATACGAACGAAAAAATGTTACTGCTTTGTCGCTCGCGACAGCTGCACTGCCGAATGCAATTGTGCGCTTGCATGCTAGCTTACATTATAAGAGAATTCATTTTTACTTAACTCTAATACTTCATTCTAAGTCTCTTAACTAATATTTACATGTATTCTTAAACTAACTTAAGCTGTGATTCAACAGACCCTTAGTGATTTGCTCTATAGCTCCTTGCTATCTATATTTTCATTAAAATAAAAGTAATTAACGAATGTTCTTAAAACTAATAATGAACTCTGGGCTCCATGCCCTCTTTGTACTTAACAATAAAAACACTTATACTTAAAACTAATAAACAAAAACCCACACCCCCCGGGCTCCATGCTCCCTCCCGGGCTCCCTCGTTATTGTGAAGACGGTTCTTCACAAATAAATATTCATTCCGGAACTTGCCCGATAAATAAATAGTTTTATTGTCTGTGCCCGAGGCCAGCAAAAAGAGGCACAGTCGCCTCTCAACCTAATCTTCAGCCACTACAGGACTGGAAGGATCTTAATTGGCGTCCAACTAGTGGTCGGACTCCACAACCAACAACAAGTAAAACAGCAGCACTGGGGCTGCAACAACCAACAAAAATTAAGACAGCAGCGCGGGGCTGCGAGTGACCAATTTTATAAAGAAATTTTATTTTTTAGATCCCGTACTCTTAAAAAGAGTATAGGGGTCTATTAGGTTTGTCAGAAGCCAAATGTGCGTAACAGGCAGAAGGAAGCTTTTCCGACCCCATAAAGTATATATATTCTTGATCAGCATCAACAGCCGAGTCGATATAGCAATGTCCGTTTGTCCGTCCGTCTGTATAAACACCTGGATCTCAGAGACTATAAGAGCTAGAGACACCAAATTTGTAATAAAAATTCCGTAACTTTCTCGAGCAGATCAAGTTTATTTTAAATCAGGGCCACGCCCCCCACCGCCCCCGCAATAAGCAAAAAACTAGACACACCTCGGAAAAATTGATGTTTTCGGCGAATATCTCCGTAACTATAGCACTTAGGAACACCAATTCTGGTACGCAGGTTCCTAGAAACAGCACAAATGCAACGTCCCACACGAACTAAAAAACTTTTCAAAACTTACATGTCGTTTTTAAAGCATTTGCTAATATAGTACAGTATTGTAATTCAAAATTTGTTTAAAGACAAATCATATTAAACTACCCTGAAAGTTGCATAAAAATCCAACAGTAAACAACTGAGCAATTAGGTAACAAATTATCAATTGAAGCGCGTTGTGAATGCACGTGTTTGAAAGAAAAGGAATAACACTATGCTTATATATACATTAGCCGCAATGCTTTGCAAAGAGAGCGTGGTCCGGGTGGGCCACGCACGTGTTTGTAAACACAAGACCTGCGGTTCGAACCCCGGCACAGACTCAGAAATTAAAGCTTTTTTTTTTTTTAAATTTTAATTTAGCACTATTATATCTTAATGAAAATAATCGGAGCCGTCTCACAAGGAGGTGGTGGTGCCATTAGTAGTGTTGCGGCGTGTTCTGCATAAGTTGAGTATAAGTTGGCAGGTTCAATTCCCGACAGTGAAATTTTCTTAAATACTTTTTTAAATTTCAAAAAAAAAAAATGTAAATATACAATATTAACTGGTGCAACACGGTTGGGTTGCGGTTTGTCGTTTGTTTCTAAACCAATGGTCTGCGGTTCAAGCCCGGCACAGACTCAGAAATTAAATTTTTTTTTGTGCTTGTTATATAATAACAATATTATATGTAAATTAAAATAATCGAATCTCTGTCTAATGTGGGGCGTGGTGCTACTGATAGGGTTGCGGCGCGTTATGCATCTTGCGCAGGTTCAAGTCCCGACAGTGGAGCTTATTAATATACTTTTTTAAATTTCAAACAAAAATGTAAATGAAGAATTTTAACTGGTGCAACAGCCAATGGTCTGCGGCTCGAACCCGGCACAGACCCAGAAATTTAATTATTTTTTTATTTTTAAAATAACTACATTATTATATATAAATGAAAATAATCAAATTTCTGCCAAATGAATGGTGTGGTGTAACTAGTAGGGTTGCAGCATGGTATGGAACTTGCGTCAGTAAGCGCGGGTTCGAATCCCATCAGTGACTGATTCAAATTTTTTTTTAAATTTAATTTTAAAACTTAAATTTTAAATTACAGCCGTATTCAAATATTAATTTCGAATACAAGGAGAGTACGGGATCTTTTACAGTCGGCGCGCTCGACTGTAGCCTTTCTTACTTGTTTTTTTTGTATTAGTTGAATCATGTAAGTGGATACTCTAGCCAAAATTCTTCTTCGAACACATAAATTTTGAAGCTCTTTTATAAAAAATTAGTTAGTACTAGTGAGTAATTTATATTGGAACAGATCATGTAAACAATTTTTTTTAGGCCCCGTACTCTTAAAGAGTATAGGGGTCTATTAGGTTTGTCAGAAGCCAAATGTGCGTAACAGGCAGAAGGAAGCTTTTCCGACCCCATAAAGTATATATATTCTTGATCAGCATCAACAGCCGAGTCGATATAGCAATGTCCGTCTGTCCGTCTGTCCGTCTGTCTGTCCGTCTGTATGAACACCTGGATCTTTTAAACTACAAGAGCTAGAACCACCAAATTTGTAACCAAAATTCAGTAACTTTCGCGAGCAGATCAAGTTTATTTCAAATCAGTGCCACGCCCCCTACCGCCCCCGCAATAAGCAAAAAACCAAACACACCTCGAAAAAATGGATGTTTTTCACGAATATCTCCGTAACTATGACACTTACGACCTCCAATTTGGGTACGCAGGTTCCTAGGGACAACATAAATGCAGTGCCATTAAATTTTTTTTGCTGCCACGCCCCCTTTTTACACAAAGAAAAAAAAAATTTCAATTTCGATGCCGTTTTTAAGGCATTTTTCCTCATCGTGTTCCTCACAGTATTGTAATTTAAGATTCGTTTAAAGACAAATCATATAAAAATACCTTGAATGTTTCATAAATATCCAACTATAAACAACTGAGCAATTAGGTAACAAAGTGTCCCTTTTGACATCAAAACAACTTTAAAAGTCCTTATTAGCGACCGTTCGCTGATAAGAATCTTGCTTCTGCGTGTGTATTTGTGCATACGTGCGCGGAGTACCGCTGCTCGTTGCTGATTGGCCAGCCAATCAGAAGGCAGCAATGATTTTATAAGTGTGGCATACTTTTGTGCGCCGAATAAAAGGCGCGGCATACTTTCGGGAGAAAAGTAGAGCATAGTTTCGGGCGTGTGTTTTGCCGGAATTGTTGCCTATCGCACAGGCGAAATGGAGAGCGACGCGAGCAGCAGTGCTGCCAGCTCCGTGCGTTCTTCGGGGAGGAAGAGGCGTGGTCGAGGAGGTGGTGGTCGAACCGACACCAGTGTGCAGATGCTGGCTGACGTAGCCATGCCACCGACGATGGAGTCGCCCCCGCGAAAGCTGCGTGTGAGAGACGCGAGCTCAGCAGATGAGAGCGACGTGTCCGCGAGAGCCGCCGCCCCCGTGGTTGCAGGAGTCGTTGCTCCTGCCGTCGCCGCAGCCCCCGCCGCTGCTTCGATCGCAGCCCCCGTTGCTGCCTCCGTTGCCGCCTCCGTTGACTCCCCCGTTGCTGCCCCCGCTGCCGCCCCCGCTGCCGCCCCCGCTGCCGCCCCCGCTGCCGCCCCCGCTGCCGCCCCTGCAGTGCCCTTATGACCGGCCTGGCGCATTGTGGCAGAAGGCACGTCCGCGGTTCTGGCGGAGATTTCCGCAGCAGGAGAGGGGTTCCGGAATGCCATGGTGGGCATTCCGCAAGATACAGAGAGGGAGATCTCGGCAGCTATCAAGCGCCTGGAGGAACTGGCCATGTCGCTCGCCGTAAGGAACACGATGCTGCAGAATCTCCAGGGTGGACAGCCCGCACCACAGACGCCAATTCCGGTACAGCCAGCTGCTGCTAGCTACGACGCCGCTGCTGCAGTTTCCATTACTGCTCGCAGCTTTCGGAGGCCTTCGGAGACCTGGTTAGCAATGGTGACCAGCAGCAATCCCGAGGAGGTCGCTGAGCGCGTTTGCCGAGAAGTTGCACCCGTACTTTGTGTATGTTTGCACGAAATGCATGAGCTGAAGCGCGGAGGAGCCATCATCCGCACGCCGTTGGCGAGCGAGATTAAGCGCGTGGTGGCGAACAAGAAGTTTGCAGAGGTTGGACTGAAAGTCCAGCAGAGTCAGGGTGTCAGACCCAAGGTCACGGTGTTCGACGTGGACACTAGCATAGAGCCGGAGCTCTTCATGGAGGAGTTGTTCGCAAACTAGACGTGGACGAGAAAGCGCTGGCCATACATGGGGTCTACATCAAGTGGTTTTCATACCGCTGCCTGGACACGTTGCAGTGAAGTGCATGAACCCGGTGGACTGCCGGAATTGCCGCTTCAAGGGGCTGCCTTTGGGGCATTCGATGCTCTCAGCATCGTGCCCGATCTACGAAGCAGTGTTGGCAAGGGTGCAGTCTAGACACTAACATGTTTGAGCTCATCCAGGCCAACTGTGGTCGGGGACGCGTTGCGTGCATCGACATTGGTGTACGTATGCGCGAACTTGACCACACTTTTGCGCCGCTGCAGGAGCCGTATTCGGACGAAGCGGCCCGAATCACAGGATTCCCATCCGGGATGAGAGTGTTCGGCAGTAAGCTGTTTGATGGACGCCGAAGAAACGTCGCCGCTGATCACCGAAGCCGGAGTATGCGTGATGGTCACTGGTAGAAATGGCTCATTGTACCTGATCTCACTGTACTGCCATGCACAAGCTGTATCGATAACGCGGGACCTAGCATATATGGATGCTGTACTGCTACAGGCGAGCAGTACTCCGGTCATCCTTAGCCTGGACGTGAATGCTGTATCCCCCATGTGGCTCAGTAAACGCTACGAAAGTTTTTGTGGCCAGCTGAACTACAATCGGGGTGAGCAGCTGGAGGACTGGATTGAAGGGAGCGGAGCCGAAGTCTTCAATCGATACAGCGAGGTGTTTACGTTCGACAATCGCCGTGGACAAAGCGATATCGACGTTACATTCGCCAAAAGAGCAGCGTCTACGTGGGCCGCGTATGACTAAGTGAGGACGAGTGGGACCTGAGCGACCATAACATGATTACTGTTGTGGTATCGCCGTCCCCAGATACAGTTGAGAGCACATATGCTCCTGTACCGTCCTGGAAGCTCAACAATGCAAATTTGCGACTGTTCGACTCGGAGCTGGTAGAGGAAATCCTGGAGCACCTTCCCTTGGATATCAGGAATTCGCCGTTGGACTCCTCGGTGTCTGCACGACGCCTTGCCGTACATTCCGTGTGCGACAGGGTGCTGGGCCGCAAGCCGTCCGAAGTGGTGGACCACAGTACTGAGTACCAAACGCCAGGAGGTCAGGAGACTGAGGCGGTGGCTCCAGGATGCTCATGACTCTGCGCAGCTTATTGCAGCTTGGCACGACTGCGTGAGTCTCCTCCTCCGCAGCTTTTCCCAGTTGCAGAAGCGAGTGACGACATTGTCATCCAGAATGGAGCTGCACAGGCTTTCGAAGCTTTCGAGGTCGGAGCATGCGTCGCCCGGTTGAAGAGCAGGCGCTTTCCTGGATTGGACGGCATCACAGGTGGTATCTGCAAGGCTGTTTGGCGTGCCATCCCCGAGCACATCACAACGTTGCTTTCCCGTTGTGTGGCAGAGGGATATTTCCCACTTGAGTGGAAGTGCCCGCGAGTAGTGGCGCTCCTCAAGGGCCCTGACAAGGATAGGAGTAATCCAGCATCCTATCGGGGTATCTGCCTGCTGCCAGTGTTTGGCAAGGTGCTGGAGGGGATCATGGTGAGTCGGATGAAGGAGGTGCTCCCGGATGGAAATAGATGGCAATTCGACTTTCGACCTGGACACTGCGTGGAGGACGCGTGGAGGCATGTCCAGACCAGCGTAGCCGCCAGCCAGGCGAACTACGTACTAGGTCTGTTCGTCGACTTCAAAGGAGCCTTCGACAACATTGAGTGGAGCGGCGCGATGCTCCGCTTAATAGCCCTAGGATGCCAGGAAGCCAGCTTGTGGAGAAGCTTCTTCTGCGGCAGGAGGGCGAGGATAACCAGCAGATTTGGAGAGGTCGACGTCGAGGTGACTCGAGGCTGTCCGCAAGGATCCATCAGTGGGCCGTTCATTTGGAACACTATGATGGATGTGCTGCTCTAGCGTTTGGAACCCTTGTGCGTTTTCAGCGCATACGCCGACGATCTGCAGATTCTCGTCAAAGGAAGGTCGAGAGCCGAACTGGAGACACGAGGAGAGGAGCTGATGTTCGTCGTGGGAGCCTGGGGATCTGAGGTCGGAGTCTCGAGCTTAACCAGCAAGACGGCATTGATGATGCTGAAGGGGAGATTAGCCGATTCCAGACCAGCCCTGATACGAGTCGCCGGAGCGAGTCTGCCGTACGTCACTCAGTACCGGTACCTTGGCATCACAGTCGGCGAAAGGTTGAATTTCCAACCGCATATCGCAGGATTGCGAGGAAAGCTGAGTAGCGTGCTGCAGGTCGACTGGGGTCTCATTCCCCGAGCGAAACGCACCATTTATGCCGGACTCATGGTGCCCTGTGCACTATTTGGTGCCTCGGTGTGGTATTCCGCGGTTGGAGAGAGTCGGGGGCCAGGAGGCGCCTCTTCTCCTGCCAAAGAGTCATGCTCAGTGTCCACCGTGGCACTGCAGGTGCTTTCTGGAGCTCCAACAGCAGGCAGCACAATAATAATGGCACACCGGGCCCATGGAGGTCGATCCTTCCTTCTCAAGGGTTTTGCAGCCTACTCAGGCCCCTTCTTACGCGAATAGGAAGCACCCCACATCTGACCGCACAGGCGATCAGAGAAATCAGCAGAGGTTGAATCACGTCTCGCAAGAATCGGGAAAGGGGGCAGAGGCGTATGCTGATGTCGCCTCCAGAGCAGCGTCACAAAGCAATGACGATGCTAGTTATCAATTTGATGCAATCAATTTTTTAGGAGCAAATCCCTGCTACCCGTCATCAGACGAAGAGTGGTAGGGCCTTACATACGATTCCTCGTAGACACGGGCGCGGTTAACAATTTTATTCCGCCACATGAAGGATTAAAAAGCGTCTGCTCGGTAGAGTCCCCCTTCAAAATTCATTCCATTCAAGGCGAGACACAAATTACACACAATTGCTTTGTTTCATTGATGAAGCGGGCAATAGGAAAATAAGGTTGGTAATGGACTTTCGTAAACTTAACGAAAGGACCGTGGCTGACAAATACCCTATGCCAAATATATTAATGATATTGGGTAATTTGGGGACAGCTAAATTCATTTCAACATTAGACCTATGCTATGTTTATGTCGATGACGTAATCATCTTTTCAGAAGATTAGGAATCCCACATTAAACACGTGGGTTGTGTCCTAAAAAGCTTGCACGAAGCAAACATGAGGTCACGTTTTTTTAAGAAAAGCTTGAACTTTCTTGGTTTCATAGTCATAGTTAGGGAAATACAGGAGTATCCAGAACCTTAAACACCGTTTGAAGTCAGATCATATCTAGGCCTCGCAAGTTATTACAGATGTTTCATTAGGGACTTCGCCGCAATAGCAAGACCCAATGGAACAGTCAGTAAGCATAGGACCAGAAATATAAAAGTTGAATTCTCTGATGAGTGCAGTTTTGTCTCAAGAGGATCGTCCTATAACAATGATTTCAAGAACATTGAAGGACAGCGTTCTTAACTATGCTGTATTGGATCGAAACACAAAAAAGTGGGTTTTTACTTTTGGAGCAACTATAGCTGTCGCTCCGATCACTTTATTCATAATGTTGCTTTTAGTCTGATACATTTTGTATGTTGTGCCTAAAACCGCGTAGCTGCGCTGCCAGTGACGCCGGCAGAGGAGCGGTCAGCTTATGTATAAATGTTTAACATATATATACTAAAGGCGTGACGAGAGTCGACGCGGCGGAGAAGAGGTATTATGTTCACTTGGTTATTCGGTCGTAGCGCATGTCAAATATGCCTACTCAGCACTATGGAGGTCCATGCACTTGAGAGTGATCGTATTACCACAAGTGCTTGAAATTGGTTTTATATATATAACTGTATATGTGAATATGTATTGTAGTCAAGTGCTACATTGTATTTGTAATAATATTTATTCCACTTAGTACAGTGAGCATTTGATATATGTGCTAATTACAGTGAGCTGTTGATATATGTGAACATACTGTATCTCCCTCCTTAAAAAAAAATTACGTAATAACATGAAGTTACTTTCTTAGTATTATTACTTATATTTTATTTTAAAAATTTATATATATATATATATTTTTTTTTTGTGTGTATTTATATATTTTGTATTGGTTAAATCAAATTTGATGATGTATATAAACATTTTTTTACTTTTTATTTGATGGTATTTAGTACTTAGCATATGTATGTGTTAGTATGTGTTATTAAAGGTATGGCCATACTTGAATAAGAGAAATTGATTATGAAATAAAATTGTTTAACCTATCTTTATGAACTATTTGTTTTTTATTTTTATTATTTGAAATTGTTATGTTTCCATTTTCCTCTATACTTTCTACCTTATAAGGTCCAGTATATTTAAAATCTAGCTTATGCCCTGTTTCGTTTTTCAATAAAACATTATCTCCTATTTTTAAATTTAGATTTATTGTGTTTTTATTATAATAAAATTTATTTTTTTGCTTATTTCCTTCCAACATTATTCTAGCTCTCTTATATGCTTGTTCTAATCTAAATTTTGATTCCTTAGCATAGTCTTCTATATTATAAAGTGGCATAATATTTGATGGATTTCCAAATACTAGCTCATATGGACAATAATCATGTGCCATAGAGGGTGTTGTATTAAAACAATATACGATGTATTTTAGCCATACGTCCCAATCTGTCTTATCGACTGAAATGTGCGAACGTATGAACTCATTAAATGTTCTGTGACTTCACTCCACTGTACCTACAGTCTGGTGATGATGTGCGGTAGAAGTTATATTTGTTATATTAAGATTTTTACATAAATCTTCAATAATTGAATTTTTATATTCGGTACCCATGTCCGTAATGAACGTCTTCATTGGACCGTACTTTTGAATAAATTCTTCAAATATAGCTTTTGCTACAGTTTTCGCACTTTTGTTCTCAATAGGTATTGCTACTAGGTATTTTGTTAAATCGCAGATTAGTGTTACTGCGTATTCATTTCCATGTTCTGATTTTGGTAAAGGACCGATCGTGTCTACTATTACCTTATCGAAAGCCAATTGTGGCGTTTCTGTGGCGTTTCTGTTATGGTTAAAGGTGTCTTAGTATGCTTTGTTGTTTTGGATTTTTGACAATTTTGGCATTTTTTAATATAAATTGATATATCTCTTGTCATATTTTTCCAATAATAATGCTGTTTTATTTAAGCTATTATTCTAGCTATTCCTTGTATTGGATCGTCATGAAACGTAAACAGTATTGCTTCTTTTTCATTATCATTTTCAGATAATACGGTCACCGGCTTGAGTAGCGCTACTCTTAAAGATTTCAATATTTTATTGCCCATTAATTTAAAAGATTCTATTGAGATCGTCTCAAAGATCTTTTCGCTCGGTGCCAATTTGAGTTGGCTGATATTAAGTACACCGGCTTCTGTTTCAAGCCTTTGAAAGAACTGACCTAAGTCAAACATTTCATTGGTGTACATATCTCTAACATCAATTCTTGCTATAACTTTGTTTTCATGTTTTAGTAAGCATAGAGAATCTGTTATTCGCAAGGTCACTACTTTTCGTACCTCGTCATTTACAATGACTTCGTATACGTTGGGCTGAGAAGCATTTAAAGATTGCTTTCGCACACCTTCTTTTTCTTTTTCTTTTCCTGCGCAGGATTTTGACTGTTTACTTTGATTTCTGGTAGTGACTTTCAGAATATTGTTATTTATTTGTATGCTTTTTAAGTCCGTGATTGTAACTCTAGATAGCGCATCGGCTAAATAATTATCTTTACCCTTTAGATACTCTACCGTAAAATTATATCCCTCTAATTCAAGTCTCATCCTTGTAAGTTTAGAACTTAGGTTTATCATTGAAAACAAGTAAGTAAGTGCTCTGTGATCTGTTTTGACAGTGAAGTGTCTACCATAAATATATGGTCTAAAGTGTATTATTGCACAATGAATAGCTACTTTTGTTGCTTTCGGCTTTTGTAAATGCTCGTGATGCGTAAGCAACTGGAAGTTGTAGTCCGTTTTTGTTCTGCGTTAGAACTGCTCCACATGGTTTTTTACTAGCATCCGTAATAATGCAAAATTCTTTGCTGAAATCTGGATACTGTAAGAGTGTTGGATTCATTAGTGCTGATTTTAGATGTTCGAAAGCGGTTTGACATTCCGTTGTCCATTCGAATTTTACATCCTTTTTACATAATCTTGTTATGTGACGAGAATATTCAGCAAAATTTTTTATGAATCTTCTATAATAGTTACAAAATGCAACGAATCTTCTAGCACTATCCGCATCGTTTGGAATTGGATAATTTTGAATAACGTCGTATTTTTCGTCGTCAGGCAAGATTCCTTTGTCTGTGCATTTATGTCCTAGAAAAGTGACTTCATGCATGAAAAATGAGCATTTTTTCGCGATGTAACTTTAGATTGTGTTATCTACATTTGTCAAAAACATCAGTTAAGTTTTTTTGAGCATATGTTTTTCAGAACAACCAATGACTATTAAGTCATCCATATAAAGGGATGCTTGAGAAGGTTCAAGTCCAGAGAAAGCTGTAGTCATCATTCTCTGAAATGAATTTGGTGCTATTTTTAAGCCAATTGGTAATCGCGTGAAGCGATATGAACCATTGTTTGTTGAAAAGGAAGTAATGTCTCTGGATTTGTCTTCGAGTTCAATTTGATGAAAACCAGACATTAAATCCAGGCATGAGAAGTATTTTGCTCTACCTAGTTGATCTAAAATATCATCAATTCTAGGGAGCCGAAATTTATCAGACAACAGTTTTTTATTAATCTGACGATAGTCAATTACTAATCGCCTTTTTTTATTTTCCGAATTTGGAAGTGATTTTTTTGTTACTAACAACAAAGGGCTATTATAAGCAGATACAGATTGTTCAACTATTTTGTCATCAATTAGTTTTTATACACTTGCAGAGGGTATATTGTTTTTGTCACGATGTTTGTAACGCATTGAAGGAGGCGTGGCAGACCCCATAAAGTATATATATTCTTGATCAGCATCAACAGCCGAGTCGATATTGCCATGTCCGTTTGTCCGTCTGTTGCAATGCGAACTAGTCTCTCAGTTTTAAAGCTTTCGTGGTGAAACTTGGTACACATGTGTATTCTCTCTGCACGCAGTACATATGTTAAAATCGGCCAGATCGGATCACTATATCATATAGCTCCCATAAGAACAATGCTGAAAATTGGTTAGTATAATTCATTTTTTCCATTTTTTTTTCAATTTTTTTTTTTTTTTGACGTCTAATGCTATGAATACTAGATTTATTTGTACTTTTTATACTCTCTGCAAGAGTATATTGGGTTTGTGCAAATGTATGTAACAGGCAGAAGGAGGCGTGGCAGACCTCATAAAGTATATATATTCTTGAACAGCATCACAAGCCGAGTCGATATAGCCATGTCCGTCTGTCCGTCCGTCCGTCTGTCCGTCCGTCCGTCTGTCTGTCTGTCTGTCCGTCTGTCTGTCTGTCCGTATGAACAAACAGATTTCAGAGATGGTAAGAGCTACAAGTTCGAGTTTGGTCTCAATCGACTCGATATTTAGTCAGTCAATACAAGAATTTTTTTTTTCCGATGCCACGCCCCATTCGCCCACAATGAGTAAAAAACCCGTCACACCTCGGAAAAAATCAATGTTTTCGGCGAATATCTCAGTAACTATGGCACCTAGGAATACCAATTTTAATACACTTGTTCCTAGATACCGCATAAATCCAATGACATCAAAAGTTTTGGGCTGCCACGCCCCCTTTTTCCGCAAGAAATAAAACAAAATTTCAAACTTGCATGCCGTTTTTAAAGCATTTACTCTTATCGTACAGTGTTGTTATTTATGATTCGTTTGAAGACATATCATGTCAAACTCTCCGACCATAAACAAGAAAGAAATTAAGCAACAAAGATTTTATTCGAGAGAAATTAGTGCGAGAGAGACAGCGCTATTCGTGCCGACCAATAGTATTCATACACACATATGTATGTGCATACATTTAACGTCAAACGACTTTGTATGTACATACAGACAAACACATGTATGTTCGATTATGCTTAGCTTCTTTTTTTGTTTTAACGTGTTCTGATACAAGAACTATCTATAGCAATATCCGAATACCGACTTAAACATTATAATTGGGAATAAAAGCAGAGAGTATTATACGGTCGGGCGTGTTCGACTGTACTTTTCTTTCTTGTTTCTTCTTGGACTTGTCTTTGAATTTCGTCTTTTTGACTTTGAGGATTTCTATAATTCTTAATGTATATTTCTTCATCATCCTTCAATCTCAGTTTCTGTTTGTAAAAATTGTTTGTTGTCATCGATTCGGTTTCTATCCCGAATACATCGCTGTATTGTTTACACAAGGTTGTTAATTGGTTATAAAATTGTGGAGGGAAGTTTTTTGATAATTGATTTAAAACGGTTTTTATTGAAATACATCTGAATTTTCTTTTAATATGGATATATCTGCTCCAGTGTCTATTAAAAAGACTAGAGCTTTTCCTGTGGTTACATTAATAAGAGTTGCATATATATTCTGACTGAGATTGATGGAGTGAATATTATTTGGTCCTACTGTTGAGCATCTAAAGGTTGCTGAGAGTTTCCCGAAGCATTTTGGGCTTCTCTAACATTATTGTTTTGATTATTATTGTTACTATTTTGATTTTGGTTGTGACCTCGGTTGGAATTATTCCTTCCTCGGTTGTAACATTGTCTACCTTTGTAGTTATTGTCATTGCGGTAACCGTTGTTTTGGTAATAACCTCCTCCTCGGTAATTACCTCGGTTGCCTCGACTATATCCATGTTGGTGCTGTTGGCAGTGCAGGACAGTATTTGACTGTCCTGTTGCTTCTGTACAGCTGTTCACAAACTTGGATATGGCATCATTCATATTATTGAATGTGACTGCCTGCATGATAAGTTTTACCTTATCTAAAACTCAGTTTGACAGCAAGTGTTGCGCTGTATTTGGTTGCTAAACCAGGTGACAAACCGTCACCGATATAGGCTCCCTCAAGAGACTTGGTCAATTTTTCAACCTTTTGGGTATATTGATTGACCGTTTTACTTTTCTGTTGTAAATTGAAAAGCTTAGCAGAAATAACTTCTACTGACTCTCCTTTTCTTTTTCTGATAATTTCGTAATGAGAGCTACAATCGTGTTCTCATTACTTATCAGATTTCTGGTATGGCCTGTTAATTTATTCTTAATAAGACTAACAGCAAGTGCTTCGTGCTCTCCTTTTAGTGAATCAACTAGATTCAAAGCATCTATGAAGCGTTGAAGATTTTCGGCCTTTCCATCAAACTCTGGTAAGAGCGATGAGGCTAGTTTAAGAAATTCTATTGTTGTTTAAGCCATGTTGCCTTCATCAATAGTTTGTGGCTTTTCTTCTAATTCTTGTTCTTCTTCCTCTAAATCAGGAAGTTGAACTGTTGCTGGTGTATTTAGTGCATTCGGGAGAAATATTTGAAAATGATGTCTCTCCGAAATGTACCTAATATTTTCACGCAGCCTTTTTACACGTCATTTGTTTGAAACAAATGTAAATCGTCTTACCTACTCTGATTGATATTTACAACTTCGCGTAGTTTGTTATACGATTCTAACAAAAGTTGAACGTGTTTTCTTTTTGTTTTATTAGATATCTGTGCACTTTTGTTAAGGCACTTGAATGATTTATCAAACTCAAATTGTTCTTGTTTGATTATAGAACGAATTTCATTCCATTCCATATCAGGTAGAACATTAATTCTATATTACTTACTCTAGTAATGTTAATAATTATAGGCAAAACATTTTTTTTATACTCTCTGCAAGAGTATATTGGGTTTGTGCAAATGTATGTAACAGGCAGAAGGAGGCGTGGCAGACCCCATAAAGTATATATATTCTTGATCAGCATCACAAGCCGAGTCGATATAGCCATATCCGTCTGTCTGTCCGTCTGATCAGCGTCACGAGCCGAGTCGATATAGCCATGTCCGTCTGTCCGTCCGTCCGTCTGTCTGTCTGTCTGTCTGTCTGTCCGTCTGTCCGTATGAACAAACAGATTTCAGAGATGGTAAGAGCTACAAGTTCGAGTTTGGTCTCAATCGACTCGATATTTAGTCAGTCAATACAAGAATCTCAACAAGAATCTGTAACAGGCAGAAGGAGGCTTGGCAGACCTCATAAAGTATATATATTCTTGATCAGCATCACAAGCCGAGTCGATATAGCCATGTCCGTCTGTCCGTCCGTCCGTCTGTCTGTCTGTCCGTCTGTCTGTCTGTCCGTATGAACAAACAGATTTCAGAGATGGTAAGAGCTACAAGTTCGAGTTTGGTCTCAATCGACTCGGTATTTAGTCAGTCAATACAAGAATCTTTTTTTTTTTCGATGCTACGCCCCATTCGCCCACAATGAGTAAAAAACCCGTCACACCTCGGAAAAAATCAATGTTTTCGGCGAATATCTCAGTAACTATGGCACCTAGGAATACCAATTTTAATACACTTGTTCCTAGATACAGCATAAATCCAATGACATCAAAAGTTTTGGGCTGCCACGCCCCCTTTTTCCGCAAGAAATAAAACAAAATTTCAAACTTGCATGCCGTTTTTAAAGCATTTACTCTTATCGTACAGTGTTGTTATTTATGATTCGTTTGAAGACATATCATGTCAAACTCTCCTGAAATTTTCATAAAAATCCGACCATAAACAAGAAAGAAATTAAGCAACAAAGATTTTATTCGAGAGAAATTAGTGCGAGAGAGACAGCGCTATTCGTGCCGACCAATAGTATTCATACACACATATGTATGTGCATACATTTAACGTCAAACGACTTTGTATGTACATACAGACAAACACATGTATGTTCGATTATGCTTAGCTTCTTTTTTTGTTTTAACGTGTTCTGATACAAGAACTATCTATAGCAATATCCGAATACCGACTTAAACATTATAATTGGGAATAAAAGCAGAGAGTATTATACGGTCGGGCGTGTTCGACTGTACTTTTCTTTCTTGTTTCTTCTTGGACTTGTCTTTGAATTTCGTCTTTTTGACTTTGAGGATTTCTATAATTCTTAATGTATATTTCTTCATCATCCTTCAATCTCAGTTTCTGTTTGTAAAAATTGTTTGTTGTCATCGATTCGGTTTCTATCCCGAATACATCGCTGTATTGTTTACACAAGGTTGTTAATTGGTTATAAAATTGTGGAGGGAAGTTTTTTGATAATTGATTTAAAACGGTTTTTATTGAAATACATCTGAATTTTCTTTTAATATGGATATATCTGCTCCAGTGTCTATTAAAAAGACTAGAGCTTTTCCTGTGGTTACATTAATAAGAGTTGCATATATATTCTGACTGAGATTGATGGAGTGAATATTATTTGGTCCTACTGTTGAGCATCTAAAGGTTGCTGAGAGTTTCCCGAAGCATTTTGGGCTTCTCTAACATTATTGTTTTGATTATTATTGTTACTATTTTGATTTTGGTTGTGACCTCGGTTGGAATTATTCCTTCCTCGGTTGTAACATTGTCTACCTTTGTAGTTATTATCATTGCGGTAACCGTTGTTTTGGTAATAACCTCCTCCTCGGTAATTACCTCGGTTGCCTCGACTATATCCATGTTGGTGCTGTTGGCAGTGCAGGACAGTATTTGACTGTCCTGTTGCTTCTGTACAGCTGTTCACAAACTTGGATATGGCATCATTCATATTATTGAATGTGACTGCCTGCATGATAAGTTTTACCTTATCTAAAACTCAGTTTGACAGCAAGTGTTGCGCTGTATTTGGTTGCTAAACCAGGTGACAAACCGTCACCGATATAGGCTCCCTCACTTGGTCAATTTTTCAACCTTTTGGGTATATTGATTGACCGTTTTACTTTTCTGTTGTAAATTGAAAAGCTTAGCAGAAATAACTTCTACTGACTCTCCTTTTCTTTTTCTGATAATTTCGTAATGAGAGCTACAATCGTGTTCTCATTACTTATCAGATTTCTGGTATGGCCTGTTAATTTATTCTTAATAAGACTAACAGCAAGTGCTTCGTGCTCTCCTTTTAGTGAATCAACTAGATTCAAAGCATCTATGAAGCGTTGAAGATTTTCGGCCTTTCCATCAAACTCTGGTAAGAGCGATGAGGCTAGTTTAAGAAATTCTATTGTTGTTTAAGCCATGTTGCCTTCATCAATAGTTTGTGGCTTTTCTTCTAATTCTTGTTCTTCTTCCTCTAAATCAGGAAGTTGAACTGTTGCTGGTGTATTTAGTGCATTCGGGAGAAATATTTGAAAATGATGTCTCTCCGAAATGTACCTAATATTTTCACGCAGCCTTTTTACACGTCATTTGTTTGAAACAAATGTAAATCGTCTTACCTACTCTGATTGATATTTACAACTTCGCGTAGTTTGTTATACGATTCTAACAAAAGTTGAACGTGTTTTCTTTTTGTTTTATTAGATATCTGTGCACTTTTGTTAAGGCACTTGAATGATTTATCAAACTCAAATTGTTCTTGTTTGATTATAGAACGAATTTCATTCCATTCCATATCAGGTAGAACATTAATTCTATATTACTTACTCTAGTAATGTTAATAATTATAGGCAAAACATTTTTTTTATACTCTCTGCAAGAGTATATTGGGTTTGTGCAAATGTATGTAACAGGCAGAAGGAGGCGTGGCAGACCCCATAAAGTATATATATTCTTGATCAGCATCACAAGCCGAGTCGATATAGCCATATCCGTCTGTCTGTCCGTCTGATCAGCGTCACGAGCCGAGTCGATATAGCCATGTCCGTCTGTCCGTCCGTCCGTCTGTCTGTCTGTCTGTCTGTCTGTCCGTCTGTCCGTATGAACAAACAGATTTCAGAGATGGTAAGAGCTACAAGTTCGAGTTTGGTCTCAATCGACTCGATATTTAGTCAGTCAATACAAGAATCTCAACAAGAATCTGTAACAGGCAGAAGGAGGCTTGGCAGACCTCATAAAGTATATATATTCTTGATCAGCATCACAAGCCGAGTCGATATAGCCATGTCCGTCTGTCCGTCCGTCCGTCTGTCTGTCTGTCTGTCTGTCCGTCTGTCTGTCTGTCTGTCCGTATGAACAAACAGATTTCAGAGATGGTAAGAGCTACAAGTTCGAGTTTGGTCTCAATCGACTCGGTATTTAGTCAGTCAATACAAGAATCTTTTTTTTTTTCGATGCTACGCCCCATTCGCCCACAATGAGTAAAAAACCCGTCACACCTCGGAAAAAATCAATGTTTTCGGCGAATATCTCAGTAACTATGGCACCTAGGAATACCAATTTTAATACACTTGTTCCTAGATACAGCATAAATCCAATGACATCAAAAGTTTTGGGCTGCCACGCCCCCTTTTTCCGCAAGAAATAAAACAAAATTTCAAACTTGCATGCCGTTTTTAAAGCATTTACTCTTATCGTACAGTGTTGTTATTTATGATTCGTTTGAAGACATATCATGTCAAACTCTCCTGAAATTTTCATAAAAATCCGACCATAAACAAGAAAGAAATTAAGCAACAAAGATTTTATTCGAGAGAAATTAGTGCGAGAGAGACAGCGCTATTCGTGCCGACCAATAGTATTCATACACACATATGTATGTGCATACATTTAACGTCAAACGACTTTGTATGTACATACAGACAAACACATGTATGTTCGATTATGCTTAGCTTCTTTTTTTGTTTTAACGTGTTCTGATACAAGAACTATCTATAGCAATATCCGAATACCGACTTAAACATTATAATTGGGAATAAAAGCAGAGAGTATTATACGGTCGGGCGTGTTCGACTGTACTTTTCTTTCTTGTTTCTTCTTGGACTTGTCTTTGAATTTCGTCTTTTTGACTTTGAGGATTTCTATAATTCTTAATGTATATTTCTTCATCATCCTTCAATCTCAGTTTCTGTTTGTAAAAATTGTTTGTTGTCATCGATTCGGTTTCTATCCCGAATACATCGCTGTATTGTTTACACAAGGTTGTTAATTGGTTATAAAATTGTGGAGGGAAGTTTTTTGATAATTGATTTAAAACGGTTTTTATTGAAATACATCTGAATTTTCTTTTAATATGGATATATCTGCTCCAGTGTCTATTAAAAAGACTAGAGCTTTTCCTGTGGTTACATTAATAAGAGTTGCATATATATTCTGACTGAGATTGATGGAGTGAATATTATTTGGTCCTACTGTTGAGCATCTAAAGGTTGCTGAGAGTTTCCCGAAGCATTTTGGGCTTCTCTAACATTATTGTTTTGATTATTATTGTTACTATTTTGATTTTGGTTGTGACCTCGGTTGGAATTATTCCTTCCTCGGTTGTAACATTGCCTACCTTTGTAGTTATTATCATTGCGGTAACCGTTGTTTTGGTAATTACCTCCTCCTCGGTAATTACCTCGGTTGCCTCGACTATATCCATGTTGGTGCTGTTGGCAGTGCAGGACAGTATTTGACTGTCCTGTTGCTTCTGTACAGCTGTTCACAAACTTGGATATGGCATCATTCATATTATTGAATGTGACTGCCTGCATGATAAGTTTTACCTTATCTAAAACTCAGTTTGATAGCAAGTGTTGCGCTGTATTTGGTTGCTAAACCAGGTGACAAACCGTCACCGATATAGGCTCCCTCACTTGGTCAATTTTTCAACCTTTTGGGTATATTGATTGACCGTTTTACTTTTCTGTTGTAAATTGAAAAGCTTAGCAGAAATAACTTCTACTGACTCTCCTTTCCTTTTTCTGATAATTTCGTAATGAGAGCTACAATCGTGTTCTCATTACTTATCAGATTTCTGGTATGGCCTGTTAATTTATTCTTAATAAGACTAACAGCAAGTGCTTCGTGCTCTCCTTTTAGTGAATCAACTAGATTCAAAGCATCTATGAAGCGTTGAAGATTTTCGGCCTTTCCATCAAACTCTGGTAAGAGCGATGAGGCTAGTTTAAGAAATTCTACTGTTGTTTAAGCCATGTTGGCTTCATCAATAGTTTGTGGCTTTTCTTCTAATTCTTGTTCTTCTTCCTCTAAATCAGGAAGTTGAACTGTTGCTGGTGTATTTAGTGCATTCGGGAGAAATATTTGAAAATGATGTCTCTCCGAAATGTACCTAATATTTTCACGCAGCCTTTTTACACGTCATTTGTTTGAAACAAATGTAAATCGTCTTACCTACTCTGATTGATATTTACAACTTCGCGTAGTTTGTTATACGATTCTAACAAAAGTTGAACGTGTTTTCTTTTTGTTTTATTGGATATCTGTGCACTTTTGTTAAGGCACTTGAATGATTTATCAAACTCAAATTGTTCTTGTTTGATTATAGAACGAATTTCATTCCATTCCATATCAGGTAGAACATTAATTCTATATTACTTACTCTAGTAATGTTAATAATTATAGGGAAAAATTTTTTTTATACTCTCTGCAAGAGTATATTGGGTTTGTGCAAATGTATGTAACAGGCAGAAGGAGGCGTGGCAGACCCCATAAAGTATATATATTCTTGATCAGCATCACAAGCCGAGTCGATATAGCCATGTCCGTCTGTCTGTCCGTCTGTCCGTCCGTATGAACAAACAGATTTCAGAGATGGTAAGAGCTACAAGTTCGAGTTTGGTCTCCATCGACTCGATATTTAGTCAGTCAATACAAGAATCTTTTTTTTTTTTGATGCCACGCCCCATTCGCCCACAATGAGCAAAAAACTGGGCACGCCTCGGAAAAAATAGATGTTTAAAGCGAATATCTTAGTAACTACGGCACTTAGGAATACCAATTTTGGTACGCATTTTCCTTAAGACAGCATAAATACATTGCCACTTAAAATTTTGGACTGCCAAGCCCCGTTTTTCCGTAAGAAAAAAAAAAACTTTTTAAACTTGCATGCCGTTTTAAAGGCATTTGTTGTTATCGTATATCGTATTGTTATTTATGATTCCTTTGAAGACAAATAATATAAAACTATGCTGAAAGTTGCATAAAAATCCAACAACAAACAACAGAGCTACCGATTATAAAGTTAATATTTAGGTCAATGCATGAGTGCGAGCGCGATAGAAACATACAAGCATATACTCGAACTTTTGATGCATGTGTGGCGGCAATAGTTTACATACACACATATATACATATATATGTGCATAAACACATACATATGTATGTTCGATTATAAATTGTCTTTTTTGTTGTAACGTGTTCTAATACAAGAACTATCTATTGTAATATCCGGATACTGATTTTAACATTATAATTGGGAATAAAAGCAGAGAGTATTATACGGTCGGGCGCGTTCGACTGTACTTTTCTTCCTTGTTATATTTTATTAATCTTCTTATTGCGATAACATTTTTGTTTTACAATTTTATGTGTATATATTATTTTAGATCTTATCCAGATCATTAGCACGGCTTATGGCTCTTTTCGTTACACACTTGTTGTGTAACAGATATGCTTTATAGATAATATATCCACACAAAATAATGATGATTATTAAAAACAGAATATTAGTTAGCTTAAGGTCAACGTTTGATGATTCTATTTTGTTTATTACGTTTGCAGTGGAATCCACTGTTTTTGTATCAATAAGGCCCATTTTGGCAGTTATTTCATATATATCATCAAATTTGCTTGTTTTATTACAGAACATAAATCTCTTTTTTATACTCTCTGCAAGAGTATATTGGGTTTGTGCAAATGTATGTAACAGGCAGAAGGAGGCGTGGCAGACCCCATAAAATGTAAATATTCTTGATCAGCGTCACAAGCGGAGTCGATATAGCCATGTCCGTCTGTCTGTCTGTCCGTCCGTATGAACAAACAGATCTCAGAGATGGTAAGAGCTACAAATTCGAGTTTGGTCCCTATCGACTCGATATTTAGTCAGTCAATACAAGAATCTTTTTTTTTTTTTTGATGCCACGCCCCATTCGCCCACAATGAGTTAAAAACTAGACATACCTCGGAAAAAATAGATGTTTGAAGCGAATATCTCAGTAACTACGGCACTTAGGAATACCAATTTCGTGACGCATTTTCCTAAAGACAGCGTAAATACATTGCCACTTAAGATTTTGGACTGCCACGCCCCGTTTTTCCGTAAGAAAAAAAAAAACTTTTTAAACCTGCATGCCGTTTTAAAGGCATTGTTATCGTATATCGTATTGTTATTTATGATTCCTTTGAAGACAAATAATATAAAACTATGCTGAAAGTTGCATAAAAATCCAACAACAAACAACAGAGCTACCGATTATAAAGTTAATATTTAGGTCAATGCATGAGTGCGAGCGCGACAGAAACATACAAGCATATACTCGAACTTTTGATGCATGTGTGGCGGCAATAGTTTACATACACACATATATACATATATATATGTGCATAAACACAAACATATGTATGTTCGATTATAATGGTAAGAGCTACAAATTCGAGTTTGGTCCCTATCGACTCGATATTTAGTCAGTCAATACAAGAATCTTTTTTTTTTTTTGATGCCACGCCCCATTCGCCCACAATGAGTTAAAAACTAGACATACCTCGGAAAAAATAGATGTTTGAAGCGAATATCTCAGTAACTACGGCACTTAGGAATACCAATTTCGTGACGCATTTTCCTAAAGACAGCGTAAATACATTACTATTTAAAATTTTTGGCAGCCACGCCCCCTCTTTCCGTAGTAAAAAAAAAAAACTTTTTTAAACTTGCATACCGTTTAAAAGGCATTTCTTCTTATCGTACAGTATTGTTATTTATGATTCGTTCGAAGACAAATCATATCAAACTATCCTGAAAGTTGCATAAAAATCCAACAATAAACAACAGAACAATTAGGTAACAAAGTGTCCCTTGAAGCGCATTCTCAATGCACGTGGTTGAAAGAAAAGAGGTAACTGTATGTGTTTCGAGGAGATACTGTTTGCACCCCCTTCGTTCGAAATCAAAATAATTGAAAACGAACCCAATAAAAGACGCGTATTCACTTATTAAATTCACTATTTTACTTTATTGCATCCACAAAACTGTTCAATGCTGACGATCATATGTGTGTGTGCTTTTTGCTTGAAGAAGAAGAATAATATCGTAAAGCTGATCGATATATCGATATAGGATATATCTAGTTATATCGATCTCACTTTACAGAAAACTGTTACTGTAATGTTTGATAACATCTTTAATGTTGATTAACGTTGTTCTGCTGCGAACATCCTCCCCCCGTTGGGAGCTGAAGGCTTTCAACAGATGTGGTCTCGATCGGCAGAACAGCGACCTTGTTTACGGCTCTCCTGACCAGGCCATTGCTTGTTTGTACGATGGTGACTCGCACAACTCCGTCGTCTCCAGGAATTGTGCTATGGACTCTCCCAAGAGACCATTTTAGTGGGGGTTGATTTTCCTCCTTTAGAAGAACCATATCGCCAGGTTGAAGATTGGACTGTGTAGAATTCCATTTTTATACTCTCTGCAAGAGTATATTGGGTTTGTGCAAATGTATGTAACAGGCAGAAGGAGGCGTGGCAGACCCCATAAAGTATATATATTCTTGATCAGCATCACAAGCCGAGTCGATATAGCCATGTCCGTCTGTCCGTCTGTCCGTCTGTCTGTCTGTTTGTCTGTCTGTCTGTCTGTTTGGACTGCCAAGCCCCCTTTTTCCGCAAGTAATAAAAGAAAATTTCAAACTTGCATGCCGTTTTTAAAGCATTTATTCTTATTGTACAGTGTTGTTATTTATGATTCGCTTAAAGACGTATCATGTCAAACTCTCCTGAAAGTTTTATAAGAATCCGACTATAAACAAGAAATAAATGAAGCAACAAAGATTTTATTCGAGTGCAATGAGTGCGAGAGAGACAGCGCTAGTCATGCCGACCAATAGTATTCATACACACATATGTATGTGCATACATTTAACGTCAAACGAATTTGTATGTACATACAGACAAACACATGTATGCTCGATTATGCTTAGCTTTTTTTATACTCTCTGCAAGAGTATATTGGGTTTGTGCAAATGTATGTAACAGGCAGAAGGAGGCGTGGCAGACCCCATAAAGTATATATATTCTTGATCAGCGTCACAAGCCGAGTCGATATAACCATGTCCGTCTGTCCGTCTGTCTGTCCGTCTGTCCGTCTGTCCGTCTGTCCGTCTGTCTGTCTGTCTGTCCGTATGAACAAACAGATTTCAGAGATGGTAAGAGCTACAAGTTTGAATTTGGTCTCTATCGACTCGATATTTAGTCAGTCAATACAAGAATCTTTTTTTTTTTCGATGCCACGCCCCATTCGCCCACAATGAGCAAAAAACTAGACATACCTCGGAAAAAATAGATGTTTTCGGTTAATATCTCAGTAACTATGGCACTTAGGAATACCAATTTTGGTACACGTGTTCCTAAAGGACGCATAAATCCAATGACATCAAAAGTTTTGGGCTGCCACGCCCCCTTTTTCCGCAAGAAATAAAAGTAAATTTCAAACTTGCATGCCGTTTTTAAAGCATTTATTCTTATCGTACAGTGTTGTTATTTAGGATTCGTTTGAAGACGTATCATGTCAAACTCTCCAGAAAGTTTCATAAGAATCCGACCATAAACAAGAAAGCAATGCAGCAACAAAGATTTTATTCTAAAGCAATGAGCGCGAGAGAGACAGCGCTAGTCGTGCCGACCAATAGTATTCATACACACATATGTATGTGCATACATTTAACGTCAAACGAATTTGTATGTACATACAGACAAACACATGTATGCTTGATTATGCTTATCTTTTTTTTGTTTTAACGTATTCTAATACAAGAACTATCTATTGTAATGTCTGAATACCGATTTAAGTATTATAATTGGGAATAAACGCAGAGAGTATTATACGGTCGGGCGTGTTCGACTGTACTTTTCTTTCTTGTTTTGTTTTAACGTGTTCTAATACAAGAACTATCTATTGTAATATCTGGATACCGATTTTAACATTATAATTGGGAATAAAAGCAGAGAGTATTATACGGTCGGGCTCGTTCGACTGTACTTTTCTTACTTGTTTTCTTTCTTGTAGTAAGGATAGATAGCTAGAGCTCCAGCTTCTCCAAAAATCCTGCTGTATCCTGCAAACATGCTGCCAACGACTTAAGCATCCGATCTTCAAGTGGGTAACGTCAGGCTCATCTATGGCGACGTTGGATTTTCCCCACAAAAAGTGTCCAGGAGTCAACGCTTGCAAGTCACTTGGATTATCTGTAAGAGGACAGAGCGGTCTGGAATTTAAAATTGCAGAAATTTGGCATACCGAAGTGCGCAACTCATGAAAATTGAGTACGCAGTTTCCAACGACGCGGTACAAATGGTACTTGGCTGCTTTGACAGCAGCTTCCCACAACCCTCCAAAGTGTGGAGAACGTGGAGGAATACAGTGCCAATTGATGCCGAGTGCCAAGCATTCTCCAGCGACATGTCTTTGGTGAGGATCGCTCAGAAACAGATGCCTTAGCTCAGCGAGCTCGTTTTTGGCACCAACAAAGTTCGTTGCGTTGTCGGACCAAACGGCATAAGGCTTGCCTCGAAGACTGATAAATCGTTTGAGCGAAGCGATAAAGGATGGAGTAGATAAATCCTCGACCAGCTCCAAATGGGTCGCCTTGGTAGCGAAGCAGACAAACACGCTGATGTAGCATTTTACCGGTGGCCTGTTTCTGACTTCCGATTTAAAGTAAAATGGCCCACAGAAATCTATGCCAGTGACGTGAAAAGTGGCACTTGGCTGCACTCGGTCTCTTGGCAAGGGTGCCATGACATGCTCGCGCAACTTAGGGCGTAGCCTGAAGCAGCGAATGCACTTGTTGATGACTGACGCTACCGCTTTTAGTCCTCCAATGGGCCAGTACCTTTGCCGTATAGCAGCCAGCAGACTTTGCGGTCCGGAGTGAAGGAATCTGATATGATAGAATGTTATTAAGGAAGCTGTAACCGGATGATATTTCGGCAACAAAAGCGGATGCTTCGCTTCATAGTCCAGATTCGAATTTTGCAGACGGCCACCGACACGGATTAGTCCCTGAGGATCTACAAAGGGCTGCAGCGATCGAAGTTGACTCTTTGTTTGAAGAGGCTTGCCGGCAAGCAAGGCCATATGCTCTTTGCCAAAATGAACTAGCTGGATGCTCTTGATGAGCAGAAGAGTACCGCTCTTTACGTCTTGTGTAGTGAGCTGTCCTTTGTTATGATTGTGCTCCTTGCGCAGGACGCCGATGAATCGAAAAACGTATGCAAAAACACGCTGAAGACGTCCAAACGAATTTTGAAATTTACAGTTTGTTGATAGATCCGATGTAGCCGAAGATAATAAAACCATATGACGTCGTTCTGGAAGCTCAATCGGACAGTCGACTGCTTGTGGCCATTCGCTGCTAACGCGACATAAAAATGCAGGACCTTGAAGCCAAAGTTTGCAGTTAGACAGCTCTGCTGGTGTGCATCCCCTTGATAGAATGTCGGCTAGGTTCATCTGCGAAGGAACATGCTTCCAGATCATTTCCTTTGTTCGCTCTTGAATCTGCGAAACCCTGTTGGATACAAAAACATTGAAATTTGATAGTGTTTCGCGTATCCAGGCTAGCGCCACCGTTGAATCAGACCAACAATAAAATGTACATTTGAACTGCAAACTTTGGGAGATGCTCACGAGAAGTTCCGAAAGCAGAAGTGCGGCTGAAAGCTCAAGTTTCGGGATAGTCAGCGTTTTAAGTGGAGCTACTCTCGATCTTGCACATAGCAATCTTGTCGTAAATTGTCCGTAGAGCTCGGAACTCTCTGCAAGAGTATATTGGGTTTGATCAGCATCACAAGCCGAGTCGATATAGCCATGTCCGTCTGTCCGTCTGTCTGTCTGTCTGTCCGTCCGTATGAACAAACAGATTTCAGAGATGGTAAGAGCTACAAGTTCGAGTTTGGTCTCTATCGACTCGATATTTAGTCAGTCAATACAAGAATCTTTTTTTTTTTTGATGCCACGCCCCATTCGCCCACAATGAGCAAAAAACTGGGCACGCCTCGGAAAAAATAGATGTTTAAAGCGAATATCTTAGTAACTACGGCACTTAGGAATACCAATTTTGGTACGCATTTTCCTAAAGACAGCATAAATACATTGCCACTTAAGATTTTGGACTGCCACGCCCCGTTTTTCCGTAAGAAAAAAAAAAACTTTTTAAACCTGCATGCCGTTTTAAAGGCATTGTTATCGTATATCGTATTGTTATTTATGATTCCTTTGAAGACAAATAATATAAAACTATGCTGAAAGTTGCATAAAAATCCAACAACAAACAACAGAGCTACCGATTATAAAGTTAATATTTAGGTCAATGCATGAGTGCGAGCGCGACAGAAACATACAAGCATATACTCGAACTTTTGATGCATGTGTGGCGGCAATAGTTTACATACACACATATATACATATATATATGTGCATAAACACAAACATATGTATGTTCGATTATAATGGTAAGAGCTACAAATTCGAGTTTGGTCCCTATCGACTCGATATTTAGTCAGTCAATACAAGAATCTTTTTTTTTTTTTGATGCCACGCCCCATTCGCCCACAATGAGTTAAAAACTAGACATACCTCGGAAAAAATAGATGTTTGAAGCGAATATCTCAGTAACTACGGCACTTAGGAATACCAATTTCGTGACGCATTTTCCTAAAGACAGCGTAAATACATTACTATTTAAAATTTTTGGCAGCCACGCCCCCTCTTTCCGTAGTAAAAAAAAAAACTTTTTTAAACTTGCATACCGTTTAAAAGGCATTTCTTCTTATCGTACAGTATTGTTATTTATGATTCGTTCGAAGACAAATCATATCAAACTATCCTGAAAGTTGCATAAAAATCCAACAATAAACAACAGAACAATTAGGTAACAAAGTGTCCCTTGAAGCGCATTCTCAATGCACGTGGTTGAAAGAAAAGAGGTAACTGTATGTGTTTCGAGGAGATACTGTTTGCACCCCCTTCGTTCGAAATCAAAATAATTGAAAACGAACCCAATAAAAGACGCGTATTCACTTATTAAATTCACTATTTTACTTTATTGCATCCACAAAACTGTTCAATGCTGACGATCATATGTGTGTGTGCTTTTTGCTTGAAGAAGAAGAATAATATCGTAAAGCTGATCGATATATCGATATAGGATATATCTAGTTATATCGATCTCACTTTACAGAAAACTGTTACTGTAATGTTTGATAACATCTTTAATGTTGATTAACGTTGTTCTGCTGCGAACATCCTCCCCCCGTTGGGAGCTGAAGGCTTTCAACAGATGTGGTCTCGATCGGCAGAACAGCGACCTTGTTTACGGCTCTCCTGACCAGGCCATTGCTTGTTTGTACGATGGTGACTCGCACAACTCCGTCGTCTCCAGGAATTGTGCTATGGACTCTCCCAATAGACCATTTTAGTGGGGGTTGATTTTCCTCCTTTAGAAGAACCATATCGCCAGGTTGAAGATTGGACTGTGTAGAATTCCATTTTTATACTCTCTGCAAGAGTATATTGGGTTTGTGCAAATGTATGTAACAGGCAGAAGGAGGCGTGGCAGACCCCATAAAGTATATATATTCTTGATCAGCATCACAAGCCGAGTCGATATAGCCATGTCCGTCTGTCCGTCTGTCCGTCTGTCTGTCTGTCTGTCTGTCTGTCTGTCTGTCTGTTTGGACTGCCAAGCCCCCTTTTTCCGCAAGTAATAAAAGAAAATTTCAAACTTGCATGCCGTTTTTAAAGCATTTATTCTTATTGTACAGTGTTGTTATTTATGATTCGCTTAAAGACGTATCATGTCAAACTCTCCTGAAAGTTTTATAAGAATCCGACTATAAACAAGAAATAAATGAAGCAACAAAGATTTTATTCGAGTGCAATGAGTGCGAGAGAGACAGCGCTAGTCATGCCGACCAATAGTATTCATACACACATATGTATGTGCATACATTTAACGTCAAACGAATTTGTATGTACATACAGACAAACACATGTATGCTCGATTATGCTTAGCTTTTTTTTTGTTTTAACGTGTTCTAATACAAGAACTATCTATTGTAATATCTGGATACCGATTTTAACATTATAATTGGGAATAAAAGCAGAGAGTATTATACGGTCGGGCTCGTTCGACTGTACTTTTCTTACTTGTTTTCTTTCTTGTAGTAAGGATAGATAGCTAGAGCTCCAGCTTCTCCAAAAATCCTGCTGTATCCTGCAAACATGCTGCCAACGACTTAAGCATCCGATCTTCAAGTGGGTAACGTCAGGCTCATCTATGGCGACGTTGGATTTTCCCCACAAAAAGTGTCCAGGAGTCAACGCTTGCAAGTCACTTGGATTATCTGTAAGAGGACAGAGCGGTCTGGAATTTAAAATTGCAGAAATTTGGCATACCGAAGTGCGCAACTCATGAAAATTGAGTACGCAGTTTCCAACGACGCGGTACAAATGGTACTTGGCTGCTTTGACAGCAGCTTCCCACAACCCTCCAAAGTGTGGAGAACGTGGAGGAATACAGTGCCAATTGATGCCGAGTGCCAAGCATTCTCCAGCGACATGTCTTTGGTGAGGATCGCTCAGAAACAGATGCCTTAGCTCAGCGAGCTCGTTTTTGGCACCAACAAAGTTCGTTGCGTTGTCGGACCAAACGGCATAAGGCTTGCCTCGAAGACTGATAAATCGTTTGAGCGAAGCGATAAAGGATGGAGTAGATAAATCCTCGACCAGCTCCAAATGGGTCGCCTTGGTAGCGAAGCAGACAAACACGCTGATGTAGCATTTTACCGGTGGCCTGTTTCTGACTTCCGATTTAAAGTAAAATGGCCCACAGAAATCTATGCCAGTGACGTGAAAAGTGGCACTTGGCTGCACTCGGTCTCTTGGCAAGGGTGCCATGACATGCTCGCGCAACTTAGGGCGTAGCCTGAAGCAGCGAATGCACTTGTTGATGACTGACGCTACCGCTTTTAGTCCTCCAATGGGCCAGTACCTTTGCCGTATAGCAGCCAGCAGACTTTGCGGTCCGGAGTGAAGGAATCTGATATGATAGAATGTTATTAAGGAAGCTGTAACCGGATGATATTTCGGCAACAAAAGCGGATGCTTCGCTTCATAGTCCAGATTCGAATTTTGCAGACGGCCACCGACACGGATTAGTCCCTGAGGATCTACAAAGGGCTGCAGCGATCGAAGTTGACTCTTTGTTTGAAGAGGCTTGCCGGCAAGCAAGGCCATATGCTCTTTGCCAAAATGAACTAGCTGGATGCTCTTGATGAGCAGAAGAGTACCGCTCTTTACGTCTTGTGTAGTGAGCTGTCCTTTGTTATGATTGTGCTCCTTGCGCAGGACGCCGATGAATCGAAAAACGTATGCAAAAACACGCTGAAGACGTCCAAACGAATTTTGAAATTTACAGTTTGTTGATAGATCCGATGTAGCCGAAGATAATAAAACCATATGACGTCGTTCTGGAAGCTCAATCGGACAGTCGACTGCTTGTGGCCATTCGCTGCTAACGCGACATAAAAATGCAGGACCTTGAAGCCAAAGTTTGCAGTTAGACAGCTCTGCTGGTGTGCATCCCCTTGATAGAATGTCGGCTAGGTTCATCTGCGAAGGAACATGCTTCCAGATCATTTCCTTTGTTCGCTCTTGAATCTGCGAAACCCTGTTGGATACAAAAACATTGAAATTTGATAGTGTTTCGCGTATCCAGGCTAGCGCCACCGTTGAATCAGACCAACAATAAAATGTACATTTGAACTGCAAACTTTGGGAGATGCTCACGAGAAGTTCCGAAAGCAGAAGTGCGGCTGAAAGCTCAAGTTTCGGGATAGTCAGCGTTTTAAGTGGAGCTACTCTCGATCTTGCACATAGCAATCTTGTCGTAAATTGTCCGTAGAGCTCGGAACTCTCTGCAAGAGTATATTGGGTTTGATCAGCATCACAAGCCGAGTCGATATAGCCATGTCCGTCTGTCCGTCTGTCTGTCTGTCTGTCCGTCCGTATGAACAAACAGATTTCAGAGATGGTAAGAGCTACAAGTTCGAGTTTGGTCTCTATCGACTCGATATTTAGTCAGTCAATACAAGAATCTTTTTTTTTTTAATGCCACGCCCCATTCGCCCACAATGAGCAAAAAACTGGGCACGCCTCGGAAAAAATAGATGTTTAAAGCGAATATCTTAGTAACTACGGCATTTAGGAATACCAATTTTGGTACGCATTTTCCTAAAGACAGCATAAATACATTGCCACTTAAGATTTTGGACTGCCACGCCCCGTTTTTCCGTAAGAAAAAAAAAAACTTTTTAAACTTGCATGCCGTTTTAAAGGCATTTGTTGTTATCGTATATCGTATTGTTATTTATGATTCCTTTGAAGACAAATAATATAAAACTATGCTGAAAGTTGCATAAAAATCCAACAACAAACAACAGAGCTACCGATTATAAAGTTAATATTTAGGTCAATGCATGAGTGCGAGCGCGACAGAAACATACAAGCATATACTCGAACTTTTGATGCATGTGTGGCGGCAATAGTTTACATACACACATATATACATATATAAATGTGCATAAACACAAACATATGTATGTTCGATTATAATGGTAAGAGCTACAAATTCGAGTTTGGTCCCTATCGACTCGATATTTAGTCAGTCAATACAAGAATCTTTTTTTTTTTTTTGATGCCACGCCCCATTCGCCCACAATGAGTTAAAAACTAGACATACCTCGGAAAAAATAGATGTTTAAAGCGAATATCTCAGTAACTACGGCACTTAGGAATACCAATTTCGTGACGCATTTTCCTAAAGACAGCGTAAATACATTACTATTTAAAATTTTTGGCAGCCACGCCCCCTTTTTCCGTAGTAAAAAAAAAACTTTTTTAAACTTGCATACCGTTTAAAAGGCATTTCTTCTTATCGTACAGTATTGTTATTTATGATTCGTTCGAAGACAAATCATATCAAACTATCCTGAAAGTTGCATAAAAATCCAACAATAAACAACAGAACAATTAGGTAACAAAGTGTCCCTTGAAGCGCATTCTCAATGCACGTGGTTGAAAGAAAAGAGGTAACTGTATGTGTTTCGAGGAGATACTGTTTGCACCCCCTTCGTTCGAAATCAAAATAATTGAAAACGAACCCAATAAAAGACGCGTATTCACTTATTAAATTCACTATTTTACTTTATTGCATCCACAAAACTGTTCAATGCTGACGATCATATGTGTGTGTGCTTTTTGCTTGAAGAAGAAGAATAATATCGTAAAGCTGATCGATATGTCGATATAGGATATATCTAGTTATATCGATCTCACTTTACAGAAAACTGTTACTGTAATGTTTGATAACATCTTTAATGTTGATTAACGTTGTTCTGCTGCGAACATCCTCCCCCCGTTGGGAGCTGAAGGCTTTCAACAGATGTGGTCTCGATCGGCAGAACAGCGACCTTGTTTACGGCTCTCCTGACCAGGCCATTGCTTGTTTGTACGATGGTGACTCGCACAACTCCGTCGTCTCCAGGAATTGTGCTATGGACTCTCCCAAGAGACCATTTTAGTGGGGGTTGATTTTCCTCCTTTAGAAGAACCATATCGCCAGGTTGAAGATTGGACTGTGTAGAATTCCATTTTTATACTCTCTGCAAGAGTATATTGGGTTTGTGCAAATGTATGTAACAGGCAGAAGGAGGCGTGGCAGACCCCATAAAGTATATATATTCTTGATCAGCATCACAAGCCGAGTCGATATAGCCATGTCCGTCTGTCCGTCTGTCCGTCTGTCTGTCTGTCTGTCTGTCCGTCCGTATGAACAAACAGATTTCAGAGATGGTAAGAGCTACAAGTTCGAGTTTGGTCTTAATCGACTCGATATTTAGTCAGTCAATACAAGAATCTTTTTTTCGAAGCCACGCCCCATTCGCCCACAATGAGCAAAAAACTAGACATACCTCGGAAAAAATCTATGTTTTCGGCTAATATCTCAGTAACTATGGCACTTAGGAATACCAATTTTGGTACACGTGTTCCTAGAGGCCGCATAAATGAAATTACATCAAAAGTTTTGGGCTGCCACGCCCCCTTTTTCCGCAAGTAATAAAAGAAAATTTCAAACTTGCATGCCGTTTTTAAAGCATTTATTCTTATTGTACAGTGTTGTTATTTATGATTCGCTTAAAGACGTATCATGTCAAACTCTCCTGAAAGTTTCATAAGAATCCGACCATAAACAAGAAAGAAATGAAGCAACAAAGGTTTTATTCGAGAGAAATGAGTGCGAGAGAGACAGCGCTAGTCATGCCGACCAATAGTATTCATACACACATATGTATGTGCATACATTTAACGTCAAACGAATTTGTATGTACATACAGACAAACACATGTATGCTCGATTATGCTTAGCTTTTTTTTTGTTTTAACGTGTTCTAATACAAGAACTATCTATTGTAATATCTGGATACCGATTTTAACATTATAATTGGGAATAAAAGCAGAGAGTATTATACGGTCGGGCTCGTTCGACTGTACTTTTCTTACTTGTTTTCTTTCTTGTAGTAAGGATAGATAGCTAGAGCTCCAGCTTCTCCAAAAATCCTGCTGTATCCTGCAAACATGCTGCCAACGACTTAAGCATCCGATCTTCAAGTGGGTAACGTCAGGCTCATCTATGGTGACGTTGGATTTGCCCCACAAAAAGTGTCCAGGAGTCAACGCTTGCAAGTCACTTGGATTATCTGTAAGAGGACAGAGCGGTCTGGAATTTAAAAATGAAAATTGAGTACGCAGTTTCCAACGACGCGGTACAAATGGTACTTGGCTGCTTTGACAGCAGCTTCCCACAACCCTCCAAAGTGTGGAGAACGTGGAGGAATACAATGCCAATTGATGCCGAGCGCCAAGCATTCTCCAGCGACATGTCTTTGGTGAGGATCGCTCAGAAACAGATGCCTTAGCTCAGCGAGCTCGTTTTTGGCACCAACAAAGTTCGTTGCGTTGTCGGACCAAACGGCATAAGGCTTGCCTCGAAGACTGATAAATCGTTTGAGCGAAGCGATAAAGGATGGAGTAGATAAATCCTCGACCAGCTCCAAATGGGTCGGCTTGGTAGCGAAGCAGACAAACACGCTGATGTAGCATTTTACCGGTGGCCTGTTTCTGACTTCCGATTTAAAGTAAAATGGCCCACAGAAATCTATGCCAGTGACGTGAAAAGTGGCACTTGGCTGCACTCGGTCTCTTGGCAAGGGTGCCATGACATGCTCGCGCAACTTAGGGCGTAGCCTGAAGCAGCGAATGCACTTGTTGATGACTGACGCTACCGCTTTTAGTCCTCCAATGGGCCAGTACCTTTGCCGTATAGCAGCCAGCAGACTTTGCGGTCCGGAGTGAAGGAATCTGATATAATAGAATGTTATTAAGGAAGCTGTAACCGGATGATATTTCGGCAACAAAAGCGGATGCTTCGCTTCATAGTCCAGATTCGAATTTTGCAGACGGCCACCGACACGGATTAGTCCCTGAGGATCTACAAAGGGCTGCAGCGATCGAAGTTGACTCTTTGTTTGAAGAGGCTTGCCGGCAAGCAAGGCCATATGCTCTTTGCCAAAATGAACTAGCTGGATGCTCTTGATGAGCAGAAGAGTACCGCTCTTTACGTCTTGTGTAGTGAGCTGTCCTTTGTTATGATTGTGCTCCTTGCGCAGGACGCCGATGAATCGAAAAACGTATGCAAAAACACGCTGAAGACGTCCAAACGAATTTTGAAATTTACAGTTTGTTGATAGATCCGATGTAGCCGAAGATAATAAAACCATATGACGTCGTTCTGGAAGCTCAATCGGACAGTCGACTGCTTGTGGCCATTCGCTGCTAACGCGACATAAAAATGCAGGACCTTGAAGCCAAAGTTTGCAGTTAGACAGCTCTGCTGGTGTGCATCCCCTTGATAGAATGTCGGCTAGGTTCATCTGCGAAGGAACATGCTTCCAGATCATTTCCTTTGTTCGCTCTTGAATCTGCGAAACCCTGTTGGATACAAAAACATTGAAATTTGATAGTGTTTCGCGTATCCAGGCTAGCGCCACCGTTGAATCAGACCAACAATAAAATGTACATTTGAACTGCAAACTTTGGGAGATGCTCACGAGAAGTTCCGAAAGCAGAAGTGCGGCTGAAAGCTCAAGTTTCGGGATAGTCAGCGTTTTAAGTGGAGCTACTCTCGATCTTGCACATAGCAATCTTGTCGTAAATTGTCCGTAGAGCTCGGAACTCTCTGCAAGAGTATATTGGGTTTGATCAACATCACAAGCCGAGTCGATATAGCCATGTCCGTCTGTCCGTCTGTCTGTCTGTCTGTCCGTCCGTATGAACAAACAGATTTCAGAGATGGTAAGAGCTACAAGTTCGAGTTTGGTCTCTATCGACTCGATATTTAGTCAGTCAATACAAGAATCTTTTTTTTTTTTAATGCCACGCCCCATTCGCCCACAATGAGCAAAAAACTGGGCACGCCTCGGAAAAAATAGATGTTTAAAGCGAATATCTTAGTAACTACGGCATTTAGGAATACCAATTTTGGTACGCATTTTCCTAAAGACAGCATAAATACATTGCCACTTAAGATTTTGGACTGCCACGCCCCGTTTTTCCGTAAGAAAAAAAAAAACTTTTTAAACTTGCATGCCGTTTTAAAGGCATTTGTTGTTATCGTATATCGTATTGTTATTTATGATTCCTTTGAAGACAAATAATATAAAACTATGCTGAAAGTTGCATAAAAATCCAACAACAAACAACAGAGCTACCGATTATAAAGTTAATATTTAGGTCAATGCATGAGTGCGAGCGCGACAGAAACATACAAGCATATACTCGAACTTTTGATGCATGTGTGGCGGCAATAGTTTACATACACACATATATACATATATAAATGTGCATAAACACAAACATATGTATGTTCGATTATAATGGTAAGAGCTACAAATTCGAGTTTGGTCCCTATCGACTCGATATTTAGTCAGTCAATACAAGAATCTTTTTTTTTTTTTTGATGCCACGCCCCATTCGCCCACAATGAGTAAAAAACTAGACATACCTCGGAAAAAATAGATGTTTAAAGCGAATATCTCAGTAACTACGGCACTTAGGAATACCAATTTCGTGACGCATTTTCCTAAAGACAGCGTAAATACATTACTATTTAAAATTTTTGGCAGCCACGCCCCCTTTTTCCGTAGTAAAAAAAAAAACTTTTTTAAACTTGCATACCGTTTAAAAGGCATTTCTTCTTATCGTACAGTATTGTTATTTATGATTCGTTCGAAGACAAATCATATCAAACTATCCTGAAAGTTGCATAAAAATCCAACAATAAACAACAGAACAATTAGGTAACAAAGTGTCCCTTGAAGCGCATTCTCAATGCACGTGGTTGAAAGAAAAGAGGTAACTGTATGTGTTTCGAGGAGATACTGTTTGCACCCCCTTCGTTCGAAATCAAAATAATTGAAAACGAACCCAATAAAAGACGCGTATTCACTTATTAAATTCACTATTTTACTTTATTGCATCCACAAAACTGTTCAATGCTGACGATCACATGTGTGTGTGCTTTTTGCTTGAAGAAGAAGAATAATATCGTAAAGCTGATCGATATATCGATATAGGATATATCTAGTTATATCGATCTCACTTTACAGAAAACTGTTACTGTAATGTTTGATAACATCTTTAATGTTGATTAACGTTGTTCTGCTGCGAACATCCTCCCCCCGTTGGGAGCTGAAGGCTTTCAACAGATGTGGTCTCGATCGGCAGAACAGCGACCTTGTTTACGGCTCTCCTGACCAGGCCATTGCTTGTTTGTACGATGGTGACTCGCACAACTCCGTCGTCTCCAGGAATTGTGCTATGGACTCTCCCAAGAGACCATTTTAGTGGGGGTTGATTTTCCTCCTTTAGAAGAACCATATCGCCAGGTTGAAGATTGGACTGTGTAGAATTCCATTTTTATACTCTCTGCAAGAGTATATTGGGTTTGTGCAAATGTATGTAACAGGCAGAAGGAGGCGTGGCAGACCCCATAAAGTATATATATTCTTGATCAGCATCACAAGCCGAGTCGATATAGCCATGTCCGTCTGTCCGTCTGTCTGTCTGTCTGTCTGTCTGTCTGTCTGTCTGTTTGGACTGCCAAGCCCCCTTTTTCCGCAAGTAATAAAAGAAAATTTCAAACTTGCATGCCGTTTTTAAAGCATTTATTCTTATTGTACAGTGTTGTTATTTATGATTCGCTTAAAGACGTATCATGTCAAACTCTCCTGAAAGTTTTATAAGAATCCGACTATAAACAAGAAATAAATGAAGCAACAAAGATTTTATTCGAGTGCAATGAGTGCGAGAGAGACAGCGCTAGTCATGCCGACCAATAGTATTCATACACACATATGTATGTGCATACATTTAACGTCAAACGAATTTGTATGTACATACAGACAAACACATGTATGCTCGATTATGCTTAGCTTTTTTTTTGTTTTAACGTGTTCTAATACAAGAACTATCTATTGTAATATCTGGATACCGATTTTAACATTATAATTGGGAATAAAAGCAGAGAGTATTATACGGTCGGGCTCGTTCGACTGTACTTTTCTTACTTGTTTTCTTTCTTGTAGTAAGGATAGATAGCTAGAGCTCCAGCTTCTCCAAAAATCCTGCTGTATCCTGCAAACATGCTGCCAACGACTTAAGCATCCGATCTTCAAGTGGGTAACGTCAGGCTCATCTATGGTGACGTTGGATTTGCCCCACAAAAAGTGTCCAGGAGTCAACGCTTGCAAGTCACTTGGATTATCTGTAAGAGGACAGAGCGGTCTGGAATTTAAAATTGCAGAAATTTGGCATACCAAAGTGCGCAACTCATGAAAATTGAGTACGCAGTTTCCAACGACGCGGTACAAATGGTACTTGGCTGCTTTGACAGCAGCTTCCCACAACCCTCCAAAGTGTGGAGAACGTGGAGGAATACAATGCCAGTAGTTAGGATATAGGCATCCGGGAATAGGCATCCAGGAATTTTTGGTTGTAAAGGCCAGAACAACCCACAGGACGATCGTTACTGGCACACTTGTTTTGACCTTAGATAATCTAGATGTATGACCGCTAGTGAAAGTCACCCCTAAAACAGGTGGCCTGCAGGTAAACAGTACCTGTATACAGAAACTGGTTTCCCCTCCCCTTCTGTTTGATCAACAAGAATACTGGTTTTCCCCCCCACCCCTTCTGTTTGCGTGAAATTGGATTTATTTTCGTGCAGTTAATTCTGATCGCTTGGTAAAAAATGAAAATAAAAAATTTTTCAAGTAGTTAGAATATGGGAAACCGGGAAAACTCCTGCCCCCCTCCGGCGGAAAAGCGCCATCTAGCGGTGAGTAGAAAATACTAGGTTTGTGTCAAAATAAAAAATTGTAGTGAAAAATTTTGAAAAAAAAGAAAAAAAAAACTGCTTGAGATTGTGTCAAAATAAAAAATTGTAGTCAAAAATTTTGAAAAAAAGAAAAAAAACTGCTTTGATTATCTTGGGATCCAGTGGGGTTCAAAAATAATATAACGGGTTTGCGTCTTAACTAAGAACCGTTAGGCGCAACAAAAATTCTGTAATTTAAGTTTAGCCGAATTAATCTAAGCCTCATCCCGGTTTCCTATATTCTAACTACTTGTAAAATTTTTCATTTTCATTTTTTACCAAGCGATCAGAATTAACTGCACGAAAATAAATCTAATTTCGCGCAAACAGAAGGGGTGGGGGGGAAAACCAGTATTCTTGTTGATCAAACAGAAGGGGAGGGGAAACCAGTTTCTGTATACAGGTACTGTTTACCTGCAGGCCACCTGTTTTAGGGGTGACTTTCACTAGCGGTCATACAGCTAGATTATCTAAGGTCAAAACAAGTGTGCCAGTAACGATCGTCCTGTGGGTTGTTCTGGCCTTTACAACCAAAAATTCCTGGATGCCTATTCCCGGATGCCTATATCCTAACTACTTTGAGGCCATAGCTGAAGCTAATGCAATAATTATTTGGTTGCTTAAGTGAGCAGGGTGAGCAGGGTGAGCAAGTGACCAAGTGAGTAAATTCGTAAGTGAGCAAGTGAGCAGGGTGAGCAAGTGAGCAAGTGAGCAGGGTGAGCAAGTGAGTAAGTGAGAAAGTGAGCAGAGGGTAGGGGGAGGAGGTAGAGTAGCAGTAATAATCCAATATTGATATTCTCTCTTTTCCCCCTCTCCATTTTTCTTTCCTTATTTTTCCGTCTCTCTCTCTTTCCCGCTCTCTCATATACAACAACCACCTTTTTAAACATCCTTACACACGATCGCTTGAATTACATGTTCTAGGGTTGATTTTCTCTCCGTGTATAACTACCAATCCGGTTTAGGGATGAGTTTTTTACTTAAAACAGGTTTTGTTCTTATGTTTAGGTTGTTATGAGGGATAATATTTTCTTTGTTTGTTAGGTATGTAGATAGATTTTCCTGTTCACCTGTTAGGGCACATGCTGACAGATTTTCATATTCACCTGCAAGGACACATGTTGGGTCGCGCTCAAACATCTCCAACAGAGCTAACCATAGATAAAAAGGGAAAGTGTCAACATGTTGTTACATGCATATCCATAGATAAAAAAGGAAAATGTCAACAACTTTAAACCTTAATAAAAAATAGATGAGAAGTGATCGGTAAGATGAAACACATCAAATAATATGATGCTCAACAATAATTATTCTAAGAATAAAGATGATTTCTGCCTGCAAAATCCTGCTAGAAAATGTTGCTAGAAAATGTTGCAAGAAAATTCTGCTTACGTCAAAAAAAAAAAACATATAAAAGTGCCTCCTAGTTCGACATTCTTCATTATAAGTTTTACATCGAATACAAGAATGTGCATCCCATTAAAATACAAAGAGGATCTCATTCCTACATCTCCAAGACCCGAGTGGGACATGGCTGATCACCATGAACGCAACGAGGACTTCATCGCAACTCCACTTAGGCCAACATTTGAAGAAATGGAAGAGTGGGAATTGGCTGACTCGGATGAGCTGGAAACGGACGAGTGGGAAATGGAGGACTTGGCGATCTCCTCACCCATTCATATATTTTTTAACTCCCTGGACATGGATTTCTTGGACGAGGAATATCCATCTTATAGTCCTCTCAACGAGAATTGGTCTCCATCGGAGTGATCAAGAGTATCCCATATATTTATGTATATAAATTAATAAATAAAAATTTTTTAACATTTTAAATTTTTCTTGCATTTTTTTTTTTAAACCACTTTTAAAAACAACTTCTACATTTTCAGATTTTTATTTATAAAATAAACATTAAGAAAACTAGAAATAATAAATAACACTATTTAAAATTTTCAAGTCTTAAATATATATCGTCCTTAAACTCATTTAAAAATTCCTCAATTTGCTGCTTTGTGAGTTTCTTTTTATTAAATATACTTCTGCTTATAGAACTTTTCTAACTATTCCCGTCAACGGTGTGTACTCAACTAAACGATCATGAATTAAAACGCAATATACTTTGGTAGCCTTTGAAGTATTTTTTTCAGTCTCAATTTGAATTTTTATATCGATAGAACCTGTTTTAACCATTTCATTTTGATATGAAAGGTCTACAACAACAATTGGTGCATTATCCTTAAACTGTGGCATTGAGAGAAGTGGCTCTGAAGTCTCTTTCATATAATAGCTAGATTGGAAATTGCTATACATATCATAGAGAGTTGCAATTCGACCATGATCAAATTTCAAGTTCATATCTCCATAAGGAAAGGATTCTGAATGTAAAAATACTTTCAAATTCCTCAAATTAGAATGAATAATTTTATCTTTCTCTTCAAATGCTATAATAGCATATCGTGGACGTTCTGTAGATGCTGCTAATTTAACATTCCAAATATGATTAGTTCCATCAACTAATAATGGATTCATATAACAATCCCAACTACGAAATGGAATGCTCAGAGGTTTTCCATGCTTTATCAAATTCAACTGTTTCAGTTTAGCGCTATCGCTTAGTTAAATATGTGGAATTTTCCATGTAATATTTGTGATAACAAGTTTTTGAGTTACTTCATCTGTTGCCTTGTATAATGATCTGTTGAAATCCTTATTCATAATCAAAATCAACTCATGCTTGCAATTAACAATCATTTTCTTAAAGTCTTCAGCGAAACCAAGCACTTTTCTCAAAGGTAAAGAAAAGTTGAAATACTCAGCATCCACTTGATCATTAAGAAACCACCCAGCATTTACAAGCATATCACTTTCTCCTTTATTCAATGACACCAAATTTTTCAATGTTGTAGTAGTACCAACATAGCGAGTGCGATCAATTTCAATACCATTGATTTCATAACGCATTTCTTCAAAAAGGTGTGAAACGCAATTGTTTAGTAGTTTACCTTTTACCGCTTTAATAGGTGTAATATTAGATATAAATCCTTCAACATTAATGTAACTCTCACAAGGTAGTACATATAAATCTTGATTTTGAATAGATATCCTAACTTCATCATTGTTATTAAATGTTTGCAAATATGATGAATATGTATGATATTCTTTCTTTGTAATGTTTTCAAAAGAAAATGGTTTCTCTTCAATATTTATTACTTCCATTTTAAATATTCTTCACTTTAAGCCCAATAGACTTCAGAAATAGTTTATTTTGTATTGTAAGATTAGTGTTTGTAATGCGTGTTGTCTCCTTAACTGCAAACGGCTGACTATTAGCGCTTTTATCAGTATTGCGTCTTTTATTAAAAATAATCATATTTATTTAGGCTTCAAGTGCAAGCGTATTGTAATTTCTTCGCCACGAAAATCGATCAAGTCTCCGTCCTGATCAAGTACTCGAATTGTTAGAGAACCTATCTCTTTAGTGTTCACAGGTAAATAGATAAGATTCTTAGGGACTTCAATCAATTTATATCCTGGTGCGACATTTACAGCAAATTCATGTAAGGTATGTGCTGGTGTATTATTCATATAGGATGATTTCACAATACTACATTCGATTCTTACATCATTTACTTTAGTAATTTTTACAGGTAGCTCAGAAATATGAACTACATTTTTTCGATAAATTGCAGATTTAAAACCAAAAAGTGAACCAATATTATTCTCCTTTTCAAAGTGTATATCATGTTTTTTAGATAAAAGTGATGTCTGAAGCGTATTATTGTTTGCCTCAATTATCAAATCCTCAATATTATTTCCTTTTCTGGTGAATTCTGCGCTTATTATGTTAATTATATCTGTAAATTCATATGCTCCAGTTGGAATTGAAATTACTTTATTATCATAATAAAAACGATTATTACTTGCATTAACATTTGCTATAGAATTATATGAATGAAAATTCACTAAAGCACATTTATATTCCTCTGATAATACAATGGGTGGGAAATAATGTGCTACTAATATTGAGGAATTACCGCTAACCGTCAACGATAGTGACATTTTGATGGTATTAGATGGACTGATTACAATATAACGTTTGTAGTTTCTTTTATTTGAACTCATAAAACATCATCCTTATCAATCCAACTATTGTGCTCACTTGAGAAACCAAGCCACTTTACTAATACCTTAGACCCTTTTTTAGATAGCTGCTTGGATACTTGGTTTTTCTAAATTCCTCTTTATAAAAAGACCCTTTAATTTCACATCCTTGATAGTCTTCTAATAAATATGTTCTCGGATGTGTGTTTTGTACTTGTCGGATTCTAAATATTTCGGTAGTCCAGTTGGGTGTATAGCCTTTCTCAAATACATGCTTATATTTACTTATGCGTACATTATCACCAACGTTAAACGTGGGTTTTTCAAATATTTTTTTATCATCATTATTATAAACTGCATTTAACAGACTGCGTTCGTTTGCCTTGTTGACTTGAATAGGACTCATTTTAATAGTCCTATGAATTGAATTATTATATTTGTCAACCAACTCTCCATATAATTCAATCCACTTGTAAGAACCATTAATGCTAAACTCCTTCCACATCATGTTTTTAAGAGTTCGACAGAAACGCTCAACAATTGATGCCTTCAATACACTATACGTTGAATAATGGTTAATATTTTTTAATTTCATCAGGGTTTGAAATTGTGAGTTGAAAAACTCTTTTCCATCGTAAGTCTGCAGGTTTTTCGGTATACGTCCCAATTAAAAAACTCCTTCGATCGCAGTTGTTACTTCTTTTCCACTTTTATTTTTTATAGCGACAGCCCATGCGAATTTTGAAAATGTATCAATAATTGTGAGTAGAAATTTATATCCATTATTTGATTGAGAGTGGACACTCATTTCAACCAAGTCAGCTTGCCATAGATCGTCTATACCTTTCACAACAACATGGCGTCGTCGAAAATTTTTATGCGCTTGTTAATGAATCTCATAAACAATATCTCTCTTACTCATTGTTTTATAATATTTTTTTTTTATTTTTTTTTTATTTTTTTTATTTTTTTTTTTTATTTTTTTTTTTAATATTTTATAACCACTTTTTTATCATTAAGTAATTTAAATTTAATTTTTTCAAAATGTGTTTCACTCTTACGGAGTCTTGACTCAAAATCACCATTTATGATCTTAAATTGTTCAATAGCATTTTTCAATTCATTTTCAAAATGTAGTTTTAAGAGAACTTCTTGTTTTGCTAATAGATTTTCATATTTACTAGTTAAAACATTAAACATGTTCTCAAATACATTTCTTTCACGTTCCATGCGTTGTTCAACATTAGTTTGCAACTCTTTTATTGAATTTTCAAAATACGTTATAATGAAAGCATCAGTTTGATTACTTTTATAAGAAGATCCCCTAGCAGAGTTAGAAGATCGTGCAAATTTATCCATGATTAGTATTAACATTCATATGTTGTAGTTCGGAAACGTATGATTTTATCCTTGATTAGAATTTTGGTTGAAGTATACTTTTTAATAAACAAGATTAGAGTTATTTTTGCCAGTTTTTTCCATACTATGCTGCCACAACGAGCACTCATAATTTACAATATTAAAAAATTATAACGACTATGCTCATTGAAGGATGGTAAATGAATAACAACAATTAAGTATAAAAGATGCTTTATATATATAATTTTTTATTAAAATCTCCTTTCTTAATATATAATATTAGCCTCCCTTAACTCTTCTATAATAGAAATAATCTCATTGTTATGATTATTATGTCCGGCTGATTGTGATGATATTAAAAGTCTCAGACGTTCAACTAGCTCGTTAGGATCATCCCAATAGATATAGTTACTCTTTGTATTATTCAACTGCATGAGTCCACTTCCCTTAACTTTTATTGGAGTAGAGGTGCTCTTCGATTTATTTTTTCTTATAAACGACTTTTCTTCTTCTATAAATTTTTTGATTAAATGTGTATATTTTTTAGCTTTAGAGCCCCGAATATGATTAGTGGGATCATAATTTTTTCTAAAAACATTTGTTGACAATATCATATTTTTATAATTGAATTTGTCACTTTCGGTGAACCCCGTAGGCGCCTTGGAAAATATCAAAGAAATTAATCCGGGTGTTACTTTAAATTTTTCATCTCCCAGTATGAAGTATTCATTATCAAAGTAAGTTTCCCCAACTCCATTCTCCAGAGGGTTGTTTATGTGGACCATAATTGCTGTCAACTAATTTTTCATTCTCAAAATCAGTGATGTGGGCGTTGATAAAATCGATGGGAGGTAGCTCAGCAGCGATAGAGCTATCTTGTTCTATATCATCGTCAAACGAATGGAAGTCAGACTCATGTAAACCAGCAGGAGTATCATCGATATTCTCATTAAAGCTGAGTGGTTTTTGTTTTTTAATCTTAGTGGACGTATGTGCAAATTCATGATACTTTTCTTCAGACGGCTCTTGTTTTTCTGTCAATTTAGATGTTATAGATGTAACTTTGTTAATGAAATCATTAAGCGGACGTGTAATTGGCTTGAATGTTTCTTCAAGTCTGAGTTCTGTTTCAATTTCACCATGTTTTACACTTTGAAATTTCCTTTTCAACTCCTTTCTTGTCTTGATCAGTTCTTTTAAAATTTCTTCATTCATTTTAAGAAAATTAGGGTCTATTTGAAATTAGGGTCTATTTGAAATGAAGGTCTATTTGAAATTAGGGTCTATTTTAAATGAAGGTCTATTTGAAATTAGGGTCTATTTGAAATGAGGGTCTATTTGAAATGAAGGTCTATTTGAAATTGGGGTCTATTTGAAATGACGGTCTATTTGAAATAAAGGTCTATTTGAAATTAGGGTCTATTTGAAATGAGGGTCTATTTGAAATGAAGGTCTATTTGAAATTAGGGTCTATTTGAAATGAAGGTCTATTTGAAATGAAGATCTATTTAAAATTAGGGTCTATTTGAAATGAGGTAGGCTTGTTCTCCTTCAACAGTTTAATTCATACTGATCTAAGTATCCTTATATCAAATTTATTTAAACTTCAATGAAAGTGTCAAATCCCAATCTGTAACGGCCAAAGTTCAAGGGATCATCCTTACTAATACATAAAAATCCATATTTATCTTTCCAACACAAACGACATTGTTGTGTAAATTTATCATAAGTCATGTCACCACTGACGTGATCATTATATATGTGTTTCATATTTAATTCATCTTGTTTAAACATAAGTATCACATTTGCATTATCTCTTACAAGTTGTTTGGGAATTCGTGTATAAGTTTGTGAAAGGTGAAATGAATCGATATTCTTATGACGACCCATACAAAAATATGCTCTAACATTATTTTGATTTTCCGTAGCGATATCATCAAAAATCATGATTGAATTGTTCTTAGCCTGATCTGGTGCTATAACCTCAGCATTATCTGAAAACGTAAAATATCCCATACCTTTAATGGGCTTGATTAATTGTTCTATGTACTGATATTTCGGTTGATATAATGATTTTGAGTACAGGTATATATTTTCAAACTTCAGTCCATTTGGACTCTCTATCAAACTCAACATAACATTTGTTTTACCGCAATTTGATGGTCCGACAATAAGTGCTCTAATTGAATTTGGTAGTAAACTGCTATGACGAGTTCTTTTAGGCGAATTGGATGTGAAATCCATATTTCTTACAACAATATTAGATTTCTGTTTAACGAATTTCATATTTAGCGTGATATTGTTTGATTTTATCTTTATTCAACAACTGTCTCTCAACGAGTGATGAGTGTATATAGAAGCTATGCGTTTTTATAATAAATTCAGTTGTAAACCAAACGTGTATAAAGGAAGAGGTCTAGTAAATAAATTAATTGATTCACTCCCATTTGAATTACATCTACCCGGATATCAGTTTTGTGGACCTGGAACAAAATTGAAAGAGCGATTGAAACGTGGTGACAAGGGGATAAATCCATTGGACTCCGCCTGTCGCGAACACGATATTGCTTACTCAGAGAGTAGTAATATTTCCAAACGTCACGAAGCTGATAAAAATTTAGCTGAAAGGGCTTGGTCAAGAGTAACAGCAGCAGATAGTAGTTTGGCCGAGGGAGCTAGCGCTCTTTTAGTAACAAATGCAATGAAAGCGAAAGTAAAATTTGGTATGGGGATCAAAGATAACAAAAAATCTAAAAGAGTGAAAAAGTCCTTTGAGAAAGTTATAGTGAAAAGAGCGAAAAAGGTCTGTAAGAAAGTTCAAGTGAAAAAAATATTTCCCAATGCTATTAAGTTGGCAACTCAGGCACTCAAAATTGAAAAACCAAATGATATTGAAAATGCGATAAAAATAGCACATAAGCATGTAAAAAATTCTTTGAGTGGAAAGAAAAAGCAAGCTATTATCCCTCGAATTATTGGCGTTCCAAAAACCGGAGGAGCATTACCATTGATACCGATCTTAGCAGCTTTAAGCGCTCTTGGGGGTATAACATCTGCCGGGTCATCGATCATTAAAACGTTTAATGAAATCAAGGATGGGAAGAAGCAATTGGAAGAGGCTATTCGTCATAATCGAAAAATGGAATCTATTGCTGTTGGTAAAGGACTATTTTTAAAGCCATATAAGAGTGGATATGGATTGTATCTGTCTCCATATCATCATGGAAATGGTATCAAGTCAAAAAACTTTTAAATAGGCTACCTAAAAGAGCACTTACTAATTTTGATATACAGAAATTTGATAAGGATATTCCACATTTTAGAGGGGTTTTTATGAGAGACTCTCTTCCAAATCACCCTTGGTCCACAGAATGTGGTATTATCAACTTGGATTCTATTCAAGGTAAAGGTACTCATTGGGTGGCCTATTATAGAAATAATGGAAAAAACTATTATTTTGATAGTTTCGGGAATCTACAACCACCGAAAGAAGTAATTCGCTATTTGGGAACAGACATTGAATATAACTATAATCAAGTTCAAAAATTTAACTCTGTAAATTGTGGACATTTGTGTCTACAATTCATTTTAAGCTGTTTTTTCTGAAATAAATAAAATGAAATAAATACACAATAAAATTTTTTTTTTTTCCTTTTATTTACAATAAAATATTTATTAGAAGACTATCAAGGATGTGAAATTAAAGGGTCTTTTTATAAAGAGGAATTTAGAAAAACCAAGTATCCAAGCAGCTATCTAAAAAAGGGTCTAAGGTATTAGTAAAGTGGCTTGGTTTCTCAAGTGAGCACAATAGTTGGATTGATAAGGATAATGTTTTATGAGTTCAAATAAAAGAAACTACAAACGTTATATTGTAATCAGTCCATCTAATACCATCAAAATGTCACTATCGTTGACGGTTAGCGGTAATTCCTCAATATTAGTAGCACATTATTTCCCACCCATTGTATTATCAGAGGAATATGAATGTGCTTAAGTGAATTTTCATTCATATAATTCTATAGCAAATGTTAATGCAAGTAATAATCGTTTTTATTATGATAATAAAGTAATTTCAATTCTAACTGGAGCATATGAATTTACAGATATAATTAACATAATAAGCGCAGAATTCACCAGAAAAGGAAATAATATTGAGGATTTGATAATTGAGGCAAACAATAATACGCTTCAGACATCACTTTTATCTAAAAAACATGATATACACTTTGAAAAGGAGAATAATATTGGTTCACTTTTTGGTTTTAAATCTGCAATTTATCGAAAAAATGTAGTTCATATTTCTGAGCTACCTGTAAAAATTACTAAAGTAAATGATGTAAGAATCGAATGTAGTATTGTGAAATCATCCTATATGAATGATACACCAGCACATACCTTACATGAATTTGCTGTAAATGTCGCACCAGGATATAAATTGATTGAAGTCCCTAAGAATCTTATCTATTTACCTGTGAACACTAAAGAGATAGGTTCTCTAACAATTCGAGTACTTGATCAGGACGGAGACTTGATCGATTTTCGTGGCGAAGAAATTACAATACGCTTGCACTTGAAGCCTAAATAAATATGATTATTTTTAATAAAAGACGCAATACTGATAAAAGCGCTAATAGTCAGCCGTTTGCAGTTAAGGAGACAACACGCATTACAAACACTAATCTTACAATACAAAATAAACTATTTCTGAAGTCTATTGGGCTTAAAGTGAAGAATATTTAAAATGGAAGTAATAAATATTGAAGAGAAACCATTTTCTTTTGAAAACATTACAAAGAAAGAATATCATACATATTCATCATATTTGCAAACATTTAATAACAATGATGAAGTTAGGATATCTATTCAAAATCAAGATTTATATGTACTACCTTGTGAGAGTTACATTAATGTTGAAGGATTTATATCTAATATTACACCTATTAAAGCGGTAAAAGGTAAACTACTAAACAATTGCGTTTCACACCTTTTTGAAGAAATGCGTTATGAAATCAATGGTATTGAAATTGATCGCACTCGCTATGTTGGTACTACTACAACATTGAAAAATTTGGTGTCATTGAATAAAGGAGAAAGTGATATGCTTGTAAATGCTGGGTGGTTTCTTAATGATCAAGTGGATGCTGAGTATTTCAACTTTTCTTTACCTTTGAGAAAAGTGCTTGGTTTCGCTGAAGACTTTAAGAAAATGATTGTTAATTGCAAGCATGAGTTGATTTTGATTATGAATAAGGATTTCAACAGATCATTATACAAGGCAACAGATGAAGTAACTCAAAAACTTGTTATCACAAATATTACATGGAAAATTCCACATATTCAACTAAGCGATAGCGCTAAACTGAAACAGTTGAATTTGATAAAGCATGGAAAACCTCTGAGCATTCCATTTCGTAGTTGGGATTGTTATATGAATCCATTATTAGTTGATGGAACTAATCATATTTGGAATGTTAAATTAGCAGCATCTACAGAACGTCCACGATATGCTATTATAGCATTTGAAGAGAAAGATAAAATTATTCATTCTAATTTGAGGAATTTGAAAGTATTTTTACATTCAGAATCCTTTCCTTATGGAGATATGAACTTGAAATTTGATCATGGTCGAATTGCAACTCTCTATGATATGTATAGCAATTTCCAATCTAGCTATTATATGAAAGAGACTTCAGAGCCACTTCTCTCAATGCCACAGCTTAAAGATAATGCACCAATTGTTGTTGTAGACCTTTCATATCAAAATGAAATGGTTAAAACAGGTTCTATCGATATAAAAATTCAAATTGAGACTGAAAAAAATACTTCAAAGGCTACCAAAGTATATTGCGTTTTAATTCATGATCGTTTAGTTGAGTACACACCGTTGACGGGAATAGTTAGAAAAGTTCTATAAGCAGAAGTATATTTAATAAAAAGAAACTCACAAAGCAGCAAATTGAGGAATTTTTAAATGAGTTTAAGGACGATATATATTTAAGACTTGAAAATTTTAAATAGTGTTATTTATTATTTCTAGTTTTCTTAATGTTTATTTTATAAATAAAAAGCTGAAAATGTAGAAGTTGTTTTTAAAAGTGGTTTAAAAATAAAAAATGCAAGAAAAATTTAAAATGTTAAAAATTTTTTATTTATTAATTTATATACATAAATATATGGGATACTCTTGATCACTCCGATGGAGACCAATTCTCGTTGAGAGGACTATAAGACGGATATTCCTCGTCCAAGAAATCCATGTCCAGGGAGTTAAAAAATATATGAATGGGTGAGGAGATCGCCAAGTCCTCCATTTCCCACTCGTCCGTTTCCAGCTCATCCGAGTCAGCCAATTCCCACTCTTCCATTTCTTCAAATGTTGGCCTAAGTGGAGTTGCGATGAAGTCCTCGTTGCGTTCATGGTGATCAGCCATGTCCCACTCGGGTCTTGGAGATGTAGGGATGAGATCCTCTTTGTATTTTAATGGGATGCACATTCTTGTATTCGATGTAAAACTTATAATGAAGAATGTCGAACTAGGAGGCACTTTTATATATTTTTTTTTTTTGACATAAGCAGAATTTTCTTGCAACATTTTCTAGCAACATTTTCTAGCAGGATTTTGCAGGCAGAAATCATCTTTATTCTTAGAATAATTATTGTTGAGCATCATATCATTTGATGTGTTTCATCTTACCGATCACTTCTCATCTATTTTTTATTAAGGTTTAAAGTTGTTGACATTTTCTTTTTTTATCTATGGATATGCATGGGTAACTCTGGACATGTCTGATCGTATTCCCAAATAGACCCAATTTAACTATTTTTATTAGGGTAACAACATGTTGACACTTTCCCTTTTTATCTATGGTTAGCTCTGTTGGAGATGTTTGAGCGCGACCCAACATGTGTCCTTGCAGGTGAATATGAAAATCTGTCAGCATGTGCCCTAACAGGTGAACAGGGAAATCTATCTACATACCTAACCAACAAAGAAAATTTTATCCCTCATAACAACCTAAACATAGGAACAAAACCTGTTTTAAGTAAAAAACTCATCCCTAAACCGGATTGGTAGTTATACACGGAGAGAAAATCAACCCTAGAACATGTAATTCAAGCGATCGTGTGTAAGGATGTTTAAAAAGGTGGTTGTTGTATATGAGAGAGCGGGAAAGAGAGAGAGACGGAAAAATAAGGAAAGAAAAATGGAGAGGGGGAAAAGAGAGAATATCAGTATTGGATTATTACTGCTACTCTACCTCCTCCCCCTACCCTCTGCTCACTTTCTCACTTACTCACTTGCTCACCCTGCTCACTTGCTCACTTGCTCACTTGCTCACCCTGCTCACCCTGCTCACTTAAGCAACCAAATAATTATTGCATTAGCTTCAGCTATGGCCTCAAAGTAGTTAGGATATAGGCATCCGGGAATAGGCATCCAGGAATTTTTGGTTGTAAAGGCCAGAACAACCCACAGGACGATCGCTACTGGCACACTTGTTTTGACCTTAGATAATCTAGCTGTATGACCGCTAGTGAAAGTCACCCCTAAAACAGGTGGCCTGCAGGTAAACAGTACCTGTATACAGAAACTGGTTTCCCCTCCCCTTCTGTTTGATCAACAAGAATACTGGTTTTCCCCCCCACCCCTTCTGTTTGCGCGAAATTAGATTTATTTTCGTGCAGTTAATTCTGATCGCTTGGTAAAAAATGAAAATGAAAAATTTTACAAGTAGTTAGAATATAGGAAACCGGGATGAGGCTTAGATTAATTCGGCTAAACTTAAATTACAGAATTTTTGTTGCGCCTAACGGTTCTTAGTTAAGACGCAAACCCGTTATATTATTTTTGAACCCCACTGGATCCCAAGATAATCAAAGCAGTTTTTTTTTCTTTTTTTCAAAATTTTTGACTACAATTTTTTATTTTGACACAATCTCAAGCAGTTTTTTTTTTCTTTTTTTTCAAAATTTTTCACTACAATTTTTTATTTTGACACAAACCTAGTATTTTCTACTCACCGCTAGATGGCGCTTTTCCGCCGGAGGGGGGCAGGAGTTTTCCCGGTTTCCCATATTCTAACTACTTGTAAAATTTTTCATTTTCATTTTTTACGAAGCGATCAGAATTAACTGCACGATAATAAATCTAATTTCACGCAAACAGAAGGGGTGGGGGGGAAAACCAGTATTCTTTTTGATCAAACAGAAGGGGAGGGGAAACCAGTTTCTGTATACAGGTACTGTTTACCTGCAGGCCAACTGTTTTAGGGGTGACTTTCACTAGCGGTCATACAGCTAGATTATCTAAGGTCAAAACAAGTGTGCCAGTAACGATCGTCCTGTGGGTTGTTCTGGCCTTTACAACCAAAAATTCCTGGATGCCTATTCCCGGATGCCTATATCCTAACTACTAATGCCAATTGATGCCGAGCGCCAAGCATTCTCCAGCGACATGTCTTTGGTGAGGATCGCTCAGAAACAGATGCCTTAGCTCAGCGAGCTCGTTTTTGGCACCAACAAAGTTCGTTGCGTTGTCGGACCAAACGGCATAAGGCTTGCCTCGAAGACTGATAAATCGTTTGAGCGAAGCGATAAAGGATGGAGTAGATAAATCCTCGACCAGCTCCAAATGGGTCGCCTTGGTAGCGAAGCAGACAAACACGCTGATGTAGCATTTTACCGGTGGCCTGTTTCTGACTTCCGATTTAAAGTAAAATGGCCCACAGAAATCTATGCCAGTGACGTGAAAAGTGGCACTTGGCTGCACTCGGTCTCTTGGCAAGGGTGCCATGACATGCTCGCGCAACTTAGGGCGTAGCCTGAAGCAGCGAATGCACTTGTTGATGACTGACGCTACCGCTTTTAGTCCTCCAATGGGCCAGTACCTTTGCCGTATAGCAGCCAGCAGACTTTGCGGTCCGGAGTGAAGGAATCTGATATAATAGAATGTTATTAAGGAAGCTGTAACCGGATGATATTTCGGCAACAAAAGCGGATGCTTCGCTTCATAGTCCAGATTCGAATTTTGCAGACGGCCACCGACACGGATTAGTCCCTGAGGATCTACAAAGGGCTGCAGCGATCGAAGTTGACTCATTGTTTGAAGAGGCTTGCCGGCAAGCAAGGCCATATGCTCTTTGCCAAAATGAACTAGCTGGATGCTCTTGATGAGCAGAAGAGTACCGCTCTTTACGTCTTGTGTAGTGAGCTGTCCTTTGTTATGATTGTGCTCCTTGCGCAGGACGCCGATGAATCGAAAAACGTATGCAAAAACACGCTGAAGACGTCCAAACGAATTTTGAAATTTACAGTTTGTTGATAGATCCGATGTAGCCGAAGATAATAAAACCATATGACGTCGTTCTGGAAGCTCAATCGGACAGTCGACTGCTTGTGGCCATTCGCTGCTAACGCGACATAAAAATGCAGGACCTTGAAGCCAAAGTTTGCAGTTAGACAGCTCTGCTGGTGTGCATCCCCTTGATAGAATGTCGGCTAGGTTCATCTGCGAAGGAACATGCTTCCAGATCATTTCCTTTGTTCGCTCTTGAATCTGCGAAACCCTGTTGGATACAAAAACATTAAAATTTGATGGTGTTTCGCGTATCCAGGCTAGCGCCACCGTTGAATCAGACCAACAATAAAATGTACATTTGAACTGCAAACTTTGGGAGATGCTCACGAGAAGTTCCGAAAGCAGAAGTGCGGCTGAAAGCTCAAGTTTCGGGATAGTCAGCGTTTTAAGTGGAGCTACTCTCGATCTTGCACATAGCAATCTTGTCGTGAATTGTCCGTAGAGCTCGGAACGGATGTAAACGCATGCGCCATATGCGACCATACTTGCGTCGCAGAATGAATGAACTTCCCATTTTGCGTCAGAAAGCATAACATATCGCGGAAACCTGAGGCTTCTGACAAACGAAATTTGCTCGACGATCTTAATCCAGGCAGAATGAAGAGATTGCGGCAAGCTTTCATCCCAATCCAAATTCTCCTTCCATATGGCCTGAAAGAATATTTTCATTTTTGTGATGATAGGAGCGATCAATCCCAAAGGGTCGTAGAACTTGGCGATTGCTGACAAAATGCTTCTTTTCGTCCCTCTTGCGCTTAGATCGATATTGGCAAAATTGAACAGCAGTTCATCTGAGCTCGGATCCCAAGCCAAACCTAATGCCTTTGCGATATCGGATCCATCGTGGAACTTCATAAGTTTCTCGTGATCTGTCTCCAATTCGCCAGTGAGGGCTTCTTGCTCGTTTGAGGACCACTTGCGTATTGGGAAACCGCCTTTGAGAAGTAAAGCCTTGGTCTGCATACGAATTCGAGAGACCTCATCAACAGAGTCACCTCCTGTGATAAGGTCATCGACGTAAAAATCCCTTCGAACGATTGTAGCTGCCAATGGGAAAGAATCCTCTTCGTCGCTTGCAAGCTGATGCATCGCACGGATGGCCAGGAAGGCGGCAGGCCTTGTGCTGTAAGTGACTGTATCCAATTTGTATATTTTTATTTTGTCCTCTGGTGTGTCTCTCCACAATATACACTGCAGATACTCGTCAGGATGTGTGACACGAACGCATCTGTATATCTTACAAATGTCACCGCACAGCGCAACCTTAAAAAGACGAAAACGGATAAGTGTATTGAAGATTTTCGGCTGAATTGTGGGACCAGTAAAAAGTATGTCGTTTAATGAAGCTCCAGAAGTAGTCTTGGCCGATCCGTCAAAAACGACGCGCAACTTTGTTGTTGTGGTGTCAGGCTTCTGGACACAATGATGAGGAAGAAAATACTGCGGTAGATTATGCTCCCTTGTCGCTAGTGACATATGACCTAGATCAATGTATTCCTGGAGGAAAGCTGAATAGTGCTCCTTCAATCGCGGGGTCCGTTCAAGCCTGGCCTCCAATGCTTTAAAACGTTTTAAAGCACTCTGGTAGGAGTCACCTAGCGTATTAGCATTTGTTTTGGTTGGAAGCCGTACCGAATATTGGCCTGTATTTAATCTAGTACAGCCTTCCTTGAACAGCTGCTCGCACAAAGCATCTTCATCTTTTACATATGGCATTTCTCCAGGCAGACTATCGACTTCCCAAAAACGTTTCACAATATCAGCTAAAGGCTCATCTGTGAACGAAGGCTCTGGCATTGAGCGCAAGGCAGCTAAAGCTGAATGCTTATTTGATTGGTGAGAACAGGCACCCGAAATGATCTAGCCAAGCTTAGTCTTTTGAAGGTAAGGCAAGTTGTCAGCAATCCGAATTTGCCCAACACAGATGAGATCAAAGAAAAGGCCGGCTCCAAGTAGTAGACCAATACGTTGCGATTCAAAGAACGACGGATCAGCTAGCTTGAGGTTTTTGGGTATGTTCCAATTTTCAATGTTTAAATTAAAATTCGGCTGGTAATCCGTTATTGTTCGAATTACCACTGCAGAAAACGATGCCTTGAACACCTTGTCATGTGACTGAGCAGTGACACCAGCAGTTTGATCCAACGATAGTGATGACTCCCCAATTCCGGAGATAGCAGTGTTGGATCTCTGAACTTTAAGCTGCAGCTGATTGACCAATCGCGTAGTGATAAAGTTGAGTTGGGAAGCAGAATCCAACAATGCGCGGCATGGGACGAGTTCTCCAAACCGATTCGTGGCGTAAACTATTGCTGTTGGTAGCAACACATAATCTGCAGGCGTATTTTTGGTGGTTACAGAAGAGGGATTTGATGCTGTGGAAATAAGCGAGGAGGGATTTGCTGTGTGCTGAATTCCGAAACGTTCTTGCTCTGCCGAACTCGGAGCATTTATGACAGAAGGGTTGGCGCCCATATGCAGAAGCGAATGATGCTTATAATGGCAATGCTTGCAATGACCTGATCTACATTGCTGCAAGCCATGCCCTTTGCGAAGACAATTAAGGCAAAGATGCATGCGCTTAGCTTCTTTATGACGTGCAAGTGGCGTTAATGCGATGAATTTTGCGCATTTTGAAAGGAAATGATCCTTTGCGTTACAAAAGGGACATGTTGCAACTCCTTCTTGTGTCGATGCAATGAGAGAGCTTCTGGACGATTTTAATGTATGCTTGCTCACCAACGGATTGCCACTTTTGCTCACTGCCCATTCCACATTTTCCAACATTCGGCATCGCTTCTCCAGAAATTTGGCCATATCAGCCCACTTGGGTAGTTTGTCCGTGTGCAAGGATTCTTCCCACTTCTCCTGCGTGCTTTGATCCAGCTTGCAGCCGATGATGTGAATGAGCAATCCATCGGCAAGCTCAGCCGTTGATGCCATGGTAGCAATTGCTCGAAGATGAGAATTAATTCCGTCGCTCAATTCACGCAGACAAAATCCTGATCCCTTCTCCACACCTGATAAACCAAAAATAGCTCTTATGTGTGCCTGGAAATGAAGCAGTTTATTATCGAATCTTTGAATAAGAAGCTCTAACGCCTTTTCATAATTGGCATTAGAGGGTTCCAACGATTTTATCGTGTTTAGCGCAGCGCCTTCCAAGCAAGCGCGCAGGTGCTGGAATTTTTCAAGCTTACTAAGATCCTCATCGTTGCCGACCACTGTGTTGAACATAGCATAAAAATCCGGCCAATCTTCATAGCAGCCGCTGAACTTAGGCAATTGCAGATCAGGCAAGCGCGTTCTGCGGACATGTGATTGAGTTGTGTTGAATTGGGGATCTGCGAGCGTTGTGGAATTTGCACAGCTAGACCGCGTCTTTCCAATTATTTCCAATCTCGGCGATATCTTTGACTTAGACTCCCAATATAGCTGGGAGAAGTCGGCTCTAGTGTCACTGGAAAGCTCAGTCAGATCTAACCTCTCCAGCTTTGATTAAGCAGATTCAAATTCAGCTTTCATGCTCTCTACGGTCTCCAGACGGACAAGTAAATCTGATTCATCAAATGAATCTATTTCATCAGCTAGAAATCCAGAGAGCGCTTTAAGTTGTCGCTGTATCCCTGTTGACTTTGCTTTCAGAAAGTCAAGAGCGCTTGGGGGCAAGGGAGCGCGGCCAGCGGCACTTACTTCGATCATAGTGTCGTTCATATTTGCGAACGTTCGCTATAAGAGGTCAACGCGCACCGAATAACGCGGGACTGTACTTGCAAAAAACGTTAAGAGCCAAAGAGAAGAGAGAGATACAACAACAGACCGACTACTGTTGGTTGTGCACCGTTTGTTTGCGAGTTGTGTTGCGCCGCCTTTGCTGTACCGAAATTGTGTTTAGCACCGAATGCACTTAAACAGCTTGGATATTATTTAAGATTTTTCTAATAATATCGCGTGACGAGATTTTGCGTCGATTCGCAATAATCTGCATTAGCAAAAGCCGAACGAACACTTGATGCAAAAGCAATAGCGAAAAACCAAATAAGAGCAAGAAAAAATAGATATGTCTTTTGAGTAAAAAAAAAAAAAATCACGTCGGGGTCACCAATGGTTCGAGGAGATACTGTTTTGCACCCCCTTCGTTCGAAATCAAAATAATTGAAAACGAACCCAATAAAAGACGCGTATTCACTTATTAAATTCACTATTTTACTTTATTGCATCCACAAAACTGTTCAATGCTGACGATCATATGTGTGTGTGCTTTTTGCTTGAAGAAGATGAATAATATCGTAAAGCTGATCGATATATCGATATAGGATATATCTAGTTATATCGATCTCACTTTACAGAAAACTGTTACTGTAATGTTTGATAACATCTTTAATGTTGATTAACGTTGTTCTGCTGCGAACAGTATGTTTACATATACATTAGCCGCAGTAGTTTGCAAAAAAAGCGTGGTCCGAGTGGGCCACGCACTTGTATGTAAACACAAGACCTGCGGTTCGAACCCCAGCACGGGCTCAGTAATTAAAGTTTTTTTTTTTATTATTATTAGACCCCGTACTCTTAAAAAGAGTATAGGGGTCTATTAGGTTTGTCAGAAGCCAAATGTGCGTAACAGGCAGAAGGAAGCTTTTTCGACCCCATAAAGTATATATATTCTTGATCAGCATCAACAGCCGAGTCGATATAGCCATGTCCGTCTGTCCGTCTGTATGAACACCTGGATCTTTTAAACTACAAGAGCTAGAACCACCAAATTTGTAATAAAAATTCAGTAACTTTCGCGAGCAGATCAAGTTTATTTCAAACCAGTGCCACGCCCTCTACCGCCCCCGCAATAAGCAAAAAACCAAAGACACCTCGAAAAAAATTGATGTTTTCCGCGAATATCTCCGTAAGTATGGCACTTACGACCACCAATTTGGGTACGCAGGTTCCTGGGGACAGCATAAATGCAATGCCATTAAAATTTTTCCATTCCCTTTTTCCACAAGAAAAAAAATAAAATTTTCAATTTCGATGCCGTTTTTAAGGCATTTGTCCTCATCGTACAGTGTTGTAATTTAAGATTCGTTTAAAGACAAATTATATCAAACTACCCTGAAAGTTGCATAAAAATCCAACTATAAACAACTGAGCAATTAGGTAACAAAGTGTCCCTTGAAGCGCATTGTCAATGCACGTGGTTGAAAGAATAGATACCTGTATGTTTATATGTACATTAGCCGCAGTAGTTTGCAAAGAGAGCGTGGTCCGGGTGGGCCACGCACTTGTTTGTAAACACAAGACCTGCGGTTCGAACCCCGGCACAGACTCAGAAATTTAATTTTTTTTTTTTTTTTTAATTTTATAATTTAGCACTTTTATATCTTAATGAAAATAATCGGAGCCGTCTCACAAGGAGCGGTTGGTGCAATTAGTAGTGTTGCGGCGTGTTCTACAACTTGCTTATAAGTTCGCAGGTTCAATTCCCGACAGTGGAATTTATTAATATACTTTTTTAAATTTCAAACAAAAATGTAAGTAAAGAATTTTAACTGGTGCAACAGCCAATGGTCTGCGGTTCGAACCCGGCACAGACCCAGAAATTTAATTATTTTTTATTTTTTAAATAATTACATTATTATGTATAAATGAAAATAATCAAATTTCCGCCAAATGAATGGTGTGGTGTAACTAGTAGGGTTGCAGCATGATATGGAACTTGCGTCAGTAAGCGCGGGTTCGAATCTCGTCAGTGACCGAATCAAATTTTTTTAAATTTAATTTTAAAACTTAAATTTTAAATTACTACCGTATTCAAATATTAATTTCGAATACAAGGAGAGTACGGGGTCTTTTACAGTCGGCGCGCTCGACTGTAGCCTTTCTTACTTGTTTTTTTTTTATTTTTTTATATTTAGCACTATTACATTTTAATGAAAATAATCGGAGCCGTCTCTCAAGGAGGCGGTGGTGCAATTAGTAGTGTTGCGGCGTGTTCTGCAAGTTGAGTATAAGTTCGCAGGTACAATTCCCGACAGTGAAATTTTCTAATATACTTTTTTATATTTAAAAAAAAAAAAAATGTAAATATACAATATTAACTGGTGCAACAGCGTTGGGTTGTGGTTAGTCGTTTATTTCTAAACCAATGGTCTACGGTTCGAACCCGGCACAGACTCATAAATTAATTTTTTTTAGTGCTTCTTATATAATAACATTATTATATGTAAATGAAAATAATCGGACCTTTGTCTAATGTGGGGCGTGGTGCGCCTGATAGGGTTGCGGCGCGTAATGCATCTTGCGTATAAGTTCGCAGGTTCAATTCCCGACAGTGTAGTTTATTAATATACTTTTTTAAATTTCAAACAAAAATGTAAATGAAGAATTTTAACTGGTGCAACAGCCAATGGTCTGCGGTTCGAACCCGGCACAGACCCAGAAATTGAACTATTTTTTTATTTTTTAAATAACTACATTATTATATATACATGAAAATAATCAGATTTCTGCCAAATAAATGGTGTTGTGTAATTAGTAGGGTTGCAGCATGGTATATAACTTGCGTCAGTAAGCGCGGGTTCGAATCCCATCATTTACAGTCGGCGCGCTCGACTGTAGCCTTTCTTACTTGTTTAAACATCTTTTCTCAACTTCTCGTTTACGTCGTTCTTAATTCTTCGGTACCTTAACACAGTTCTCCTCTCTCCTGTTCTTCTCGTCGATCTCGTTCTCGTCACCTTTTCACGCCGATAAATAGCTGATATCAAGTGTAGCCAAATCTGATAGGGATGCCAGATCCAACCACACAACTCGGCCATTCTTTCATGGAATTCGTTGTCGCTGTCGTCCTCTTCAATCGGGCTCCAAGGCTTCATATATTTTCAGAAGTTCAAACGGCGTCATATCTGTGCTTCTACAGTACGTTGAATTTATCGACTGTTGTACTTTTCAACAAATGTATATCATTTGCTAGGGTCATCGGCACATAGTTTGGACAAGACGGATATAATGATGGCATCCTGTCTCTCTACTTGGCCATAAGCCCTTGGAAGACCAGTCTTGACGGCGTGATGGGCTATAATCTCAGATATATTCTCCTGGAATTTGTCGGATGTAAAAGCAGAACCGCTATCTGTTATTATCTCAACTGGGTTTCCGAAATTAGCATTCTGGGCTTGCAGTCTTAAGATGACTTCCTTGGCTGATGTAGTCTTCGTTGCGTATAACCAGCAAAACAAACAAAAATCCATTAATTACAGGGAAGATGTGCTTGTATCTTTTATCCGTTGATTCTGAAGAACCCAGAAAATCCATTTCATACGTTTGCAATAGCTCCTCTTCTTTCGATAGTGTATGCAAAAGTTCCTCCTTTTCTCCATGCTTACGATTGGATATAATGCATGGTATGCAGCAACGTATATGTCGTTCAATCTTTGCTTCCAGTTTGGGAATATATTGCGATGATGTTCATCGTCTTTTTGATTGAAAAATGACGTCTGTCATGTGCCACCTTTATTACTTCTCGTTGAAAAGATTGCGTTACAACTATAAGCTCAGCGTCGTCCACCAACTTGTGTAGAAGTCCAGCTTTAAGGAAGTTATAGTTGTTAGACTTTTTTTCGGTAACAATAACAATAATTACCTTAATTTTAATCGCCTTTGGATTGCAGATACTTTAGTTTGCTAAGTACGGCTGCTGGTACCAGATCGATGTTTCACTTCGAAGTAGAATTTCTGAAGCATAAGGATCCAATGGGCTACTCTTGTACAATCGTCTTTCTTCTCCATCGTTTTAGTGAAGGCATTACAATCACTTATCAGCTTAAAGTACATTCTCAGGAGATATACCCGAAACTTTTGTAGTGCTTCAATAACCACCAGTATTTCCAGTTCGTAACTTGTAAACTTTCTTTGGGCTTCTGTCGTCTTTCTACTCATAAAGTACACTGGATGTAGTAGTCCGTCATCGTGTGATATTTGCAGAATTTCGGCTTCAAAACCGTCAATTGGGAGTTAAACATTTTCAGCACGGCTTCTCTGATATTAGCGTTGTTAGCTTGCCATCTTTTTTGAGCATGTCTGTAAGAGTTCTAGCGATTAGTACAAAATTAGATGTAAATTTGCGAAAGTATCCAGCTAAGCATAAAAAAATTTGAAGCTGCTTTTGGTTCGTGGGCAGAGGGAATCTAGTCCCTGCTTTCGTTTTTTCTTCAGAAATACTAATTTCTTGGTTTTCGATTTCATTCCCTAAGAACTACACTTTTGTTTTTAGAAAGTGTCATTTCTTCAAGTTAATGACCAAGCCGAAATCTTCAAACTGCTTTAGAACTTCTTTAAAATTGTTAACTGCCTCGACTTCGTTTTTAGCAGGAAGGAATGTCATCAACGTAAGGAATATCTATGTTTATGCTCATAAATTCGCGAAAAAGAGCATCGACATGTCGTTGAAATACGCTTGGCCAGTCCAAATTGAACTCTACGAATCTGGTACTGTCCATTGTGGATAACAATGCGCACGCCCGTTCGAGAGCACACCGCAATTTTACTACTTACACCACGCTCGACTCTCAAGGGGGTTCTAATTATCTGCATTTAAAAGGAATAATAATTTTTATATGTAACAAACACATATGACATGCCTGTTTTTGCCGGAATTCGAACCGTAGACCTTAGGTTTACTTACAGGCACGAAAAAACGTTATCAGGCATCTCTACCACTTGCGCCACTCTTCGTCCTATGACTTGGGCGGCTTTTGTATATATACATGCAAAGTATCTCATTTCTTTCAACCACGTGTTTATAAACTACAATTATTAAGTCTGTCCATTCTCGCGCATGTAGTTATATTGTAGTTAAATAACATAAACTTTGTTTCATAATAGCCCTCGTGTTGGCCCTAGTTGGATTTTTATGCAACTTTCAGGATAGTTTAATATCATTTGTCATAGTCTATAATTTGTCTCCAAACGAATGTTAAATTACAACACTGTAATTTATGAACAAATGCCTTAAAAACGGTACCAAATTTGAGGATCATTTTGTTACTTGTGGGAAAAGGGGGCGTGGCTTCCCAAAATTTTAAAGATCTTGCATTTCTGCTGTTTCTAGTAATCTGCAGAACCAGAGTTGGTGTTCATAAATGCCGTAGTTACTGAGATATTCGCTTAAAACATCTATTTTCCGATGTATGTCTAGTTTTTTACGCATTATGGGCGGTGGCATAGAACAACAAGAAAGAAAAACACACTTGAACACGCCCGACCGTATAATACTCCCTGCTTTTATTCCCAATTATAATGCTTAAATCGGTATCCGGATATTACAATAGATAGTTCTTGTATTGGAACACGTTAAAACAAAAATAAAACTAAGCATAATCGCACTCATTGCTCTCGAATAAAATCTTTGTTGCTTCATTTTGTTTTTGTTTATGGTCGGATTCTTATGAAGCTTTCAGGAGAGTTTGACATGATACGTCTTCAAATGAATCATGAATAACAACACTCTACGATAAGAATAAATGCTTTAAAAACGGCATGCAAGTTTGAAATTTTGTTTTATTTCTTGCGGAAAAAGGGGGTGTGGCAGCCCAAAAATTTTGATGTCATTGGTTTTATGCGGTCTCTAGGAACAAGTGTATTAAAATTGGTATTCCTAGGTGCCATAGTTACTGAGATATTCGCTTTAAACATCTATTTTTTTCGAGGTATGTCTAGTTTTTGGCTTATTGTGGGCGAATGGGGCGTGGCATCAAAAAAAAAAAGATTCTTGTATTGACTGACTAAATATCGAGTCGATAGAGACCAAACTCGAATTTGTAGCTCTTACCATCTCTGAAATCTGTTTGTTCATACGGACGGACAGACAGACAGGCAGACAGACAGACAGACGGACATGGCTATATCGACTCGGCTTGTGACGCTGATCAAGAATATATATATACTTTATGGGCAACGCCTCCTTCTGTCTGTTACATTTATTTGCACAAACCCAATATACTCTTGCAGAGAGTATAATAAAGTAAGCAAAAGAACACAAACGCGCTGCCAAAAACCAAACCGGCATTGACGACTAGTTTTTCCCTTGATTCAAACATTAGTTAGTGAAAAATTAATACGTAAGCAAAAATAATTGAAAATAAAACCTTTCACCTTAAAATTAAATTTACACAAAAAATGAATTTTTTTATAATTCACACAATATATAACGTTAATTTTTCATTTACAATTTTTACACTGATAACATATTTTATTCATCTCTTCTGTTCATTTACTAACATACCCGCTTATTCTACCTTAACGCCAACTAAATATGGCTAACCCAAAGAACTTATTACGACCCGCAGTGCTCAATACAGCTGACACAGACGAATTGTCGACTTCAGCGTCAACCAACGCCATTAACGAAGAATATAACCAGAGACAACAGCACAGATCGGAAAGTAGACAGACAATGTACCAAAACAATAGAAACGCTGAAAGGACTACGTGGTGATTTATCACGCCTCCTCGTCACCAAAGAACCATCCGATTTGCCGCAGGCCCTGCATTTGTGTCTAAATAAGAAAATCAAACCTAGAAGGACAACCCACGAAAGCAGTAGACAACAAAACGTAAAATTCAAAAACATATATCAGAACCCAATTCCGGCACCTCGTAGGTTCATACCGACTCCGTCAAACAACACAACACACCACATATTTTCCACCCCAGAACCCACCCCCAATCCCTCCACGGAGACCGGTAGCACAACCCAGACCGTTCTAAACTTATAGCCAGGTACAGACCGGACAACCTCAAGGACCAACAAACCAATATGGTTATCAGTCACAATACTGGCCTCAACCAAACCAACCCAACCAATATCGACAGACCCAACCAATGGCCCCTCCTCGTCCGATCGCTGCCAAGCCAGTAGAACCAATGGACGTTGACAGAAGCATGCAAACGAGGATGATCAACTATATAAATAGACCACAGTTCGAGATTGGCAAAAGAACACCATTCCCGATGAACCAAGACGGAAACAAGTAAGAAAGGCTAAAGTCGAGCGCGCCGACTGTAAAAGACGCCGTACTCTCCTTGTCTTCGAAATTAATATTTGAATACGGCTGTAATTTAAAATTTAAGTTGTAAAATTAAATTTTAAAAAAATCTGAATCAGTCACTGATGGGATTCGAACCCGCGCTTACTGACGCAAGTTCCATACCATGCTGCAACCCTACTAGTTACACCACACCATTCATTTGGCAGAAATTAGATTATTTTCATTTATATAAAATAATGTAGTTATTTAAAAAATAAAAAATTAATTAAATTTCTGGGTCTGTGCCTTGTTCGAACCGCAGACCATTGGCTGTTGCATCAGTTAAAATTCTTTATTTACATTTTTGTTTGAAATTTAAAAAAGTATATTAATAAACTACACTGTCGGGAATTAAACCTGAGAACTTATACGTAAGATGCATTACGCGCATCAGTCGCACCACGCCCCACATTAGACAGAGATCCGATTATTTTCATTTACATATAATAATGTTATTATATAAGAAGCACTAAAAAAAAATATTTTAATTTCTGAGTCTGTGCCGGGCGCGAACCGCAGACCATTGGTTTAGAAACAAACGACTAACCGCAACCCATCCCTATTGCACCAGTTAATATTGTATATTTACATTTATTTTTTTTTAAATTTAAAAAAATATACTAGAAAATTTCAATGTCGGGAATTGAACCTGCGAACTTATACACAACTTGCAGAACACGCTGCAACACTACTAATTGCACCACCACTTCCTTGTGAGACGTCTCCGATTATTTTCATTAAGATATAATAGTGCTAAATTAAAAAAAAAAAACAAGTAAGAAAGGCTACAGTCGAGCGCGCCGACTGTAAAAGACCCCGTACTCTCCTTGTATTCGAAATTAATATTTGAATACGACTGTAATTTAAAATTTAAGTTTTAAAATTAAATTTTAAAAAAAATTTTAAATCAGTCACTGATGGGATTTGAACCCGCGCTTACTGACGCAAGTTCCATATCATGCTGCCCTACTAGTTGCACCACTACATTCATTACGCGCTTCATGGGCTACTTTGTTGTCTAATTGCTTAGTTGTTTATAGTTGGATTTTTACGCAACTTTCAGGTTAGTTTGATATAATTTGTCTTTAAACAAATTTTGAACTACTATACCGTACTATATTACCAAATGCTTTAAAAACGGCATGTAAGTTTGAAAAATTTGCTTAGTTCTTGTGGGAAGAGGGGGCGTGGCAGACCAAAATTTTGAATGACGTTGCATTTGTGTTGTCTCTAGGAACCTGCGTATCAGAATTGGTGTTCCTAAGTGCTATAGTTAGGTCTAGTTTTTTGCTTATTGCGGAGGCGGTGGGGGGCGTGGCGCCGATTTGAAATAAACTTGATCTGCGTACATCATAGACGGACTTTCATTTAAAAATTTGGTGTCTCTAGCTCTTGTAGTTTAAAAGATCCAGGTGTTCATACAGACGGACGGACAGACGGACAAAGGGACATTGCCATATCGACTCGGCTGTTGATGCTGATCAAGAATATATTTACTTTATAGGGTCGCAAAAGCTTCCTTCTGCCTGTTACGCACATTTCGCTTCTGACAAACCTAATAGACCCCTATACTCTTTTTAAGAGTACGGGGTCTAAAAATAAGCTTAGTGTACAGAGTTTGCAAGTGCGCAGTGTAACTCGAAACGAAAATAAATTATGAAAAAAAAAAAAAAAAACCATAAACGCGCTGCAAAGAACCAAAACCGCCATTGACAACTAGTTTTTTAACCCTTGATTCAAACATTAGTTTGCGAACAATTTATACTTAAGCAAAAAATAATTAAATAAAATATCTCACTTTGAAATTAAATTTATACAATAAATTAATTAATAAATTAATAAATTATAGCTAACCCAAACAACTTATTACGACCCGCAGTGCTCAATACAGCTGACATAGACGAATTGTCGACTTCAGCGTCAACCAACACCATTAACGAAGAATATAATCAGAGACAACAACACAGATCAGAAAGTAGACAAACAATGTACCAAAACAACAGAACCGCTGAAAGCAATATAAATATTGAAAACCGAATCGACCAAATAATCAATGAAAGATTGACAACAATACTGAATAACATGAGTGTCAACACTAGTGACTTTGCTGAGGCAACTGCCTATAGTATAGATCCCGCCTTTAGTGGCAACGTTACTGATCTAGATCGCATACCGGACATAGTAAAAGGAATGAGAGAATTTTCAGGAGACCCAGTTGAATTCTGCTCCTGGAAAAAGGGCGTAGATAGAATACTAGAAGCGTACTCTAGTATTAAGGGATCACCAAAATACTTTGGTATTCTACAAACAATCCGTAGCAAGATAACTCATCACGCAGACCAAGTACTTGACTCTTATAATATGCCTCTGAACTGGGAGGCAATTGCTCGATGCCTTACCTTACACTTTGCGGACAAACGTGACTTAAGCACACTCGAATATCAACTGACTACTATGACGCAAAACGGACAACAGACAGTCGAGGAATTTTACCAAAATATTTACAAGCACCTATCATTGATCCTCAATAAAGTTAGCTGCATGAACTTAGAGAGAAAAACTGAAATAGTTATGACAAAATCCTATAGGGATAGAGCATTGGATACTTTCATAAGAGGACTACGTGGTGATTTACCACGCCTCCTCGGCATTAAGGAACCAACCGATATGGTGAAGGCCCTGCATTTGTGTATGAAATTAGAAAATCAAACCTATAGGACAAACTACGCGAACAATAGACAACAAAACCTAAAATTTAGGAATATAGATCAAAACCCAATGGCTCGTAGGTTCATACCGATTCAACCAAACAACACACTCTATAGACCTCCGACATATCCTCCACTCCAGAACCCACCTCCAATCCCTCCACGTAAACCGATACCACAACCCAGACCGTTCTACCCTTATAGCCAGGGACAGACCGGACAACCTCAAGGACCAACAAACCAGTACGGCTATCAGCCACAATACTGGCCTCAACAAAACCAACCGAACCAATATAGACCGACCCAACCAATGGCCCCTCCTCGTCCGATCGCTGCAAAGCCAGTAGAACCAATGGACGTTGACCGAAGCATGCAAACGAGAATGGTCAACTATATAAATAGACCACAGTTCGAGACTGGTAAACGACCACCTTTCCCGATGAATCAAGACGGAAAAAACAGAGACTATTCAATACTGAAGGTACAGAGAACCAAGAACAAAATGAACAAGCCTATGCCGAGGCATACGCCACCATGACTGACTACGAAAGGTACGAACAAGAAATGACAGAAGCCAATAACCAGGGAGAATATGACATGAGTTTGGCAGAATATATGGAATAAGCCAATGCAAGTAACGAACAAGAAACCACACAATACCCTGACACAGACTTGAATTTTTTAGAATGAACGACTCCTCGCTATCCTATTTTGAATGCAGAGTGGGGGGTCACAAAACTTTCAAAATTCTTATAGATACGGGTTCAAACAGAAATTACATACAACCGAAACATGTCACAAATCCTAAAACAAATGAAACGCCATTTAAAGCAATAACAGTAGGAGGCAGCATCGAAATAACACCACAAACTCGCGAATTTATTCAATCATCCAGAATGTAACGTAAAATTTTTATTATTACCAACTCTGAAATCATTCGACGCAATTCTCGGCAACGATAGTCTGAAAGACTTGGAGGCGGTAATAGATGTAGCCAACAAAGTAATGACAATTAAAGCGGAAAAAAGATACCGATAAAAGAGAAAAAGTATGAACTGAACATACCATATGGACGACAGACAAAAACTAGACCTAGACATGTTGGTCCAAAAATACCCTAATCTTTTCGCGGACCCGAACGAAAAACTAACCTACACTATAAACGTGGAGGCGGAAAACAGAACCTCCACCGATTCCCCAATATATTCCAAATTCTACCAATACCCGATGTCCCTTAAAGATGAAGTAAATAAACAAATACAAGAATTGCTAGATAATGTCATTATCCGACCATCACGGTCACCCTACAACTCACCAGTATGGATAGTCCCTAAAAAACTTGATGCGTCTGGCGAAAAAAAGTTTCGAATGGTCACGGACTATCGTAAACTCAACAAAGCCACTGTGGCAGATAAATACCCTATTCCAGAAATTAATGAGGTGTTAGCCCAACTCGGGAACAATAAGCTCTTCTCAGTACTGAGCCTAAAAAGTGAACCAAAAACAGCGTTCTCTATAAATAACGGAAAATATGAGTTTACACGACTTCCGTTCGTGTTCCATTCTCAGAGAATACATCGGGAAAATCTATTACATCTATATCGACGACATAATTATTTTTAGCAAAGACATTGAATCAAATACAAGAAACTTTGAAACAATATTTAGAACTCTCCAAAATGCCAATTGGACAAATGCGAGTTCTACAAGAACAAAGTCGATTTCTTAATCTTTGTCATCTCCGACAAAGGAATTGAAACAAACCCTAACAAAGTGATGGCAATAGCTAACTGCCCACAGCCTACAACCCTTAAAGATTTAAGAGCTTTTTTAGGACTAGCAGGCTACTACAGAAGGTTCATAAGGGACTTCGCCAAGTCACTTAGTTCCCTTTTAAGAGGGGAAGATGGATGAGTGTCCAAGAATGAGTCAAAAAAAAGATTAATTAATATGAACCAAAATTCAATAGAAGAATTCACTAGGAATTCACTAATATCAGATGATGTTGTTCTTTAATTCATTCAAAAATTACCTATACGGTAGAGCAAAGGTAAAATTTTAATCGATCACCAACCTCTCACTTACTTACTCAGTAGCTGCAATGGAAATTCCTGAGTAAAAAGGTGGAAAGCTTATCTTGAAGAATACGATTATTAGTTACTATACAAGCCAGGTAAAGGCAATGTAGTGGCCGATGCGTTGTCAAGACCGAGCCAAATCAATTCGGTAACGTCTACACAACATAGTGCTGACAGTTCCTCGGAGTATTTAATCTGCAGTGTAGAAGTACCCATCAATGCGTTTAAAAATCAGATTTTCATAAAAAGGAAAGCCACACTAATTACAAATTCGATATTCCGTTCCCAACATTTTACAGACATTCGATCAATCAACTAAATTACACAACTGATCAATTACAAAATATATTGAAAAAACACTTGAATCCCTCAGTAATAAATGGGATCATAAAATCCGAAGACGTTATGGGTTTGATACAAAAAATGTATCCGTCAAACTTTAGAAATTTTACAATCCGATTCACCTCCCTGAACAAGAAGAACAAATTCTAAAAGAACACAATAGAATCCATCGAAGTATGATAGAAAATAAATTACAGTTTGCCGAAAAATTTAATTTCCCAAAAATGATGGAAAAAATAACGAATTTAATTAAACAATGTAAAACATGTAGGGAAGAAAAATACGATATGCACCCTGCAAACCGGAATTGAAAGAAACCCCCATTCCCCAATTCCCCGGACAGATAATCCACATAGACATATACTCAACGGAAAAAGTATTAGTTCTTACAGCGATAGACAAATTTTCAAAATTGGCACAAGCCAGAATAATTAATTCAAAAGCGACAGAAGATATCAGAGAACCTTTACATGATATCTTGTTTTAATACGGAGTACCAAAGTCTGTAGTAATGGACAATAAGAAATCGTTTAACTCAGAATTCATAACTTTTATGCTCCGGGACCAACTTAATATTGAAATTCATAGAGCTCGCCCATACAAAAGTTCCGTGAATGAACAAATTGAGAGGTTTCATTCCAACCTGTCCGAAATAATGCGATGCCTTAAAACGAAAGAAGAACATGGGAACTTTAAGGAATTATTAAACAGAGCCATTAACGAAGTCTAGGATGAAGCAAACATTTGATATGCATTGCCAGTAATCGAGGGATTTAAGTTCGTAAAATCTTGTCAGCTGTGCATAAGCTATTTGCATTCAGGACACAGAGTGTCCAACTGCAATGCGTCGAAGTGTAGAGTTTGTTCTCGTCCTCACAACAGTCTAATTCACAAATACGCATTCGTAGAAGGATCACAAGCTGTTGCACAAGCAGGGTGCTGTTTGCATTCAGGACACAGAGTGTTCAACTGCATTGCGTCGAAGTGTAGAGTTTGTTCTCGTCCTCACAACAGTCTCATTCACAAATATGCACTCGTAGAAGCATACTGCCCATGTAAATCATGTTGCGAGCGAAATTGATCAAGTGATCCTTGCCACTGCAGGCGTTACCGTTCGAGACAGATTCGGTCAGAAACCAAACGCTAGAGTCTTATTGGATTCAGGCTCTCAGGGGAATTTCATGACAGAGGATCTCGCTCAAGCCTTGCGCCTTCAACGCAAAAAGAATATCTTAACCGTAAAGTCGGTTGGACAATCGAGTTTGGTTGCAAAAAGCAATGTATCGACTATAGTTTCGTCTCATGTAACAAGACATCAGTTCAGCGTCGAGTTTAGGGTGCTAAAATCTATTTGTAGCAGGCAGCCAGATTCTGATCTTCCCATCAATAGGTGGTAGATACCAGCGAATGTCAAACTGGCTGAACCTGATTTCCATAAACCCCAGAAAATAGATATGCTTCTGGGAGCAGACTGCTTCTTCAATATGCTTTGTACTGAACAAATAAGACTAGCGAACAGTGGTCCGTTGCTACAAAGGACATTGTTTGGTTGGGCAGCATCAGGACGATTTAAAAAAATTCATACCAAAAGTCCAATATGCTGCTCAGTGATGCAAAATGGACAAAATGGTCCACTTGAGGCAAGAGTAGACCTATACCGTGAGACTAAAGCTGTCCTAGGAATTAGTGTTTTGTCAAATTATTCTGCGAGGCACATTATTTGCAAACGAAGCTATCGGGACAGCGTTCGTAAATTGGCGTAAATTGTTTCGCTTCTCTGCAAGGCTAAAAGACATTGGTCACTAAGGTTAAATGAAAACTATTATAAAAATTCATTAATTGTTTGTTTGGCTAGTTGGACAAGTTTGCAATCGCTGACTCTATATAGTCAAAAGTCGGATTGATTTCGAAGACGAATGTCATTGATTCATTTAGGCGTAGACTTGAACGGTGCCATTATTGTTTTGATTAAAATAAGAAGACGAGCGCCGCTAATAGTTTATATAGTGGTACTCGTATGTTTGGCTTCAATAGCTGTTCACGTAGAATCTCCATATTGAACAGCTTCTCGGCGTGGCAGTACTTGGATAAGGCAACACACTTCGTGGGAACAAGAAACCTGGTAATAGACTTCCAGGCTGCAATCGATCAACAGCAACATCTTTGTCCGTTTGCAGCGGAACGAGTGAAGGAGTGGAGCCTCATCCCTCGGAAAAACTCGTTCTTCGGAGAACAAGCAATGCGGCTTATCAGGAGCGACGGAGAAGCGTTCACGTCAGGCAGTGTCATGGACGCACAGCCGGTGTCAACGCTCAACACCTACTTTACAACGGGCATGGGCCTGGCAAGCCGTCCAGAGGCAACCATTTGATTGGAGGCGATCCCTTCAAGGTGGCCGGAAAGTAGGACCATATGAATTGATAGTTAGCATAAGGAAATAATGAATTTTTAGTATATTTAGGCTTAAGGGGTTAAGTGGTGTTCAGAGGCTGAAATTAAGCACTTTTTCAAAAAAATAATTTATGTGATTGCAGTGAAATATTTTACTGAAATAAAAAATAGACAAAAATATTGATATTTCATTTGTCCTTTAAAATTTGTTTCATAAAAAAATGTTTCAAATTGGGCCAACAGAAGCTAATATCCTGGGACACTAAAAAAAAAAGGACCTTTGCATTTGACACGTTATCAGGTGAACGGTTCATCTAAAATCAAAAAACAAAATATTTTCTGTTAGTAGATACTTGAGTCCTGAATTTGAACGAAGGAAAATACAAAATATTGGTATTTGAATTTTTGACAGCGTTTTGAATTTTTTTTGACGAAAATTTGAACTTCAAATGTCCTTAAAAAATAGTAAATGTTGAAAAAAAGAAAAATCCTTCGTTCAGATTAGTGACTAGATCATGTTGAATAAGTGTTCAAAATTTTAAAACAATCGGTTTAAAACTGTTCGAGAAATCGTCTCAAATAACTTCAAAAGCACGGTTTCGAGAAAAACGTGATTTACTGCGACGCGTCAGGAGGAAATGCTCTAATGATCGAAACTTCCCAACGCTCTATCTCTTACAATTTTACTCGGATCGACTCCAAATTTTTGGAGAATATAGTAAACATGTTTAATTAATTTATAAGCAAAAAAAAAAAAAATTTCGAATTTGAAAAATTCTGAACACCACTTAACCCCTTAAAGTAATGAAATTATTGAATTGTCCAAGCCTTTCCGCGATTGACTGTCTAGCAATTTCTAACGATTAAGAAATTACAATTTGTTTTAATGAACTTTGTTTACGAATTTTCAAGGTGTTTCCGACCCCATAAAGAAGATATATTCTATATGCATTTAATACTAAATCAGATGTGCACTCCAAATTTTATCCATATATATTATATAGCTGTCATAGGAACAATCGGTTAAAAATGCTGAAAATGCTGTTGGAACAATTAGTGATAAAAAATAAAATTAACTCAAAATGCGTGTCTGCAAGGGTGTTTATTCTTCGGCTAGCCGAAAATAACTTTTTTTTTTTTACATAATAGAGGAACCGTTCTTCCTGTTCCTTACTATTATCGCCCAAGTTTTTCGGGAATTTGTCCATATGATTTTGAAGAAAATTCAATATATTGCTCATATTAGCTCATAATCCTCCGTTTATATTAAGAACTAGAGTCAATTTAAAAAAGTAATTTCATAGTCAGTATATACTATATAATTTAAGTGTTAATGAAATCCATTAATAGAATGACTGCCGCAGATATTTTTTTTTGTTAACCTGCGTAATCGAAAAGCAAAACCATATGTTATATGAACTTCGATCCTTCTTAGGCATGGCCAGCTATTATAGATGCTTTGTTTAAGACTTTGCGGCAATAGCAAAGCCGTTGACAAACTCGCTGAAAGAGGAAAACGGGTTAGTAAGCAAACACATGTCAAGAAAGACCATTGTCGACTTCGGCATTCCCGAACGAGATGCTTTTCAAAGACTAAGGAACATCTTAGCTTCAGAGGATGTTATCCTCAGATACCCTGACTTCAAGAAGCCTTTCGATCTAACGACGGATGCTTCTGATCATGGTATTGGCGCCGTATTATCACAAGATAATAGACCCATCACAAAGATTTCTATATCATTAAAGGAAAGTGAGTCCCACTACGCCACCAATGAGAGAGAATTGTTGGCCTTGGGAAAGCTTCAACAGTACTTGTATGGTACAAGAGATATCAATATTTACACAGATCACCAGCCGCTAACGTTCGTTGTGTCGGACAAAAACCCCAACGCGAAAATAAAAAGATGGAAAGCGTATATCGACGAACATAACGCAAAACTCCACTACAAACCGGGTAAACAAAACCATGTTGCAGACGCACTGTCACGGCAAAATGTGAAAGCTTTGCAAAATGAAGTAATATCTGATGCTGCGACAATTCATAGCGAGTTGTCCGTGACCTACACAATAGAGGCTACGGAAAAACCTGTGAACTGTTTCAGGAATCAAATAATTTTAGATGAATCATTGTTTTGTCTAAAAAGAAACTTTATATTCTTCGTCGAGAAAACACGCCACAAAATTCATTTCACAAACAAGAACACAGTTTTGAAAGAAGTAATCACGGTAGTTAATCCTAACTTTGTAAATGCACTATACTGTGATCTGCCAACACTGGCATGTGTACAGCATGAGTTAGTGAAAACTTTCCCGTCGACGAAGTTTTGGTAGTGTAACAAGAAAGAAAAGTACAGTCGAACACGCCCGACCGTATAATACTCTCTGCTTTTATTCCCAATTATAATGCATAAATCGGTATCCAGATATTACAATAGATAGTTCTTGTATTAGAACACGTTAAAACTAAAAAAAGCTAAGCATAATCGAGCATACATGTGTTTGCCTGTATGTAAATATAAATTTGTTTGACGCTAAATGCATGCACATACAAATGTGTGTATGAATACCATTGGTCGGCACGACTAGCGCTGTCTCTCTCGCACTCACTGCTCTCGAATAAAATCTTTGTTGCTTCATTTATTTCTTGTTTATTGTCGGATTCTTATGAAACTTGCAGTAGAGTTTGACATGATACGTCTTCAAACGAATCATAAATAACAACACTGTACGATAAGGATAAATGCTTTAAAAACGGCATGCAAGTTTGAAATTTTCTTTTATTTCTTGCGAAAAAAGGGGGTGTGGCAGCCCAAAACTTTTGATGTCATTGCATTTATGCGGTCTCTAGGAACACGTGTACCAAAATTGGTATTCCTAAGTGCCATAGTTACTGAGATATTAGCCGAAAACATCAATTTTTTTCCGAGGTATGTCTAGTTTTTTGCTTATTGTGGGCGAATGGGGCGTGGCATCGAAAAAAAAAAAGATTCTTGTATTGACTGACTAAATATCGAGTCGATAGAGACCAAATTCGAACTTGTAGCTCTTACCATCTCTGAAATCTGTGTGTTCATACGGACAGACAGACGGTCAGACGGACATGGCTATGTCGACTCGGCTTGTGATGCTGATCAAGAATATATATACTTTATGGGGTCTGCCACGCCTCCTTCTGCCTGTTACATACATTTGCACAAACCCAATATACTCTTGCAGAGAGTATAAAAATATGGTAACCGACGGAATCGACAAGGCAGAACAAAGGGATATCGCCACAAAAGAGCACAATCGAGCTCACAGGGCCGCACAGGAAAACGTAAAGCAAATCCTGGAAGAGTACTATTTCCCCAAGATGACCAAACTGGTCACAGAAATAGTGGTCAACTGCAAATATTGCACTAGAGACAAGTACGACAGACATCCGAAGAAGCAGCTTCTCGGAAAAACACCAACGCCATCTTACCCTGGCGAACGGTTACACATTGACATTTACTCGACCGACAAGAAGTATTTCCTGACGTGCATTGATAAATTCTCTAAATTTGCAATAGTACAGCCGATAGTGTCGCGTACTATAGCAGACGTAAAGGCTCCTATTATCCAAGCCATACATTTCTTTCCAAAAACCAACGTCGTATATTGCGATAATGAAGCATCCTTTAATTCAGAGACCATTACGTCACTATTAAGGAACAGTTTTGGAATAGACGTTGTGAAGAACCGTCTTCACAACAGCGAGGGCATGGAGCCCGGGGCGGTTTTTGTTTATTAGTTTTAAGAATAAGTATTTTAATTGTTTTATTTTATTGGGCATGGAGCCCAGATTTCATTATTAGTTTTAAGAATAAGTATTTTTATTGTTTTATTTTATTGGGCATGGAGCCCAGATTTCATTATTAGTTTTAAGAACATTTGTTAACTAAGCTTATTTTTTATGAAAATATAGATAGCAAGGAGCGATAGAACAAAGCATTAAGAGTCTTAGTCATATATACCCGAGAGAGAGAGGCAGCAGCCAGCAAGCAGACAAACAGTTGCGACGCCGCGCAGCAGTCAACAACGACGCTGGCAGCGAACGAGAGCAAGCTACAGAGAGAGAGGCAGCAGCCAGCAAGCAGACAAACAGTTGCGACGCCACACAACAGAAAACAACGACGCCGGCAGCATGCAAGCTACAGAGAACAACCGGAGGGAGACAGAACAACGGGACAGCAATAACCAAAGCAAGATGCAAAACGGCACGCGACAAATGAGAGCGCACCGCTGCCGATCTTGTTGGCAGAGGAGACTGGGAAGCACGCGACAAATGAGAGAGAGAGCGCTGTCGTCGATCATGCTGGCAGAGGCGACTTGGAAGCAGCTTGCAGAATTTACGCACTTCACTTGGTTTTTCACCGCCGCCAGAAGAAGACTTGGTTTTTCACCGCCGCCAGGAGAAGACTTGGTTTTTCACCGCCGCCAGGAGAAGACTTGGTTTTTCACCGCCGCGAGGAGAAGACAACGACGATGCGTAAGCAGGTAAGCGTGGTTTCCGGCTAGGGAGGTAAGGTTAGGTCAGGTTTTGTGAGACGGTGCGTGGAGTAGTAAGCATTTAGTGAAGTGAAGAAAAAATAGAACAATAAATCGGAATCTTACAACGAAATTACGCGGCTTGTTAATTTCTCCCCAGTCCTTCCAACGACGACGCACAGTGGGACGAATAGGCAAATTACTGCGTTTTACGCGTATATTTGCCAACACAACAGACAGTGGAATCTCGTGCGTTTTTCACGTGCAGATTTCCAACGACGACGCACAGTGGGACGAATAGGCAAATTACTGCGTTTTACGCGTATATTTGCCAACACAACAGACAGTGGAATCTCGTGCGTTTTTCACGTGCAGATTTCCAACTACGACGCACACCGGGACGAATAGGCAGATTACTGCGTTTTACGCGTATATTTGCTAGCACAACGGGCAGTGGAATCTAGTGCGTTTTACGTGCAGATTTCCAACGACGACGCACAGTGGGACGAATAGGCAAATTACTGCGTTTTACGCGTAGATTTGCTAGCACAACGGACAGTGGAATCTAGTGCGTTTTCACGTGCAGATTTCCAGCGACCACGCACAGTGGGACGAGTAAGCAAATTACTGCGTTTTACGCGTATATTTGCCGACGGGGACCTAGGTAACGTACAGGGATTCCTCATCGTTGGTGTGCCAAACAAACTCTTTTCCACTCAATTGCATCTTACCCTATAATTGCCGCTAATTCTATCGCAGCGACTATTTAGTCTCGCTCCATGGTTCCAGGTTTTTATAAATTTCTTATAAAGAGGACTCAGGTAGACGGAGAAATACCACAGCCTTTAGAACTTCTTTACAAGTGGCGCCCGAGCAGGGACTCTGGAGCTTCCTTAACCTTAATGGCACACGAGGCGCGAGTTTTTTTTGGCATTACGTCTTCTTTGATTTTCTCCTCGTGTTTGTGCACACGCAAGGAATAACAGCCGAAAACGCAGGAACATAGAGAAAAGCCACATAGCAGAAAGCGAAGAGAACGAAGCAGAGAGGGAGTAGCGGATATAACAGAGATAGACAGAGCAGAGTTAGACGGCCGAAGCCGAAACCGAACCCGAGTGGCAACGACGCGACGCCAGCAGCGACGCTGTCGCGGCCTATATAAGGCCGGTAGCACAACGTGCCGAGATCATTCTTGGCTTAACACGCGAACCACGCACAGCATAAATTAGCACTCTAAAAGAAAATTTTGCTAGAGCATTCCTCTAAGCAAGTCATTGTTCATTGCAGCGTTTGGCAACGCTTCGCTTCGTGTTAATCATCGCCTATCATTCATCGCATCGCTTATATAGAGCATTCCTCTATATCAACGCTTCGCTTCGTGTTAATCATCGCTACGTTTCTCTGGGTCATCGCATAGTTTGCTAGAGCATTCCTCGAAGCAAATCATCGTTTATCATTCATCACATCGCTTATATAGAGCATCCCTCTATATAAACGCTTCGTTTTCCTTAAATCATCGTTTATCGTTCATCGCATCGCCTATATAGAGTATCCCTCTATAGCAACGCTTCGCTTCGTGTTAATCATCGCTACGTTTCTCTGGGTCATCGCATAGTTTGCTCGAGCATTCCTCGAAGCAAATCATCGCTTATCATTCATCGCATCGCTTATATAGAGCATTCCTCTATAGCAACGCTTCGCTTCGTGTTAATCATCGCTACGTTTCTCTGGGTCATCGCATAGTTTGCTAGAGCATTCCTCGAAGCAAATCATCGTTTATCATTCATCGCATCGCTTATATAGAGCATCCCTCTATATCAACGCTTCGTTTCGTGTTAATCATCGCTACGTTTCTCAAGGCATCAGTTGCTAGAGCATTCCTCTAAGCAAATCATCGTTTATAATCCCTCGGCTCGCTGCTATAGAGCATTCCTCTATATCAACGCTTCGCTTCGTTTTAATCATCGCTACGTCCCGCGGAGTCATCACAACAGTTGCTAGAGCATTCCTCTAAGCGAACCATCGTTCGTGATTCATCGCATCGCTACATCAACGCTTCGCTTCGTTTTAATCATCGCTACGTTCCTCGGAGTCATCGCATCAGTTGCTAGAGCATTCCTCTAAGCGAACCATCGCTCGTGATTCATCGCATCACTTATATAGAGCCCGCTATATCAACGCTTCGCTTCGTTTTCAATCCTCGCTACGTCCCTCAGAGTCCTCGCATAGCAGAGCCTATCATTCATCGCATCGCTTATATAGAGCATTCCTCTATATCAACGCTTCGTTTCGTGTTAATCATCGCTACGTTTCTCAAGGTCATCGCATCAGTTGCTAGAGCATTCCTCTAAGCAAATCATCGTTTATAATCCCTCGGCTCGCTGCTATAGAGCATTCCTCTATATCAACGCTTCGCTTCGTTTTAATCATCGCTACGTCCCGCGGAGTCATCACAACAGTTGCTAGAGCATTCCTCTAAGCGAACCATCGTTCGTGATTCATCGCATCGCTACATCAACGCTTCGCTTCGTTTTAATCATCGCTACGTTCCTCGGAGTCATCGCATCAGTTGCTAGAGCATTCCTCTAAGCGAACCATCGCTCGTGATTCATCGCATCACTTATATAGAGCCCGCTATATCAACGCTTCGCTTCGTTTTCAATCCTCGCTACGTCCCTCAGAGTCCTCGCATAGTTTCCTCTCATTCGAAACACCATCACATTGTTGTGCTGTCGCATTGCCCCGATCGCTTTTGTCTGTCACCGTATTGCACTAGCCTGACTTGGTCGTACCCACATCGGTCATAACGCCGACTTGTGGAACGATCAATAATCGTTTCGATAAGAATATCTAATCGATTTGTGACGTCAGACTTTTGGGTGTAGCTTGATTGGATGGTGATTTATACCAGGCTGGATAAGTCAATCTAGTTGAACTACACGGAGAAGTTGACATAGAAATCGAGCTAGACACCCCGTCGTGTGACATCAATGTTTTCACTCGGAAACTCTTCCACCATGAGCAAACACAGCTGGGTTACTTATCGCCGCAAGAACGAACTAGAAGCAGTATTAGCGGAGTTCAATATTGACACAACGGGCACCGTAGAGGAATTACGCCGACGTCTTTCAGTTTTTATTGGCCGTGAGGACTTACCCGCCGCCACACGACAACGCTTGGACGAACTGGCGGAGATGTACGGGCCACGGTCCACACCCGATTCGCGGTCGCCTAGCCCTGGTAGACCCAAAGAGGAACGAGGGGAGGTGGAGCCGGCTACGGGCATAAGTTTAACGGTACCTCCGCGAAAGGGGCCGAAGCGAACAACGGACGACGTCAACCAGGGACAGCAGGATCCATCCCCGATGGACAAACATCGAGACGAACCCTCGTATGCCGGGCTGGCACAACAGCTCCAGAAGTGGAGAATCACCTTCAACGGAAAAACTGATGCCCTCCGTTTCATAGAACAACTAGAGGAGAGAGCTGTCACCTATCAAGTAGACATGGATTGCTTACCCAGAGCTATGCCGGAATTCTTGACTGGTCGCGCCGAAGATTGGTTTCGAGGAAGTGGGTTACAGAGCGCTACTTGGGCAACGTTTCGTCGGAGTTTCACCGACTTCTTCCTGCCGCCTCGATATTTCTCACGGCTTGGAGATGAGATAAGGGCAAGGACCCAGAGGGAGAAGGAACCTTTTCAGGACTACCTGATCGATATCAAGATCATGATGCAAAGAGCCGGATTGAGTGAGACGGAACAGCTTGACAGGATCTACGATAACATGCTGCCCGACTACCGACTATACACCAAACGAACCGAGGCGGACACCATAGAAACCTTGACCCGGATGGCTCTAACCTACGAGGAGTTGCGGAGTCTGGAGGAGCAGCGCGCAAGTAGGCACATCGGAACGGCGCCGCATCATACGAATCCATTTTGGAATTCCCCTACACCACCCACTACAGAGACGATGCACCGGTCCATCACGAATGCCCCGGCGGATCGCATTGATATAACACGGGCTTGTCGACGGTGTGGGGAAGTGGGCCATTTCCAGAGCAGTTGCCGTGCTCGTCCGTTACTATTCTGTTGGGAATGCGGACGCAGAGGAATACGAACTATAGAGTGTTGTCGACGACAGCAGCAGGGAAACGGCCAGCGTCTCCAGGGCCAGAGGGACCACCCGGGGACGGAGCAGCCACTGTCCCAACAATAAAGCAGGAGTTAACCATCGTCGCGGGCCGGGTTACCGCCCCGGTCTGGGTGGCAGGATGGCCAATGGATGGGACCATCGATACCGGAGCAACGAGGAGCTTTGTCAGCACTGCGGCGGCAGCATACCTCCTGCCACATTGCAAAGAGTGGAAGGTGTACACGACGATCACACTAGCTGACGGCAGTACCAGAGTATTGGATAAGGCAATCCTAGCAGAGATTCACCTGGGCACCAAGAAGGTGACACTACAGCTACTCGTCCTACCCACCGAGATAGACGAGCTGATCTTGGGCCTAGATTATTTGAGAGAGATAGGAGCAACCTTCAGTGTGGGGACTATCAGCTGAGATTCGGGAGGAAATGGAGACGGAGGTCGCGAAGGCGCCAGTGCTCTCGGAAGTCGTCACCAACCCTACCCAAGGGGGAGTCGTCCGCCGTAGCACGCAACCGGAGGCGATTCCACTCGAGGAGTTAGGAACGGGAACGACAACCGAAGCACAGAGAGTGGATTCCACGGACACGTGTATAACATCGGTATCAGCGGAACGCGACATGACTGCCGCAGCGGGCGGATAGACCCGGGCATACTCGAAGGGCCTCGCTCAACGGTATTAAGGATCCCCTCTCCAACCCACATGTAGTCCGATTTCTAGAACAAAGAAGAGACTAAAGAAGTTTGCTGCGTTACACGGAACCACGTCAATCACCGAACACCGTATTACGATGCAGGATGACAGGCCCATTAAGCAACGCTACTACCCAAGGAATCCAGCCATGCAGCAAGTGATCAACGACCAGGTGGATGACTTGTTGCGCCAAGGATGCATCGAGCCATCTAGGAGCCCCCACAGCGCACCAATCGTTCTCGTACGCAAGAAAAATAATCAATGGCAAATGTGTGTGGACTACCGCCAATTCAATGAGCGATCAGTCCCCGACGCATATCCACTGCCACGAATGAATCATATCTTAGAACGCCTGCGGAATGCCAAATTCATCTCCACCTTGGATTTAAAGAATGGATACTGGCAAATCCCCATGGCAAAGGACAGTCGGGAATGTACTGCATTTACGGTACCTGGCCGAGGCTTATTTCAATGGAAAGTCATGCCGTTCGGACTTCACTCCGCACCGGCCACGTTTCAAAGGGCACTTGATGGTATCATCGGCCCAGATATGGAACCCTTCGCTTTCTCATACCTAGACGACATTGTGGCAGTGGCGTCAACGTTAGAAAAGCATATGGAAGTCCTCGGAGAAGTGTTCAGGAGGTTGCATCGAGCAAACCTACGCCTGAACCCGAGAAGTGTCTGTTCTTCAGGAGGAAACTCACGTACCTGCGGCATGTCATAAGCGAGGCTGGTATCCACACGGACCCCGAGAAGATCGAAGCAGTGCAGAATTTGAAGCCGCCGTCAACGCTCAAGTAATTACGACAGTGCATTGGCTTAGTCTCATGGTACCGCCGGTTTGTACCGAACTTCGCCGACATCGTCCAACCCATGACAATACTTCTCCGGAAGGGTCAGAAGTGGGAATGGAACCAAGCCCAACAGCAAGCATTCGAGGAACTGAAGGCGAAATTAGTTCAGGCACCGGTACTAGCATGTCCCGACTTCAACCAACGATTCACATTACAGACAGACGCGAGCGACTATGGCCTAGGAGCGGAACTAACACAAGAGATCGATAATCAGGAACGTGTTGTCGCGTACGTGAGTAGGCGGTTATCCAAGGAAGAAGCAAATTACAGCGCAACGGAAAAGGAATGTTTAGCCATCGTCTGGGCCATCAGGAAACTAAGGTGCTATCTGGCAGGGTACCGGTTCTCCGTAATAACGGACCATTTGGCGCTAAAATGGCTGAACTCGATAGAAAATCCTTCAGGGCGGATCACCAGGTGGGCGCTGGAGCTGCAACAATACCAGTTCGACGTGCAGTACAGGAGGGGGAAGCAGAACGTGGTCGCGGATGCACTGTCGCGACAACCCACCGGGACATTGCACAGCGCACAAGAGGAAATACCCGCTTGCCAATGGTGGCAACGACGAATGAAGGCCGTGAAGGAGGATCCGAAACAGTTTCCGGAATACCTCGTGACCAACAACCAACTATACCGCCACTTTGGAACCCGTCCCGCAGAAGAGGAACATACCCAATGGAAACTTTGCGTCCCCAAGGAACACCTCCAGCGAGTACTACAGGAATGCCACGATAGACCAACGGCCGGCCATCTCGGCGTCCGGAAGACAGTAACACGAATAGCCCAGCGCTATTATTGGCCTGGATACTTTCGGGACGTTACCCGCTATGTACGACAGTGCGAATCTTGCCAGAAGTACAAGGCCAGTCAGCTACAGGCGGCCGGAAAGATGTTAAAGCGCCAGGTCGACGAACCGTTCCACACCGTGTGCGCAGATTTCGTAAGCCCCTTACCGAGGTCTAAGATGGGAAACACCATGCTGTTAGTGCTGTTCGACCATTTCAGTAAGTAGGTCGAACTCATTCCACTCCGGCGAGCGACATCATCAACCTTGGAAAAGGCAGTCAGAGAGAGGATCATCAGTCGATTTGGTACACCGAGGCGGATGGTCTGCGACAACGGAACGCAGTTCACCAGCAAAGCATTCCGCAACTTCCTTCAACAGGCGGGGATCGAGGTTCAATACACCGCACCATACAGCCCGAACCAAAACCCGACGGAACGAGCAAACCGAACTGCGAAGACGATGATCTCGCAGTACTTGGATGGTCACCAGAGCACTTGGGATACACTACTCCCAGAGTTTAGTCTAGCAATCAACTCGAGAGTGTCCGACACCACTGGATACAGCCCCGCGTTTATTATACAAGGCCGTGAACCACGTCTACCAGGGGCTCTCTTCGAGGAACTCACTCCAGGGACAGGACAACCGGCTCTGTCAATTCAAGAGAAGGCGGACCGGCTACGAGAAACATTCCAGATAACGCAAGCCAACGCACAAAGGGCAGCATTCGAACAGAGTCGCCACTACAACTTGCGACGGAGGGAATGGCGACCGACCATAGGAAGTCAGGTACTGGTACGGTCACACTACCTGAGTAAGGCGGCCGAGGGATTCGCTGCCAACCATAACCGTTCGATCGGCAGGGCACCCCACGGAGCGCCACGAACCCGGGCAGAGGCTGCTACAGACCCACCACCCTCGACGAGCGGGATACCTGGGGTGCCAAGCATACCCGAGCGCCCAGAGGAGCGAACCGCAACGGCAGCAGGAGAGGACGGCGGAGCAATGAGGCCTGGGGAACCCCAACGCGAGCAGGGTTCGAGTAGCGAGCGCTGGGTATCACGCCCGTCGGGGTGGTACACGGACAGGAGGTCGTTACCAGGCTCGCTGGTGGAGCGTCTGCAAGCCCAACTGGCCAGTGGACCACCGAGGGCAGCGAAATTCCTGATGGCTGCCGCAGGATTCCGCTACCAGTTAATCCGAAGTGCGGCAGGCCGCTATACTGTGAAGTATCGCGGCCCGGAGTAGGGGGGGGGTGTGAAGAACCGTCTTCACAACAGCGAGGGCATGGAGCCCGGGGCGGTTTTTGTTTATTAGTTTTAAGAATAAGTATTTTAATTGTTTTATTTTATTGGGCATGGAGCCCAGATTTCATTATTAGTTTTAAGAATAAGTATTTTTATTGTTTTATTTTATTGGGCATGGAGCCCAGATTTCATTATTAGTTTTAAGAACATTTGTTAACTAAGCTTATTTTTTATGAAAATATAGATAGCAAGGAGCGATAGAACAAAGCATTAAGAGTCTTAGTCATATATACCCGAGAGAGAGAGGCAGCAGCCAGCAAGCAGACAAACAGTTGCGACGCCGCGCAGCAGTCAACAACGACGCTGGCAGCGAACGAGAGCAAGCTACAGAGAGAGAGGCAGCAGCCAGCAAGCAGACAAACAGTTGCGACGCCACACAACAGAAAACAACGACGCCGGCAGCATGCAAGCTACAGAGAACAACCGGAGGGAGACAGAACATCGGGACAGCAATAACCAAAGCAAGATGCAAAACGGCACGCGACAAATGAGAGCGCACCGCTGCCGATCTTGTTGGCAGAGGAGACTGGGAAGCACGCGACAAATGAGAGAGAGAGCGCTGCCGTCGATCATGCTGGCAGAGGCGACTTGGAAGCAACTTGCAGAATTTACGCACTTCACTTGGTTTTTCACCGCCGCCAGGAGAAGACTTGGTTTTTCACCGCCGCCAGGAGAAGACTTGGTTTTTCACCGCCGCCAGGAGAAGACTTGGTTTTTCACCGCCGCGAGGAGAAGACAACGACGATGCGTAAGCAGGTAAGCGTGGTTGCCGGCTAGGGAGGTAAGGTTAGGTCAGGTTTTGTGAGACGGTGCGTGGAGTAGTAAGCATTTAGTGAAGTGAAGAAAAAATAGAACAATAAATCGGAATCTTACAACGAAATTACGCGGCTTGTTAATTTCTCCCCAGTCCTTCCAACGACGACGCACAGTGGGACGAATAGGCAAATTACTGCGTTTTACGCGTATATTTGCCAACACAACAGACAGTGGAATCTCGTGCGTTTTTCACGTGCAGATTTCCAACGACGACGCACAGTGGGACGAATAGGCAAATTACTGCGTTTTACTCGTATATTTGCTAACACAACGGACAGTGGAATCTAGTGCGTTTTACGTGCAGATTTCCAACGACGACGCACAGTGGGACGAATAGGCAAATTACTGCGTTTTACGCGTATATTTGCCAACACAACAGACAGTGGAATCTAGTGCGTTTTCACGTGCAGATTTCCAACTACGGCGCACACCGGGACGAATAGGCAGATTACTGCGTTTTACGCGTATATTTGCTAACACAACGGAGAGTGGAATCTAGTGCGTTTTACGTGCAGATTTCCAACGACGACGCACAGTGGGACGAATAGGAAAATTACTGCGTTTTACGCGTAGATTTGCTAGCACAACGGACAGTGGAATCTAGTGCGTTTTCACGTGCAGATTTCCAGCGACCACGCACAGTGGGACGAATAGGCAAATTACTGCGTTTTACGCGTAGATTTGCTAGCACAACGGACAGTGGAATCTAGTGCGTTTTCACGTGCAGATTTCCAACTTCGACGCACACCGGGACGAATAGGCAGATTACTGCGTTTTACGCGTATATTTGCTAGCACAACGGAGAGTGGAATCTAGTGCGTTTTACGTGCAGATTTCCAACGACGACGCACAGTGGGACGAATAGGCAAATTACTGCGTTTTACGCGTAGATTTGCTAGCACAACGGACAGTGGAATCTAGTGCGTTTTCACGTGCAGATTTCCAGCGACCACGCACAGTGGGACGAGTAAGCAAATTACTGCGTTTTACGCGTATATTTGCCGACGGGGACCTAGGTAACGCACAGGGATTCCTCATCGTTGGTGTGCCAAACAAACTCTTTTCCACTCAATTGCATCTTACCCTATAATTGCCGCTAATTCTATCGCAGCGACTATTTAGTCTCGCTCCATGGTTCCAGGTTTTTATAAATTTCTTATAAAGAGGGCTCAGGTAGACTGAGAAATACCCCAGCCTTTAGAACTTATTTACAACATGGTGAATTCACCACCTCTGCATAGTACTTCCAATGGCCAGGTGGAACGATTCCACAGCACGCTATCAGAAATCGCAAGATGTATTAAGCTAGAAAGAAAGATCGACGATACCATAGAACTAATCTTGCACGCAACCCTAGAGTACAATCGATCGTTGCACTCAGTGACAGGCAAAAAACCAATAGATGTGATTCACTCGTCAACTGATGAATTCAGGGAAACTATCAGAACGAAAATTGAAAAGACCCAACAGACACAACTTAATAGAAACAACCCACACAGATAAAACAGGGTATTTGAGGTAGGAGAAAAAGTCTTCGTCAAATCCAACAAAAGGCTAGGGAACAAACTGACCCCCTTATGCTCAGAAAAAAAAAATTCACGCAGACCTTGGAACGTCTGTTCTCATTAAGGGAAGGGTGGTCCACAAGGACAATATAAAATAGGAACTAATAAATAGGTAGTAATAAACACGGAGACACAGAAAAAAAATAACCAACTCACTGATTCTGTGAATCGGTTAATAAAAGCAAAAAAAAAAATGATTTTGTTAACACCCCACATTTGTACGAGGCATTATTGGCAAAAAATAGGATGCTAATAACCGAAATTCAAAATCTCATGTTCACAATCACCCTTGCAAAAGCAGGCATAATAAACCCAACCATTTTTGATCTCAACGATTTAAAGTCCGTGCTTATTGAACATCCCACAGAAATTCCCATAGTCCATTTAATGGAAGCAGCTAGCATTGAGATCCTTCAGTCCAAAAACATTGTTCACGTTCTAATTGAATATCCCCGAATTAAGTTTATATGTAGAAAGGTCAACATACTCCCGGTGTCCCATGGACATACAGTACTGCAACTCCAAGATGACACGGTAACAGAATGCGGCAATAACATCGTAGCAGTGACAAGTTGTGCCACAACATCTTACGCATCAATCTGCAAACTGGCCACACACGACACCTGCGCTCGTGGACTGCATGCTGAAGAACATCAACATGGTTGACGAGGGTATCATCGTTATAAATGAGAGCCCCGCTAACGTCAGCACCGACGGCGGGTTAGAAGTGGCAGTTAACGGCACCTTCCTCATCACCTTCGAACACGTAGCGGTCATAAATGGCACCAGGCACGTGAACCGGCGTGAAATCGTCAATAGGGTGCCAGGCATAGCGGCCTCACCGATTTTAAACATCATCCGCCACGACCCGGTGCTGAGTTTGCCACTACTGCAAAGGATGAGCAGCCACAACCTGCGGGTCATTCAGGAGTTGCAAGAAGACGTAACTTCGGCCGGATCGCCAAGGACATGGACATGGTATAACTCACTGAACACCCCTCGGGACAGTTGTTAACGTAAACAAATCAAATATAAGCCAACGACCAGAACAATGACCGGAGAGTATCAGGCCACTGGCGGTAATCTGATATCTTGCATACGCTGCAAAATCAGCATTATCGTTGGAGTCAAGTCGGCTTGCCGGCTGAAAAATTTGTATCTTTTAAGTGCATGTATCTTTGTAGCTTTAAGTTTCTTTGTATCTTTATAATAATTTTTGCTTGGCTGCTCAGCTCGCTGGCGGCACTAAATCAGTTTTGTATCCGATGTTTACTGACAAAGTTCAGAATAAACTATACTACTCCGGCAACAACCGTAAATAATCGTTCTCATATATTGAGCCACAAGGCCAGCGATTAAGGTGAAAGTAAAGCCTCCATCGTAAACATCCTAAGAAGACTTAAGAGATAACTCCATCAGGATCATCACGACGACGTCTGGGAACTCTTACGAACTTCAACGAAGGCGCGGGAATCGTAAACACATAATTTACATACAGTCAACTTAAGGGGGTCTTCTAGTCTAGAGGTTTGTCCAAATCGATTTTTTTTTTTTTTTTCATAATTCGATAGATTAAATTTTTAAAAATATGTCCCCAAATGGATTTTTCGAAATTCGAAATATTTTCGAAATTACAGCTGTTTTAGTGACGTAGCTGCTATGGCGCATTGAGCGGATGTAAAACTTCAAATGTGTTTTTCTCGAAACCACTTTTTTTGATACCGTCGCCACGATATCTCAAGTTTTAATCGACCGATTTACTTGAAACTTGGCATGAATATTCTTAAAACACACCTCTATGGCATGAACCAACAAAAACTGGACATTTTAATTTTGAACATGTTTAAAAAATTCGAAAAAGTTGAAAAAATAGTGAAAAAACCGAACTAATTATTTCAAAAACCGCCATTTTATAAAAAAAATATTTTTTTTTTCAGTTTTGTTGGTTCATGCCATAAATGCATTCAATATCTTTAAGAATTTGTAAACTTTTTTTTTTCTGATCACCACAACGGTTGCAATCGTGGCGACGAGGACACTGCCTTTTTTTTGTCCTTCTCACTTCAAGAACGCATAACTCAGTGAAAATTAATTTTTTTTTTTTAAATTAATTTTTATAAACAATTTAAATAATACTTAATACATGATAAAAAAGTGAATGGTAAAAATATCAATAGTTTTTTTTTTTTACACGCCATCAAAAAACACTCCAAATTCGGCACTCTAGACTAGAAGACCCCCTTAAGTCTGAATAATTTCGTATCATTCAAAAATGTTGCTACAAATAAAAAGATAACATTTTTGGTTGATACAGGTGCAGATACATATTTCGATTATAAAAGAAAATTCTGATGTCTTTCATGACGTCCAAATAAATAGAATTATAGACATTCGAGGCACAAGAGAAGGAGTACTAAACTCCAAAGGATTAGATTCAATCGAACTACAGACACACAAATACATTATTCCATACAAATTTCATTTCAGATTTTGCAATCCCTTGCGATGGAATAATAGGTTTAGATTTCATAAAAACTTTTAAATATATTAAAATAGTTCAGAAGATTGGTTCATAATTAGACCACAAAACCTAACGTATCACATATATGTTCCAATAACATTTAGTTTTGGTACTGATTCCACACTTCTACCAGCAATATCACAGGTGATACGCAAAGTAGAATTGTCTTCAGCAGAAGAAAATATTTTAATTCCAAATCAGGAAACTAAACCTGGTGTTTATGTTGCGAACACTATTGTAACAGCCCAAAATACGTTTGTCCGTTTCTTAAATTCTACAAATAAATGCCAAATTGTAGGCATTAATAATATAAAATTTGAATCACTTTCGAACTACGATGTAGTTCAAAATCTAAATGATAACAGAAAAGCGTCTGTAATTAGTAAATTAAAGAAAAATTTTCCAATTTTATTTAAAAAACAACTTGAAAAAATATGCACCGAGTATAGTGATGAGTTCGGACTTGAAACCGAACCAATCACAACAAACAATTTTTATAAGCAAAAATTGAGACTTAAAGATGATGAACCGGAATATGTTAAGAACAATCGTTGTCCGCATAGCCAGCGTCAAGTTGGAATTGAACACAAAATTGTTCAACCGTCTGTTTCACCTTACAATAGCCCACTCTTATTAGTCCCAAAGAAATCTCTTCCGGGCTCTAACGAGAAAAAATGGCGATTAGTAATTGACTATAGCCAAATAAATAAAAAATTGCTGTCAGATAAATTTCCACTCTCCAGAATTGATGATATTCTTGATCAATTGGGTAGAGCTAAATATTTTTCATGCCTTGACTTTATGTCAGGTTTTCACCAAATTGAGCTTGATGAAAGCTCAAGAGATATAACGTATTTTTCAACAAGCAATGGTACATATCGCTTCACGCGATTACCATTTGGTTTAAAAATAGCGCCTTACTCATTTCAGAGAATGATGACAATAGCATTCTCAGGCCTAGAGCCTACACAAGCTTTCCTTTATATGGATGACTGAATCGTTATTGGTTGTTCTGAACAACATATGATTAAAAATCTAACAGATGTTTTCAAACTTTGTAGAAAACACAATCTAAAATTACATCCAGAAAAATGTTCATTTTTCATGCAACAAGTGACATTTTTAGGTCACAGATGCACAGATAAAGGAATCCTACCTGATGACAAAAAATTTGACGTCATCAAGAATTATTCTGTCCCTACGGACGCAGACAGCGCTAGAAGATACGTTGCCTCTTGCAACTATTATAGACGTTTTATTAAAAACTTCTCCGAATATTCACGACACATAACAAGATTATTTAAAAAGAATGTCCCATTTGAATGGTCAACAGGATGTAAAAAAGCATTCCAGTACCTAAAAAATCAACTTGTTCAACAAAATTTGTTACAGTACCCAGATTTTAGCAAAGAATTTTGCATAATCACAGATGCAAGCAAACAAGCATGTGGAGCAGTTTTAACTTAAAACTACAATGGACTACAACTCCCAGTTGTATATGCATCAAGAGCATTCACTAAAGGTGAAAGCAAGAAGAGTACAACAGAACAAGAACTAGCTGCAAATACATTGGGCAATAACACATTTTCGACAATATATACATGACAAACATTTTACAATTAAAACTGATCCCAGACCTTTAACATATTTATTTTCTATGGCAAACCAAATTTCAAAAGTAACACGCATGCGGCTCGAACTAGAAGAGTATGATTTTGCAGTAGAGTATCTGAGAGGTAAAAACAACTTCGTGGCAGATGCCCTGTCAAGGATAACAATATCCGATTTAATTGACATAAATAAAACAAGTAAGAAAAGTACAGTCGAACGAGCCCGACCGTATAATACTCTCTGCTTTTATTCCCAATTATATTAGATAGTTTTTGTATTAGAACACATTACAACAAAAAAGACTATTTATAATCGAACATACATGTGTTTGTCTGTATGCACGTACAAATTCGCTTGACGTTATATGTATGCACATATTTGTGTATATATGTGTGTGTGTGTATACTATTGCCACCACACATGCATTAAAAGAGTTCGCATATATGCTTGTATGTTTCTGTCGCGCTCGCACTTATGCATTGACTTTAATATTAACTTTTTAATCGGTAGCTCTATTGTTTATTGTTGGATTTTTTTGCAACTTTCAGGATAGCTTGATATGATTTGTCTTCAAACGAATCATAAATAACAATTCTGTACGATAAGAACAAATGCCTCTAAAACGGCATGCAAGTTTAAAAAAGTGGTTTTTTTTCCTACGAAAAAAGGGGGCGTGGCAGCCAAAAATTTTAAATGGTAATGTATTTATGCTGTCTTTAGGAAAATGCGTACCAAAATTGGTATTCCTAAGTGCCGAAGTTACTGAGATATTCGCTTTAAACATCTATTTTTTTCGAGGTATGTACAATAAAATACTCTCTGCTTTTATTCCCAATTATAATGTTTAAATCGGTATTCGGATATTGCTATAGATAGTTCTTGTATCAGAACACGTTAAAACAAAACAAGAAAAAAAGGTTATCTTCGGCTAGCCGAAGATTAAATACCCTTGCAGACACGCATATTGCGTTAATTTTATTTTTATCGGTAATTGTTCCAACAGTAGCTATATGATATAGTAGTCCGATTTGAATGAAATTTTGTGAGCATATAGGAAATAATAATAAATGCATATTTTGTGAATTTGGTTAAAATCGATCAACAGACATAGAAAATTTTCATACTAAGTATTTCAACCGATTGTTCCTATGGCAGCTACGTGATATAGTAGTCCGATTTAAATGAAATTTAGTCAACACATTGGGAATGATAACAAAAGCATATTGCGTGAATTTGGATGAAATCGCTCAATAAACATAGAAAATTTTTATAGGAAGCATTTCAACCGATTGTTCCTATGGCAGCTATATGATACAGTGGTCCGATCTGGATAAAATTTGGTCAGCTGATGAAAAATGGAAAAAAAAGCATATTGCGAGAATTTGGTTCAAATCATTCAAAAAACACTGAAAATTTTAATACTAAGCATTTTCAGCTTTTTTAACCGATTGTTCCTATGACAGCTATATGATATAGTGGTCCGATCTGGATGAAATTTGGTTTGCACGTGGGATTTAGTACTAAATACATATAGGCTGAGTTTGGTGGAGCTAGCTCAAAAAAAATTTTTTTTGAACCGATTGTTCCTATGGGAGCTATAGATATTAGCCGAAAACATAGATTTTTTCCGAGGTATGTCTAGTGTTTTGCTCATTGTGGGCGAATGGGGCGTGGCATCGAAAAAAAAAGATTTTTGTATTGACTGACTAAATATCGAGTCGATAGAGACCAAACTCGAATTTGTAGCTCTTACCATCTCTGAAATCTGTTTGTTCATACGGACGGACAGACAGACAGACGGACATGGCTATATCGACTCGGCTTGTGATGCTGATCAAGAATATATATACTTTATGGGGTCTGCCACGCCTCCTTCTGCCTGTTACATACATTTGCACAAACCCAATATACTCTTGCAGAGAGTATAAAAAGAAGCTATATTGTCTACATTCCATGACGATCCAATTCAAGGAGGTCATACAGGCATAAATAAAACAATTTCAAAAATAAAGAGACAATATTATTGGAAAAACATGACAAAACATGTAAAAGAGCACTTAAATAATTGTCCAAAATGCCTGACGTCGAAAACGACGAAACTCCACAATATGCTTTTGACAGAGTGATAGTAGACACAATTGATCCACTACCACGCTCCGAATTGGGAATGAATACGCAATCACTCTTATATGTGACTTGACAAAGTATTTAGTAGCAATTCCAGTTGCAAATAAAAGTGCAACAACTGTCGCAAAAGCCATATTCGATTCGTTTAGTCTGAAGTACGGTCCAATGAAGACGTTCATTACGGACATGGGAACAGAATATAAAAATTCCATTATAAATGACTTGTGCAAATATTTAAAAATAGACAACATAACGTCTACAGCACACCATCACTAGTCATTAGGTACCGTTGAAAGAAGTCATAGGACATTCATTGAGTACATTCGTTCATACATTTCAGTAGATAAAACTTATTGGGACGTGTGGTTACACTATTTCGTGTATTGTTTTAACACAACACCGACAGTAACTCACAATTATTGCCCATATGAACTAGTATTTGGTAGACAAAATAATTTACCAATACAATTTAAAAGCAGAGGCAACGTAGAACCTATATATAATATAGAGGATTATTCGAAAGAAGTTAAGTTAAGTTAAGAAGTTAGTTTATAAAAGAGCTCGAATACTTTTAGAGAAAAATAAGATTAAGCAAAAAGAAATAAATGATAGGAAAGTATTAGATTTAAAAATAGAAATTAGAGACCAAGTTTATCTAAAGAATGAAACAGGTCATAAGTTAGAACCTTCTTATATAGGACCATTTGAGGTCATTAGCATAGAAAACAAAGTAAGAAAAGTACAGTCGAACAAGTCCGACAGTATAATACTCTCTGCTTTTATTCCAAATTAGATAGTTATTCTATTAGAACACCTTACAACAAAAAAGACAATTTATAATCGAACATACATATGTTTGTCTGTATGCACATACAAAATGACGTTATATGTATGCACATATATATGTGTGTATATATACTATTGCCGCCACACATGCATCAAAAGAGTTCGAATATATGCTTGTATGTTTCTGTCGCGCTCGCACTCATGTATTGACTTAATTATTAACTTTATTATCGGTATCTCTGTTGTTTATTGTTGGATTTTTATGCAACTTTCAGCATAGTTTGATAAAATTTTTCTACAAGGGAATAATAAATAACAAGAAAAAACAAGAAAGAAAAGTACAGTCGAACACGCCCGACCGTATAATACTCTCTGCGTTTATTCCCAATTATAATACTTAAATCGGTATTCAGACATTACAATAGATAGTTCTTGTATTAGAATACGTTAAAACAAAAAAAAGATAAGCATAATCAAGCATACATGTGTTTGTCTGTATGTACATACAAATTCGTTTGACGTTAAATGTATGCACATACATATGTGTGTATGAATACTATTGGTCGGCACGACTAGCGCTGTCTCTCTCGCGCTCATTGCTTTAGAATAAAATCTTTGTTGCTGCATTGCTTTCTTGTTTATGGTCGGATTCTTATGAAACTTTCTGGAGAGTTTGACATGATACGTCTTCAAACGAATCATAAATAACAACACTGTACGATAAGAATAAATGCTTTAAAAACGGCATGCAAGTTTGAAATTTACTTTTATTTCTTGCGGAAAAAGGGGGCGTGGCAGCCCAAAACTTTTGATGTCATTGGATTTATGCGGCCTTTAGGAACACGTGTACCAAAATTGGTATTCCTAAGTGCCATAGTTACTGAGATATTAACCGAAAACATCTATTTTTTCCGAGGTATGTCTAGTTTTTTGCTCATTGTGGGCGAATGGGGCGTGGCATCGAAAAAAAAAAAGATTCTTGTATTGACTGACTAAATATCGAGTCGATAGAGACCAAATTCGAACTTGTAGCTCTTACCATCTCCGAAATCTGTTTGTTCATACGGACAGACAGACGGACAGACAGACAGACAGACAGACGGACAGACGGACAGACGGACATGGCTATATCGACTCGGCTTGTGACGCTGATCAAGAATATATATACTTTATGGGGTCTGCCACGCCTCCTTCTGCCTGTTACATACATTTGCACAAACCCAATATACTCTTGCAGAGAGTATAAAAAGGTTATCTTCGGCTAGCCGAAGATTAAATACCCTTGCAGACACGCATATTGCGTTAATTTTATTTTTATCGGTAATTGTTCCAACAGTAGCTATATGATATAGTAGTCCGATTTGAATGAAATTTTGTGAGCATATAGGAAATAATAATAAATGCATATTTTGTGAATTTGGTTAAAATCGATCAACAGACATAGAAAATTTTCATACTAAGTATTTCAACCGATTGTTCCTATGGCAGCTATATGATACAGTAGTCCGATTTAAATGAAATTTAGTCAACACATTGGGAATGATAACAAAATCATATTGCGTGAATTTGGATGAAATCGCTCGATAGATATCGAAAATTTTCATACCAAGCATTTCAACCGATTGTTCCTATGACAGCTATATGATATAGTAGTCCGATTTGAATGAAATTTGGTCAACACATTGGGAATGATAACAAAAGCATATTGCGTGAATTTGGATGAAATCGCTCAATAAACATAGAAAATTTTTATAGGAAGCATTTCAACCGATTGTTCCTATGGCAGCTATATGATATAGTGGTCCGATCTGGATGAAATTTGGTTTGCACGTGGGATTTAGTACTAAATACATATAGGCTGAGTTTGGTGGAGCTAGCTCAAAAAAAAATTTTTTTGAACCGATTGTTCCTATGGGAGCTATAGATATTAGCCGAAAACATAGATTTTTTCCGAGGTATGTCTAGTTTTTTGCTCATTGTGGGCGAATGGGGCGTGGCATCGAAAAAAAAAGATTCTTGTATTGACTGACTAAATATCGAGTCGATTGAGACCAAACTCGAATTTGTAGCTCTTACCATCTCTGAAATCTGTTTGTTCATACGGACGGACAGACAGACAGACGGACAGACGGACATGGCTATATCGACTCGCCTTGTGACGCTGATCAAGAATATATATACTTTATGGGGTCTGCCACGCCTCCTTCTGCCTGTTGCATACATTTGCACAAACCCAATATACTCTTGCAGAGAGTATAATAAATAAATAAATAAAATATAAGTAGTAATACTAAGAAAATAACTTCATGTTATTACGCTATTTTTTTTAAAAGAGGGAGCTGTAGTGTGTTCGTATATTGAATGCTCATTGTACTCAGTGGAATGCATAAACATTATTACAAATACATTGTAGCTCTTGGCTACAATACATATTGATATATACAGTTCATAAACCAAGTTCAAAGCACTTGCGGTAATACGATCGCTCTTGAGTGCATGGACCTACATAGTGCTGAGTAGGCATGTATGACATGCGCTACGACTGCATAACCAAGAGAACATAATACCTCCTCTCTCCCGCGGCGACTCTCGTCAGCCGTAGATATATATATATACATAAGCTAACAATTATACATAAGCTGACCGCTCCTCTGCCGGCGTCACTGGCAGCGCAGCTACGCGGTTTTAAGTATTACACACAAAATGTATTAGCAAAAGATTATTATGAATAAAGTGATCAGAGCGACAGCTATAGTTGCTCCGAAAGTAAAAAACCATTGATTTGGTTTCGATTTAATACAGTAGTATTCAAAAGATAATTTAAACGAAATAAAAAAAATTTAGAGTTGGTACCTTTAATATAAAAGTATACAAATTGTATTACTTTAGAATTTGATTGTTTAACTTAACATAACTTCTTTACTATCTATCTTATATTTAAAACACCTTACAACTCTGCCGCCCTGACATACAATCGGCCTCGATGCTACCCAGGAGTGACTTCGGGCGGCTCGGTGACTTCGGGGACGTAACAGAAGATAGCACGTAGGATGACGATGGGAGCACTTAGAGAACGGTGCGAACACTGACATGGTCGGAGCGGTCCTTCGTATCACATCAGCCGGAGCAGCGGCGTCGGATAACGCAGTCTTTGCAAATGTTTCCAGCAAAGTCGGTACAATCTCGGCATAGGGATTATCTGGACTACTGGTAGTAGCAGAGAAGGCAGCAGCTGAGGTGCAAGTCGCCAGGGTGGCCGCAGAAGCATCGGTTGGGTGGGAATCAGGCGGGCGGACAACATCCTGAACGGAGATCGGCATGGCGGCGCCATCAGGTGGGCACACACAAGCCAGCACACAAGTCGGCACAGCTGTGGCAGAAGCAGCAGCTGAAAGTACAGTTGACGCAAGTCAGTAGAGTGGCATCAGGAACAGCAGCCAGGTGGACATCAGGCGGGCGGACACAAGCCGGCACGATAGTCGACGCTGTGGCGGCAGTAGTTTAGGTACAAGTCAGCAGAGAGACATTATTGCTAACGGTCGGGTGGACATCAGGTGATCGGACGCAAGCAGAAACGGAAACCGGCGCAGCGGTGGCGGAAGTCAATAGAATGGCATCAGGAACTGCGGACACAAGTCGGAATGGTAGTCGGTGCAACTGCGGCAGATGAAACAGCTAAAATGACAGATAGCGAAGCGACAGCTGGAGCGGCAGCCGGGCGTGCAGACACAACCCGACACGGTAGTCGGCGCTGCGGCAGCAGTAGTTGAGCCACGAGTCAGCAGAGAGACATCATTGACAACGGCGGTGTGGACATTAGGCTTACGGGCATAAGCTGAAACGGTAATCGGCGCAGCAGTGGCGGAGGTAGCAGCTAAGACGACAGTCAGCGGAACGGGTACTGGCAGGGTAACACACTTAGCTTCGGGTTGGGCAGCCGACGTCGCAGGATAGACATGCGGTGTACAGCAGATATAGATGGCCACGGAGCCATGGGCGTAGCTCTGGGTAGGACCACGTGCGAGTCAGCAGACGTGACGGACGTAAAGCCTCTTCTTTTTCAAAAGTATGTTCGACGGTGACACTTCTACTTCACTATTGCACAAAGTTTTAAACATTTTTTTTTCTTCGGCCCCATTGTGGCATCAACCACAAGCAAACTTCTGGTTTTCCTTCAGTTGTTGGGTAGGGCGTTGATATATAACTCTTTTCGAATTCATATTCCACTTCTGAGTTGTAAAAGAAAAAAAATTGTATTACTTTGTATTAGATAGTTTGGTTATCGTTATATTTTATTGCACGAGATAAGAGCAGGCACAGAACACGTCTGCATCTCATCACAGTTACCGGAAAAGAGCAGGAATAAGAGCAGTCTGATCCTAATGTCATCCTGTCAGCAGGTTCTAAACACTAGATAATCGATATTTATCCTAGACAGCATTACTTAATCGATCGTTAACATAACTTCTTAACGATTTATCGGCAATTACTTTAAATAACATTCTTATATTTAAAACAAGAAAGAAAAGTACAGTCGAGGGCGCTCGACCGTATAGTACTCTCTGCATTTATTCCCAATTATAATGTTTAAATCGGTATCCGGTATCGTCATCGGTTAAAACAGCATGCAAGTTTGAAAAGTTTTGTTTGTTTCTTACGGAAAAAGGGGGCATGGCAGCCAAAAATTTTAAATGGCAATGCATTTATACTGTTTCTAGGAACCTGCGTACCAAAATTGGTGTTGCTAAGTACCGTAGTTACTAAGATATTCGCTTAAAATATCTATTTTTTCCGAGGTAAGTCTAGTTTTTTGCTCATTGTGGGCGAATGGGGCGTGGCATCAAAAAAAAAAAGATTCTTGTATTGACTGACTAAATATCGAGTCGATAGAGACCAAATTCGAACTTGTAGCTCTTACCATCTCTGAAATCTGTTTGTTCATACGGACAGACAGACGGACAGACGGACATGGCTATATCGACTCGGCGTGTGATTCTGATCAAGAATATATATACTTCATGGGGTCTGCCACGCCTCCCTCTGCCTGTTACATACATTTGCACAAACCCAATATACTCTTGCAGAGAGTATAACAACTTACATTACAAATGTCAATTTTGAATTTTATATTTCTTAAAACACATACATATATATATATATATGTTTAAAATTAACATATTAATGGTGTAACGATTTTTTCTGGAAAATGGAAAATTCTGACAGCACTGGTCCCAACCGTAAGATAACCGTGAGAAGTCCGTAAACAAATTTAGTTCTTACGACACTATTCTTGCAACAGTTTAGGCAAGATCAAATGAGCTGAGCAAAGTAACGTATCGATTATTAACTGAGTTGTAATTCGATATTTATTCATCGATAAAAATCGGTCAAACTTAATTAAAACAGTACTGTTATTACCAACACATTATAAAAGAATTCAGTCGTCATAGTATTCTCCGGGTTATATTTGGACAGCGAAACTTCTAACGCGTTTTGGGCAAAACTTAGTTTTTAAAAACGGGAGAACCAAGAAGTCTCAAATGTATTAGAACTTTTTTTTTTAATTTAGGTTAAAGGTATGGCAGAAATTTTGTAGACCCCGTACTCTAAAATAAGTAAGAAAGTACAGTCAAACGCGTCCTACGGTATAGTACTCTCTTTTTTTATTCCCTATTATAATGTTTAAATCGGTTTCAGGGTATAAGAAGGGATAGTACTTGCATTAAAACACGTTGAAACAAAAAAAAAAAAACTCAAGTAAGAAAGGCTACAGTCAAGCGCGCCGACTGTAAAAGACCCCGTACTCTCCTTGTATTCCAAACTAATATTTGAATATTTGTAATTTAAAATTTATGTTTTAAAATTAAATTTAAAAAATAATTTTATATCAAGTCACTGATGGGAATCGAACCCCCGCTATTAGACTCAGGTTCCAGAACATGCTGCAACCCTACTTATTGCGCCACTCCATACATTTGACATCAACCCGATTATTTTCATTTACATATCAAAAAAAAAAAATTTATATAAAATATAAAACAAAATTTTTAATTTCTGAGTCTGTGCCGGGTTCGAACCGCAGACCATTGGTTTAGAAACAAACGACTAACCACAACCCAACCCTGTTGCACTAGTTAATATTGTATATTTCCATTTTTTTTTTTTAATTTAAAAAAGTATATTATAAAATTTTAATGTCGGGAATTGAACATGCGAACTTATACTCAACTTATGCAGAACACGCCACAACACTACTAATTGCACCACCACCTCCTTGTGAGACGGCTCCGATTATTTTCATTAAGATATAATAGTGCTAAATTAAAAAAAAAAAAAAAAAGGAACAAAAAAACAAGAAAAAAAGGTTATCTTCGGCTAGCCGAAGATTAAATACCCTTGCAGACACGCATATTGCGTTAATTTTATTTTTATCGGTAATTGTTCCAACAGTAGCTATATGATATAGTAGTCCGATTTGAATGAAATTTTGTGAGCATATAGGAAATAATAATAAATGCATATTTTGTGAATTTGGTTAAAATCGATCAACAGACATAGAAAATTTTCATACTAAGCATTTCAACCGATTGTTCCTATGGCAGCTATATGATATAGTAGTCCGATTTAAATGAAATTTAGTCAACACATTGGGAATGATAACAAAATCATATTGCGTGAATTTGGATGAAATCGCTCGATAGATATCGAAAATTTTCATACCAAGCATTTCAACCGATTGTTCCTATGGCAGCTATATGATATAGTGGTCCGATCTGGATAAAATTTGGTCAGCTGATGAAAAATGGAAAAAAAAGCATATTGCGAGAGTTTGGTTCAAATCATTCAAAAAACACTGAAAATTTTAATACTAAGCATTTTCAGCCTTTTTAACCGATTGTTCGTATGACAGCTATATGATATAGTGGTCCGATCTGGATGAAATTTGGTTTGCACGTGGGATTTAGTACTAAATACATATAGGCTGAGTTTGGTGGAGCTAGCTCAAAAAAAAATTTTTTTGAACCGATTGTTTCCTATGGGAGCTATATGATATAGTGATCCGATCTGGCCGATTTTAACATATGAACTGCGTGCAGAGAGAATACACATGTGTACCAAGTTTCATCACGATAGCTTTAAAACTGAGAGACTAGTTCGCATAGAAACAGACGGACAGACGGACACGGCTATATCGACTCGGCTGTTGATGCTGATCAAGAATATATATACTTTATGGGGTCTGCCACGCCTCCTTCAATGCGTTACAAACATCGTGACAAAAAAGTAAAAAGAAGCTAAGCATAATCGAACATACATGTGTTTGTCTGTATGTACATACAAAGTCGTTTGACGTTAAATGTATGCACATACATATGTGTGTATGAATACTATTGGTCGGCACGACTAGAGCTGACTCTCTCGCACTAATTTCTCTCGAATAAAATCTTTGTTGCTTAATTTCTTTCTTGTTTATGGTCGGATTTTTATGAAAATTTCAGGAGAGTTTGACATGATACGTCTGCAAACGAATCATAAATAACAACACTGTACGATAAGAATAAATACTTAAACAAGTAAGAAAGGCTACAGTCGAGCGCGCCGACTGTAAAAGACCCCGTACTCTCCTTGTATTCGAAATTATTATTTAAATACGACTGTAATTTAAAATTTAAGTTTTAAAATTAAATTTTAAAAAAAATTTTAAATCAGTCACTGATGGGATTTGAACCCGCGCTTACTGACGCAAGTTCCATATCATGCTGCCCTACTAGTTGCACCACTACATTCATTACGCGCTTCATGGGCTACTTTGTTGTCTAATTGCTCAGTTGTTTATAGTTGGATTTTTATGCAACTTTCAGGGTAGTTTAATATGATTTGTCTTTAAACAAATTTTAAATTACTATACTGTACTATATTACCAAATGCTTTAAAAACGACATGCAAGTTTTGAAAAGTTGTTTAGTTCGTGTGGGAAAAGGGGGCGTGGCAGACCAAAAATTTTAATGACGTTGCATTTCTGCTGTTTCTAGGTACCTGCGTACCAGAATTGGTGTTCCTTAGTGCTATAGTCACGGAGATATTCGCAGAAAACATCAATTTTTTCCGAGGTGTGTCTAGTTTTTTGCTTATTGCGGGGGCGGTGGGAGGCGTGGCGCCGATTTGAAATAAACTTGATCTGCTCGCGAAAGTTACTGAATTTTTATTACAAATTTGGTGGTTCTAGCTCTTGTAGTTTAAAAGATCCAGGTGTTCATACAGACGGACGGACAGACGGACAAAGGGACATTGCTATATCGACTCGGCTGTTGATGCTGATCAAGAATATATATACTTTATGGGGTCGGAAAAGCTTCCTTCTGCCTGTTACGCACATTTGGCTTCTGACAAACCTAATAGACCCCTATACTCTTTTTAAGAGTACGGGGTCTAAAAATAAGCTTAGTGTACAGAGTTTGCAAGTGCGCAGTGTAACTCGAAACGAAAATAAATTAAGAAAAAAAAAAAAAAACCATAAACGCGCTGCAAAGAACCAAAACCGCCATTGACAACTAGTTTTTTAACCCTTGATTCAAACATTAGTTTGCGAACAATTTATACTTAAGCAAAAAATAATTAAATAAAATATCTCACTTTGAAATCAAATTTATACAATAAAGTAATTAATAAATTATAGCTAACCCAAACAACTTATTACGACCCGCAGTGCTCAATACAGCTGACATAGACGAATTGTCGACTTCAGCGTCAACCAACACCATTAACGAAGAATATAATCAGAGACAACAACACAGATCAGAAAGTAGACAAACAATGTACCAAAACAACAGAACCGCTGAAAGCAATATAAATATTGAAAACCGAATCGACCAAATAATCAATGAAAGATTGACAACAATACTGAATAACATGAGTGTCAACACTAGTGACTTTGCTGAGGCAACTGCCTATAGTATAGATCCCGCCTTTAGTGGCAACGTTACTGATCTAGATCGCATACCGGACATAGTAAAAGGAATGAGAGAATTTTCAGGAGACCCAGTTGAATTCTGCTCCTGGAAAAAGGGCGTAGATAGAATACTAGAAGCGTACTCTAGTATTAAGGGATCACCAAAATACTTTGGTATTCTACAAACAATCCGTAGCAAGATAACTCATCACGCAGACCAAGTACTTGACTCTTATAATATGCCTCTGAACTGGGAGGCAATTGCTCGATGCCTTACCTTACACTTTGCGGACAAACGTGACTTAAGCACACTCGAATATCAACTGACTACTATGACGCAAAACGGACAACAGACAGTCGAGGAATTTTACCAAAATATTTACAAACACCTATCATTGATCCTCAATAAAGTTAGCTGCATGAACTTAGAGAGAAAAACTGAAATAGTTATGACAAAATCCTATAGGGATAGAGCATTGGATACTTTCATAAGAGGACTACGTGGTGATTTACCACGCCTCCTCGGCATTAAGGAACCAACCGATATGGTGAAGGCCCTGCATTTGTGTATGAAATTAGAAAATCAAACCTATAGGACAAACTACGCGAACAATAGACAACAAAACCTAAAATTTAGGAATATAGATCAAAACCCAATGGCTCGTAGGTTCATACCGATTCAACCAAACAACACACTCTATAGACCTCCGACATATCCTCCACTCCAGAACCCACCTCCAATCCCTCCACGTAAACCGATACCACAACCCAGACCGTTCTACCCTTATAGCCAGGGACAGACCGGACAACCTCAAGGACCAACAAACCAGTACGGCTATCAGCCACAATACTGGCCTCAACAAAACCAACCGAACCAATATAGACCGACCCAACCAATGGCCCCTCCTCGTCCGATCGCTGCAAAGCCAGTAGAACCAATGGACGTTGACCGAAGCATGCAAACGAGAATGGTCAACTATATAAATAGACCACAGTTCGAGACTGGTAAACGACCACCTTTCCCGATGAATCAAGACGGAAAAAACAGAGACTATTCAATACTGAAGGTACAGAGAACCAAGAACAAAATGAACAAGCCTATGCCGAGGCATACGCCACCATGACTGACTACGAAAGGTACGAACAAGAAATGACAGAAGCCAATAACCAGGGAGAATATGACATGAGTTTGGCAGAATATATGGAATAAGCCAATGCAAGTAACGAACAAGAAACCACACAATACCCTGACACAGACTTGAATTTTTTAGAATGAACGACTCCTCGCTATCCTATTTTGAATGCAGAGTGGGGGGTCACAAAACTTTCAAAATTCTTATAGATACGGGTTCAAACAGAAATTACATACAACCGAAACATGTCACAAATCCTAAAACAAATGAAACGCCATTTAAAGCAATAACAGTAGGAGGCAGCATCGAAATAACACCACAAACTCGCGAATTTATTCAATCATCCAGAATGTAACGTAAAATTTTTATTATTACCAACTCTGAAATCATTCGACGCAATTCTCGGCAACGATAGTCTGAAAGACTTGGAGGCGGTAATAGATGTAGCCAACAAAGTAATGACAATTAAAGCGGAAAAAAGATACCGATAAAAGAGAAAAAGTATGAACTGAACATACCATATGGACGACAGACAAAAACTAGACCTAGACATGTTGGTCCAAAAATACCCTAATCTTTTCGCGGACCCGAACGAAAAACTAACCTACACTATAAACGTGGAGGCGGAAAACAGAACCTCCACCGATTCCCCAATATATTCCAAATTCTACCAATACCCGATGTCCCTTAAAGATGAAGTAAATAAACAAATACAAGAATTGCTAGATAATGTCATTATCCGACCATCACGGTCACCCTACAACTCACCAGTATGGATAGTCCCTAAAAAACTTTATGCGTCTGGTGAAAAAAAAATTCGAATGGTAATAGATTATCGTAAACTCAACAAAGCCACTGTGGCAGATAAATACCCTATTCCAGAAATTAATGAGGTGTTAGCCCAACTCGGAAACAATAAGCTCTTCTCAGTACTCGACCTAAAAAGCGGATTCATCAAATCCCGCTGAAAACTTCAGACATTCCAAAAACAGCGTTCTCCGTGAATAATGAAAAATACGAGTTTACACGACTCCCGTTCAGTCTGAAAAACGCACCATCTATTTTTCAACGTGCGCTCGATGACATTCTCAGAGAATACATCGGGAAAATCTGTTATATTTATATCGATGATATAATTATTTTTAGCAAAGACATTGAATCACACACTAGAAATCTTGAAACAATCTTCAGAACTCTCCAAAATGCCAATATCAAATGCCAATTGGACAAATGTGAGTTCTACAAGAACAAAGTCGAATTCTTAATCTTTGTCATCTCCGACAAAGGAATTGAAACAAACCCTAACAAAGTAATGGCAATAGCTAACTACCCACAACCTAGAACCCTTAAAGACTTAAGAGCCTTTTTAGGACTAGCAGGCTACTACAGAAGGTTCATAAGGGATTTCGCCAAGTTGGCTAAGCCAAGGCTAAGGGAGCTACCCTTTTAAGAGGGGAAGATGAACGAGTGTCCAAGAATGAATCAAAGAAAAAATTAATTAAAATGAACCAAAATGCAATAGAAGCCTTCGATAAAATCATGAATTCACTAAGATCAGATGAAGTCGTTTTTCAATTCCCCGATTTTAACAAAGAATTCCACTTGACAACTGATGCTTCTGACTTCGCCATAGGCGCGGTACTGTCACAAGGTGATAGACCCATCTCCTTCTTCTCGAGAACGCTTTCCAAGGCGGAAGAAAACTACGCCACAAACCAGAAAGAAATGTTAGCAATAGTTTGGGCATTGAAAGCCCTCAAAAACTACCTGTACGGTAGAGCAAAGGTAAAAATTTTTACCGATCACCAACCTCTCACTTACTGGAATGGAAATTCCAGGGTAAAAAGGTGAAAATCTTATCTAGAAGAGTATGACTACGAGTTACTGTACAAGCCCGGCAAAGGCAATGTAGTGGCCGATGCGTTGTCAAGACCGAGCTAAATCAATTCGGTAACGTCTACACAACATAGTGCTGACAGTTCCTCGGAGCATCTAATTTACAGTGTAGAGGTAGCAATTAATGCATTTAAAAACCAGATTTTTTTAAAAAAAGAAAGCCCCGTTAACTACACATTCGAAATTCCATTCCCTACTTTTCACAGACACACGATCAGTCAGCCAAATTACACAACTGATCAACTACAAAAAATATTGGGAATATACCTGAACCCCTCAGTAATAAATGGGATCATAACATCCGAGGATGTTATGGGTCTCATACAAAAATTATATCCATCGCACTTTAGGAACTTTAAAATCCGATTCACATCCCTACAGGTAAAAGACCTTTTAACAGAGACCGAACAGGAAGAACAGATTATAAAAGAACATAATAGAGCACATCGAAGTATGATAGAAAATAAATCACAGCTGGCCGAAAAATTTTATTTTCCAAAAATTTCGGAAAAAATAACGAATTTGATTAAACAATGTAAAACATGTAAAGAAGGAAAATACGATAGGCACCCTCCAAATCCAGAGCTGAAAGAAACCCCTATTCCCCAATTCCCCGGACAGATAATCCACATAGACATATTCTTGACGGAGAAAGTATTAGTTCTAACAGCGATAGACAAATTTTCAAAATTGGCACAAGCCAGAATAATTAAATCAAAAGCAACATAAGATATCAGAGAACCTCTACACGATATCTTGTTCTACTACGGAGTTCCAAAATCTGTAGTGATGCACAACGAGAAATCGTTTAACTCAGAATCCATAACTTTCATGCTCAGTGGGCGAAATTAAATATAATTAATTCCGTAATATTAAGTAAAGAAGAATTAATCATAATAAATAACATATTCCACAACCAAGGCTTGATTCAAATCTCAGTCGAGGAAATGCTTGAATTTTCCAATGTTGAAATATACGAAATACCAAAAAAATTGCAAAAAATTTATTAATATTACAATATGCCATAAGAATACAATTGTTAACTTAAGCCAAACAGATTGCCTACCAAAACTAGCTCAGGGTACTAGGGCACACTGCAACTTCAGCAACGCGGACCATTTGGAAAAAATCGAAGAAATCGACAATGGATTAATCCTGCTTAACGACTTTGGCGGCAATTGAACCTGGAATGGAACTACGGAATTTATAAGAGGAACTTACCTGATCAGGTTCCACAATGACTCCGTGATACTCAATGCACAGCAGTTTGATAACACCGAATCAACGATACTCATGCCCGGAGCGCCCCCAATCCAAATGACTCCAGAGGAAATTAGACGAGTAAAAATACTGTCGCTGCAATCGTTAGAAGCCCTGCATACCAATAATATTGGGGTACTGCGAAATCTGAACATCAGGGCCTACACTAATACGGTTGCATTGATCTCATTGTTCCTGATTGCGATAGCCATCATTACCATCATCTGCAAGCTGCGTAAAGAAAGAAAAAATATTACTTTACAAGTCAGCCAGCTACCGCTACAGGTTACCTCGGAAGAGAAGGTCCTGACACCCATCGGAGTCCCAACGCAAACCATCGCTAGAAGACCACAGCAGTTCCATATGAATGACATTCCCTACTTCTGAAACAAATGTTGACAAAACAAAGGCCTGCTTGGGGACAAGCAGAATTCAAGGAGGGAAGAGTTAATAACAAAGATATTGCAACATAACTGCAACGGTCAACAATCGTTGCAATGACATACAGACGCCAAGTCAGCAGTCCGATTCGTTGGAATCCAGCCAGCACCGGATGGATCCCAAGTTGCAGCGTCAACGAAACGCCGACGCTATTGTAAGAAAGCCAGCTAGCTAGAGTAGATTTAATATAAGTTGCATTCAGTCTTTAAAATTCAATAAAACAGACAACACCCAAACGTTCCGTGTTTTTATTGTTAACTCACATACACAGTGCTTGCATACAGTTCGCTTTGACATATTTAGCAATCTGGTATAAACCAGAATAAACATACACACATACACAGCCACACAGGCACACAGAAACATACAGTGCGTACATACGTGACACGGAAACACGAAGAGGGACGCGCGTTTTTTTCCTGTCCTGATAAAATAGTGTTTTTACAAGTGTTTTGCCTTACCAAAAGAATAGAAATCGTACTAATGAGTCAGTTCGTGGCGCCTCTCTATATTCCGGGTCAAGTGAGGATCCGACTAGAGGTCCATCGCTGGTTTCCTCGGTTGCAGTTTTGCCCCAGCGACCAGGCCACCGTTGGCGTTGACTGGTGATGGAAGTGGGGCGGGAGGCTGTTGCTCCTTTTTGCTACTTTCCTCTACCTGCGACATGATCAGCATTATTTTTGCTGTGTAGTGTTGGAAAACGACGCAAAACTATTTCCTCGGGATCAGCTGATCGCTATCGGAAGCATCACTGTAAGCTATCGTTAGCATCCCTGGTTAGTGGATCGATATCATAGCAGGGAGACTATGTCAGTTAGCAGAGCTGTTGGCGGCAAACGGGCAGATCAGTTCAAATTCAAATTTGAACTATGTTTCCGGCAAAAACAACGCTAGATTGCCAAAAATACTGCTAGCCTAGCTTTAAATTATCACCCAGGACCGCGGTATCGTAAAGCAAAAAAGTCAAGGATCCAGACTACCTTCCATCCCCGCCACACTAGTGGTGCTCATTAAAGGGGGCTCTGAAGACCGAGTCTTAGCGGTATAACCCACCCAGGATGAAGCCAAGGGGAAATCCGTGGCCACCGGGGGAATATACCGAAGCTCAGGGAGCAGCCTTAGAGGACAACCAGGAAGGAAACCGAACGAAGGAGGAGTTGCTTTCAAATTTCCACCTGCGCCCGAGGATTGCGCGAACGCCGCCAGGAGGGGGGCCGGCATCCGCACCACCCACTGTTGCTGAACCGGTTTATTTGTTCCCCAGAAAGGAGAAAGCAGATACACCCAAGAGAAGCAGAGAGACCTGCAGTGCGTAGAGCTCGTCAGCAGCGGCCACGAAGAAGAAAAAAAGAAATAGGAAAAGCCTTGTTGAATTGTCCAATGACCTGGATGGTAAGGCTGCGATTTGGGTATGCGGGCTCTAACAGCCGCAACTAGAGTATCTCTGCGCCTCACGGGGATTCGTGAGAGCAAAGCTGGGAAATCTGTGGCTCAACAGCTGCTACCTGGCACCCAGTCTCCAGACACATGAGTACCTTGCCATCCTGGACGACTTAGCGGCAGATATCCGGGGAAAAACAGATGCCATCATAACCGTCGATTTCAACGCTTGGGCCGTGGAGTAGGTCAGTGCCCTTACAAACAGTCGTGGACAAGCAGTGATGGAAACTTTTGCATCATTGGATGTTGCTCTGCTAAGCTGTCGAGGGCAGCAATCTTTCAGCAGAGCTGGCGTAGGTTCAGTTATCGACCTAACGTTTGCGTCCGGCTCGCTATGGAGACAATGCGGTTGGCTAGCAATCACAACGCTATTGTGATTTCAACAAATAGACGGGAGCCTGCCGGGCAGACCTGGACCACGACAGGTAGAGCGTACAGAGAGAAAACTCAAAACAGGACTGCTTTCGCTGAAGCCTTCACTGCCCCCATGCACGTAGCAAATGCGGCGCACAGCGCAAAGCTCTTAATAGAAGCTATAACAGAAGCCTGCGACTCGAGCATGCTGCCGCGAAGAGGGTCAAGTAAACATCACCCGCCAGTCTACTGGTGGACAGAAGACGTAGCGAATGCCAGACGAAGATGTATTAGTGCATGAAGAAGCCTGCACCGCTCACGAGGACGCCAAGACTACAAGCTTAGACAGGAGGCTTACGCCAAGAAGCGCAGAGGGCTCAAGAAGGCCATAAGCCGGAGCAAAAGGGATCGCTTTCTGGAGCTGTGCCACAAAGCGGAACATGACATCTGGGGCAAGGCCTACAAGCTGGCGATGAAGAAACTACAACCCTTAATGCGCATGCCACCCAAGTCCGAGGCAAAAATGCTGGAGATAGTGAAGACGCTATTTCCCGGGTCCCCAATCAATCGCCATCAGGCTCCACAATCCGCCATGATGTACCAGGAAGCGCCAGCGGTCACGGTCGATGAAACCATCAGAGCATCACGCGTCATTCGTGAATCTAAGGCACTCGGCCCAGATGGAATACCCAACATGGCGTTGAAGATGGCACTGACTCTGCGACTGGAGCTATTCGCACGCGTCTTCAACGGTTGCGTAAAGCAGGGAGTCTTTCCCAGCTTCTGGAAAGTCCAAAATCTGGTGCTCATTCCGAAACCAAACAAGCCACCAGGGATCCCGTCCTCGTATAGACTAATATGTCCGATAGACTATGTTGGCAAAGTTTTGGAGAAGGTCGTTTGCAGCAGGCTGGGCAAAGCGATCAAACAAGCTGGCGACCTATCACCTAGGCAATTCGGGTTCAGGAAGGTTCCATCGACAGTAGACGCGATTGCCGAAGTAACGAGATTGGCGGAAAGAGCAATTGAAGGGACCACATGGCGTGGTGGCGGGTACTGACGTTAGACATCCAGAATGCATTCAACTCTGCAAACTGGGAATGCTTTCTGAGAGCTCTGGAAAACTTTCGCACCCCGGATTAGCTGCTAGGAATTATTAAGGACTATTTCCGAAACAGGATACTTAAATATAAAACCGATGCCGACGAGCGAGTCTACAGTGTGACTGGAGGAGTCCCACAAGGATCCATACTTGGACCGCTACTGTGGAACGCCATGTACGATGGCATTCTGAGAATCCTACTCCCGGGGCAGGCAACGTTGGTGGGCTTCGCGGACGATGTTGCCCTAGTGGTAACGGCCAAGCAGCTAAACGATGCCGAGGCCATGTGCAGCGCAGCAGTCGAAAGAATAATAGACTGGCTGACATCCGTTGGAATCCAATTGGCGGATCATAAAACGGAGGCCGTCCTCATCAGCAGCAGAAAAGTAGTGGAGACCGCCCATATCAACCTAGGCAGAGCCACTATCGTGTCCAGCAGAGCCATTAGGTACCTAGGTGTATTATTGGATACTCGCCTGAGCTACAAGGAACACCTCGGCAGCGTCAGCAACAAAGCTGCAGCGATAGGACAAGCGCTAAATCGCATTATGATGAACCAGAGGGGGCCTAAGCAAGGATGCCGACTGCTACTCATGAACGTGGTGAGAGCCACAATTCTCTATGCAGCGCCGATCTGGTCACATGCCATGCGGACCAAGGCATACAGGAGGAGCATACCTTCTACCTAGAGATGGGCATGGGCCTTTTTTTTGAGGCACGGCACGGCCCAAGCACGGCTGCTAAAAACAGAGGCCCAACACGGCCCAACACGGAATTTTTTTTTAGGAGCACGGCACGGCCCAGACACAGCACGGTATATTTTATTAATAAAAATTGACAAAATTTTTACAGTTTTCAAGAAGATTTTGTTTATAAAATAAAATTAATTTAAACAATTTTAAAGAACATTTTATTTAGAAACTAAAATGAATTTTAACAGTTTTATAGAATATTTTATTAATGTCACTTAATAAATTTAAAATTTTTAATTAAAGTTTTTGTGTAAAAATAAATTGTACAATTCAACCTAACAAATGAGCAATTAAACTAGGTCAACTTATCGATCATACAGTGCCTACCGTGCCCAACCGTGCCTACCGTGCCTACCGTGCCTACCGTGCCAAACCGTGCCTACCGTGCCTGCCGTGCCTAAAGACTTTAGCACGGTAAAACACGGCAATTTTTTGGAAGGGGCCCAACACGGCCCAACACGGTTTTTTTTTTTAAAAGGCACGGCACGGCCCGGACACGGCACGGCCCATGCCCATCTCTACTTCTACCTATAGACTGGGAGCGATACGAGTCTGTAGCGGGTTTAGGACAATATCCGAAGACGCAGCACTGGTCATAGCGGGCATGATTCCAATTGATTTGTTGGCAGCTGAGAGAGCTCAAGTGTACTTGGAGAGGTAACGAGAGGAGCCCGATCCGCATCGTATAGTGTCTAGAGCAGCGAGAGAGGAGAGCTTTAGGGAATGGCAAAAGAGATGGGATAACTCGACGAAAGGACGCTGGACGCATCTGCTGATACCGGACGTAGAAAAATGGTGCAGCCGGAAATTCGGTGCAGTCAGTTTCCACCTGACACAATTGCTAAGCGGGCACGGCTGTTTCCGAAGCTACCTCCACAGATTCGGATACGAAAACGACCCTTTGTGTCCTTGGTGCTACCCTGACACAGAGGAGACAGCAGAGCACATTCTTTTCAGTTGTCGAAGATTCTCGATACCACGAGAGGAAGTAAAAGCTACGCTAGGAACTTCCCTGTCCGTCAAGAACTTCGGTATAAAAAATATAAAAAAACTGGTCCGCAGCATGCCTCTTTGCACAGAGCTACGGCATCTAGAAAGGCAGAGGAGACATAATCTCACTGGTCCGGCTTAAACACCAAGCCTATCCTGGACCCTTGCGAAGCAATACCTCACGGCAGTACCGTAAGGTCGCCAGGTCTTCATGACAATATTTGTAAAGTCGCTTATTTGTTAACGACTTTAATATATACCTGTCCACTTCCAGGACTTCAGTAACCTAAAATGGGCCCTTAAATTTCGGGTTCAATTTCGATCGGTGTCTCTCCTCGATTCTTTGCAGAACATAGTCACCAACATTGTGCCTTACAACCATTGCCTTGGTTTTGTCAAAGCGTTGTTCATCATAACCAGCCAAACTCTTTATCTTATCACTGGCACGAGGCCGAACACTGTTCAAATCAATTTCGATTTCTGTGTCCACAGGTCGAATTAGCCCTATCGGTCAAGCCTCTTTTCCTATCAACATTTCCAACGGGCTCGCTTCAGTTGCACAACTAACTGTGCAATTTTATGCAAGCTGAACCTCGTCAAGTGCATCTTGCCAGGATCTTTGGCTCGATTCGACAGTAGTTAGCAAATTTTTGAGCGTACTCATAACACGCTCAACTTGACCGTTTGCACGACTTGCCCCAGTTGCAATTAGCTGAAGTTTTATATTTTGTGAGGAACAAAATTCAGAGAAAAACACGATTTGGTATCCCGAATAGGGCAATTGAGGCTTTTAATTCCTTACCGCAGCTTTCTGTGTCAATTTTAAGGGTGTGATAAAGGTGTACAAATTTAGTGAAGCCATTAATCTGAACGATGATATATTCTTTTAGGTAGCTTATACCGCTCAACTTTCCGCAAATGTCTATGTGAACAGTGTGCCAAGGGATGTTCACCTTCGCGATTGGATGAAGCTCAGCTTGTATTTTTCCAGAAGTCCTACAAGCTATGCAATTGTTTACAAAATTGCGAACGTATTTATTCATGTTATGAAACCAATAATATTGGTAAACCTTGTCAAGAATCTTCTGCCAACCAAGGTGCATAACTGACTCCTGTACCTGATTTATCACGGATCATCTAAATGTTCGTGGTACCACCGGCAGACAACGTGTTCTACTGTTTCTTTGAATCTTGCGATGTAAGATACCTTTCCTTAAATTAAAGGATTTAATTAAATCGTCTTGTTGCTCGTTGGAATTGAGCTTACGAACTATTTCTACAATCTCTGGATCTAAGTTCTGTTCCGTAAGAAGACACTCACTTAAAATTGCAGCTGAAATTACTCGCTTCTCGGTGATTTTTTCTAACACGAGTTGTGGCTTAAAAGACCTAGATTCCTGAAAAAGAAGTCTGCATGAGCCATGCGTTTTACCTCTCTATATTGGATATCAAAATTGAATGATTGCAGATAGGCCCACCAGCGATGAAGTCTTGGTGTTAAGTCTATCTTTGTCCGTGAAGCCTTAAGCGAATTACAATCGGTATATACCACAAACTTTCGCCCCAGCAGATAATGACGAAAGTGTTTTACAGAAGCAACCACAGCCAATCTTTCCAACTCATATAAGTGATATCTAGCCTCAGAGGATGAAGTGGTTTTGCTAAAATATTCCACCACATGAGGACTACCATTAATACGGTGTATGCGTATTGCACCATATCCACAAGAACTGGCGTTAGTGTGTAATGCAATGGGGTATTGTGGGTCAAAAATTAGCAAAACAGGTTCGTTTGTAAGGACGTATTTGTACGAATATTCTCGTGATCAACATCCCAGACAATACTTCCTTATCCTGACGTAAGAGAATAGAGTGGCTTCATTATTTTGGCGAAATTGGGTACAACCTTGCGAAAGAAGGAAGCCGGAACAGTGAACTATCGCAAACTGGAAACAGTCTGCGGAGGTGGTAATAAACTTAATGCAGTAGTCTTCTGTGAGTTTGGCCCAATTTCGCCAGCTTTCACTTCGAACGCCAAATACTGTATCATTGTTTTCAGAAAAGAACATTGCGAGATATTGATGATGAATCCAGCCCTTGTCAGAATGTTCTCAATCTTTTCAACCCTAACTCAATTGTTGGTGACACGATCATAATGTCGTCCATATAGGCAGTTACATATGAATATGCAAGATTGCCTAAAGCTTGCATATCTGTCCTTTTAAAAACGGAAAGCGCATTTTTGAGTACGAAAGGCATTGTAAGAAATTCGTATCCGTAATCCATCCGTAATCGGAATTTGGTGAAAACCAGTAACCATATCTAAACAAGTAAAGTAATACGAACCACGCAACCTATCAATCTGATCACCAATGAGCGGCAAGGGGTATTTGTCAGCTACTGTATTTGAGTTTAATTCTCTGTAGTCAATACATAAACGATCGGACCCATTTTTTTTGTACAAGGAACATAAGACTTGCATACGGAGAACATCTTGGGCGGACAATGTTATATCTAAGTAACTCTCTTAACCTCTCACGAACTAAATCTCCCTTCTGGACTGAGCTTCTACGGCCGACATTGCACAGTTTTGTTAGGTTCAATTAGTCGAATTTTCATTTCACCTGTATTACCTCGTGTGTTTGGGATCCCTTTAGCAAATGCTGAGGTATAATTTTTAATTAAATTTATTAATTTGTTTTTTATCAGCATCGGCCAATTCAGTATCAATTTCATCAAGATTAATTGGAGAGTTAGTAGCGGCACAAATATTTACAGATTATAATGTTACAAATTTAAACACATTTAATAAAAGCACATCATTAAAACCTTGATTAAGGACTTCACGTCCAATGATGACATCGTTCTTCAAGTCCTCATCTCGAACAACGTGAAATAATATTTGCATAGTTCTACAAATACCAGCATCGCCGATATCTTCTAGCATTACTATATTATTCGTGCGTTTTCCGGACAATGTGCCACTTATCTTTTTACTTATCAAGGAACATTCGCCACCAGAGTCGAAGCAAATTGGGTAGCTCTCACCTCGATGTTACATGACTTCTGTTGGCTCAAACATTCTTTTGCTTTGTTGGGACGTCACATCCAGAGCATCGGTTCGCAAAATGCCTGGGTTGGCCACACTTGAAGCAGGTTACACCGGTTTTCTCTCGTTGGGTTTTCGCCTCGGCCTTGTCGCGCATTTTTGGCCTTTTATTGTCAAGTCCAGGGCTGATATCACGGCCGGTATCGCGATGCTTTTGAAAGTTGTAAGCCCTCAACTCCGAATGCAGATCACTTCTTGTTTGCACCCTTGAAGTGAATACAATTCGTTGTAAACGGCGGTCCATATTTGCCATATGTGCAAGTGCAACAGAAACGGCGATCTCCTCTATGTTTTTGTCCCTCCAGGCCGTAGTTAGAGATGAAACCAAGCGGCTAGCATATACTGCCAAGCCAGACGACTGCTTAACAAATTCAAAAACATCGCTACTGGTGTTTCATCGCTTTCGTATCGATGAAGGAACAATTCTTTAAACTCGCTCCACTTCATGCCAGAGTAGGAGATTTACTGTTCTTCAGTAAATATACTGGATGGCGCTGATCCCACTTCTGATGTTGGAACTTCATTGATTTGCTCCATAGTCGCGTACTTAGCGAAGCAAGTTTTGATGCTTATGCTTCCACGATTCTTTCTAAACTGCCTGACAACGCCAGTGTTACTCCTCAGTATAGCTCCGAACCACACTCGACGACAGCGTTTTAGCGCTGTCGTCTCGCTAAAACGGTACTTCTTAAAGCGACAAAAATGTAAAGGGCCAATCAGAGCGCAATTAGCTGCAGATGCAATATTACTAATATGATGAAATTAGGAATCTAGTGAAAGCCAGATTCCCATACACAGCAACACACACACACAGTGCTTGCATACAGTTCGCTTTGACATACATGTATATATATGTACAGATGGTACATACTCAAGAAGTGCTTACGCTAGCAATCTCACGCTGCAGCCAGTTCGCATAAGCGACGGATCCTATTACTGCACTTATGTATATTTGTTATTGTATAAACATAGCAACGAAGTGTCGTTATGTTGTAAGTTGTTACTCTTACTTTAAAGTTGATCATATGACCTCATGTTATACTGTATACTCTACAATACGGTGGGCATTTTTGGCATACAACATACTACACCTTCCTTTTTAAAACAAGAAAGAAAACTACAGTCGAACACGCCCGACCGTGTAATACTCTCTGCTTTTATTCCCAATTATAATGTTAAAATCAGGATTCGGATATTACAATAGATAGTTCTTGTATTGGAACACGTTAAAACAAAAAAAAAACAACAAAGAATGCTATAGTCGCCTCGCGACTTTAGGATACCCATTAATCAGTTTTAATATGTGATTAACAATGGGTAATGATAATAATATCAGTGCAATAGTTTGGGGGATGGCTAATATAGCTTGAAAATCAGAACATTTTCATACAAATTTATGATCAGAGCATATTTTTGACCGATCGTCCCTATGAGTGTTATACGATATAGTAGTCCGATCAAACTTGGTCAGTATATTTATGTTATTGAAAAATATATTCTGTGTCAAATTCATTAAGATAGCTTGGTAAATACAAAAATTTTTCATTTAAAATTCATACTAGGAGCGAACTTTTGACCGATTGTCCCTATGGGAGCTATACGATATAGTAGTCCGATTTGGATCAAACTTGGTCAGCTTATGTACGCCCTAGATATGAACATCCTGTGTGAATTTGGTCCGTAACGTAACTTATAAAAAAATTGTCTATACTAAAACATGCTATTTTTACCTGCTTTTACCTTTATATGAACATAGAACGCCCTAAAGTTGGCGTGTCCAAAAACAAAAACAAACTTGTACTGCTTGCAAATTGTATCTTTCACTTGCGACCTCTCGGGTCTTTCTAGCTCTTATAGTTGCTGATATCCGTTTGTTCATACAGACGGGCATGGCTATATCGAATCGCTTTGTGATGCTGATCAAGAATATATATACTTTATGGGGTCTGCCACGCCTCTTTCTACCTGTTACATACATTTGCACAAACCCAATATACTCTTGCAGAGGGTATAAAAAGAGTAGAGGGGTCTATTAAGTTTGTTAGATGCGAAATGAGCGTAACAGGCAGAAGGCGGCGTGGCAGACCCCGTAAAGGATATATATGTATTCTTGAGCAGCATCAACAGTCAAGACGATATAGCACTGTCCGTCTGTCTGTCTGTTTGTCTGTCTGTCTCTCTGTCTGTCCGTCCGTCCGTATGAACACCTGGATCTTTTAAACTACAAAAGCTAGAGCCACCAAATTTGGAATGAAAGTCCGTCTAGATGACAAGCAGGTTAGGTTTATGTAAAATTTTTGTCACGCCCACTATTGCCCCCGCAAATTTTAAAAAACTATTTTCGTGACACTAAAACTTGCAAACTATCAGAGCTAAATTTACACAGTACGTTGTAATGCTCAGTTTTAAAGAGCACGTTAAATACATATTTCAGTTCTCTTAAATAACATTGTGAGTTTTAAGCTGCAACTCTCTTAACTTACATCGCAAAATTTACGCTTTAAACTATCGTAAGTTACATGTTTTGCTCAAAGTTTTGCCCGCATGCATTAAGATTTTTCGTTATGCTTGAGTTTATTCTAGTTAAAGATCACTCAAAGCATAGGTTTCGCGAGCTTTCCCTCAGTTACATGTGGCAAAAGATCGTACGATAATGCAGTTATTTAAGAGATCGCTATGTCTGTAAGGGAGAGTGAGTGAGTGAAACATTTTGGTTAGATGTTTTGTCTTATTCTGTTTTTCAAAAATCAGGCAAATTTGGTGGTCATCAGCCATGGACATCGGTACCCTTGGATCATTTAAGAAAAGTAATTAGATCAAGTCAGAAGCAAGTGAAAAGTAGTCTGTCTGTCTGTCCGTCCGTCTGTATGAACACCTGAATCTTTTAAACTACAAAAGCTAGAGCCACCAAATTTGGAATGAAAGTCCGTCTATATGTCAGGCAGGTTAAGTTTATTTCAAATTTTTGCCACGCCCCTACCGCCCCCGCAAATTGTAAACAACTATTTTCATTACACTACAACTTGCAAACTATTAACGCTATCGTGACCAAATTTACACAGTACGTGTATGTTACCATTAATCGGTCGAAAATGGAATATTTGTATGGTGACATGTAGTATAAGTTAAGCTATCGTGACGAAATTTGTACATTATATGTACGGATCCATTATAACTATCTCTACCAAGTTTGATCCGGATCGGACAACTATAGCCTATAGCTCCGATAGAACAAATCGGTCGAAAACGGAACATTTGTATGGAAAAATTCTCACTAGAAAGAGTACGGGATCTTTTACAGTCGGCTCGCTCGACTGTAGCCTGTATATATATATATATATGTATGTATATAAATATAAATATATAAATACATGCAAAAATAAATTAATTTCAAATAAAGGAATTTCATTTTGAAGAAAAGTTCTCGCGGTTTGCTTAAACCAGCGCGAATGCGTATTCGATTTTGCCTGCAAAAGAGTAGCAGATATATATAAGTTAACTTATGTGTTAACTTATTATTGGACACAATAGTTTGTAGTTATTTTATATAACTTTGTAATCCAAATCCATTCGCTCTAAATACATTTCGCTGACAGATGTTTAGTGGCCTGACCATAGCTGGTCACCTATGGTAACATGTCACTTGACTATGTCGGAAGTGTTTATGTTATTATTTATGCTGAGTTGGTTTGCCGGCTGTAGCGTTGTAGTTTGTAGCTTATGGATTCAGCTTTTAGGTTTAGCATAAAAATTCTCTTGATATTCCAATCAGTTTGCATTTTAACCTTAACTGACTAAGGATATAATAAAATTGCACTACTCCGGCGAACAGCCGTAACTAACGTTTTTATATCAAACATATTGCTAAGCCACAAGGCCAGTGATTGGGGGCGAAGTCAAGCCTCCACCCTAATCTATCTAAGAAGACTTAGCAGTCACCTTATCAAGGTCACCACGTCAACACTGTAGACTGTAAAGTCCGTCTATATGTCAGGCAGGTTAGGTTTATTTCAAATTTTTGCCACGCCACTTACCGCCCCCGCAATGATCAAAAAACCAAAGACACCTCGGGAAAAATCAATGTTTTCGGCAAATATCTCCGTAACTATAGCACTTAGGAACACCAATTCTGGCACGCAGTTTCCTAGAAACCGCACAAATGTAACGTCATTAAAAATTTTGTTTTGCCACGCCCTCTTTTCCCACAAGAATTAAAAAACTTTTCAAACTTTCGTGCCGTTTTTAGGCCATTTGCTAATTTAGTACAGTATTGTAATTCAAAATTTGTTAGAAGACAAATTATATCAAACTACCCTGAAAATTGCATAAAAATCCAATTATAAACAAAAGAACCAGGTTACAAAGTTTACGGATAAGCGGAACGGACCAATGCATGAATACGAGAGAGACAGAAACATACGCTGCGCGTGTTTGGCAGTCGTGCTAAGCAATAGTATACATACGTACACACATATATGCCTATGTATGTGCATACATATAACGACAAACGAATTTGTATGAGCATACAAACAAACATATGTATGTTCGATTATAAATTGTCTTTTTTTTTCAACGTGTTCTAATACAAGTATGTACTATCCATTGTAAAACCTGGATACCGATTTAATTAATTTAATCGGGAACAAAATAAAATAAGAATACAGTCAGATTCAAATATTAATTTTGAATTGGAATACAAGGAGAATACGTGGTCTCTTACAGTCGGCGTGCTCGACTGTAGCCTTTCTTACTTGTTTCTCTTTGTTTATGGGCGTATGAAGAGGAGTTTGACATGATTCGTCTTCAAACGAATCATAAATAACAATACTGTACGATAAGAACAAATGCCTTAAGAACGACATGCAAGTTTTAAAAGTTTTTAGACCCCGTACTCTTTAAAAAAGAGTATAGGGGTCTATTAGGTTTGTCAGAAGCCAAATGTGCGTAACAGGCAGAAGGAAGCTTTTCCGACCCCATAAAGTATATATATTCTTGATCAGCATCAACAGCCGAGTCGATATAGCAATGTCCGTCTGTCCGTCTGTCCGTCCGTCCGTATGAACACCTGGATCTCAGAGACTATAAGAGCTAGAGACACCAAATTTGTAATAAAAATTCCGTAACTTTCTCGAGCAGATCAAGTTTATTTCAAATCTGCGCCACGCCCCCCACCGCCCCCGCAATAAGCAAAAAACTGGACACACCTCGGAAAAAATTGATGTTTTCCGCGAATATCTCCGTAACTATGGCACTTAGGAACACCAATTCTGGTACGCAGATTCCTACAAACAGCACAAATGCAACGTCATTAAAAATTTTGGTCTGCCACGCCCCCTTTTCCCACACGAACTAAAAAACTTTTCAAATCTTACATGTCGTTTTTAAAGCATTTCCTAATATAGTACAGTATTGTAATTCAAAATTTGTTTAAAGACAAATCATATTAAACTACCCTGAAAGTTGCATAAAAATCCAACTATAAACAACTGAGCAATTAAACAACAAAGTAGCCCATGAAGCGCGTTGTGAATGCACGTGGTTATGTATGTGGTATGTGTATGTGTATATATACATTAGCCGCAATAGTTTGCAAAGAGAGCGTGGTCCGGGTGGGCAACGCACTTCTTTGTAAACACAAGACCTGCGGTTCGAACCCCGGCACGGACTTCAGAAATTAAATTTTTTTTTTTTTTTTTTTTTTTTTTTTAATTATTTAGCACTATTATATCTTAATGAAAATAATCGGAGCCGTTTCATAAGAAGGGGTTGGTGCAATTAGTAGTGTTGCGGCGTGTTCTGCAAGTTGAGTATAAGTTCGCAGGTTCAATTCCCGACAGTGGAATTTACTTTTTTAAATTTAAACAAAAATGTAAATAAAGAATTTTAACTGGTGCAACAGCCAATGGTCTGCGGTTCGAACCCGGCGCAGACTCAGAAATAAAATTTTGTTTTTTGTGCTTCTTATATAATAACATTATTACATGTAAATGAAAATAATCGGATCTCTGTCTAATGTGGGGCGTGGTGCGACTGATAGGGTTGTGACGCGTTATGTAAGCTGCGTATATGTTCGCAGGTTCAATTCCCGACAGTGGAATTTACTTTTTTAAATTTCAAACAAAAATGTAAATAAAGAATTTTAACTGGTGCAACAGCCAATGGTCTGCGGTTCGAACCCGGCACAGACCCAGAAATTTAGTTAATTTTTTATTTTTTAAATAACTACATTATTATATGTAAATGAAAATAATAAAATTTCAGCCAAATGAATGGTGTTGTGTAACTAGTAGGGGTGCAGCATGATATGGAACTTGCGTCAGTAAGCGCGGGTTCGAATCCCATCAGTGACTGATTCAAATTTTTTTTTTCAATTTAATTTTAAAACTTAAATTTTAAATTACAGTCGTATTCAAATATTAATTTCGAATACAAGGAGAGTACGGGGTCTTTTACAGTCGGCGCGCTCGACTGTAGCCTTTCTTACTTGTTTTTTATTTTTTACGGAAAATGGGGGCGTGGCAGCCCAAAATTTTGAATGCCGTTGCATTTATGCTGTCTCTAGGAACACGTGTGCCAAACTTGGTATTCCTAAGTGCCATAGTTACTGAGGTATTTGCTTTAAACATCTATTTTTTCCGAGGTTTGTCTAGTTTTATGCTGATTGTGGTCGAATGGGAAGTGGCATCAAAAAAAAAAAAAAAAAAAAAGATTGCTGTATTGACAGACTTAATATCGAGTGGATAGAGACCAAATTCAAGCTTGTAGCTCTTACCATCTCTGAAATCTGTTTGTTCATACGGACAGACAGACAGACAGACAGACATGGCTATATCGACTTGGGTTGTGATGCTGATCAAGAATATATACTTTATGGGATCTGCCACGCCTCTTTCTGCCTGTTGCATACATTTCCACAAACCCAATATACTCTTGCAGAGAGTATAAAAATAAAATAGGAAAAGAAGTAACAACTGCGATGGGAGGAGTTTTTAAATTGCGACTAATACCGATAAACCTTCAGACTGACGACGGAAAAGAGTTTTTCAACTCACAATTTCAAGCCCTGATTAAATTAAAAAATATTAACCGTTATTCAACGTATAGTGTATTGAAGGCATTAATTGTTGAGCGTTTCAGTCGAACTCTTAAAAATATGATGTGAAAGGAGTTCAGCATTAATGGTTCGTACAAGTGGAGTGAATTATATGAAGATTTGGTTGACAAATACAATAATTCAATTCATAGGACTATTAAAATGAGTCCTGTTCAATTCAACAAGGCAAACGAGCGCAGTCTGCTAAATACAATTTATAATAAGAAGGCGAGAGGCGCCAGTCGGTTGCCATCGAAAATAACGGCGAAGCAAGAATGTTTTCGCAATGCAAAGAAAAATAAAAGGCGCGTGCTGGACGTGTGGCCGAGTTGGTCACACTGCTGCAAATTGCCGAACTGCAACACAAGCAAACTCGCAAAATCAGTTTGGTGTCTACGCACTTATTTTGCGAGCGGTCGTATTTTGTAAATATAAAAGAACACAAAGAAAAAATTGTTTTAGCTGGAAATAGCTATTTGATTTCCAATGGACGCGGAACAGTTGAAATAAATAGTTGCGGAAGTCCGATTCAATTAAACAACGTGTTATATGTAAAAGATTTGCAGTATAATTTTATTTCGGTTGCAAAAGCTGTCCAAAAAGTATTTCAAGTCAAATTAGAGAATACTAAGGCATCCATAATTGATCGGGTCGGTGACGTTATTTTTGTTGCAAGAAGGCAAAACGATCTGTTGTTGGCAGAAATACCGAATAAGAAATTGTTTACAGTACAAAAGAGCACGTCAAAAGTCATGAAATGGCTCAGCCGATTGGGGCATTTGAATTTTGCAAGCATAAACAAGATGGCCAAGGCTGACATGGTGTATGGACGCAAAATTGCGCAGTATAGAAATGCAAGTGACATTGTGTGTGAGACATGTGCAAAAGGAAAAATTTGCGTGAAGAAATTGCCGAACGCTTCAGAGAATCGCACCAAAAGAGTGCTGGATTTTGTGCACATAGATATTTGTGGTCCAATGAGTATCGCGTCTCGAGGAGGAGCCAAGTATTTTGCCACATTTATTGATGACAGCTCGCGTCACGTCCATGTATGTTTCCTTAGATCGCGGGATGAAATATTGGACAAGTTCAAAGATTTTAAGGCGTTCGCAGAGAAGCAAACTGGCAAACAGTTAAAGAGTTTGCGGAGCGATAATGGGCGTGAATATTTAAGCGGCGCGCTTAAAAAATTCTTGAAAGACAATGAAATAAAACGGCAGTGAACTGTACCCCACACGCCACAGCAGAACGTAGTAGCCGAGCGAGGTAATAGAACGCTGGTGGAAATGGCTCGGAGCATGATGGTGCATGCTGGCCTCGAGTAGTCATACTGGCAGAGGATATAAATACAGCGGCATACCTAAGAAATAGGTCTGAAACGTCAACGTTGGAAAACATGACACCAGTAGAGCTTTGGTCTGGAGTAAAACCAACGGTGTCCCATCTTCGTGTATTCGGCTCAAAAGCAATTGTTCTGAACAAGACACAGAAGCGAAAATTTCAACCGAAGGGAGATGAACATGTTACGGATGGCTACTCAGGCAAAGGCATACCGGTTGTACAATCCAGAGTCAGGAAAGTTGATTGAAGCACGTGATGTTATATTCATCGAGAAGGAGTATCCTCAAAATCATCACGACAACAATGAGGTTCCTATGGACATATTGAGCACAGAGGTTCAGAGTGGTACACAGTGCGACAAGACGAGTGCCAGGATGAACAAGACATTAACAGTGAAGCTGCAGAGGGAGCAATCAGTATGCAGACAAACAAAACTTGGTCATTGGTAGAACTCCCACCTGGAAAAAGAGCAATCGACAGCAAATGGGTATTTGCGGTGAAGCGCGACAAGTCCGTTGAAATTGTGCGCTACAAGTCTCGACTGGTGGCAAAATGCTGTGCGCAACGATACGGGGTCGATTATGCTGACACGTTCTCCCCAGTGGCGAGATATTCAACAATCAGACTGGTTATTGCATTAGCGGTTGAGCATGGTATGTATATGGATCAAGTTGATGTTTCCTCTGCTTATCTCAACAGTGAAACAACCAGAGAGGTTTGTTAGCTCTGTCTAGCTGTAAGCCCAATGTAACACCTTTGGAAGCAGGATTCCAGACGAAATATATCAACGAAAATTGCGTGCGAGTAAACCAGACCCGCTACCAATCATTGATCGGCTCGCTTTTATATTTGGCAATGACAACACGGCCAGACATTCTCCATTCTGTAGTTAAGCTGGCGCGACACAATGCAGATCCACATCGTGAGCACGAGATGGGTGCAAAACGGATATTGAGATACCTAAAGGGCACCGCACGGCTGGGCATCCATTACAGACGTACTGGGCAACCAATACATTGCTATGTAGATGCGGACTGGGCTGGCGACAGTACAGACAGCAAGTCATTTAGCGGCTGGGCACTATTTGTACCGGGCGCCGCATTCTCCTGGGAGTCAAAGAAACACGGCGTGGTGGCCGAGTACACCGCACTTTCAACCGCAGCGAAAGAGGCAGTATACATCCACGGTCTACTGCATGAAATCGGCGATTGTGACGGCACCAGTATGAAGAGTTTTAGCGACAATCAGAGTGCCTAATGTTTGGTTAAGGATGCAAGATTCCATGCACGTAGCAAGCACATCGATTTTAAGTACCATCATATTAGAGATTTGTTTAAGAAAAATGTTATTGATGTTGTTTTGACTAAAAACTTAAGTAAGATTAAACATGAAAAATTTGTGAACATGATGGGTATGCAATTGCTTAACAAAAATGAATGTAAATAACAAGCATGTTGAGAAGGAGTGTTGGAAATAAATATTTTGTAGAGCAACATGGCCTTGTCACTCTTATACGCAAGTAAGAGTTGCCTGCGAGCAACACATGTAATCAAATGATCAAGCCTGCCTGCACGCTTCTCTCTTAGTTTTCAGTTCTTAATCTCACACACAACGAATAGTATTAGTAAAGTGGCTTGGTTTCTCAAGTGAGCACATTAGTTGGATCGATAAGGATGATGTTTTACGAGTTCAAATAAAAGAAACTACAAACATTATAATTATAATACCATAAAAATTTCACTGTCGTTGACGGTTAGCGGTAATTCCTCAATATTAGTAGCACATTATTTCCATATATTATCAGAGGAATATGAATGTGCTTTAGTAAATTTTCATTCATATAACTCTATAGCAAATGTTAATGCAAGTAATAATCCATTTTATTATGATAATAAAGTAATTTTAATTCCAACTGGAGCATATGAATTTACAGATATAATTTACATAAAAAGCGCAGAATTCACCAGAATATGAAATAATATTGAGGATTTGAAATTTGAAGCTACAAGAATGCTTGATGATTATTTGATGCTACAAACTTAAAAATAAGCAAATATGTAAAACACGATTTAAAAATTAAATATATTACTTATTTATATCTTTTTTTTATAAAAATAACTTCATTGTCACAATAAAGTTATAATAAGGAAAATATTAAAATGGTGATTTTATTTATTATTTCTATTTTTCTATGTTATGTTATTTATAAAATAAATGAAAAACTGAAAATGTAGAAGTTGTATGAGAGGGTTATAGGACCGATGCTCGCCTACTTCGCTCAAGAAGTCAATTTTAAAAAGTTTAAAAATAAACAAAATTTGAAATTTTATAAATTTTTAATTTATATATTTATTTAAAAATGAGATGGTGACCTTGGTGACCAATTCTCGTTAACAGGACTATATGAGCGATACACATCATCCAAGAAATCCATCTTCAGCGAGTTGAAGAAGTTTTAAATGGGGTCATTAGCTAGCACTTCCCGTTCATCCGAGTCCGCTAAGTCCTTCAATTCCCACTCGTCCATATTCAGCCAAGTCCGCCCATTTCGCACTCGTCCATATCCTCCAAGGCCGGTCTAGGTAGAGTTGGGATGAGGTCATCGTTGTGCTCCAAATGATCCGCCATGTTCCACTCGTCGTTCTCCCAAACCAAGTCTGGTCTAGGAGACATAGGGATGAGGTCCTCGTTGCGTTTCAGTTGAATGCACATTCTTCTATCCGATGAGTAACTCGTATTGAAGGAATGTCGAAGTTTGGGTTTATTATACTCTGCAAGAGTACATTGGGTTTGTGCAAATGTATGTAACAGGCAGAAGGAGGCGTGGCAGATCCCATAAAGTATATATGTTCTAGATCAGCATCACAAGCCGATGATGCCACGCCCTATTCGACCACAATGAGCAAAAAACTAGACATACCTCGGAAAAAATGGACGTTTAAAGTAGATATCTCAGTAACTACGGCACTTAGGTATACGAATTTTGATACGCATGTTCCTAAGGACAGCTTAAATACATTACCATTTAAAGTTTTTGGCTGCCACGCCCCCTTTTTCTGTAATAAAAAAAAAAACTTTTCAAACTTGCATGTCGCTTTAAAGGCATTTGTTCTTATCGTACAGTATTGTAATTTATGATTCGTATGAAGACAAATCATGTCAAACTCTCCTGAAAGTTTCATAAAAATCTGACCATAAACAAAAAGACAACAAGAAAGTATAGTACTCTCTGCATTTATTTCCAATTATAATGTTAAAATCGGTATCCGGTATCGTTATCGGTATCGGTTAAAACAGCATGCAAGTTTGAAAAGTTTAGTTTGATTCTTACGGAAAAAGGGGGAGTGGCAGCCAAAAATTTTAAATGGCAATGCATTTCTACTGTCTCTAGGAACCTGCATCCCAAAATTGGTGTTCCTAAGTACCGCAGTTACTGAATTATTCGCTTAAAACATCTATTTTTTCCTAGGTAAGTCTAGTTTTTTGCTCATTGTGGGCGAATGGGGCGTGGCATCAAAAAAAAAAGATTCTTGTATTGAGCGACTAAATATCGAATCGATAGAGACTAAATTCCAACTTGTAGCTCTGACCATCTCTGAAATCTGTTTGTTCATACGGACAGACAGACAGACGGACATGGCTATATCGACTCATCTGTCCGTCCGTCTGTATGAACACCTGGATCTTTTAAACTACAAGAGCTAGAACTACCAAATTTGTAATAAAAATTCAGTAACTTTCGCGAGCAGATCAAGTTTATTTCAAATCAGTGCCACGCCCCCTACCGCCCCCGCAATAAGCAAAAAACCAAAGACACCTCGAAAAAAATTGATGTTTTCCGCGAATATCTCTGTAACTATGGCACTTACGACCACTAATTTGGGTACGCAGGTTCCAAGGGGCAGCATTAATGCAGTGCCATTAAAATTATTTTGCTTTCAGGTTAGTTTGATATAATTTGTCTTTAAACAAATTTTGAACTACAATTCCGTACTATATTACCAAATGCTTTAAAAACGGCATGTAAGTTTGAAAAATTTGCTTAGAGGGGGCGTGGCAGACCAAAATTTTGAATGACGTCGCATTTGTGTTGTCTCTAGGAACCTGCGTACCAGAATTGGTGTTCCTAAGTGCTATAGTTACAAAGATATTCGCAGAAAACATAAATTTTTTCCGAGGTGTGTCTAGTTTTTTGCTTATTGCGGGGGCGGTGGGGGGCGTGGCGCCGATTTGAAATAAACTTGATCTGCGTACATCATAGACGGACTTTCATTAAAAAATTTGGTGTCTCTAGCTCTTGTAGTTTAAAAGATTCAGGTGTTCATACAGACGGACGGACAGACAGACAGACAGACAGACGGACATTGCTATATCGACTCGGCTGTTGATGCTGATCAAGAATATATATACTTTATAGGGTCGGAAAAGCTTCCTTCTGCCTGTTACGCACATTTGGCTTCTGACAAACCTAACAGACCCCTATACTCTTTTTAAGAGTACGGGGTCTAAAAATGTAAATATACAATATTAACTAGAGCAACAGGATTGGGTTGTGGTTAGTCGTTTGTTTCTAAACCAATGGTCTGCGGTTCGAACCCGACACAGACTCAGAAATTAAAAATTTTGTTTTATATTTTGTATACATTTTTTAGACCCCGTACTCTTAAAAAGAGTATAGGGGTCTATTAGGTTTGTCAGAAGCCAAATGTGCGTAACAGGCAGAAGGAAGCTTTTCCGACCCCATAAAGTATATATATTCTTGATCAGCATCAACAGCCGAGTCGATATAGCCATGTCCGTCTGTCCGTCTGTCCGTCCGTCTGTATGAACACCTGGATCTTTTAAACTACAAGAGCTAGAACCACCAAATTTGTATTAAAAATTCAGTAACTTTCGCGAGCAGATCAAGTTTATTTCAAATCAGTGCCACGCCCCCTACAGCCCCCGCAATAAGCAAAAAACCAAAGACACCTCGAAAAAAAATTGATGTTTTCCGCGAATATCTCCGTAACTTTGGCACTTACGACCACCAATTTGGGTACGCAGGTTCCTAGGGACAGCAAAAATGCAATGCCATTAAAATTTTTTTGCTGCCACGCCCCCTTTTTCCACAAGAAAAAAAATAAAATTTTCAATTTCGATGCCGTTTTTAAGGCATTTGTCCTCATCGTACAGTGTTGTAATTTAAGATTCGTTTAAAAACAAATTATATCAAACTACCCTGAAAGTTGCATAAAAATCCAACTATAAACAACTGAGCAATTAGGTAACAAAGTGTCACTTGAAGCGCATTGTCAATGCACGTGGTTGAAAGAAAAGAGATAACTGTATGTTTATACATACATTAGCCGCAGTAGTTTGCAAAGATAGCGTGGTCCGGGTGGGCCACGCACTTGCTTGTAAACACAAGACCTGCAGTTCGAACCCCGGCACAGACTCAGAAATTACATTTTTTTTTTTAAATTTTATAATTTAGCACTATTATATCTTAATGAAAATAATCGGAGCCGTCTCACAAGGAGGGATTTGTGCAATTAGTAGTGTTGCGGCGTGTTCTGCAACTTGCGTATAAGTTCACAGGTTCAATTCCCGACAGTGGAATTTATTAATATACTTTTTTAAATTTCAAACAAAAATGTAAATAAAGAATTTTAACTGGTGCAACAGCCAATGGTCTGCGGTTCGAACCCGGCACAGACCCAGAAATTTAATTATTTTTTTAATTTTTAAATAACTACATTATTATATATAAATGAAAATAATCAAATTTCTGCATGGTGTGGTGTAACTAGTAGGGTTGCAGCATGATATGGAACTTGCGTCAGTAAGCGCGGGTTCAAATCTCATCAGTGACCGAATCAAATTTTTTTTTTTTAATTTAATTTTAAAACTTAAATTTTAAATTACAACCGTATTCAAATATTAATTTCGAATACAAGGAGAGTACGGGGTCTTTTACAGTCGGCGGGCTCGACTGTAGCCTTTCTTACTTGTTTTTTGATATGTAAATCAAAATAATCGGATTCATGTCAAATGTATGGAGTGGCGCAACTAGTAGGGTTGCTGCATGTTCTGGAACCTGAGTCTAATAGCGCGGGTTCGATTCTCATCATTGACTTGATATACAATTTTTTTAAAAATTTAATTTTAAAATTTAAATTTTAAATTACAGTCGTATTCAAATATTAATTTTGAATACAAGGAGAGTACGGGGTCTTTTACAGTCGGCGCGCTCGACTGTAGCCTTTTTTTACTTGTTTTTTATTTGTTTTAACGTGTTAGAACACAAGAACTAACATAGCTATTGTTAAGATATACCGATACCGATTTTAATAATATAATTGGGAATAAAAGCAGAGAGTATTATACGGTCGGTCACGTTTGACTGTACTTTTCTTGCTTGTTAATTTCATCTGACCCTCTGTTGTAATAAAATACATTTTTGCGCGAAGGCCAATAAATTCTGTAATAATACCACCACTGCTATCATCTTTGAACATACCCTATTTCGTTTTATTGTACTTGACAATCTGATACTTGTCATTAAGTGCGTCTGGATAGTAAGATGTATCAAGCTTACTAACATGTTCACTTTAAATGTCTCTCAAAAATCATGCGGTAGATAAAAGAATCAGTATTCATATATAGTATTCATGTATTGATAGTGAAAATCATACATCTTCCATTTAGAGAGATCTAAAACACTAAATCCCAAAAAATTGGCTTATAGTATACATAATTTATTTGAGTTAATTGAATAATGTACACGTCATCAGATATCTTATGGTTAGTCTCCCAGCTCTCGACAAATCTTACATCAACTGCTTTATCAACATTCTCCATTGTCTTGCCATAAACAGAGTTATTCATTAGTTTCAAAAAATTTTTTGGAATGTATTTGTTGCCAAGGCTCGTTTTTGGGTATTCGAATCAATGTATTTTCTTAACCATGGTGATTGATTTAATACTAATATTCTATGTACTTTCTTCAATATCAAACCGTTTTGAAAACACTGTTTTAATATTAAACAATGAATCGGATATGTAACTTTGCTAGTCAAGTGGCAATCAACTTTTTGTACTCTCTGTAAGAGTATATTGGGTTTGTGCAAATGTATGTAACAGGCAGAAGGAGGCGTGGCAGACCCCATAAAGTATATATATTCTTGATCAGCAACACGATATAGCCATGTCCGTCCGTCTGAATGTCTGTCCGTCCGTATGAACACACAGATTTTAGAGATGGCAAGAGCTTGTTACGACTCGGCTTGCCTTTTCAGGGGCGACCGCGGCTAGTTCATTCGCCTCAGGGCTGGGTTGTTAACCAGAGCCCACCGAGCGTTCAATCTACAATCATCGATTGTAGAACCTCTACATCACCCCTACTACTTTACAATACACCACTATTGCTGCACACCTATCGGCCATCTCTATCGGCGGCATCGATGATTTGCCGCAACACTTCCACCCTACCTATGGCGGCAACATTTAAAGTGTTTTGCTGCGCCACCCATAAACAAACGTTAATGTCAGCTCGCTCACTCCAGGCTACGCAATATCCCTCCCACAAAACAATCTACTCACACATATTCATTTTTTTTTTATAGTATATACATATATATTTATTTACGTTAAATTTTAACATGTTTTTTCCTTATTTAAATATTTTGCCTATCTTCATTTAACTTCATTTTGTTACATTCATTTTTAGACCCCGTACTGTTAAAAAGAGTATAGGGGTCAAAAGCCAAATGTGCGTAACAGGCAGAAGGAAGCTTTTCCGACCCCATAAAGTATATATATTCTTGATCAGCATCAACAGCCGAGTCGATATAGCAATGTCCGTCTGTCTGTCTGTCTGTCTGTCTGTCTGTCCGTCCGTCCGTCTGTATGAACACCTGGATCTTTTAAACTACATGAGCTAGAGACACCAAATTTTTTAATGAAAGTCCGTCTATGATGTACGCAGATCAAGTTTATTTCAAATCGGCGCCACGCCCCCCACCGCCCCCGCAATAAGCAAAAAACTAGACACACCTCGGAAAAAATTTATGTTTTCTGCGAATATCTTTGTAACTATAGCACTTAGGAACACCAATTCTGGTACGCAGGTTCCTAGAGACAACACAAATGCAACGTCATTCAAAATTTTGGTCTTGCACGCCCCCTCTTCCCACAAGAACTAAGCAAATTTTTCAAACTTACATGCCGTTTTTAAAGAATTTGGTAATATAGTACGGTATTGTAATTCAAAATTTGTTAAAAGACAAATTATATTAAACTAACCTGAAAGTTGCATAAAAATCCAACTATAAACAACTGAGCAAATAGACAACAAAGTAGCCCATGAAGCGCGTAATGAATGTAGTGGTGCAACTAGTAGGGCAGCATGATATGGAACTTGCGTCAGTAAGCGCGGGTTCAAATCCCATCAGTGACTGATTTAAATTTTTTTTTTAAATTTAATTTTAAAACTTAAATTTTAAATTACAGTCGTATTCAAATATTAATTTCGAATACAAGGAGAGTACGGGGTCTTTTACAGTCGGCGCGCTCGACTGTAGCCTTTCTTACTTGTTTTCTATTTAATTTTAATATTTACTTTTATATTTGTCTATTTTGTTCTATGTTTTTCCTTTTCAGCTCTGTGTTGTCGCACCTAAGGGCTCTCAGGGACATAGGGGGCCGGACGGTGCCAAATCAATTTATGTTTGCTTGCACCAAGTGTGCTAATTAATCAATGGCGAATAACAAGAGAAAGAACAGAAAAGGGCCAACCAGAAAAACTTGACAAAACAATATAGGAGATAAAAAAACTTGTAAATAAATATTACAAAATGTTACAACACTTCTTATATAAACAAACTACACAAAATTTAAGCTAGACAAAACAAACGACAGCTGTCTGGGGCGACATAGCTCACCACGTCTCCGTCAAACTGTGCTTGCGCGAGTTATGCCATTAGCATCACCATCCAGACTTTCAGCTGACTTAAAAGGTTTACAATCAACTTTAATGTAAAAAGAATAAATACCGAAAGTGTCACAAGATTAGTTGACAGCCATGCCGACCACTGACCATTAACCCAAAGTGTCATAAGAATTGTTGACATTTATTAACTCTATTGAACCTCCATGTAAACAATCTCCAATAACCCAACATAAGTAAAACCCACTATTGTAAACATAAATATTTTGGCGCAGCTTTCGCTGCATATTGTAAACATAAACACACTTCTGTTTGAAATTCGTAGCGAGGCGACGCGACGCCACTTAAAATAAAATTAAAAATTATATTAAACATGGATATAGTAAATAATATTTTTAATATTAAAGTTAATATGGTTGCCAAGGATAATTTAAATAATTCATCCGAAAATAAGGAGAGCACGAACAGTGCCATCAATTGGAATAACGGCACAACCACAGAAATGGGAAACAACGAGGACAGAAGACTTGATGTCATCGAATTTAATTCTCAAAGCAGTGACAATACAAACAATGAATCCGCTGACAAAAATACCAGCCATAATTATTTGATTGAAACCGGTGACACCAGCCAAAGAAACATTAAACCAGAATTAATTCCCCTCGACTGGAATAATGGCTCAACGTCACAACAGGAGCCAACGTCCTCGCCTGGATGCATGGAGATATTTCCAGTCACAAGAGATGAAGCCAATTTGAATGTAAAACTTGAACCGATTTGGTCGTGTCCCGATAGTAAATACGACGAAAATGAGCTAAAACCAACACAAACTGAACTCAAGGCCAAACTTAAACTAAATTGGTCACCTGCTGGACATAATGATGAGTATAAAAGTGAAGAAAATCTGTTAGCTGCACCGCCACGAGCGTATAATTACCAGCAGGTTTACCAGGAAAAAAAGGAGCGTGTATTGCGGCAGCGGGAGGAAGAGGAACGCAAAGCGAGGGAATTTCATAGTCGTCCAGTGCCAAATTTCAAGGCTTTGCACAAACAATTGGCGAGCATGCAAGTTGTTCACAGAATTACAGTGCCCGTGACGCCCGAAACAGCGAAGTCCTGGCGTGCCCGACGGGAGCGGGTACAACTACAAGATACTGAAACCGATCATGCCAAATTGGCGCACAAAATCAAATTGGAGCCCGAGCCATTTCATTTACGGAGCGAGCAGCGCGTGCGCGAGCGGCGGGAATTTGATGCTTTGGTTGAGCAAAGAATGACGCTTAAAAATAAAGAGAAGGAGGAACAACGCAAGCAACAGGAGCTGGAACTACAGAGGGACATACGAAAAATGACCGAGTTTAAAGCTCGTCCCAACCCATTTAAATAATACTACATAAACCCTACGTGAGTTATGCCATTAGCATCACCATCCAGACTTTCAGCTGACTTAAAAGGTTTACAATCAACTTTAATGTAAATAGAATAAATATCGAAAGTGTCACAAGATTAGTTGACAGCCATACCGACCACTGACCATTAACCCAAAGTGTCATAAGAATTGTTGACATTTATTAACTCTATTGAACCTCCATGTAAACAATCTCCAATAACCCAGCCTAAGTAAAACCCACTATTGTAAACATAAATATTTTGGCGCAGCTCTCGCTGCATATTGTAAACATAAACATTTTGGCGCAGCTCTCGCTGCATAATGTATACACATAGAATTAAATAAGACGACAACCGAGATTTGATCGGAACCCTAGATTGTATAAGAGTTCAGTTGTTTTTTGACACTCAAATAAAGTACATGTATTAACGCAAAACCGCTTTATACCAATTTATTTGTATTCGCCGTAGAACCGCTTTATACTTATTTGTATTCGCCGTAGAATCGCTTTATACTTATTCGTATTCGTCGTGAAACCGCTTTATACAATAATATTCGTATTCGCCGTAAACCGTATACATAATTGGCGCAGCCGGTACTCAAGTGTCAAATTATTGTGGAAACTTTGGATATTGCATCCAAGTAAACGAAGCAATAAATCACTAACTAAATTTCTTACAAAGTGCAGCAAAATTATTGTGGAAACTTCGGATATTGCATCCAAGTAAACGAAACAATAATACACTGACAAACAGTTATTAAAAAGTGCAGAAAAAAAAAATTATTGTGGAAACTTTGGATATTACATCCAAGCAAACGCAACAATAATAAACTGATATACTTTAATAAATTCGTGAAAAATAAAACGAAAAATGGCAAATCAACAAATAATCGAGATGCAACGATGCATCGAACTTCTGACAGCAGCAGTGGCAGCTAGGCAGGGAGAACGTGGAAACCATGTGACAGCCCAAAGGAACTGTATTGAGAAGGAAACCCGATACTTACCAGTATTTAATGGACAGGATGGAACTTTGCATGGATTCATCTCTGCGGTGGACCAAATCATGCAGGAGTACGACGACGATGGACAGGTTTTTACAGTCATCTTAAACACCAAGATTCAAGGTCAGGCTCGAACCATGTTAAATATTAATCCACCATCAACTTGGGAAGAATGTAAGCTTCGACTAAGACACCACTACAGACCACGAACAGATCAAATGGGATTGACCAGCAAGATAATGAACTTAAGGGTAACTAGTGTTAAAGATTTAGACAATAAAATAAGAATGATTGTTGAAGAAATAACAGATTTTTCTGTCTTTGAAAACAATAGTAGACTTGTTGATATTCTTAGTGGACTATTAATACAACGTATAAAACAAATAGCTTGTGGACCAATGGCAATTGCCCTCATGAATAAAACAACCCTATCAGACATCAGAAATGAAGTAGCTAAATTGATCGGACTTAATTTAGGAAACTTAAATAGAAAACTTTTAATCACCAAGGACAAAGATCAAGGTACATACAATAACAACAAATATCACAACGAACAAAATAATCAAAATAAACAAAACCCTAATAACAATCGAGGACAGGAACAACAAAACAATAACAATCAAAGCCAAAACAGACAACAAAAAAGTCAAATGGTGAGGAATAATCAAAATCAGAACAGAAACAATCAAAGTCAAAATGTACGACAAAATTTCAATAGGCAACAAAATCAAAACGTAGAACAAAACCATAATAGACAACAAAGTCAAAACTTTAGGCAGAACCAAAACCTAAACCAACAGCAAAATTATCAGCAACCTCCACCAGAAGCAATGAGTGTGGACAATTTACATGAAGATGAAATAAATAGTAACACAAACAGGGAAGAGAATCAGAACGAGTTTTTTACCAATTAGCCTCGGAAAAAAAGAAAATTTTTTTAAAGGGAACGATTGAGGGGGATACATTTATAATTTTAGTGGACACAGGATCTACTATAAGCATACTAAACACTAAAAACGTACATACATCAAAATACGAAATAATTGAAAAATTTTCAAAAACAATTTATACTATTAATGGTGAAATAAAAAATAACAACTATTTAGTGAAAACAAAAGTACCAAGTGAATTTAATTATTCAGATTTTGCAAGAACACGATGGGTAGCTATGCCCCTGGAAAAATCATATGATTTTCTATTGGGCATGGATTTTATCCAAGGAAATGTTGAAAATATTGATTTTAAAAATAAAATATTGAAGCTTACCAATGGGGTCGAAATTCCTTTCCTATCTAAACTATCAAAAGATATTTGTGTAATGGAAGTAAGTGAAATTGATGACCTTAAGCTAGAAGATCTTAATGTTGAGGAAGCACAGATAATAAAAAATCTTACCAATAAATATGAAAAATTATACTTCAAAGAAGGTGATCAGTTAACCAACACCAACACAATAGTGCATAGCATAAAAACTACTACAGACCATCATATTAATTCAAAACTTTACAGGGTCTCTCCAAAATACGAAGAGGAAGTGAAAAAGCAAATAATTGAAATGGAAAAAAGTGGAATTATCAAAAAAAGTAAAAGTAAATACAGTTCTCCAATATGTGTGATTCCGAAAAAAATGGACAATTCAGGAATTCAGAAATATCGTATTTGTGTAGATTATAGGCGATTAAACCAAGTAACCGTTCCAGATAAGTACCCAATACCTATTATGGACGCTGTATTAGACAAGCTTGGAAAAGCCCAATATTTCACTACTTTAGATTTAGCAAAAGGCTATCATCAAATTTTAATGGCAGAAGAAGACATTGAAAAAACAGTTTTTGTAACACCAATGGGATTATACGAATATGTTAGAATGCCATTCGGGTTAAAAAATGCTCCAGCCACATTTCAGCGATTAATGAATGAAATTCTAAGGGATTATATAAACAAAATTTGTGTGGTATATCTTGATGATATTTTAATATTCTCAACAACACTTGAAGAACACAAGATTGCTCTTGAAAAAATTTTCAAAGTACTTCGAAATCATAATTTAAAAATCCAACCAGACAAATGCTCTTTTATGAAAAAACATACAGAATACTTGGGACATATTCTCACAAAAGAAGGGTTAAAACCAAATCCAAGAAAAATAGAAGCAATTAAAGAAATTCCATTGCCCAAAACTGAAAAACAATTAAAAGGATTTTTAGGAATGACAGGATTTTACAGGAAATTTATAAAAGACTATTCTAAAATAGCATACCCAATGATAAGATACTTACAGAAAGGTATTACAATAAATACAAATGATCCACAGTTTATAGATGCATTCGAAAATCTCAAAACCCTCATAAGCTCACATCCAATTTTAAAATATCCAGAATTTGACAAACCCTTTACAATAACTACCGATGCCAGTGATTATGCTATAGGTGCAGTTTTGTCACAACAAGGACAACCAATTGCATTTGTATCACGAACACTTAACAAACACGAGAAAAATTATAGCACAATTGATAAAGAATTTCTATCTATTGTACATGCTGTGAATTATTTTAAACACTATTTGGTAGGAAATAAATTCCAAATTATAACAGACCATGCCCCCATTAAATACTTAAATTCAAAATTCAAAGGAAAAGAAATGACAGCTAGACATCAGAGATGGATTCTTAAATTACAAGAATTTGACTATGATATAACATACCTAAAAGGCAAAGACAACAAAGTAGCAGATTTTTTAAGCAGACAAGAAACATCCCAATTAATAAATAATAAAAATGAGAAAGAATCTAACTTTGAACTCACAAATACACAGCATTCTGCAGACGAAGAGGAACTAACACATTTTTGGATAAAGAAGATATTGTTAACAAATACAAAACTCAAATTATAATAACATATACAGCAGCAGACAATATTATGATGCAACATGGAAGAAAAATAATTGAAATAAACCCAGCAGATTCAGAATCAGAAATCGAAATAAAATTACAAAATAACATAGAAAAAGGAACAGTAGGAATTTTTTCAGAAGTACCAGATACAATATATCATAAAATACAATGTATATTGATAAACATTTTCTCCCATTGCAAGAACATTAAATTTTTAAAATGCACAAAAAGAGCACAGGAAATTTTAAGCGAGGAAGAATTACATAAACAAATTGCAATATATCACACAAAAGATTCATTACACAGTGGCATAAGTGAGACATTTAATTCACTAAAAGATAAAATATATTTTCCAAATCTAAGAGAACATATTCAGTTAATAATTTCCAATTGCAAAAAATGTAAAGAAATCAAATATGACAGAAACCCAATAAAACCTAAATTTCACTTTACAGAAACTCCAGATACTAAAAATCAAATTATACACTTAGATATTTTTCACATAAAACACAAATCTTTTGTTACAATCATAGATAAACTTACAAAAATGGCAGTAGCCTACAACATAACAGATAGAAATTGGCGAACTAAGATGCAAATTATGATAGAACACTTTGCAAAGTTTAATAAACCACAGAAAATTATCATGGATAATGAATTCAGAGCAGAACAGATCGTACAATTTTTAAACAAAGAAGAAGTTGATGTACATTATACAAAACCAAATTCACATACAGGAAATGCAGACATAGAAAGATTACATTCCACATTAATTGAAATCATAGCAGGAATAGACAATAATGAACTGTCAATAGAATCTAAAATACAGATAGCAATAACAGCATACAATAATCGTCATCATTCAACAATAAAGTGCACACCATACTACGCTAAAAACACAGAAGATGAAGGCAAACTAAAACTAACAATTGAAGAACAAAAGAAAAAGATAATAAATAAACGAAACAATACAAGAGAGGATTATAATGAAGAAAGACAAAAAGGCCCAATAAAAAATTATAAAAGAGTCAGACATAAGGACGAACCATATTTCAGATTTGCAGAACTACAAAATATTCATCCATGTAATATCAAAAGACCGTTAAATCAAGAAAACAACAATTCGCTATAAAAGAAAAAAAAAATCACGAAAAATTATTTTACTAAACAAAATTAACAAATATTTTTTCTCTAATCATTTTCCCAGATACTTATCGTTTTTTGCATGATTTTATCTAAATTCACAATGGTACATACAAGATTACAAATTGAACCAATACAATCAAATGCAGGATATGCACCAATCCAAATTTACCAAACGGAAATAGTAAATGAAACAGTTATTATATTACATATTATTAATATTGACCCATTAATTGATATAATGAAGCAAATAGAAACAAATATTAAAAACATTAATATCACAAACAAAAATGAGCTGTTTACAGAAATCAATTTAATTAGAGCAAAAATAAAATCCATAACACCATACAATAGAATTAAAAGAGGAGTATTAAACATTGTAGGAACTTCATATAAATGGCTTTTCGGACTAATGGACGATGAAGATAGAACAGACATTTTAGAACATCTTGACACAATTGATAAAAATAATCACAATATTATAACTAACATGCATCAACAAATTGTCATAAATTCTCATTTCAACGACACAATACAGACTTTAGCTGAAACAATTAAACACGACAGAATAATTATTAACGAAACAGTCAGGAAAGCATAGCATTTGCTAAGAATAATATCATATTACCCGAAATCCTATCCGAAGAAGAAATTAATAAATTTGACATTGATTTTTACAAACTAAAATTAATCCGCATGGGTATACTAAAATATAAAAATAATTGCATTATTATAGCAATTAAGATTCCTAAAAATTATATAAGTGTAAATGTTAAATTACTAATCCCAATGCCGAACACAGAGTATATTCAAATAGATCAGGAAAATTTATTCATTATAGAAGCCAACAATAAAACACTAGAATATGAACCAAACAGAATTTTGAAAGAACTTAAATTAAGCAAAAGTTGTACCATTAATAATAATTGCAAATTTGTATTTAATAACATCACAAGTATTGAAGAAATTGACGACGACACATTAATAATTAAAAATGCAAGAAAAGAAAAATTATCTCAAAACTGTGACGACAGAAACATTATACTTAATGGAAATAATCTAATACAATTCGGTAATTGCAAAATACAAATTTTAAAAGAAGCATTTTCTAACGAAAAATTTGAATTTTATGAAAAATTTTATTATCCCACAGACAATTTAAATCAAACCTACAAAAACACCATTAACTTTGATCATTTAACCATAAAAAATTTTGAAAATCTAAAAGAAATTACAGAACTAAAATATCAGAAAAAAGTAACAAACGGCATTATACTTATATTCATACTAATCACCATACTATGTTTAATCATTTATATATACTTACGTTGTAAAAGGCAAAATATTAATATTAATGTTAAAAGAATTCAGGAGAATTCATACTCTAACAGGGGAGGAGTTATGCCATTAGCATCACCATCCAGACTTTCAGCTGACTTAAAAGGTTTACAATCAACTTTAATGTAAAAAGAATAAATACCGAAAGTGTCACAAGATTAGTTGACAGCCATGCCGACCACTGACCATTAACCCAAAGTGTCATAAAAATTGTTGACATTTATTAACTCTATTGAACCTCCATGTAAACAATCTCCAATAACCCAACATAAGTAAAACCCACTATTGTAAACATAAATATTTTGGCGCAGCTCTCGCTGCATATTGTAAACATAAACATTTCGGCGCAGCTCTCGCTGCATAATGTATACACATAGAATTAAATAAGACGACAACCGAGATTTGATCGGAACCCTAGATTGTATAAGAGTTGAGTTGTTTTTTGACACTCAAATAAAGTACATGTATTAACGCAAAACCGCTTTATACCAATTTATTTGTATTCGCCGTAGAACCGCTTTATACTTATTTGTATTCGCCGTAGAATCGCTTTATACTTATTCGTATTCGTCGTGAAACCGCTTTATACAATAATATTCGTATTCGCCGTAAACCGTATACATAAATCGCGCACAGCTGATGCTGTGTGACGTCACCGTCGGGGTCGTTGTCCGGCGCTGCAGTTTTGCTGTTACTGTACAGCTGTTGCTCTTGCAGAAGCTATAGTTGTTGTTGTTGTTATAGTTGTCGTTGTTGGAGTTATAGTTGTTGTTGGTTTTGATTTTTGGTGGATTTCATTTATTTTCTTTATTTTTGACTGTCTTTGGTTCTGTCTGTTGTTATCACTGTTGTTCTTGTTGCAAATGAGTGCACTTATATATGTGACACTTGCATTGTTTCTGTGGTTGTTGTTGGTTTTGTTGGCAACTACTCTTATACCCTACTCTTATACCCTACTCTTATACCCTAACTATTCTACTCCCTCTCTTCTGTTCCATGGCCACTTCCAGCTGAGCGAGTCAGCGTACGAAAGTTTCGCAACACTTATCGATATTTCGATTCCGCTCAGCCCCAGATGCTACATCACTCGAAGATTAGCACCGGCTCGCTGGTGCTTCGCCTGCGAGGGAAGTGGTGCCAATATTCGAGCGCATGGGGCTGTCCGCTCTGACTTTGCCGCGCCCAACGTAGGCCATCGCCCAAACCCTGGGATTAAGAGTCCATGCTCTAGCGACTGAACAAGCCGGGTCTAGCTTCTTTGCTCTTTCGATCCTACCGACTATTCTACCTCGGGCTTCATCTGATTCAATCCCAGGCCTATCCTCATTAGCGACCAAACCTACCCATATTTCCTTTCGGGATTCTCCTGGCGTCACGAGCCTCCCGTTTTCCTCGCATCCCTTCTACCACAGGCCTCTGTATTGTCGCTGGAGAAGCTCGCCGCGACATACAAAATCTTCCACGGAAGACTTGTTTGCGTCTCCGTCGGAAGACGCTTACAATCTTCCGATTTTTGGCCACCTCTGCCTGCCTACAATACGCTCGTCTGCTCACATATCCCTATCGTCACCCAAGTATTCATCGGACCACATGTCCTCAACTCTCCACTAAGCCGTCGTTGGATTCAACATGGTGGTCCATCCACCGAAACTCCGCTTCCTCGCACCCCCAGACATCCTACGACTTTTGACACTGCCTCATCGGCGAACGCACTAATTTTCTCCTCGTTGGTGCTTTCGTGGAACCGTGGAAATTTCTCGACTACCGTCGGCTCTTGACGTTCGCGAGGCAGTTGATTTGCGATTGGCCTCAGGACGTCGTTTATCGCCTTTATCATCTCCATAAAGCCCAGCCGTATCTCGTGTTGGATGGTCTGACATATGACATCGGCTTGGAATTTCAGAAAAGTGAGATGAGCCTGGGCCAGCATAGCACCGCTGATGCATCCTTCGATCGCAAATCTGGGCTCGGGTCCTCCACTTTCGTCCTAAACATCTCTGGCAACGGTGTACGTGCCGATGAGCCATACACCCCTTGCTGAAGATCGCTCTCCAACGAGCTTTCTGTCGGGTATTACACTCGTGCGCGCCCTCTCCTTCGGCCATTATCGACGAAAAAATATTTTAAAAAAAAACAAAATCTTACCAAAATAAATATATAAATAAATAAATAATGATCCCGCCCCTATAAGATCTATCAAATAATAAATAACGAAAATAATAAATAACAAAAATAATAAATATAAATAATAAGTGACAAGTATAATTTAATAAATCCTAAATAACAAAAAAAAAAAAAAAAATAAATGAACAATTATGATATAATGAAAGAAAATAATAATTAGTAGATAATAAATATATATTAACAAATAGTTGGCAATAGGTGCACACAACCAAACATTATGTTACACATATAAACAAGTAAGAAAAGTACAGTCGAACGAGCCCTACCGTATAATACTCTATGCTTTTATTCCCAATTATAATGTCATAATCAGTATCCGGATATTACAATAGATAGTTCTTGTATTAAAACACGTTACAACAAAAAAGACAATTTATAATCGAACATACATATGTTTGTCTGTATGCACATAAAATTCGTTTATATGCACATATATATGTACTTTTGTGTGTATAGATACTATTGCCGCCACACATGCATGAAAAGAGTTCGAATATATGCTTGTATGTTTCCGTCGCGCTCGCGCTCATGCATTGACTTAAATATTAACTTTATAATCGGTAGCTCTGTTGTTTATTGTTGGATTTTTACGCAACTTTTAGGACAGTTTGATATGATTTGTATTCAAAGGAATCATAAATAACAATACTGTACGATAAGAACAAATGCCTTTAAAACGGCATGCAAGTTTAAAAAGATTTTTTTTCCTACGGAAAAAGGGGGCGTGGCAGCCAAAATCTTCTAAAGGTAATGTATTTATGCTGTCTTTATTAACATGCGTACCAAAATTTGTATTCCTAAGTGCCGTTGTTACTGAGAAATTCGCTTTGAACGTCTATTTTTTTCGAGGTATGCTTAGTTTTTTGCTCATTGTGGGCGAATAGGGCGTGGCATCAAAAAAAAAAAGATTCTTGGTATGACTGACTAAATATCGAGTTGATAGAGACCAAACTCGAATTTGTAGCTCTTACCATCTCTGAAATCTGTTTGTTCCTACGGACAGACAGACGGACATGGCTATATCGACTCGGCTTGTGATGCTGATCTAGAATATATATACTTTATGGGGTCCGCCACGCCTCCTTCTGCCTGTTACATTTGCATTTGCACATACATTTGCACAAACCCAATATGCTCTTGCAGAGAGTATAAAAATATATATAAAATATAAAAAAAACAAGTAAGAAAGGCTACAGTCGAGCGCGCCGACTGTAAAAGACCCCGTACTCTCCTTGTATTCGAAATTAATATTTGAATACGACTGTAATTTAAAATTTAAGTTTTAAAATTAAATTGAAAAAAAAAATTTGAATCAGTCACTGATGGGATTCGAACCCGCGCTTACTGACGCAAGTTCCATATCATGCTGCACCCCTACTAGCTACACAACACCATTCATTTGGCTGAAATTTGATTATTTTCATTTACATATAATAATGTAGTTATTTAAAAAATAAAAAATTAACTAAATTTCTGGGTCTGTGCCGGGTTCGAACCGCAGACCATTGGCTGTTGCACCAGTTAAAATTCTTTATTTACATTTTTGTTTGAAATTTAAAAAAGTAAATTCCACTGTCGGGAATTGAACCTGCGAACATATACGCAGCTTACATAACGCGTCACAACCCTATCAGTCGCACCACGCCCCACATTAGACAGAGATCCGATTATTTTCATTTACATGTAATAATGTTATTATATAAGAAGCACAAAAAACAAAATTTTATTTCTGAGTCTGCGCCGGGTTCGAACCGCAGACCATTGGCTGTTGCACCAGTTAAAATTCTTTATTTACATTTTTGTTTAAATTTAAAAAAGTAAATTCCACTGTCGGGAATTGAACCTGCGAACTTATACTCAACTTGCAGAACACGCCGCAACACTACTAATTGCACCAACCCCTTCTTATGAAACGGCTCCGATTATTTTCATTAAGATATAATAGTGCTAAATAATTAAAAAAAAAAAAAAAAAAAAATTTAATTTCTGAAGTCCGTGCCGGGGTTCGAACCGCAGGTCTTGTGTTTACAAAGAAGTGCGTTGCCCACCCGGACCACGCTCTCTTTGCAAACTATTGCGGCTAATGTATATATACACATACAGTTACCTCTTTTCTTTTAACCACGTGCATTCACAACGCGCTTCATGGGCTACTTTGTTGTTTAATTGCTCAGTTGTTTATAGTTGGATTTTTATGCAACTTTCAGGGTAGTTTAATATGATTTGTCTTTAAACAAATTTTGAATTACAATACTGTACTATATTAGGAAATGCTTTAAAAACGACATGTAAGATTTGAAAAGTTTTTTAGTTCGTGTGGGAAAAGGGGGCGTGGCAGACCAAAATTTTTAATGACGTTGCATTTGTGCTGTTTGTAGGAATCTGCGTACCAGAATTGGTGTTCCTAAGTGCCATAGTTACGGAGATATTCGCGGAAAACATCAATTTTTTCCGAGGTGTGTCTAGTTTTTTGCTTATTGCGGGGGGCGGTGGGGGGCGTGGCGCAGATTTGAAATAAACTTGATCTGCTCGAGAAAGTTACGGAATTTTTATTACAAATTTGGTGTCTCTAGCTCTTATAGTCTCTGAGATCCAGGTGTTCATACGGACGGACGGACAGACGGACAGACGGACAGACGGACATTGCTATATCGACTCGGCTGTTGATGCTGATCAAGAATATATATACTTTATGGGGTCGGAAAAGCTTCCTTCTGCCTGTTACGCACATTTGGCTTCTGACAAACCTAATAGACCCCTATACTCTTTTTTAAAGAGTACGGGGTCTAAAAACAAGAAAGAAAAGTACAGTCGAACACGCCCGACCGTATAATACTCTCTGCTTTTATTTCCAATTACAATGCTTAAATCGGTATCCAGGTATTACAATAGATAGTTCTTGTATTAGAACACGTTCAAACAAAAAAAAAAGCTAAGCATAATCGAGCATACATGTGTTAGTCTGCATGTACATACAAATTCGTTTGACGTTAAATGCGTGCACATACATACATATGTGTGTATGAATACTATTGGTCGGCACGACTAGCGCTGTCTCTCTCGCACTCATTGCTCTCGAATAAAATCTTTGTTGCTTAATTTCTTTCTTGTTTATGGTCGGATTCTTATGAAACTTTTAGGTAAGTTTGACATAAAACGTCTCAAAACGAATCATAAATAACAACACTGTACGATAAGAATAAATGCTTTAAAAACGGCATGCAAGTTTGAAATTTTCTTTTATTTCTTGCGGAAAAAGGGGGCGTGGCAGCCCAAAACTTTTGATGTCATTGCATTTATGCGGTCTCTTGGAACACGTGTACCAGAATTGGTATTCCTTGGTGCCATAGTTACTGAGATATTCGCCGAAAGCATAGATTTTTTTCGAGGTGTGACAGGTTTTTTCCTCATTGTGGGCAAATGGGGCGTGGCATCGAAAAAAAAAAAGATTTTTGTATTGACTGACTAAATATCGTGTCGATTGAGACCAAACTCGAACTTGTAGCTGAAATCTGTGTGTTCATACGGACAGACAGACAGACAGACGGACATGGCTATATCGACTCGGCTTGTGATGCTGATGAAGAATATGTATACTTTATGGGGTCTGTCACGCCTCCTTCTGCCTTTTACATACATTTGCACAAACCCAATATACTCTTGCAGAGAGTAAAAAAAATTTATTTTCTGAGTCTGTGCCGGGTTCGAACCGCAGACCATTGGTTTAGAAGCAAACGACTAACCGCAACCCAGCCCTGTTGCACCAGTTAATATTGTATATTTAAATTTTTTTTTGAAATTTAAAAATGTATATTAGAAATTTTCACTGTCGGGATTTGAACCTGCGATCTTATACGCAACTGGCAGAACACGCCGCACCACCCCCTCCTTATCAAATTGCTGGCTCCGACGGCAAGTGCAACGCCGACGGCGACGCCAGTGGTCAAGAGGTCTGATGACTCGTTTCCCCGGAGTGGACAATAAACGTCTTGGAATTGTCTTTCCTCTGATAACAACTTAAACCAATTTTATTAATAAACTACATTAACTGAACGAATTACTTGAATTATTATTTTGTATACTTGGAGAACACAAGGTCAACCATATCCAAGGGATATCTGAAGCTGTAACACCAACTAATCCGATGTCATATCTTAGGTAATATCGCCCTCTGTACCCAGCCCGGTACAAATAGGCTTAACTGGCGCCCGAGCAGTTTCGCTTATCCAAATAAGCAAGAACCTATCATCTAGTTTTTAAGCATAAAAAAGAATGTGAATAAGCCAAAAAAAAAAAGCGTAAAATATGTAAAACAGAAAAACTTATAAAAAGTGGCAAGTGAAAAAATGTAAATTGTGCGGTGTTTAGAAAAAATTAAATCCAAGTGCAACGAAACTAATCGAAATATAAGTAGTTAATCCGCTGCGGTGATGACGTTCGTCTTAAATGTGGCGGGCGTAATCCACGAGCGCAACAACAGAATAAAAAGAAAAAAGAAATGAAAAAATAACGAAAATACCAAGCACCAAATAAAATCGCTTGCCCACAAATAAATCTTACATGACAAAAACCTATTTTATACAAAATAGTTAGTATTTATAATGTTTTTTCATCTTTAGAATTTGCCTTTTGTGAGTGTGAACATAGCCAACAAAACCAAAGGAAGATCTTCTAACAACGGGTGAGTGAAGCGTATTAAACAATAAAAATAAAAGAAAGAAGGCATTGCGAAACAAGACTATCTCTTTTAAGTACTCGATAAATTAAATAAAGAAGATCTTTAATTAAAATTTTGAAATTTCCAAACAATACAACTGAGGAATTTTAATTGACTAATTCCTGAATTTGCTTGGTAGTTTGATTGTTGTTTTGCTAAAATGGAAGAAATTAAAGAGACTCTTACTAAGTTCGAGGCGACTTTAGGCAACGTGCTTAGTCTGATGGTTACTTTTAAGGACACCCTTAAACAACTAGGCGACAAGGTCGAGAAAATAGAGTCCGCATAGGCAAGCGCTAACCCAGACGTTCTCGCAACTACACCCTTGACATGGGCGAGCAACGAATATAAGTTAACTCAGGTTTCAATTTTGCCGGACTGTGTGAAAAAATTACAGCCCTTCGAAGGAAAAGTTGATGATTACTTGTCTTGGATAAGTAAAGCGGAGGCCATTATAAAAGAATATGATATCATTAAGGAAAGGCCATTGTACCGATCTATAGTTTTGCATGTTAGACAAAAGATTCGAGGCAGCGCCGATAAGGCACTTGTTGCGTACAGCGTGCAGAATGACAATTGACCGGAATTTAACGAAATGGTTAATCGTGCGTAGGCCAAGGAGCTTACCCGAAGCATATTCTATTTGCCTAGAAATGCAAAACGTGAAAGGAAACGAATACCCAACCCAGTACGTCGACAAATTCGCAGCCCCTAATGCAAACTACAGACCCCCTGGCGTCCCTAGATATCCCACACTCTTTCACGCAAACCAATCCTACGCTCCTAGAAGCGCCCAGTTCTCCCAAAGATCTCCTGGTTTTCGCCCCGCCATTAAAATGGAGAGCAACTAGTCGAGACAATCGTACCGGTCAGGTTTCAGCGCCCAAGGGGAAGGTAGCACTAGTGTCAAGTGTGGTCCGAGTACCTCCTCGAACCTTAACCCCTTTCGCAAGGCGCAAAGTCTGTACAATCTAGACGCGGCACCATTCCCATCTGAGGCTACTTCCAATGAATCGTACCAAAATCCAGCGAAAGACTCGTGCTATAAAGAGACATATCGCAAGGAAAATACTGACGAGTTAAACTGCGCATCGCAGCCAGAGGAACCAGGCACCCCCGAGGAAAGTGAGGGAGATGAAGGGGAGTCGAATTTTATGAGCGACGCATCTCTAGCGTTCCATACATAAAGTATGGAACCAAAGACGGGGCTGAGCTGAAATTTTTAATAGACACCGGTGCAAATAAAAATTGTATTAGCCCTAGAATAGCCGATGGGAGCACCCCCATAAAAAATCCTTTCCAAGTCCAATCTGCAGCGGGAAATATACAGATTACCCGTTGCCTTACTGGTCGCTTTTTTTAATCTGTCGGCAACAATACTTTAACCAAATTCTTCGTACTCCCAGTTTCATTTGATGGTATTATAGGTGATGACACCTTGAAAGCCTTAAAAGCTCTAATAGATAGGAAAAATGACTTTCTCCTTCCCTTTATAAACAATTACATCCTGAATGGTAGTTCTCTTCACAGGATTGAGTCGTTTACTGATTTGGTTATCCTTTTGGATCCAAAGCTCAAGTTTGATAGGCATGTTTTGTCAATCACTAATCGTGCGTTTGGTGTCCTGGTGGTCGAAAGAATTTAATGATCCCTACTTAACAAAAACAATCTATACCTCCTTGGTACGTCCTATTCTTGAATATGGATCCTGTATCTGGTCTCCCCAATATAGGATTTATCAAGACAGAATAGAATCAGTACAAAAACAATTCCTTCTTTTTGCCCTACGGGCCCTTAACTGGAATCCTAATATTCGTTTGCCATCCTATCGTATTAGACTTTTACTAATAAACCTTCCTTCTTTGTCTAATCGTAGGACAGTTCTCGGTATAATTTTCTTACAAAAACAAAAATTGATTCCTCGGAATTAATCAGTCAGATTAGTTTTGCTGTTCCGATCAGACCCACTAGAAACTTTCTTCCCCTCTTTCTTCAACCTTGTACCACAAACTTTACTTTTCTAACCCATTTCGAGTATTGTGTAGTAACTACAACAAACTTTCTCGAATTGTAGGTAGTTCTACTTCAATCCCTTTAATTAGAACCTCCATTCTTTGTCACCTATCTAGCTTATAATTAATATAGTTTAAATTTTTAGATTTTATGTTGTATTGTAATTTATATATATTTTATGTCAGTGTTTTTTTTTTTTTACTAATAAATGCGTTCCGCGATTTCGTTAGCCGTCCGTTATGCGGTGTGCCCTTTTGGGCGGAAGGTGGCTGCATTGTCTGCAGGGTTCCGCGCGCTACCAAGCACGTTGCTTGGTGTTGCTGGGCCACTTAAATGTACTATCTCGTTAGTACATCAACGTCCATAATAACACCCGAAGTTAAAATACCTCTTTTGGCCAAGGCCTCTCGTGATGTTAATTCTCTTCTCGGAATAGAACATTCCGAGGTCGTTAGGGAGACTCTCAATGCACTACTCGACGAATTCGCCGAAATCTTCGAGCCACTTTCGCCCGGAGAGGCCGTTGAGACGAGTATTAGGGCAGAAATTCGGACGAATACTTCTGAGCCAATCTTCTCAAAAAATTACCCGTATCCCGCGAGCTTGAGGGAGGAGTTAGAGAAGCAAATTGAGGAGTTACTACGTGACGGAATAATAAGACCGTCTAAAAGTCCATACAACTCCACAGTCTGGATTGTTCCAAAAAAGCCAAAACCAAATGGGGAAAAACAGTATCGGATGGTGATAGACTTCAAACGCTTAAATGCGGTCACCATTTGCGATACATACCCCATTCCCGATATAACATCAGTACTGTCTAGCCTGGGCAAGGCTAAGCTATTTACGACACTCGACTTAACGTCGAGCTTTCACCAGATCCACTTGAAGGAATCCGATATACAAAAAACAGCTTTTTCCACGTTGAACGGAAAGTATGAATACCTCCGTCTCCCTTTCGGTTTAAAAAATGCCCCATCCGTCTTCCACAGGATGATTGACTATGTGTTGAGAGAACACATCGGCAAGATTTGCTACGTCTACATAGACGACATCATAGTCTTTAACAAAGATTATAAAAGCCACTGGGAAAACCTTCGGGCAGCATTCAGTAAACTAAAAGATCCAAGGTTACAAGTGAACCGGGAAAAATCGAACTTTTTAAAATCCCAAGTGGAGTTCCTAGGTTATGTGGTCACATCAGATGGAATCCGTGCTGATGAGAAAAAGGTGGAGGCCATCAAAGCCATGAAACCACCCAGTAATGTAAAGGAACCTAAAAGTTTCTTAGGCATGACCTCATACTACAAGAAGTTCATTCAAGATTATGCCAAGGTTGTGAAACGGAAAAAAAAAAATTGGATAATCTCCGGTCTTACCTTTACGGTGCAAAATCCATTAAAGTTTACACGGACCACCAACCTTTAACCTTTGCCATGAGTAATAGGAATTACAATGCAATGTTAAAACGTTGGAAGTCGCGTATAGAGGAGTATAATTGCGAATTGATCTATAAACCCGGAAAGTCTAACGTCGTAGCCGAACCTCTTTCCCGTCGGAACATAGTTCGGATTCAATGGCAATAGTCCACAGCGCTCTTCAAGACGCATCCGACTTAATTCCGCATGTTGAGATTCCAATCAATGCTTACCGAAATCAGCTTATTTTTGACCCAAGAATATCGGAATATGCTTGTAAAACTCCACACGCTGGGTATACTCGCCATCTAATACCAATAGGCAGTAACTCTATGCGGTATCTAGAGGACTCTCTTAGGTCATACTTAAAACCGTTGGTAATAAACGGTATTAAGATGCCTGAGGCATACTTGCAGTTTCTACAACTTTGCTGCCTGAAATCATTTAGTAGTTACAAAATTCGCATAACCCAACGGCTATCGGTGGATTTGAGCGACGATGAGAAAATTAGTAAAGTAATAGGTGACGAACACTCTAGGGCACACCTAAACGCGAAGGCAATGAAAATTCAAATCCTTGAGCAGTTTTATTCCCCCAAAATGGCGAGCCGCATTAAAGCGCAAGTCTCATCTTGCCAAGTTTGTAAAATCAGCAAGTATGAGAGACACCCGAACAAACCGGAATTACAACCGACACCAATTCCCACATATCCGTGCGAAATATTACATGTCGATCTATTCATGCTGGAGAAATTAAAGTTTCTAAGGTGCACACACAAATTTTCTAAGTTTGCAAAACTTTTCCCTGTGGAATCTAAGTCAGCAATTCACCTCCAAGAAAAGCAGAGAGAAGTCCTTCATTATTTCACGGCTCCAAAAACACTGGTGTCGGATAATGAGAGAGGCTTACTGTGCCCAACCGTTCTGAACTATTTGCAGTCTTTGGGGATACAGGTATACTATACCCCGACGCAAAAGAGTGAGGTTAATGGGCAGGTACAAAGATTCCCTACACTGATAATCAAGGAACTAATCCCTATAGCTGTAGACAGATACAATACCTCTGTCCATTCGGTAACGGGTCGTAAGCCAGTCGATATCTTCTTCGATCGCACTTCCCGGATAAATTATCAGGGATTAACGGACTTCAAGCAACGAACGCAGGAAGAAATTCAGGTTATGACAAACGCTAGGTTGAATAAACTTAGGTCGACCCCACAGTCATATGACGCTGTTCATAGGGTCTATGTCGCTAATAAACAGATCAAAAGCAAGGAGAAACAGCGTTTCAGGCCAGAGGAAGTTCAGGAAGATAGGAAAGTTACAGTTAAAACCCAATGTGGGAAAATTTTTCATAAATCAGAGATAAGAAAAAAAAAGAGGGAATTAAGTACGCTATGCCACTTTTAGACAACAAAGTTACGCACAACAAACTCCCTGTAGATTAAGAACACTAATAACAAAAAAAAACAACAAAATTAAAAAAAAAAAAAAACCACAAAAAAAAAAACATGGAAAACACCATGAGAAATACACAAAAAAGCCCACGTACACAATAGAATAAGTAAAATAAACAACAAATAAGTAACGCTAATATCCAAAGGGTGGTTGCCGTCAACTTTTCATATCTTTAGATATGATGCCCCCGTCGTCCAGCTGCAACAAGGAGTCGTGTGGCGGATAAATGGAGTCTTTAATCTCGCGCACGTTATCAACCTGGAGGAACTCCAGCGAAGCATCGAGAAGACCGTGGAGGAGGTTTCAAGGATTAGTGACGAAAGGATCATTGCCTTGGCGGGTCATCACCTTAAGAGGGCTGCGGACGGAATCACCAGGATGACTGCGACGCGCAGGCCACGGTCGATCGATTGGTTGTAATCCGCCTGGAAATGGGTCGCTGGCTCACAGGATGCTTCAGATTGGAATGCCATCCTCCAGTCACAAGACGACGTGAAGCGCAACAACAAACAGCAGATCAGGATAAACACCAGACTATTCGACGCAACCCACGAATGGCTACGAAAGCTCAATGAGGTAACCGCTAGGATGAACGCCATCGACGGCGAAACTCACACAGCGACAACGGTCCTGCATAAATCGATCATTTTGGCTAATCAAGTCGATGAAGTAACAAGGGCATGCCAGCTAGCATAAACCTCCGTCGTGAATACTAACTTGCTCGACCGGGAGAATGTGGAGGTCTTGCTTGAAGAAATGGAGAGTCTCCCGTATCAAATCGTGGTGGAGGCGGTAGAATTTTCGCGACCCTCAATCCTCACCAATGGGACGATTCTTCTATACATTCTGACGATGCCCAAGGTCACACAAGAGAGGTAACAACGGTATGCAAGTCGTCTTGGAATGACAAAAGCTTGCCGTAAGCCCCCAGGAAACTTAGGCTTTACTGGGAAAGTGCTTCTCGATTGGGAACACTGCGGTTTTCCAGGAGAAGGACTTGAAGAAACTACCAGAAGACGGCTGTATCCCCAGGTTGCTTGAAGAACGACCGGTAGATCGTTGAACTAGTGGACGATGGGATCATCTTCATATTTAACTTCAACGGCACCATTGGCGGAACTTCGGGTGTGGACCACCTGGAGGGATCATTTGTCATACAGTACGCCAACGAAACCGTTACAGTCGGGAACAGAACTTCAGCAGTTACTCAGCAACCCACATAATGGCAATGCCGGCGGTATTAAGAAAAATAACTGCTGCGGGATACAAACTGTCGCTGAAGTACGTGCACGACTTTGGCCTGGAGAACTTGAAGAAATTGGCAAGAATGTCCCAAACAATCTACTTCTCTACGGTAGTCGAAATGCTGGTAGCTGCCACCTTCATGTCATGCCTGTACGCCATCTTGAGAAATGTAACGTCAGCGAGGGGTAAACCAAAACACTGCGGTGATTTTCCCGGGCTGGAAGCTCCGGGTACATCAACAACCACGACGAAACACCAGTAATCTGCGGGACGCAGATATTTGAAAGGGGAGGAGTTAACACCAGCAGAACTCTCTCCTATCTCGGCGCCCCCGCGCTGGGTAAGTGAGTTTACGCGGGCAACGACCGCCGCGTAACCGCTCGTATCGTTATCCACACCCCGTGCAGTATCGTACACACTATATATATATATATGAAGCAAAATAGTGTGTACGATACTCCACGACAGCGTCGTGGCGCCGTCGCCGCGCTAAAACGGTACCTTCCAAAACTACAAAATGCCAAGGACCAATCAGAGCGCAGTTAGCGGCTGATGCAATATTACTAATATGATGAAATTAGGAAATCTGGTGAAAACCAGAATTCCCATACTTCGCAACACACATACACAGTGCGTGCATATCGTTCGCTTTGGCACATGTAGGATTCTGGTGTAAACCAGAATATCCATACACACATACACAGCCACACAGTGTGTACGTGCAGTACACAGCAACAATCACATACAGTGCGTACATACAGTACGCTCCGACACGGCCATCCTGACCTTGGCACGTCCTCGTGTAGTACTTCCAGAATATACTTTGCGATATATATAAAACATTTTTATTAACAAATTATAAAAATTTCAGTTTTACACAAATAAGTTTTCTTACAAAACCGCTACTAAACATTGACAAACGTAATCTTCAAATTCATTCATTATTCTTTTTTTTCATTCTTAAACAAACATTTTATTTTAACATAATTCATATATTTTCATTATCATTAACTTAATAAAATTTTAAACATCATATCTTATGCTCTACACGCCATGATCAAAAGAACTGTTTTGCATTTGTGCTTGCATTTCATTTCTAGCCTTTCAGGCACCTGTGCTGTCTGTTTCAACAGTTTAACTTTTAATATTTTGACTACTGTCTGTTTCAACAGTTTCATATTCAACTGGTACATAACCATCTGGCATTTTTCGCACATCGTCATGAGCATATTTATATTTCCTATTGTTTGTCAATGACCTCAGCACATACCTATTCCCGTCTAATAATTCGGTTATTTCAAAAGGGCCTCTAAACTTTGGGTCAAGCTTTGTTTGATGCCTCTCCTCATTTTTATAATACGAAATCGCCAACTTTGCATTCCACAACTCTAGCTTTGTTTTTATCAAATTGTGTCTTGCTATGTGTTGCTGAAGCCGAAATATTTTGAATTGCTTGAGCTCGTACTGCTGGCAAATCAATCTCATCAACCGTGTCGCAGAGTGGAAGTAACCCCAATGGTCGAGCAACTTTACCAATAAACAATTCTAAAGGACTTGCCTTTGTCACCCGACTCTCCGTACAGTTTAAGGCCAACTGGATTTCTCCCAATGCATCTTGCCAAGACCTGCTGCTAGTTTCGACTGCGGTTAATAAATTTTTCAAAGTACCCTTAATGCGTTCAACCTGCCCATTTGCTCCGCTTGCACCGGTTGCCTTTTAATTTCTTTACGATGCTAACTATTTCGCCATCTTGACGTTGTTCAGCCAAAAGCCAATTGCTGGAAATTTCTGCCAAGCAAACTCGTTTCTCAGAAGCTTTACAATTTGTGGCCAGCAACTTAGTTGAAGGTAAATTTCTTGAAAAAAAATCAGCGTGAGCCATTCGTTTACCTTCTCTATACTGTAATTCAAACGTAAACGATTGTAAGTAAGCCCACCATCTTTGCGCCCTGGGAGACAGATCATGTTTAGTCCTTGATGAATTACAGTCAGTAAAAACAACAAAATTTCTACCCAGTAAATAATGGCGAAAATGTTTTATGGGCAAAACAACAGCAAGAGTCTCCAATTCGTAAGAATGGTACCGAGACTCTGCAGGTGAAGCAGCTTTACTGAAATATTCAATGACATGCGACTTGTTGTTGATTTTATGTAACAAAATGGCACCGTATCCACGAGAACTTGCATCAGTATGCAACTCGAGACTGGCTTCTGTGTAAGTATAGAGACAACCTTCTTTCTTATTTGTTCATGTTCTGGTTCCCAAACAAACTCGTTCTTCACTGAGGTCAATAGATATAAAGGCTTCATAAAACAAGAAAATCCTTGCATAAATTGCCAAAAATAAGACGCCAGCCCTATAAATTGTCTTAGAGCTGGGACCGACTGAGGAGGGGGTAATGCAGTTAACGCAGCAATTTTAAGCGGATTTGGACGAATTTCACCTGCACTCACTTCGTATCCCAAATATTGTAGGGTTGACTTAAGAAAAGAACATTTTTTTTATATTAAAGGAAAATCCGGCACACGTAAGACAGTCAAGGGTAATCTTTAATCTTTCTAAAGCCTCAGTTTTCGTTGAAGCAGCTACCATTACGTCGTCCATATAAACGACCACAAATGTATTAGCAAGATCTCCCAGGGCTTGTATAACGGTACGCTGAAAAACTGAAGGCGCATTTTTAAGCCCAAACGGCATTGCTAAGAATTCATATTGTCCGTCTGGAGTGACGAACGCTGTACACTCTATTGAGTCTTCATGCATGGGTATTTGATAATATCCACTTGCCATATCTAGGCATGTGAAATATTTTGCTCCATGAAGCCTGGCAATCTGGTCTGATATAAGGGGCAAAGGGTATCTATCTGCAACGGTATTACCATTTAATTCCCGGTAATCTACACACAAGCGATGGAAGCCGTCTTTTTTGTTTACCAGCATTATGGGACTTGCGAAGGGTGAGCAACCCGGCTTTATTACTTTGCATTCCAATAGCTCCTAATCTTATTTCGAACCAATTCCCTTTCACTTGGACTGAGCCTGTATGGTCACCTTTGGACGATTTTTCTTGGGTCATTTAGTTAAATTTTCATTTTACCCGAACTAACTCTAGACAAAGGAATCCCATTGATAAAATATTTTGAATAGTTTTCCAACAAACTTTTTAATTCATCACAGTCTTCACCAACAAGACCTGTGTCTAAGTCATAAAATTTATCTTCGTTAACACAATTATTAACAGTTTTTGTTTTAACAATTTCAAATTTCCCTGGTGAAATTATGACATTAAATTCAGGCGACAATATTTCTCGACCAAAAATTATGTCATTTTTCATATAATTATTGTCTAAAACATGAAACAAAATCTCAATTTGATAATTATTAATATTTACGTTGGTAAGTATTTACAATGTGTTGCAAACGCTGCCATTGCCAATGCCTTCTAACCTCACAACATTATTTAATCTTTTACCAGCTAGCTTAGCACTTATCTGTTGTTTGATTAATGAACACTCCGCGCCAGAGTCAAACGTTGTAGCAAATGTCATTCCTTGATGAACCATCTCTCCTTTAGGCTCAACAACTTCGCACAGTTGCACTCTCTTTACAGAATGTGTATCCTTGCTGTTGTCCGTTTTGGGTTTACTGCATTGTGTAGAAATATGGCCAAGCTCTCCACACTTGAAGCAGGTTACAGCAGATTTTTGACGGTGACCACATGCGCTGCTGCCATTACGATCCATAGCACGGGACGAATGATTTTGCTGCTGTCTAGCTCTGCATTCGTTGATCTTGTGGCCTAACTTTCCACAGAAGTGGCACTTAATTGTTGAAAGTTTTTGCCTCTTGATGTCAAGCAAAGACATTTCTTCCCGCGACGTCATCTTCCTTTTGTTGAATGTGAATGCTTTTAACTCGGTTTGCAAATCACATCTGGTGCGCACATTTGAGGTGAAGGTCATGCGCTGTAATCTGCTATCAACTTGAGCCAGCCTAGCAAGCGTTACGGAAGCTGCAATCTCCTCTACATCCATTTCACGACATTTCACAATAAGCGACGTCATCATACGACCAGCATAATTCGAAAGGCATTCACCGTCGCTCGGACTGTTAGTTAGCATTGTCAGAAACATAGCCGCTGGTGTTTCAACATTAGTGAACTGTTGAATGAATAGTTGCTTGAACTCGGGCTAATTCATTTCTGGATAACAAGTCCGCGCAAGCCATTGTGAGGCACTACCTTCCATCGCTGCACTTAACACCGTCACAAGGGCACTACCTTTTATATCATTTTCTGCCAAAATAATGTTCGCCGTAGAGCACCATGCCGACGCATCGGCGCCAACAAGGTCTGCATTGAATTTTGGCAGCACAACCGCGATTTTATTCGTTTTTTCGCAAATCGTTGCTTGAAATGTTTTAACGAGTTCTGTTAAGTTTTTATTTTGCAACTCTATTAGAGCTTTCCACGGCTCAGCTTCGTTGTTAGGTGCCGAGCCCGATCCCACTTCTGTTATAAACGCGTCATTAACTTGATCCATTTTCTAATCGCGCAGCGAGTTTCGGTGGCGGAAGTCTACCCTAGAACTGACTTGCGTCGGACACTTATTCTTTTTGTGCCTACCATCGAACCACGCTTGGCGACAGCGTCGTGGCGCCGTCGCCGCTGTAAAACGGTACCTTCCAAAACTACAAAATGCCAAGGACCAATCAGAGCGCAGTTAGCGGCTGATGCAATATTACTAATATGATGAAATTAGGAAATCTGGTGAAAACCAGAATTCCCATACTTCGCAACACACATACACAGTGCGTGCATATCGTTCGCTTTGGCACATGTAGGATTCTGGTGTAAACCAGAATATCCATACACACATACACAGCCACACAGTGTGTACGTCACTGAGTGAAGTTGAAGTGATTCGGACGCGCTCTGATTCGGTGCTCCTTTAATCCTCCAAATCTGTGCTGCAACGCCCAGAGGACTTTAAAAAAAATAAATAAAAACACCACATAAGTGTTTGCGGAAGCTGCTCGCTACTCACCAACACGCTTGAGACTGGCCTGGCGCGGCTACATCGTGGATAACGCCGTTTTTAATCTCGGGCATCAGGTGGCGATCCGTTGCGAGAGACGGCGGTGGGGGTGAGTGCCTTTCCCTTGCTCACCGAGTGCTTTCTCTGAGCGGCAATTTGTTGTTTTTCTTCCTCAAATTACGGCATTGCTCTTAAGCTCATTCCTCAGCGCCAAAACTTTTTTCTTCTTGCCACTGCGACAGTGCTGCAAAACGGCAACACTAACCGATCAGCTGGTAACAGACCTGCCAACCCGGTCAATTTCGATCCTACTAGCGTGATCGAGCAGCGAGCTTGTGACAGCGACGCATTCTTTGGCGCGCAAACTGACCGTTGGTCTTCAAAATTTACAAACCCGTTTTTGGAAACTTAAACTTCCAAATTGGACGCCCGAACCTCACGAATCCACTAAAGCACTGGCTAGCAAAGGCCCTCCTGCTTTGGGCGCGCCCTTGCAGGCACCCATTGCAGTTACAATTACAGCAGACAACGAAGTACAAGACTCCACTAGCAACGCTGCTCCAGCGGCGTTCGCGAAGTCTAACAAAATGCTTCGATCGCCGCCAGCTGAGATGTGTCGTTCAGCTCCACCAATCCTGGCTGAAAAGGTCTTTCTCTTCAACAAGGAGACTGATACCCCTAAGAGAGCGAGAGAGCTGGAAAATACGCTCAGCCCTCAACGAAAAACACCGCCGAAAAAGGCAAAGCTGACGCCTAGTGAACTCATGAACGAGCTCGGATGCCTAGTTACCGACATCCTTTCCAGACTGGAGGACAAATCGCTCAGACATGTTAACTTAGTAATGAAAAATAAGCTAAAGCGCATACATGCCATCCAGGAGGAAGTTAGCCAACAATTGAAGAGCTCGCACGTGAACGAACCCACGGAGTGCCAACGCTGCAGCGGAGCAAAATCCATTCCAAAGCAGACCTATGCGACTGTGACCATAGGCCCACAGGAGGGAACAAAAAATGGCACACGCACGGATATGGACATACCAAACAAGGAGGCGTCCTCAGTGTCCGAACAGGCCCGCCCAGAAGCAGCAGAATGGAGGAAGGTGGCAAAACACTCCAAACCGTCACTCGCCCGTAAAAGCCGTTCCGACGCGGTTCTGATACGCTGCAAGGACAAGGAAGCGTATGCCGATGTTCTAAATGAGCTCCAGAGAAACAGCTCTTTACAGCAATACAAGGACTCAGTGTCTGGTATACGGCGCACGGCAGCCGGCGAGGTCCTTCTGAACCTAGCGGAAGCAGCAGACAAAAACACTGCGCCACTAAAGAAGGCAATTGAGGCTGTTCTAGGTGAAGGAGCAGTGGTTAAGGCTCTTGGCGATAACGTCAACATAGGCTACAACGGCACGCTCATTGCGACTCTTGCGCTGCCCAAGGACAATGCGGAAAAGCTCCTTTAGATGGAGAAAATGAGAGTTGGCTGGTCTATCTGCCGTATTCGACGAAACGACTCGTCGAGACGATGCTACCGCTGCCTAAATTTCGGGCACATTGCAGCGAGGTGCAGAAGCACTCATGATGCTTCTAAACTCTGCTTTAACTGCGGGTCGAGCGAACACGCGGCTAAATCATGCGTCGCAAAGCCAGCGTGCATTCTATGTACCAGAGAAGGGAAAAAGGATTCATCCCACTCAACAGGCAGCCGCCAATGCCCGGCATACCTCGAAGCCGTCCTAAAACTCCGCGTATGAACTTCTTGCAGATCAATTTAAACCACTGCAGAGCAGCACACGACCTGCTCTCACAGTCAACGCGCGAGCTCGGCATCGATGTAGCCATAATAGGCGAACCTTACAAAACTCCACTCGCTCCAAACTTTGTAAGCAACGCATCAAACTCCGCGGCGATTTGGGCATGCTCGAAACAGCCACTATTCATGGACAACATCAGCTCAGGGTCTGCTTACGTCAGAGCCATGGCTAAAGGCATATGGTTATACAGCTGCTACATGCCACCCAGCTGGAGCCTTCACGAATTTGGAGCCGCACTAGACGAACTGGTAGAGGATGCGCGCACACGCACGCCAACGATAATAGGGGGCGACTTCAACGCCTGGGCGACTGAGTGGCAGTCACAAGCTACCAATGCGAGAGGAAAGATGCTGCTGGAATCCTTTGGCAGCCTCAACCTGGTGCAATTAAATGAAGGAGGAAGGCAAACGTTCAGCAGAGGCAGACTAAGCTCGATCGTGGACCTGTCTTTCGCTTCGCCCCAGCTGGCGAGAGCAGCAAGGTGGCTAGTCAGCGACATGTATACGGCTAGCGACCATATGGCTATTCTTTTCACCCTCAAAAGACACACTCCTCGGTCTTACAGGCAGTCTTGCAAGAGGTACAGGCCGGACACTTTGAATCCATCAGTATTCGCAGATGAGCTACGTGGCATTAGCGGAGCTGGCCACGCTGAAGAAATGACGGCTTCCATCATGAGAGCAATTAAACAAGCCTGTGATGCCAGCATGGCTAGTGGACGAGCATCTAGTCGCCATAAACCGGTGTTTTGGTGGACACTGGAGATAGCGCAGATCAGGAGCGAATGCAACGCCGCCAGAAGGAGGTACACACGAGCCTCCCGCAGGCGCACTCCGTGCGAAGTCTTGCGTAGCGAGTTTAAGTCTAAACGTAGAGCACTGAGCAAAGCGATTCGCACAAGCAAAATCAACTGCTTTAAAGCACTGTGCGAGGAGGCTGACCGGGACCCATGGGGACAGGCGTACAAGATCGTCATGAAGAAAATGCAAGGCCTCAACAACTGCGCCCCCACAGAGCGAGCCAAATTGAACCCCATAGTTCAAACGCTATTCCCGCCTCAGGAGGAGAGAGAACCAGAGTTCACGACGCGAGAAAGCTGCACCTTCTTATCCGTAACTCCTGAAGAAGTGAGCAATGCAGCTAGAAAGCTGGCAAACTTTAAAGCCCCCGGCCCAGATGGGATTCCTAACAGGGCTGTGAAGCTTGCAGCCGCGCTACACCCAAATGTCTTTGCCCACTTATTTTCGACATGCCTGCGCGAAGGAGTCTTCCCAACACGCTGGAAGACCAAAACTCTCTGCCTGATCCCTAAGCCAGGGAAAAATCTTGATGACGCCTCTTCGTACAGACCGCTATGCCTGTTGGACTCGATGGGAAAACTATTCGAGCAAATCATTTCTAAGAGACTGAAAGAAGCAATCCACAGAGAGGGAGACCTATCGCACAGACAGTTTGGATTCCGCAAGAAACGGTCTACAGTTGACGCCATAATGTTGTTGACAAAGATAGCATCTGCTGCAATAGAAGGGAAGAGATGGAAAGGAGGAGTTAAAAAATATTGCCTGGTAATCACACTGGACGTCAGAAACGCCTTCAACTCGGCCAAATGGAGCCGCATAATTGACGCCCTTCGAAGTTTCGACATTCCACAATACCTGACCAATATAATTATTGACTACCTCAACAACCGAACCCTCATGTTTGACACCGAAGAAGGTTCAGTTAAATATAACGTGACGGCTGGAGTACCTCAAGGCTCGATCCTAGGCCCGACCCTGTGGAATATTATGTATGACGGAATATTGAATCTAGACCTGCAAGACAACGTACAAATTGTGGGCTACGCCGATGACATCGCTGTTATAGTCACAGCAAAACATTTGCATGAAGCAGAAGCACTCGGCGAGGACTCCGTAAGACGAGCGAAGACCTGGCTGAGTTTCATGGGCCTCGAGCTTGCGACACACAAGACCGAATCGGTGCTCATAAATAGCAGGAAAACAGTCGAGACTGCAACTCTCAGACTGGACGGGGCCACAATACAGTCAAAGAGATCAATTAAATATCTCGGGGTGCATATTGACACTCGGCTCTCGTTCCGAGAACACCTTACTCAGACACACAAAAGAGCGACAGGGATCACCCAAAGGCTCTCCAGAATGATGTCGAACCACGGCGGTCCCAAACACAGTATAAGGCGACTGTTAGGCAGCGTTCTGAAGTCTACCATCCTTTATGCGGCGCCGGTCTGGGCCATGGCGACAGAGAAAAGGTCCTACATGAGGGGCATCGAATCTTCATACAGACTTTGTGCGCTCAGGGTCTCAAGCGCATTCCGCACAGTCTCCGGGGAGGCGGTCCAGGTGATAGCGGGTATGATACCTCTTGATCTACTGATTATAGAATCTAACTATATTTACCTGGCCAAGAGAAACGTCAACGAAACAAGGTCGGCCGGACAAATCAAATCCGATGGACGAAGAACAAGCCTTGCCCAGTGGCAGACCAGGTGGGAGAGAACAGACTCCGGACGCTGGACCGCACGGCTCATACACAACATAAGCGATTGGGTACACCGCAAGCACTTCTACCTAACCCAAATTCTGAGCGGCCACGGGTGCTTTAGAGCCTATCTCCACAGATTTGGGCACGACGGGAGTGACAGATGCCCCACGTGTGACGTCACAGAAGACGCCGAGCACGTCCTCACCTCTTGCGGGCGGTTTAGTGTAGAGCGAAGTCGCGTCGAACGCGAAATCGGTGGTCCTGTTGCTGTTTGCTCCATCATCTCTCATATGACAAGCAGCCCTGCTATATGGTCAGCAGTCAACTCATTCGCTAAAGACGTCATGGTCGCCCTTAGGGCGGAGGAGCAGCTCAGGAGAGCGCAAACATAGTAGAGGGGCTTTTTCTTAGCCACAAGCCGGGCCTGCGAAGTAATACCTCACGGCAGTTCCACAGTCCCGGCCTCCTAACCACTTCCGGTTACTTTGTGCCGTCAAATGCCTGCTACCAATATCCTCTGAATTGACGTCACAAAAAAACGTTGCATTGACGTTTTAGAAAATAAATGCAGAGACTTTCTGCTAAAAAAAAGAAGAAAAAAAAAAAAAAAAACACAGTATGTACGTGCAGTACACAGCAACAATCACGTACAGTGCGTACATACAGTACGCTCCGACATATATATATATGAAGCAAAATAGTGTATATATATATATACTAGTACACCCGGCGAACTCCGTTTCGCCACCAGATGGCTTTGTTTTATGTTAAATTTCGTTTGGTGATTAAAAGATGAACGAAAAAAATTTTTTTGTTTTATATTTGAAAAGAAAAAATTTTATTTCATTTCACAATAGTAATGAATTCATTTAGATTAAAATAAATAAAGTATTATTTAGTTGAACTTCTCTAAGTGAATGAAAGTGAATACAAAGTAAATACTGAATCGAATCGTTATACGTGTCCGCAAATCATTCGTTTCATTGAAGTGCTTTTTGGTAAACCACATTTTTTGTTTTTTGGTCTGACGTTAACACAAACAAAGCGGATGGTTTTCCAACTCGTGAACACGCAACGTATAACTGCCCATGTGAAAAACAATGATTTTCTAAATTTATCCCGCAAACACTAAGCGATTGGCCTTGCGACTTGTTAATTGTCATTGCGAACGCAAGGCGAACTGGAAATTGCAATCGTTTGAAGTCAAACGGAAGATCAGTCGGAATCATTGGCATTCGAGGAATACATACATCTTCACCTGCGTACTTTCCGTTAATAATGGTTGCCTCAATCAAATTCGGCATAAGTCTTTTTACCGCAAGTCGAGTACCGTTGCAAAGTCGCGGTGGATTCAAATTACGCAATATCATAATAACTGTACCAACTTTGAGTTGCAAGTTATGTGGTGGAAATCCTGGTAACTCGAGAGAGTTCAAAAACTCCGTTGGATAATGTACTACATCATCTGGATTTGTTATTGAATCAACGGATTTGTATGTCACCAAATCGCCATCGATTTTTGATTGAATGGTGAAATTCAGTGCGTGTACATCATTATTCTTTGCGGCAAGAATTGCTCGTTGACTTAACCAAGCATAATTCTGATAATTCTCACTAATGTTTGGAAAAACATTTTCAATAAGAGCTAGTTGAGAGTCTACAAATCGGCAAAAGTCATTGGTAAGAGTAATTAATCCAGATGTCTCATCAACTTTGACTTTTCCATTTCCAACAGCTAACAATTGTTTTGAAAATTGTGCAGCACTTTGATCATTTTGAAGTTGAACTCTCATATTAGTGGTTAGCGATAACGTTTTTACGTAATTCCATAAAGGTGATGCCTTCAGGCAAACATTCAATTCATCTGCAGGCGTTCCACGGGGAATTACTGGCAACGTCTGCCTGAAATCGCCTGCCAACAATATCATTAAGCCACCAAAGATGTTGTTATTTCGCCGAAGATCCTTCAGTGTGAAGTTAAGTGCTTCAAGTGATTTCTTATGTGCCATTGTGCACTCATCCCAAACAATGAGCTTGCATTGCATCAACAATTTTCCCATTGCACTGGATCGTGAAATATTGCATGTTGGAGTATCAATTGTGTTTAAATTGAGTGGCAACTTAAGCGCAGAATGTGCAGTACGACCGCCATCTAGAAGAGTCGCCGCAATTCCAGATGATGCTAACGCCAAAGCTATGTCACATTTTGATCGAATAGTGGCCAAAATCAATGAAAGGACAAATGTTTTCCCTGTTCCTCCAGATGCGTCCAGGAAGAATAGACCACCAGTATTATTGTCCACCGCTTGCATTAATGTTTCGTATACTTGTTTTTGCTGTTCATTCAGCAACAGCACATTATTTTGAACGAATTCCTGCAATGTATCAACATTGTATTGCAGCTCTCGATTTAATTCTTGGTTGAATGCATCGTGCATCGATCGATTTGGTGCAATCATTCCTACTTCAATCAGTAGCTTGTTTGCAATAGTCAAACATTGATCCTCAATCAGAATCAATCCTTCATTGTAGATTTCATCGGTTATTTGCATGTCAGGATTATTCGTTTGAATGCGCAAGCGATGCAAGATATCTTCACATATGTCATCTTTGTATTTGTTCCATAACTGAATTGGTTGTGAAGGAAAACATGTGGTGATGATAATTGCGAACAGCGTTCGTATTTGGTACGCATTTGATGAAACAACTGAATCCGCAAGTGTTAAATCCCAATGAGAATCATTCTCTAGCAAACCCAATAGTTGACATGCTTCTCGAAAAGTTTGGCATTGGTGGTTATTCACAGTTTTCAAATGCGCAAATGATTTTGGTCCACGTACATTTACTAACAGCAGTCGCAAATAAAAACATTCATCATTTCTAGGATGAACAGTATACATGCGACCTAGTGCATCACTGGAAAACACCTGTGGCCAATCTGGAACTGGGGTTCCTTGTTTGCGACGTTGGAATTTCTTTGTTGATTGATTCCAAGTGTAATACTTGGGCATTTCAACGTACATCAGCGTCGCTGCGAATGGATCTGCTTCACACATTGCAAAGAAGCTAGTCAATGTTGTCGATGGTGGTCTCTCAGCTCGTTGTGCTGCATTAGCCTCAGTAAAGTACACTCTTTGGCCATTTTCCAAATGCACTGCTAAATGTACAACTGTGGGATATCTTTCATGAATTAGAAATGAAAATAATCGCCACAGTGCTTCATTAGTACTGACGTATCTGCCCATTTGGAAGTTGCTGATTTCGTCATTCGCATTTTCCGACGCAATACCAAACACAGCCATGTCGCTGCCTTTTGTGACGTACTTGCACAAATATTTGATTGATTTGGCCGAATGACAACTCTCAACGTTTGCATGTGTTTCGAAAATTCGTGATAGCAGCGGGCAATATGGTACAATGAATTCATTTCCGATCTCAATCTCTTGATTTTTAACTTTAACTTTGATAGTTCGACCATTATCTTCTTTTGAACGCCGACGATAAACTGGATATCCATCGTTCCCTGTAACTGTTTCAGCAACTAACGCTCGCGGATATCGTTTTGTGCACTTTCCATCAGCCATGCAAGGCGATAATGGATTTAATGCACCGCACGGTCCATGCACCATCTGTGTTGTCACAATGTCGTGTAGATGGGGATCAATGACTGGATCAGGAATTTCAGCTGATATGATGTCATCCACTTCATTTGAATGTAATTTGTTCAGCAACCAAATAAGGATATGAGCATGCGGTAGTCCACGCTTCTGCCATTCCACCGAGTACATATAACAACGTGTGTCACCAAAAACTCGATACTTAGTAAGCACATCCATCATAACCTTGAGTTTTTGTTGAAATACTCTGGCGATTATGTCATGGCGATCTTGCGGTTTCTGACCCGGTTCCAACTCACGTTCAATTTCCATCCACTTCGGATTGCATGTGAACGTAATAAATAAATCGGGAGTTCCATAATTTCGCACGTATGTCATAGCGTCTTGAGCGTATTCATGCATGTGGCGTGGGCTTCCGATATAAGATGATGGGAGAATCGTCAGACGTCCAACACTCTCAACATCACCATCTGAATGAATAGCATCACGCAAGTGTATGTAGTCCTCAGATCGTAGCTTTGCCTGATTGAATCGGATGAACGCTAAACGTTCTGTCTCGACTTTGACATACATGTCGACAGCGAATTGCTGGAATAGCCGACGGCACTTCAGAATGACATTCTCCTCATGTGTACGAATCATCATACGATACGCATAGTAATTCATTGCGCTTAGATTTTTATTCGTTGATACGCCTAAAAATGCAAAATTAAATGAATTGTTAATGGAAACCAATAATTAGTGTGTGAATATTGTACTTGTAATTGGATCGACCATCTTACTTGTAATTGGATCGACCATCTTCAACGTGATATCGTATCCGTCTTGCCCTTGCCAATAAATGATTGGATATTGTAACGCATCGTACAAACGATGTGTCTCGTTTACACGATGCATGATATTGCTTCTTCGCTGAACGACAATGTCTCGCGATTTAGTTGGATCGCCAACAATAATTGCAGCAACATCATTAACGGTGGGTGCATTGAATCTTCGCACATGTTCACCTGTTGGGGTACAATCCGCTCTTATGACAAATTTGTGCGTATCCGATGGCATTCGTTCCAATGCTGTTTTGAACATATTAACCACAGCGTTATTAGCGTGAAAAAATGCTTGCATCTGTTCAATAATTCGTCTCTTTAACTGTTCTGTTCCCTGTATATTGCACCGCACATTCAGCTGATCCACCATCGACGAAATGAAATATATTTGCAGAAATTGATGCGGTTCATCTGGTGTTGGCACCATTGAACCATGCAAATGATATATTTGTCCTTGTATCTGTAATTGCAAACAATCATTTGTTAAAGAATATGGTGTAACTTTTGATCGTGTGTGTTGTATCTTTTACCTTGCAAGTCGGCATGAAGCCGCCTTCTCGAATGATATTAGCTCCAAAGGAAGTCATGCGAAAGCAGTTATTGTATTCAAGGATGTGTTCAAGAAAATGGCTGGAATCGGGATCATTTCCATCGAACAATGCTTTCAGTGGCTGTGGTGGTGTAAGTAATGGATCCAGTTTGACTTTTCCACTTGCGCAGCACAATCCAGCCGTTTCTCTTTTGAACTTTAACGCATTGCAATATCGGCATACAGTCGTCATTGGTCCAATATCTAAATTTTCATCATCACTGTAGTTCGCAGTGGGATCATATTGGAATGCCAAGCGATTGTATGATGCCAATGATCTTCGTGTGCTCACGCGTTGTCTCAATCGTACATTTTCTCTTATTATATTTTGTCTTTCTTCGCTTAAGTTCTGTGAATACACTTGTTGCTGACTTGCATGTCTTGTGCGTGTGCTCACGCGTTGTCTCAATCGTACATTTTCTCTTATTATATTTTGTCTTTCTTCGCTTAAGTTCTGTGAATACACTTGTTGCTGACTTGCATGTCTTGTGCGGCGGCCGATGTTCGCACGTCGTCCTCTAGGCATTTTGGGCTATGGACAGAGTGGTGAATGTGGTGATCCACATAATTTACGCAGTTCAACTTACCACCTTAAAGACAAATACCTGTTCTTGAAATTGAATAAAAATGTACACAATGTATTTTTTTGTTTTTCTCTTTGTTTTTTGTAATTTGTAATTTTTTTTTTTGTAATTAGAGTAGCGACGCCTACTACTTAAAATATTGGTTTGTAGTACATGCTATGTATCAGAGATGGCGCTGTATTTAAAAAATGATTTTCCCTATTTTCCCGCTTTTCTATTGAAATTTTTCCTATATGTTCGTTGCTATAAACCTCACGGAGCCCGAGACCTTTCCAACGAATGCAAAACCGTGGAAATCGGTTCGTGCGTTCTGGAGTTATAGCGTCAGGAAGGAAAAGCCGACTTATTTTTATATAATAGAAGATATATATATATATATATATATATATATATATATATATATATATATATGAAGCAAGAATGTATATATATATATATATATATATATATATATATATATATATATATATAAAGACGTATTTATATGTTAAGCCTTTCTGCACGGCTTGGTACAGACGGCGATATTACCTAAGATACTATAACAACGGATTAGTTGGTGTTACAGCTTCAGATATCCCTTGGATGTCTTAGTGTTAAGTAATTTCTCAGAAGTTACATGTTTTAGAAAGTTATGTTTAAGTAATTTGGGATTAAATAACCTAACCTGGTGAGTTGCATACCTAACTCAATATCTTCGATGTATTCAGTGAAATGTTCAAAATTGAATATTAACAATTCTAATTTTATGGCTTTTTCTTTTTCTGATGCAATTGAATTAATTGCTTCTAGTTCTTGGTTTACGGCGTCTATTATGTAATTTAGTTAATTAGCCTGAACGCTATTTCCTGCTAAATTGTTAATCTTTTCTTCTAATTCTATTTTACCGTCGTTATCTAATGTTCCGAATAAGTATTTATAAGCTGAACCTACAGCATTAATTAGTCCTCTTTTGTTGCGTTTTACAATTTGTATGCCATTAATTTCTTTCAAATTTTTCGATTAAATATTGAATATGGATTGTATTTTGGAACTCTCTAGCTTCATTGATCAGTTTGTTCTAAGTCATTTCTATTTGTGTTAAATTTACAGTTAAGTAATGGATTTCAAAATCGGTTGGTAAGTCCATTGTGCCTGTTTTGAAAATCAAGTAGCCGTTAGCTGCATTTATGGGATTTATTTCGATACTTTGATTCATGGTTGGATTGATGATTGTTAATAAGATGGCCATAATTAGTAGTTTTCCTAGTTGACCTGAAATTAGTTGTTATATTTACTTACATTAATTTTCTTTCGCTTTTTAAACTTTGATTTATAATGAGTTACTTTTCTACCTCTATTAGTTTCCTCAAAATGTTATTCGTCAATTTGGTTAATTTGTCCTGTTTCCTTAAAAGGATTAGTAGTTTTAAATCTTACCAGAGGGGCTTGTCTATATTTAGTGTCTATGTCGTAATTATGTCGGTTTTTATTTAGTTGTTCAATCTGCTTTGCTTTGGTTTCTTGTGTGTTATAATCTGGTGTCCCAGCATAAATAAATATATCTGCAGGTGTTCGATTTGTAGTCTTATGTTTTTTACAATTTTGTAGGGCAGCGCATATGAATGCTGAATCTTTGTCTGCTTTGATTTCTATGGGTTTTCCCATTTCGTTGAAAATTCTCATTATTGCTCTCTTTGCTTCTAACCAATTTCGTGATTTAACTTCTATTAATGAGGCGAATTTTGAATAAATGTCAATGCAAGATAGGAATTGTAAATTATCTATCATATAAAAATCCATAATGTATTTTTCTCTAACATTGAAAGTTTCCGGAGTTAATTCAAAATTCAAAAGTTAGTTTTGTATTTCTATTTTCTATTTTTGCGACGTTGCATATTTGACATTCGTTTATAGTGTTCTTGATTAAATTTTGATAATCGGGATAATCGAAATTTTCTCTGAACCAATTAGTAGTTTTTTTTATTCCTAAATGTAGTAATTCTTTATGTTTCTTTAGAATTATTTCTTTAAACTGTGAATAAGTTAATATGTCTTCTAATTTATTTTTAGACAACATAGTTTTAGTTAAATCATTTGCATGTATTATTTCAATATAAGCTTTTTGGAATGTGGGAAAATCTTGTTCATTGTGAAAATAAAGAACTGATTTTATACTGCAAAGGTATTTTTATACTCTCTGCAAGAGTATATTGAGTTTGTGCAAATGTATGTAACAGGCAGAAGGAGGCGTGGCAGACCTCATAAAGTATATATATTCTTGATCAGCATCACAAGCCGAGTCGATATAGCCATGTCCGTCTGTCCGTCCGTAGGAACAAACAGATTTCAGATATGGTAAGAGCTACAAGTTTGAGTTTGGTCTCAATCCGCTCGATATTTAGTCAGTCAATAAAAGAATCTTTTTTTTTTCGATGCCACGCCCCATTCGCCCACAATGAGTAAAAAACCCGTCACAACTCGGAAAAAATCAATGTTTTCGGCGAATATCTCAGTAACTATGGCACCTAGGAATACCAATTTTAATACACTTGTTCCTAGAGACCGCATAAATCCAATGACATCAAAAGTTTTGGGCTGCCACGCCCCCTTTTTCCGCAAGAAATAAAACAAAATTTCAAACTTGCATGCCGTTTTTAGACCCCGTACTCTTTAAAAAAGAGTATAGGGGTCTATTAGACTTGTCAGAAGCGAAATGTGCGTAACAGGCAGAAGGAAGCTTTTCCGACCCTATAAAGTATATATATTCTTGATCAGCATCAACAGCCGAGTCGATATAGCAATGTCCGTCTGTCCGTCTGTCTGTCCGTCTGTATGAACACCTGGATCTTTTAAACTACAAGAGCTAGAGACACCAAATTTGTAAATAAAAGTCCGTCTATGATGTACGCAGATCAAGTTTATCTCAAATCAGGGCCACGCCCCCTACCGCCCCCGCAATAAGCAAAAAACTAGACACGCCCCCGAAAAAATCGATATTTTCTGCGAATATCTCCGTAACCATGGCACTTAGGAACACCAATTCTGGTATGCAGGTTCCTAGAAACAGCACAAATGCAACGCCATTGAAAGTTTTGGCCTGCCACGCCCCCTTTTCCCACAAAAACTAAAAAACTTTTTAAAATTTACATGCCGTTTTTAAAGCATTTGCTAATATATTACAGTATTGTAATTAAAAAATTTGTTTAAAGACTAATTATATCAAACTACCCTGAAAGTTGCATAAAAATCCAACTATAAACAACTGAGCAATTAGGTAACAAATTATCAATTGAAATGCGTTGTGAATGCACGTGGTTGAAAGAAAAGAGATAACACTATGTTTATCTATACATTAGCCGCAGAAGTTTGCAAAGGAAGCGTGGCCCAGGTAGTAGAGACTCCTTGTATGTAAACACAAGACCTGCGGTTCGAACCCCGGCACTGACTCGGAAATTAAGTTTTTATACTCTCTGCAAGAGTATATTGGGTTTGTGCAAATGTATGTAACAGGCAGAAGGAGGCGTGGCAGAGCCCATAAAGTATATATATTCTTTATCAGCGTCACAAGCCGAGTCGATAGAGCCATGTCCGTCTGTCCGTCTGACCGTCTGTCCGTCTGACCGTCTGACCGTCTGTCTGTCCGTCTGAACACACAGATTTCAGAGATGGTAAGAGCTACAAGTTCGAATTTGGTCTCTATCGACTCGATATTTAGTCAGTCAATACAAGAATCTTTTTTTTTTTCGATGCCACGCCCCATTCGCCCACAATAAGCAAAAAACTAGACATACCTCGGAAAAAAATTGATGTTTTCGGCTAATATCTCAGTAACTATGGCACTTAGGAATACCAATTTTGGTACACGTGTTCCTAGAGACCGCATAAATGCAATGACATCAAAAGTTTTGGGCTGCCACACCCCCTTTTTCCGCAAGAAATAAAAGAAAATTTCAAACTTGCATGCCGTTTTTAAAGCATTTATCTTTATCGTACAGTGTTGTTATTTATGATTCGTTTGAAGACGTATCATGTCAAACTCTGCTAAAAGTTTCATAAGAATCCGACAATAAACAAGAAAGAAATGAAGCAACAAAGATTTTATTCGAGAGCAATGAGTGCGAGAGAGACAGCGCTAGTCGTGCCGACCAATGGTATTCATACACACATTTGTATTTGCATGCATTTAGCGTCAAACGAATTTATATTTACATACAGGCAAACACATGTATGCTCGATTATGCTTAGCTTTTTTTAGTTTTAACGTGTTCTAATACAAGAACTATCTATTGTAATGTCTGAATACCGATTTAAGCATTTTAATTGCGAATAAAACCAGAGAGTATCATACGGTCGGGCATGTTCGACTGTACTTTTCTTTCTTGTTTTTTATACCCTTGCAGAGGGTATATTGTTTTTGTCTCGATGTTTGTAACGCATTGAAGGAGGCGTGGCAGACCCCATAAAGTATATATATTCTTGATCAGCATCAACAGCCGAGTCGATATAGCCATGTCCGTCTGTCCGTCTGTTTCTATGCGAACTAGTCTCTCAGTTTTAAAGCTATCGTCATGAAACTTGGTACACATGTGTATTTTTTCTGCACGCAGTTCATATGTTAAAATCGGCCAGATCGGATCACTATATCATATAGCTCCCATAGGAACAATCGGTTCAAAAAAAATTTTTTTTTGAGCTAGCTCCAACAAACTCAGCCTATATGCATTTAGTACTAAATCCCACGTGCAAACCAAATTTCATCCAGATCGGACCACTATATCATATAGCTGTCATATGTCATATGGAACAATTGGTTAAAAAGGCTGAAAATGCTCAGTATTAAAATTTTCAGTGTTTCTTGAACGATTTGAACCAAATTCTCGCAATATGCTTTTTTTTCTCATTTTTCATCAGCTGACCAAATTTTATCCAGATCGGACCACTATATTATATAGCTGCCGTAGGAACAATCGGTTGAAATGCTTCCTATAAAAATTTTCTATGTCTATTAAGCGATTTCATCCAAATTCACTCAATATGCTTTTGTTATCATTCCCAATGTGTTGACCAAATTTCATTCAAATCGGACTACTATATCATATAGCTGTCATAGGAACAATCGGTTGAAATGCTTCCTATAAAAATTTTCTATGTCTATTAAGCGATTTCATCCAAATTCACTCAATATGCTTTTGTTATCATTCCCAATGTGTTGACCAAATTTCATTCAAATCGGACTACTATATCATATAGCTGTCATAGGAACAATCGGTTGAAATGCTTCCTATAAAAATTTTCTATGTCTATTAAGCGATTTCATCCAAATTCACTCAATATGCTTTTGTTATCATTCCCAATGTGTTGACTAAATTTCATTTAAATCGGATAGTAGTCATATAGCTGCCATAGGAACAATCGGTTGAAATACTTAGTATGAAAATATTCTATGTCTGTTGATCGATTTTAACCAAATTCACAAAATGTGCATTTATTATTATTTCCTATATGCTCACAAAATTTCATTCAAATCGGACTACTATATCATATAGCTACTGTTGGAACAATTACCGATAAAAATAAAATTAACGCAATATGCGTGTCTGCAAGGGTATTTAATCTTCGGCTAGCCGAAGATAACCTTTTTTTCTTGTTTTGCTTTAACGTGTTCTGATACAAGAACTATCTATAGCAATATCCGAATACCGATTTAAACATTATAATTGGGAATAAAAGCAGAGAGTATTTTACGGTCGGGCGTGTTCGACTGTACTTTTCTTTCTTGTTTAATCATATCTTTGGCAAATGCTTATGTCATTTCTTTATAAAATATTTTTATTTTAGTTTTATGGAAATAGTTAGTAATGTCTACTTTATTTTCAGTATCTCTTACAAATTCGATTTGTCTGTTATAGTAATTTATGGGTCTTTCTGTAATGGGTATATAATTGTGATTGTCTTCTGGTGGACTGTGGATTGTGGCTACTGTACTGTTTGTTTCTCCTAAATAATTTTCTTCTAACTTTACTCTAGATAGAACATCAGCTACATTGTTCTCTTTACCAGGGAGATATTTTATTTTATAATCGTATTCGTTTAATTTTATTTTCCAACGTTGAAGTTTCATGTTTGGTTCTTTTATGTTGCTAAGCAATACTAGTGGTTTATGATCACTTAAAATTTCAAATTTTCGACCGAATAGATATGATCTGAAATATTTGGTTGCCCAAACAATGGCAAGTAATTCTTTTTCAATAGTGGAGTAATTGACTTCGTGTTCGTTTAATGTTCGGCTCGCGTAACAAATGGGTTTGTGGTCTTGTGACAAAACTGCTCCGATGGCTATATTGCTGGCATCTGTAGTTAGGGAAAATGGCTTTTCGAAATTGGGGTAAATAAGTATGGGGTCGGAAGTAATAAGAATTTTAAGTTTCTCAAATGCTTGGATATAATTTTTGTCATTAAAATTTATTGTAGCGCCTTTTTTCAGATTGAGTGTCATTGGTTTGACGATTCGGGCGAGGTTGGGTACAAATTTTCTATAGAATCCACATAAACCTAGAAATGACTTTATTTCTTTTTGTGTTTTGGGAATAGGAAATTTGACGATTGCTTAGATTTTATTTGGGTTTGGCTTAATACCTTCCGTAGTAATAATGTGACCTAGGAATTCGGTTTTTTTTTTTCAAGAACTCGCATTTATCCAATTGCAATTTAAGATTAGCTTCTCTTAGTTTTTGGAATACTTTTGAAATTGATATTAAGTGTTCGTCCAATGAAGTGGAGTATACTATTATATCATCTAAGTAAACCAAACAATCTTTATAGATAAGGTCTTCTAAAAGATTGTTCATGCATATTTGAAACGTTGCTGGAGCGTTTTTAAGACCAAATGGCATGCGAGTATATTCGTAATGGCCATGTTTTGGAGAGAATGCTGTTTTTGCAATTGAGGCTGAATCCATTTGGATTTGGTGAACACCTTTTGCAAGATCTATGGTTGTAAAATACTGACATTTACCTAGTTTGTCAAGTATTTCATCCATGATCGGAATTGGAAATTTGTCATCGATAGTGATCTCATTTAGATCTCTATAGTCAATGACTAATCTGTATTTTTGTTTTCTTGATGCGTCCGTTTTTTTCGGTACGATCCAGATTGGTGAACAGTAAGGCGATTTCGACTTGCGGATGATCCCTTGCTGTATCATTTCACTAATCTGTTTATTGACTTCTTCGTCAAATGTTTGGGGGTATTTGTAAGGGTGTTTGTGTATTGGGTCCTCATGTTTAGTTTGAATTGAGTGTTTAATAGTACTTGTAAAGGTCAAATTTTCACCTTCGCGATACTGTATATCACTAAATTCATACAGGACATTCTTTAACTTCTCTTTCTCTTCATCGTTTAGATGATCGAGTCTGTATTCGTTAGTTTCTGATAATTCATTATCAATGGCATATGCAATGTGCAAATCTTTTGTTGAGGGCGGGTCTAAGCTTGTTTACCATCGTCGGAAATTGTTTCGTCATTGTATTTAAATTTAAATGCGTGTTCACCTAATGTTACTAAATTTTCACTTTAGTCAATTTTTGCTTTACAAGCTTCTAGGAAATTCCTACCTATTAACATATCATAATTAGTTGAAAAATTGTGAATGTAAAATTTTTGATGTCCTTGACATATTTTGCTCGGTGCTAATGATACAAAGTTTTTTAGTTCCGTTATTCCATTTATTGTTTGAACTTTTAAGTTACATGGATAAGTTTTATAATTTAGAAAGTTTTGGGTCATGATATTTATTGAGGAACCTGTATCAATGATGCATCTTAAAGGTTGATAATTCATTGTGATTCGAATAAATGGGTTTCTTCTTCTGCCTGATCCGAGGCTTGTTGAAGAAAATTTTCGGATGTTTCCATTTTGGAAAATTCACTGTTACTTTCTCTTTGTCTTTTTACTGGTGGGTTTGGGGCACTATAATTTTTATTTGTTTGGTAATTCATTTGGTTTTGATTTCTGCCTTGATTTAGTTTTTGTTGAAATTCTTGAAAAGTTGGTGGATTACTAGCTTGATTAGTTTGGGGTTTTAGTTGTTCGTTATTAAGTACTGTTGGAATGTAACCTTGAGAATAATACTTCCCACTTTTTTGATTAGGTTGGCTTTGTTTCCTTTCATTGGAATAATTTCCATAAAATCCCTCTCTTTGAGCTACTTGTTTTAATTTTGATAGACTTGAGATGTCAAATTTAGCGAGTGTTACATATAATCTATCTGGCAATTTCTTAGTTATTACGTTTTTAATAGTGGTTTCAAGACCTTGTTTGTAAAGGGCATTGTTAACTGCGTTTCCTTCTAAGCTTAACTTATTTATAATAACAAATGATTTTTGTTCGAGTTCTTCGATGAACTTACGAAGGTTTCCGTTGTAGTTGGTGTTGTATAAGCGTCGTAATAGTTCTTCGAATGGTGTCTGGATGTTGAGTTCGCTGATCACAGCTGCTCGTAGTTCGGTCCAGATGTTGGCATGTGATAATTGTGAAATTCGTTGTGCGTCATCTGATAGTTGCATCTCGATGGCTCCAAATAGGATACTATGTTGTCTTATATCTTGGGTTGGTTATAACGTAAGGATGTAGTCAACTCTTCTGATAAAAGCACTTAAATTCTCCGGGGATCCGTTGAGTGTGGGCAATTGTCGTATGGCTGACAATGCTTGTTTAAGATGGTTTTCAGAAAGTTCTAGCGTCATGGTTGTTGTGGTGTATTTGGTTTTGTTGTATTAGAATACTTATTGCTTGCAGGTATCAATTGAATGATTTGCAAGGCCCAGAACTAAGTACTTATGTACAAGATTTCTTATAGTCCAAAGGATCTATATTTTTTTGTAGAAAGTCTTGTTTGTTGAATTACGCGTCACGTAAATTCTTTGGCGGATCAGTATTGCTTTTTTGGAATTGTCCTTTTCATTTAAGGAGTCGTTTACTTTTGCACTGATCCTACCGGCTGCGCCAATTATGTGTTTCTCGACCGAGATACCCAAAAAAATATAGTTTATTGTGGGTTACACTTAACTTTATTATTAAATTAGGTTTACAGTCGGAGTTTTATACAAGCACTAGTTGAATCGAAGTATACAATATGAGAGTACAGGCTTCGGCGGCAAGATTAGAACTAACTTGACAGAAGGCTGTATGGGGATATTTATACGCTAATTGTTTGTGTGTATTAGTGAGCTTTTCGTGTGACATTCATTATGGACTTTGGAGTTTAGACTCTGAGCTTGCTAGGATGCTGAATTCGCATTTCTCATTTCCTATATTCTAACTACTTGTAAAATTTTTCATAATCATTTTTTACCAAGCGATCAGAATTAACTGCACGAAAATAAATCTAATTTCACGCAAACAGAATGGGTGGGGGGAAAACCAGCATTCTTGTTGATTAAACAGAAGGGGAGGGGAAACCAGTTTCTGTATACAGGTACTGTTTACCTGCAGGCCACCTGTTTTAGGGGTGACTTTCACTAGCGGTCATACAGCTAGATTATCTAAGGTCAAAACAAGTGTGCCAGTAACGATCGTCCTGTGAGTTGTTCTGGCGTTTACAACCAAAAATTCCTGGATGCCTATTCCCGGATGCCTATATCCTAACTACTTTGAGGCCATAGCTGAGGCTAATGCAATAATTATTTGGTTGCTTAAGTGAGCAGGGTGAGCAAGTGAGCAAGTGAGTAAATTCGTAAGTGAGCAAGTGAGTAAGTGAGCAAGTGAGTAAGTGAGCAAGTGAGTAAGTGAGCAAGTGAGCAAGTGAACAGAGGGTGGGGGAAGGAGGTAGAGTAGCAGTAATAATCCAATATTGATATTCTCTCTTTTCCCCCTCTCCATTTTTCTTTCCTTATTTTTCCGTCTCTCTCTCTCTTTCCCGCTCTCTCATATACAATAACCACCTTTTTAAACATCCTTACACACGATCGCTTGAATTACATGTTCTAGGGTTGATTTTCTCTCCGTGTATAACTACCAATCCGGTTTAGGATGAGATTTTTACTTAAAACAGGTTTTGTTCTTATGTTTAGGTTGTTATGAGGGATAATATTTTCTTTGCTTGTTAGGTATGTAGGTAGATTTTCCTGTTCACCTGCTAGGGGACATGCTGACAGATTTTCATATTCACCTGCAGGGACACATGTTGGGTCGCGCACAAACATCTCCAACAGAGCTAACCATAGATAAAAAGGGAAAGTGTCAACATGTTGTTACCCTAATAAAAATAGTTAAATTGGGTCTATTTGGGAATACGATCAGACATGTCCAGAGTTACCCATGCATATCCATAGATAAAAAAGGAAAATGTCAACAACTGGAAACCTTAATAAAAAATAGATGAGAAGTGGTCGGTAAGAAGAAACACATCAAATGATATGATGCTCAACAATAATTATTCTAAGAATAAAGATGATTTCTGCCTGCAAAATCCTGCTAGAAAATGTTGCTAGAAAATGTTGCAAGAAAATTCTGCTTATGTCAAAAAAAAAAAAAAAACATATAAAAGTGCCTCCTAGTTCGACATTCCTTCATTATAAGTTTTACATCGAATACAAGAATGTGCATCCCATTAAAATACAAAGAGGACTCATCCCTATATCCCCAAGACCCGAGTGGGACATGGCGGATCACCATGAACGCAACGAGGACTTCATCGCAACTCCACTTAGGCCAACATTTGAAGAAATGGATGAGTGGGAATTGGCTGACTTGGCTGACTCGGATGAGCTGGAAACGGACTAGTGGGAAATGGAGGACTTGGCGATCTCCTCACCCATTCATATATTTTTTAACTCCCTGGACATGGATTTCTTGGACGAGGAATATCGGTCTTATAGTCCTCTCAACGACAATTGGTCTCCATGGGAGTGATCAAGAGTATCCCATATATTTATGTATATAAATTAATAAATAAAAAATTTTTAACATTTTAAATTTTTCTTACATTTTTTATTTTTAAACCACTTTTAAAAACAACTTCTACATTTTCAGCTTTTTAGACGCCGTACTCTTTAAAAAAGAGTATAGGGGTCTATTAGGTTTGTCAGAAGCCAAATGTGCGTAACAGGCAGAAGGAAGCTTTTCCGACCCTATAAAGTATATATATTCTTGATCAGCATCAACAGCCGAGCAATAGCAATGTCCGTCTGTCCGTCCGTTAGTCTGTCCGTCTATATGAACACCTGGATCTTTTAAACTACAAGAGCTAGAGACACCAAATTTTTTAATGAAAGTCCGTCTATGATGTACGCAGATCAAGTTTGTTTCAAATCGGCGCCACGCCCCCCACCGCCCCCGCAAGAAGAAAAAACTAGACACACCTCGGAAAAAATTGATGTTTTCTGCGAATATCTTTGTAACTATAGCACTTAGGAACACCAATTCTGGTACGCAGGTTCCTAGAGACAACACAAATGCGACGTCATTCAAAATTTTGGTCTGCCACGCCCCCTCTTCCCACAAGAACTAAGCAAATTTTTCAAACTTACATGCCATTTTTAAAGCATTTGGTAATATAGTACGGTATTGTAGTTCAAAATTTGTTTAAAGACAAATTATATCAAACTAACCTGAAAGTTGCATAAAAATCCAACTATAAACAACTGAGCAATTAGACAACAAAGTAGCCCATGAAGCGCGTAATGAATGTAGTGGTGCAACTAGTAGGGCAGCATGATATGGAACTTGCGTCAGTAAGCGCGGGTTCAAATCCCATCAGTGACTGATTTAAAATTTTTTTTAAAATTTAATTTAAAAACTTAAATTTTAAATTACAGTCGTATTTAAATATTAATTTCGAATACAAGGAGAGTACGGGGTCTTTTACAGTCGGCGCGCTCGACTGTAGCCTTTCTTACTTGTTATTTATAAAATAAACATTAAGAGAACTAGAAATAATAAATGGCAATATTTAAAATTTTTAAGTCTTGAAAATATATAACGTCCTTAAACTCATTTAAAAATTCCTCAATTTGCTGCTTTGTGAGTTTCTTTTTATTAAATATACTTCTGCTTATAGAACTTTTCTAACTATTCCCGTCAACGGTGTGTACTCAACTAAACGATCATGAATTAAAACGCAATATACTTTGGTAGCCTTTGAAGTATTTTTTTCAGTCTCAATTTGAATTTTTATATCGATAGAACCTGTTTTAACCATTTCATTTTGATATGAAAGGTCTACGACAACAATTGGTGCATTATCCTTAAACTGTGGCATTGAGAGAAGTGGCTCTGAAGTCTCTTTCATATAATAGCTAGATTGGAAATTGCTATACATATCATAGAGAGTTGCAATTCGACCATGATCAAATTTCAAGTTCATTTCTCCATAAGGAAAGGATTCTGAATTTAAAAATACTTTCAAATTCCTCAAATTAGAATGAATAATTTTATCTTTCTCTTCAAATGCTATAATAGCATATCGTGGACGTTCTGTAGATGCTGTTAATTTAACATTCCAAACAAGTAAGAAAAGTACAGTCGAGCGCGCCCGACCGTATAATACTCTCTGCATTTTATTTCCGATTATATAACTATAATATTAAAATCGGTATTTGGGTCTTGCAAAAAAACAAATTATAATCGAAAACGCCCGATTACTAATATAGTACGCCGCTCGAGTTCGTTCCCGATTTAAAAACCGAACAAAAATCGCGCGCGGTTTCCAGCTAGTAAATTAAGTCGCGCGCGCATAAACCGAACGCGATTCTTCAGTTCAGCAAGCGTGCACAGAAAATCGCGAGCGGTTTCTACGAATGAACTACCTACGTCACAAACTACGCGCCTAACACATTGAATATCGAATGTTCGCGATATCTAGCACACAGACACTAATCGATAGACACACACACTCACGAACTAACGCACTTATTGTAAAATTAACAATTTGACTTATATATTAATATCAACTATATTAATATATGCAATTATATTATTCGTAATGAAAATCACGTTTTATTCCTCTTTGTTCGAAATTAGAATTACGTTTTGTTTGGTTTTGTATCAAAATCGACGAGAAAATGTAAATCGATGCGCGATAACACCCGCTCTATCGAAACGTTCGCAAGAAATTAAACCAAAACGAACGCCAAAATTACCCTAATGAGAGTATGGGAGAGTATTTCTCTCTCACAGAAATGAGACAAGAATAGTGCGAGTCTAGGAGTGAGAGAGAAAGGCTAGAAGGAGTAACGGTAAAAGTCGTTACTTTTTACGCGAGCTAAAGCAGCGCTGTCAGAATCTCCGAAGCGAAAAAAGCTAGATTTGTTAACCAATTTATAAAAACACCTAGAATGTATGTAAAAGTTGTGAGTACAAAATTGCTTTGTGATACAACATTTTGTATTTAACAAATTAGTTTTTTTTTAAGAAAAAAACCATTAAAAAATATTTTATTTACAAGGAATAATAATGCAATATCTTAATAAAATGACATTTAAAATAATGAAATTATGCAAACAATTGCATTATTTGTATTATCGTAATCAATTTGAGAATAATTATAATGCTGTTTAGGTCATCAAGATCACTTATAGCAGCTATTTGCTAGATCTAGCTACTACATAGCTTAACTGGCAGCACTGATGTTAAGCGTTGTCTGTTTTGCTTAGCGGCCGCCAAAAGTAACGACTTTTTAGCTACTCTCAATCCTTCATAGAGGCCTTCAAAAGTAACGACTGTTTCGCTATTCCTAACTACTTGTCAATCCTGCCTGCATTTGCATGTGTGAGAGACAACTCATAGAATCGAAGCAATATAACAAAAACAATAACAACAAAAACGAGAGAGAGCGAATTGAGAATATTTCTCTTTTAATTGTTTTCGTCTTCTTCGCCAATGTTACTGTTTTGATCTGGTTGATAATCAGCTGTGCAATATAATGTTGGTATTCTTCGAATTAGAAGTAGTCAAAACAAAGAGGCGATAACAAAATAAAACAAAATTCGTTGAGTTTACTTTTAAACTTTATGTAATGCATGTAAAAGCATTATATCATATATACATACATATCTACATATCAAGTAATTGCGTTTATAATTTTACAATATATATATACATATATATATGTATTACATACGTAGTACGTATTACGTACACACATACATACATGAATGTACGTATATTTGCGTATACACGCATAAGAAAACATTCGATCATATGTTGTTTAGCGGCCGCCAAAAATAACGACTTTTTCGCTATTCCTAATTACTTGTCTCTCTCAATCCTTCATGCAATTGCATGTGTGAGAGGCAATGAATAGAAACGAAGCAATGGAACAATAACAAAACCAGAGAGAGAGAGAGAGAGAGAGAGTGAGCGAACTGAGAATATGTGTCTTTTGATTGTTTTTGTCTTCTTCGCCAATGTTATTGATTTGATCTGTTTGATAATCAGCTGATTAATTATACTCTCTGTTTGATTTGTTTTTGTTCTTCAAATCAGAAGTTGCCAAAACAAAAAGGCAATAACAAAGTTGGTTATGTTTACTTTGTAACTTTATTGAATGTATATATATATATATATATAAAACAAACAAAAAAACAAAAATCAATTGCTGTAAACAAAAATCAATTAACATTTGAATATGTGTAATTAAACGCAATGGCAATGCATGAGAACGAGATAGGAACATACACACATGTGATCGAACTACGCCTGTATATGTGCATACGCAAATGGACGTACATATATGTGTACGAAAGTAATTCATTCATTCACATGTGATCGAACTACGCCTGTATATGTGGATACGCAATGGACGTACATATATGTGTACGAAAGTAATTCATAGTATGTAAATATGTCCACACATATATATGTACACATATTTAAATATATATATATATATATATATATATATATATATATATATATTTAAATATGTGTACATATATATGTGTGGACATATTTATTTAAATATATATATATTTAAATATGTGTACATATATATGTGTGGACATATTTACATACTATGAATTACTTTCGTACACATATATGTACGTCCATTGCGTATCCACATATACAGGCGTAGTTCGATCACATGTGAATGAATGAATTACTTTCGTACACATATATGTACGTCCATTTGCGTATGCACATATACAGGCGTAGTTCGATCACATGTGTGTATGTTCCTATCTCGTTCTCATGCATTGCCATTGCGTTTAATTACACATATTCAAATGTTAATTGATTTTTGTTTACAGCAATTGATTTTTGTTTATGCAACTTTCAGAATAGTTTAATGTATTTTGTCTCCAAACGAATTTTAAATTGCAATTATGAACGATCAGATCAAATGCCTTAAAAACAGTATTTAAGTTTGAAAATTATTTTATTCCTTGTACGAAAAGGGGGCGCGGCAGCTCAAAAGTTTTAATGTCAATGCATTTGTGCTGTCTCTACTGAGATACTGAGATATTAGCCGAAAACATGTATTTTTTCCGAGGTGTGTCTAGTTTTTTGCTCATTGTGGGCGAATGGGGCGTGGCATCGAAAAAAAAAAGATTCTTGTATTGACTGACTAAATATCGATTCGATAGAGACCAAATTCGAACTTGTAGCTCTTACCATCTCCGAAATCTGTGTGTTCATACGGACAGACAGACAGATAGACAGACGGACAGACGGACATGGCTATATCGACTCGGCTTGTGACGCTGATCAAGAATATATATACTTTATGGGGTCTGCCACGCCTCCTTCTGCCTGTTACATACATTTGCACAAACCCAATATACTCTTGCAGAGAGTATAATATGAATAGTTCCATCAACTAAAAATGGATTCATATAACAATCCCAACTACGAAATGGAATGCTCAGAGGTTTTCCATGCTTTATCAAATTCAACTGTTTCAGTTTAGCGCTATCGCTTAGTTGAATATGTGGATTTTTCCATGTAATATTTGTGATAACAAGTTTTTGAGTTACTTCATCTGTTGCCTTGTATTATGATCTGTTGAAATCCTTATTCATAATCAAAATCAACTCATGCTTGCAATTAACAATCATTTTCTTAAAGTCTTCAGCGAAACCAAGCACTTTTCTCAAAGGTAAAGAAAAGTTTAAATACTCAGCATCCACTTGATCATTAAGAAACCACCCAGCATTTACAAGCATATCACTTTCTCCTTTATTCAATGACACCAAATTTTTCAATGTTGTAGTAGTACCAACATAGCGAGTGCCATCAATTTCAATACCATTGATTTCACAGCACATTTCTTCAAAAAGGTGTGAAACGCAATTGTTTAGTAGTTTACCTTTTACCGCTTTAATAGTTGTAATATTAGATATAAATCCTTCAACATTAATGTAACTCTCACAAGGTAGTACATATAAATCTTGATTTTGAATGGATATCCTAACTTCATCATTGTTATTAAATGTGTGCAAATATGATGAATATGTATGATATTCTTTCTTTGTAATGTTTTCAAAAGAAAATGGTTTCTCTTCAATATTTATTACTTCCATTTTAAATATTCTTCACTTTAAGCCCAATAGACTTTAGAAATAGTTTATTTTGTATTGTAGGATTAGTGTTTGTAATGCGTGTTGTCTCCTTAACTGCAAACGGCTGACTGTTAGCGCTTTGATCAGTATTGCGTCTTTTATTAAAAATAATCATATTTATTTAGGCTTCAAGTGCAGGCGTATTGTAATTTCTTCACCACGAAAATCGATCAAGTCTCCGTCCTGATCAAGTACTCGAATTGTTAGAGAACCTATCTCTTTAGTGTTCACAGGTAAATAGATAAGATTCTTAGGGACTTCAATCAATTTATATCCTGGTGCGACATTTACAGCAAATTCATGTAAGGTATGTGCTGGTGTATTATTCATATAGGATGATTTCACAATACTACATTCGATTCTTACATCATTTACTTTAGTAATTTTTACAGGTAGCTCAGAAATATGAACTACATTTTTTCGATAAATTGCAGATTTAAAACCAAAAAGTGAACCAATATTATTCTCCTTTTCAAAGTGTATATCATGTTTTTTAGATAAAAGTGATGTCTGAAGCGTATTATTGTTTGCCTCAATTATCAAATCCTCAATATTATTTCCTTTTCTGGTGAATTCTGCGCTTATTATGTTAATTATATCTGTAAATTCATATGCTCCAGTTGGAATTGAAATTACTTTATTATCATAATAAAAACGATTATTACTTGCATTAACATTTGCTATAGAATTATATGAATGAAAATTCACTAAAGCACATTTATATTCCTCTGATAATACAATGGGTGGGAAATAATGTGCTACTAATATTGAGGAATTACCGCTAACCGTCAACGATAGTGACATTTTGATGGTATTAGATGGACTGATTACAATATAACGTTTGTAGTTTCTTTTATTTGAACTCATAAAACATCATCCTTATCAATCCAACTATTGTGCTCACTTGAGAAACCAAGCCACTTTACTAATACTTTAGACCCTTTTTTAGATAGCTGCTTGGATACTTGGCTTTTCTCAATTCCTCTTTATAAAAAGACCCTTTAATTTCACATCCTTGATAGACTTCTAATAAATATTTTATTGTAAATAAAAGGAAAAAAAAAAAATAAAAATTTATTGTGTATTTATTTAATTTTATTTATTTCAGAAAAAACAGCTTAAAATGAATTGTAGACACAAATGTCCACAATTTACAGAGTTAAATTTTTGAACTTGATTATAGTTATATTCAATGTCTGTTCCCAAATAGCGAATTACTTCTTTCGGTGGTTGTAGATTCCCGAAACTATCAAAATAATAGTTTTTTCCATTATTTCTATAATAGGCCACCCAATGAGTACCTTTAACTTGAATAGAATCCAAGTTGATAATACCACATTCTCTTGACCAAGGGTGATTTGGAAGAGAGTCTCTCATAAAAACACCTCTAAAATGGAGTATCCTTAGCAAATTTCTGTATATCAATATTTTGGGTAGCCAATTTAAAAGTAGTTTGACTTGGTACCATTTCCATGATGATATGGGGACAAATACAATCCATATCCACTCTTATATGGCTTTAAAAATAGTCTTTTACCAACAGCAATTGATTCCATTTTTCGAATGTGACAAATAGCCTCTTCCAATTGCTTCTTCCCATTCTTGATTTCATTAAACGTTTTAATGATTGATGAACCGGCAGATGTTATACCCCCAAGAGCACTTAGAGCTAATAAGATCGGTATCAATGGTAATGCTCCTCCGGCTTTTGGAACGCTAATAATTCGAGGGATAATGGTTTGCTTTTTCTTTCTACTCAAAGAATTGTTTACATGCTTACGTGCTATTTTAATCGCATTTTCAATATCATATGGTTTTTATACCCGTTACTCGTAGAGTACAAGGGTATATTGTAGTCGTTGGAATGTATGTAACAGGCAGAAGAAGGCGTGGCAGACCCCATAAAGTATATATATTCTTCATCAGCATCAACAGCCGAGTCGATATAGCCATGTCCGTATGTCCGTCTGTATGAACAAAAGGATCTCAGCAACTATAAGAGCTAGAAAGACCCAAGAGGTCGCAAATGAAAGATACAATTTGCAATTTTGTTTTTGAACACTCCCACTTTAGGGGGCTCTATGTTCATATAAAAGTAAAAGAAGGTAAATATAGCATGTTTTTGTATAGAAAAGTTTTTTGTTAGTTACGTTATCCAAACCAAATTCACATGGGACGCTCATATCTATGGCGTACATAAGCTGACCAAGTTTGATTCGAATCGGATTACTATATCGTTTAGCTCCCATAGGAACAATCGGTCAAAAATATGCTCTGATCATAAATTTGTGTGAACATTTTCTGTGTTTTCCAAGCTTTTGTCGCGAGGCGACTATAGCATTCTTTCTTGTTATTTCCTAGGTATGTCTAGTTTTTTGCTCATTGTGGACGAATGGGGCGTGACATCAAAAAAAAAAAAAAAAAAACAAGTAAGAAAGGCTACAGTCGAGCGCGCCGACTGTTAAAGACCCCGTACTCTCCTTGTATTCGAAATTAATATTTAAATACGACTGTAATTTAAAATTTATGTTTTAAAATTAAATTTTAAAAAAATGTTATATCAAGTCACTGATGGAAATCGAACTCGCGCTATCAGACTCAGGTTCCAGAACATGCTTCAACCCTACTTATTGCGCCACTCCATACATTTGACATCAAACCGATTATTTAAATTTAGATATAAAAAAAAATATATATAAAATATAAAAAATAAATTTTAATTTCTGAGTCTGCGCCGGGTTCGAACCGCGGACCATTGGTTTAGAAACAAACGACTAACCGCAACCCAACCCTGTTGCACCAGTTAATATTGTATATTTAAATTTTTTTTTTTTAATTTAAAAAAGTATATTAGAAAATTTCAATGTCGGGAATGGAACCTGCGAACTTATACTCAACTTGCAGAACACGCCGCAACGCTACCAATTGCACCACCTCCTCCTTGTGAGACGGCTCCGATTATTTTCATTAAGATATAATAGTGCTCAATTAAAAAAAAACAAGAAAGAAAAGTACAGTCGAACACGCCCGACCGTATAATACTCTCTGCTTTTATTCCCAATTATAATGCTTAAATCGGTATCCAGATATTACAATAGATAGTTCTTGTATTAGAACACGTTAAAACAAAAAAAAAAAGCTAAGCATAATCGAACATACATGTGTTTGTCTGTATGTTCATACAAATTCGTTTGACGTTAAATGTATGCACATACATATTTGTGTATGAATACTATTGGTCGGCATGACTAGCGCTGTCTCTCTCGCACTCATTGCACTCGAATAAAATCTTTGTTGCTTCATTTATTTCTTGTTTATAGTCGGATTCTTATAAAACTTTCAGGAGAGTTTGACATGATACGTCTTCAAACGAATCATAAATAACAACACTGTACGATAAGAATAAATGCTTTAAAAACGGCATGCAAGATTGAAATTTTCTTTTATTTCTTGCGGAAAAAGCGGGCGTGGCAGCCCAAAACTTTTGATGTCATTGCATTAATGCGGTCTCTAAAAACACGTATACCAAAATTGGTATTCCTAGGTGCAATAGTTACTGAGATATTCGCCGAAAACATAGATTTTTTCCGAGGTGTGACGGGTTTTTTACACATTGTGGGCGAATGGGGCGTGGCATCGAAAAAAAAAAGATTCTTGTATTGACTGACTAAATATCGAGTCGATAGAGACCAAATTCGAACTTGTAGCTCTTACCATCTCTGAAATCTGTTTGTTCATACGGACATACAGACGGACATGGCTATATCGACTCGGCTTGTGATGCTGATCAAGCCAGCAATTTCTTTTCAGTTTCGTTTTCATCTTCGTCTTCGTCCTGTCTTTGCAGCCTAAGTGGCATACAAAAAAAGAGTGTGTAGATAAGTGGGAATGTAAGTGCAGTATGTGTGCAAAGAAAGTGTAATTGAACGCTATGTTCCATTGGAAAGGCCTGGCGATCAAAAATTAAAAAAAAAAAACAAGTAAGAAAAGTACAGTCGAACGAGCCCGACCGTATAATACTCTCTGCTTTTATTCCCAATTATAATGTTAAAATCGGTATCCAGATATTACAATAGATAGTTCTTGTATTAGAACACGTTAAAACAAAAAAAAAGCTAAGCATAATCGAGCATACATGTGTTTGTCTGTACATACAAATTCGTTTGATGTTAATGTATGCACATACATATGTGTGTATGAATACTATTGGTCGGCATGACTAGCGCTGTCTCTCTCGCACTCATTGCTCTCGAATAAAATCTTTGTTGCTTCATTTCTTCCTTGTTTATGGTCGGATTCTTATGAAACTTTCAGAAGAGTTTGACATGATGCGTCTTCAAACGAATCATAAATAACAACACTGTACAATAAGAATAAATGCTTTAAAAACGGCATGCAAGTTTGAAATTTTCTTTTATTCCTTGCGGAAAAAATGGGCGTGGCAGCCCAAAACTTTTGATGCCATTTCATTTATGCGGTTTCTAGGAACACGTGTACCAAAATTGGTATTCCTAAGTGCCATAGTTACTGAGATATTAGCCGAAAACATAGATTTTTTTCGAGGTATGTCTAGTTTTTTGGTCATTGTGGGCGAATGGGGCGTGGCATCGAAAAAAAAAAGATTCTTGTATTGACTGACTCAATATCGAGTCGATTGAGACCAAACTTGAACTTGTAGCTCTTACCATCTCTGAAATCTGTTTGTTCATACGGACGGACAGACAGACGGACAGACAGACGGACAGACGGACATGGCTATATCGACTCGGCTTGTGATGCTGATCACTAATATATATACTTTATGGGGTCTGCCACGCCTCCTTCTGCCTGTTACATACATTTGCACAAACCCAATATACTCTTGCAGAGAGTATAACAAGTAAGAAAGGCTACAGTCGAGCGCGCCGACTGTAAAAGACCCCGTACTCTCCTTGTATTCGAAATTAATATTTGAATACGACTATAATTTAAAATTTAAGTTTTAAAATTAAATTTTAAAAAAATTTTAAATCAGTCACTGATGGGATTCGAACCCGCGCTTACTGACGCAAGTTCCATATCATGCTGCCCTACTAGTTGCACCACAACATTCATTACGCGCTTCATGGGCTACTTTGTTGTCTAATTGCTCAGTTGTTTATAGTTGGATTTTTATGCAACTTTCAGGTTAGTTTGATATAATTTGTCTTTAAACAAATTTTGAACTACAATACCGTACTATATTACCAAATGCTTTAAAAACGGCATGTAAGTTTGAAAAATTTGCTTAGTTCTTGTGGGAAGAGGGGGCGTGGCAGACCAAAATTTTGAATGACGTCGCATTTGTGTTGTCTCTAGGAACCTGCGTACCAGAATTGGTGTTCCTAAGTGCTATAGTTACAAAGATATTCGCAGAAAACATCAATTTTTTCCGAGGTGTGTCTAGTTTTTTGCTTATTGCGGGGGTGGTGGGGGGCGTGGCGCCGATTTGAAATAAACTTGATCTGCGTACATCATAGACGGACTTTCATTAAAAAATTTGGTGTCTCTAGCTCTTGTAGTTTAAAAGATCCAGGTGTTCATACAGACGGACGGACAAACGGACGGACGGACATTGCTATATCGACTCGGCTGTTGATGCTGATCAAGAATATATATACTTTATAGGGTCGGAAAAGCTTCCTTCTGCCTGTTACGCACATTTGGCTTCTGACAAACCTAATAGACCCCTATACTCTTTTTAAGAGTACGGGGTCTAAAAAGGAAAAAATCTCATTCCTAACTTCCAAAAATATCGACTTCGGCTGCCCAACTGTTCGTGGAGTCACCCATGTCTCAGCTTAACCCGTATTTTGTCCACTTAATAAAGCCAAGCAGAGGACTTCGTGTCCTTACCAGACCCATTATATTCACATTCTAATAGTTAAATTCATATACACACTTGTTTTCCCATCACCTTCATAAAAACTAAGCAAAAATTGTTAATATTAAGTAAACGTAGAAATTGTATCATTAACACATCTTTCACTATTAGCAACTCATTACTCCTTTTAAAATCGTCTACGTTGAGTCAAGCGGCTCACATCTTACAATATTACGGACCGGTGCACACTGGTTTTGCTTGTATGAAGCAGCGGTCAAAATTAGTTTTTACAAAAATAGCGCGCTTTAATTTAGTTCTAGTTAACCGATATTGACCAAACTTACACATTGTATGAATGTCATTACTCTTGATATCCTTACCGAATTTGGTCCGGATCGAACAGTTGTGCTCCCATAGAAATCGGTCAATAATTGATGATTTGTGTGGAAAAACGAGCACTACAACGAGAATGGGGTTTTTTGTAGTCGGTTCACCCGACTGTAGCCTTCTTACTTGTTTATTTCTATATTATAACACTCGACAACTTCCTCTGAAATCCCCATAATCCATAATAAAGCAACATAATCAAAACTGCAGAGCATTTATATAACCTCCAAAAGGCATCCCGCCTCGTTTTTGAGGCTATGCTTCCGGAATTTTACCACTTAGTGTGGCACTTTGTTGCAACTAAATATAATTTCTTTATAATTTCAAAACAATACCTTATAATACAAAAATATTTGCAACAGCGGGTTAAGGGGGGATCACAATTTAAACTTTACCTGAAAATCACGAAGGAACATATTGAGACGCTGACAAAACAAACGATTTGTTAGTAAACAAAAAGATTTCAAATATTGTCTGATACACGTAATTGAAGAAAATATCTCTACTTTCAATATTCATGTTTATTTCAATTGATTCATCAAATTGTTTGTTCAAATTGAACACTTGCCAGTTCAGCTTTATTTCGAGTTTAAAGCATCTCACACACCAGAGCGAAATTTCCGCGTTCAAATCGCAAAAGTGATTAAACTGGGGCGATTTTATTCGTGGCTTTATATTTTGTTAGTCGCTAAAATGTCTTCCTCCGATGCGAAGTTCTTAATTAAAATAATCGGAGCCGTCTCACAAGGAGGGGGTGGTGCAGTTGGTAGCGTTGCGGCGTGTTCTGCAAGTTGAGTATAAGTTCGCAGGTTCCATTCCCGACATTGAAATTTTCTAATATACTTTTTTAAATTTCAAAAAAAAATTTAAATATACAATATTAACTGGTGCAACAGGGTTGGGTTGCGGTGATAACACTGGGGCGATTTTATTCGTGGCTTTATATTTTGTTAGTCGCTAAAATGTCTTCCTCCGATGCGAAGTTCTTTTGCTAACGTTGTTATTAGAAGAAGAAAATGAAAAAAAAACAAGAAAGAATGCTATAATCGCCTCGCGACTTTAGGATACCCGTTACTCAGTTTCAATATGTAATTAAAAATGGGTAATGATAATAATATTAGTGCAATAGTTTAGGGGATGGCTAAGATAGCTGGGAAAACACAGAAAATTTTCACACAAATTTATGATAAGAGCATATTTTTGACCGATTGTTCCTATGGGAGCTATACGATATAGTAGTCCGATTCGAATGAAACTCGGTCAGTATGTTTTTTTTATTGATAAATATATTCTGTGTCAGTTTCATTAACATAGTTTGGTAAATACTAAAATTGTTCATACAAACTCATACTAGGAGCGAACTTTTAGCCGATTGTCTCTATGGGAGCTATACGATATAGTAGTCCGATTTGGATCAAACTTGGTCAGATTTATGTACGCTATAGATATGAACATCCCATGTGAATTTGGTTCGGATAACGTAACTAACAAAAAAATGTTCTATGTTATTTATAGCTGCTTTTACCTTTATATGAACATAGAACGCCCTAAAGTGGACGGACAGACGCACATGGCTATATCGACTCGGCTGTTGATGCTGCTCAAGAATATATATACTTTATGGGGTCTGCCATGCCTCCTTCTGCCTGTTACATACATTCCAACGCCTACAATATACCCTTGTACTCTACGAGTAACGGGTATGAAAATGCGTGAGTATTAAATGTTTGATTCTTTGTGATCGTTTATTGTAAAGTTTTTTATACTCTCTGCAAGAGTATATTGGGTTTGTGAAATGCATGTAATAGGCAGAAGGAGACGTGGCAGACCCCATAAAATATATATATTCTTGATCAGCGTCACAAGCCGAGTCGATATAGCCATGTCCGTCTGTCCGTCTCCCTGTCTGTCCGTATGAACAAACAGATTTCAGATATGGTAAGAGCTACAAATTCGAGTTTGGTCTTAATCGACTCGATATTTAGTCAGTCAATACAAGAATCTTTTTTTTTTTATGTCACGCCACATTCACCCACAATGAGCAATAAACTAGACATACCTCGGAAAAAATAGATGTTTAAGGGCTTACATACCTTGAGCGGGATCGAAAAATGGAAAATTTTTTTATTGCATATTATCAAAGTACATTATCTTGAGAGTATACATTCCTAATTTCATAAAGATCGGATCACTAGAACAAAAGTTACAGTCATTTTTAGTACGCAACTTCCATGGGAACAAGGCTTAGCGCAAAAATTTAAAAGCGATTATCTCGAAATGTGTTTTTATCAAAAGTACGCTTCCGGTGATCACGATAACTCAAAAAGTTGCCAGCCGATTTTCAAAATTTTTTTTTTTTAATGTTCGTATTAAAATTCTTGAGGTACTGAACGGATAACTTTTTTAAAAATAATTGCACTGAGGGCTACAAAAATTGTTTTTGTTATATTTGTTAACCTCAAAAACCGATTATTTTGCTCATCGGGTGTCCGTATCGAGTAAAAATTTTTTTTTGAGCAGATGAACCGTTCAGTACCACTAAAATAGATTTTCCTTCAATAATCATTCGACTTTTTTCAACTCGGTTGAGCTGTTCACATGCCATCGTGATCACCGCAAGGCTCTTCAAAAAAAAAAGTATTCCGGGCGAGGACCGATAACAACAACAAATAACACAAATTTTGTATTCCAAAATATTGAAATATATTCTTCAAGAGTTACCCTATAATGTTGTATACCCCTCATATCAATAGAATCAATGAAACATGATTTAAAAAAAAAAAGAAAATCATGCACTTTGATGGGCCCTCAAGGTATGTAACCCCTTAAAGCGAATATCTCAGTAACTACGTCACTTAGGAACACCAATTTTGGTATGCAGGTTCCTAGAGACAGTATAAATGCATTACCATTTAACATTTTTGGCTGCCACGCTCTCTTTTTCCGTAGGAAAAAAAAAAACATTTTTAAACTTGCATGCCGTTTCTTCTTATCGTACAGTATTGTTATATATGATTCCTTTGAAGACAAATCATATCAAACTATCCTGAAAGTTGCATAAAAATCCAACAATAAACAACAGAGCTACTGATTATAAAGTTAATATTTAAGTCAATGCATGAGAGCGAGCACGACAGAAACATACAAGCATATATTCGAACTCTTTTGATGCATGTGTGGCGGCAATAGTATACATACACACATATATACATATGTATGTGCATACATATAACGTCAAACGAATTTGTATGTGCATACAGACAAACATATGTATGTTCGATTATAAATTGTCTTATTTGTTGTAAGGTGTTCTAATATAAGAACTATCTATTGTAATATCCGGATACTGATTTTAACATTATAATTGGGAATACAAGCAGAGAGTATTATACGGTCGTGCGCGTTCGACTGTACTTTTCTTACTTGTTTTTATACTCTCTGCAAGAGTATATTGGGTTTGTGCAAATGTATGTAACAGGCAGAAGGAGGCGTGGCAGACCCAATAAAGTATATATATTCTTGATCAGCGTCACGAGCCGAGTCGATATAGCCATGTCCGTCTGTCCGTCCGTCTGTCTGTCTGTTCGTCTGTCTGTCTGTCCGTATGAACAAACAGATTTCAGAGATTGTAAGAGCTACAAGTTCGAGTTTGGTCTCAATCGACTCGATATTTAGTCAGTCAATACAAGAATCTTTTTTTTTTCGATGCCACGCCCCATTCGCCCACAATGAGTAAAATACCCGTCACACCTCGGAAAAAATCTATGTTTTCGGCGAATATCTCAGTAACTATTGCACCTAGGAATACCAATTTTAGTATACGTGTTTTTAGAGACCGCATTAATGCAATGACATCAAAAGTTTTGGGCTGCCACGCCCGCTTTTTCCGCAAGAAATAAAAGAAAATTTCAAACTTGCATGCCGTTTTTAAAGCATTTATTCTTATCGTACAGTGTTGTAATTTAAGATTTGTTTAAAGACAAATTATATCAAACTACCCTGAAAGTTGCATAAAAATCCAACTATAAACAACTGAGCAATTAGGTAACAAAGTGTCCCTTGAAGCGCATTGTCAATGCACGTGGTTGAAAGAAGAGATACCTGTATGTTTATATGTACATTAGCCGCAGTAGTTTGCAAAGAGAGCGTGGTCCGGGTGGGCCACGCACTTGTTTGTAAACACAAGACCTGCGGTTCGAACCCCGGCACAGACTCAGAAATTTAATTTTTTTTTTTTTTTAATTTTATAATTTAGCACTTTTATATCTTAATGAAAATAATCGGAGCCGTCTCACAAGGAGCGGTTGGTGCAATTAGTAGTGTTGCGGCGTGTTGTGCAACTTGCGTATAAGTTCGCAGGTTCAATTCCCGACAATGGAATTTATTAATATACTTTTTTAAATTTCAAACAAAAATGTAAATAAAGAATTTTAACTGGTGCAACAGCCAATGGTCTGCGGTTCGAACCCGGCACAGACCCAGAAATTTAATTATTTTTTATTTTTTAAATAATTACAATATTATATATAGATGAAAATAATAAAATTTCCGCCAAATGAATGGTGTGGTGTAACTAGTAGGGTTGCAGCATGATATGGAACTTGCGTCAGTAAGCGCGAGTTCGAATCTCGTCAGTGACCGAATCAAATTTTTTTAAATTTAATTTTAAAACTTAAATTTTAAATTACAACCGTATTCAAATATTAATTTCGAATACAAGGAGAGTACGGGGTCTTTTACAGTCGGCGCGCTCGACTGTAGCTTTTCTTACTTGTTTTTGTACCGTTTTTGTGCATGTTTTTTATGTTTACCTGATCTTTTAGTTGTGTTCCCCCCATTTCCCCCAAAAGTTTTTTTTTTCCACAATATTTATCTGTGTTTTAAGGTAATAAAAATGTTAAAGTTACTTGAGGAAATTTGCGGATGTGCCTGCAATTTTTAATATACTAACTTATCATCGTCTTGTTTTTTCAATGTTTAATTTGCCCAGCGAAGCCTCTGTGTTTCTTGTGTTTTGTTACATCTATCGTGTTTGCCTACAATTTTTAATGGTCATTTACTTTATGTCTTTAATTATTTTTAAATAATTCAAATTTTTTTTTAAATTTATGATCTTAATTTTTTGTTTTGAAAAGGCGATGCGTATCATTGTGTGATTACACGCCTATGTGTATTTGATGTATGGTGCACAAAAATAGGTACTAAGACCGAAAAGCAACGTCAAGTAATAGATTCTATGCAACTAATGGTAGATGGAAAGGTATGCAATGCGTTAAGTGAGTTGTCCTCTGCCAAGTGCTAATTATGTGGTGCCAATTCAACACAGATGAATAACTTGGCCGATTGCTTAAGAAAAAAACGCTCTAAAGAAATATTTTGAATTTGGTCTTTCGCCCCTTCATGCAAAAATACGTTTTTGGACCCCGTACTCTTAAAAAGAGTATAGGGGTCTATTAGGTTTGTCAGAAGCCAAATGTGCGTAACAGGCAGAAGGAAGCTTTTCCGACCCTATAAAGTATATATATTCTTGATGAGCATCAACAGCCGAGTCGATATAGCAATGCCCGTCTGTCCGTCCAAATTTTTTAATGAAAGTCCGTCTATGATGTACGCAGATCAAGTTTATTTCAAATCGGCGCCACGCCCCCACCACCCCCGCAATAAGCAAAAAACTAGACACACCTCGGAAAAAATTGATGTTTTCTGCGAATATCTTTGTAACTATAGCACTTAGGAACACCAATTCTGGTACGCAGGTTGCTAGAGACAACACAAATGCGACGTCATTCAAAATTTTGGTCTGCCACGCCCCCTCTTCCCACAAGAACTAAGCAAATTTATCAAACTTACATGCCGTTTTTAAAGCATTTGGTAATATAGTACGGTATTGTAGTTCAAAATTTGTTTAAAGACAAATTATATCAAACTAACCTGAAAGTTGCATAAAAATCCAACTATAAACAAGTGAGCAATTAGACAACAAAGTAGCCCATGAAGCGCGTAATGAATGTAGTGGTGCAACTAGTAGGGCAGCATGATATGGAACTTGCGTCAGTAAGCGCGGGTTCGAATCCCATCAGTGACTGATTTAAAATTTTTTTAAAATTTAATTTTAAAACTTAAATTTTAAATTACAGTCGTATTTAAATATTAATTTCGAATACAAGGAGAGTACGGGGTCTTTTACAGTCGGCGCGCTCGACTGTAGCCTTTCTTACTTGTTTAATTCGAAACAAGTAAGAAAAGTACAGTCGAACGCGCCCGACCGTATAATACTCTCTGCTTCTATTCCCAATTATAATGTTAAAATCAGTATCCGGATATTACAATAGATAGTTCTTGTATTAGAACACGTTACAAAAAAATGACAATTTATAATCGAACATACATATGTTTGTGTTTATGCACATACAAATTCGTTTGACGTTATATGTATGCACATATATATGTATATATGTGTGTATGTATACTGTTGCCGCCACACATGCATTAAAAGAGTTCGAGTTATGCTTGTATGTTTCTGTCGCGCTCGCACTCATGCATGGACCTAAATATTAACTTTATAATCGGTATCTCTTTTGTTTGTTGTTGGATTTTTATGCAACTTTCAGCATAGTTTGATATTATTTGTCTTCAAAGGAATCATAAATAACAATACTCTACGATAACAACAAATGTCTTTAAAACGGCATGCAAGCTTAAAAAGTTTTTTTTTTTTACGGAAAAAGGGGGCGTGGCAGTCCAAAATTTTAAGTGGCAATGTATTTATGCTGTCTTTAGGAATATGCGTACCAAAATTGGTATTCCTAAGTGCTGTAGTTACTGAGATATTCGATTTAAACATCTATTTTTTCCGAGGTGTGCCCAGTTTTTTGCTCATTGTGGGCGAATGGGGCGTGGCATCAAAAAAAAAAAGATTCTTGTATTGACTGACTAAATATCGAGTCGATAGAGACCGAACTCGAATTTGTAGCTCTTACCATCTCTGAAATCTGTTTGTTCATACGGACGGACAGACGGACAGGCAGACGGACAGACAGACGGACATGACTATATCGACTCGGCTTGTGATGCTGATCAAAAATATATATACTTTATGGGGTCTGCCACGCCTCCTTCTGCCTTTTACATACATTTGCACAAACCCAATATACTCTTGCAGAGAGTATAAAAATCCGCACGACCCCAACCCAACATTACACGCCACAAGTGCATTGCCCACTAAAAATTGCCGTCGGCTTTTCACTTTTTTAATTTCTTACATTTTTTACTCATTGCTTTTATGTAGTCAGTATTACTTTGATTTTTTTTTTGTGTTTTTTTACTTGTGGCGCACATTTTGTATTTAGTTATTTACACACTTGCACAATCGAAAGCGGTCCCTGCTCGGGCGTAAGTAACGTGTCGCGGCTAGAACCATTTCCTAGAGGCGGGCGTGCCTTATTCTATACTCACAATGTTTTGTTAAATAAAAAAGGACTCATATTATTTATAATATTTATATTTAATTTAACGTTATAAGTTTTATTTAAAAAGATTTTGGTTATAGAGGTTTACAGCCGGTTAGTACTCTGTGCAAAATGCAACTAACTCCTCGGTCTACACAGCAGCCCTTTTCGCTGAATTTGGCCACGACGTTGACATCGTAGCGGCAGAGCGGCCGCGGCAGCACCGTCAGCGTGTTGTCGTCGCTGCATCCGCGGGTCTTTAGCGTGAGTGTGTCAGCAAAATTGCAACTGTGTTGCAATAGCTCACCGTTTACTAAAAGTTGAAGCCGAAACCGTAATTCGACCCGGGTTGTTGCGTTGGAGATATTGAAGGCTGAGAGACAAGAGCGGCAGGAAAGTTGTTGAGTAGTTGTTGTGTTGTTGTTGTGGGCAGAGCCCGGCTGTATTCGAACGGGGTTAGGGGGAAAAGAGGGCGTTTGCTGATAGCTGGTGTTAATTTCCATATATTATGTAAATAGGGGAGCAAAAGTAAGTACAAGTACAAGCCACAAATACAGAGAAAACAAGTAAGAAAAGTACAGTCGAACGCGCCCGACCGTATAATACTCTCTGCTTCTATTCCCAATTATAATGTTAAAATCAGTATCCGGATATTACAATAGATAGTTCTTGTATTAGAATACGTTACAAAAAAATGACAATTTATAATCGAACATACATATGTTTGTGTTTATGCACATACAAATTCGTTTGACGTTGTATGTATGCACATATATATGTATATATGTGTGTATGTCAAAAAAAATTATAAAAGGCAATATGTTTTTGCTCTCTTTAGGAACTTTAAGGAATTTTCTCAGGCCGGGGTAAGTCTCAGTCCGGCCAGGGCTGTTTACAGAAATTTTTATACTCTCTGCAAGAGTATATTGGGTTTGTGCAAATGTATGTAACAGGCAGAAGGAGGCGTGGCAGACCCCATAAAGTATATATATTCTTGATCAGCATCACAAGCCGAGTCGATATAGCCATGTCCGTCTGTCCGTCTGACCGTCTGTCCGTCTGACCGTCTGTCCGTCCGTATGAACACACAGATTTCAGAGATGGTAAGAGCTACAAGTTCGAGTTTGGTCTCAATCGACTCGATATTTAGTCAGTCAATACAAGAATATTTTTTTTTTTGATGCCACGCCCCATTCGCCCACAATGAGCAAAAAACTAGACATACCTCGGAAAAAATCTATGTTTTCGGCGAATATCTCACTAACTATGGTACTTAGGAATACCAATTTTGGTACACGTGTTTCCAGAGACCGCATAAATGCAATGACATCAAAAGTTTTATGCTGCCACGCCCCCTTTTTCCGCAAGAAATAAAAGAAAATTTCAAACTTGCATGCCGTTTTTAAAGCATTTATTCTTATTGTACAGTGTTGATATTTATGATTCGTTTGAAGACGTATCATGTCAAACTCTCCTGAAAGTTTCATAAGAATCCGACCATAAAGAAGAAGGAAATGAAGCAACAAAGATTTTATTCGAGAGCAATGAGTGCGAGAGAGACAGCGCTAGTCGTGCCGACCAATAGAACTCATACACACCTATGAATGTGCATACATTTAAACAAACAAATTTGTATGTACATACAGACATACACATATTGTTTTAACGTGTTCTAATACAAGAACTAACCATTGTAATATCCGGATACCGATTTTAACATTATAATTGGGAATAAAAGCAGAGAGTATTATACGGTCAGGCTCGTTCGACTGTACTTTTCTTACTTGTTTTTAGTGCTGAAAGCACTGGTATTATGGTAACGATAGTCACGAGCGGTTTTTTTAGAAATGAGACGTCTCGGTTGGGACTTCCACGTCAATGACCAAGTATGTGCTATGGCAGTTACCGTAGAAGACACCACCGATGAATTTGCTCGAGGCTTCACTGCAACCAAACAGTATACGCTCTGATGGCTGAAGTGGTAGTCTGAGCGTCGTTTGTCGATGACAGATTCGTGCGATAGTTCCTCCACAACTAAAAAAGTATTCGCTATAGAGGCTGTAGGGAGACTAACGGTTATATTTTCCTTCGGCAACTCGTTCGTTCCCCACATCCAAAATGTATTCGCTATAGAGGCTGGAGTGAAGTCACTGGTTACTTTCAGGAAATCGGAATGTCGGTCAGGAGTTTATTAATGCTAAATACACTGTGCGTACGAAGAATCTGTGCTTTCACGACACCCCCAAGTATGCACTCTAGCGTGGTGTGAATTTGCACGTATTGTCTCGTATCGGTGGCTTCAGAAATCCCCCTGCGCTATCGAGATTGCCGAAAGATTACTAGAAGTTAGGCTTGCACTGAGAGAATCGTATAGAATTCGTGAGCGATGAGTATCGATTGAGATTTCCGAAAATGTACACCGGCGATATGTTTTGGATTATTTTTATTTAAATATCGGCTGGAAATTTAGAAATGAATAAAAGAAAGAACCGAGATACTTTAAATATAGGCCCACTGTATCGGGTTTTATTTTGCACGCCCGCAGTTTTAACTTAACCACACTGTTTATACTTTTCTTCGATACAAAATTCGTGGCTCACCTCGTGGCTTCTATGTAAGTGTATGTGTGGTTTTGTTTTTATTAACACGCGCAATACTTTCGTGATACTTTTCATGATAATTATCCATCTTGAATGTAGGCCTCTGTCGTAGTAAGCGTCGAACTTTACATTAGTGTGCTCGCTCTTACAAATGTTGCTAGGCGACGATCTGACTCTTGCTGTGTGTGTGCGCATAACTGTAAATTTGTGGTTGTTTCGTTGTTTCGCTTAGCGGCGATCGCTGTCTAGCTTTGGCTTTGTGTGTTGACTCTACGTGTGTATCCCGCGATGCTGTCTCTTATTGTTTTACAATGCTTACGAGCAGTTAGGCGCCACTTTGGTTTTGGTGTTTGCACACTGGGTGCAAATAATTCGCGGTCAGCTGGTTTAATTATGTGCGCTGCATTTATGAGGCGTGACAGAACCTACTTAACAAAATTGGTATTCCTAAGAGCCATAGCTACTGAGATATTCGGCGAAAACATAGATTTTTTCCTAGGTGTGTCGGGTTTTTAATGTGACATCAAAAAAAAAAAACAAGAAAAAAAGGTTATCTTCGGCTAGCCGAAGATAAATACCCTTACAGATTCACAATAAGACACTTATCACTAAGACACTTAGTTTTTAGCACTGTTTTGAAAAAAACAATTGTGCACTGTTTTGAAAAAAACAATTGTGTTGTACAATCAAGTACTCCTTGAATTGTTTGCCAAAAAAACATTATAAATCTAGTATTCATGACATTGCACGTCAAAAAAAATTACAAATTAATCTAGTATTAATAGCATTACACGTCAAAAAAGTACAAATAAATCTAGTATTCATAGCATTACACGTCAAAAAAAAAAAAAAAAAATTGAAAAGATGAATTATACTCAGCAATTTTCAGCATTGTTCCTATGGGAGCTATATGATATAGTGATCCGATCTAGCCGATTTTAACATATGTACTGCGTGCAGAGGGTTTACACATGTGTACTAAGTTTCACCACAATAGCTTTAAAACTGAGAGACTAGTTCGCATTGCAACAGACGGACAGACGGACATGGCTATATCGACTCGCCTTGTGACGCTGATCAAGAATATATATACCGGGGGGTCTGCCACGCCTGCTTCTAATTGTTACATACATTTGCACAAACCCAATTTACTCTTGCAGATAGTATAAAATAGCCAAACAAATGTTTTTTTTATTGACTTATTAAAAACTGTTAACAAGTATACATAGTAACATTTTCAATATCATAAAAGTGGAGAACACAAAGTTTTCTAAACTAAGTCAAAAAATAATGCTGTAGTCGCCTCGCAAGTTAAGGACACCCGTTACTCAATTTCAATATGTTATTAATAATGGGGTATGATAATAATATTAGTTCAAAAGCTTAGGTGATGGATAAGACAGCTTGGCAAACACAGAACATTTTTAAACGATTTCATATTTAGGGGATATTTTCTCCTATGGCAGTTATATGGTATAGTAGTCCAATATGGATCAAACTTGGCCAGTATGTTTATATTCTTATCCTACGTATCATGTTGATCATGTTGATAAACACAAAAATTTATCATACCAATTCATATTTTGAGCGTGTTTTGAATCGATCGTCCCAACTCTGATGCCACGCAGCGAAACCGTTCGTTCATATGATTGAATGTTTCTTTCTCGCTGGCACTCATACATTTTCATTGTGCTCAAATATAAACTTTGTTGCTTGTTTTTTTTTTATTTATAATAAACTCATCAACATATTTTGACTTTCACCAACGAGTGTCCGCTAGTGATGTAGAGATATTTTGATTTTAATTTAATCATCTTAGATAAACAAGAAAGAAAAAGGCATTCGAGCCCGCTCGAACGGATAATACTTTTTGCTTTTTATATATTAACATAATATGTATGCCATACATGGCATTCCTAAGTACCATAGTTTCTGAGATGTTTGCCGAAAAAAGGTTCGTGTATTGACTGAATAAATACTGACTAACTTTGAACTTGTAGCTCTTATCAATTCTGAGGTCTGTTTGTTCATACGGTCAGCTAGACATTCGGATATGGGTATTTCGACTCGGCTTCTGATGCCAAAAAGGAATACTTTATATACTTTTTGGTGTATGCTACCCCCCCCTTTTGCCTCTTACGTACTTTTCACAAACCGAATATACTCTTGCTGAGAAAATAAAAATGTTTGCGTTGGCTAAGCTATCTTAATCAAACTGACTAGTGTCCGTCACCTAAACGATTGCACTTTTATACTCTCTGCAAGAGTATATTGGGTTTGTGCAAATGTATGTAACAGGCAGAAGGAGGCGTGGCAGACCCAATAAAGTATATATATTCTTGATCAGCGTCACGAGCCGAGTTGATATAGCCATGTCCGTCTGTCCGTCAGTCCGTCTGTCCGTCTGTCTGTCCGTATGAACAAACAGATTTCAGAGATGGTAAGAGCTACAAGTTCGAGTTTGGTCTCAATCGACTCGATATTTACAAGAATTTTTTTTTTTTCGATGCCACGCCCCATTCGCCCACAATGAGCAAAAAACTAGACATACCTCGGTAAAAATCTATGTTTTCGGCGAATATATCAGTAAATATGGCACATAGGAATACCAATTTTGGTATACGTGTTTTTAGAGACCGCATTAATGCAATGACATCAAAAGTTTTGGGCTGCCACGCCCCCTTTTTCCGCAAGAAATAAAAGAAAATTTCAAACTTGCATGCCGTTTTTAAAGCATTTATTCTTATCGTACAGTGTTGTTATTTATGATTCGTTTGAAGACGTATCATGTCAAAGTCTCCTGGAAGCTTCATGAGAATCCGACCATAAACAAGAACAAAATGAAGCAACAAAGATTTTATTCGAGAGCAATGAGTGCGAGAGAGACAGTGCTAGTCATGCCGACCAATAGTATTCATACACAAATATGTATGTGCATACATTTAATGTCAAACGAATTTGTATGTACATACAGACAAACACATGTATGTTCGATTATGCTTAGCTTTTTTTTTTGTTTTAACGTTTTCTAATACAAGAACTATCTATTGTAATATCTGGATACCGATTTAAGCATTATAATTGGGAATAAAAGCAGAGAGTATTATACGGTCGGGCGTGTTCGACTGTACTTTTCTTTTTTGTTTTTATTACCATACTCTATTGCAAGGCGACTTTAGCAGTATATTTCGTTTTATTTTATTCCGTTATTAGTGTTTTTAAGCTTTTCATATTTGATGCGGTAGGATCCTTGCGAGTCGTAGATTTCTTCCAAGTGCAGCCACTCTTCTGGACGATTATCAATAAGATGGCGAACTACCTTTTCGGCGCCGTACTTTTGTTTTTCAGTACACTTAGCACAATCAGTCATCATAGCATCAGGCAAAATATCTGCATATTATTATAGTTTAAAAAACTTAGTTTATCAGCTTAAATGTATACATACCCTTCAGCATATTCGCATCAGGAGTGCATGGTCCAGTATTCTTTAGACACTTAATATAGTTGTTAAGTAGGCGGTCCTGGTTTAGTATCTCATCCAAGTCAATGTTATCAAATTTGCTATTATAGGGTTGTATATTGCTTATCTGTGCAGTCGGAATTATTGTTGTTATCGGAGAATCACTATGAACCGCATGGTGGACTAGAATCGCGAAGATCAAGATTCCTGATAAGCCAAAATTTACTTTCAACATCTTCAAGTATTTATTGTTGTTCCACAAACTACCGAAATGTCGAGCTGTTCCTGCTAATATAAGTAACAACCCGATTTGGATGTGCATGTTAAAAGTTGATTTCATGTGACCAGTGAGACTTTGAATTCCGTGAAATTAAGTGAGCTCAATTACTAATTATTATTAGATTAATAGATAAGGCATGCAATGTATATTACGTATGTACTTTAGGTTACGGTTTATTAATGTTTATACCCGTTACTAGCGGAGTAGAAGGGTAGACTGTAATCGTCGCAATGTAGGCAATATATAAATATTCTTGATCAGAATCACACACTGAGTTGATATAGCCATGTCCGTCTTCTGTCTGTCCGTATAAACAAACAGATAAATGGTCTATGTAGTTCAAATACTGTTCAAGTACTGTTCGAACAACCATATCTTTAACTGCTTTAAGCCAGAATTGGTCGAAAATATGAATTAGTATGGAAAACTTTTGACAGTCAGCGACTGTTTGGAGCAGGGCGGAGAAAGGCTGCAGTTTGTCGGAGTAGCGGTGTGCCAGCGTTTCAATTGTGGGTGTATGTGGGACTATATTATGCTGCTGCGCTGTAATAAAAGAAGAGGTGGCGTGGAGCTTTACTCGAACATGAATAATAATAATAAACACACGAGTTGTTGGTTACAAAAACTAAACTTTTCGTATCTTTATTGTACGGAAAAATTAAGCTCACAAGATGCAAATGAAATACGCATGGGCTGTGAACATGTAAAAAGTAGTTGTCATCATATCTCAGTGTGCCACAACCCCATTGCCGGCTGCGATACCGAAGTATTCTATCCGCCGGTAACTGATACCTGTGATCACACTTTTTGGCGTGTACATGCCGCTCTCTTGCAACAGTTGCAACTGCCTAGCCCTGCGACTATGTGGGGGGTGACCGCGTTCTGGATGGCCTAGATACCACAGGAGCCGGAGAGAACCCGACAGAAGATAGTGCTCTGTGCGACCGGCAGGCCTTTTATAATGTTAAGACAGTCCGCTTGGATAACATCCGGATAAATGTTAAAATCAAGTTCGATGGACATGGCAGCCAGTACCAGGTTGGAGAACTGATTCCGTACGAACTCGGAGACCTCTCGCACGGGGGTGCGGATCCACAGGTCCTCCTCCAGCCTCAGGAAAATTTCTCGACGGAAATGAGCAGCTCTTGGAGATCCAGGATGGCCATGCAAACTCATTTGACCCCAATGGTGGTATGGGCTATTCCCATTGTCATGGCAAGGGATGCTTTGATGCGGCTTTCGGGGGCGCACGAATCCAATAAAGCGCGTACCACAAATTGCCTTTGGCCGTTCCCTCTCGGACTAGGGCCGTGGGTATTTCCATCGTTGCACGTTGTTGTAGCAAGGAGTTCAGAGTCGACGCTCGGAATTAGCCGACCTGGGCGCTATGGACAGCGGTCGTCACAGAAGAGTGCCGAGAAACATCACGTCTGACTACGGATGCCCGGTGGCGGTTGACTTTCTTTAGCCGTTGCGTAGAATACTCGATGTAAAGCAAGGTGTAGATTTAGGAAACGTCGGCCCTGGCGGAGTGCGTGAACGCCTATGCATACCCGGCAGCGGTATGAGTTGACCCCGCGTCGACTGTTACGCTCTGCCGGATGGGACCACGGTTTTTTTGAAGCCATTCGAAACGTTGTTGATCACGCTAAAAGGAGACAGGCGAGTATACAGTACGGTTACTTGAGAGGAAGTGAAATTGGGACAAAACTAGGACACATAAGCACGACATTGGGTGTGATAGTGGAACTACTTGGCAGGAGCAGTTTCGGGATCGATTAGGAGCAGACTCAACTTCACCACAGGGCTTTTGATAATGCCACAGGAGGTCCGCACATCTACAACACTCACTAAACCGTCGGCGGCAGGATGATCACTTTCAATACGTCCCAACCGTCATTCAGTTATCCTTTTATATGACGACCAAGTCATTCTTCTGAAGGTTCCTTCAGATATTCATCCTTCCTTCCTTGTCAAAACTGATTATGTAGGGCCTTATGGCGTTGCCAGCGATTGATCAAAGACTTCGGTTCTTCATGGATCTCAGGCTCACGAATAGATAGAAGGGGGCCTTCCGTAAGGAAATGTGCGGGACTTAGCGCAAGCAAATCTAATGACTCTTTTGACATAGGGGAAATAGGTCGTGAGTTCAAGCACGTTTTTACTTTGCATAATATGGTCGAAAGCTCCTCAAAGGTATACTTAAACCCAGATATGGACTTATAAAAAAGAGCCTTTAAGCTGTTAACTTCCGCTTCTCATATCCCTCTCATGTGAGGAGCGCAGCGAGGAATGAATTCCCATGAGAGGATTTGAGCCCGTTGGCTCTCGTAATGGATTGTTTGGTGACATCCAGGAAGTCCCATTATCGGAATCAATGCGCTGAGGACACCGACGTCTCGCGACAAAACGTTTTCGGTCGTGAGATCAGATGTGGTTTCCAGATGAATAGCTTTAGTGGTGAAACACACAAAGACCCAAGCATAACCCTTGGTAATAAAACAGGCACGCTCCGGGTCTCGATTTCGAATGGACCTGCGAAATCAACACCTGTGTGCGTCAACTGTTTAGAGAATGTTCCACGATTTCGTGATAAATGTCCCATTAATTGTGAATGGAACCGACTTCTATACAGAATGCACGCCTTGCAAGTGTGGGACTGAGATTTAATCAAGCGAGAATCCAGAACTTGGAGCGATGGACTCTAAGCATGAGCTGATTGCCGTCGTAGAGTGTAATCCGATGAGTGAATCATACAAGGCCGCGCCAGGCTGGATTTGTATGACAGAAGGAAGTGGTGTCGCTCGCATACTGATCCAGACAGGGATTTAACTTTAGCACCAAGCTTAATGAAGGAACGAAATATTTGTCTTGCAAGCATCGGAGCTACGTGGGGTACTCCTGCTACTGTGTAAGAGCAATGAACAGTCTCTTTGCGGTGACTAGCTCTTCTTGGTGAAGATTCAAGGTCGAGTTGGAATGGAATTTTGGACGATCGAAACGCTGGATATAAGCGATTACTCGTAAGGCCTTGCCGAAGGCGGCAAATCGAGGGAGACTAGGTGCACTTGCACTCGTTGCTCGATCTCGGTTTTAGATATGGAACATGAGGGCCAGTATTCTGGAGATTGCTGGAGCCGAGAGGGTCTTGACCAGGACTACTCGCTTATGTTGTATCCGCAGGTAAAGCGTTGCACCATATGATGGATGCGTCACAAAACCCATGTAGCTGCCATTGCGTCTCTAAATCGGTCTCTAGCCATCTGGGAATTGGGATATTTTAAAAGCCTAAATAGTCTTCATGAAAGCATGCTATTGCTGAAGGAGACAAGTTGGAAATGGGACATCCCAACTAATTTCGGTAAATTATCTGCTGCATAAGTATTACGGCACGAATGATGAGCAGGTTCTTCTGCAAATGAGCTTCAATTTTTTTAGAACTGCGCCAAGGTAATCGATCTGAAATGAACGAGCTCAATGCTCTGCGGAGCTTTGAATGGCATCGACACCACATATCTACCATCGAGTCTCCTTCTGGAATTGTGTCGCAATAGTGTTTCTCACACTTAATATCTACCTCTCTTTTCAGTTTAAATAGGAGATGTGTGTCCAGGCTGACCTCTTTTTTAGCCGATGTCTGTTGCTCGCTGAGGATGGGCACGCTAAGAGCCCACCCGATAATGATTTCTTGTGCATGCACCGAGCCGCACAACTGAGTTTGGACATCACTCAAGAGAATAGACGGAAGCACGTCAGTACCGACAAGCACATCAGTTTGCAATTTGGTGGGTCGGCTAAAAGGAAATTTGGTAGATCTCTGAGCACACCGTCGGGAATACGAAAGCTACTGTGTTGATGCACAGAGAATGCTTGGCAGGCAGTGTGAATGACACGTCAACTGACACGACTTGCGCGGTGAACTGTGGAAAGGCGTTTCGTATCAGGTGGAAAATGTGCTCGGAAATGAACATGCCCTCCGATCCAGAAATCACACCCAAATGTTCATACACAATTTCTGTTGTGTAAACCAGTGTTTGAAAATCTGACAGTCACAGCAGCAACAACCGTAAAATTTTGTCTGTGCTGTGCTTCTGCAGCCAACAGTTTTCGCAGTTCTGTTATTGCTGAAACTGTTGCTGCGGACATTTTCGACAGTCGTAGTCGCAGCATAAGCAATAACATTTCTTGATCAGCAGCGCAGCGCAGAGCTTCGAACTGCGTTCACTGGCGACAGTCGCAGGTAGAGCAAAAACTGTCGACTACCGAACAGCACAGCAGACAGCTTCCACAGTTTTTGCTTTGCTTTGTGCGTCATGAACGAAACGAATGACAACATTTTAATTATTTATTTATAATGGCGATTATTTATTTTTTTATTCGTCATCTTCTTGGAAGAGCGGCAGGTTGTCAATTGCTGTTTCCAGGCAGCTAGGATTGAGCTTCACAAGCAATATATTTTCCAGCGACTCTGCACTTAAACGATTGCGATAATCGGTTAAAACCAGTTTAAGTGTGGAAAATGCACGTTCAATAGTCATCTATTAATAAAAAAATAATTTTAATAAGTAAACTTTAAAAAATACTTCCAAACATCACATTGTTTACAACGCGACATTTTTGCTGTTGCTCGGATGCACATTAATACAAGACTACGCCTACGATCTGTTTCATTGCTACAAAGTATGCCGCAAGTGACTTCGGCAATTACAGTTACAAAAGTTATCAAAACAAAGCAAAGCAAAAACTGTGGAAGCTGTCTGCTGTCCTGTGCTGTTCGGCAGTCGACAGTTTTTGCTCTACCTGCGAATGTCGCCAGTTCGAAGCGCTGCGCTGCGCTGCGCTGCTGATCAAGAATTGGTTTTTGCTTTTGCTGCGACTGCGACTGTCGAAAATGTTCGTAGCAACAGTTCTTGCATTCTCAAAACTGCCGAAGCTGTCGAACCCGAAGCGCTGTGCTACTGATCAAGAAATGTTTTTGCTTCTGCTTCGCCAGTTCACGCATCAACAGTTATCGCATTCTCAAAACTGCCGAAGCTGTCGATTCCCGAAGCGCTGCGCTGCTGATCAAGAACTGTTTTTTGCTTTTGCTGCGACTGCGACTGAATTGAATTTTGACTGTCGCCAGTTCACGCATCAACAGTTAAAGCATTCTCAAAACTGCCGAAGCTGTCGATTCCCGAAGTGCTGCGCTGCTGATCAAGAAATGTTTTTGCTTTTGCTGCGACTGCGACTGTCGAAAATGTTCGCAGCAACAGTTCTAGCAATAACAGAACTGCGAAAACTGTTCGCAGTTTTTTAAACACTGGTGTAAACGGCTATTCACCATAGTAGGGATATTCTTAGCTAGTTTAGAGATGTCACACGATCATTCATGAAAAAGAAAACTATTCAATTAATCTGTAAATAATTTTAAATTTTAGTTTTAGTAAAAACTTCTTCGATTACAAATCAGGTGTTGGGTATACACCGAATTGGAGCGTTTCATGAAATACGCCCAAATTATTAAATTAAATAAATCTGAATTACTTGAGCTGCTAGCAGCCCAAGGAGCGCCTTTTAACAGGAAGGCGCCGATTTTGAATTGCGTTCTTTGGTAAATACAGTTATGTCGGAGAATAGTGTACAACCTTCAGGAGACGGAGAAGTACCCGAGGAGCTACGTCCCTCGGTGACTGCTAATGTGCTTGCCGGACAGCTTGTTGATGCCTCTGGTCCGAGACCCGTTTTAGTGCTGCCCGATATGGAGGTTATAGACAAACAACCGTGCACAACGGGTCATGCTATAGATAACAATTCGCCGATGAGAGACGAAATTTCTCAAGAACCAATCGTGACTAAACGTGGTCGTACGGAAGAACGAAGTGCCTTAAGTAATGACTAGCACTGCACTGTATACCGCACGTAAAATCCTCGCTGAGTTAAAAACACGTGTTGCCTAACTTGAAGAAAATTTAAATGGACCCGATCAAAGCTGCTGTTTGAAGCTAAAATAAGTCGATATGTCCATTTACGCCTGGATTCGCGAACTGGAGAAGGCTGCTAGTGTCAATGCACTGAACAGTACACAACGTTGGTCGTTAGGCAACCGGCTGTTGCAAGGATCGGCTTAATTACATATGACATATGAGCAGACCAAAACTTGACAGGGTAAAAGTATTTGGTCTTCAGATAACTAATTATGAGATTGCTAACCGCATGCGAAGCCGCCCGATTGTCAAAGGAGAGCCGTTTTGCAATATTTCATCACTATGCGGAACATGGCTCAGCAGGGTGATTTTGAAGACACCGACGTGGTGAAATATATTGTGGACGGACTACAAGATCGTACCGGACTGTCCGCGCCGTTATACTACTATACTCTACTAGACGAATTGCGAGAAAGGATGATGCGTTTTCAAACAGTTCAGCCTCTACCAAAGTGCTTAGCTCCTAGCACAACAGACATCAGACCGTAAGAAGTCCATTCCACCCGCTACGAAGAAGGTAAGATGTTGCAACTGTCGTCGGATTAGTCATTTGAGCACCAGCTGACCACATCCGAAGAAGGTTGTTTTCACTGCTTTGGCCACCGATACCGAAGCTGTCCAAAACGTATCCGGGTTGCCGGCATGGGTACTAAGGAAGATTCTGATGTCATCGATGATATTCCATTTATTTAAAAAGTAATCTTAAGATTATCTAATAAAGAGGGATGCCCCGATATTGATAATATTTTTGCCTTATTAGATTCCGGAAGCCAAGTAAGTTTTGTCAATAGAACACTGACTCCACATTTAAAACGCTACAAATTATTTAATCGTGAACTTCGAGGGCTCAGCGGTAGCTCCATTCCGAGTTATAGAAAAATCCAATGTTTATTTTTTTCATTAAAAGATAAAAAAACTGATGTTTTAGTTATTCCTGACAACATTACGCAGACACCGTTATTTCTTGGTAGAGATGCTCTGAAAAAATTTTCATTATGTAATAGACGTTGTTTTTATTTTACAAAATTCAGCCTGATCGACAATTTATTTACAAAACTTAATATTGGTTCTTTTTACACGCTTTTTATCTGTCTTCCTTTTTAATCAATGTACCCATTCTTGTTTTCTAAAAAAATACCCCCTCCATGGCATTCTTAAATTAGTGTGGCCGTTTACATTCGGCCAATCCTGACAATTGATCGACCACGATCATTTCTTATACATACATAAAGTAATATTTACAAATTTACAATAATCGACTTAAAAACATAAGCTTACAGTTCTATCACACGCATGCATCCACGGCTTCTGTCTGGCTGACTCTAAAATACCTTTATACGGCAATTGAGTAAGTTGACAGTCATCAATATCGGTGACTTCATAACGATCGTTTGGAAGTACTCGATTTATTTTGTTCGGACCTCTGTATTTGAGAGCAAACTTTTTGCATAACCCAGGAGTGACGCCGACATTGCGAATGGCAACAAAATCGTTGACCCTATAAGTTAATGGCGCCCTATGCCTGAGAGCGCACTGTCTTTCATTACGCCCTTGTGACTCTGGAATTTTCGCACTTGCTTCTTCCCTGGCAGCTTCAAGATTACAAGGTTTGTCTGAACTAAATTTCTCGTCCAAGTATTCTGATAACTCGTCTACTAAGGGACCTCTTTGGTCGCAACCAAACAGCAACATAGATGGAGTCTTACCGGTACTGCACTGCATCGAGTTGTTAATAGCAAATTCTACGCGATCAATTAAGTTATACCAATCGGCCTGAGCAAGCGGCTCAGAAAGCTTTCCTAACATAGGAGTCATCACCCGGTTCACTCGCTCGACCTGCCCATTTGCCTGAGGAGCTGCCGTTGCTATTTTGATATGTTTAATATTTCGGTACCCAAAAAATTCAGTGAACTCAAATGAAGTAAAACACGTACCCCTGTCAGATATGATTCTTCGCGGGCGGCTATAATATTCAAAATATATTTCTAGCGACGCACTGACCTCTCATTGGTTGAAATTACACTTGGCAAAGGACCTAGGTGATCAATGCGTATTGTGTCAAACGAAATTGGATTCTTTGGAATACTATGCAAAGTTTTGTTGTATATAGTCTTAGGAACGGAATGTTATATACACGGTAGACAATCTTTTATGAATACCTCAACTTTTGTCTTCATTAACGGGAAATAGTACTTTTCTTGTAACTTGTTCACACATTTATCAGTACCTAGATGGCCCAACTTCTCATGGCAACGTCTTATTAAATCCGTTTGCATCTGAGCCGGGGCATACAGGCATAGCTTTTCCTTATCGTTTTTCCTGTACACTACACGATCAATTAACACGAAACCTGTCACATTACCTTCTTCCAAACTGTCTCTAAATTTACGCACTTCCGGATCTCTTATCTGCTCTGTTTGTAACAACAACTCAACATCATGCGGGGATGCACCAACTATACCAACCAACTTTACGAGTTCATTTAAGTCAGGGGCTTCGACTGAAGTTTCACAGTTAACTGTTCGGATTTTTTTACTCTCTGCAAGAGTATATTGGGTTTGTGCAAATGTATGTAACAAGCAGAAGGCGGCGTGGCAGACCTCATAAAGTATATATATTCTTGATCAGCATCACAAGCCGAGTCGATATAGCCATGTCCGTCTGTCCGTCTGTCCGTCTGTCTGTCTGTCTGTCTGTCTGTCTGTCCGTCCGTATGAACAAACAGATTTCAGAGATGGTAAGAGCTACAAGTTCGAGTTTGGTCTCTATCGACTCGATATTTAGTCAGTCAATACAAGAATCTTTTTTTTTTTGATGCCACGCCCCATTCGCCCACAATGGGCAAAAAACTAGACATACCTCGAAAAAAATAGATGTTTAAAGCGAATATCTCAGTAACTACGGCACTTAGGACTACCAATTTTGGAACGCATTTTTCTAAAGACAGCATAAATACATTACCATTTAAAATTTTTGGCTGCCACGCCCCCTTTTTCCGTAGGAAAAAAAAAACTTTTTTAAACTTGCATGCCGTTTTAGAGGCATTTGTTCTTATCGTACAGTATTGTTATTTATGACTCGTTTGAAGACAAATCATATCAAACTATCCTGAAAGTTGCAAAAAAATCCAACAATAAACAACAGAGCTACCGATTATAAAGTTAATATTAAAGTCAATGCATAAGTGCGAGCGCGACGGAAACATACAAGCATATATTCGAACTCTTTTAATGCATGTGTGGTGGCAATAGTATACACACACACATGTATACACAAATATGTGCATACATATAAAGTCAAGCGAATTTATACGCGCATACAGACAAACACATGTATGTTCGATTATAAATTGTCTTTTTTGTTGTAATGTGTTCTAATACAAAAACTATCTAGTATAATTGGGAATAAAAGCAGAGAGTATTATACGGTCGGGCTCGTTCGACTGTACTTTTCTTACTTGTTTTTAATGGAATACACGGTCTTGATGACTCGTCACGAGGTTCAAACGGTTTAAGACTTTCTCCTGCCGTAGGTACATACGGTTTAATACGATCTTCTTCTAAAAGTACACACGGTTGAACACAATTTTCTTGCACACACGGCTCACAAGTTTCCCAGTGACCACCTTGCAATACGAGGATTAATCGACTTTTTACTTAATGTTTGTACTAATGAGTTGCAATCTGTAACTATTAAAAATGGTCTTTGTTCCAAGTATACGCGGAATCGACGTAAAACATAAATTATAGCTAAAATTTCAAGTTCGAGACTGTGATAACGAGACTCGGCGGTCGTTGCCTTTCGCGAATAATAGAAAACCGGATGCGTCTTCCCATCGGTCTGTCTTTGCATCAGCACTGCACCAAAACCATTAGAACTGGCATCGGTGTGCTGTTCGGTTTCGTAATTAGGGTTGAATATGGATAATATTCGCGGACTAGATAAAGATGATCTTAAAGTAAGGAATGCATCTTTCGCTATTTTTTTCATAGGAAAAGGTCCGCCTTGCCTAAGTAACTCAGTTAATGGTTTCGCTAAAGGGGAAAAATTCGGAACAAATTAACGAAAATATGACAAGAAGCCTAAACAAGAATGTAATGCTTTGCTATTAAGTGGCTCTGGATACTCTTGAATGGATTTCAAGTGCGAATTGTTTGGTAAAATTCCATGCTCACTTACGTTGTATCCCAAGTAATCAATACGTTTCTGTAGAAAAGTACTTTTCTTTAAGTTGAGCTCCAAATTATATTCAATAAAAAGTTCTAACAATTTGATTAACAGTTTATGGTGCTGATCGACGGTGCGGGTGGAAAGAATGTTATCATCCATGTATACCACAAGCTCACGGTCTCTAATCAGGTCACTAATTATGGTTGATATAAATCTCTGGAATACGGCTGGTCCGTTCTTTAATCCAAAAGGCATTCTCAAGTATTCAAACTGTCCATCTGGTGTAACAAAAGCAGTATATTTAATTGATTCTTCCTGCAATCCTACATGGTAGAACCCACTTTTTAAATCTATAACGGAAAACACGGTTTTTCTTTCTAAATATTCTAGACAATCTTCTATTCAAGGCAACGGAAAATTATCCCTCACAGTTTTCTTATTTAAACCTCTATAATCTACACACATTCTTATGTTTCCATCATTTTTCCGCACTAAGACGATTGGTGACGCAAAGGAAGAATTGCTTGGTCGTATTACATTATTTGTTAACAACTTATTAACTGTTTCAGTGATGATACCTCGTTCATAATACGATAACCTTCTAGAACTACTATGAAATGGTGTGGTATCTGTCAGTCGTATTCCCATTATACTTTTAGCTGAGCCGTAGTTTACTGAAAACCGGTCAATATAATGTTCCCGCACAATACGACGACACTCCTGCATTGCGCTCAAGCCAAACTCATTCTCAACGGTGACATTTTCGTTTTCCGAAAACGATGCACAAACATTTTGCGATTCCAACAGCCACTCTCTAAACGGGGATGCATTCGTGTTTACATTGAGGTCATTAACAATGTTATGCTTAGTGGGTATGTTATTACTAATGGTGTTATACGTAGAAAATGTAGTAAACAAGAATGCACAGACAGAATTGAAAGCTAAACTAACACTTTTATTAAATGAATTAGAATTTATTTCATATTCTTTTACGTATTCATTCATTGAAAACTTAAGACCTAATTTATTCAGAGCATCTCTACCAAGAAGAGTGGTGTCGGCATGATATTGTCAGGACTAACTAAAACTTCAATATCATAATATCTTTTAAAGAAAAAAACTAAACATTTGATTTTTTCATAAGTCAGAATGGAACTAGCGCTAAGCCCTCGAAGTTCACTTTTAAATAATTTCTCGCATTTTATATGCGGTGTCAGTGTTCTATTAATAAAACTAACTGGGCTTCCGGAATCTAATAAGGCAAAAATATCAATATCAGTGCATCCCTTTATACTAGGTAATCTAAAGCTTACTTTTTGAATAAATGGAATGTCATCGGTGGCATCCAGATCTTCTTCATTGGTACCCACGCCGGCAACTCGGGCACGTTTTGGGCAGTTTAGGTATTGGTGGCCGACTTCGAAGCAGTGAAAACAACCTCCTTCGGGTCTTTTGGGACTTGGACAGCTGATGCTGAAGTGACCAATCCGACGACAGTTGAAACATATTACCTCCTTCGTAGCGGGTGGAATAGACTGCTTATGGTCTGACGTCTGTTGTGCTCGAGGAGCTGAGTACTTTATTAGAGGCTGAACTGTTTGAAAACGCATCATCTTTTCTCTGAGCCGTGCTGAGCCATGTTCCGCATAGTGATGAAATATTGCAAGAACGAAAACCAAATACATTCACCAAGGCATCTTTTAACTCTTTCCAAGTTGTGGTCTGCTCGTATGTCATGTATAATTTAACCGATCCGTACAACAACCGGTTGCCCAACGACCAACGTTTTGCATTGTTTATTGAATACACATTAGCAGCCTTCCCAAGTTCGCGTATCCACACGTGAATGGACAGATCGTCATCACCGACTGTAAAAGACTCCTTACTCTCCTTGTATTCGAAATTAATATTTGAATACGACTGTAATTTAAAATTTAAGTTTTAAATTAAATTAAAAAAAAAAAATTGGGTAGAGTGTCTTCGACATCTTTTAGATTCAAACGGCTGCTTTGATTAGGTTCATTTAAGTATTGTTTCGAGCTCACCGAGGTTTCTACGTGCGGTGTACAGTGCAATACTGCTCATTACTGAAGCTAGTTCGTCTGCTTTGCTCATTCGTTCTTCCGTATGAACACGTTCAGTCACGATTGGTTCTTGAGAAGCCTGGTCTCTAATAGGCAAATTGTTAGCATTAGCATAATCTGTTATGCGCGGTTGTTCGTCCATAACCTCCAAATCGGGCAGCTCTACAAAGGGCTCGGGTACTTCTCCGTCTCCCGAAGGTTGTACACGATTCTCCGACATAACTGCCTTTAACAATGAACGCAATTGAGAATTTATGATAAGAGCATATTTTTGACCGACTGTTCTTATGGGAGCTATACGATATAGTAGTCCGATTTGAATGAAACCCGGTCAGTATGTTTACTTTATTGATAATGATAATTAATGTGTCAGTTTCATTAAGATAGTTTGGTAAATACAAAAATTGTTCATACAAACTAATACTAGGAGCGAACTTTTGACCGATTGTCTCTATGGGAGTTATACAATATAGTAGTCCGATTTGGATCAAACTTGGTCAGATTATGTACGCCATAGATATGAACATCCCATGTGAATTTGGTTCGGATAACGTAACTAACAAAAAAATATTCTATACTAAAACATGCTATTTTTAGCTGCTTTTACCTTTATATGAACATAGAACGCCCTAAAGTGGGCGTGTCCAAAAACAAACTTGTACTGCTTGCAAATTGTATCTTTCATTTGCGACCTCTCGGGTCTTTCTAGCTCTTATAGTTGCTGAAATCCTTTTGTTCATACAAACGGACGGACGGACAGACAGACAGACAAACAGACAGACGGACAGACGAACATGGCTGTATCGACTCGGCTTGTGATGCCGATCAAGAATATATATACTTTATGGGGTCTGCCACGCCTCCATCTGCCTGTTACATACATTTGCACAAACCCAATATACTCTTGCAGAGAGTATAAAAATAGATCGTTTAGTAGGACCCTCCATAAGCAATTCATTCAAACCGTGTGACGATGTCGTCTTACAAGACACGTCTGTTTCAAAGGAGCAGTCCAACACTTGAAGATCAGTCTTGAAAGGCAAGCTGACCTCAAAGTGTTCTGTTGCTGAACACTGTCCTCAAATTTTTGTTCACACGCAAGGTGCTCTGCAGAATACTTTGACAATTCATTTGTCTCTTGGATAGCTTCCAGCTCCAAAAATCTATCTACCAGAGCTTCCAGCCTATCATCGTTAGTAGGATACATCACTGCGCACCAAACAGGGTTTTGGGTATGCATTTTCTTGCATTGCCCGGACGCTACCCAACCGAACAATGTCTTTTGCAGCAATGGACCGTTTTCTGCCAATTGAATTTGTCCAGTGCACAATAAGTTGCAAAATGAATCGGCTCCCAGCAACAGATTAATTCGCTGGGGTTAAATTACCTGAGAACCAGAGTCTAATAGCTCACTAGCGCTTTCATTCTGACCGAATCTGTCTTTCACAGTTACAAGTGCCGTTGCCAGGAGCACCTGATCGACTTCGCTAACCACGTGATTAACTTGGGCAGGATGAGCGGACACTTGCTGCTCTGCGGATGCGTACTTATGCAGGAGAGTATTATGTGGACGAGAACATACTCTATACTTTGACGCAATGGACACTCTGTGGCCCGAATATAAACAATTAATACAAAGTTAAATGGATTTCACGAAATTTAATCTTTCGTCAGCTGGCAATGCATCGAACCGCTTGCAGTTTCTGATCATATGGTTGCCACTGCAAAAGTTGCATTTGGGTTCCATTTCTTTCTCGACATTCGTGCATGCAAATGACGACCTTTTTGCATTTTTAATTTCGAATTTCTGCTTCATTCTGGACTTTGAACGTTCTTCAGCAGATAAGTGCTGATATCGCCAGTTCAAAGCCATAACGCAATTAGCCCATTTCGGCAATTTGTTATAGTCCAGTTGCTCCTCACACTTCGATTTCGTATGAGGATCCACCTTTGACATGACTACGTGTATTAGAATTGCGTTAGCGAAATCTTCCTCATTCCCAACCGACATTATCGAAAATTGCCGATACTGAATCAACCATTGTTCGAATTCAGAATGCCGATGGCTTGGATGTCGGCTCAATATCGAACAACTGTGTGATAGTGTCAAAGAAACTCAAGCATTTGTTGTCATATACTACTAAACTCTCTAATGTGTTTGGGTAATTAGCATCAGAGACTTGAAAGGCTCTGACGGTCCCCAGCGCCTCATCCAATAAGCACGAAATCAAATGATTGAATTTCTCAATATTTGATAGCGAACGATCGGAGTCTACCAAACTATTGAACAGACCTATAAATAGTCTGTATTCCGAGTGCTTACCACTGAACTTGGGCAACTTTAGTTTGGGCAGTTGAGAGTGGATAGAAAGTGGAGGCACGGTTTCAGAAGCCTTGTACGTACTAAGGACAGACATGTATGACGATCGAGCCTAAATACACGTTTCTTCAAGCATAGCGCGGCTTGTATTGTCAGAATCTATTGAGTCGATCTCTGACTGCAGATCCATAGCTTTTGAAATGTATGAATTGAGGAAATCTAGCCGGCACTGAATTTCGAATTTACATGGAGTCAATATTTTATTTATGAGTGAACTTCTTTGTCGTTCGATATCGCTCTTTACTTTTTTCCAATTTAACGAATCGTCGAAACTGCGACAAACGGTTCCCGCCCGTTTTATATACCCCTCGCCTATACTTTATTTCACTATTCTTCGCACTTGCGCTATCGTCGCACTGGCTTTAATGGTTCTACTTACGGTTCTTATTCCTCTTTTTTTCGCTTAAGCGCGAGTTATGCCATTAGCATCAAACCCCAAACTATCCGCTGACTCTAAAGGTTTACAATAAACTCTTATGTAAAAATAAGAAACACAGAAAGTTTCACACGTTTAGTTTATATCTATACCGACCGCTGACCATTAACCCAAAGTGTCATAAGAATTGTTGACATTTATTTACTCACTTAAACCTCCATGTAAACAATCTCCAATAACCCAGCATAATTAAAACTAAGCAAGAAATCACTGACTAAATTTTTTACAAAGTCCAGCAAAATTATTGTGGAAACTTTGGATGTTACATCCACGTAAACGAAGCAATAAATCACTGACTAAATTTCTTACAAAGTGCAGCAAAATTATTGTGGAAACTTCGGATATTACATTCAAGCAAACGCAACAATAATAAACTGATACACTTTAATAAATTCGTGCAAAATAAAACAAGAAATGGCAAATCAACAAATAATAGAGATGCAACAATGCATCGAACTTCTGACAGCAGCAGTGGCAGCTAGGCAGGGAGAACGTGGAAACCCTGTGACAGCCCAAAGGAACTGTATTGAGAAGGCAACAAGATATTTACCAGTATTTAATGGTCAGGAAGGAACGTTGCATGGATTCATCTCTGCGGTGGACCAAATCATGCAGGAGTACGACGACGATGGACAAGTTTTCACACTTATATTAAATACCAAAATGCAAGGTCAGGCCCAAACCATGTTAAACATTAACCCACCCCCAACTTGGGAGGACTGTAAGAATCGACTTAGACACTATTACCGACCACGCACAGATCAGATGGGCTTAACCAGCAAGATAATGAATTTAAGGGTAACTAGTTTTAAAGATTTAGACAATCAAATAAGAATAATCGTTGAAGAAATCACAGATTTCTCGGTCTTTGAAAATAACAGTAGACTTTTTGACATTCTTAGTGGACTATTAATACAACGAATAAAACAAACAGCTTGTGGACCAATGGCAATAGCCTTAATGAATAAACCTACCCTATCCGAAATAAGAAATGAAGTAGCTAAATTCATCAGACTTAATTCCGGAAATTTAAATAGAAAACTTTTTATCACTAAAGATAATGACCAGGGTTCATACTAGAGATGGGCATGGGCTGGGTTTTTGACGGGTACCTGTGGGTACCCGCGGGTACCCGTGGATATGGGCTGAAAAATCTAATTTCGGGTTGGGTGCGGGCGGGTACGGGTTAGGTCGCTCAACCCGAAAATTTATTTACCAATATAAGAACGGAATTGTGAAATATTTAATTTTTTGCTTTTCTTCACTTTACCATGGTATGTACACTATCGATTTTGATTGTTATCCATTGTTTCAATAACGATTATCATCAGCATCTGTTACAATTGCGATCACTAAAATAAAGAGCGGGGAAAAAAACCATGCAAAAGAAATGTCGGACGCAAATAATAATGAAATTGACAAATGTGTTTTGTTAGTTGGTATTTAATTTTTAAGCACGTGGAGTGCGACGGCAAGCGTCTCGATTTTGTGTGGTTATGCAAGTGCAAAACTGTGTTTGCTTTTAGTGCAAAACACGGCACCACAACACTTGGTCGTCGCAAATGCTCTTTTGTTGCTCCGCGTAATCAACCAAATTTTTTTTTTAGTTTATTTTAAATTTTTTTCGGGCGGGCGGGTTGGGTACGGGTAGCAAAATTTTTTTAGTTTTCGGGTACGCGTAAAATTTTACTCTTCGGCCCATGGGCTGGGCCGGGTTGGGTGCGAAATTTCGGCCCATGCCCATCTCTAGTTCATACAATAACAACAGATATCAAAACGCACAAAAAAATCAAAACAAACAACACACTAATAACAATCGGCGACAGGAACAACAAAACAATAACAATCAAAGCCAAAACAGACAACAAAATAGTCAAATGGTTAGGAATAATCAAAATCAGAACAGAAACAATCAAAGTCAAAATATAAGACAAAATTTCAACAGGCAACAAAACCAAAACGTAGAACAAAACTAAAATTATAAAAGACAACAAAGTCAAAACTTTAGGCAGAACCAAAACCTAAACCAACAGCAAAATTATCAGCAACCTCCACCAGAAGCAATGAGTGTGGACAGTTTAAATGAAGATGAAGTAAATAGTAACACAAACAGGGAAGATAATCAGAACGATTTTTTTACCAATTAGCCTCGGACAAAAAGAAAATTTTTTTAAAGGGAACGATTAAGGGGGAAACATTTATAATTTTAGTGGATACAGGATCTACTATAAGCATACTAAACACTAAAAACGTACATACATCAAAATACACAATAATTGAAAAATGTTCAAAAACAATTTATACTATTAATGGTGAAATAAAAAATAATTACTATCTAGTTAAAACAAAAGTAACAAATGAATTTGAATATTCAGATTTTGCAAGAACACGATTGGCTATGCCCCTGGAAAAATCATATGATTCTCTATTGGGCATGGATATCATCCAAGGAAATGTTGAAAATATTGATTTTAAAAATAAAATTTTGAAGCTTACCAATTGGGTCGAAATTCCTTTCCTATCTAAACTATCAAGAGATATTTGTGAAATGGAAGTAATTGAAATTGATTACCTTTAGCTAGAAGATCTTAATGTTGAGGAAGCACAGATAATAAAAAACCTTACAAAAAAAAATGAAAAATTATACTTCAAAGAAGGCGATCAGTTAACCAACACTAACACAATAGTGCATAGTATAAAAACTACTACAGATCATCACATTAATTCCAAACTTTATTGGGTCTCTCCAAAATATGAAGAGGAAGTGAAAAAGCAAATAATTGAAATGGAAAAAAGTGGAATAATAAGAAAAAGTAAAAGTAAATACAGTTATCCAATATGTGTGATTCCGAAAAAAATTGACAATTCAGGAATTCAGAAATATCGTATTTGTGTAGATTATAGGCGATTAAACCAAGTAACCGTTTCAGATAAGTACCCAATACCTATTATGGACGCTGTATTAGACAAGCTTGGCAAAGACCAATACTTCACTACTTTAGATGTAGCAAGAGGCTTTCATCAAATTTTAATGGCAGAAGAAGTCAATAGTTTTTTTAACACCAATGGGATTGTATGAATATGTTAGAAAACCATTCGGGTTAAAAAATGCTCGAGCCACATTTCAGCGATTAATGAGTGAAATACTAAGGGATTATATAAACAAAATTTGTGTGGTCTATCTTGATGATATTTTAATATTCTCAAAAACACTTGAAGAACATAAGCTTGCTCTTGAACAAATTTTCAAAGTACTTCGAAATCATAGTTTAAAAATTCAACCAGACAAATGCTCTTTTATGAAAAAACATACAGAATACTTAGGACATATTCTCACAAAATAAGGGTTAAAACCAAATCACAGAAAATATAAGCAATTAAAGAAATTCCATTACCCAAAACTGAAAAACAATTAAAAGGATTTTTAAGAATGACAGGATTTTACAGGAAATTTATAAAAGACTATTCCAAAATAGCATACCCAATGATAAGATACTTACAGAAAGGTATTACAATAAACACAAATGTTCCACAGTTAATCGATGCATTCGAAAATCTCAAAACGCTCATAAGCTCACATCCAATTTTAAAATATCCAGAATTTGACAAACCTTTTACAACAAGGCCAACCAATTGCATTTGTATCAAGAACACTCAACAAACACGAGAAAAATTATAGCAAAATTGATAAAGAATTTTTATCCAGCAGTAAATTATTTTAAACACTATTTGGTAGAAAATAAATTCCAAATTATAACAGACCATGCCCCTATAAAATACTTAAATTCAAAATTCAAAGGAAAAGAAATGACAGCTAGACATCAAAGATGGATTCTTAAATTACAAGAATTTGACTATGATATAACATACCTTAAGGGCAAAGACAATAAAGTAGCAGATTTTTTAGCACACAAAAAATATCCCAATTAATCAATAATAAAAACGAGAAAGAATCTAACTTTGAACTCACAAATACACAGCATTCTGCAGACGAAGAGGAACTAACACATTTTTTGATAAAAGAAGATATTGTTAACAAATACACAACTTAAATTATAATAACATATACAGCAACAGACAACATTATAATGCAACATGGATGAAAAATAATTGAAATAAACCCAGCAGACTCAGAATCAGAAATAAAAATAAAATTACAAAATAACATAGAAAAGGAACAGTAGAAATTTTTCAGAAGTACCAGATACAATATATCACAAAATACAATGTACATTAATAAACATTTTCTCCCATTGCAAAAACATTAAATTTTTAAAATGCACAACAAGAGCACATGAAATTTTAAGCGAGGAAGAACTACAGAAACAAATTGCAATATATCATACAAATGATTCCTTACACAGTGGCATAAATGAGACATTTATTTCCCTTAAAGTTAAAATATATTTTCCAAATCTAAGAGAACATATTCAGTTAAGGGGTTATATACAAAGTTGGGCGTCCCAAAATGCACTTTGGCATATTCTGAAAGTATATACATATGATAATAACTGTGCAAAATTTCATCTTGATCGGACCAGTAGTTTTAAAGTTACAGCCATTTTTCCAACGGCACTTGGAGCGCGGCTAGTATCAAAACACAACTTTGAATGCGATTATCTCGGAATGACTTTTTTCAAAAGTACTGTTACTGTGATCACGATAACTTAAAAACTTGTCAACTGATTTTCAAAATTTCTTTCTCGTATTCGTATTGAAAATCTCGTGTACTTGAACGATTGACTTTTTTCGAAAAATGTTTGAATTTTTTTCAAAATGTGGTTTTTTGAAAAATTTGACCCCAAAAAAGTAGATTTTTCATTTGAACCTTTTTTTTAGACCCCGTACTCTTTACTGAGTGCATCAGCTGTGCGAAAGTGAACACGTGTTTTCTTTCTCGTATTCGTATTGAAAATCTCGTGTACTTGAACGATTGACTTTTTTCGAAAAATGTTTGAATTTTTTTCAAAATGTGGTTTTTTGAAAAATTTGACCCCAAAAAAGTAGATTTTCATTTGAACCTTTTTTTTAGACCCCGTACTCGTTACTGAGCGCATCAGCTGTGCGAAAGTGAACACGTGTTCGGGATTTCGATGCTATTTCTAGAAAGTAACAGTGTAAATCTAGAAAAAACCGGTTTGCCACTAAGAAATGTCGACATTTATTAGACAATTTGTGTGGGTTTTGTCAAAATTGGTTGTGATGGACTTTTTGATTTTTGGCCAATGGGCGCAACCACTGTGCTGCGGTTCGAACTCCGGCACAGACTCAGAAATTAAATTTTTTTTTTTTTTTAAATAATTTAGCATTATTATATCTTAACGAAAATAATCGTAGCCGTCTCTCTAGAAGGGCGTGGTGCAATTAGTGGTGGCGCGTTGTGGAACTTGCGAACAAGTTCGCAGGTTCAATTCCCGACGATGAAATTTATTAATATGCTTTTTTAAATCTCAAACAAAAATGTTAATGTACATTTTTATCTTATGCAACAGGGTAAGATTGCGGTTTGTCGTTTGGCGTATAAATTGTAAAATTGTATAAATGTAATTTAGGTATTCGTAGTTGAAAGTAAGAGATAACTCTATGTTTAGACCCCGTACTCTTTAAAAAAGAGTATAGGGGTCTATTAGGTTTGTCAGAAGCGAAATGTGCGTAACAGGCAGAAGGAAGCTTTTGCGACCCTATAAAGTAAATATATTCTTGATCAGCATCAACAGCCGAGTCGATATAGCAATGTCCGTCTGTCCGTCTGTCTGTCCGTCTGTATGAACACCTGGATCTTTTAAACTACAAGAGCTAGAGACACCAAATTTTTAAATGAAAGTCCGTCTATGATGTACGCAGATCAAGTTTATTTCAAATCAGGGCCACACCCCCTGCCGCCCCCGCAATAAGCAAAAAACTAGACACGCCTCGGAAAAAATCGATGTTTTCTGCGAATATCTCCGTAACCATGGCACTTAGGAACACCAATTCTGGTATGCAGGTTCCTAGAAACAGCACAAATGCAACGTCATCACGTTTTGGCCTGCCACGCCCCCTTTTCCCACAAGAACTAAAAAACTTTTTAAAATTTACATGCCGTTTTTGAAGCATTTGCTAATATATTACAGTATTGTAATTAAAATATTTGTTTAAAGACTAATTATATCAAACTACCCTGAAAGTTGCATAAAAATCCAACTATAAACAACTGAGCAATTAGGTAACAAATTATCAATTGAAGCGCGTTGTGAATGCACGTGGTTGAAAGAAAAGAGATAACACTATGTTTATCTATACATTAGCCGCAGAAGTTTGCAAAGGAAGCTTGGCCCAGGTAGTAGAGACTCCTTGTATGTAAACACAAGACCTGCGGTTCGAACCCCGGCACTGACTCGGAAATTAAGTTTTTTTTTTTTTATTTGTTATTAACAACATTATTATATGTAAATGAAAATAATCGGACATGTATCAAATGTGGGGCGTGGTGCTACTGATAGGGTTGAGACGTGTTCTGCAAGTTGCGTATAAGTTCGCAGGTTCAATTCCCGAAAGTGGAATTTGTTAATGTACTTTTTTAAATTTTAAACAAAAATGTAAATATACAATATTAACCGGTGCAACAGTGTAGGGTTACAGTTAGTCGTTTGGCGTTTACTTTGTAAAATTGAATAAATGTAATTTATGTGAACTTGGTTGAAAGTAAAGAGATAACTCTATGTTCACTTATATTAGTCAAGACAGTTACCAAACGGAGTGTGGCCTAGTTCAAACCCTGCGGTTCAAACCCGGAACTAACCTATTTATTTATTTTATTTTTTTTTTTTATATATATAACTACATTAAAATATATAAATGAAAATAATCGTATTTGTGCAAAATGAATGGTGTGTTGCAATTAGTAGGGTTGCAGCGTGTTATGGAACTTGCGTCAGTTAGCGCGGGTTCGAATCCAATCATTGACTTGACTTAACATTTTTTTTTTTTTATTTTAAAACTTAAATTTTAAATTATATTGCATTCAAATATTAATTTCGAATACAAGGAGAGTACGGGGTCTTTTACAGTCGGCGCGCTCGACTGTAGCCTTTCTTACTTGTTTATATGTAGAATATGTGTACAAAATCAAAAGGATCGGTTAAGTAGTTTTCAAATGCCAATGCCTACGCACTTTCAAAAAGAAGTTTCGAGAAAACCGCGTTTAAAGTTTGTAACGGACTACGCACGCAACTGAGGCGGCTCGGCTTAATGCTCTATATCTTAAAAAGTATTGCTCGGATTGACTTAAAATTTTAACACGGTATTTTTGAAGTGTTCTACTACAATTATATGCAAAAAAAAAAAAATAATCGATTTTTATCCCTTACCCCCCCCTTAAACATCTATATTTTAGGAGGTATGTCTAGGTTTTGCTCATTGTGAGCGAATGGGGCGTGACTTCAAAAAAAAAAGATTCTTGTATTGACTGACTAAATATCGAGTCGATTGAGACCAAATTCAAACTTGTAGCTGAAATCTGTTTGTTTATTCGGACGGACAGACAGACGGACATGGCTATATCGACTCGACTTCAGACTCTGATCAAGAATATACATATATATACTTTATGGGGTCTGCCCCGCCTTATTCTGCCTGTTACTTAATTTGCACAAACACAATATATTCTTGCAGAGAGTATAAAAACCATGGAGAAGGCATTAAATTATTAAAAACTTAGTTTTAAGAAAAACAAAGCTAATGTATTCAGATTTAGTGTATTACTGAAAATCGTGAGAGACAAAACTGGACACCAAGTTTCGTAGACCTTTTTTGGTTAGTTTTAGAAAGCGACAGATACAGGTTGAAGTTAAGAATTAGTAAAAGAAAGTACAAATACCCACATGACAGCTAACGGAGAATGCCAGATGGGCAGGTACCAAGCGAGCTAGATATCGACGGTGATGAAAATGTTATATGTTGAAACGGATAAAACAGACCGTATTGAGGCAGTTGAAAAAGACTGTGTCGAAGAAGAAACGGTGAAACAGACCATATTGAAGCAGTTGAAAAATACTCTGGCAAAGAAGAAACGGGTGAAACAGACTATAATAAAGCAGTTGAAAAAGACTGTGGTGATGAAGAAACGGCTGTGATTGTAGCAGGACGGAGAAAGGCTAATTCTGGCGTGACCAGGCCGCCCCTTGCAACAACTGCAACAATCCGCCTGGCTCGACGAAGACGTGGATGGGGGAAGCCCGCGTTCTGAATCGCCTTATTGCCGCAGGAGCGCTTGAACGCCCCGGCATGCCCGACAACGGTATCAGTCAACTCCTCGCGACTGGTCAGCTCTGCATGTTGGGGCCGTGGTTACTTTGGAGCCATCTCTGTGTTACTGTCGGTCAAACTAGAAGGAGACGATCAATTATTGAAGCCGGTTATCTTGTCAAGATATAGCAATACGACAGAACGAGATACACAAACACGACAGGAGTAGAATCAGCTTCGACACAGGACGTTTAATGATGCCACGAGAAGTTCGTACATCAACAACGCGCACTAGCCGTCGGAGCCCGGATATACACATTCAACACGGCCCAAGCGCCATTCAGTGGGAGGCAGATTATCCTCATATATAACGACTAGATCATCTTTCTGAAGATTGCGGTTCGGGTGCTGCCATTTGTGTTGCTAATGTAGCTCCTTCAGCTATTCGTCCTTCCACAGACGACAGAACTGATGATGTAAAGCCTTAAGGCGCTGCCATCCGTTGATTAGGGACATCGGTTCTTCATGGATCTCAGGCTCACCCATTGACAGAAGGGGGCCTCCATCGAGAAAATGAGCCGGGTTTAACGCAAGCAAATCAGCCGACTCCTCGAACATAGGGGAAATAGGTCTAGTGTTCAAGCATGCCTTCACATTGCACAATAGGGTTGAAAGTTCCTCAAAGGTGTACTTAACTCCGGAGGTAGACTTATAAAAGAGAGCCTTAAAGCTTTTGACTCCCGCCTCCCAATAACCCCCCATGTGAGGGTCGCTGGGTTGAATGAATTCCCATGAGAGAATCTGAGATCCGTGAGTTCGCGTGATGGATTCTTTCGTGGCTTCAAAGAAGTCCTTGTCTAAACACGTAGGCGCTCCGACGAAGGCCATTGTCGGAATAAATGCGCTGGGGACACCGAAGTCTCGCGACAAAGCGGAAAAACGCTGCGAGGAATTTATCGGTCGTGAAGTCAGAGGTAGCTTCCAGATGGATAGCCTTAGTCGTGAAACACACAAAGACACAGACGCAAACCTTGGTAATTAAACAGGCACGTCCCGTATGAGTGAAGGTTCTGGAGAAGGTTACACGATCGCGTGGAAGATGGCCCAATAATTGCGAATAAATTTGGCGCCTATACATAATGCAGAGTTAGCAGGCGTGAGACTAAGCCTTTATCATGTTTTTGACCTTAAGAATCCAGAATTTGGGGCGGAGTACTCGGAGATTGCCTCCGTGAAGTGTGATCTGATGAGTAAATCGTACAAACAGCCGAGCCAGACTGAAGTTGTGTGGCAGAATTACGGGGTGCTGCTCATCATAGATGAGTGATTCCGAGGCTTGCTATCGTCCGCATGAACGGATGATGCCATGTTGATACAGAAACGGCTTCAAGTTGAGCACCGCGCTCGATGAAGGAATGGGACGTTTGTCTTGCAGGTAGCGGAACTCCGTGGGTTACTCTTGCGACTAGCTCAATATTCTGTGGAGCCTTGAATGGCAGTGAAACAATATATCTACTATCGCGCCTTCTTCTGGTGCTGTCGTGAAAGTGTTTTTCGCACTTAATATCTTGTCTTTCCAGTTTTACTGGGAGATCTTCCACCTCCCAATACTTGGTGAGAAGTGTGTCCAGTCGGATCTCTGGGGTAACCGATACCTGTGTGGACAGACAGAATGCGGATGATGATGACTTGCTGAGGATCGGACCACTAAGGACCCACCCAAAAATGATTTCTTGTCCAAGCAACTAGCCACAAATCTGAGTTTGGACACCACTTAAGAGAATAGAAGGAGGCATGTTAGCCCCGATTAGCACATCAACTTGTGAACTTCGATGAAAAAGCGGATCAGCCGATTGGAATTTCGGGAGATCTTGGAGTATACGGTCAGGAATGGAAACGGACGGAAGGACGCCAGTCAATCGGGGCAATAGACTGCTTGGTAGGCGGAGTGAATTGCAAGTGGCACGTCTCCTGAAAATGGGCGGAGACCAAACCGTTTAGGCCACTGACTTGCGCCGTGACAAGTCGATAGGCGGTTCGAATTGTGTGGAACATACGTTCGGAAATGAAAGTGCCCTCCGATCCCTCTTGCAAAACAGTTCATACACAATTTCTGTTGTTTGATTGATGTGATACGATCTGGGACAGATAGCTAAAGAAAACTGGGGCAAAGTCGAATGGGATGGTTTTCATGACCACACAGTTGCAGACTTGTGGTTTAACATTGACTGTGGGTTCAAACGAGTGAACATTAGTCGGGGGCTTTCTTAGAACCAGAAGCGGAGCTGTGGTGGTTGAGCTTGACGGTCCCACTGGGTCCGAGTGATTTTGGAAAGCTTAGAGTTGCACCAGTACACTAAAAGATTGTCCCAATTCGTGATGCTAACACCAGAATGCTCTAGAGCAGTCAGCGCCCCGTGTACGGTTCTCTGCAATTCCTTTATGGCAGCTCCGGATTCATGACCCATGGAAGCAATGCCAAAGATAATGTTCAGTTGGCTCGTGACAAACAATAGTGGAACAACTGAATACCACTAATGTTTTCGTAGCTGTTGCTTAGGGACAAAAATTAAAGACATTAATGTCCACACTGCTCATTGGCTTGTCAGTTTTCTCAGCTATAATATAACCAAAGCACTGTGGACAGTCGCTGGATAGATAGGGCAACTGTTTCACGTGCGGTTATGTATGGCTACTGCCTCTAGAAATGACCATACTTATCATTTCCTCCACCGGTGAACTTGCTGAAGCGAGAGGATTTATTTATCCGGCTCGAAGGACCAATGATAGGAGCAGCGCGGAGAGAGGCTGCAGTATGTCAGTGTAGCGGCTAGCCGGCGTTCCAATTGCGGGTGTGTATGAGAGTGCGGGTGCGATTCTGCTACGGCTGCGCTGCAATAAACAAACAAGTAAGAAAAGTACAGTAGAACGAGCACGACCGTGTAATACTCTCTGCTTTTATTTACAATTATAATGTTATAATCAGTATCCGGATATTACAATAGATAGTTCCTGTATTAGAACACATTACAAAAAACAAGACAATTTATAATCGAACATATGTACATATGTTTGTTTGTATGCACATACAAATTCGTTTGACGTTATATGTATGCACATATATATGTATATATGTGTGTATGTATACTATTGCCGCCACACATGCATCAAAAGAGTTCGAGTATATGGTTGTATGTTTCTGTCGCGCTCGCACTCATGCATTGACTTAAATATTAACTTCACAATCGGTAGCTCTGTTGGTTATTGTTGGATTTTATGCAACTTTCAGGATAGTTTGATATAATTTGTCTTCAAAAGGAATCAAAAATAACAATACTGTGTGTTCACTTGTCAGTGAGTTTTCTGTTCTTACACTTTGAGTAAGACCAGAGGGTTTTTCAAATATCTAGCACTTTGAGCCAGTTATTCGGATGAGTATCAGAATGTTCAGAGAGTGTATTGCACGCTAAGAATGTTTCTTGAGTACTGATTTTATTGGAGCAATGTATGGGCTTATATACCCTTTTGCTTATAGTCTAAGGATCAAATATTACATAGGGTGAGTATCTTAGAACTAACAAACATGTGGTAACGATAAAAACTTAAAGATACAAGTGCGCCTACATCAGTTTACACCAGATGGTAATACGATGTCTGCGCATGGGTAGATCTATCATTAGAAAAAGGGTCACGACGGGTGCGTGCAGATGGTGTTGATCCTTGTTTGGGTTTCCCTCCAGCGGTCTGCATGTCTCTCGTTACAAAGAGGCCGGTATGGCCACTTAAGATGCTCCCGGCCGGTGTGGCCACTTACCATACTCCCGGCCGGTGATCCACTGTTACAAATTGGCTGATGCGTCAACTAACACTGTGCGATAAGAACAAATGCCTTTAAAACGGCATGCAAATTTGAAAATTTAATTTTTTTCTTATGGCATAAGGGGGCGTGTTAATGGCAATGCATTTATACTGTCTCTAGGAACCTGCATACCAAAATTGGTATTCCTAAGTGCCGTAGATACTGAGATATTCGATTTAAACATCTATTTTTTCCGAGGTATGTCTAGTTTCTGCTCATTGTGGGCAAATGGGGCGTGGCATCAAAAAAAAGAGATTCTTGTATTGACTGACTAAATATCGAGTCGATAGAGACCAAACTCGAATTTGTAGCTCTTACCATCTGTGAAATCTGTGTGTTCATACGGACAGACAGACGGACAGACAGACAGACGGACATGGCTATATCGAGTCGGTTTGTGATGCTGATCAAGAATATATATACTTTATGGGGTCTGCCACGACTCCTTCTGCCTATTACATACATTTGCACAAACCCAATATACTCTTGCAGAGAGTATAAAAAGAAATAATCAACAAACATTCATATGTTGGTCGAATTTTCGAAGTTTGGTCTCTATCGACTCGATATTTAGTCAGTCAATACAAGAATCTTTTTTTTTTCGATGCCACGCCCCATTCGCCCACAATGAGCAAAAAACTGGGCACACCTCAGAAAAAATAGATGTTTAAAGCGAATATCTCAGTAACTACGGCACTTAGGAATACCAATTTTGGTACGCATATTCCTAAAGACAGCATAAATACATTGCCACTTAAGATTTTGGACTGCCACGCCCCCTTTTTCCGTAAGAAAAAAAAAAACTTTTTAAACTTGCATGCCGTTTTAAAGGCATTTGTTGTTATCGTAGAGTATTGTTATTTATGATTTCTTTGAAGACAATTAATATCAAACTATGCTGAAAGTTGCATAAAAATCCAACAACAAACAAAAGAGATACCGATTATAAAGTTAATATTTAGGTCCATGCATGAGTGCGAGCGCGACAGAAACATACAAGTATAACTCGAACTCTTTTAATGCATGTGTGGCGGCAACAGTATACATACACACATATATACATATATATGTGCATACATATAACGTCAAACGAATTTGTATGTGCATAAACACAAACATATGTATGTTCGATTATAAATTGTCATTTTTTTGTAACGTGTTCTAATACAAGAACTATCTATTGTAATATCCGGATACTGATTTTAACATTATAATTGGGAATAGAAGCAGAGAGTATTATACGGTCGGGCGCGTTCGACTGTACTTTTCTTACTTGTTATATATGCGGTGAATATCGTATAAAAGAAAACGAAGCTGTTCATTCGGTTAATGCTTTAATAGAACTGAAACTTAATTTCACAATACAAGATGTGCTTACATAATAGAGTTGCCAGATTATATTCAGCTTACTGGTAATGTTAACATAACTCTGCTAGATAACATAATTTCAACACTTTTGCTTAAGCTAAATATTATCTGTAATATTAATTAAACTTTTAATCCTAGATATTCAACAAATCCGCAATGCTTTTGCTTACTTAAACATTTAGTTAAAACATCTGCTACATTCTTTTCTGTACTTATGTATTCATTATTGTGTACTTTTTCGCGTATAAAATGAAACTTAACATCAATATGCTTAGTGCGTTTATGATGAACGGGATTCAGCGCTATTTGTTTTGCGCTAATGTTGTCGCAGTAGATAGTCATCGGCTCCTGATTTCCTGAAATAGTCTGCGCAAGTATACTGCTTCTTTTGCTGATTTTGACAACGCTACGTGTTCTGCTTCAGTGCTACTTTGTGCGACGACGGTTTGCTTTGTTGAAGTCCATGAAAAAACACTTCCAGCCAAAATGAATGCATAACCGGAATATGATTTCCTGTCAAGCACAGTCGTTGGCCCAGTCTGCATCTGCATATCCTACCACAGGATCTGATGATTGCTTATAAACCAAAGTCAGGTTTATTGTTCCGGCTAGATAACGCAACACATGCTTTGCTGCAGTTTGGTGCTCCACGCGAGGGTTGATGTTGCTCTGCGACAATTTGCATATGGAGTGCAAAATGTCAGGACGACTTAAGACTGCCAAATACATGAGGGAACCGATTAATGATTAAAAGTTTGTCATATTTACCCTTGCGCATTCACTATTCGTGCAACCAGCTTGGAAACCAAGATCTAAAGTTGTAGATACCGGACGGCAGCTTTCCATTCCATACGTTTTCAAAAGAACGTTGATGTATTTCCTTTGACACACTCGGATTGTGCCTTGCTTGCCTTCTCTTTGTACCTCCAAGCCAAGGAAGTAGTTTAGCTGGCCTCCATCTTTCATATCAAACTTGGAACTTATTTGCTTCTAGATGTCCTTGATGTTTTCTTCAGTTGGACTTATGATGACCAAGTCATCAACGTATACGGCGATGTAGCTGAACTGTTGCTCTTGTTCTCTAAAGTTTAGGCAGGCTTCATTTTTGCTTCTTTGAAATCCCATTTTCTGGAGAACCTCGTTTAGAGTATCGTTCCAACCTCTGCCAGACTGCTTCAGCCCATATATGGCTTAACGTAGCTTGAGAACCTTGTGACTGTTCTGCTCATCAACAAAGTTTTGCGGTTGCTTCAGGTAAACGTCTTCATCCAACTTGCTGTTCAGGTATGCATTTGATATGTCAACTTGGTGCATATGCAATTTCTTCTCAGCTGCAATAGCTATTAGGATCCTGATTGTCTCATAACGTATAACAAGTGAATACGTTTCCCAATAGTCCACTTCAAACTGTTGTCCGCATCCTTTGGCTACTAATCGCGACTTGAACCTCTCAATTTCACCATCTTTGTTTTTCTTAACTCGAAAAACCCATTTCGTTCCAATAGCTTAAGCATTGTGAGGTAGGTCAACTAATGACCACGTGTCATTTGCTATAAGGGCGTCGTATTCGCATCGCATTGATTTTAGTCACTTATGTTTGTATTTGCCGCTTAATGCCTCTAGCACTGATTTCGGTGTTTCGATGTCATCTATTTTGTTGAGATTTTGCAGCATCTGATACTCCTTTCTTGGTCTACCAGGCAACCCTGTTCGCATGATTTTGGGTCTGCCAGGCCTACGCCTTGGTTGCTCATGGATTTCGTCAGAGTTATCATCGGTGTGTTCATCATCGCTTGCGCTTACAAACTGCTCCCCATCATCGCTGCTGTCAACATTGTGCCAGATCACAGGCTCCTCTTCGATTTCAGCTAGTTCTGGAACTTCTCTAGTTGACTCAAAGCGAATTATGTTTGTTGCAAAGTCGGTATTAATGTCGTCATTAAGGTGATCTTTTTTAGTACAAAACTCACCCTCGACAAACTTGACATCTCGGCGCTCAATGAATCCCCGTTTTTCTGGATCATACAGGCGATATGCTTTTACTCGAAAAGAATAGCCCACAAAAACGTACTGTTTTCCTTTTGCCTGGAACTTTGACGTCTGTGTTTTATCCAGTGCAAAGACTCTTGATCCAAAAATTCTTAGATGCTTCACCGATGGCGTTCGCTTGTTCCATACTTCGAATGGCGTTCGACCGTTTAAGGCTCGTGATGGACTTCGGTTTCTCAGATATGCTGCTGTTTGCACTGCTTCAGCCCATAAAAACTTCTCTAAATTTGCATGTATTAGCAAACTTTTGGCCATTTCAACGATCGTGCGATTTGCGCGTTCAGCAACCCCGTTTTGCTGAGTACGGAACGGTTAACTGGCGCCTAATACCACACTGGCTCAAATAGTTGTCAAATAAGTTGTTAACAAATTCTTTGCCATTGTCACTTTGCAAACATTTGATTTTCTTGCCCGTTTGACATTCTACGTAATTTTTGAATAATTTGAACTTTTCAAATACTTCGCTTTTAGCACTCAAAAAATATACGTGAATTTTCGTGAAAAGTCGTCAATGAATGTTACAAAGTATCGGTTTCCAGCAAGTGTCTTTTTATTCAGTGGGCCGCAAACATCTGTGTGTATTAACTCTAGCACACCCTTTGTCACACGATTAGCCTTCTTTGGGAACGGCAGCGCACAAATCTTAGCCTTGTTGCAAGTGTCACAATTTATGTCCGACCGAATGCTTGGAAATCACATACCCGACACTAACTTTTCTTCTTCAAGTTTCTTTAGGCTTTGAAAATTTAGGTGTCCATACCGATTATACCACTTTGTTGCACTGTCATTTAACATATGAACCGAACTTATTTTAGGTTTCATATTGTAATCGTACAAATTGTTTTCGAGTGCTGCTTTTAACATTGGTTTTCCGTGTTTATTTTTTATTACCGCTTCTTTATTTCCAAATGTTGTGAAATACTGGAACTCGGCGGCTTGGCTGACTGACAAAAAATTCATTTGCAGTTCTGGAACATAAAAAACATTCCGTAATTCAAAATTAATGTCATTTGCCTTGAATTTCACTTTGCCTGTTCCTGGTGATTCAATGTATTTTTCTGCAGCTAGCTTCACCATACTCTTTTTCTCTTTGTAGTTTTCAAACATGCTTAAGTCACAACACAAATGAGAAGTGGCACCACTATCGACACACCATGTATATTTGTTTTGCGTAGCAATACTGTTGCATGTATACATAAGACAGTTATTCTCAGACTGTTCTTTTTCATGCTTATTTTCCTTCTTGCTTCGACACTCAGCAGCTCGGTGGCCCGACTTGTTACAGTTGTAACATTTTCTCTTGAATTTTGTTTTTTGCGTCGTTTCGTTTTTTGCTCCGACATTCGCTCTGCTTCGGATCGCCGTTATTTTTTGCGCTCTTGTGTACATACACAGCTTGTGTCGAATGATCATGCTCGTCTGCGTCTTCTTTGCGTGCGCCTTCTTCTAGAAGTTTCGATCTTACTGCGTCGAATGTTGGTAAAATGTCGCGCGTCTCTATGGCAGCAATAAAACTCTCGAAATTACTTCGGAGGCTTGTTAGTAGCATTATTACTTTAAGCTCGTCATTTAGCTTTATGTCCATTTCAGCTAACTTGTCTGTAATCTCGACAAATGAATTTATAAATTCGGACACTTTGTCGCCTTGCTTCATTTTCAACCGAATTAGTTTTTGGTACAGTTGAACTTTTCTCACAGGACCGACCTGTACATGCACTTGTTTTAGCGAATCCCATGCGTCCTTAGCTGTTGTGCACGCCTTTATATGTATGCATCAACTGAGACGGCTTTACGTTGAGCATTATGCATGCTAACGCCTTTTGATCGCTTTTAACCCATTGTGCATCAGCGCTTTCCGGCCTAACTAGGGTGCCATTCGTAACATCCCACACATCTGCTGTCACCAACACACTGCGCATAGTCATGCACCATTGTTGACTCTACTGGTGGCGGCGACTTAATAATAACAAGCGAGTGCGATTGCAATAGAGCAATGTTAAGCAAGTTTTATTAACTAAAATACATTTTCATTTTCAAAACAAATCATTCAAATTAGAGCTTCATTTTTTTGCCTTACCAATCGTGTCGCCATCCATCAGAATAATAATCGTGATCAAATGGGCACGCTCTAATAAAATATCAATAACTTACGATACTATCTTCAGGGTTGTATTTCAAAATAAATCGCTTAAATTAAATAGTCGTTAAGAATTCAAATTAAAATTATAGTTTCACAACATCCCCGCCTCCGTGAACCGAGCTGTCACGAGATTCACCACTCAGGTCTAGTATTGCCAACTTAGATGCTGGTCGTCTGATGATTCCAGAACTCGTCTTTACTGATGCGCTGCGAACTTGATTATCTTTTGCCATTTGGACTTCAATAATACACCCTCGCTTCCACTGGCCTCTGCTCTCGTTTTCATCGCATATTACAACGACGTCACCCACTTTTATAGGTTTCACATTATGATGGCATTTCGTCCTTCTGGTCAGTTCTGGAAGATACTCTAAAACCCAGCGTTTCCAGAAAGTCTGCTTCATCTGTTGAAGTATCTGCCATTGTTTTCTTATACAAATTCTTTCATCTTTAACTGGTGTTTGTATTGAATTCGAGGAGCCAATTAGAAAATGATTTGGCGTGATCGGATCTGCTTCATGATGCTCAATCGGTACATGAGTGAGCGGACGCGAATTGATAAGATTTTCGGCCTCTATCAATAGTGCTTGAAGCGTTTCTACTTGAGGAACTTTCACTGAAAGCTAGAACTGCCTTGACGCTACGCACCATACGCTCCCCCAGCAGATGGATTGCCTGGTGTAATAAATAGCCATTCAATGCCCAGCCTACCACACTCCACAGCCATGCCATCAACAGACCAAATCCACTCTTCTTTACTTGCGCCTATGAAGTTTGTCCCTTGGTCACTTCTAATCCTTTGAGGAACCCATTTACGATTTACGAAATTATTCAAACAAATCATGGTCAAATCCGTTGATAAATCTTTTGCTAGTTCCAGATGAATCGCTCTCGTAGTCATGCAGCCCATCGCTTTTCTTGTCGTCTTCCTATTGCCACCAAGTAAGGTCCAAAGTAATCCAAGCCCGTATATGTGAAGGCTCTCAAAAAGGGGGGAAATACGATCGATTGGTAGCTGTCCCATTAATGGTGGTACAGGCTGTGCTCTGAGGTTTTTGCATATCTGGCACTTTGTCTTAACCGTTTTAACCAATTGTCTTATTGATCCAAAATTTTTCTCTAATTTTGCCAATTATTGTTTCCGTATTTTGGTGTTTGCAGAGTTTGTGATAATGTTGCGCTATCAGATATGATAACAAGTGGTTTCTTGGCAAGATAATAGGCTTATTTGTAGACAAAGATACGCAAGCGGCATTGTTAATACGCCCTGCCAATCGCAAAAGGTCCTTGTCATCTATTTCCGGTGTCAAAGATAGAAGTTGACTAGATTTTAATAAAGGCTTGCCCTTTTCCAAACAATATATTTCAGGCTCGAAAGATTCAGCTTGTCTAAGTTTACATAACGTTTCTACTGCATCTCGGATTTCTTCCGCCGTAAGAATCAATTTTCTCTTAGTGTTACATCTAACACTTACCCGTCTTTTAATTGATTTAAATTTTTTAATTTCCCGTCGCACCCATGAAATTATTCGGAGCAGTCTTTTGTAATCCGAAAATTTTTCCAAAATATTCATTATTCCAGTTTCCATGACAACTAACGCGAATTTTGACCGTTTCTCTTCCAAATCGTTAAATTTTTCTACGTCTGGCAAACGAGGAAAAGTACTGCAGTCAGAGCGTAGAAAACACGGTCCTTTAAGCCAAATGTCATTTTTGTTCCTTGACTTCATTCTTGTAGCAACATCGGCAGGATTTTGTGCCCCCGGTACCCATTTCCATTGTTCGACTTCTGATACATCTAGTATTTCGGATATACGGTGTGACACAAATTGTTTGTACTGTCGTTTGTCAGAGCGAATCCAATTTAATACAGTTTTAGAGTCTGTCCAGAAAACTTGGCTTGGCTGAACATCATGGTGCTGTAAAATTGCACTCTTAAGCCTGACTCCCAACACTGCTGCCTGCAACTCTAATCGAGGAATCGACAACATCTTTAAAGGACTGCATTTCGCTTTACCCATCACAAAGCTTATTTGAACATCCGATCCCAATTCCATTCTCCAATACGCACAAGCGGCGGACGCTTCTTCGCTGGCATCAACAAAGACATGGAGCTGTATACTGCTTTCAGGGTCAAGGAATTGAGTTCCATAACATATTGGAATTTTTATCATCTCTGCCTGTGATAATGTAATGTTTCGGGTATAGGTTCGTCCTAACCTGTTTTCAATCTCCATACCTCTTGTATGACTATCTTAGCTTTTATAACGAGTTGTGCTAGAAAGCCAAGAGGATCGAAAATCGACATTACCATAGACATAACCTGTCTTTTGGTGGGAATACAGTTCGCTTCCATTACTGATCTTAGCATTCCGTTGAAATTAAATTCAAAACAAAACGCATCTGTTGCGTTATCCCAATTTAATCCCAAGACTTTTTCTTTGTTCAATTGAACTGGTTGTAACTGCGATAGATTTGTTTTTCTTTTCTCTGCATTCGGTTATATTTCTTTTAGGATTACATCAGAATTTGAAATGAATCCACGTAGCTCAAAATTTCCACCTGCATGAATTTGGACAACCTTTTGACTACGGATATCGCTTCTTGAATGGTTGCGAAACTGTCTACATAATCATCCACGTAGTGTCTTTGTGTGATTGCATTTACTGCTCTAAGATGCTCCTCATTGAAAGCTTCGGCATTTAAATTTTTTACAAATTGTGCTGTGCATGGCGAACTAGTGGATCCGAAAATCATGACATTCATAACATATTCCTCTGGCGGTCTGTTCGGGTTGCAGTCTCTCCATAAAAATCTTTGTGAATCCTGGTCTTCTTTCCGAATGGCTATACGATGGAACATTTCTTTTATGTCTCCGCAAATTCCAATTTTTCCTTGTCTCAATTTTTTAGACCCCGTACTCTTAAAAAGAGTATAGGGGTCTATTAGGTTTGTCAGAAGCCAAATGTGCGTAACAGGCAGAAGGAAGCTTTTCCGACCCTATAAAGTATATATATTCTTGATCAGCATCAACAGCCGAGTCGACATTGCTATGTCCGTCTGTCCGTCCGTCCGTATGAACACCTGGATCTCAGAGACTATAAGAGCTAGAGACACCAAATTTTTTAATGAAAGTCCGTCTATGATGTACGCAGATCAAGTTTATTTCAAATCGGCGCCACGCCCCCCACCGCCCCCGCAATAAGCAAAAAACTAGACACGCCTCGGAAAAAATTGATGTTTTCTGCGAATATCTTTGTAACTATAGCACTTAAGAACACTAATTCTGGTACGCAGGTTCCTAGAGACAACACAAATGCGACGTCATTCAAAATTTTGGTCTGCCACGCCCCCTCTTCCCACAAGAACTAAGCAAATTTTTCAAACTTGCATGCCGTTTTTAAAGCATTTGGTAATGTAGTAAGGTATTGTAGTTCAAAATTTGTTTAAAGACAAATTATATCTAACTAAACTGAAAGTTGCATAAAAATCCAACTATAAACAACTGAGCAATTAGACAAAAAAGTAGCCCATGAAGCGCGTAATGAATGTAGTGGTGCAACTAGTCGGGCAGCATGATATGGAACTTGCGTCAGTAAGCGCGGGTTCAAATCCCATCAGTGACTGATTTAAAATTTTTTTTAAAATTTAATTTTAAAACTTAAATTTTAAATTACAGTCGTATTCAAATATTAATTTCGAATACATGGAGAGTACGGGGTCTTTTACAGTCGGCGCGCTCGACTGTAGCCTTTCTTACTTGTTTTTTTTTTTTAATTTTATAATTTGGCACTATTATATCTTAATGAAAATAATCGGAGAGGTCTCACAAGGAGGGGTTGGTGCAATTAGTAGTGTTGCGGCGTGTTCTGCAACTTGCGTATAAGTTCGCAGGTTCAATTCCCGACAGTGAAATTTATAAATATACTTTTTTAAATTTCAAACAAAAATGTAAATAAAGAATTTTAACTGGTGCAACAGCCAATGGTCTGCGGTTCGAACCCGGCACAGACCCAGAAATTAAATTTTTTGTTATTTTTTAAATAACTACATTATTATATATAAATGAAAATAATCAGATTTGTAGCAAATGAATGGTGTAGTGTAACTAGTAGGGTTGCAGCATGATATGGAACTTGCGTCAGTAAGCGCGGGTTCGAATCCCATCAGTGACGGAACCAAATTTTTTTTTTAAATTTAATTTTAAAACTTAAATTTTAAATTACAACCGTATTCAAATATTTATTTCGAATACAAGGAGAGTACGGGGTCTTTTACAGTCAGCGCGCTAGACTGTAGCCTTTCTTACTTGTCTCAATTTTAGTAGTATGGAAGGCAAAGGTAATGGTTAATATTCGTCAGGTCCTTCCATCAGTAAAAGTTCAAAGACAATCCATTTACGCATGATGCGGCATCAAAGACTATACGCAACTTGTTTCCTTTATTAATGTTACATACGCTAAAATGTGGTACCAAGTTCTTTTTCCTTTATTAATGTATTCGTTTGGTAATAATTTTCGGGCATATCCTTTATTTACATATTCCTTTATTTTTTCGGTTTACCAAATTTTTAAATCTTCGTTTTTCAATATCTTTTTCTCAATCATTTCTAAGCGGCGCATAGCTGTTGGATAACTATCAGGCATTTCGAAATTGTCCTCCTTCTATAAAAGTCCAGTTTCGTATTGTATTCCATTTTGTTTAGTAGTGCTGTGAAGAACTTGTTTAGCTCTGATATCTGCCTCTGATATAAGCGGATCCGTTGGCTTAATGGCAAAATTATCTAAGTCAAAGTATTCCTTCATCAGGTCGCGCATTTCATCAAGGCTACTTTCAGATTTTTCGATATGATACACGTGGCCTTTTACTTCTCTCTCGTTGGAACCAAAAATAATCTATCCCAGTTTGGATTTATGGGCAGTGAATTGATCACTCAAGTTTATTATTTCCTCCGGTCTTATTAAATTCGCTTGTGGCATTCCAATCAACATTTTTGGTACAGCGTTTATATAATCTTCCGCCGGTTTCTCAAGTAATATCGGAAAATGTTTACGGAACTTTTCCAGGTTTAATGTTTGTTGTGGTAGCATCAAGTCCTTCACTGTCCTTAGATTTCGGATACCATAAGTACAGGAATTGTTCTGTGTATCGGCTACTTCTATTTCAATTCGTTGTGACAATTGGCTTGACGTCTTATCACCGATCCATTTCAATGTCAGCAGATTCTCATTTCCGTTTGCTCCCACTGCATTTGCAACTTCTTCTTCAACTAATTATATTGTGGATCCTTCATCAATAAAGGCAACTATTTGCATGGTTAATTTAGGGCCAGTGATTTTAACGGGTAAAAATTTAAGAAGGGTCTTATCAGGCAACCTTTCTCTTGTAATTATGGTGGAAACAATTCGTGCATCCTCTTTATTTTGCGGATCCTGCTTTAATGTTTCATGCAGTAAACGATTATGCTGCTTGCGGCAATTTTCTAGTTTGCATTCTCTAGCATTTGAACAGTTTGAAGAGTTTTGAACTGAATGTCCTCGCCCTAGGCAACAGAAGCACAAACGGTTTGTCTTTACGAAACTCCATCGATCAGAAACTGATTTTTGTCGAAATGATTCACATTTATAGATTTGATGCTCCGCATTGCAATAAACGCATTTCCGATGGGCTTCATACACGGTGTATGTGGTGCTATGTTCCTTTTTCTTGTAATTTCCATTTCGATGATCCTCTGTTTCTTTCACTAATAGTGTTGTAAAGTCCGTGTCACGTAAGTCTTTTTGGTTCTCACCAAGACTATCCAGCTTAAAAAATACAAAATCTAAATACTTTAAAAAGTTTAAGTAGACTGATTCTAGTTAAGACTTTTTAAATTATTCTAAAGTAAAAGCAGCCTTTACCCTTCTTAATTCTCAAGGCTATGAAAATTATCTCGTTCGTTGCAAGACTCAATTTGCGCGTGATCCTAGACAATTCTACAATTTTGTTAATTCTAAACGTAAGTCTTCTACTTTACCCAATTCTTTTTTCTTCAATTCTATTAAATTAAGCGAAGACTCGGCAGCTTCCGATCTCTTTGCTAACTTTTTTCAATCTACTTACACTTCTAGTTTGCCTACTAACTTAACTTACCCCTATAAACTCCTTTCCTCGAATTTGTTTGTTTTCCCTTATATTACTGATAACTGCCTACTTTCCTCAATAAACTCTTTAAAATCTTCCTTCTCTCCTGGTCCTGACAACATTCCTAGTTGTGTACTTAAGGAGTGCTGTTCTTCTTTATTAAAACCTCTTTTATTTATTTTTAACCTCTCTTTAGATTCCTGTTTCTTTCCTTTATTATGGAAAGAATCTTACATTATCCCATTGCATAAAAAAGGGTGAAAGTCGGATATATCTAATTACAGGGGAATTGCAAAGTTGTCTGCAATCCCTAAGCTCTTTGAGAAAATAATTTCATTGACTTTGCAACACCTCTGCAAGTCAATTATCTCTCCTGCCCAACATGGGTTTGTTAAGAGTCGGTCAACTTCGACCAATCTATTAGAATTCACCTCTTTTATAAATGAGGCCTTTCTTAATTGAATGCAAACTGATGTCATTTATACTGACTTTAGTAAAGCGTTTGACTCTGTTAATCACAATCTCCTGTTACATAAACTTAGCATTCTAGGTTTTCCACCTTCCCTTCTTCTGTGGATATCTTCATACCTTACAGGCAGGACCCAAAAAGTTATGCTTAGATCAGCCATTTCTAAATCGGTTTTGGTTACATCTGGAGTTCCCCAGGGTAGCCACTTAGGCCCCTTATTATACCCGTTACTCGTAGAGTACAAGGGTATATTGTAGTCGTTGGAATGTATGTAACAGGCAGAAGGAGGCATGGCAGACCCCATAAAGTATATATATTCTTGATCAGCATTAACAGCCGAGTCGATATAGCCATGTCCGTCTGTCCGTCCGTCCGTCCGTCTGTATGAACAAAAGGATCTCAGCAACTATAAGAGCTAGAAAGACCCGAGAGGTCGCAAATGAAAGATACAATTTGCAAGCAGTACAAGTTTGTTTTTGTTTTTTGACACGCCCACTTTAGGGCATTCTATGTTCATATAAAGGTAAAAGGTGTTAAAAATAGCATGTTTTAGTATAGAAAACTTTTTTGTTAGTTACGTTATCCGAACCTAATTAGCACAGGATGTACATATCTATGGCGTACATAAGCTGACCAAGTTTGATCCAAATCGGACTACTATATCGTATAGCTCCCATAGGAACAATCGGTCAAAAATTCGCTCTTAGAATGAATTTGTATGAACATTTTTTGTATTTACCAAGCTATCTTAATTAAACTGACACAATAAAATAAACATACTGACCCAGTTTCATTAAAATCGGACAACTATATCGTATAGCTCCCATACAAACAATCTGTCATAAATATACTCTGATCATAAATTTGTGTGAAAATGTTCTATGTTTTCCAAGCTATCTTAGCCATCCCCTAAACTTTTGCACTAATATTATTATCATTACCCATTCTTAAATACATATTGAATCTGAGTAACGGGTATCCTAAAGTCGCGAGGCGACTATAGCATTCTTTCTTGTTTTTTAATCTTTTTATACTCTCTGCAAGAGTATATTGGGTTTGTGCAAATGTATGTAACAGGCAGAAGGAGGCGTGGCGGACCACATAAAGTATATATATTCTTGATCACCATCACAAGCCGAGTCGATATAGCCATGTCCGTCTGTCCGTCTGTCTGTCTGTCTGTCTGTCTGTCTGTCTGTCCGTCTGTCTGTCCGTATGAACACACAGATTTCAGAGATGGTAAGAGCTACAAATTCGAGTTTGGTCTCAATCGACTCGATATTTAGTCAGTCAATACAAGAATCTTTTTTTTTTCGATGCCACGCTCCATTCGCCCACAATAAGCAAAAAACTGAACATACCTCGGAAAAAATAGGTGTTTAAAGCGAATATCTCAGTAACTACGGCACTTAGGAACACCAATTTTGGTATGCAGGTTCCTAGAGACAGTATAAATGCATTGCCATTTAAAATTTTTGGCGGCCACGCCCCCTTTTTCCGTAGGAAAAAAAAAACTTTTTAAACTTGCATGCCGTTTCTTCTTATTGTACAGTATTGTTATTTATGATTCCTTTGAAGACAAATCATATCAAACTATCCTGAAAGTTGCATAAAAATCCAACAGTAAACAACAGAGCTACCGATTATAAATATAATATTTAAGTCAATGCGTGAGTGCGAGCACGACAGAAACATAAAAGCATATATTCGAACTCTTTTGATGCATGTGTGGCGGCAATAGTATACATACACACATATATACATATATATGTGCATACATATAACGTCATTTTGTATGTGCATACAGACAAACATGTATGTTCGATTATAAATTGCCTTTTTTTGTTGTAACGTGTTCTAATACAAGAACTGTCTATTGTAATATCCAGATACTGATGTTGACATTATAATTGGGAATAAAAGCAGAGAGTATTATACGGTCGGGCTGGTTCGACTGTATTTTTCTTACTTGTTATTAATGACCTTCGCTCTTCGCTATCCCACTGTCGCATACTTATGTATGCCGATGATCTGAAATTATTTTTATCTTATAAGAACACTTCTGACCATTTGCTACTACAGGATGATTTAAATTCAATGCACAACTGGTGCATATCTAATCACTTGCATCTAAATTTTTCTAAATGCCTGTTTATGACTTTTAGCAGGGTTAGTCCTTACTTAGCCAATTTCTGCATTGACAATGTTCCCTTGAAACGTATACTGTCAGTTGATGACCTTGGTGTTCTTTTTGATAGTAAATTAACTTTCACACATCATATCTCCACAATTGTTAATAAAGCCAAGGGCACTCTTGGATTTATTAAACGCTGGTCTAAGGAATTTAATGATCCCTTCGTCACTAAAATTCTTTATACATTCCTTGTCAGGCCCATTCTTGAATATTGCTCATGTGTCTGGTCACCTCAACATGCTCATACTCAAGATTTAATTGAGTCGGTGCAGAAGCAGTTTTTACTCTTCGCACTTAGAGGTCTTAATTGGTACCCTAGTCTTCGCCTTCCCTCATACGCTAACAGGCTCTTGCTTCTAAATCTTCCTTCCCTTATTAACCGTAGAAAAGTTCTCGGAGTTATTTTTCTTTATAAGCTAATAAACGTCTTAATTTTAATAATATAATTTTAATTAGGACCACTAGGTACTACATCCCTTTATTTCTACCTACATGCACCACTGATTACGCTTTGCACAATCGATTTCGGGTATTATGCGTTAATTATAATGAATACTATATAATAATTGATACATCTCTCTCTCTCTCTCTGTCCAATCTTAAAGCTTCACTTTACAGCCTACTCCGTTAAATCTTTGATTTTCTGGGGCAGTAAGTCTTGCATATATGCGTCCCTTTAAATCAGAGATCTTTCGTGATAATTTTGCCATAATGTTTTATTGATCTGGTTGGGTTTTTCTGGTTTTCCCCAACCCTTTGCAATAAATGTTGGATCATTTTCTTTTTTTAATTTTTATTCCCAGATTAATTCGTTAATTAAATTAATTATATTCAATAACTAATTTACTTTTTCCTTTCAGTTATAATAAATATTGATACTTTAATTATAGTCATTAATATAAGCTTAATTTTTAGATACTTTTTTTAATTGATTAATACTCGCGACTGCTTTTAGTCTGCGTCAAAAAATAAATAAATAAATAAATAAATAAATAAACTTTCCATTTCTATAGTTGCAAATTTAGCAACCTTTTGAAGCCATTTTGAAAACTCTTTCACAGAACGATATTTTTCTGTGCAATTTTCGTAGACATATCTGGCCCACTCTTCTTTCATTGCAAAAGGTAATTTTCCAACCAACTCATCCAACAAAGTAGGGTTATTCAAGTGAGGCTTCGCAATGCTTCCATCTAGAAATGCTGTCAAATTCGCTGTTAACACGCTGAAATCGATGAGTTCTTGGAATTTATTATATCTTATGGGTTGAATGGCTCGGACTTTAGCTATCTGACTCCGTATTAAGAGTTCGGGGCGACCATATTGAAGGGCAAGTGTTTCCATAACGTCGTTCACATTGTTGGGGTATATCAATTGTTGATAGTTATCGATAGTTAACAGTGTGAATATTTTTAAGCATTGTGTAACACTACATGTATGAAGCGCTTCTCTAAGTTTTTCTGGATTCTGCGAATGTGAAAGAACGCGCTGACAATAAAGTTATTTTTGGTTAAAAAATGCTATTGGTGATTCTTCATTATAACTTGTCGGGACTATGACTACTGCGCTAGAACAGTCATAATCAACAGGTTTGGGCCCAGGATTACGAGAGTAAAGAAACACGACATAAGGCGAGTGGTGAAATGACGTCGTTTTACCAAATAGAAAAGTTGGATGTAGGGAATTACGATTCCTGGTGCATTCAAATGCGCAGCGTGTTGGTCCATGCAGAGGTCTGGACGGTAATTGGCGAGGAGAGGCCAACGGAGAATCCAGAAAGATGGGACACACTTAATGAAAAGGCGTTGGCTATGATTACTTTAAGTGTGCGGGGCGCACAGTTATGCTACATCAGAAGTTGTACAACGGCAGCGAGTACCTGGAGAAAACTTAAGGATGTACATGAGCCGAGCGGACCAGTAAGAAAGGTGTCGCTATATAAAAAGTTGCTGGAGCTACGGAAGGCAGAGAATGTCGAGGCGAGCGAGTATGTGAATGCGTTTAGCTCGACAGTGGACAAGCTTGCGGAACTGGATATCAAGCTAGGAGACGATCTAGCGGCAGTGATAATGCTCTCAAGTTTACCCAAAGATTACGACAATTTCGTCATTGCCATGGAGACGCGAGACAGTTTGCCAACGCTAGAGCAGTTGAAAATGAAATTGCTAGCCGAAGCTACGAGGCGCCACAACAGTGAAAATCCGTTATGTAGCGAGCAGCAAGCATATCAAGCAAGGGCTACGAAAAAGAAGCCAGAAGTGGCGCGCAAGAAGCGAAACCAGAACGATCTGGTTTGTTACCAGTGTGGCGAAACCCGTCATTTTAAGAAAGACTGTAAGAACAAAAGGAAAGGGCAGACGCCAGATAATCAACAAGAACGGGCACTCTCGCTTGCACTTTTAGCAGCGTTGGACGCTTGCGGTATGGACTGTTTGAAATGGTATGTCGATTCAGGTGCAACAGCGCACATGTGTTGTAGTCGCGGAATGTTTGCAAAATACGAATCACATACGGAGGCTATACTCTTGGCTGATGGAAACATCATAAATGCAACTGGCAAAGGTGACGTCATACTTCAAACGGAGTTTGGTAAAGTGAAGTTGGAAGGCGTACTACATGTTCCAGATATGAAGGGCAATTTCATATCAGTTGCGCGGATAATCGAGCAAGGCTGCATGGTGATATTTGATCGGCAGTTCGCAGCATTTCGTAAGAACGGCGAAATAGTTTTAAAGGCGCATAAGATCGGAAGAATGTTTGTGTTTTGCGAAAACGTAATACGTAATGTGGCACAACAGATATGGACATTTGAATTATGCCAGTCTAATGAATCTAGTTACGAAAAAAATGGTGTACGGCATGGAGGATGTAGATTTCACGGAGAAACTGTCATGCTTGACGTGCATGAAGTGTAAAATCCACACACAACCGTTTCCAGCAGCAGCGAAACATCGAGCAGAACACCAGCTGGAGCTTGTACATACCGACGTATGTGGACCGTTTGAGAAGCGATCCCTGGGCGGCTCAGCGTATTTTATGACATTCATTGATGACATGTCCAGGCGCATGTTTACATATTTTCTAAAGACAAAAGATGAAGCGTTTGGAAAATTTGTGGAGTTCAAGAACATGGCAGAGCGACAGACTGGGCGTAAATTGAAGATACTGAGGAGCGACAATGGCCGGGAGTACATCAACAGGCAGTTTGATGATTACTTGAAGCAACATGGCATTGTGCGTCAACTAACGGTTCCATACAGCCCGCAACAGAATGGTGTTGCTGAAAGAGCAAACAGAACTCTTGTGGAGATGGCAAGAAGTTTGCTGGTGCATGCAGACATGGATCAATATCTGTGGGCAGAGGCAGTGCAGACTGCATGCTACATCCGGAACAGGTCACCAACTGCAGCTTTAGTTGGTAAGACGCCTCATGAGGCGTGGTGCGGAAGAAAACCCAATGTGCAGGCAATGCGTACGTTTGGATCAGTGGCAGTCGGTCTGGATAAGACCCACCATGGGAAATTCCAGGCGAAAGGTAAAGAATATCGCTTTGTGGGATACTCAATGGTATCAAAGGCGTACAGGCTGTACGACAAGGAACTGAAACGCGTAATGGAGAAGCGTGACGTATTATTCAAGAAGCTCTGCAACAAGCCCTTTGTAACAGAACACATCGAGTCTTCAGAAAATACTCAAGGCGTTTTATCGGAAGATGTGGTAAAAGTTCTACCACATGATAGGACGGAGAAGAAAGATTATGATGAGTGGATCGACGGTGACGTATTGAGCGAGGAATACGAAAGTGCCGAGGAACAGGAGCAGGTGCAAGAGATGCGTGTGCAGGAGCAGCGGGTACAAACACATGATCACCAGGTACGGTTGCAGAAGGGTACACAGGACAGCGACCAGGTAGACGCGCAAGAGCCGGAGCAAATAGAAAGCGTGCGGATTGGACCAGGGCGTCCGAAACTGATTCGAACTGGCCAGCCAGGGCGTCCAAGAAAGGCGTACAACATTTTGGGAACATTGCAGGCTAGAGAAATACCATTACCACAGACGTTTCAAGAGGCAGTTCAAAGTGAACAGGCCACATATTGGAAGGCGGCTATGGCCAGAAAATACGAGGCGCTGGTGGCAAATGGTACAAGGACATTGGCAGATCTTCTCAAAGGGCAGCAGGCGATCGGCTGCAAATGGGTGTACACTATCAAGAGAGGCAGTACTGGTAACGTGGAGCGTTACAAATCTCGTCTAGTAGCCAAAGGTTGTTCACAAAAATACGGCGTTAACTACATGGAGACTTTTTCGCCGGTGTGTCGGTATGAAACAATACGTCTGATTTTGGCTTTGGCGGTTGAATTGGAAATGTATGTGCACCAGATGGATGTTTGTACGGCATTTCTCAACAGCGAGCTAAGCGACGTGGTTTACATGAAGCAACCCGAAGGATATGAAGACAAGGCTGGAACACATCAGGTACTTCGACTCAATAAGGCGATATACGGTTTAAAACAGGCAGGAAGGGAATGGAATTCCAAATTAAACGCAGCACTGTGTGATATTGGATTCAAAGCCTGTCAGACGGAGCCATGCTTGTATAAGCAGGACATAGAAGGTAGTCTTTGCATTGTACTAATCTATGTAGACGATTTGCTTATAGCTTGCCAGAACAAGAAGGATTTGAGGACCATAAAATCAAAGATAGCTGAGAAATTCGAATGTGTCGACAAGGGTCAGCTACAAATGTTTCTTGGCATGCAAGTAGAGCGAGATGGCGAAACTGGTGGTATAGCGATTAACTAGGCACTGTATATCAAGGAGATGCTGGAGAGACACAACATGCGATCATGTCGGGTGGCTGCAACGCCATTGGATGCAGGTTTCCAAGTGGCGTGAACAACGAAAGTTGCGAGACTACGAACGTCGCGGCGTATCAGTCAGCACTTGGCGAGTTGATATGGCTGGCACTGACGTCGAGGCCAGACATATATCATGCAGTTGTGAAGTTGGCTCAAAGGAACAGGGAACCAAATGCTGAACATGTTACTGATGTCAAGCATGTAAAGGTGGTCAAGCGCTAAGTGGATACGTGGATGCAGATTGGGGCGGCGATGTCAGCAATCGGAGATCATACACAGGATATGTATTTTTCTTAGCAGGCGGACCAATTTCATGGAAGTCAGAGAAGCAAAAATGTGTGGCTTTGAGCAGCACGGAAGCTGAATATATGGCTCTCACTTCAGCGGCAAAGGAGGCGTTACACTTGAGGCGACTCATAGTCGAGATCGGTTGCGGCGATCAAGGATCATCTACGGTGTTGTTTGGAGATAATCTCAGTGCACAGAATTTGGCCAAGAATCCAGCATATCATGCGCGATCAAAGCACATTGACATCAAGCATCATTTCGTGCGAGAAGTTGTCCAGGCAGGCGACATCGAATTGAAGTATATTGCAACGAACGATATGATTGCAGACATATTTACAAAAAATCTGTCGAGGCAGAAGCATTGTCATTTCGTAAAATTGTTAAGTTTAAGTTAATTTTAATGCTGTATGTAAACGACAATGTTTAAAGATTCACATTGAGGAAGGGTGTTGATAGTTATCGATAGTTAACAGTGTGAATATTTTTAAGCATTGTGTAACACTACATGTATGAAGCGCTTTTCTAAGTTTTTCTGGATTCTGCGAATGTGAAAGAACGCGCTGACAATAAAGTTATTTTTGGTTAACAAATGTTATTGGTGATTCTTCATTATAACTTGTCGGGACTATGACTACTGCGCTAGAACAGTCATAATCAACATTAATAATGCTGCAACCAAATCCTTTGCTTGACCTTTCAAGGCCTTTTGTAAACGCGTTAAGTTCTCCAAGTTTGTATATTTATATGCGCTTGTTGTTTCCTTGTAGGCAACAGAAAACATCGGCCATTGTTTCGGCAAACCTGTAAACTTGGGGAGATCCTGCAATTTCCGACTATATGGCGGAGGCTGTAGCATTTGCTGCTGGTGTGGCAGCCCTGGATACGTATTTGTAGGTGGCTGAGAGAAACCCAAATTGTCATACATAAAATTCTTTTGCTTTGGCGGCTGGTAATAATTGTGACTATTTGATGTTGTGTTCCGTAAGTAGTATTCAGGCTGTGAAGTTAGCGGCTGTGAAGGCTGATTTAAACATTGTTCTTTGGGCATGGTCCCTGTCAACTGCGGGGCGTTCAAAGGACCATGGAGCTGAAAGTGTTTTGGTATAGGATTTTGATACATACCAAAGGGAAAATTTGACTGTGGATAATTGTTGTAGCTATCTAATGCTTTCTGCAACTTATCTCCTATGGCCATTGATTTGTTGCACTCCCTTTCAAGTTCATTAATTCTTTCTTGCAACTGAATTATTTTTTGTTCTCTTTCGTCTACGATATCTCCACCAACGGCACCATGTTCATTATCTGTGTTATTGCCGTTGTCTCCTGTTTGCCGTTCATCATCGGAGCCACCTGATATTGGCGGCGACATCTTGGCATACGTAAGTCTCTTCGGAGGCTTTCCTTTTGTCTTACGAAGGCTCACTCTTGGCATAGATGCGATATGGATATAAAACTAGAGGATTTTGCTAATTTTATGCGGCTATTTACTTTGCGCGGCAGGCTTGCGCTTCTCATCTTCTTTTTTAGGTTAGATTCGACCAATACACATTGTTTGCGAGAGACTTATGCATGTATTAGTGACTTCTTGGAAATTTTCTTCTCCGTCGGCATGCCATTGACGATTGTTAATAAAATAATTGTTGACTCTACTGGTGGCGGCGACTTAATAATAACAAGCGAGTGCGATTGCAATAGAGCAATGTTAAGCAAGTTTTATTAACTAAAATCATTCAAATTAGAGCTTCATTTTTTTGCCTTACCAATCGTGTCGCCATCCATCAGAATAATAATCGTGATCAAATGGGCACGCTCTAATAAAATATCAATAACTTACGATACTATCTCCAGGGTTGTATTTCAAAATAAATAGCTTAAATTAAATAGTCGTTAAGAATTCAAATTCAAATTATAGTTCCACAACAACCATGTTTCGTAATTCTCTTCACTTAGTTTTTCAATTTGCAGTGAAAAACTCATCATGCAACACGTTTTTCAAATAAAGGTACACAACCAAAATTTTCAAAGAGTTCTATTCGTTTTAGGTACACAACCATAAACTTCTCAAATTAAGGAACACAACCGAAATTTTTAATTAACCGATACAGAACTGTGTTTCTGGACCCATAACCTTTTGTTGGTTATTTCTTTTTATATATGCGGGGAATACCGTATAAAAGAAAACGAAGCTGTTCATTCGGGTTATGCTTTAATAGAACTGAAACTTAATTTCACAATACAAGATGTGCTTACATAATAGAGTTGCCAGATTATATTCAGCTTACTGGTAATGTTAACATAACTCTGCTAGATAACATAATTTCAACAATGTTAATACTAATGATGGCTAAATTTGCACGATCTTTTAACTCTGCTAGGCGATCGTCTTATAGAAGTAATCAAACTGATGCTTTCATAATAAAGTATTTTGAAAATCCAATAAATGAGTTGCAAACTAATGTTGAACAACGCATGGAACGTGAAAGAAATGTGTTTGAGAACATGTTTATTGTTTTAACTAGCAAATATGAAAATCTTTTAGCAAAACAAGAAGTTCTCTTAAAACTACATTATGAAAATGAATTGAAAAATGCTATTGAACAATTTTATACCATAAATGGTGATTTTGAGTCAAGACTCCGAAATAGTGAAACACATTATGAACAAGTAAAATTTAAATTACTTAATGATAAAAAGTGGCTATAAAATATTTAAAAAAACAAACAAGTAAGAAAGGATACAGTCGAGCACGTTGACTGTAAGAGACCCCATACTCTCCTTGTATTTCAATTCAAAATTAATAAATAAGGGATAAACGCAAAAAAAAAACACCATTTCAAGTCAATTTATTAAAAGTTACTGCGTATTATAAATTAACATTTCAAGAATAATTGATAAAATTTGCATGTTTAAATATTGCCAAATGAGCGAATGAGAGCACATTTACGTGGGCGTCTTTTCAAAAATTCATCTTGCGGTAGGCAGCATATCTCAGCGTAGAATCATCCGAAATCAAACAAATCGTATAATTTAGTTAAAGTACAAATTAAACTTCCCCCCAACGTTTAGTTTGACGATTTATTTTCATTTTCAGCCATTTGGTAGTCGTTTGAAGTAAAAAGTGACCTTTTTCGAACAAATTCCGCCATTTTGTAGGTGTAAAACCAACTTAATATAAAAAAAAATGGCGAAAAAAAACGTTGGGGGGAGGTTTTTTATATGTAGAATATGTGTACAAAATTTTAACAAATTTTCAAATGCCAATGCCTATGCACTTTCAAAAAAAAGTTTCGAGAAAACCGCGTTTAAAGTTTGCAACGGACTACGCGCGCAACTGAGGCGGCTCGGCTTTATGCTCTATATCTTGAAAAGTATTGCTCGGATTGACTTAAAATTTTAACACGGTATTTTTGAAGTGTTCTACTACAATAATATGAAAAAAAAAATAGCTCTTGTAGCTTAAGAGATCCAGGTGTTCATACAGACGGACGGACGGAAGTAGTTAGAATATAGGCATCCGTGAATAGGCATCCAGGAATTTTTGTTTGTAAACGCCGGCTTTGGTGTAACCGTCAATAAACTCATTGAGGAGAACAACCGACAGGACGATCGTTACTGGCACACTTGTTTTGACCTTAGATAATCAATTTTTGACAAAAATTTTTTTATTTGACACAATCCATATTCCCCTAACTTCTACTTTCCTAGCATTTCTACTCACCACTTGATGGCGCTTTTCCGTTTCTACTTGCCGCTAGATGGCGCTTTTCCGCCGGAGGGGCGCCCGGAAATTTTTAATTTTAATTTTTTACCAATCGATCAGAATTAACTGCACGAAAATGAATCTAATTTCACGCAAACAGAAGGGGAGATGAAATCCAGTATTCCTATTGAGCAAACAGAACGGAAGGGGAAACCAATTTCTGTGTACAGATACTGTATACCTGCAGGCCACCAATTTTAGGGGTGACTTTCACTATCGATCATACAGCTCGAATATCTAAGGTCAAAACAAGTGTGCCAGTAGTGATCGTCCTGTGGGTTGTTCTCCTCATTGAGTTTATTGACGGTTACAGCAAATCAGGCGTTCACAAACAAAAATTCCTGGATGCCTATTCTCGGATGCCCATTCCCGGATGCCTATATTCTAACTACTTTGAGCCATTAGCTGAGGCTAATTATAATTTGGTTGCTTTAATCTCATTTTCTTAAAAACGCAGTCCAAACATGTCTGAACATGTTGAATGTGGTGCAGGTGGTTCCTATTCAACCTCAAAATTAATTCTATATCCATGTCAAATTGATTTTATGACTACTGTCACTTTTAATCACTTCACCCTTTTTAACACGTAATTCAAATCAGTGTATTTTAAAATCTGGCTTAAACATGTTTGAACATGTTGAATGTTTCACAGGTGTTGTCGATGCACTCCTCCCAAATTTCGTTCTTGATTATCAGGCTGATTAAGGCCCATGTCATTGATTTTATTAGTACTGTCACATTTAATGTGTTTTTCTTTAAGGCCTAACATTTTCTCACAGTATCCCTTTTTCCTTTAATGTATATCACCTGCATAACAATTAAATACTCGGGTCAACCAATAATGGTTTTAGGATACCTCTGGAAAACAATCCTGATTGAACTTGTTGTCGATCCAATGGTATAAAAGTAAGAATCGGCTACTGTAGAAGTTCAGTTGGTACTACTTTCAGAACCGATAACCGTATGTTCAACGCTCTCAATTTACAAACAAAAATCAAGTTCAGAATAAAAAAAAATAAAATTGCTAACAATTTTTTTAAAGTTATCCGCGATTGCTCATTGTAAACTATTTGTTTAAAATCAAACTCTAATTTATTAACACAAAACAATTCTTGTTAATAATATTATTTATACTAAAAACAAACAAAAAATAATTTAAAACAAGTAAGAAAGGCTACAGTTGAGCGCGCCGACTGTAAAAGAACCCGTACTCTCCTTGTATTCGAAATTAATATTTGAATGCGATATAATTTAAAATTTAAGTTTTAAAATAAAATTTAAAAAAAAATTTTAAATCAAGCCACTTATGGGATTTGAACCCGCGCTAACTGACGCAAGTTCCATAACACGCTGCAACCCAACTAGTTGCATCACACCATTCATTTTGCACAAATACGATTAATTTCATTTATATAGTTATATATAAAAAAAAAATAAATAAATAAATTTCTGGGTTAGTTCTGGGTTTGAACCGCAGACCATTGGTTTAGGAAGAAATACCACCTTCACCTAGGCCATTCACTGTTTGGTAACTGTCGTGACTAATATAAGTGAACATAGAGTTATCTCTTTTCTTTCAACCACGTGCATATAAATTACATTTATTCAACTTTACAAAGTAAACGCCAAACGACTAACCGCAACCCTTCACTGTTGCACCAGTTAATATTGCATATTTACATCATACACGGTGTATGTGGTGCTATGTTCCTTTTTCTTGTAATTTCCATTTCGATGATCCTCTGTTTCTTTCACTAATAGTGTTGTAAAGTCCGTTTCACGTAAGTCTTCTTGGTTCTCACCAAGACTATCCAGCTTAAAAAATACAAAATCTAAATACTTTAAAAAGTTTAAGTAGACTGATTCTAGTTTAGACTTTTTAAATTATTCCAAAGTAAAAGCAGCCTTTACCCTTCTTAATTCTCAAGGCTATGAAAATTATCTCGTTCGTTGCAAGACTCAATTTGCGCGTGATCCTAGACAATTCTACAATTTTGTTAATTCTAAACGTAAGTCTTCTACTTTACCCAATTCATTTTTCTTTAATTCTATTAAATTAAGCGAAGACTCGGCAGCTTCCGATCTCTTTGCAAACTTTTTTCAATCTACTTACACTTCTAGTTTGCCTACTAACTTAACTTACCCCTATAAGCTCCTTTCCTCGAATTTGTTTGTTTTCCCTTATATTACTGATAACTGCCTACTTTCCTCAATAAACTCTTAAAAATCTTCCTTCTCTCCTGGTCCTGACAACATTCCTAGTTGTGTATTTAAGGAGTGCTGTTCTTCTTTATTAAAACCTCTTTTATTTATTTTTAACCTCTCTTTAGATTCCTGTTTCTTTCCTTTATTATAGAAAGAATCTTACATTATCCCATTGCATAAAAAAGGGTGAAAGTCGGATATATCTAATTACAGGGGAATTGCAAAGTTGTCTGCAATCCCTAAGCTCTTTGAGAAAATAATTTCATTGACTTTGCAACACCTTTGCAAGTCAATTATCTCTCCTGCCCAACATGGGTTTGTTAAGAGTCGGTCAACTTCGACCAATCTATTAGAATTCACCTCTTTTATAAATGAGGCCTTTCTTAATTGAATGCAAACTGATGTCATTTATACTGACTTTAGTAAAGCGTTTGACTCTGTTAATCACAATCTCCTGTTACATAAACTTAGCATTCTAGGTTTTCCACCTTCCCTTCTTCTGTGGATATCTTCATACCTTACAGGCAGGACCCAAAAAGTTATGCTTAGATCAGCCATTTCTAAATCGGTTTTGGTTACATCTGGAGTTCCCCAGGGTAGCCACTTAGGCCCCTTATTTTTTAATCTTTTTATACTCTCTGCAAGAGTATATTGGGTTTGTGCAAATGTATGTAACAGGCAGAAGGAGGCGTGGCGGACCCCATAAAGTATATATATTCTTGATCAGCGTCACAAGCCGAGTCGATATAGCCATGTCCGTCTGTCTGTCTGTCCGTCTGTCTGTCCGTATAAACACACAGATTTCAGAGATGGTAAGAGCTACAAATTCGAGTTTGGTCTCAATCGACTCGATATTTAGTCAGTCAATACAAGAATCTTTTTTTTTTCGATGCCACTCCCCATTCGCCCACAATGACCAAAAAACTGAACATACCTCGGAAAAAATAGATGTTTAAAGCGAATATCTCAGTAACTACGGCACTTAGGAACACCAATTTTGGTATGCAGGTTCCTAGAGACAGTATAAATGCATTGCCATTAAAAATTGTTGGCGGCCACGCCCCCTTTTTCCGTAGGAAAAAAAAAACTTTTTAAACTTGCATGCCGTTTCTTCTTATTGTACAGTATTGTTATTTATGATTCCTTTGAAGACAAATCATATCAAACTATCCTGAAAGTTGCATAAAAATCCAACAGTAAACAACAGAGCTACCGATTATAAATATAATATTTAAGTCAATGCGTGAGTGCGAGCACGACAGAAACATAAAAGCATATATTCGAACTCTTTTGATGCATGTGTGGCGGCAATAGTATACATACACACATATATACATATATATGTGCATACATATAACGTCATTTTGTATGTGCATACAGACAAACATGTATGTTCGATTATAAATTGCCTTTTTTTGTTGTAACGTGTTCTAATACAAGAACTGTCTATTGTAATATCCAGATACTGATGTTGACATTATAATTGGGAATAAAAGCAGAGAGTATTATACGGTCGGGCTGGTTCGACTGTATTTTTCTTACTTGTTATTAATGACCTTCGCTCTTCGCTATCCCACTGTCGCATACTTATGTATGCCGATGATCTGAAATTATTTTTATCTTATAAGAACACTTCTGACCATTTGCTACTACAGGATGATTTAAATTCAATGCACAACTGGTGCATATCTAATCACTTGCATCTAAATTTTTCTAAATGCCTGTTTATGACTTTTAGCAGGGTTAGTCCTTACTTAGCCAATTTCTGCATTGACAATGTTCCCTTGAAACGTATACTGTCAGTTGATGACCTTAGTGTTCTTTTTGATAGTAAATTAACTTTCACACATCATATCTCCACAATTGTTAATAAAGCCAAGGGCACTCTTGGATTTATTAAACGCTGGTCTAAGGAATTTAATGATCCCTTCGTCACTAAAATTCTTTATACATTCCTTGTCAGGCCCATTCTTGAATATTGCTCATATGTCTGGTCACCTCAACATGCTCATACTCAAGATTTAATTGAGTCGGTGCAGAAGCAGTTTTTACTCTTCGCAGTTAGAGGTCTTAATTGGGACCCTAGTCTTCGCCTCATACGCTAACAGACTCTTGCTTCTAAATCTTCCTTCCCTTATTAACCGTAGAAAAGTTCTCGGAGTTATTTTTCTTTATAAGCTAATAATCGGTGATATGTGTTCCCCACACCTTTTAGAACGTCTTAATTTTAATAATATAATTTTAATTAGGACCACTAGGTACTACATCCCTTTATTTCTACCTACATGCACCACTGATTACGCTTTGCACAATCGTTTTCGGGTATTATGCGTTAATTATAATGAATACTATATAATAATTGATACATCTCTCTCTCTCTCTCTGTCCAATCTTAAAGCTTCACTTTACAGCCTACTCCGTTAAATCTTTGATTTTCTGGGGCAGTAAGTCTTGCATATATGCGTCCCTTTAAATCAGAGGTCTTTCGTGATAATTTTGCCATAATGTTTTATTCATCTGGTTGTGTTTTTCTGGTTTTCCCCAACCTTTTGCAATAAATGCTGGATCATTTTCTTTTTTAATTTTTATTCCCAGATTAATTCGTTAATTAAATTAATTATATTCAATAACTAATTTACTTTTTCCTTTCAGTTATAATAAATATTGATACTTTAATTATAGTCATTAATATAAGCTTAATTTTTAGATACTTTTTTTAATTGATTAATACTCGCGACTGCTTTTAGTCTGCGTCAAAAAATAAATAAATAAATAAATAAATAAATAAATAAATAAATAAATAAATAAACTTTCCATTTCTATAGTTGCAAATTTAGCAACCTTTTGAAGCCATTTTGAAAACTCTTTCACAGAAGGATATTTTTCTGTGCAATTTTCGTAGACATATCTGGCCCACTCTTCTTTCATTGCAAAAGGTAATTTTCCAACCAACTCATCCAACAAAGTAGGGTTATTCAAGTGAGGCTTCGCATCGCTTCCATCTAGAAATGCTGTCAAATTCGCTGTTAACACGCTGAAATCGATGAGTTCTTGGAATTTATTATATCTTATGGGTTGAATGGCTCGGACTTTAGCTATCTGACTCCGTATTAAGAGTTCGGGGCGACCATATTGAAGCGCAAGTGTTTCCATAACGTCGTTCACATTGTTGGGGTATATTAATTGTTGATAGTTATCGATAGTTAACAGTGTGAATATTTTTAAGCATTGTGTAACACTACATGTATGAAGCGCTTCTCTAAGTTTTTCTGGATTCTGCGAATGTGAAAGAACGCGCTGACAATAAAGTTATTTTTGGTTAAAAAATGCTATTGGTGATTCTTCATTATAACTTGTCGGGACTATGACTACTGCGCTAGAACAGTCATAATCAACATTAATAATGCTGCAACCAAATCCTTTGCTTGACCTTTCAAGGCCTTTTGTAAACGCGTTAAGTTCTCCAAGTTTGTATATTTATATGCGCTTGTTGTTTCCTTGTAGGCAACAGAAAACATCGGCCATTGTTTCGGCAAACCTGTAAACTTGGGGAGATCCTGCAATTTCCGACTATATGGCGGAGGCTGCAGCATTTGCTGCTGGTGTGGCAGCCCTGGATACGTATTTGTAGGTGGCTGAGAGAAACCCAAATTGTCATACATAAAATTCTTTTGCTTTGGCGGCTGGTAATAATTGTGACTATTTGATGTTGTGTTCCGTAAGTAGTATTCAGGCTGTGAAGTTAGCGGCTGTGAAGGCTGATTTAAACATTGTTCTTTGGGCATGGTCCCTGTCAACTGCGGGGCGTTCAAAGGACCATGGAGCTGAAAGTGTTTTGGTATAGGATTTTGATACATACCAAAGGGAAAATTTGACTGTGGATAATTGTTGTAGCTATCTAATGCTTTCTGCAACTTATCTCCTATGGCCATTGATTTGTTGCACTCCCTTTCAAGTTCATTAATTCTTTCTTGCAACTGAATTATTTTTTGTTCTCTTTCGTCTACGATATCTCCACCAACGGCACCATGTTCATTATCTGTGTTATTGCCGTTGTCTCCTGTTTGCCGTTCATCATCGGAGCCACCTGATATTGGCGGCGACATCTTGGCATACGTAAGTCTCTTCGGAGGCTTTCCTTTTGTCTTACGAAGGCTCACTCTTGGCATAGATGCGATATGGATATAAAACTAGAGGATTTTGCTAATTTTATGCGGCTATTTACTTTGCGCGGCAGGCTTGCGCTTCTCATCTTCTTTTTTAGGTTAGATTCGACCAATACACATTGTTTGCGAGAGACTTATGCATGTATTAGTGACTTCTTGGAAATTTTCTTCTCCGTCGGCATGCCATTGACGATTGTTAATAAAATAATTGTTGACTCTACTGGTGGCGGCGACTTAATAATAACAAGCGAGTGCGATTGCAATAGAGCAATGTTAAGCAAGTTTTATTAACTAAAATCATTCAAATTAGAGCTTCATTTTTTTGCCTTACCAATCGTGTCGCCATCCATCAGAATAATAATCGTGATCAAATGGGCACGCTCTAATAAAATATCAATAACTTACGATACTATCTCCAGGGTTGTATTTCAAAATAAATAGCTTAAATTAAATAGTCGTTAAGAATTCAAATTCAAATTATAGTTCCACAACAACCATGTTTCGTAATTCTCTTCACTTAGTTTTTCAATTTGCAGTGAAAAACTCATCATGCAACACGTTTTTCAAATAAAGGTACACAACCAAAATTTTCAAAGAGTTCTATTCGTTTTAGGTACACAACCATAAACTTCTCAAATTAAGGAACACAACCGAAATTTTTAATTAACCGATACAGAACTGTGTTTCTGGACCCATAACCTTTTGTTGGTTATTTCTTTTTATATATGCGGGGAATACCGTATAAAAGAAAACGAAGCTGTTCATTCGGGTTATGCTTTAATAGAACTGAAACTTAATTTCACAATACAAGATGTGCTTACATAATAGAGTTGCCAGATTATATTCAGCTTACTGGTAATGTTAACATAACTCTGCTAGATAACATAATTTCAACAATGTTAATACTAATGATGGCTAAATTTGCACGATCTTTTAACTCTGCTAGGCGATCGTCTTATAGAAGTAATCAAACTGATGCTTTCATAATAAAGTATTTTGAAAATCCAATAAATGAGTTGCAAACTAATGTTGAACAACGCATGGAACGTGAAAGAAATGTGTTTGAGAACATGTTTATTGTTTTAACTAGCAAATATGAAAATCTTTTAGCAAAACAAGAAGTTCTCTTAAAACTACATTATGAAAATGAATTGAAAAATGCTATTGAACAATTTTATACCATAAATGGTGATTTTGAGTCAAGACTCCGAAATAGTGAAACACATTATGAACAAGTAAAATTTAAATTACTTAATGATAAAAAGTGGCTATAAAATATTAAAAAACAAGTAAGAAAAGTACAGTCGAACCAGCCCGACCGTATAATACTCTCTGCTTTTATTCCCAATTATAATGTCAACATCAGTATCTGGATATTACAATAGACAGTTCTTGTATTAGAACACGTTACAACAAAAAAAGGCAATTTATAATCGAACATACATGTTTGTCTGTATGCACATACAAAATGACGTTATATGTATGCACATATATATGTATATATGTGTGTATGTATACTATTGCCGCCACACATGCATCAAAAGAGTTCGAATATATGCTTTTATGTTTCTGTCGTGCTCGCACTCACGCATTGACTTAAATATTATATTTATAATCGGTAGCTCTGTTGTTTACTGTTGGATTTTTATGCAACTTTCAGGATAGTTTGATATGATTTGTCTTCAAAGGAATCATAAATAACAATACTGTACAATAAGAAGAAACGGCATGCAAGTTTAAAAAGTTTTTTTTTTTCCTACGGAAAAAGGGGGCGTGGCCGCCAACAATTTTTAATGGCAATGCATTTATACTGTCTCTAGGAACCTGCATACCAAAATTGGTGTTCCTAAGTGCCGTAGTTACTGAGATATTCGCTTTAAACATCTATTTTTTCCGAGGTATGTTCAGTTTTTTGGTCATTGTGGGCGAATGGGGAGTGGCATCGAAAAAAAAAAAAGATTCTTGTATTGACTGACTAAATATCGAGTCGATTGAGACCAAACTCGAATTTGTAGCTCTTACCGTCTCTGAAATCTGTGTGTTCATACGGACAGACAGACGGACAGACAGACAGACAGACAGACGGACAGACGGACATGGCTATATCGACTCGGCTTGTGATGGTGATCAAGAATATATATACTTTATGTGGTCCGCCACGCCTCCTTCTGCCTGTTACATACATTTGCACAAACACAATGTACTCTTGCAGAGAGTATAAAAATGGCGAAAAAAAAACGTTGGGGGGAGGTTTTTTATATGTAGAATATGTGTACAAAATTTTAACAAATTTTCAAATGCCAATGCCTATGCACTTTCAAAAAAAAGTTTCGAGAAAACCGCGTTTAAAGTTTGCAACGGACTACGCGCGCAACTGAGGTGGCTCGGCTTTATGCTCTATATCTTGAAAAGTATTGCTCGGATTGACTTAAAATTTTAACACGGTATTTTTGAAGTGTTCTACTACAATAATATGAAAAAAAATTGATTTTTATCCCTTACCCCCCCCAAGTTACGGAATTTGTATTACAAGTTTGGTGGTTCTAGCTCTTGTAGCTTAAAAGATCCAGGTGTTCATACAGACGGACGGACGGAAGTAGTTAGAATATAGGCATCCGTGAATAGGCATCCAGGAATTTTTGTTTGTAAACGCCGGCTTTGGTGTAACCGTCAATAAACTCATTGAGGAGAACAACCGACAGGACGATTGTTACTGGCACACTTGTTTTGACCTTAGATAATCAATTTTTGACAAAAATTTTTTTATTTGACACAATCCATATTCCCCTAACTTCTACTTTCCTAGCATTTCTACTCACCACTTGATGGCGCTTTTCCGTTTCTACTCGCCGCTAGATGGCGCTTTTCCGCCGGAGGGGCGCCCGGAAATTCCCGGTTTCCCATATTCTAACTACTTGTGATATTTTTAATTTTAATTTTTTACCAATCGATCAGAATTAACTGCACGAAAATGAATCTAATTTCACGCAAACAGAAGGGGAGATGAAATCCAGTATTCCTATTGAGCAAACAGAACGGAAGGGGAAACCAATTTCTGTGTACAGATACTGTATACCTGCAGGCCACCAATTTTAGGGGTGACTTTCACTATCGATCATACAGCTCGAATATCTAAGGTCAAAACAAGTGTGCCAGTAGTGATCGTCCTGTGGGTTGTTCTCCTCATTGAGTTTATTGACGGTTACAGCAAATCAGGCGTTCACAAACAAAAATTCCTGGATGCCTATTCTCGGATGCCCATTCCCGGATGCCTATATTCTAACTACTTTGAGCCATTAGCTGAGGCTAATTATAATTTGGTTGCTTTAATCTCATTTTCTTAAAAACGCAGTCCAAACATGTCTGAACATGTTGAATGTGGTGCAGGTGGTTCCTATTCAACCTCAAAATTAATTCTATATCCATGTCAAATTGATTTTATGACTACTGTCACTTTTAATCACTTCACCCTTTTTAACACGTAATTCAAATCAGTGTATTTTAAAATCTGGCTTAAACATGTTTGAACATGTTGAATGTTTCACAGGTGTTGTCGATGCACTCCTCCCAAATTTCGTTCTTGATTATCAGGCTGATTAAGGCCCATGTCATTGATTTTATTAGTACTGTCACATTTAATGTGTTTTTCTTTAAGGCCTAACATTTTCTCACAGTATCCCTTTTTCCTTTAATGTATATCACCTGCATAACAATTAAATACTCGGGTCAACCAATATTGGTTTTAGGATACCTCTGGAAAACAATCCTGATTGAACTTGTTGTCGATCCAATGGTATAAAAGTAAGAATCGGCTACTGTAGAAGTTCAGTTGGTACTACTTTCAGAACCGATAACCGTATGTTCAACGCTCTCAATTTACAAACAAAAATCAAGTTCAGAATAAAAAAAAATAAAATTGCTAACAATTTTTTTAAAGTTATCCGCGATTGCTCATTGTAAACTATTTGTTTAAAATCAAACTCTAATTTATTAACACAAAACAATTCTTGTTAATAATATTATTTATACTAAAAACAAACAAAAAATAATTTAAAACAAGTAAGAAAGGCTACAGTTGAGCGCGCCGACTGTAAAAGAACCCGTACTCTCCTTGTATTCGAAATTAATATTTGAATGCGATATAATTTAAAATTTAAGTTTTAAAATAAAATTTAAAAAAAAATTTTAAATCAAGCCACTTATGGGATTTGAACCCGCGGTAACTGACGCAAGTTCCATAACACGCTGCAACCCCACTAGTTGCAGCACACCATTAATTTTGCACAAATACGATTATTTTCATTTATATAGTTATACATAAAAATAAATAAATTTCTGGGTTAGTTCTGGGTTTGAACCGCAGACCATTGGTTTAGGAAGAAATACCACCTTCACCTAGGCCATTCACTGTTTGGTAACTGTCGTGACTAATATAAGTGAACATAGAGTTATCTCTTTTCTTTCAACCACGTGCACATAAATTACATTTATTCAACTTTACAAAGTAAACGCCAAACGACTAACCGCAAAACTTCACTGTTGCACCAGTTAATATTGCATATTTACATTTTTTATACTCTCTGCAAGAGTATATTGTGTTTGTGCAAATGTATGTAACAGGCAGAAGGAGGCGTGGCAGACCCCATAAAGTATATATATTCTTGATCAACATCACAAACCGAGTCGATATAGCCATGTCCGTCTGTCTGTCCGTATGAACACACAGATTTCAGAGATGGTAAGAGCTACAAATTCGAGTTTGGTCTCTATCGACTCGATATTTAGTCAGTCAATACAAGAATCTTTTTTTTTTTTTCGATGCCACGCCCCATTCGCCCAAAATGAGTAAAAAACCCGTAACACCTCGGAAATAATCGATGTTTTCTGCGAATATCTCCGTAACCATGGCACTTAGGAATAGGAATAAAATATGTTTCTGTCTCTCCCGTATTCATGCATTAACATTTCGCTTAACCGTAAAACTTTGTTACCTGGTTCTTTTGTTTATATTTGATTTTTATGCAACTTTCAGCATAGTTTGATAGGATTTGTCTTCAAAGGAATCATAAATAACAATACTCTACGATAACAACAAATGCCTTTAAAACGGCCTGCAAGTTTAAAAAGTTTTTTTTTTTCTTACGGAAAAAGGGGGCGTGGCAGTCCAAAATTTTAAGTGGCAATGTATTTATGCTGTCTTTAGGAAAATGCGTACCAAAATTGGTATTCCTAAGTGCCATAGTTACTAAGATATTCGCTTTAAACATCTATTTTTTCCGAGGTGTGCCCAGTTTTTTGCTCATTGTGGGCGAATGGGGCGTGGCATTAAAAAAAAAAAAGATTCTTGTATTGACTGACTAAATATCGAGTCGATAGAGACCAAACTCGAATTTGTAGCTCTTACCATCTCTGAAATCTGTTTGTTCATACGGACGGACAGACGGACAGACAGACGGACAGACAGACGGACAGACGGACATGGCTATATCGACTCGGCTTGTGATGCTGATCAAGAATATATATACTTTATGGGGTCTGCCACGCCTCCTTCTGCCTGTTACATACATTTGCACAAACCCAATATACTCTTGCAGAGACACCAACGACGCAAGGCAGAGGTCAATTATATTTGGACTTGTGGAACGCTGCATCAGCAGTGAAGTGATGTTATCCCTTAGCGTAAACAACCTGATGACTTGAACGGACCTTCGAAAGCAGCTAATACTGAACTACAAGACGCAAACTAAGAATCACATCTTACTGAAGGAATACCGGGGCACCCCATTTAAAGGCAACGTGCGAGCTTTTCTAGAAGAAGCAGAACACCGTAGGCAGTCATTAATGAGTAAACTAGAACTAGAAAATAACACTGACGAGAAAATATTGTTTGCTCGACTAATTAAAACTAGTATTGATGACCTTATCCAAAAATTACCAACAAACATTTGCATTCGAATTATAAATTGCGAAATTCCCGATTTAAGATCCCTAATTAATATTTTGCAAGAAAAAAATCTTTACAACGAGCCCTGTCTTAATCCAACACAAAATAAAGTAAAACAAGAAAAATATTTGAAGCCATGCGATCAACCAAACCCAAATATTCAAAGATTCCCCACTTTCCTTCAACCAAATCAACCCTATGTCCCATATCGACCCCATCAACCTCATATTCAACTACCATATTATCAATCATCACCCATCCATACTAACAACAACACTTTTAATTCTAATAATTATTCACTTCGACCAATGCAACAAATACCTAGCTCAATCAGACCAACATATTTTACACCCAGACCGAACTTTAGACAGAATCAATTTGACAACAATCGTTTCGGACAAGTAACTCCACAACAAAACGCTTCTAATAGCTCTGGCTTAGCTGACACACCGACTAAACGGGTTAGACCTGCAGAAAGTGGACAAAGTAAGATGAGCATTGACCAAGAAGCTAGAAATCAGGAAGAATTAAATTATCATGATTACATTCAACAAGAATATTATAATCAATGCTCTGCTTATCCAGAATATTATCCACAATACTATCAAGCAGAAAGTTATCCACAAAGCCCAGACTATACATACACACAGTCAGCCGAACACGAGACAGAAAAACCAAATGAAAAAGAAATCGAGCAAGCCGAAAATTTTCAACCTCCAGCCTCGGAAACCAGCAATACATAATAATCACTTATAAAGGCAAGAATTTGAAATGTTTAATAGATACAGGGTCTACTGTAAATATGATGACATCAAATGTTTTCAATTTACAAGTTCATGACACCGACTGTTTCATTCAAACCAGCAATGGACCTTTAACTATCACAAGGTTAATAATGAATTTCTTCTACATCAATTCTCCCCAGATTATGATTTATTAATTGGTATAAAAATGCTTTCAGAAGCACAAGCCGTTATAGATTATAATACACAAACTGTTATTTTATACAATAGAAAGTATAAATTAATCAACGATATTCTAATCACAAATCAGAACCATTTCTTAGCCCAACCAAATCCTGAAACTAATCAACATTTTAATAATCTAATTAGAGAAATTTCCGAAGACCAAGAATCCGTAAGCCCTTACCGGTTAGAACATTTAAATAAAGAAGAAAAAGTTAATTTAATTAGGTTGTTGAAACAATATCAACACATACAATTTAAAGAAGGCGACCAACTTAGTTTCAGTAATCAAGAAAAACCCATTATAAATACTACCCACAATTCAGCTTTACATGCAAAATCATACAGTAATCCACAAGCATATGAACAGGAAGTTGAACATCAAATTCAAGACATGCTTAATCAAGGTATCATAAGTCCTAGCAATTCCCCTTATTGTAGTCCTATACGGATTGTACCGAAAATGCAAGATGCTTCAGGTAAACAAAAATTCAGAATTGTAATCGACTACAGGAAATTAAATGAAGTAACTATAAGTTGCAGACACCCAATACCAAATATGGATGAGATATTAGGAAAACTAGGCAGATGCAATTATTTCACTACAATTGACCTTGCAAAAGGATTCCACCAACTTGAAATACATCCAGATTCCATTCAAAAAACAGCTTTCTCTACTAAACACGGTCACTATGAATATCTTCGTATGCCATTTGGATTAAAAAATGCACCCGCAACCTTTCAACGTTGCATGAACAATGTTTTACGACGGTTACTAAATAAGCATTGTCTAGTATATCTTGATGATATAAATGTATTCTCAACATCTTAAGAAGAACATTTCCAATCACTCCAATTAGTTTTCGAGAAGCTTTCTAAAGCAAATCTCAAATTACAACTTGACAAATGTGAGTTTCTAAAACAAGAAGCTACATTTCTAGGACATGTCATAACGAAGGATGGAGATTGGATAAAATCAAAGCAATTCAGAAATATCCAACTCCCACAAAAACCAAAGAAGTAAAAGGTTTTCTTGGATTAACAGGTTACTACAGAAAGTTCATTCCAAATTTTCCAGACATAGCCAAACCAATGACAGCAGAACTTAGAAAAGACTCAAAAAAAGAATCAAAAATAATTTTTAATGACCCCATTTTAAAAATTCCAGACTTCAAAAGTAAATTTATTTTAACCACTGACGCAAGTAACGTAGCTCTTGGAGCTGTAATCTCTCAAGACGGACACCCCATTAGTTTTATTAGCTGAACCCTCAATGACCACAAAACTAACTACAGTGCCATAGAGAAAGAGCTTTTAGCCATTGTATGGGCAACAAAAACCTTTAGACACTACTTACTAGGACGACACTTCGAAATCAATAGTGACCATCAACCATTATGTTGGTTGTACAAAATGAAAAAACCAAATTCAAAATTAGGTTAGGTTAGGTTACGCCGGACGCCCTCTCGCGGGCAGGTTCATAGGTCAGTAGTGGCCCTTAGTAATCCGGTCCCGGAGGGGTGCTATGGCTTGAAGTCGGTAAGGATGCGGGAGCGCTTCGCAAAGGCTAGCAGTTCCCCCAGTGCCCGTTTTGAGGCATCTTCCATCGAGGAGAGTTTTGGTGCTCCTAAGCAACTTAGTCTTGTGCGCTCTAGGGCCGGACAGCAACAAATAAGGTGCTCAAGTGTTTCTGCAGTCGCTGGGTTCTTGCATTTCCTGCAGCTGGAGTCGTTTGTAATGCCAAGTTTCATCGCGTGTACTGCCGCCATACAGTGGCCAGTGAGTATTCCCACCAATAGTCTGCAGTCCTTCCGTGGAAGTTGCAACAGGTAGCGAGTGCGTTGGGCATTGAACTCAGTGCACATTGTTCTTGTTGCTTTGCATGTGGTGGTGTTCCGCCACCTAAGGTTGACGAGCTTATTTGTGTTCTCCTCTAGTACGCTGTATAGCGTTCTCAGGGAGATAGGCAGATGTTGGGTTCTTTCGTCCGAGAGACCGATACCTGCTTTCGCTAGTGTGTCTGCCTCCTCATTTCCAGGTATGCCCTGATGGCTTGGAACCCAGTAGATATGTACTGACTTGGTCGTACATAATTCATCTAATGCGTCTTTGCTCACCGCCTGACTGGCGGCCTGACTATCCACCATCAGGTTTATATTTTGGCATTCTGAGCCTAAGTTTTTAGCAAATTCGGCTGCTTTTCCGATTGCGAAGACCTCTGCTTGGAAGATGCTACAGTGGCTTGGTAGCCTGTATGACAGCCTTGTGAGGGGTTCATTGCAGTACACAGCGGCTCCTACTCCTCCTGCCATTTTTGAGCCGTCCGTGTATATATTGAGGTGGCCTCGCCTATTTTGGCACAGTTTCCAGTCGTCAGACCCAAAATGTGTTTCAATTTGGTAAACTAGGCTGTTTTGGGCTATGGTGTGGTCGGAATGGCCGTTTAGGTTCGTTCCGATAGCGCCGTGACCATAGCTCTACAGTGACAGACAGCCTAGTGCCGCAAGACGTTGAGCTGACTTGGCGGCCACTAGCTTTGTTTGCAGATCTAAGGGAGGTGGTCCCAGTAGTAGTTCCAGAGCTTTAGTCGGCGTAGTTCGTAAAGCGCCTGTAATGCAGAGTAGTGCCTGACGTTGAGCCTTCTCCATTAGGGCGAGATAAGTCTTCTTTTCAGTTGCTGGCCACCACACGAGAACACCATAGTGCAAGGTTGGACGCACTACCGAGATGTAAGTCCAATGCATTAGTCGGGGTGACAGGCCCCACAAGCAGCTAAGCATCTTTTTTGATGCATAAAGCGCCATGGTTGCCTTTTTCACCCTTTCTTCCACATTGGGTCTCCAAGTCAGCTTACTGTCCAGCACTGTTCCAAGGTATCTGACATGTGTGCTTGGTTTCAGCGTTTGTCCGTTTAATGTCGGGGGGGTCCAGAGTGGGACCTTGTACCTCTTAGTGAAGAGGTTGCGGTCCGTCTTATCCGCATTGATTTGTAAACCGGCTTCCTCCGCCCATTTGCAAATCACCCTGAGAGTATGTTCCATTACATACTCCTGGACATACTCCTGTGATAATTATACCTATGTCGTCTGCGTAGGCAGTTATTTTGGGGGCTCCTCCATCGAATCTCTTAATGAGATCGTCTACCACGAGATTCCATAGAAGTGGCGACAGGACTCCTCCTTGAGGGGTTCCTCTACCTGCACTTCTGATTGTAGTTGCGGCACCCCAGTCTGATTTAACCTTCCTACAGCATAGGAGGCGCTTAATCCAGTTGGTCATGGCAGGGTGAGTGCTCATCGATCTCAGTCGATCGATAATGGCGTTAGGGTTGACATTATTGAATGCGCCTGAGATGTCTACGAAGGCTCCCATTGCCTATTCTTTGTGGTTTAGTGCATTCTCAATCAAGCTCACCAGCGAGTGTAGAGCAGTCTCTACTAATTTGCCTTTAGTGTATGCATGTTGATTCGTTGCTAACCGTTCTCCCACCTCATTCCTAATGTGTAAATCCAGCAACTTCTTCATCGTTTTGAGTAGGAAGGACGTGATACTGATAGGTCTGTAGTCCTTCGGGCTATTATGACCACATTTTCCAGCTTTTGGTAGGAATGTTACCCTATCTGTTCTCCAGAGGGTTGGAATGTGACCGGTCCTTAGACAAGCTTTGAATATTTTGAGAAGCCATGGAGATATTGCATCTAAAGTGTTTGTTCTTTAGCATGGCCGGTATGATTCCATCAAGTCCTGGGGTTTTTATGCTCGCGAAGGATTTAATGGCCCAAATCAGTTTGATTGACGTGACTATATCTGTGGGGATTTGATAGTCGTCGCCTGTAGTGAATTGGTGCTCTGTCTCGTTCGACAGCTCAGTGCAGCCTGGAAAGTGCGTGGACATCAGTGCTTGAAGTGTTTCTTCGCTACTTAGGAACGTATGTACGTAGGATGAAATCTAAAAGAAACTCACCTCTTGCGTTCGTGTCGGGCAATCCCCATATGCAGTGGTGTGCGTTGGCGTCCGTTCCGATCACTATTTGTGAGCCTTTGTGGATAGTACGTATAGTAGTTGCTCGACCTTAGTCCAGATAGGACATTGCCCGACGCAATCCATGGTTCTTGAACTAAGGCCACATCGACGGTCCCTTGCTCCAAGGCGAACATGAGCTCCGTCGATGCCAACTTACTCTTATGCAGGTTGATCTGCAGTACCCTCAACGTGTGGGGTAGCTACGACACCTGTTGAGGACGGGTTGACTATAACTGTCAGGTCACCGTCCTCGTCGTCGGCCTCTTCATCCGAGGCTATTTCGAGCGCCTGGGTGGCTTCGAGGACAGTTTCTATGCCCAGGTCCCTCTCCACCTCCCCAGCTTGTCGTGTGTGCGTATCCTTATCTGCAGGACCTTCGGGACCTTCGACTTCAGCCAGCAAATTGTCGGGTCATCATTGCAGCTGATGATGTTGGCTCCGTTGAGCCACCATGCGCCGTCGAAAGTGGCCATAGGAGCTTCCGACTCCTCGTCCATTCTTTCCAGCAGTAGCCCGAACAGCTTCTCATGAACTACTTTCCAGTGTTCCTCTGAGATTCTGCCGTTCTCGTCGCTGCGGTCTATCAGAGCTACAATGAGGTGCCTTCTAGCGACATCCTTCATTGTGCTCTTGTTGCGTGTTGGGCGAGGGATGGCGCCCTTCGGGCCACGCTGCCGTTTGCTAACCTGGGCATCTCTGTTCTGGTTGCTCTCGGTCGAACGTTGCCTCCTCTCGGCCATCATCTCCTCCACCTTATTAGCGAAGCCACTCGTCTTTGCTCGCATATGCGGCAACTGATCAAAGTGACGGCGGCTCTCTTCGATCCTTTGCACGGCCCAGGCCAGCTTGGCTTTGTCCTCTTTAGACAAGTCAGCAATGCCTTGGAGCCGGCTCTGAATCTTTAGTGCCGCCTTGTATTGCGCCTTAGCCTTCAGCCCCTCCCTCGTACTTTTAGGCCCTGCCCTACGTAGGGAGCTGGTGCCTTGTGCGGGGGAGCGCAGAAGGCTCTCTTCTTCCGTCTTTGTCACTGATGCAACGCTCTCCAGGTCCGAGTCTGGGTCGACTACAGCACCTGCGCGCATCAGCTTGCTTGTGGTTGTTGTTGTAGTTGTTGTGGCAGTCGTACTACAACTGACCTGGCCTGCTCCCGCGACGTCAGAGGTGTGACCACTAGCGGTCACGCCTTCCACCGACGTTTGGGCTGACATCCCAGCCCGAGTTGAATTCATTACGGAGCTTTCCATAGCAAAAAAAATTCCTCCTCCGGCTCATTTCTTCAGGTGGCCACCCCTAGCGTTTTATGCCTAACCGCCAGGCTACCTCTAGCCATGGCAATGGTTACGTGCTCTGGGCATGCCGTGGCAAACCCAGTCACTGAACCTTGCCTTAGCTGAACACTGCATCGCCTTGGAGGACAAGTTCAAAATTAACCCGATGGAGAGTTAAATTATCTGAATATGACTTTGACATAAAATATATAAAAGGAAAAGAAAACCACATAGCGGACGCTCTATCACGAGTAAAAATAGAACAGACTTATTTCGGAGAAGAAACACAACATAGCGCTAACGAAGACAAAAGCAATTTAATATTCATTACAGAAAACCAATAAACACATTTAAAAGACAAAGTATATTTTCCAAAGGTATTCCAAACATAAAAAAAGAAAACTACTTTAAAAATGTAATTATTCACATTACATACGATAACATGACTAAAGATAAAGCTGAAAAATATTTAATTGACCATTTTTGCACAAAAACCAGTGTAATGTTTATAGACAGTGATGCACATTTTGAAATACACTAGTCGGCATAAATATTTTGACGAAATCGTTTTGTGACTATTGATGCTGACAGTGCTTATTACCGTTAAATAACGGTGCGAAAATGAGTGTCAAAACAAAGAATCTATTTACAGATGTTTGCATGCCACATTTTATGTTATTTTGCTTTTGCATTTTCTTTCTACTAATAAGAATGCAAGCGAACATCGAATTTTTGCGTGGCACAAGTATTTTGACGAAACCTTTGTGGTTATTATTTCGCGAGTTTGAGCAAGAGTGAATGCAATTTTTTTGCTAGTTAAACTTAGTTGAACTTAATAACTTTATTTATTTAAGTCTTTTTGTTAGATCGTCAATCGTAGCGAAGTTTAAAGCTGGGATTTCTGTAAAAGACCATGCAAATGAATTTAAACTGTCGCGTCAAACAGTGCATTACCAAATTAACAAGTTCAAAAAACATAAAACGGTTAACAACTTGCCAAGATTGGGTGCTAAACGCAAGACAACAACGGATGAAGACAGAGTCCTTTTGCGAAAATTAAAAAAAAACAAGTAAGAAAGGCTACAGTCGAGCACGCCGACTGTAAAAGACCCCGTACTCTCCTTGTATTCGAAATTAATATTTGAATACGACTGTAATTTAAAATTTAAGTTTTAAAATTAAATTAAAAAAAAAATTTTAAATCAGTCACTGATGGGATTTGAACCCGCGCTTACTGACGCAAGTTCCATATCATGCTGCCCTACTAGTTGCACCACTACATTCATTACGCGCTTCATGGGCTACTTTGTTGTCTAATTGCTCAGTTGTTTATAGTTGGATTTTTATGCAACTTTTAGGTTAGTTTGATATAATTTGTCTTTAAACAAATTTTGAACTACAATACCGTACTACATTACCAAATGCTTTAAAAACGGCATATAAGTTTGGAAAATTTGCTTAGTTCTTGTGGAAAGAGGGGGCGTGGCAGACCAAAATTTTGAATGACGTCGCATTTGTGTTGTCTCTAGGAACCTGCGTACCAGAATTGGTGTTCCTAAGTGCTATAGTTACAAAGATATTCGCAGAAAACATAAATTTTTTCCGAGGTGTGTCTAGTTTTTTGCTTATTGCGGGGGCGGTAGGGGGCGTGGCGCCGATTTGAAATAAACTTGATCTGCGTACATCATAGACGGACTTTCATTAAAAAATTTGGTGTCTCTAGCTCTTGTAGTTTAAAAGATCCAGGTGTTCATACAGACGGACGGACAAACGGACGGACGGACATTGCTATATCGACTCGGCTGTTGATGCTGATCAAGAATATATATACTTTATAGGGTCGGAAAAGCTTCCTTCTGCCTGTTACGCACATTTGGCTTCTGACAAACCTAATAGACCCCTATACTCTTTTTAAGAGTACGGGGTCTAAAAAAAACAGCCTCAAACTGCTGCAAGTGAATGGAATGAGATGGCCAAGAAAACAATTAGTGAACGTACTGTTCGAAGACGTTTAAAGGAAAAAACTATCAAGACTTACCGAGCAAAGGAAATACCATACATCTCTAAAGTAAACAAGGCCAAAAGATTGGCTTTTGCAAAGGAGCATGAGCATACGCCAAAAGAGTTTTGGAGGAGTGTGCTTTGGACAGATGAAAGTTCTTTTGAATAAAATTCATCGAAGCAGAAGATTTATGTAAGACTGCCAATGGCAGAACGACAAAAAATTAGGCCCGTTGTCAAAAAAGTAGGTCATGGCGGGGGCTCTGTCATGTTCTGGGGATGCATTTCACACAATGGGTTGGGTGACTTGGTTCCCATTGAAGGCTCGATGAACCAAGGCCAATATTTGAGAGTGCTGAATGATAACGCATTCCCTTCCGGAGATAAGCTTATCGGGGAGTCATTTATTCTGCAACAGGATAATGCCCCATGCCATAAAAGCAAGATGATCACGAAATTTTTGAAGGATGTTGGTATCAATACGCTCGACTGGCCACCACAAAGTCCAGACTTGAATGTTATTGAAAACGTGTGGTCCCTCATTAAACGAACGCGAATTGCTTTTTTGCATAAAGGCTAAGAAGAAACAATTTGTGAGATCACTTCACTTTGGAACGAGGTGTCCTCGGATATCCTTGAAGCTTTAGTGGACTCAGTTCCAAGACGGCTGCAAAAAGTCATTGAAGCTAAAGTGGACTACACGTTATATTAATCGAAATAATATTTTGAAGTAATTTTTTGTTTAGGTTGTTATTAATCATCACTCGAAATACTTATGCAAACGGCTGAAAATCAATTTAATATATAAATTATACTCTCTGCAAGAGTATATTGGGTTTGTGCAAATGTATGTAACAGGCAGAAGGAGGCGTGGCAGACCCCATAAAGTATATATATTCTTAATCAGCATCACAAGCCGAGTCGATATAGCCATGTCCGTCTGTCCGTCTGTCTGTCCGTCTGTCTGTCTGTCTGTCTGTCCGTATGAACAAACAGATTTCAGAGATGGTAAAAGCTACAAGTTCGAGTTTGATCTCTATCGACTCGATATTTAGTCAGTCAATACAAGAATCTTTTTTTTTTTTTCGATGCCACGCCCCATTCGCCCACAATGAGTCAAAAACCAAAGACACCTCGAAAAAAATTGATGTTTTCCGCGAATATCTCCGTAACTATGGCACTTACGACCACCAATTTGGGTACGCAGGTTCCTAGGGACAGCATAAATAAAGTGCCATTAAAATTTTTTTGCGGCCACGCCCCCTTTTCCACAAGAAAAAAAATTAAATTTTCAATTTCAGTCAATACAAGAATCTTTTTAGACCCCGTACTCTTTAAAAAAGAGTATAGGGGTCTATTAGGTTTGTCAGAAGCCAAATGTGCGTAACAGGCAGAAGGAAGCTTTTCCGACCCCATAAAGTATATATATTCTTGATCAGCATCAACAGCCGAGTCGATATAGCAATGTCCGTCTGTCCGTCTGTCCGTCTGTCCGTCCGTCCGTATGAACACCTGGATCTCAGAGACTATAAGAGCTAGAGACACCAAATTTGTAATAAAAATTCCGTAACTTTCTCGAGCAGATCAAGTTTATTTCAAATCTGCGCCACGCCCCCCACCGCCCCCGCAATAAGCAAAAAACTAGACACACCTCGGAAAAAATTGATGTTTTCGGCGAATATCTCCGTAACTATGGCACTTAGGAACACCAATTCTGGTACGCAGGTTCCTACAAACAGCACAAATGCAACGTCATTAAAAATTTTGGTCTGCCACGCCCCCTTTTCCCACACGAACTAAAAAACTTTTCAAATCTTACATGTCGTTTTTAAAGCATTTACTAATGTAGTACAGTATTGTAATTCAAAATTTGTTTAAAGACAAATCATATTAAACTACCCTGAAAGTTGCATTAAAATCCAACTATAAACAACTGAGCAATTAAACAACAAAGTAGCCCATGAAGCGCGTTGTGAATGCACGTGGTTAAAAGAAAAGAGATAACTGTATGTGTATATATACATCAGCCGCAATAGTTTGCAAAGAGAACGTGGTCCGGGTGGGCAACGCACTTCTTTGTAAACACAAGACCTGCGGTTCGAACCCCGGCACGGACTCAGAAATTAATTTTTTTTTTTTTATTTTTTTTTATTTTTATTATTTAGCACTATTATATCTTAATGAAAATAATCGGAACCGTTTCATAAGAAGGGGTTGGTGCAATTAGTAGCGTTGCGGCGTGTTCTGCAAGTTGAGTATAAGTTCGCAGGTTCAATTCCCGACAGTGGAATTTACTTTTTTAAATTTAAACAAAAATGTAAATAAAGAATTTTAACTGGTGCAACAGCCAATGGTCTGCGGTTCGAACCCGGCACAGACCCAGAAATTTAGTTATTTTTTTATTTTTTAAATAACTACATTATTATATGTAAATAAAAATAATCAAATTTCTGCCAAATGAATGGTGTTGTGTAACTAGTAGGGGTGCAGCATGATATGGAACTTGCGTCAGTAAGCCCGGGTTCGAATTCCATCAGTGACTGATTCAAATTTTTTTTTTTCAATTTAATTTTAAAACTTAAATTTTAAATTACAATCGTATTCAAATATTAATTTCGAATACAAGGAGAGTACGGGGTCTTTTACAGTCGGCGCGCTCGACTGTAGCCTTTCTTACTTGTTTTATCTCAATGACACACCCCATTCGCCCACAATGAGCAAAAAAGTAGACATACATCGGAAAAAATAGATGTTTTAAGCGAATATCTCAGCAACTACGGTACTTAGGAATACCAATTTTTGCTATGCAGGTTCCTAGAGACAGTATAAATTCATTGTCATTTAAAATTTGTTTTCCGTAAGAAATAAATAAATTGTTTAAACTTGCATGCTGTTTTAACCGATACCGGATACCGATTTAAACATTATAATTGGGAATAAATGCAGAGAGTACTATACGGTCGGGCGCGCTCGACTGTACTTTTCTTTCTTGATTTCGTTTTAATGTTTTCTAATACAAGAACTATTGTTGTATTGTTGTATTATTGTTATATGCGAATACCGATTTTAGCATTATAATTGGGAACAAAAGCAGAGAGTATCATACGGACGGGCGCGTTCGACTGTACTTTACTTACTTGTTGTTTTGTCCAGTAGTGTAAGCAAAATCTCTTATACTTAAGCTAGTGCGTAAATTCTTTGTATTCGGCAGTACTTTACTTACTTGTTGTTTTGTCCAGTAGTGTAAGCAAAATCTCTTATACTTAAGCTAGTGCGTAAATTCTTTGTATTCGGCAGTGCAGCTCAGTTCGTATTTTCGATTTGCATTAACCACACATTTGCATTAAACTTTGTTTGTCAAGAACTGACTCCTGCCTGAGTCGCGGTCTACAAAGTGATCTCGACACACTTCAAGCCTGGTGTAAAGTTAACTTACTTTATCTCAATTTTAATTAATGTAACGTAATGTTCTATAGTAGGCGAATATCTACCTATAATAACTACTTTCTCGACGGCAGAGAATAGAGTCGGTCAATGATTTGTGTATCCCTTTCAATCCAAAACTAAAGTTTTATAAGCACATCTCTTCTGCTGCTAATCGAGCTTTTGGAGTCTTGGGTTTCATAAAGGAGTGGTCTAAGGAATTTGACGATCCCTACCTAACAAAAACTCTTTATACTTCACTTGTACGCCCTATTCTTGAATATGGATCGTGTGTATGGTCTCCCCAATACATGATTCATCAGGAGAGATTAGAAGCTGTACAAAAACAATTTCTTCTGTTTGCCCTTAAGGCCTTAGCTGGAGTACTAATATTCGATTTCCTTCGTATCGTAGTAGACTTTTGTTAATTAACCTCCCTTCTCATTCGGATCGCAGAACCATGCTTGGTGTATTTTTCTTAGACAAACTAATCAATGGTGAAACAGATTCCTCGTATCTAATTAGTCAAATTAGTTTTGCGGTTTCTATCCGAAACACTAGAAACTTTCTTCCTTTGTTTCTTCAGCACTGTACCACGAATTATGCGTTACGTAATCCGTTTCGTATCTTATGTACCAACTATAATAGTCTTTCTCATGTAGTGAGTGGAGCCACTTCTTTGTCTTCTCTTAGAAGGACACTTTTCTTTTACGTATCTAATCAATCTACATAGTATTTTTTTCCTTTAATGTTATATTGTAGTACTTAGTATTCTTTTAATATACTATTTTATGTGCCTAGTTGTCGCTTATCGTTCTCGCGTATTTCGTTTCCCGCGTGCCTTACCGTTGATCACCGCGTTACTAACAAGAGAACTTCACCCTTTAGAAAATTGCACCTGGGTGGTGTGATTGATTTTGGATATTCGGTTCATCTGAATCACAAAAACCAAAAAGAATATTATTCAGTATGACTGTAGCTATCGTCCGTACTAGAATGAAAAAACAAAAAAAAAAAATGTTGACAAAATGGCGCGGGCTTGAACTAAAAAGTTGAAAAAATCTGTGTTTTTTTTTAGTATAAATAAAAAGTATGAAATAATTGGAAATAATAATATGATAGCCAATAATGTTGTGAACAACATATTAAAATTTTAGACGAATCGGTCGAATAGTTTTTTTTTTTTTTTTGGCTCACACCATGCTGAAAAAAGTAGTTTTGAGGAAATTAAAGTTTGAAGATTAGACGAATTTGTCTCGAACCTGATCTGCTAAAATGGCTGTAGAATCGAAAATAATGCAAATATTGTTCCAAAAATTGTACAGTATATTTTTATAAGCCTATACTTTCAAAATATAAAAAAAAATTTGATTTTTTGAAAACTCTTGACCACCGGCCCCCCTTAATTAATTTTTAGTTTTGTGTCGACTGCTCATAGCCTGACAATAAATAAATAAATAAAATAGAGATTGCTCGTGTTTTTCCTCCAATTTAGATGTTATAGATGTAGCTTTGTTAAGGGGTTATATACAACGTTGGGCGTCTCAAAATGCACTTTTTTTTGTGCATATTCTGAAAGTATATACATTTGATAACAACTGTGCAAAATTTCATCTTGATTGGACCAGTAGTTTTCAAGTTACAGCAGTTTTTCCAATGAAATTTGGTGCGCGGCTAATATCAAAACACAACTTTGAATGCGATTATCTCGGAATGACTTTTTTTCAAAAGTACTGTTACGGTGATCACGATAACTCAAAAACTTGTCAACCTATTTTCAACATTTCTTATACTCTCTGCAAGAGTATATTGGGTTTGTGCAAATGTATGTAACAGGCAGAAGGAGGCGTGGCAGACCCCACAAAGTATATATATTCTTTATCAGCGTCACAAGCCGAGTCGATATAGCCATGTCCGTCTGTCCGTCTGACCGTCTGTCCGTCTGACCGTCTGTCTGTCCGTATGAACACACAGATTTCAGAGATGGTAAGAGCTACAAGTTCGAATTTGGTCTCTATCGACTCGATATTTAGTCAGTCAATAAAAGAATCTTTTTTTTTTTGATGCCACGCCCCATTCGCGCACAATAAGCAAAAAACTAGATATACCTCGGAAAAAATTGATGTTTTCGGCTAATATCTCAGTAACTATGGCACTTAGAAATACCAATTTTGGTACACGTGTTCCTAGAGACCGCATAAATGCAATGACATCAAAAGTTTTGGGCTGCCACACCCCCTTTTTCCGCAAGAAATAAAAGAAAATTTCAAACTTGCATGCCGTTTTTAAAGCATTTATCCTTATCGTACAGTGTTGTTATTTGTGATTCGTTTGAAGACGTATCATGTCAAACTCTCCTGAAAGTTTCATAAGAATCCGACAATAAACAAGAAAGAAATGAAGCAACAAAGATTTTATTCGAGAGCAATGAGTGCGAGAGAGACAGCGCTAGTCGTGCCGACCAATGGTATTCATACACACATTTGTATGTGCATGCATTTAGCGTCAAACGAATTTATATTTACATACAGGCAAACACATATATGCTCGATTATGCTTAGCTTTTTTTAGTTTTAACGTGTTCTAATACAAGAACTATCTATTGTAATATCTGGATACCAATTTAAGCATTATAATTGGGAATAAAAGCAGAGAGTATTATACGGTCGGGCGTGTTCGACTGTACTTTTCTTTCTTGTTTTTTCTAGTATTCGTATTAAAAATCTCGTGTACTTGAACGATCGACTTTTTTGAAAAAGTATTTGAATTTTTTTCAAAATTTTGTTATTTTAGTAAAAAAAATCTTTTTTTTTTAATCGGCTTCGTTCAAGTACACCAGAGTACATATATCTTGCATGATTTTTTACTTTTTTAATTTTGTTAAAGCGGTTCGTCGTGGAGAATGATCACCGCAAACCTCTATAAAAAAAAAGGTGTCTCGGGGCATGACTTTTAACTCAGTCAGTTTTCAAAATTTATTTGAAATTAAATTTGTTTTTATTTCTTTAAATATGTTACTAAACTATTGTTCTTTGCATTTTTTAAAAAAGATTGCATAAACATTTTTAAAAAATTCACAAAGTTAGCTTACTTTACTGCATCAACTTTGTATATAACCCCTTAATGAAATCATTAAGCCGACGTGTAATTGGCTTTAATGTTTCTTTAAGTCTGAGTTCTGTTTCACCATGTTTTAGACTTTGAAATTTCCTTTTTAACTCCTTTCTGTCTTGATGAGTTCTTTTAAAATGTTATACATTTATTTTATTTATTTATTTTTTTTTTATTTATTTATTGACGCAGACTAAAAGCAGTCGCGAGTATTAATCAATTAAAAAAAGTATCTAAAAATTAAGCTTATATTAATGACTATAATTAAAGTATCAATATTTATTATAACTGAAAGGAAAAAGTAAATTAGTTATTGAATATAATTAATTTACTTAAGAAATTAATCTGGGAATAAAAATTAAAAAAGAAAATGATCCAACATTTGTTGCAAAGGGTTGGGGAAAACCCAGAAAAACCCAACCAGATCAATAAAACTTTATGGCAAAATTATCACGAAAGATCTCTGATTTAAAGGGACGCAGATATGCAAGACTTACTGCCCCAGAAAATCAGAGATTTAACGGAGTAGGCTGTAAAGTGAAGCTTTAAGATTGGACAGAGAGAGAGGTGTATCAATTATTATATAGTATTCATTATAATTAACGCATAATACCCGAAAACGATTGTGCAAAGCGTAATCAGTGGTGCATATAGGAAGAAATAAAGGGATGTAGTACCTAGTGGTCCTAATTGGGATATTAAAATTAAGACGTTCTAAACGGTGTGGGGAACAAATATAACCGATTATTTGCTTATGAAGAAAAATAACTCCTAGAACTTTTCTACGGTTAATAAGGGAAGGAAGATTTAGAAGCAAGAGTCTGTTAGCGTATGAGGGAAGGCGAAGACTAGGGTCCCAATTAAGACCTCTAAGTGCGAAGAGTAAAAACTGCTTCTGCACCGACTCAATTAAATCTTGAGTATGAGCATGTTGAGGTGACCAGACACATGAGCAATATTCAAGAATAATATAAGTCTATTCTAAGAAAAAGTTTAAAAATATACGGTTTCTGGGGAATTTTTTAAACTTTACATGGACTTTTCTTAATATGTTCAAATATTTCCAGAATGAAACTATATGCAAATTAATAATTTTGTGTGTTGTGGGGACCTTGACGGTGTGGCTCCTAAGTCTTCTTAGGTAGATTAGGGTGGAGGCTTGACATCGCCCCAATCACTGGACTTGTGGCTCAGCAATATGATTAATATAAAAACGTTAGTTACGGCTGTTCGCCGGAGTTGGGCAATTTTATTATGACCTTAGTCAGTTAAGGTTAAAATGCAAACTGATTGGAATGTCAAGAGAATTTTTATGTTAAGTCTAAAAGCTGAATCCATAAGCTTCAAACTACAAAGCTACAGCCGGCAAGCCGACTCAGCATAAAAAATAACATAAACACTTGCGACATAGTCAAGTGTCATGTTACCATAGCTGACCAGCTTATGCAAGCCACTGAACTTCTGTGTCAGCGGAATGTATTTATAGCAAATGGATTTGGATTACAAATTTAAATAAAATAATAGAAAAGAACCTTCCTCTAATATGTCTATATAGTTTCCTTTGACCTATTTTGCCCGTTTAGAAATAACTGTAATAAAACTAACGCAACCTCTTGCTAACAAGTAAGAAAAGTACAGTCGAACAAGCCCGACCGTATAATACTCTCTGCTTTTATTCCCAATTATAATGCTAAAATCAGTATCCAAATATTATAATAGATAGTTCTTGTATTAGAACACGTTAAAACATACATATGTTTGTCTGTATGCACATACCAATTCGTTTGACGTTAAATGTATGCACCAGAGAACTGCAGCGGTGGTGGTTTTCTGTACTCGAGTACTACACACAGAAAATGCGGTTGCGATCATACTCATGCAGAAATTTTTGGGCAAACCAATGATCGCAACATTTTTGTACTCGAGTATTTTTGTGAATGGTACCAAAATGATTGCGATCATTTTTTACTCTAGCCCAAAAGGGTGCGCATCGGCAATACTTTTTTGAAAAGGGTGTCGCTTGTGCACTTCATTTTTTGAAGCGTCAGAAAATGAATGTGCAGGGAAATACATAGCATGGAAAATACTTACACTTGCACTTGAGCGATAGCATGCCGTCGGCAAATTGTTCTGTGCGTAGGGTTATTGCATAAGGAGAATGCATGTAACAGATAGAAAATTACAGTTGTCGGGTTTTACCCAAAAAAAAACCAAATAGTCAACACTTTTACTATGTGCATTTTGAGAGTTGGCATTTATTATTTAGATAAAAGTTTTCCCAAATTAGGACTTAGAATATTCTGGTTAAATATAATAAAACAGGTGTACCATAATCAACTTGTAATCTGTTGATCACCTCGAATTTTATTAAGATGAATAATTAAATATACAAATTAAGTTTGTTACTTTTTATGAAAAATTTTAATGAAAACTATTTAATCATGAAATTTTCTCCTCTGATTATTTTAATTATGATTTATTAAATCCATTATATCTAACAAGCTCAAAACAAAAGAGCGGCGCAAGACTACACACTCACCAGACGATCAAGTAAAAAAAATGCAGACAAAAAAACACTCGAGTAAAAATTTACTTGTACTTAAAAAGGGTGGTTTTTTTTAAGTCAAAATTTGATGCGGTGTTTACGCGAGTAAGTATTAAATGATCGGCTACAAACATGAGCGGGTAAAAAAGTATCGCAATACGAAAACACCCGAACGAAAAGGAGTAAAAAAACACCGCATCATTTCGGGTAGACTCAAAAAATGATTCGAGTCGAAAAATACTGAGTGTGTACTCTGAGTATTTTTACATGGGTGTATCGCTGCAGTTCTCTGGTATGCACATACATATGTATGTGTGTATGTATACTATTGGTCGGCACGGCTAGCGCTGTCTCTCTCGCACTCATGGCATTGCGCTCGAATATACACTTTATTGCTTGTTTTCTTTTTTGTTTATGGTCGGATTCTTATGAAACTTTCAGGAGAGTTTGACATGATTCGTCTTCAAACGAATCATAAATAACAACACTGTACGATAAGAACAAATGCCTTAAAAACCGCATGCAAGTTTTAAAAAGTTTTTTATTTCTTACGGGAAAAGTGGGCGTGGCAGCCCAAAATTTTCGATGTCATTGCATTTATGCTGTCTCTAGGAACACGTGTACCAAAATTGGTATTCCTAAGTGCCATAGTTACTGAGATATTCGGCGAAAACATAGATTTTTTCCGAGGTGTGTCCGGTTTTTGACTCATTGTGGGCGAATGGGGAGTGGCATCGAAAAAAAAAAGATTCTTGTATTGACTGACTAAATATCGAGTCGATAGAGATCACACTCGAACTCGTAGCTCTTACCATCTCTGAAATCTGTTTGTTCATACGGACAGACAGACAGACAGACAGACGGAAAGACAGACGGACAGACGGACATGGCTATATCGACTCGGCTTGTGACGCTGATCAAGAATATATATACTTTATGGGGTCTGCCACGCCTCCTTCTGCCTGTTACATACATTTGCACAAACCCAATATACTCTTGCAGAGAGTATAAAAATTACAGTTCCACCACAAAACAGTTCACTTGTCGTGCAGTGAACTCAAGTTTTACAGCTGTCGCTAGGCCCGTAAGTCTGTCAATTCTCGGCGCATACGTACATATACACGCATATACATGGAAACAGTGGAGACAAAGGAAACAAAAACTACTGTTGACTCCCTTAGCATCAATCAGGTATCGGTGCATAATTGTTTTAAAATACAAGTATTCAAGCACAATAATTAGTTGGTGCTGATTACATTTATTTTAAACTTATGTACATGAATATGTGTTTGTGTTGTAATGATTCAATAAAATTATCGTTGTGATATACATATGGTGAAGTGCATACATCTTTATAAATCATCTGAGCGTTGTGAATTTAGAGTGCACCTTGTTCAACAAATAAATACATAAAATTTATTAAAGTTGAACAATTGTGCGTTAGAGTTGAAAAGTTTCGAGTTGATTTTGGAGAATTTACTGCTGGACCCCAATACCACTACATTAGAGTGAACCTTGGTGAATAAAGAAAACATAAATAAATTTGAAAAAAAAAAAATTTGGTTAAATTGCGTAAGCCAGTGAATCAAACTAGTGCAGTTTAATTGGAGTGAAGTAATTCAGGTTGATTTTCTTACTGTTCTTTAATAAATTGTCTTAAAGAATTACAACAACTTGCGATGGCTCTCAGTGCTAGTTCGGACAGTTCGCTAGAAACACTTCCAAAAAAACGTAAATGTTTATTGAGCAGTATTCGGCGAATAGCAAAACTCATCGACAAAAGCTTGGTAACCAAGAATCGATTGGAAATTGAGTGTCGACTTCAAATATTAGACAAGCATGCAGAGGAAGTGCTTAACATTCAAACTGACATCGAAAAAATAGACGACGGAGATGTGGGCCGCGATGAGGTTGAAGAACTTTGTATTATGACAAAGTGTCGTCTTAAATCCTTAAGTCCACCAGTGGAGAATACAAATCCTGCCGACTGCTCCGTTACGATGACGTCTCATTCTCGTTCGCCAAAAATGTCACTTCCAAAATTTAGTGGCAATTATGCAGAGTTTAAAAACTTTATGAGTCTCTTTAATACTTTGGTGCATTCCGATAACTCTCTGCCAGATATTGAGAAATTTAACCATTTCATATTATGTCTTTCTGGTGCAGCATTAGGAACAGTCAAAGCGTTTCAGGTATCTGAGGAAAACTATTGGAAAGCGTTAGACAGCCTAAAACGAGTTTATAATAATCCATGCTTAATTTCTTTGACAACATAGCAACTCTTTTTGATGTCCCTCGTATTACACAGCCGTCATCTGCTGCCCTTCGTCAATTAATCGATACAGGGTCGGCTGTATACGACTCGTTGTTGTCTTTAGGAGATCATGAATCAATACACAGGCAATTCTAATTCATTTAGTAATGACAAAAGTCGACCTTAAAACAAAGGCGAAATGGGACGAACAACTGGATTACGACAAATTGCCCCTTTGGCAAGAATGTCAATCAGTCCTCAATAGAAGATTCCAACAATTAGCCGGTGAAGAAGGATTCAAAGCAAAAGCTGTAAATCAAATACACGAACGTAAAGTCGACTCTAGAAAAAATCAAAGCCATTCGATGAATTGCACAACTCAGAAACACGGTCTCAAAGTGTAAAGGCCATAAGTGTGGAGTGTGTGGAAAATCACATCATACACTTCTACATCGATATGAAATATTGTCTCCGCCCTCTGATTTACCTTGAAATCAGTCAGCTCATCATGTGATGCATGCAGCTTTGCCAGATAATGTGATTCTAGCAACAGCTATGGTTCGTGTAAAGCGTCAAGATGGGGAATACGTAATGTCAAGGGCTGTGTTGGACTCAGGTTCTCAAATAAATTTCATCACTGAAGAATTGGCAAAAAAGTTGTGTATCAAAACAAGAAAATATCTCAGTTAGTTTGCTTGGAATTGGAAAACAGGGAGTACAAGTAAACAAGAGAGTTCACACAACAGTTAAGTCGCGATTCGAGTCCAACGATGAATACTCAGCTAATTTCTGTGTTTTGAAATGTATCTCTGGCAATCAGCCTTCATGCGTAGTTAACATCGAAGATTGGAATATTCCGGCCAATTTACAGCTTGCAGATCCCACCATTGAAGTGGATTTATTTATAGGCGCAGAATCGTTCTTTGATCTTTTGTGTGCTGGTCAAATAAAACGGAAGGCAGAGCACCCCACGTTGCAAAAAACTCGTATAGGTTGGGTTATCTCAGGTCGATATACACGAGCTCCAAATTCAGGGTTGCAGACAGCACATGGTAGCTTCAAATGTCAAATGGAAGACTTATGCGATATTGACAGCACATTGCAAAAATTCTGGGTTGTTGAAGAATTGCCGGGAGGAGGCAGTAGTTCCACTCGCTATACGGAAGAGCAAAAGAAGTGCGAACAACATTTTGTTGATCATGTTCAAGAACAACATTAAGGGTTTCTTTGAAGTAAAACTTTCCTTCAAAGGTGAACCTAAGGACTTAGGAAAGGCGATTACAAAAAGATGCGAATTTAAAGAAATTGTATTTGGAATTCATGGATGAATATTTGGCACTCGGCCATATGTCTAATACAGACAATAAAATTCCAACATCTCCTCACTATTTAATTCCGCATCAACGTGTACTTCGCCCCCAAAGTACTACGACCAAGTTAAGAGTCGTTTTCGATGCGTCGCAACTACGCAGATAGCCCTGAATGACATCTTGATGGTTGGTCCAACCATTCAAGAGGAGCTGTTTTCCACAGGACCCACTGGCGGCTGCCGTGATTCGGCATGATTTTTACGTTCACGATTTACTAACTGGTGCTGGAAGTCTGGACGTTTAAAAATCAAAATCAAAATGGTTCCCCAGTAGCCCTCAGCTATGCACTTCCGAAAGCACAGAAAATTCAATATACGTTGTTGATTCGGATCCAACGAAAACTTTAGGCATAAGATGGCATCCAAAAGAGGACGACTTTATGTTTGAGCTTGATAATTCTTGTACAAGTCTACGTGCAACAAAGCGAAATATCTTGTCCGTTTTTGCTCGTCTTTTTGATCCTTTAGGGTTACTTTGCCCATTGGTTACACGAGTGAAAATGCTGATTCAAGAATTGTGGATTCAGAAGCTTGACTGGGATGACTATACCCGTCAGATTAGATACAGAGTGGGATAAGTTTAAAGCAAATTATTTGCAACTTACAGAAATTAAAATACCAAGATATGTGCATACTGCTAAGTCGATTCCAGTTCAACTTTGTGTTTTTGCTGATGCCTCGTTAAGGCCTTATGGTGCTTGCATTTATATTCGTATTCAGGATAAGAACAAAGTGTAAATTTCTCTACTAACGTCCAAGTCGCGAGTTGCGCCAGTAAAAACAAAGTCGCTTCCTCGCCTAGAACTGTGTGCAGTGCATCTGGCTGCTGACTTACTCCACCGTATAAAGCCAATGCTGGTCAGTCCAATTGAAAAAGTGGTGTATTGGTCTGACTCTGAAATTGTTCTGCATTGGCTTCAAACACATTCTTCGTTATTATCTGTGTTCGTAGGAAATCGAGTTGCTCAGATTCAAGAGTGGGCTTCTCACTTCGGCGCTCTATAGGAGGCCGCTGTCAAGTCTGCCAAGAACCTACTCCTATGAACGGACGGAAACATTTTATTAACCGCGGACGAGTTAACAACCTTCCTCGTAGTCGTGGAAGCCGTTCTGAATTCGCTGCCAGTCGGTCCTCTGAGCGAAGACCCCAGTGACGGCGAGGTCCTGACAACAGCTCATTTGTTGATCGGCGGTCCATTGAAAGCCCTTCCGCCGCAACCAGTGATCGAAGGAAGATCGCAACGCCCAGATCGGACAAATGGTTTTGGTGGCAGAGGACAATTACGCACCACAAACGTGGCTGATGGGGCGCATAACCAGCGTACACGCAGGTCCAGAGCTACGCGCCACTATAGCACATTGATGAAGAGGCCAATTCACAAGTTGGCGCCGCTACCAATCTGTTGAAAGCCTGGAGCTGTTCAACGGTGCCGGTGTTTCGTCAGATGACTGGCACTTATGAATTATTTTAAATTGTATTGAATATTAGATTATATTATTATATGCATACTGTATTATATTATGTTAGTTATAGTTATACAATGAAGTTGATGAAATAAGAATTATATGAAATGTTAGTAGTTAATAAGAATAGTTGATAAGCAATTATATTATATATATTGTTAATTAAGTTAATCATCGTTGTAAGCTGTCATCATGGCCGGTTGTGCGCTACATTGTAAACGGGTGAGGTGAGATATTCGATCGAACCAATCGTCGGCTTGACACGGCTTACCCAGAGCAGTCGTTTTTTCGTCGTTCTCCGCTTTGGAAGCAGCAACTGCAGCAGACAACTATACAGCCAACGAAATTGACAGCCGGCCAACAGCAAAGAATAAATTTGAAAATTGTTTAATCGAATTAATTGATGTGGTGTGTCTTTATTTACGCTAGTTAGCATTCGCTCGCATAATAGGAATTGAATTCTGAAGTAGTGCATTAGATATTTTCTGGTTTATTCCCTCAGTAGCATTGTGTGATACACCGGTTCTGTTGAAACACTTATCCAAACTAAAAGCATAACTAAAGCATATAAAGCAAATTTTAAACAAGTTGTGTCTGAAGGCAACAACAATTCCACAGCCAAACATTCTGTTTACTTATTTTTGCGGTTGTTTGTCGCTTTGAAATTGTTCTTTGTAGTTTTACCCCATTGCTTGCGCTAACATTTTGTTTGTGTACAATTTATCTCTATCTTCGTGCTCTCTTCTTTACTTATGCTCTCGACGCGCTCTCATCTGTTTCTCGCGCTCTTTTATCTAATTTTTGATGTTGACCGGTAATTCCGTTTTTCTTGATTTCGGTCTATATATTCTCATTTATTATTATACTCTCCGCAAGAGTATATTGAGTATGTGCAAATGTATGGAACAGGCAGAAGGAGGCGTGGCAGACCCCATTCTTAATTAGCGTCACAAGCTGAGTCGATATAGCCATTTCCGTCTGTCTGTCTGTCCGTATGAACACACAGATTTTAGAGATGGTAGGAGCTACAATGTCAAATTTGATCTCAATATTTCAGTAACTATGGCACTTAGGAATACCAATTTTGGTACAGGTGTTCCTCGAGACAGCATAAATGCAATGACTTCAAAAATTTCTGACCGCCACGTCCCCTTTTCCCGTAAGAAACAAAATAAATTTTTACACTTGCAGGCCGTTTTTTAAGGCATTTATTCTTATCGTACATTTTTTTTAGTTATGACTCGTTTGATGATGAATCATGTTGAACTCTCCTGAAAGTTTCATAAGAATCCGATTATTAACAAAAAAGGAATCAAGCAAGAAAATTTATATTCGAGCGCAATGCCATGAGTGCGAGAGAGACAGCGCTAGCCGTACCGACCAATAGTATACATACACACATATGTATGTATGTGCATTCATTTAATGTCAAATGAATTTGTATGTACAAACAAAAAAACATATGAATGTTCGATTAGTTAGTTTTTTTTGTTTCAAAGTGTGTTATAACACAAGAACTATATATCGTAATATCCGGATATCGATTTTAACATTATAATTGGGAATAAAAGCAGAGAGTATTATACGGTCGGGCGTGTTCGACTGTACTTATCTTACTTGTTTTACTTGATCGTCTTGTGCTTGTGTAGTCTTGCGCCGCTCTTTTGTTTTGAGCTTGTTAGATATAATGCATTTAATAAATCATAATTAAAATAATAAGAGGAGAAAATTTCATGATTAAATAGTTTTCATTAAAATTTTTCATAAAAAGTAACAAACTTAATTTGTATATTTAATTATTCATCTTAATGAAATTCGAGGTGATCAACGGATTACAAGTTGATTATGGTACACCTATTTTATTATATTTAACCAGAATATTCTAAGTCCTAATTTGGGAAAACTTTTATCTAAATAATAAATGCCAACTCTCAAAATGCACATACATAGTAAAAGTGTTGACTATTTGGTTTTTTGGGTAAAACCCGACAACTGTAATTTTCTACCTGTTACATGCATTCTGCTTATGCAATAACCCTTTTTGTCATCAAACTACGCACAGCACAATTTGCCGACGGCATGCTGTCGCTCAAGTGCAAGTGTAAGTATTTTCCATGCTATGTATTTGCCTGCACATTCATTTTCTGACGCTTCAAAAAATGAAGTGCACAAGCGACACCCTTTTCAAAAAAGTATTGCCGATACTCACCCTTTTGGGCTAGAGTAAAAAATTATCGCATTCATTTCGGTACCATTCACAAAAATACTCGAGTACAAAAATGTGCGATCATTGGTTTGCCCAAAAATTTCTGCATGAGTATGATCGCAACCGCATTTTCTGTGTGTAGTACTCGAGTACAGAAAACCACCACCGCTGCAGTTCTCTGATATGTACATATGTGCCTAACGAAAATGTAGCTACGCATCAGTTGCATTGGCAAACGAACATGGCAAATATTGCAACGATCCCACAATATTTTCCCACCTCTCGAATACATATACCAAACGAATATGTGGCAACGATATGGAAAAATGGAAAATGGTTTTTATCCACAAACGACCGCAACTAGCCAAATGCATAGACAAACGGGATATAATGCATTCTCAAACAGAAACGTTCTTTACGAGCAAAACCATTATGTAAATGCAAATCAAAATACTCAGGAATATAAAGGAATATTCACGACAACGATGAAGAGAGGGAGGGAGAGATCGTCAGCTGTGTCAGACGTGTTTTGTCAACGCTCCGCTTATTTAATTATTTTTACCCAAATCTGCGAGTTTTAATTTAATTTTATTGATTATTTCATTTGTGCAAAGTGCTACCCTAAATCTGGTTTGTACAAATTGCGATTTCAGTGTGCATTGTAGTGATATTTGAACAATTTTATTAATACAACATCTCTGCTGTGTTCTGTTTTTGCCCGTTTTTATTGTGACCTTTGATTCCTTCTCGTTGCTCAGCTGAGCTATACTAAGTTTGTGTGTTTGTTCGCTTGCACTCAATTCTCTTTTGCACTTGCGTTCCCGCATTACTTTGGTGTCTAACTAAGCTATCAAACGTTTGTGTGTTTGTTCGCTTGCACTCAATTCTCTTTTGCGCTTGCGTTCCGGCATTATTTTGGTGTCTAACTGTTAATATTATTTGTTTTTGCTTTTTTTGCGAATTCTGTTTTCGAGCATGTTTGTTTACATCAAAGTATTTTCTTACACTCATATTTTGTTTTTGTTTTCGCTCCAAATTTGCCCAGATTAATTTGAGTGAAATGGCCTGCTGCAAAAGCAATTGTTCATATGGTCCATCTCGTGACAGTGACCATCCGAATTATGTGCACTGTTGGCTGTGCGACAATATTATGCACATTAAATGTGCTGGCCTTACTGAGCGTGAGTTTGAGAAATTCATTTTCTCTACCAAATAAGGGAGTGGTGGATTGCGATGGTCATGCTCAGTCTGTATTTAGTTGCAATGTGGTTTTTCACGTATGTATAGTACTGCGAAGACACAATTCCTCAAGTTGCGCTCACTCGCTAAGCAGCTTAGTACTGTTTTTGATATAAGTGCTGACTTGCTTAGTGATTACAAGTTCGAGACTCCACCTGATAAGTCGTTGAGTTTTCCACTGTCTTTAACTCTACCTGTGCCTCCTGGGTCTTTAATTACATCACCCCTTCATAATGGGCCTCCCCTCTTGTCCTTTTCTCCTTCCCCCGAAACTCCTCTCCACCCAGTTCATCCGTTCTTTCTGTAACATCCCCTGTACCTGATCGACCCTCCGTCGTATCATGTGCAATTGTTGCTTCACCCACCCCATCCATTGTCCCTCCATCACCATCACCAACTGTAATAAAATCCGTGCCTATTCTTGGAGTAAGTGCGTGGGTAAGAACTCGAAGAGTCCCCCCATTCGGTGTTCCAGTCGTACTATTGCCTCCCCTGCTGCTCCCACTTCTCCACCTAATATAACTGCAGTACCTGGCAATAATTCAAATGTATTGAGCAAATCCATAAGCCCTTCCCCTACAGTTCAGCATCCCATGCTTACGGTCGTGGCTCCTCGCAAGCATATTTTTATTTCTAGATTGGCTGCAGATACCACTAATAAATCTGTTTTAAGATCAGCGTTTCCCCTGATCTTTTTCCTATAATATGTGATCCAAATTTTTGGCCTCCATATATGATAGTTCATGAGTTCAAACCGAAAAATAGAACTCGCTCAATTCCTATCAGCCTTCCGACTTGTGGTGCGACTCAAGCGACTCTGTTTCAGTATCAGAACTTTAGTGGTCTTGTGTCTAAGCTAAAACAATTATATTTGAATAGTTCTTTATTTAATTCTGATATTATTACATTTGGCTTGGCTTAGTTACAGCATTTCTGATAATGAAATAATGTCACCCTATTATAATATCTTTAGATGCGACCGTCTAAACCGTCGCGGTGGAGGAGTTCTTATTTCAGTTAAATCTTCACTTAATGCTGAGATGATAGATCTTTCTCCATTAGACGATATTGAGTTTGTTGCCGTTAAGGTCACATTTTCTTCATTCGTCCTTTATGTAACCTGTTCCTACATTCCTCCTTCTCCTGAAATGATAATTTATCTGCATCATTTCAATTACATCAAACAAATTTTTTGTCAAATTCGCGACTGTGATTTCTTTGTGGTGTTAGGTGACTTTAACTTGCCAAACGTTTCCTGGACGTTTTTCGACAGGCTAAATTACTTAGTACCCACACCTAATAATGACTTTTTAGATAGTTTGATTGATCTTTGTTTTTATCAAATCAATCAGGTGTTTAATCGTCTTAACCGAATGATAGATCTTATCTTCGTTAATGACCCATCCAGTGCCACTGTCATTGGATCTTCTCCTGTAGTTGTACCTGAAGATTCTTTTCATCCTACTCTTAAGCTTTCCTTATCGCTCCCTAACTTAACCTGTTCACCCACTTCCTCATCTTCTAAGTCGCGTCGTTGCTTTCGCAAAGGAAAGTTTTTTTTGTTAAATCAACTGATTTTTGCAACTGACTGGTCTATACTTTACAGTATGAATGATATTAACATAGCTGTCGAGTATTTTTACAACACATTAAATTAAATTTTTGATGTCTGTATTCCTAATAGTGTTGTAAAGTCCGTTTCACGTAAACCTTCTTGGTTCTCACCAAGACTATCCAGCTTAAAAAATACAAAATCTAAATACTCTAAGAAGTTTAAGCAGAGTGGTTCTAAATTATTCTGAAGTAAAAGCAGCCTTTACCCTTCTCCATTCTCAATGCTATGAAAATTATCTAGTTCGTTGCAAGACTCAATTTGCTCGTGATCCTAGACAATTCTTCAATTTTGTTAATTCTTAACGTAAGTCTTCTACTTTACCAATTCTTTTTTCTTCAATTCTACTAAAGTAAGCGAGGACTCGGCAGCTTTCGATCTCTTTGCTAACGTTTTTCAATCTACTTACACTTCTAGCTCGCCTTCTAACTTAACTTACCCCTATAAACTCCTTTCCTCTAATTTGCTTTTTTCCCCTTATATTACTGATAACTGCCTACTTTCCTCAATAAACTCTTTAAAATCCTCCTTCTCTCCTGGTCCTGACAACATTCCTAGTTGTGTACTTAAGGAGTGCTGTTCTTCTTTATTCAAACCTCTTTTCTTTCTTTTTAACCTTTCTTTAGATTCCTGTGTCTTTCCTTTATTATGGAAAGAATCTTACATTATCCCATTGCATAAAAAATGGTGCAAGTCGGATATATCTAATTACAGGGGAATTGCAAAGTTGTCTGCAATCCCTTAGGTCTTCGAGAAAATAATTTCATCGTCTTTGCAATACCTCTGCAAGTCAATTATCTCTCCTGCCCAACATGGGTTTGTTAAGAGTCGGTCAACTTCGATTAATCTATTAGAATTTACCTCTTTTATAAATGAGGCTTCTTAATAGAATGCAAACTGATGTCATTTATACTTTTAAATTCACAATCTCCTATTACAAAAACTTAGCATTCCAGGTTTCCCATCTTCCCTTCTTCTGTGGATATCTTCATGCCTTACAGGCAGCACCCAAAAAGTTATGCTTAGATCAGCCATTTCTAAATTTGTTTTGGTTACATTTGGAGTTCCCCAGGATAGCCACTTAGGCCCCTTATTTATTAATCTTTTTATTAATGACCTTCCCTCTTCGCTATCCCACTGTCGCAGACTTATGTATGTCGATGATGTGAAATTATTATTATCTTATAAGAACACTTCTGACCATTTGCTAATACAGGATGACTTAAATTCAATGCACAACTGGTGCATATCTAATCACCTGCATCTAAATTTTTCTAAATGCCTGTTTATGACTTTTAACAGGGTTAGTCCTTACTTAGCCAATTACTGCATTGACAATGTTCCCTTTAAACGCATACTGTCAGTGGATGACCTTGGTGTTCATTTCGATAGTAAATTAAGTTTCACACATCAGATCTCCACAATTGTTAATAAAGCCAAGGACACTCTTGGATTTATTAAACGCTGGTCTAAGGAATTTAATGATGCCTTCGTCACTAAAATTTTTTACACATCCCTTGTCAGGCCCATTCTTAAATATTGCTCATGTGTCTGGTCACCTCAACATGCTCATACTCAAGATTTAATTAAATCGGTGCAGAAGCAGTTTTTACTCTTCGCATTTAGAGGTCTTAATTGGGACCCTAGTCTTCGCCTTCCCTCATACGCTAACAGACTCTTGCTTCTAAATCTTCCTTCCCTTATTAACCGTAGTAAAGTTCTTGGAGTTACATTTCTTCATAAGCTAATAATTGGTGATATTTGTTCCCCACACCTTTTTAATACGTCTTAATTTTAATATCCCAATTAGGACCACCAGGTACTACATCCCTTTATTTCTTCCTACATGCACTGATTACGCTTTGCACAATCGTTTTCGGGTATTATGCGTTAATTATAATGAACACTATAGAATACAATCTTAAAGCTTCACTTTACAGCCTACTCCGTTAAATCTCTGATTTCCTGTGGCAGTAAGTTTTGCATATCTGCCATTCATGCGTCCTCTTAAATCTTTCGCGATCATTTTGGCATAAAGTTTTATTGATCTGGTTGGGTTTTTCTGGGTTTTCCCCAACCCTTTGCAACAAATGTTGAATCATTTTATTTTTTTTTTTATTTCCAGGTTAATTAATTAACTATATTACTTTTTCCTTTCAGTTATATTAAAATTTGATACTTTAATTATAGTCATTAATATAAGCTTCATTTTTAGATACTTTCTTTTTAAATATTTAATACTCGCGACTGTTTTTAGTCCGTGTCAATAAATAAATAAACACATATCCGTACAACTCGTATCCCAATACAAATTTCGTCAATCGGTATGCCAATGTCCAAGAAAAGGTAGCATTATTACCAGTTTTCGACCCATCATCTGACAAATTTTTGGATTCGCGTCAGTTTATTAAACGTGTTGACTCCCTACGAAATGCATATCAATGGAATGATAAAACGTTGATCTTCGCTGTGCAAGAAAAGATGAAGGGTGCTGCAAAATATTGGGTTGATGCCATTGATGTAGTCTATCAGTCATGGAATGAGTTCGTCGCTAGATTCCTGAGTGATTTTCCTTGTATGGAAAATTCAGCGGATATTCATATTAAAATGTCCAAGATGCGTGGAGGAGCTAGCGAAACGCCGCAGGAGTACTTCTACAAAATGTTGGCATAAGGAAAGAAGGGTGAATTTCCAGACTCAGCGATATCGACACGTATTATCAACGGAATCAACGATTACGATCTGAAACGCAAGATATCAAATCAATATGCTTCTAGCAATGATTTTTTAATGGATATTTTAGCGTACACGGCTCATAACGAAATTAAGCACTCGTCGACGTATGGTACCAAACGAGATATAAACACTTCCACACAGAAACGCAATGAGGTATGATTTGCTAAGAACGCCAACGATGAGAAAGACAAAAACAATGTAAAATGTTTTAATTGTCAAAAGATTGGCCACTATGCTTCGAAATGTCATGAACCACAACGTAAGCCACGGTGTTCTGTGTGCAATCGTACTACACATGATGCCGCAAATTGTCCGGAAAATAAAAAGAACAGTCCACGTGTTAACAAAATTGAAGAGAAGCCGGAAGAAGATATCTGTAAAATTATTGTGGTAAATGGAAACAGTACAAAAGCATATGTTGATCCTGGTAGTACTCGAACAATAATACGGAAAACATTTGCTGATCAGATAGGCGTAACAGAAAGCTGCAGGATAACACTAAACGGATTCGAAGGAGGTAAATTTTTGTGCAACCGAAAGTTGAAGGCCATGATATTGAATGATGAACACACTTATAACGCTGAAATGCTAGTGGTAGATGATGACTTGATCTCGGAAAAAGTTCTTTTGGGAAAAGAATTGTTATGTCGTGGCGACAATAAACTTGTGACTTATGGTAATGAATGTTTCATTGAAAAGGTTCAGAAAACACAAACATGCATCGCAGATACCCATCTACACGAAACCTTATCAAATTCCATTTGCACAACGACCAACTGTGGCAAACATGATAACAGAACTTATAGAGTGTGGTATTATACGACCGTCAGATTCACATTACGCTTCAGGAATTGTACTTGTCAGCAAAAAGAATGGTGAATATAGGATGTGTATCGATTATAGACGATTAAATACCATAACGACGAAAATACCGTTTCCAATGCCAAATTTGGAAGAACAATTCGCACAACTAGCTGGCAATCGATACTTCACGAAATTGGACTTACGTATGGGATATCATCAAATCGAGTTAGATGAACGCTCAAAGAAGTTTACAGCCTTTGTTAGCACCGATGGACAGTATGAGGTCAATAGAATACCATTTGGATTAATCAACGCCCCGGCTATATTCCAATGTGTTATGAACAAGGTAATCAGTCAAATGAATCGTGCAGAAGCTCTCGCTTATTTGGATGATGTGATAATTCCGAGTAAGACATTTGAGGAAGGAGTCGAGCGTCTTAAAAGAATGCTTACGATTTTGTACGATAATGGTCTAAAGTTGCGATTGGACAAATGCAGATTTCTTGAGACGGAGATCACTTTTCTTGGACACATAGTAAATCACGACGGTATAATGCGTGGAGAGGAACACATAAGTGCCATTAAAAACATCCAGAGCCCCACATGTATAACTGAAGTCAGACGTTTCCTTGGGCTGACAGGATTTTCCGTAAATTCGTTGAAAATTACTCCCTAATCTCAAGACCGTTGACGACATTGATACGCAAAAATTAACAAGCCAAGTTTGAGTGGACGGAGGAGCATCGCAAATCATTTGAAGAACTCATCGAAAAACTCTGCTGTGTACCCGTGTTGGCATTATATGATTTTTCTGCGTTTCATGAAGTTCATACGGACGCCTGTGCCATTGGATTAGCTGGAGTATTGTTGCAGAATACTAAACCACCAACGAGCTACTTTCTTTATTAGTTCCTTGTTTGCTTTAGCCTTGGCGAAGGCTGCACAGTCTGTAACTAATCGAAACGGTTTTCCCAATATGTAAACTAGAAATCGTTTTAGAGTTTTTACCACAGCACTATGGGCGATTTGTCGACTCAGGCGGCATAAAGTCATAAAATTAATGGTGAAATATTAAGGAAATGTTTTTAGTTATAAATAGTTAAATTAGTTAAATTAGCTGAAAAAACAATTTTTTTTTGTTCGGGTGGCAACTCTGTTTTTGTGGCAACTTGTCAAAACCAGCTCTTTAGCTGAAGCTCTCAATAATAAAAATTTGCGCGTAAAACTGTCTGCTTTTGTAAGTGCTCAAATTATTATTTGTTTCATTTAAATTAAAAAGTGTAACACGGATAGCAAAGCTCAAAGTATTTATAATCTATTATTTGCGATAGATGTGCATAAATGTTCGTGGTGTTTTTAATGTCCAGTGTTATTGTTGATTGTATTTTTTAGCAAAAATCTACCAATATTAATTGTGTTCCGTGGAGTATTTCTTAAAAAGTGCAAATCAAAACATGCAGCTAAAAATGGCAAGTTACAAAGAAATGTGACTAGTTTATTGTAGAAATAATATTTTCTGCTCGTTTTTGTTCCTTTTAGAAAAAAATGCTCTTAAATTTCATATAAATTTTCAATTTTCGACCGATTTGTCCAATGGGAGCTATAGGCTATAGTTGTCCGATCCGGACCAAACTTGGTAAGGATCTTAATATTATTACCATATACATAATGTGTAAATATGGTTAAAATGGGACTAATAGTTTCCGAGTAATATTATTATGAAAATGTGCGGGGGCGGTAAGGGGCGTGGCAAAAATTCCAAATTGAAATAAAATTTTTTTAACTAAAAAAAAAAAACAATTTAAGCCTGTAGAATAAATTTAAGACTTTATGCCGCCGTAATCAACAAATCGCCCATAGTGCACAGCTAAAATCTCTAACTCGTAGCATTGATGCTGAAAGTCAATATCACAGCTATCTTGGCGATATCTCAGGCGATTTACGTGAAAAGGACTTTACAATGCTATATGGAATGCAGACATCAAAGAATGAATTTAAAATGTTGTAAAAATACTCGACAGCTATGTTAATATCATTCATGCTGTATAGTATAGGATCGGTAGCAAGAATCAGTTGATTTAGCAAAAAAAAATTTCATTTGCGAAAGCAACGGCACGACATGGAAAAGACTGAAGGAGGTGAACAGGTCAAGTTAGGGACAGATAAGGAAAGTTCAAGGGTAGGGTGAAAAGAATCTTCAGGTGCAATTACAGGGGAAGATCTACTGACAACGGCACTGCATGAATCGTTAACGAAGATGAGATCCAGCATCCGATTTAAACGATTAGATTGACTTGAAAAATAGGAAGATTTATTAAACTTTCTAAAAACTCATTATTGGGTGTGGGTATGTAATTAAAGTTGTTAAGTGTTGGAGTGTGCCAAAACTTCGGTACAACTCTGTTGAGTAGCTTTAGTATTTATAGTGTTTAAGCGTTTTGGGAATGGCTTAAATAGATGGCGTTGGTCACACTGCCTTCCTTTTCCGGTATCTTGAAAATTAGACAGCGAAACACGTAGAAGTGAAAAACGACATCTCTAAATAAATATTAATAGTGTACACTAATCGATAACTGTTAACACCATTTAATAGGATAGTACAAAATAAGACAAGTGTTAAACTTCAATGCCGTTTTAAAGGCATTTGTTCTTATCGTACACCATTGTTATTTAAAATTTATTTGAAGACAAATGATATCAAACTATTCTGAAAATTGCATAAAAATCCAACTAAAAGCAAGAGATATACCACGAAACAAAGTTCTTGTTTATGCGCAATGTCAATGCATGTGTGCAAGCGAGACAGAAACATACTAGCATAAGCTTCCTTTCTTGTTTCAAATGAGATATCAGAAGACATTGTCCTTACGATTTGCAGAGACAACACGTCTGTCCGGTGCGTGGAGACAGATGATCTTACACACCTTCATAAGGCTGATGTCAGAGTGGTCGCGATAAGCGATGCGATGCTATAAGCGATAATTATCGCAGCGATCTGCATAGCGATGACATGGCAGAGTGATAAAAATCAACTGGATCCATCCACTAAATCAAAAACGTTTGAAAGGAGAATTTTATAGTTTATATAATTTATAATTTAAGACTGTATGCTGACAAATTTTTTTAACTAGACACGAATGTCCCTCAATACATTAGACTACATTTTGAAGAAAATTCATTCATAACTGGGAAAAGGCTATCTATGCTCAGAACGCAACAAAAACACACGAACAATAATAACTAGATGAAGCGATAAAGCGATTCAGAATTGCATTCTCGCAACTCGCTTTAGTTCTCGCTTTGGCTCTCTTCTCGCTTCGTTTGCACTCTGACATGTATCAAGCGATTACATATATATTTACATGCAGAACTTTCACGCTCATTGTCGCTCAATATTATCGCATCGCTTATCGCGGCCACTCTGACATCAGCCTAAGACATTTGTGTCGCTGCTTAAAACAAGTAAGAAAAGTACAGTCGGACGAGCCCGACCGTATAATATTCTCTGCTTTTATTCCCAATTATAATGTCAAAATCAGTATCCGGATATTACAATAGATAGTTCCTGTATTAGAACACGTTACAACAAAAAAAAAAACAAGAAAAAAAGGTTATCTTCGGCTAGCCGAAGATTAAATACCCTTGCTGACACGCATATTGCGTTAATTTTATTTTTATCGGTAATTGTTCCAACAGTAGCTATATGATATAGTACTCCGATTTGAATGGAATTTTGTGAGCATATAGGAAATGATAATAAATGAATATTTTTTGAATTTGGTTAAAATCGATCAACAGACATAGAAAATTTTCATAGTAAGTATTTCAACCGATTGTTCCTATGGCAGCTTTATGATATAGTAGTCCGATTTAAATGAAATTTAGTCAATACATTGGGAATGATAACAAATGCATATTGCGTGAACTTGGTTGAAATCGCTCAATAGACATCGAAAATTTTCATACTAAGCATTTCAACCGATTGTTCCTATGGCAGCTATATGATATAGTGGTTCGATCTGGATAAAATTTGGTCAGCTTATGGAAAATAGTAAAGAATGCATATTGCGAGAATTTGGTTCAAATCGTACAAGAGACACTGAAAATTTCCATACTAAGCATTTTCAGCATTTTTAACCGATTGTTCCTATGACAGCTATATATATATATATATATATACTTTATGGGGTCGGAAACGCCTTCTTCAATGCGTTACAAACATCGTGACAAAAACAATATACACTCTGCAAGGGTATAAAAGGACAATTTATAATCGAACATACATATGTTTGTATGTATGCACATACAAATTGACGTTATATGTATGCACATATATGTGTATATATGTGTGTATGTATACAATTGCCGTCACACATGCATAAAAAGAGTTCGAATATATGCTTGTATATTAACTTTATAATCGGTATTTATTGTTGGATTTTTATGCAACTTTCAGGATAGTTTGATATGATTTGTCTTCAAAGGAATAATAAATAAAAAAAACTGTACGATAAGAACAAATGCCTTCAAACGGCATGCAAGTTTAAAAATTGTATTTTTTTCTTATGGCATAAGGGGGCGTGGCAGTCCAAAATTTTAAATGGCAATGCATTTATGCTGTCCTTAGGAACCAGCGTACCAAAATTGGTATTCCTAAGTGCCGTAGTTACTGAGATAGTCGCTTTAAACATCTATTTTGTCCTAAGTATGTCTAGTGTTTTACTCATTGTGGGCGAATGGGGCGTGCCATCGAAAAAAAAAGATTCTTGTATTGACTGACTAAATATTGAGTCGATTGAGACCAAACTTGTAGCTCTTACCATCTCTGACATCTGTGTGTTCATACGGACAGACATGGCTATATCGACTCGACTTGTGATGCTGATCAAGAATATATATACTTTATGGGGTCTACCACGCCTCCTTCTGCCTGTTACATACATTTGCACAAATCCAATATACTCTTGCAGAGAGTATAAAATGTAGAATATCCTTAGCAAATTTCTGTATCAATATTGGTAAGTGCTCTTTTGGGTAGCCTATTTACTTTTTGACTTGATACCATTTTCATGATGATATGGAAACAAATACAATCCATATTCACTCTTATATGGCTTTAAAAATAGTCCTTTACCAATAGCAATAGATTTCATTTTTCTAATTTGACGAATAGCCTTTTCCAATTGCGTCTTCCCATCCTTTACTTCAATCAACGTATTAATGATCGATGAACTGGCAGATGTTATACCTCCAAGAGCACTTAAAGCTGCTACGATCGGTATCAATGATACGGCTCCTCCGATTTTTGGAACGGTTATGATTTGACGGATAATGGCTTGCTTTTTCTTTCCACTCAAAGAATTATTTACATGCTTATGTGCTTTTTTAATCGTATTTTGAATATTATTCGTTTTTAATTTTGAGTGCTTGAGTTGCCAACTTTATAGCATTGGGAAATATTGTTTTCACTACAACTTTCTTACAGGGCTTTTTCGATCCTTTCATTCTTTTAGATTTTTTGTTATTTTTGATCCCCATACCAAATTTTACTTTGGCTTTCATTGCATTTGCTACTAAACTACTATCTGCTGCTCTTACTCTTGACAAAGCCCTTTCGGCTAAATTTTTATCAGCTTCGTGACGTTTGGAAATATAACTACTCTCTGAGTAAGCAATGTCGTGTTCACGACAGGCGGAATCCAATGGATTTACTTCCTTATCACCCCGTTTCAATCGCTCTTTTAATTTTGTTCCAGGTCCACAAAACTGATATCCGGGTAAATGTAATTCAAATGGAAATGAGTCAATTAAATTATTAATAAGACTTCTTCTTCAAAGTCATTATATCAACCAAAATATCAGTACTTAGAACAATTAATCAAGCCTATTAAAAGTATGGGGTATTTTACGTTTTCAGATAATGCTGAGGTTATAGCCCCAGATCAGGCTAGGAACAATTCAATCATAATATTTGATGATATCGCTATCATAAGAATATCGATTGCTTTTACCTTTCACAAACATATATACGAATTCTCAAACAACTTGTAAGAGATAATTAAAATTTGATACTTGTGTTTAAGCAAGATGAACTAATTATGAAATATATATACACTTATGATAAATTAGCACAACTATGTTGGAAAGATAAATATGAACTTGGGTCGCTATAGATTTGAATTTGACAATTTCATTGAAGTTTAAATAAATTTGATATGAGAATACTTAAATCAATACAATTTAAAGCTTTGAAGGCGTATAAGCAGATCTTATTTTAAATAGACCCATATTTTAAAAAGACCGTTATTTTATATCGACCCTCATTTTTAAACCGAGCCTCGTTTTAAATGGGTCCTTATTTTAAATCCACCCTCATTTTAAATCGACCGTCATTTTAAATAGATCCTCATTTTAAATCGACCCTTATTTTAAACAGACCCCCATTTTTTAAAATCAACCCCTTATTTTTTCATTGACTTGACTTTATATAGGTTAGGGTAGGTTAAGCCGGACGTCCTCGCGCGTACTGTAAATAGGCCGTATGCGACCCTTAGTACTCCAGGCGCGGAGGTTGTTCAGGCTAGAAGTACAATTCTTGCCAACTAGGGCAGTTTTTCCAGTCAATGGGTTCTAGGTGCATCCGGATTCTAACTTTCAGGCAGTTAGTAGGTTTGGGGTCATCGGAGCTTGTGGTCATATTCCTCCCTATGGAGCTATGACCATAGCCTTGTAGTGACATGCAGCCTAGAGCTGTGAGATGCTGGGCCGACTCTGCTGCCACTAGCTTTGCGTGTAGGTCTAGAGGTGGTATACCCAAGATGGTCTCTAGAGCATTGGTGGGGGTAGTGCGGAGGGCGCCTGTGACGCATATGAGTGCTTGGCGTTGTGCCTTTTCCATTAAGGCAAGGTAGGATTTCCTTTCGGTAGCTTGCCACCACACGAGAACTCCATATATCAGCGTCGGAGCGACGACTGAGATGTAGCATCTTCTTGCATTGAGCATCTTCTTGCATTGAGCATCTTCTTGCAGAGCATCTTCTTGCATTGATATGTAGCCCGGCTTCCTCCCATTTAAATAATTTTCGTAGGGTCCGTTCCGAAATGGAGCTGAGAGTCGATGGTCAGACTCCTGTTATAATTATGTATATGTCATCCGCATATGAAGTTATTTTTAGAGCTCCTCTATCAAATCTTTTAATGAGGTCGTCAATTACTAAGTTCCACAGAAGCGGATACAGGACTCCTCCCTGAAGAGTACCTCTATTTACACTTTTTGTAGATTTAGCTACACTCCATTTAAACTGGACCCTCCTACAGCCTAGCAGGTTGCTAATTCAGTGCGCGATGCTTGGGTGTGTGTCGATTGCTCGGAGTCAATCGATTATGGAGGCGACTAGTGAGTGCAGTGCCGTTTCCGCGGATTTACCATTCGTATAGGCATACTGGTTGGCGGACAAACAATCTTCAGCTGAATTTCTTAGGTTGAGATCCAGTAGATTTTCCATTGTTTTTAATAGAAAGGAGATCCAGTAGCTTTTCCATTGTATTTAGTAGAAAGGATGTGAGACTAATTGGTCTATAGTCCTTTGGGCTGCTTTGGCCGCTTTTGCCTGCTTTGGGCAAGTTGGGATGTGGTCCGTTTGGAGGCAAGCCTCGAATATTCTGAGTAGCCATGGGATGACCACGTTATTGGTGGTTAGTAGCATGACTGGAATAATCTTGTCTATACCAGGACTCTTTATCCTTGAGAAGGAATTGATGGCCCATATTATTTTATGTGCTGTGACTAGTTCTCTTGGAAGTGGGAGGTCATGACGCACAGAACACTGCAGAGTCCCCTCTGTGGAAGGCACGCAGCCCGGAAAGTGGGTAGACATTAGAGCCTCTAGAGTTTCCTCACTGCTCTCTGTCCATGATCCGTCGTCTAGTTTCAGTTGGCTATGGATAGGCGGCTGTCTAGACAGCAGCCTTGTCAGCCTGGGATGAACGCTAAAAAAAACACCATTTTCATGGATTTATTGTAGCGAAACGGTTTAAGTCAATTTATTAAAAGTTACTGTATATTATAAAGTAACATTTCAATAATATTTGATAAAATTTGCATGTAAAAATATTGCAAAATGAGCGAATGAGAGCATATTCACGTGGGCGTCTTTCCAAAAATTCATTTTGCGGTAGGCAGCATATCTCAGCGTAGAATCATCCAAAAGCAAAAAAAACGAATAATTCAGTTAAAGTATGAATTAAACTTCCCCCCCACGTTTAGTTTGACGATTTATTTTCATTTTCAGCCATTTGGTAGTCGTTTGAAGTAAAAAGTGACCTTTTTCGAACAAATTCCGCCATTTTGTAGGTGTAAAACCACCTTAATATAAAAAAAAATGGCGAAAAAAAAACGTTGGGGTGAGGTTTTTTATATGTAGAATATGTGTACAAAATTTCAAAAGGATCGGTTTAGTAGTTTTCAAATGCCAATGCCTACGCACTTTCAAAAAAAGTTTCGAGAAAACCGCGTTTAAAGTTTGTAACGGACTACGCGCGCAACTGAGGCGGCTCGGCTTTATGCTCTATAACTTAAAAAGTATTGCTTTGATTGACTTAAAATGTTAACACGGTATTTTTGAAGTGTTCTACTACAATTATATGCAAAAAAAAAAAAAATCGATTTTTATCCCTTACCCCCCCCCCCCCCCCCCCCTTAAAATCTACTGAAACGATTCTTTTAAAATTTTTTACAAAAATTCTTTATTTTATTGACCAGGTAATGACGTCGAGTTTTTTTTTATTTTTTATTTTTAACATATTTAAAAAAATTAAAATTTGCGATTTTTTTTTAATAAAAAAAGAGTGTCTTGACTTAAAAACGCTGTAAAATAAAAAGTTAAAAAGAAAAAAATCGACGTCATTACCTGCGAAAATTCATTAAATATTGAAATCAATTTGGTTTTAAAATTTTTGTTGATCCAATGTTGCGCTATGAGGGACACCGCAAAAGACCTTTTTGTTAAAGCGCCCGCGAAGATTCGCTGCCACCGGCTCATGACGTCATCAAAATTAATAAAATATTAAGCATAATATTCTTTAAACATTACATTATATTGTAGTAAACTTAAAATTTTAAATACATCAACTGTGTCGGCTAAAAAAAATCCCAAAAACAGGCCTAATTTTTCTGAATTAACTTTACTACCCCCTTAAGTTAGATTTTTAAACTTAATATTGCAACTTAATATTGCAACTCACATTTTTGGGTACATTTTTTTGAGGTTATATATAAAAATTAACATATTGTGGTAACAACAGTATTCAAAACAAAGAAATCAGATTGAGCAATCAGATATCGAGAGAGACTTTCTATTTTTTAGCAAAGTTAACTCACGGCGAAACCAAACAGGCTATTTTGGCCTGGTGTGAACACAAAGCGGAATACAGAAATCAATTAAGCAATTCAAAGTATAATAACAGGTTGTGAATGCACTATCCATATCTCTTCACATGAACAGCCGGGACCAATCAGTCTGGGATAACAGCACATTTATATTGTTAAAGTCAGCTTTCCGAAACTGACGAGTTCGTTTAGTAGATTTACTACTAGCACGGGTCATCCGGGCAGGTAAATCAATCAACACTTCCAAAGTTCGGTGATAAGGATCTCCAAAATACGATAAGGGTGTGGTACGGGAGACAAAAAAGCGAAATGGATCCAAAGCAAAAATTAGCTCAAGCATTCTATTTAAAGAGTTTGAGATATCATTGATCTGAAACAATGAAATTCCAAACAACTCAGCAAGAAAATCGTGCTGAGTCGGAGGGGTCAACACAGTAGAGTCAAGATATGAAAATACGCCTCCGCGGCGAGGTGTACGATCTTTTCTGTAGATAGAGAATTAATTGGAAAGAATTTCAGAGTTAAGAATATCTGGCCTTAACCATGTTTGAGAAAAGGCCACGATATGAAGCGGAAATGATAGACTATTTAAATAAAGATTACTAATTTTACTACAAATACCTCTCACATTTTGATAGGCTAATGAAAGGGAAGAAGCTAGTTTTTTCGCCATCAGAGGCCGAAGCAAGAGTAGAAGGCAATGAAATCGGAGTCCGATTTCTTTCTTCGCTGTATACTCTTTTATTATTAAATGGTCCGGCCAAAACTCTTTACAACAGATTGTGTTAAAATATTTGACAGGAACACTTACTTTAAATGCTGAAATTTACCGAAGGTATGAGAACTTAAAGTTTTCCATTGTAATGTTGGCTTTTGATTTGGCCTGAATGGAGGCCTTGACATCATCTGATGTGGTATCAGGGGCAAGCCTGTAATCAAAAATTTGCTTCTTTGGTGGAAAACCTAATAGAGTCTTTTTATTGGACACTGTAGTTACTTCCGAGGAAGCAACAGCAGTGATAGACTCATTTATTGGTTCGTCAACTGCAAGAGTATTAACAATCGACGAATCTGAAACTACTGCTTCGGGGTTCGTAGCGACAACTTCTGCGGGTAAAATAAAGTTTTATTCTCTACTAACGATTACATTCGGATATGGGGATGAAAAATTTATTAGAGAAGGTGCAGGCAAAGTTGGTATGTGAAGAGGGACTGAAAGCTCATTAGGGCCAATCGACAATCTAAAACAAGTAAGATAAGTACAGTCGAACACGCCCGACCGTATAATACTCTCTGCTTTTATTCCCAATTATAATGTTAAAATCGATATCCGGATATTACGATATATAGTTCTTGTGTTATAACACACTTTGAAACAAAAAAAACTAACTAATCGAACATTCATATGTTTTTTTGTTTGTACATACAAATTCATTTGACATTAAATGAATGCACATACATACATATGTGTGTATGTATACTATTGGTCGGTACGGCTAGCGCTGTCTCTCTCGCACTCATGGCATTGCGCTCGAATATAAATTTTCTTGCTTGATTCCTTTTTTGTTAATAATCGGATTCTTATGAAACTTTCAGGAGAGTTCAACATGATTCATCATCAAACGAGTCATAACTAAAAAAAATGTACGATAAGAATAAATGCCTTAAAAAACGGCCTGCAAGTGTAAAAATTTATTTTGTTTCTTACGGGAAAAGGGGACGTGGCGGTCAGAAATTTTTGAAGTCATTGCATTTATGCTGTCTCGAGGAACACCTGTACCAAAATTGGTATTCCTAAGTGCCATAGTTACTGAAATATTGAGATCAAATTTGACATTGTAGCTCCTACCATCTCTAAAATCTGTGTGTTCATACGGACAGACAGACAGACGGAAATGGCTATATCGACTCAGCTTGTGACGCTAATTAAGAATGGGGTCTGCCACGCCTCCTTCTGCCTGTTCCATACATTTGCACATACCCAATATACTCTTGCGGAGAGTATAATAATAAATGAGAATATATAGACCGAAATCAAGAAAAACGGAATTACCGGTCAACATCAAAAATTAGATAAAAGAGCGCGAGAAACAGATGAGAGCGCGTCGAGAGCATAAGTAAAGAAGAGAGCACGAAGATAGAGATAAATTGTACACAAACAAAATGTTAGCGCAAGCAATGGGGTAAAACTACAAAGAACAATTTCAAAGCGACAAACAACCGCAAAAATAAGTAAACAGAATGTTTGGCTGTGGAATTGTTGTTGCCTTCAGACACAACTTGTTTAAAATTTGCTTTATATCCTTTAGTTATGCTTTTAGTTTGGATAAGTGTTTCAACAGAACCGGTGTATCACACAATGCTACTGAGGGAATAAACCAGAAAATATCAATTAAAATCGAGTGTTAAAACAAGGAAAACTGGAAAAGAATAAGAAGTGATGTTGAAAATCGTATGATTTTATACGACTGAACAACTATAAAATTAGTTGTTCTCTCTCGATATATGTATATGTGTGTATGTGGACTTTCTAATGCACTACTTCAGAATTCAATTCCTATTATGCGAGCGAATGCTAACTAGCGTAAATAAAAACACACCACATCAATTAATTCGATTAAACAATTTTCAAATTTATTCTTTGCTGTTGGCCGGCTGTCAATTTCGTTGGCTGTATAGTTGTCTGCTGCAGTTGCTGCTTCCAAAGCGGAGAACGACGAAAAAACGACTGCTCTGGGTAAGCCGTGTCAAGCCGACGATTGGTTCGATCGAATATCTCACCTCACCCGTTTACAATGTAGCGCACAACCGGCCATGATGACAGCTTACAACGATGATTAACTTAATTAACAATATATATAATATAATTGCTTATCAACTATTCTTATTAACTACTAACATTTCATATAATTCTTATTTCATCAACTTCATTGTATAACTATAACTAACATAATATAATACAGTATGCATATAATAATATAATCTAATATTCAATACAATTTAAAATAATTCATAAGTGCCAGTCATCTGACGAAACACCGGCACCGTTGAACAGCTCCAGGCTTTCAACAGATTGGTAGCGGCGCCAACTTGTGAATTGGCCTCTTCATCAATGTGCTATAGTGGCGCGTAGCTCTGGACCTGCGTGTACGCTGGTTATGCGCCCCATCAGCCACGTTTGTGGTGCGTAATTGTCCTCTGCCACCAAAACCATTTGTCCGATCTGGGCGTTGCGATCTTCCTTCGATCACTGGTTGCGGCGGAAGGGCTTTCAATGGACCGCCGATCAACAAATGAGCTGTTGTCAGGACCTCGCCGTCACTGGGGTCTTCGCTCAGAGGACCGACTGGCAGCGAATTCAGAACGGCTTCCACGACTACGAGGAAGGTTGTTAACTCGTCCGCGGTTAATAAAATGTTTCCGTCCGTTCATAGGAGTAGGTTCTTGGCAGACTTGACAGCGGCCTCCTATAGAGCGCCGAAGTGAGAAGCCCACTCTTGAATCTGAGCAACTCGATTTCCTACGAACACAGATAATAACGAAGAATGTGTTTGAAGCCAATGCAGAACAATTTCAGAGTCAGACCAATACACCACTTTTTCAATTGGACTGACCAGCATTGGCTTTATACGGTGGAGTAAGTCAGCAGCCAGATGCACTGCACACAGTTCTAGGCGAGGAAGCGACTTTGTTTTTACTGGCGCAACTCGCGACTTGGACGTTAGTAGAGAAATTTACACTTTGTTCTTATCCTGAATACGAATATAAATGCAAGCACCATAAGGCCTTAACGAGGCATCAGCAAAAACACAAAGTTGAACTGGAATCGACTTAGCAGTATGCACATATCTTGGTATTTTAATTTCTGTAAGTTGCAAATAATTTGCTTTAAACTTATCCCACTCTGTATCTAATCTGACGGGTATAGTCATCCCAGTCAAGCTTCTGAATCCACAATTCTTGAATCAGCATTTTCACTCGTGTAACCAATGGGCAAAGTAACCCTAAAGGATCAAAAAGACGAGCAAAAACGGACAAGATATTTCGCTTTGTTGCACGTAGACTTGTACAAGAATTATCAAGCTCAAACATAAAGTCGTCCTCTTTTGGATGCCATCTTATGCCTAGAGTTTTCGTTGGATCCGAATCAACAACGTATATTGAATTTTCTGTGCTTTCGGAAGTGCATAGCTGAGGGCTACCGGGGAACCATTTTGATTTTGATTTTTAAACGTCCAGAGTTCCAGCACCAGTTAGTAAATCGTGAACGTAAAAATCATGCCGAATCACGGCAGCCGCCAGTGGGTCCTGTGGAAAACAGCTCCTCTTGAATGGTTGGACCAACCATCAAGATGTCATTCAGGGCTATCTGCGTAGTTGCGACGCATCGAAAACGACTCTTAACTTGGTCGTAGTACTTTGGGGGCGAAGTACACGTTGATGCGGAATTAAATAGTGAGGAGATGTTGGAATTTTATTGTCTGTATTAGACATATGGCCGAGTGCCAAATATTCATCCATGAATTCCAAATACAATTTCTTTAAATTCGCATCTTTTTGTAATCGCCTTTCCTAAGTCCTTAGGTTCACCTTTGAAGGAAAGTTTTACTTCAAAGAAACCCTTAATGTTGTTCTTGAACATGATCAACAAAATGTTGTTCGCACTTCTTTTGCTCTTCCGTATAGCGAGTGGAACTACTGCCTCCTCCCGGCAATTCTTCAACAACCCAGAATTTTTGCAATGTGCTGTCAATATCGCATAAGTCTTCCATTTGACATTTGAAGCTACCATGTGCTGTCTGCAACCCTGAATTTGGAGCTCGTGTATATCGACCTGAGATAACCCAACCTATACGAGTTTTTTGCAACGTGGGGTGCTCTGCCTTCCGTTTTATTTGACCAGCACACAAAAGATCAAAGAACGATTCTGCGCCTATAAATAAATCCACTTCAATGGTGGGATCTGCAAGCTGTAAATTGGCCGGAATATTCCAATCTTCGATGTTAACTACGCATGAAGGCTGATTGCCAGAGATACATTTCAAAACACAGAAATTAGCTGAGTATTCATCGTTGGACTCGAATCGCGACTTAACTGTTGTGTGAACTCTCTTGTTTACTTGTACTCCCTGTTTTCCAATTCCAAGCAAACTAACTGAGATATTTTCTTGTTTTGATACACAACTTTTTTGCCAATTCTTCAGTGATGAAATTTATTTGAGAACCTGAGTCCAACACAGCCCTTGACATTACGTATTCCCCATCTTGACGCTTTACACGAACCATAGCTGTTGCTAGAATCACATTATCTGGCAAAGCTGCATGCATCACATGATGAGCTGACTGATTTCAAGGTAAATCAGAGGGCGGAGACAATATTTCATATCGATGTAGAAGTGTATGATGTGATTTTCCACACACTCCACACTTATGGCCTTTACACTTTGAGACCGTGTTTCTGAGTTGTGCAATTCATCGAATGGCTTTGATTTTTTCTAGAGTCGACTTTACGTTCGTGTATTTGATTTACAGCTTTTGCTTTGAATCCTTCTTCACCGGCTAATTGTTGGAATCTTCTATTGAGGACTGATTGACATTCTTGCCAAAGGGGCAACTTGTCGTAATCCAGTTGTTCGTCCCATTTCGCCTTTGTTTTAAGGTCGACTTTTGTCATTACTAAATGAATTAGAATTGCCTGTGTATTGATTCATGATCTCCTAAAGACAACAACGAGTCGTATACAGCCGACCCTGTATCGATTAATTGACGAAGGGCAGCAGATGACGGCTGTGTAATACGAGGGACATCAAAAAGAGTTGCTATGTTGTCAAAGAAATTAAGCATGGATTATTATAAACTCGTTTTAGGCTGTCTAACGCTTTCCAATAGTTTTCCTCAGATACCTGAAACGCTTTGACTGTTCCTAATGCTGCACCAGAAAGACATAATATGAAATGGTTAAATTTCTCAATATCTGGCAGAGAGTTATCGGAATGCACCAAAGTATTAAAGAGACTCATAAAGTTTTTAAACTCTGCATAATTGCCACTAAATTTTGGAAGTGACATTTTTGGCGAACGAGAATGAGACGTCATCGTAACGGAGCAGTCGGCAGGATTTGTATTCTCCACTGGTGGACTTAAGGATTTAAGACGACACTTTGTCATAATACAAAGTTCTTCAACCTCATCGCGGCCCACATCTCCGTCGTCTATTTTTTCGATGTCAGTTTGAATGTTAAGCACTTCCTCTGCATGCTTGTCTAATATTTGAAGTCGACACTCAATTTCCAATCGATTCTTGGTTACCAAGCCTTTGTCGATGAGTTTTGCTATTCGCCGAATACTGCTCAATAAACTTTTACGTTTTTTTGGAAGTGTTTCTAGCGAACTGTCCGAACTAGCACTGGGAGCCATCGCAAGTTGTTGTAATTCTTTAAGACAATTTATTAAAGAACAGTAAGAAAATCAACCTGAATTACTTCATTCCAATTAAACTGCACTAGTTTGATTCACTGGCTTACGCAATTTAACCCAATTTTTTTTTTTTTCAAATTTATTTATGTTTTCTTTATTCACCAAGGTTCACTCTAATGTAGTGGTATTGGGGTCCAGCAGTAAATTCTCCAAAATCAACTCGAAACTTTTCAACTCTAACGCACAATTGTTCAACTTTAATAAATTTTATGTATTTATTTGTTGAACAAGGTGCACTCTAAATTCACAACGCTCAGATGATTTATAAAGATGTATGCACTTCACCATATGTATATCACAACGATAATTTTATTGAATCATTACAACACAAACACATATTCATGTACATAAGTTTAAAATAAATGTAATCAGCACCAACTAATTATTGTGCTTGAATACTTGTATTTTAAAACAATTATGCACCGATACCTGATTGATGCTAAGGGAGTCAACAGTAGTTTTTGTTTCCTTTGTCTCCACTGTTTCCATGTATATGCGTGTATATGTACGTATGCGCCGAGAATTGACAGACTTACGGGCCTAGCGACAGCTGTAAAACTTGAGTTCACTGCACGACAAGTGAACTGTTTTGTGGTGGAACTGTAATTTTTATACTCTCTGCAAGAGTATATTGGGTTTGTGCAAATGTATGTAACAGGCAGAAGGAGGCGTGGCAGACCCCATAAAGTATATATATTCTTGATCAGCGTCACAAGCCGAGTCGATATAGCCATGTCCGTCTGTCCGTCTGTCTTTCCGTCTGTCCGTCTGTCTGTCTGTCTGTCTGTCCGTATGAACAAACAGATTTCAGAGATGGTAAGAGCTACAAGTTCGAGTGTGATCTCTATCGACTCGATATTTAGTCAGTCAATACAAGAATCTTTTTTTTTTCGATGCCACTCCCCATTCGCCCACAATGAGTCAAAAACCGGACACACCTCGGAAAAAATCTATGTTTTCGCCGAATATCTCAGTAACTATGGCACTTAGGAATACCAATTTTGGTACACGTGTTCCTAGAGACAGCATAAATGCAATGACATCGAAAATTTTGGGCTGCCACGCCCACTTTTCCCGTAAGAAATAAAAAACTTTTTAAAACTTGCATGCGGTTTTTAAGGCATTTGTTCTTATCGTACAGTATTGTTATTTATGATTCGTTTGAAGACGAATCATGTCAAACTCTCCTGAAAGTTTCATAAGAATCCGACCATAAACAAAAAAGAAAACAAGCAATAAAGTGTATATTCGAGCGCAATGCCATGAGTGCGAGAGAGACAGCGCTAGCCGTGCCGACCAATAGTATACATACACACATACATATGTATGTGCATACATTTAACGTCAAACGAATTGGTATGTGCATACAGACAAACATATGTATGTTTTAACGTGTTCTAATACAAGAACTATCTATTATAATATTTGGATACTGATTTTAGCATTATAATTGGGAATAAAAGCAGAGAGTATTATACGGTCGGGCTTGTTCGACTGTACTTTTCTTACTTGTTAGCAAGAGGTTGCGTTAGTTTTATTACAGTTATTTCTAAACGGGCAAAATAGGTCAAAGGAAACTATATAGACATATTAGAGGAAGGTTCTTTTCTATTATTTTATTTAAATTTGTAATCCAAATCCATTTGCTATAAATACATTCCGCTGACACAGAAGTTCAGTGGCTTGCATAAGCTGGTCAGCTATGGTAACATGACACTTGACTATGTCGCAAGTGTTTATGTTATTTTTTATGCTGAGTCGGCTTGCCGGCTGTAGCTTTGTAGTTTGAAGCTTATGGATTCAGCTTTTAGACTTAACATAAAAATTCTCTTGATATTCCAATCAGTTTGCATTTTAACCTTAACTGACTAAGGTCATAATAAAATTGCCCAACTCCGGCGAACAGCCGTAACTAACGTTTTTATATTAATCATATTGCTGAGCCACAAGTCCAGTGATTGGGGCGATGTCAAGCCTCCACCCTAATCTACCTAAGAAGACTTAGGAGCCACACCGTCAAGGTCCCCACAACACACAAAATTATTAATTTGCATATAGTTTCATTCTGGAAATATTTGAACATATTAAGAAAAGTCCATGTAAAGTTTAAAAAATTCCCCAGAAACCGTATATTTTTAAACTTTTTCTTAGAATAGACTTATATTATTCTTGAATATTGCTCATGTGTCTGGTCACCTCAACATGCTCATACTCAAGATTTAATTAAGTCGGTGCAGAAGCAGTTTTTACTCTTCGCACTTAGAGGTCTTAATTGGGACCCTAGTCTTCGCCTTCCCTCATACGCTAACAGACTCTTGCTTCTAAATCTTCCTTCCCTTATTAACCGTAGAAAAGTTCTAGGAGTTATTTTTCTTCATAAGCAAATAATCGGTTATATTTGTTCCCCACACCGTTTAGAACGTCTTAATTTTAATATCCCAATTAGGACCACTAGGTACTACATCCCTTTATTTCTTCCTATATGCACCACTGATTACGCTTTGCACAATCGTTTTCGGGTATTATGCGTTAATTATAATGAATACTATATAATAATTGATACACCTCTCTCTCTCTGTCCAATCTTAAAGCTTCACCTTACAGCCTACTCCGTTAAATCTCTGATTTTCTGGGGCAGTAAGTCTTGCATATCTGCGTCCCTTTAAATCAGAGATCTTTCGTGATAATTTTGCCATAAAGTTTTATTGATCTGGTTGGGTTTTTCTGGGTTTTCCCCAACCCTTTGCAACAAATGTTGGATCATTTTCTTTTTTAATTTTTATTCCCAGATTAATTTCTTAAATAAATTAATTATATTCAATAACTAATTTACTTTTTCCTTTCAGTTATAATTAATATTGATACTTTAATTATAGTCATTAATATAAGCTTAATTTTTAGATACTTTTTTTAATTGATTAATACTCGCGACTGCTTTTAGTCTGCGTCAATAAATAAATAAAAAAAAAATAAATAAATAAAATAAATGTATAACATTTTAAAAGAACTCATCAAGACAGAAAGGAGTTAAAAAGGAAATTTCAAAGTCTAAAACATGGTGAAACAGAACTCAGACTTAAAGAAACATTAAAGCCAATTACACGTCGGCTTAATGATTTCATTAAGGGGTTATATACAAAGTTGATGCAGTAAAGTAAGCTAACTTTGTGAATTTTTTAAAAATGTTTATGCAATCTTTTTTAAAAAATGCAAAGAACAATAGTTTAGTAACATATTTAAAGAAATAAAAACAATTTTAATTTCAAATAAATTTTGAAAACTGACTGAGTTAAAAGTCATGCCCCGAGACACCTTTTTATACTCTCTGCAAGAGTATATTGGGTTTGTGCAAATGTATGTAACAGGCAGAAGGAGGCGTGGCAGACCCCATAAAGTATATATATTCTTGATCAGCGTCACAAGCCGAGTCGATATAGCCATGTCCGTCTGTCCGTCTGTCTGTCTGTCTGTCCGTCTGTCTGTCCGTATAAACACACAGATTTCAGAGATGGTAAGAGCTACAAATTCGAGTTTGGTCTCAATCGACTCGATATTTAGTCAGTCAATACAAGAATCTTTTTTTTTTTTTTTGATGCCATGCCCCATTTGCCCACAATGAGCAAAAAACTGAACATACCTCGGAAAAAATAGATGTTTAAAGCGAATATCTCAGTAACTACGGCACTTAGGAACACCAATTTTGGTATGGAGGTTCCTAGAGACAGTATAAATGCATTGCCATTTAAAATTTTTGGCGGCCACGCCCCCTTTTTCCGTAGGAAAAAAAAAAATTTTTTAACTTGCATACCGTTTCTTCTTATCATACAGTATTGTTATTTATGATTCCTTTGAACACAAATCAGATCAAACTATCCTGAAAGTTGCATAAAACTCCAACAATAAACAACAGAGCTACCGATTATAAAGTTAATATTTAAGTCAATGCATGAGTGCGAGCGCGACAGAAACATACAAGCATATACTCGAACTCTTTTGATGCATGTGTGGCGGCAATAGTATACATACACACATATACATATATGTACATGTGCATGCATATAACGTCAAACGAATTTGTATGTGCATACAGACAAACATATGTATGTTCGATTATAAATTATTTTTTTTTGTTGTAACGTGTTCTAATACAAGAGCTATCTATTGTAATATCCGGATACCGATTTAAGCATTATAATTGGGAATAAAAGCAGAGAGTATTATTATAAATTGTCATTTTTTTGTAACGTGTTCTAATACAAGAACTATCTATTGTAATATCCGGATACTGATTTTAACATTATAATTGGGAATAGAAGCAGAGAGTATTATACGGTCGGGCGTGTTCGACTGTACTTTTCTTTCTTGTTTTTTTATAGAGGTTTGCGGTGATCATTCTCCACGACGAACCGCTTTAACAAAATTAAAAAAGTAAAAAATCATGCAAGATATATGTACTCTGGTGTACTTGAACGAAGCCGATTAAAAAAAAAAGTTTTTTTTTACTAAAAAAACAAAATTTTGAAAAAAATTCAAATACTTTTTCAAAAAAGTCGATCGTTCAAGTACACGAGATTTTTAATACGAATACTAGAAAAAACAAGAAAGAAAAGTACAGTCGAACACGCCCGACCGTATAATACTCTCTGCTTTTATTCCCAATTATAATGCTTAAATTGGTATCCAGATATTACAATAGATAGTTCTTGTATTAGAACACGTTAAAACTAAAAAAAGCTAAGCATAATCGAGCATATATGTGTTTGCCTGTATGTAAATATAAATTCGTTTGACGCTAAATGCATGCACATACAAATGTGTGTATGAATACCATTGGTCGGTACGACTAGCGCTGTCTCTCTCGCACTCATTGCTCTCGAATAAAATCTTTGTTGCTTCATTTCTTTCTTGTTTATTGTCGGATTCTTATGAAACTTTCAGGAGAGTTTGACATGATACGTCTTCAAACGAATCATAAATAACAACACTGTACGATAAGGATAAATGCTTTAAAAACGGCATGCAAGTCTGAAATTTTCTTTTATTTCTTGCGGAAAAAGGGGGTGTGGCAGCCCAAAACTTTTGATGTCATTGCATTTATGCGGTCTCTAGGAACACGTGTACCAAAATTGGTATTCCTAAGTGCCATAGTTACTGAGATATTAGCCGAAAACATCAATTTTTTCCGAGGTATATCTAGTTTTTTGCTTATTGTGCGCGAATGGGGCGTGGCATCGAAAAAAAAAAAGATTCTTGTATTGACTGACTAAATATCGAGTCGATAGAGACCAAATTCGAACTTGTAGCTCTTACCATCTCTGAAATCTGTGTGTTCATACGGACAGACAGACGGTCAGACGGACAGACGGTCAGACGGACAGACGGACAGACGGACATGGCTATATCGACTCGGCTTGTGACGCTGATAAAGAATATATATACTTTGTGGGGTCTGCCACGCCTCCTTCTGCCTGTTACATACATTTGCACAAACCCAATATACTCTTGCAGAGAGTATAAAAAATGCAGACAAAAAAACACTCAAGTAAAAATTTACTTGTACTTAACAAGGGTGGTTTTTTTGAGTCAAAATTTGATGCGGTGTTTACGCGACTAAGTATTAATTGAGCGGCTACAAACATGAGCGGGTAAAAAAGTATCGCAATACGAAAATACCCAAACGAAAAGGAGTAAAAAAACACCGCATCATTTTGGGTAGACTCAAAAAATGATTCGAATCGAAAAATACTGAGTGTGTACTCTGAGTATTTTTACATATTTCCTTTTCGCCATATTGTCAAGCTATTTCTTTTTCTACCGTTTGCACATTTATCCCACTTCTGACTTGATACACGGGTGGTTCGAAAAGCTTGTAGGCGTGGTGAGTAATTTCATCTGTGTCTTACGATGGTAAATAAAGAGTGTAATAGTTTTCATAACTAAATATTAATATATATTTATTCATTTCTCGTTCAAATATTAATTTAAAGAAAATTAAATAATAATAACGTTTTACATAAATTTGCGAGGCTTTACAATTGGTAATTCTTGTATTAAAACACGTTAAAACAAAAAAACAAGAAAAAAAGGTTATCTTCGGCTAGCCGATGATTAAATACCCTTGCAGACACGCATATTGCGTTAATTTTATTTTTATCGGTAATTGTTCCAACAGTAGCTATATGATACAGTAGTCCGATTTGAATGAAATTTTGTGAGCATATAGGAAATAATAATAAATGCATATTTTGTGAATTTGGTTAAAATCGATCAACAGACATAGAAAATTTTCATACTAAGTATTTCAACCGATTTTTCCTATGGCAGCTATATGATATAGTAGTCCGATTTGAATGAAATTTGGTCAACACATTAGGAATGATAACAAAATCATATTGCGTGAATTTGGATGAAATCGCTCGATAGATATCGTAAATTTTCATACCAAGCATTTCAACCGATTGTTCCTATGGCAGCTATATGATATAGTAGTCCGATTTGAATGAGATTTGGTCAACACATTGGGAATGATATCAAAATCATATTGCGTGAATTTGGTTCAAATCGTTCAAGAAACACTGAAAATTTTCATACTAAGCATCTTCAGCCTTTTTAACCGATTGTTCCTATGACAGCTATATGATATTGTGGTCCGATCTGGATGAAATTTGGTTTGCACGTGGTACTAAATGCATATAGGCTGAGTTTGGTGGAGCTAGCTCAAAAAAAATTTTTTTGAACTGATTGTTCATATGGGAGCTATATGATATAGTTATCCGATCTAGCCGATTTTAACATATGAACTGCGTACAGAGAGAATACACATGTGTACCAAGTTTCATAACGATAGCTTTAAAACTGAGAGACTAGTTCGCATAGAAACAGACGGACAGACGGACATGGCTATATCGACTCGGCTGTTGATGCTGATCAAGAATATATATACTTTATGGGGTCTGCCACGCCTCCTTCAATGCGTTACAAATATCGTGACAAAAACAATATACCCTCTGCAAGGGTATAAAAACTAAGCATAATCGAAAATACATGTGTTTGTCTGTTTGTACATACAAATTCGTTTGGCGTTAATTGTATGCACATACACATGTGTGTATCAGAGACCTGCAACTAGTATAAAAATTTCGAGTATACTCGAACGCTTACTCGTGATCGTTTGACTCGAACATTTTTTCATACTCGATCGTTTGTGTGCGTACCGCGGGCCTGCTTATACTCGTTTTACTCAAGTATATACTCGAGTATTTTGCCGTTATTCAACATGTTGTAAGCAAGACACACAGAAACTTTTAATAATTTGCATGAAATATTTCCAGCCGTTGTACCATAGTAAATGTTTTGACGGCGTTTTTATAATATGCGAAATTCTAGAGAATTAAAATACGTTGCTTTGCAAACTACAATTATTGAAACCCTTTTGCAACGCTTAACTGTTAAATGTAGACGGGCTGACCTTTTGGAAATTCCTTTGGCGAAAATGTGACATCACTGATATTTGTAAAGGGGGCTGTTTGTACAAGCAGGTAGTCTGACACTCTTCCGTTTGGGTTTTTCTGTTTAACAATATATAAGCAAAATGAGTGGAATGCCAAGCATATCAATACTTGCTTGCCCAAATACGTACAAACAAAGACAAGTCTCGAGCATGTTGCGCGTGTCATCTGTGATGTTCTCCAAATTGTTTCCCGCCAGATCTAGCTTTAACTTATATGCACATATATTACAAATATTTCATTTTTTATATTATTCACTAGGGTTTTTTAAATTTTTAATAAAAAAAGAATAAGCAAATATAAATTTCAACTACTTTCTTATTATTTTTCATTGGAATTTAGCCTTTTGACTTTTTTTTCGCTAGATTAAGCATATTTTCCTCTAAATAAATGGCAGCACTCCGAACGTCACGCAACGCAAGCGAACCAACGAATTTGCTTGATACTCGAACGTTTTGTACTGAAGAAGGTTGCGTCGAACGAGTATTCAAACGATCAGCAAACAATCTATAGGGCTGATCGTTTCGATCGCAATCAAAATGTTTGATTTCAAACGATCAGGTTCGAATCATTCACAAAACGGCTAAGTGATCGTTGTGATTCGAACCGTTTTCGGACATCCCGTTGAATTACTCGTTACCCGATCGTTTGATGAGAAGTTCGAACATACTCGAGTATACTCGTTGCAGGTCTCTGGTATGTATGTATACTGTTGGTCGGCACGGCTAGCGCTGTCTCTCTCGCTCTCATGGCATTGCGCTCAAATAAACACTTTGTTGCTTCTTTTCTTTTTCAGCACAGTTTGACATGATTCGTCTTCAAACAAATCATAAATAACAAAACTGTACGATAGGAATAAATTCCTTAAAAACGACATGCAAGTTTGAAAAGTTTTTTATTTTTTACGGAAAAAGAACGCGTGAAAGCCAAAAAAAATTTGATGTCATTGCATTTATGCTGTCTCTAGGAAAACGTGTACCAAAATTGGTAGTCGATATAGCAATGTCCGTCTGTCCGTCCGTCTGTCCGTCTGTATGAACACCTGGATCTTTTAAACTACAAGAGCTGGAACCACCAAATTAGTAATAAAAATTCATTAACTTTCGCGAGCAGATCAAGTTTATTTCAAATCAGTGCCACGCCCCCTACCTGCCCCGCAATAAGCAAAAAACCAAAGACACCTCGGAAAAATTTATGTTTTCCGCGAATATCTCCGGAACTATGGCACTTACGACCACCAATTTGGGTACGCAGGTTCCTAGGGACAGCATAAATGCAGTGCCATTAAAATTTGCTGCCAAGCCCCCTTTTTTTAAAGGGGGGCGGGGTAAAGGATAAAAATCAATTTTTTTTTTTGCATATTATTGTTGTAGAATTTTAAGTCAATCCGAGCAATACTTTTCAAGATATAGAGCATAAAGCCGAGCCGCTTCAGTTGAGCGCGCAGTCCATTACAAACTTTAAACACCGTTTTCTCGAAACTTGTTTTTGAAAGTGCGTAGGCATTGGCATTTGAAAACTACTTAACCGATCCTTTTGAAATTTTGTACACATATTCTACATATAAAAAACCTCCCCCCAACGTTTTTTTTTTCGCCATTTTTTTTTATATTAAGGTGGTTTTACACCTACAAAATGGCGGAATTTGTTCGAAAAAGGTCACTTTTTACTTCAAAGGACTATCAAATTGCTGAAAATAAAAATAAATCGTCAAACTATACGTTGGGTGGAAGTTTAATTCATACTTTAACTAAATTATTCGATTTTTTTGATTTCAGATGATTCTACGCTGAGATATGCTGCCTACCGCAAAATGACTTTTTGAAAAGACGCCCACGTAAATGTGCTCTCATTCGCTCATTTTGCAATATTTTTACATGCAAATTTTATTAAATATTCTTGAAATGTTAATTTATAATACGCAGTAACTTTTAATAAATTGATTTAAACCGTTTCGCTACAATAAATCCATGAAAATGGCGTTTTTTTTAGCGTTTTTCCCTTACCCTGCGGTTCGAACCCCGGCACAGACTCAGAAATTTAATTTTTTTTCTTTTTTATTTTTTTATAATGTAGCACTATTATATCTTAATGAAACTAATCGGAGGCGTCTCACAAGAAGGGGGTGGTGCAATTAGTAGTGTTGCGGCGTGTTCCCGACAGTGAAATTTTCTAATATACTTTTTTAATTTTCAAAAAAAAAATGTAAATATACAATATTAGCTGGTGCAACAGGGTTGGGTTGCGGTTAGTCGTTTGTTTCTAAACCAATGATCTGCGGTTTAAACCCGGCACAGACTCAGAAATTAAATTTTTTTTATACTCTCTGCAAGAGTATATTGGGTTTGTGCAAATGTATGTAACAGGCAGAAGGAGGCGTGGCAGACCCCATAAAGTATATATATTCTTGATCAGCATCACAAGCCGAGTCGATATAGCCATGTCCGTCTGTCCGTCTGTCTGTCTGTCTGTCTGTCTGTCCGTATGAACACACAGATTTCAGAGATGGTAAGAGCTACAAGTTCGAGTTTGGTCTCAATCGACTCGATATTTAGTCAGTCAATACAAGAATCTTTTTTTTTTCGATGCCACGCCCCATTCGCCCACAATGAGTAAAAAACCCGTCACACCTCGGAAAAAATCTATGTTTTCGGCGAATATCTCAGTAACTATGGCACCTAGAAATACCAATTTTGGTACACGTGTTCCTAGAAAACGCATAAATGCATTGGCATGAAAAGTTTTGGGCTGCCACGCCCCCTTTTTCCGCAAGGAATAAAAGAAAATTTCAAACTTACATGCCGTTTTTAAAGCATTTATTCTTATCGTACAGTATTGTTATTTATGAATCGTTTTAAGACGTATCATGTCAAACTCTTCTAAAAGTTTCATAAGAATCCGACCATAAACAAGAAAGAAATGAAGCAACAAAGATTTTATTCGAGAGCAATGAGTGCAAGAGAGAGACAGCGCTAGTCGTGCCGACCAATAGTATTCATAGACACATGTGTATGTGCATACATTTAACGTCAAACGAATTGGTATGTACATACAGACAAACATATGTATGTTCGATTATACTTAGCTTTTTTTTTTTGTTTTAACGAGTTCTAATACAAGAACTATCTATTGTAATATCTGGATACCGATTTAAGCATTATAATTGGGAATAAAAGCAGAGAGTATTATACGGTCGGGCGTGTTCGACTGTACTTTTCTTTCTTGTTTTTATATATTATATAAATTTATTTTATATGTAAATGAAAATAATCGGGTTGATATGAAATGTATAGAGAGGCGCAACCAGTAGGGTTACAGCATGTTCTGGAACCTGAGTCTGATAGCGCGGGTTCGATTCCCATCAGTGATTTGATATACAATTTTTTTTTTAATTTAATTTTAAAACTTAAATTTTAAATTACAGTCGTATTAAAATATTAATTTCAAGTACAAGGAGAGTACGGGGTCTTTTACAGTCGGTGCGCTCGACTGTAGCCTTTCTTACTTATTTTATATAACTACATATTTATAAAGAAATTAAAATAATTAGGTTTGTGCCAAACGAATGGTGTGGTGCAACTAGTAGGTTTGCAGCATGTTCTGGAACTTGCGTCTGATAGCGCGGGTTCGATTCCCATCAGTGACTTGACATAAATTTTTTTTAAAAATTTAATTTTAAAACATAAATTTAAAATAACAGTCGTATTCAAATATTAATTTCGAATACAAGGAGAGTACGGGGTCTTTTACAGCCGGCGCGCTCGTATGTAGCCTTTCTTACTTGTTGTTTTAGATCCCATACTGTAACAAGTAAGAAAAGTACAGTCGAACACGCCCGACCGTATAATACTCTCTGCTTCTATTCCCAATTATAATGTTAAAATCAGTATATTACAATATTACAATAGATAGTTCTTGTATTAGAAAACTTTAAAAAAAAATAAAACAAAACATAATCAAACACACATGTTTTTCTCTGTATGCACATACAAATTCGTTTCACATTAAATGTATGCACATACATATGTGTGTATGTATACTATTGGTCGGCACGGCCAACGCTGTCTCTCTCGCACTCATGCATTGGCATTATTTTCATTTTTGTTTATGGTCGGATTGTTACGAAACATTCAGAATAGTTTGATCTAATTAGTCTTCAAACAAATTTTAAATAGCAATACTGTAGGCTAAGGATAAATGCCTTGAAAACGGCATGCAAGTTTGAAAAGTAGTTTTTTTCTTACGGAAAAAGGGGGCGTGGCAGTCCAAAATTTTAAATGGCAATGCATTTATACTGTCTCTAGGAACCTGCATACCAAAATTGGTGTTCCTAAGTGCCGTAGTTACTGAGATATTCGCTTTAAACATCTATTTTTTCCGAGGTATGTTCAGTTTTTTGCTCATTGTGGGCGAATAGGGCGTGGCATCGAAAAAAAAAAAATTCTTGTATTGACTGACTAAATATCGAATCGATAGAAACCAAATTGAACTTGTAGCTCTTACCATCTCTGAAATCTGTGTGTTCATACGGACAGACAGATAGACAGACAGACAGACAGACAGACAGACAGACAGACAGACAGACAGACAGACGGACAGACGGACATGGCTATATCGACTCGGCTTGTGATGCTGATCAAGAATTAATATACTTTATGGGGTCTGCCACGCCTACTTCTACATTTGCACAAACCCAATATACTCTTGCAGAGAGTATAAAAAGAGTTGAGGGTTCTATTAGGTTTGTCAGAAGCGAAATGTGTGTAACAGGTAGAAGGACCGGCCATCGTGTTGGCATGGCTTCACCAACTGTACTGGCAGCTAGTCAATGCAATGACATTGCATAAGCAATCTTTAGAATAGTAACCCTCATATGTCACACGGTTAACCTATCTTCGTAAAACGATCTCCTCGAACGATTTTTCACTTATGTTTAGCGATTCCCTCGTCTGAAGATCCCTTCCCATCAGACAATTAACTTTCAAAACGAAGAGCTAGTCACTGCAGGGACTGCTTATTACTCTTACATAGCAGCTAGCACCCCATGGAGCTCCACTCCACTCTAAACTGTCGCACATATGGCCTTTACCAATACCTGACCTTTCCTCTGATGAGGAGTTGGACTTATTCAGCGTTACAGGACGCGGTGGCTTCATGCCTTTGCATGAACCGTAATCCGGTTCCTCTTTTTCATCAATTGCCATTAACTCGTCCTCTTTTTGAGCCAGCTTGGAACTTTGGATCAGCCGAAGGACATTATTTATTGCCTTCATTACCTCCATGTAGCCCATCAGCACTACAATTATTGAACGAAATGTGAAATAAGTGGAAGAGTTGCTTGTTATTATTTCTCGCACTTGCATACAACTGGTAGGGTTGCACCATGTTCGGGAACAGGCGACTAGGGACGCAGGTTCGAATCCGATTAGTGACTTGATTTTAAATGTTTTTATTTCATTTTAATATTTAAATTTTATTTTACATACAGTCAGATCCAAATATTAATTGTGAATTTGAATACAAGGAGAGTGCGGGGTCTCTTACTGTCGGCGTGCTCGACTGTAGCCTTTCTTACTTGTTTTGTTCTTTAAGTTAATTGTACCAAATTTACATATTAGGGGATTTTACATGTTCTGAAGACCGTTTGAAGAAATTGTCAAAATAGGTTGACTTTATTATAAAGATTTTTGCAAAATGCGCCTTATTTTAGGTCATGTTATAGCAAATCAAATATAAATTTGTTGTTTTCTAATGTAATTATGCCATAAAACTTAATATTTTTACAATATAAGCTTTGAAACCATTAAAAACGGTGTCTTGCTTGCATTTTTAGCTCACGTGTCGCAGCCAAACTTCAGAGAAAAGTACATTGCATACGACGAGTTTAATTGTTGAAAATTAAAATTACGTGAAAAGTGCGCAAATGTGCACATTAAACTTATAGGTTTTAACTCATAATTGAACACACTACAAAATGTATATAGTTCCATCGCTACTTAATGCAACAAACTTAGTTTTTCGCTAATCAAACACAAACACGAAGTACAAATCGCGTTCCATATTTTCCATTAAAAATTTCAATCTAATTGCACTTATTTTTTATTATAATTGGTGAATAAAATTCACATAAAATTTGTTTACAACACTTAACAAGTGCTCGTGAAGTCGATGAAAATAGCACTACATTCGCTAGTAGCTTCCATGCAACGTGCTTTCTATCATTGGAAATACGCACTGGGAGCGTTCAACAACGTGAAGAATAAAGCCATTGTTGAGAGGATAGTGTCAATAGACTCCCACCCAACTATCACACACTGGATACACGATCTCCTTAGCTGTAGGAGAGTCCAGTCGGAATGGGGAGCGGCCACAGTGACTAGAGCTGTGAATAGGTGCACTCCGCAAGGTGGAGTCCTGTCCCCTTTGCTTTGGAACAATGTAGTAGACGAATTAGTTAAGGGATTTGATAAGAAGGACCTAAAAATAACTGTCTATGCAGATGACATACGCATAAGTATTACGGGTGTCTGCCCATCAACCCTTAGCTCAGGAAGGATGAGGAAGCAGTGCCGTTCTACACAACAATGCGGACAAGACGGACCTCATCCTTTTCACAAAAAAGTGCAAGGTACCGCAATGGATCCACCGGACACGAAACGGCCTTCGATGGTGCTGGACAGCAAACTCACGTGGAGCTACAATGTTGAATTAAAAGTGGAAAAGGCAACCGTTCCGCTATACGCATCCAAGTAGGTGCTTGAATTTTGGGTCTTCACCCCGCATAATGCATTAGATCTACATTGCTATTGTGTGTCCAACACTGCTTAACGTGGCTGTAATCTGGTGGCAAGAAAAATTACATAGACAGGGGCTTCTCTGCGTCACAGGAGCGCTTAGAGGCAGCCTCCACTGATCGTGCTAGCCCGACTTTCTCCGATGATGAAAGGGGCTTATAGCTGGTGAGAACAGCTTCACAGCCTGCGCCAAGACTACTCGTGTCAGCAGTGTCGTTCGAATCTTCGGTTCATGTGAAGCATAAAAGAAGCAGTCTGCAGTAGCTTTCCAGCGAATTCCTAAAGTTTTCGCGCTGCAAGCAACCTCGGTTTCCAGGAAATCGTCATTAGTTAAATAGTATCAAGGAATGGCCTTGAGGATGGTCTCGTTGTTTGACGTCCGCTTTCTCAAAGGAAAGCCTGCGGGGCGCTGCGCATTTCGAAACTACGGATTGAGCGTCCTGAGCGTCCGTACATGTAGTTATGTAGAATGACCCTTGGTTTTTCGTGTCCACGACGTCCTGGGCAAGCTTCGGAAGCAAATGTAACCCATTTGAGCCCAGTGAGGTCTGCATTCGCATCCCGAAAAAAGATTCGCTGCAAGGTGTGTACTTAGACACGAGTAGGATTTGTGAATTCATGTTTAATACGTTTGATTTGAAAACATAGCGGAATAATGTCCACTTGAGGATCAGCAACGTGAGATCAGATTGCATTGTGGGGCCGTGTGTACAACATCATTAAGGCTAACTCCATAAGTTGGCCGCCAGGGTGCGCTATATACAACGCGATATTTTGTGGATATGCTGTCATTCTTGAACAAGTCCCGAAGCGGGAGAAAAAATTGAAGAAGTTTTGAGGTGTCGCGACTCGGTCCATATTTATTTTTTTTATTTATTTATTGTCAGACTATGCACAGTCGACACTTAAAGAAAGAGATATTAAATTAAATATTAAGATTAAAATTTAAAATATAAATAGTTTTGTTGTATATAAATTGAAAAGTGATTTTAAAATTAAAATTTAATTTATATTAACTGGGGAGGTATTGCAAAAATGACAAGTAAGAAAAGTACAGTCGAATGAGAGCGACTGTATTATACTTTCTCTGCTTTCGTTTCTAATTATAATGTTAAAATCGGTATCCGGATATTACAATAGATAGTTCTTGTATTAGAACACGTTAAAACAAAAACAAGTAAGAAAAGTACAGTCGAATACGCCCGACCGTATAACATTCTCTGCTTTTGTTCCCAACTATAATGTTAAAATTGGTAACGTTAAAACAAACAAAAAAATCTAAGTTTAATCGAAAATACATATGTTTGTCTGTATGCACATACAAATTCGTTTGACGTTAAATGTATGCATATACATATGAATGTCTCTCTCGCACTCATGCATTGGCATTGCGCTCAAATATAAACTTTGATGCTTGTTAAACTCTCTGCAAGAGTATATTGGGTTTGTACAAAGTATGTAACAGGCAGCAAGAGGCGTGCAGACCCCATAAAGTATATATATATTCTTCATCATCAGCGTCACAAGCCGAGTCGATATAGCCATGTCTGTCTGTCCGTCAGTCCGTATGAACATACAGATTTCAGAGATATTAAGAGCTACAAGTTCAATTTGGTTTCTATCGATTCGATATTTAGTCAGTCAATACAAGAATTTTTTTTTTCGATGCCACGCCCTATTCGCCCACAATGAGCAAAAAACTGGACACACATTGAAAAAAATATATGTTTTCGGCAAATACATCAGTAACTATTGCACTTTGAAGTAACAATTTTGGTACGCAGGTTTTTGGAGACAGCATAAATGCATTGCCATTTAAAATTTTGGACTGCCACGCCCCCTTTTTCCGTAAGAAAAAAACTACTTTTCAAACTTGCATGCCGTTTTCAAGGCATTTGTCCTTAGCCTACAGTATTGCTATTTAAAATTTGTTTGAAGACTAATTAGATCAAACTATTCTGAATGTTTCGTAACAATCCGACCATAAACAAAAATGAAAATAATGCCAATGCATGAGTGCGAGAGAGACAGCGTTGGCCGTGCCGACCAATAGTATACATACACACATATGTATGTGCATACATTTAATGTGAAACGAATTTGTATGTGCATACAGAGAAAAACATGTGTGTTTGATTATGTTTTGTTTTATTTTTTTTTAAAGTTTTCTAATACAAGAACTATCTATTGTAATATTGTAATATACTGATTTTAACATTATAATTGGGAATAGAAGCAGAGAGTATTATACGGTCGGGCGTGTTCGACTGTACTTTTCTTACTTGTTACAGTATGGGATCTAAAACAACAAGTAAGAAAGGCTACATACGAGCGCGCCGGCTGTAAAAGACCCCGTACTCTCCTTGTATTCGAAATTAATATTTGAATACGACTGTTATTTTAAATTTATGTTTTAAAATTAAATTTTTAAAAAAAATTTATGTCAAGTCACTGATGGGAATCGAACCCGCGCTATCAGACGCAAGTTCCAGAACATGCTGCAAACCTACTAGTTGCACCACACCATTCGTTTGGCACAAACCTAATTATTTTAATTTCTTTATAAATATGTAGTTATATAAAATAAGTAAGAAAGGCTACAGTCGAGCGCGCCGACTGTAAAAGACCCCGTACTCTCCTTGTACTTGAAATTAATATTTTAATACGACTGTAATTTAAAATTTAAGTTTTAAAATTAAATTAAAAAAAAAATTGTATATCAAATCACTGATGGGAATCGAACCCGCGCTATCAGACTCAGGTTCCAGAACATGCTGTAACCCTACTGGTTGCGCCTCTCTATACATTTCATATCAACCCGATTATTTTCATTTACATATAAAATAAATTTATATAATATATAAAAACAAGAAAGAAAAGTACAGTCGAACACGCCCGACCGTATAATACTCTCTGCTTTTATTCCCAATTATAATGCTTAAATCGGTATCCAGATATTACAATAGATAGTTCTTGTATTAGAACTCGTTAAAACAAAAAAAAAAGCTAAGTATAATCGAACATACATATGTTTGTCTGTATGTACATACCAATTCGTTTGACGTTAAATGTATGCACATACACATGTGTCTATGAATACTATTGGTCGGCACGACTAGCGCTGTCTCTCTCTTGCACTCATTGCTCTCGAATAAAATCTTTGTTGCTTCATTTCTTTCTTGTTTATGGTCGGATTCTTATGAAACTTTTAGAAGAGTTTGACATGATACGTCTTAAAACGATTCATAAATAACAATACTGTACGATAAGAATAAATGCTTTAAAAACGGCATGTAAGTTTGAAATTTTCTTTTATTCCTTGCGGAAAAAGGGGGCGTGGCAGCCCAAAACTTTTCATGCCATTGCATTTATGCGTTTTCTAGGAACACGTGTACCAAAATTGGTATTTCTAGGTGCCATAGTTACTGAGATATTCGCCGAAAACATAGATTTTTTCCGAGGTGTGACGGGTTTTTTACTCATTGTGGGCGAATGGGGCGTGGCATCGAAAAAAAAAAGATTCTTGTATTGACTGACTAAATATCGAGTCGATTGAGACCAAACTCGAACTTGTAGCTCTTACCATCTCTGAAATCTGTGTGTTCATACGGACAGACAGACAGACAGACAGACAGACGGACAGACGGACATGGCTATATCGACTCGGCTTGTGATGCTGATCAAGAATATATATACTTTATGGGGTCTGCCACGCCTCCTTCTGCCTGTTACATACATTTGCACAAACCCAATATACTCTTGCAGAGAGTATAAAAAAAATTTAATTTCTGAGTCTGTGCCGGGTTTAAACCGCAGATCATTGGTTTAGAAACAAACGACTAACCGCAACCCAACCCTGTTGCACCAGCTAATATTGTATATTTACATTTTTTTTTTGAAAATTAAAAAAGTATATTAGAAAATTTCACTGTCGGGAACACGCCGCAACACTACTAATTGCACCACCCCCTTCTTGTGAGACGCCTCCGATTAGTTTCATTAAGATATAATAGTGCTACATTATAAAAAAATAAAAAAGAAAAAAAAATTAAATTTCTGAGTCTGTGCCGGGGTTCGAACCGCAGGGTAAGGGAAAAACGCTAAAAAAAACGCCATTTTCATGGATTTATTGTAGCGAAACGGTTTAAATCAATTTATTAAAAGTTACTGCGTATTATAAATTAACATTTCAAGAATATTTAATAAAATTTGCATGTAAAAATATTGCAAAATGAGCGAATGAGAGCACATTTACGTGGGCGTCTTTTCAAAAAGTCATTTTGCGGTAGGCAGCATATCTCAGCGTAGAATCATCTGAAATCAAAAAAATCGAATAATTTAGTTAAAGTATGAATTAAACTTCCACCCAACGTATAGTTTGACGATTTATTTTTATTTTCAGCAATTTGATAGTCCTTTGAAGTAAAAAGTGACCTTTTTCGAACAAATTCCGCCATTTTGTAGGTGTAAAACCACCTTAATATAAAAAAAAATGGCGAAAAAAAAAACGTTGGGGGGAGGTTTTTTATATGTAGAATATGTGTACAAAATTTCAAAAGGATCGGTTAAGTAGTTTTCAAATGCCAATGCCTACGCACTTTCAAAAACAAGTTTCGAGAAAACGGTGTTTAAAGTTTGTAATGGACTGCGCGCTCAACTGAAGCGGCTCGGCTTTATGCTCTATATCTTGAAAAGTATTGCTCGGATTGACTTAAAATTCTACAACAATAATATGCAAAAAAAAAAATTGATTTTTATCCTTTACCCCGCCCCCCTTTAAAAAAAGGGGGCTTGGCAGCAAATTTTAATGGCACTGCATTTATGCTGTCCCTAGGAACCTGCGTACCCAAATTGGTGGTCGTAAGTGCCATAGTTCCGGAGATATTCGCGGAAAACATAAATTTTTCCGAGGTGTCTTTGGTTTTTTGCTTATTGGCGGGCAGGTAGGGGGCGTGGCACTGATTTGAAATAAACTTGATCTGCTCGCGAAAGTTAATGAATTTTTATTACTAATTTGGTGGTTCCAGCTCTTGTAGTTTAAAAGATCCAGGTGTTCATACAGACGGACGGACAGACGGACATTGCTATATCGACTACCAATTTTGGTACACGTTTTCCTAGAGACAGCATAAATGCAATGACATCAAATTTTTTTTGGCTTTCACGCGTTCTTTTTCCGTAAAAAATAAAAAACTTTTCAAACTTGCATGTCGTTTTTAAGGAATTTATTCCTATCGTACAGTTTTGTTATTTATGATTTGTTTGAAGACGAATCATGTCAAACTGTGCTGAAAAAGAAAAGAAGCAACAAAGTGTTTATTTGAGCGCAATGCCATGAGAGCGAGAGAGACAGCGCTAGCCGTGCCGACCAACAGTATACATACATACCAGAGACCTGCAACGAGTATACTCGAGTATGTTCGAACTTCTCATCAAACGATCGGGTAACGAGTAATTCAACGGGATGTCCGAAAACGGTTCGAATCACAACGATCACTTAGCCGTTTTGTGAATGATTCGAACCTGATCGTTTGAAATCAAACATTTTGATTGCGATCGAAACGATCAGCCCCATAGATTGTTTGCTGATCGTTTGAATACTCGTTCGACGCAACCTTCTTCAGTACAAAACGTTCGAGTATCAAGCAAATTCGTTGGTTCGCTTGCGTTGCCTGACGTTCGGAGTGCTGCCATTTATTTAGAGGAAAATATGCTTAATCTAGCGAAAAAAAAGTCAAAAGGCTAAATTCCAATGAAAAATAATAAGAAAGTAGTTGAAATTTATATTTGCTTATTCTTTTTTTATTAAAAATTTAAAAAACCCTAGTGAATAATATAAAAAATGAAATGTTTGTAATATATGTGCATTAATTTTCCATGCGCATATAAGTTAAAGCTAGATCTGGCGGGAAACAATTTGGAGAGCATCACAGATGACACGCGCAACATGCTCGAGACTTATCTTTGTTTGTGTGTATTTGGGCAAGCAAGTATTGATATGCTTGACATTCCACGCATTTTGCTTATATATTGTTAAACATAGAAAAACCCAAACGGAAGAGTGTCAGACTACCTGCTTGTACAAACAGCCCCCTTTACAAATATCAGTGACGTCACATTTTCGCCAAAGGAATTTCCAAAAGGTCAGCCCATCTACATTTAAAGGTGGTACAGCATATACCAATGGATACATGGTCGAGGGGATGCTCGATTACTAAAATGCGAACTCTGGGTATCTGCCGACCCCCAGTTTTACTCCAGGCCTACCACGCCAAGCGAGCTATTTCGTGGCGGACCTGTTTTTCCCGCACTCTCGTCGGAACAACAATGGAATATATCAAACAAGCACAAGCAAACAAAAAAGTCGGATGGGAAAAGGCAATCCCGGTAAATTCGAACTGAACGACAAGGCAGTTCTCAGTACTTCTAAGATTGTTGGAGAGGGAGTTCCGGCAAGACAACCGGGAACTGACCCGAAGGAGTCACCGAAGCGCTCCTCGCGCGCTGAAGGCAACGGTACGGAGAGCACTATTGCGGCTGCCGTGTCTTATGCTCGGGTTGCGTGCTTGGCTGCCTCCGCCTCCAATAACAATCAAGACAAGTAGCGTCCTATCAGGACAAGTAGAGGGCAGCTTTCATCCAATAGCAATAAAGACAAGCAGGAGAAGAAAACGTTCTATCAGGAAAAGATGAGGGCAGCTTTCATCCTGTCCAAGGAAGCTGGCAGCACTCCGGAGAGTGCAGAGCTAGTAGCACGGGCGAAATCCAGCCTGCCCAATTATCAGACGGCGAAGCTGAGCGTAAAAAAGAGTGCGGCAATAAATAAGAGGCAGCGCTCCACAAAGGGACACGGTTCGCAGGCCAAGCGGAGCAAGGTCATCCCGATAAGATCCTTCGCGGACGTGGCAAGAAACAAAATCGTCGTCAGACCGGGGCTCCCCCGAGGGACATGTTCCTCGCGGTAAATAGAGGATCATCGAGAACGAGCTCCAGGATAAATTCCTGACCATCCTGGAAGAGAGTGGTGGTGCTTCGGCAACGTGTAAGGACGCAGGGTGGTATCAGGGCCGGCTTTTCTTGAAGAAGTTTATCGTGGAGCTAAGCTCGAGATTGCTGATTGGGACGATATTCCTAGCAACCCAAGAGCAGGGATTTGGGTTTCCACCAAGCCAGCCGAATCCGAGAAAATAATGAAGCTGCTTTAAGTGTGCAACCCTGCCTTGCCAACTGGAAAGCTGCGGGGGTTGAGGAAGCAGTGGGCCTCTCGAGGTAGGCTATCCCGACTCTCGACGAGGCATCGACGGAGATTTTGGCCAAGCCGGACGGTACTGTCTCGTACTGCTTAAATGGGTTGTATACAAAGTTGGGCGCCCCAAAATGCACTTTTGGCGTATTCCGAAAGTACATTACCTTGAGAGTATAAACTTCAAACTTAACAAAGATTGGACCGCATGAACGAAAGTTAAAGCCATTTTTAATACGTAACCTCCAATGGAACCAGGCTTAACGCAAAACTCGGAAAGTGTTTTTATACTCTCTGCAAGAGAATGTTGAGTTTGTGCAAATGTATGTAACAGGCATAAAGCCATAAAGTATATGTATTCTTGATGAGCATCACATGCGAATTCGATATAGCCATGTCCGTCTTTATGTCTGTCTGTGTGTCCGTCTGTCTGTCTGTCTGTCCGTATGAACAAACAGATTTTAGAGGTGGTAAGAGTTACAAGTTCGAATTTGCTCTTTATCGACTCGATGTTTAGTCAGTCAATAAAGGCATCTTCTTTTTTTTAACTGCCGCGCCCCATTTGCCCACATTGAGCAAAAAACTAGACATACCTAGGAAAAAATAGATGCTTAAAGCGAATATCTATGGCACTTAGGAATACCAATTTTGGTACACATTCCTAGAGACAGCATAAATGCAATGACATCACAAATTTTGTTCTGCTACGCCCCCTTTCTCCATAAGAAATAGAAATCTTTTAATACTGCCATGCCATTTTAAAGCGATTTAATCTTATCGTACAGTACTGTTATTTAAAATTCGTTTGAATACTAATTATATCAAGCTAAAAATCCGACCATAAATAAGAATGAAATTAAGCAACAAAGTTTTTATTTGACCGCATGCATACATACATTTGTATATATGTACATACATGTAATGTCAAACGTATATATATGTGCACACAGACAAATAGATGAACATATATTCGATTATGCTTTGTTTTTGAACGTGTTTTATTCAAAGTACTATCTATTATAATACTCAGATACCAATTTTAACATTATAATTGGGAATAAATGAATAACTTTGTATATAACCCCTTAAGAAGGCGCACATTCGTCTTTACAAGGCGGATGCTAAAAGCAAAGGATCGGTTACTAGAACAGACCGAGAGCTTAAGGATCTCGAGACCGAAATCATGGAGGAAGATATCCTTGAAGGATACGTCTCCGAGGAGAGTTACCAGGCCAGAGGTCTGAGGAAGGTTGACGTAGCTGACTTGTTCAAAATAGAGAAGGACGAGTCAGCCGTCGACATTACGGTGGTGGAAGTCGTACCTCAGGATGTCAATAAGACTCACTCAATAGGAGGGGAAGGACATGGTCCGCCTCAAACGTTGATTAGCAAGGGAAACATTTATTGAGCTATAAAAAGTTTCAAACCCTTCAAATCTCCTGGCCCGGATGGTAATATTTCGGCCCACCTCATTCATGCTGGGGACCTGGCCATAAATTGCCTTCAGCAGATTTACAAAGGGATTCCACATCCGGAGTGATTCCCAAATCCTGGCTACGCTCCAAATAAGGCAGGAAAACCTTCCCACTTCAGACTGATATGCTGACATCTGCTAGAAACAAGTAAGAAAGGCTACAGTCGAGCGCGCCGACTGTAAAAGACCCCGTACTCTCCTTGTATTCGAAATTAATATTTGAATACGACTGTAATTAAAAATTTAAGTTTTAAAATTAAATTAAAAAAAAAAATTTTATATTAAGTCACTGATGGGAATCGAACCCGCGCTATCAGAGCGGCTACAGTCGAGCGCGCCGACTGTAAAAGACCCCGTACTCTCCTTGTATTCGAAATTAATATTTGAATACGACTGTAATTAAAAATTTAAGTTTTAAAATTAAATTAAAAAAAAAAATTTTATATTAAGTCACTGATGGGAATCGAACCCGCGCTATCAGACTCAGGTTCCAGAACATGCAGCAACCCTACTAGTTGCGCCACTTCATACATTTGACATCAATCCGATTATTTTATTACATTTACATATCAAAAAAAAAAAATGTACATAAAATATAAAACAAAATTTTTAATTTTTGAGTCTGTGCCGGGTTCGAACCGCAGACCATTGGTTTAGAAACAAACGACTAACCACAACCCAACCCTGTTGCACTAGTTAATATTGTATATTTACAATTTTAAATTTTAAATTTAAAAAAGTATACTAGAAAATTTCACTGTCGGGAATTGAACCTGCGAACTTATACTCAACTTGCAGAACACGCCCCAACACTACTAATTACACCACCACCGCCTTGTGAGACGGCTCAGATTATTTTCATTAAGATAAAACAGTGCTAAAAAAAAAAAAAAAAAAAAAAAAAAAAAATTTACTTCTGAGTCTGTGCCGGGGTTCGAACCGTAGGTCTTGTGTTTTCAAACAAGTGCGTGGCCACGTGCATTGACAATTCGCTTCAAGGGACACTTTGTTACCTAATTGCTCAGTTGTTTATAGTTGGATTTTTATGCAACTTTCAGGGTAGTTTGATATAATTTGTCTTTAAACGAATCTTAAATTACAACACTGTACGATGAGTACAAATGCCTTAAAAACGGCATCGAAATTGAAAATTTTATTTTTTTTCTTGTGGAAAAAGGGGGCGTGGCAGAAAAAAAATTTTAATGGCACTGCATTTATGCTGCCCCCAGGAACCTTCGTACCCAAATTGGTGGTCGTAAGTGCCATAGTTACGGAGATATTCGCGGAAAACATCAATTTTTTTCGAGGTGTCTTTGGTTTTTTGCTTATTGCGGGGGCGGTAGGGGGCGTGGCACTGATTTGAAATAAACTTGATCTGCTCGCGAAAGTTACTGAATTTTTATTACAAATTTGGTGGTTCTAGCTCTTGTAGTTTAAAAGATCCAGGTGTTCATACAGACGGACGGACAGACGGACAGACAGGCAGACGGACAGACGGACATGGCTATATCGACTCGGCTTGTGATGCTGATCAAGAATATATATACTTTATGGGGTCGGAGAAGCTTCCTTCTGCCTGTTACGCACATTTGGCTTCTGACAAACCTAATAGACCCCTATACTCTTTTTAAGAGTACGGGGTCTAAAAATTCAGAGGGACGGCTTCTCTTTCGCCCAACACGCCTACCGCAAGGGTAGGTCCACAGAAACTGCTCTGCATAGCCTCCTATCTATCATCGAATCGCTCTACTTCAAAGAGTAAACTCTCGTAGTGTTTCTTGATATTAAAGGAGCTTTCAACAATGTCCTGCCAGAATCCATCAATGGAGCTTTGACATCCTTAAGGATTGGCCTCCTCTCTGTGAGCCTTATCGACCAACTGATGAGAGGCAGGGTCATCTTTATTTGTAGCCAGGGGTACTCCACAAGGTTGAACTCTATCACCTCTCCTATGGAAGGCGGAGGTTGCCGAGTTGTTGCCTATGCATACAACGTCGCCATCATCCAAATATATATAATTCCTCCACTTAGGCTTCCGTCTCTTAGAGGTGAAAGTCCTAAACTCCGCGACAAAGCCAATTACCTTGGTGTTTATCTGGATAGAAAACTCAACTGGAATGCATTTACAGATGATACGGTAAGGAAAACCTGTATACAGGCTGTTTATGGCTGTATACAGCCAACGTTGGCCCCATCCTCCTATACGGCGTTGTAGTGTAGTGGCCTGCTCTTAAAAAGAGAACCATTTCAAATAAACTTAACAAAATCCAGATAATGGAATATTTACCCTGGGCGCCTTACGCTCTACACCACAGGACGCCATTGACTCCTTCCTTCATCTTCTTCCCCTGGACATCATGGGCAGGCAATCAGCCACCCTCTCTACCGTAATAATGAGAGAAGCTAGCCTCTGGAGGACTAACGGGTTGGGACGCTCAATGATTCTGTCTGAACTCCCCTTTAAAATCCAAAAAACCGACTACACTATTCCAACAGAATTTACCAATACCCATTTAAATGGGGTATTTCCCTCTAGGGAGGACTGGATAAATGGTCCGCTTTACCTAAACTCCTCCAAACAATTCTACATCGACGGCTCATGGACGGATGGCAGAACGGGAGGAGATATATATTTCTCTGAGCTGGGAATCTCAAGTTATTTCAGACCACCCGACCACAGCAGCGTCTCCCAAGCAGAAATTCTTGCTATTAAAGCTATCGTAATCGCGAAGCATGATATTCGGTATAGTTGCGGGATCTGCATCCTATCAGATGGTCAGGCAGCACTTAAATCGTTTAGGTCTGTCTTCTCTAACTCGAAAACTTCTAACGAATAACGCAGGTCTCTTATAAAGATGGCTGAACAATTCGAACTCCACCTCATCTGGTTCCCTGGCCATAGTGTCATAGAAGCAAACTGCGCTGCAGATGAACTCGGCTGCGAAAATGAAGAGGAAGAAGAAACTGTAACTCATTTCTTCTACCACTGTTCAGCCCTTAGTCGTTAAAGATTTCGTCATCTGGTGCATACCTCTTCAATGATCTATCGGAGTTATCCGAGATCCACCCACAGCAATTATCACGCTTCATCATTTCCATCGGATGGGGCTCAACTGACCGTGCACAGTGGTTCGGCTTGTACTGAGCCGCGGCCATAAATACTTCTAGTGGTGGTATCGTAATGAAACTTTCATGAAAATTCTAGAAAAATATTTCGAAAATATTGTGAGAAAATTGAACCAATTGGAGCATTATATCATATGGCTGCCATAGCTCGGTGGATCCGATAAAAGTTGAAATTTTCACCAAGGCTTATAAAAAAATAATAAAATTTAGTGGCAAAGAGATGGAGGTGATTTATTAGAGCGCACCACAGTCCCATATCCCACCTTTCATCAAATAAATAAACTTAACAAAAATTATAAAAATTAAATTCAATTACATTTAAGCAAAAACATAAGTATTATTAAAAATATTTACAATGTATTCTCTAAAAAGTTAAATAACTTTGATATATCTTCTTTTTATACTCTCTGCAAGAGTATATTGGGTTTGTGCAAATTCATGTAACAGGCAGAAGGAGGCGTGGCAGACCCCATAAAGTATGTATATTCTTGATCAGCGTCACAAGCCGAGTCGATATAGCCATGTCCGTCTGTCCGTCTGTCTGTCTGTCTGTCTGTCTGTCCGTCTGTCCGTATGAACACACGGATTTCAGAGATGGTAAGAGCTACAAGTTCGAATTTGGTCTCTATCGACTGGAAATTTAGTCAGTCAATACAAGAATCTTTTTTTTTTTTATGCAACGCCCCATTCGCCCACAATGATCAAAAAACTAGACATACCTTGAAAAAAATAGATGTTTAAAGCCAATATCTCAGTAACTATGGAAGTTAGGAATACCAATTTTGGTACGCATGTTCCTAGAGATACCACAAATGCATTGACATTTAAAATTTTGGGCTGCCACGCCCCCTTTTTCCGTAAGAAATAAAAAACTTTTCGAAACTTGCATGCTGTTTTTAAGGCATTTGTTCTTATCGTACAGTATTGTTATTTATGATTCCTTTGAAGACAAATTATATCCTGAAAGTTGCAAAAAAATCCAACAATAAACAACAGAGCTACCGATTATAAAGTTAATATTAAAGTCAATGCACAAGTGCGAGCGCGACAGAAACATACCAGCATATATGCGAACTCTTTTAATGCATGTGTGGTGGCAATAGTATACACACACACATATAAACATAAATATGTGCATACATATAACGTCAAACGAATTTGTACGTGCATACAGACAAACACATGTATGTTCGATTATAAATTGTCTTTTTTGTTGTAATGTGTTCTAATACAAAAACTATCTATTATAATTGGGAATAAAAGCAGAGAGTATTATACGGTCGGGCTCGTTCGACTGTACTTTTCTTACTTGTTATACTCTCTGCAAGAGTATATTGGGTTTGTGCAAATGTATGTAACAGGCAGAAGGAGGCGTGGCAGACCCCATAAAGTATATATATTCTTGATCAGAATCACAAGCCGAGTCGATATAGCCATGTCCGTCTGTCCGTCTGTCCGTCTGACCGTCTGTCCGTCTGACCGTCTGACCGTCTGTCCGTCTGTCCGTCCGTATGAACACACAGATTTCAGAGATGGTAAGAGCTACAAGTTCGAATTTGGTCTCTATCGACTCGATATTTAGTCAGTCAATACAAGAATCTTTTTTTTTTTCGATGCCACGCCCCATTCGCCCACAATGAGCAAAAAACTAGACATACCTCGGAAAAAATAGATGTTTTCGGTTAATATCTCAGTAACTATGGCACTTAGGAATACCAATTTTGGTACACGTGTTCCTAAAGGACGCATAAATCCAATGACATCAAAAGTTTTGGGCTGCCACGCCCCCTTTTTCCGCAAGAAATAAAAGTAAATTTCAAACTTGCATGCCGTTTTTAAAGCATTTATTCTTATCGTACAGTGTTGTTATTTATGATTCGTTTGAAGACGTATCATGTCAAACTCTCCAGAAAGTTTCATAAGAATCCGACCATAAACAAGAAAGCAATGCAGCAACAAAGATTTTATTCTAAAGCAATGAGCGCGAGAGAGACAGCGCTAGTCGTGCCGACCAATAGTATTCATACACACATATGTATGTGCATACATTTAACGTCAAACGAATTTGTATGTACATACAGACAAACACATGTATGCTTGATTATGCTTATCTTTTTTTTGTTTTAACGTATTCTAATACAAGAACTATCTATTGTAATGTCTGAATACCGATTTAAGTATTATAATTGGGAATAAACGCAGAGAGTATTATACGGTCGGGCGTGTTCGACTGTACTTTTCTTTCTTGTTTTTTTTTGTGCTTGTTTTTTTTTGAATATTTCTCTAGCCGGTTATAAGTGTGACGGACCGTAAAAGGAGTGAATGTGTTTGTAATAACGCGTGACATTTTTCGGCTGTGATTAAGTCTACATTTTTGAAGTTCTTTGTTATAATTGAAACAATTGTGTCTTCTATTATTGCAGATCCGTGAATAAGAACTCTATGCACCGTAGCTGGCATATAGTACGACGTATACTCCTTGATGAGATCCTTGGCAGTATCGAGTGCATATAAGTTAAATTTGTCGGCATTAATTTTATAGCCCGTGGACAGAGCTTGAAGGGTAGGGGCACAACGACAAGTGAGATTTTCAGTTATTCCCGTCAATTCGGCAGCCAACTTTGGGTTTGAAAAAAATTTCCGTGCCTTTTCTACCTCCATCTCTGGGCATGTCTACAATTAAACCAAGTTTTTACGAAAATCCTTTTGAATTTAGTTTTTTCTTTTCATAACCTTTCGTTTTATTCAAGTCCTCTAGCTTGCCACATTTTAATGACGGACTTATAGGATATATGCAAAAAGTATTCAAAGAAACGTATTCTAGCATGAAGAGGCGAAAGACCAAATTCAAAATATTTCTTTAAAGTGTCTTTGTTTAAGTAATCGGCCAAGTATTTTATCGGTGTTGGATTGACACCACATATATAGCACTTGGCACAGGACGACTCACTTAACGCATTGCATACCTTTCCATACACTATTGTAAGTTGCAAACTATGTTTAACGGTGATATTTCTTTGGTTGATGAATAGTTCGGTCGGCTTCAGAAGGTTGATTTTGTCCATTAAATATCTTTCTTCTTCCACTGACACTTCGCTCTTTTCTTTTTTAAACAGGAATCGAACTGACCCTCAGTATCGTGTTGACGAAGGTCGTGGGTTTTTCCAAAAAATTTTTGAAATGAGTTGCAGAGGTACATATGAGGTAACAAATAAGCTTTTGTCCTTTAAGCTGTCATTGGAAAACTTTTGCTTATATTCACTATGGCCTGTACTTCCGTCAAATCCCCGCTTTCCACTTCATATACAATTTTCTACCGAGTCCTCACAAGCTGTTTTGACAATATCAACTTGAAGTTCCAGTATGCTAGATGCTGTGTTGTCCAATAAATTTTGCAACTCGACTTCGGCGTGAGATTCGTACAAAAAAAAATTGTCCGCATATCTCTTTTTTTTTCGCAGAGACTACACTTTGATAGCTTGGAATAAAAAATCAAAAGCACTTTTACTTCAATATGCATCTTGTATTTGGTCTCCCCAATATAGGATTCATCAAGATAGAATAGAATCAGTACAAAAACAATTCCTTCTTTTTGCCCTAAGGGCCCTCAACTGGAACCCTAATATACGCTTGCCATCCTACCATAGTAGACTTTTACTAATAAATCTTCCTTTTTTGTCTGATCGTAGGACAGTGCTCGGTGTAATTTTCAAACACAAACTAATCAACGGTGAAATTGATTCTTCTGAATTAATTAGCCAGATTAGTTACGCTCTTCCGATCAGACCCACTAGAAACTTTCTTCCACTCTCTCTTCAACCTTGTACTACTAACTTTGCTATACATATCCCTTTCCGGGTATTGTGTAGTAACTACAACAAACTATCTCGAGTTGTAGGTAGTTCTACTTCAATTTATTTAATTAGAACTTCTCTTCTCTGTCACCTATCAAGATCTTAATTAATATAGTTTAAACTATTATATTATGGTGTATTGTATTGTATTTTTATACTCTCTGCAAGAGTATATTGGGTTTGTGCAAATGTATGTAACAGGCAGAAGGAGGTGTGGCAGACCCCATAGAGTATATATATTCTTGATCAGCATCATAAGCCGAGTCGATATAGCCATGTCCGTCCGTCTGTCTGTCTGTCCGTCCGTATGAACAAACAGATTTCAGAGATGGTAAGAGCTACAAATTCGAGTTTGGTCTCTATCGACTCGATATTTAGTCAGTCAATACAAGAATCTCTTTTTTTTGATGCCACGCCCCATTCGCCCACAATGGGCAAAAACCTGGGCACACCTCGGAAAAAATAAATGTTTAAAGCGAATATCTCAGTAACTACGGCACTTAGGAATACCAATTTTGGTACGCATTTTCCTAAAGACAACATTAATACATTGCCACTTAAAATTTTGGATTGTAACGCCCCCTTTTTCCGTAGGAAAAAAAAACTTTATAAACTTGCATGCCGTAGAGTATTGTTATTTTTGATTCCTTTGAAGACAAATCATATCAAACTATGCTGAAAGTTTCATAAAAATCCAACAACAAAATACAGAGGTACCGTTTATGAAGTTAATATTTAGGTCAATGCATGAGTGCGAGCGCGTCAAAAACATACAAGCATATATTCGAGGTGTCTGCATTGCCTGCAGGGTTCCGCGCGCTAACAAGCACTTTGCTTGGTGTTGGTGGACCACTTCAATGTACTGTCTCGTTAGTACATCAAAGTCCATAATAATATTGGGTTTGTGCAAATGTATGTAACAGACAGAAGGAGGCGTGAATATATATATATATATTCTTGATCAGTAGAAAAATCCGTCTGTCTGTATGTCCGTCTGTCCGTCCGTCCGTATGAACACCTGGATCTACCACCAAATTTGGAATGAAAATCCTCACTAAGAGTACGGAATCTTTTACAATCGGCACGCTCGACTGTAGTCTTTCTTACTTGTTTTGTTTTAACGTGTTCTTATTCAAAACTATCTATTGTAAAATCCGGATACCGATTTTAACATTATAATTGGGAATAAAAGCAGAGAGTATTAGACGGTCGGCAGCGCTCGACTATACCTTTCTTACTTATTTGACTCCGTACTCTTAAAAAAACAAGTAAGAAAAGAACAATCGAACGAGCCCGACCGTATAATACTCTCTGCTTTTATTCCCAATTATAATGTTAAAATCAGTATCCGGATATTGCAATAGATAGTTCTTGTATTAGAACACGTTACAACAAAAAAGACAATTTATAATGAGACATACACATGTTTGTCTGTATGCACATACAAATTTGGTTGACGTTACATGTATGCACATATATATGTATATATGTGTGTATGTATACTATTGCCACCACACATGCAACAAAAGAGTTCGAATATATGCTTGTATGTTTCTGTCGCGCTCGCACGTATGCATTGACTAAAATATTAACTTTATAATCGGTATCTCTGTTGTTTGTTGTTGGATTTTTATGCAACTTTCTGCATAGTTTGATATGATTTGTCTTCAAACGAATCATAAATAACAATACTGTACGATAGGAACAAATGCCTTTAAAACGGCATGCAAATTTAAAAAAGTTTTTCTTTTCCTACGGAAAAAGGGGGCGTGGCAGCCAAAAATTTTAAATGGTAATGTATTTATGCTGTCTTTAGGAAAATGCGTACCAAAATTGGTATATTTAAGTGCCATAGTTACTGAGATACTCGCTTAAAACCTCTATTTTTTCCGAGGTATGCCTAGTTTTTTGCTCATTGTGGGCGAATGGGGCGTGGCATCAAAAAAAAAAGATTCTTGTATTGACTGACTAAATATCGAGTCGATAGAGACCAAACTCGAATTTGTAGCTCTTACCTACTCTGAAATCTGTTTGTTCATACGGACGGACAGACAGACAGACAGACTGACGGACATGGCTATATCGACTCGGCTTGTGATGCTGATCAAGAATATATATACTTTATGGGGTCTGCCACGCCTCCTTCTGCCTGTTACATACATTTGCACAAACCCAATATACTCTTGCAGAGAGTATAAAAAGAGTATAGGGATCTATTCGGTTTGTCAGAAGCTAAATGTGCGCAACAGGCAGAAAGAAGCTTTTCCGACCCTATAAAGTATATATATTCTTAATCAGCATCAATAGCCGAGCCGATATAGCAGTGTCCGTCTGTCTATCCGTCCGTCCGTGTGAACACCTGGATCTTCGAGACTACAAGAGCTAAATTAAACGAATGTGGACTAAAAAAAATATATAGAAAAATATTACCACTTCGAAATTATCCGATCTAATGTTACCAAACCACACAGCATGTGTATGGTACCTTTTTTAGAGTGCTAAATATATTTAATACGAATCGGACAACTACAACATATAGAACATACTTGTCAAATAGGTCAATATTATGATAAAATGTAATTTATGTACAATTGCTTGCTCTCCTACGAACAGACAAAGGATGAAGATTAATTAGTAAAAGTCTACTAGGGTAGGAAGGCAAGCGTTTATTAGGGTTCTAGTTGAGAGCCCTTAGGCCAAAAAGAAGGAATTGTTTTTGTACAGATTCTCTTCTATCTTGATGAATCCTGTATTGGGGTGACCACATACAAGATCCATATTCAAGATTAGGACGTACCAAGGTAGTAAAAAGTGGTTTTGTTAAGTAGGGATAGTTAAATTCTTTCTATTGCTTTCTATTGCTTAAAAAGGGAAGTCGCCTACTAAAGGATATTACGTTACACTTACTATAGTTAAGATTTAATAAATTGACCTGGCACCAGGCTTGGAAGCTGTAAAGATCAGATTGTAATCTGGTTTCAAGATAAGAATCAGGTATCGAGACACAAATTTTAACGTCGTCGGCATACATAAATACCCGAGAGTGACTGATTGCAGATGACAGATCGTTAATGAACAATATAAATAGTAACCGGAACTGATTTCGATAATGAATCTTTAAAAAACACTTGTTGTGTTCTAGAAATTTGGTAATTCGAAATCCAAAGAATTAAATTATACGATAATCCCAACGAGTTTATGTAGTAAGAGGTTGTGGTTTTACGAAATCAAAAGCCTTATTGAAATCTGCTTAAATGACGTCAGTGTGCAACGTTGTATCAAAACCATGCAATGTAAATGATCTAAATTCTAACAGGTAAGTGGTAGTGGATTTATATTTCACAAACCCATGCTGGCAGGGTGAAATTATGGATTCTATATGTGATTCTTTTCAAGTGCGGTCGAGTTTTTTCAGAGCTGCTTGTGTACACACCTGAAACTGTAAAGCGAAATTATCCAGTAAGACTCTACTGCTGCGAAAGTACTTGCCTGTGGTGGAGTCAACCCAGTGGACGTCGTGCCTGTTCAGGGTCCGCCAGTTGTTTTTTCCCGCGCTCAAGCTGGGTAAGAGAGTCGAGGTAATTTTTCTGTTTTGGCGGCTTTTTTTCGCAACTCTTTGGAGTCCAAATAGCTCCCAAAACAATAACAACTCCGTTCCACTCAACTAACCCAAATTTATTGTTGCCTTGAGTGGATCAGCTGTATCCGCACAGAGTTGCTAATAAAGAGCGACCAGTGGCTCCAGACACCTGCCGCTTCCAACTGGACAGCTGACGATCTAGGCAAGGCTGCCAGACCGCCGTGCTGCTTTTAAACAAAACAATGTGCTGAACCTGAAAAGCGGGTTTTTTACTGCATACCGTAGGGGGCGAGCCAAACCTAGTGAATACTTCTAGATCGACGGTTGGAAAGCCACTGAATTTTTAGTGCTTCTCCTCAGGGTCCAGTAGCCACTGCGGGGATGATGCCAAATAACAGGCTGTGTCCAAAAACGGCACGCACATCGCCAACGTCGACAACGTAGAAGACACCGAGACGCCCAAAAGGACCAGAGACACGGGCAGCCCGGGAAACTCGCCAGTCTCAGCCCAAAGAAAGCGAACAAAGGTCGAAAAATTCCTGATACAACTATCCGACGGGCTTGAAGTCCTTATTGGAGACCTGATCCAAATATTCAGACACAAGGCGGTGCGCCACATCACTGTGGCGAATAGGGCAACGTTTAACCGGATGCAAGCCATCCAGGTGGAGATTAGTGAGAGGCTGTTGGCAATGAGGCCAGACGCCACTGGTAAAAGAAGCTCTTGTGCTGTGCGGACAGAGACGACAAGAAACCGGACAGCAACCGGTTCGGGGACTCAGACTTCGCCCTCGGTGGCGCGCCCGCATGCGCCAGCTTCCAGCACGAGCGGCAACACTACCGGTCAAACCAAGTCTTTTGGTGCAAACCAGAGCCGTGCACATGCAGCTCCCGAGGACCAATGCAGCCATTAAACCTGTATCCAGAAAGCCACGTGCGGATGTCATTATCATCCAACCGGAAACGGGGAGTAGCTACAGCGTCTGGTAACAAGACGCGCCGATAACAAACTGCAGTCGGTGGGCGACCACGTAAAGAGAGTAAGAAAATTGCGACTCTAGCTCACTTCTCCGATGCTACCCTGAGTTGTGACTTGATCAAAACGCTTAGAGCGGGATACAGCGGCATGCATATCGCCGTCCTCAGCCTCCCACTTAGTACAGCAAAGCGCGTGCTATCGGAAGGCAAAGTCAAAATCGGATGGACCAGTTGCCGAGTTAGGGAGCGCACGCTGCGAAAACGGTGTTACAGATGCCTTGAATATGGACATGTCGCAAGTTCTTGCAGGAACGCAGTAGATCGAACCGTCTGTTGCCTCAGATGCGGGGAGGCTAACCACAAAGCAGCAGACGGGAAAAACGTGTCTAAATATTTTTTTTGTGCCGTAGCTGGCAAAATTGACACCACGCATCACGCTGGCAGGAGGAGATGCCCACTAGCGTCAGGCAGTGGTATAACTGTCGCATCATCAGCGCCAGTAAACGGCTCATCTGTCTCACCATAATGACACGGATATCGAAGATACAACAGCTGAACCTAAATCACTGTATAGCCGCACAAGACCGGCTTCACCAAACTGTTCGGGAGCTATCTTAAGCGAAGCGGTAAAGAAGCGATCTGGGTCTGTGGTCCCAGCCAAGAAAACCTAAGGGCGAGGCATTCCGCATGCGGCTCTGTTCGAGCCAAGCTGGGAGGGCTGTGGCTCTTCAGCTGCTACCTGGAGACATTTGCCTCTTTAAATATGGCACTGTCCAATACCGGGAATGGCTTCACCCTTAGCAGAGCCGGAGTGGACTCTATCATCTACCTAACCTTTGCCACCTTCTCACTTTGGGGCGGTGCGAGTTGGGAAGTTAGCGATGCCTATACCGGCAGTGACCACAAAACCGACAACAGCCGATCCAGTCTGCTAGGTCCATCAAGATCAGCACTCTAAACCCAGCACTTATTGCAGAGGTATTCTGCAACTCCAGCCATGGAATAAACACCGAGCCCAGCGCAGATCTCTTCATGGACGCCATGGTAACCGCCTGTAATGCCAGCATGCAACGGCGAAAAGGCTTCAGTAGGCACCACGTGCCAGTATATAGGTGGACTGAGGAAATAGCCGAAGCAAGACGGAAGTGCATAAGGGCTAGACGAGCGATGCAGCGTTCCCTCGGGAGACCTGGATTCTGGATAGGCCAATCTGGCTGCTAGACACAGCAGTCAAAATTCTGGAGAAGATTATCTGTAACAGGCTGGAGGAGTCAATCTATCAGGCGGAGATTTATTCCCAGAGCAGTATGGTTTCCATAAGGTACGTTCAACTGTAGACGCTTTAAACGAATGACAGAATTAGCAAAGGACGCAATCGGCGGCCGCATATGGAGGGGAGGTTCCAAGGAGGACTGCATTGTGATGACGCTCGACATAAAGAATGCATATAACTCGTCCAACTGGGACTGAATACTGGAAGCACTGCAAAAGTTTAGCACCACAAGCTACCTAGTGGCCATCATACGTGACTATTTTCGAAACCGCACTCTTAGTTACGGAAACAACTTGGGAAGAAGAGTGCACAAAATTTCAGCGGGAGTGCCACAGGGCTCAGTACTTGAACCCCTGCTCTGGAATACGATGTTCGACGGAATCGTGAGACTTCAATTGTCGGAAAAAGTAAAGACCGTGGGGTTTGCAGACAATGTAGCCATCGTCGTGACGGGTAAGCATCTGCATGAGGCGGAATTACGTTGTACTGCTGCAGCAGATACAATCAGAGACTGGCTGGCGTCAGTAGGCCAGTAGGAAGCAGTGCTGATCAGCAGCAGGAAAGCAGTAGAGGTAGCTCATATCCGTATTGGAAGGGGTTGTCCTTACGTCGAGAAGAGCCATCACGCACGGTTATGCTTCAAGGAACATCTGGAGCATACCGCAAAGAAAGCGGCAGCAGTTAACCACGCGCTAAGCCGCATCATGCTCAACACACGAAGACCAAAGCAGAACCGCCGACTACTGCTTCAAAACGTGGCTAGGGCCACAGCACTTTACGGAGCACAAGTCTGTGCAAACGCGTTGCACTACAGAAGTTACTGGAGAGGTCTACAGTCTACGTGTAGACTCTGAACTCTCAGGGTCTGCAGTGGATTCAGAAACATCTCTGAGGAGGCGGCACTAGTTATTGCAGGTACGGTACAACTGTACATTCTGACCCCGAAGCGGCAGAGTTTATATTGCTTCCAGCGAACCGATCCTGTTAGGACACGCCATCAGCAGGCAAAAGTAGAAAGAAGCCAGCGTGAGACAGTGGCAAATCAGGTGGGGCACGGGCACAAAGGGGCGATGGAAACACCGGATTATTTCTAATATCGAGCATTGGATATGCAGAAAGTTCGAGCACGTGAGCTTCAACCTCACTGAACTATTAAGCGGCCACGTGTGCTTCTATAGCTATCTGCATCGATTCGGTCACGAAGGACATCCAAATTGCCTCAGCCCGGCAGCCGAAGAATCCGCGGAACACTAACTCTTACTCTGCGGAAGATTTTCGATAAAGAGACAGGAGCTGTACTCGTCGGTGGGATCCCAGATTACGACAGAAACCCTGGTGAGCGTAATGAAGTCGAGCAAGGAGAACTGGTCCGCAGTCTGCACCTTTGCTGACAAGATATGCACAATGCTGCGCATGCTGGAGATGAAGCGTAGGCGTAATGAAGGAGGGGCATAGCTTGCCCGCCCAGGGCCCCGCAAAGCATTGCCTCGCGGTATCTGTGGGCCACAGACATATATCCCATCCAGTACTCCTTTAATTTTTCACTTAAGTTTACCACCACTTAGTTTAAACTATTTAGTCAATAAATCGAATTAAAACAAGAAAGAAAAGTACAGTCGAACACGCCCGACCGTATAATACTCTCTGCGTTTATTCCCAATTATAATACTTAAATCGGTATTCAGACATTACAATAGATAGTTCTTGTATTAGAATACGTTAAAACAAAAAAAAGATAAGCATAATCAAGCATACATGTGTTTGTCTGTATGTACATACAAATTCGTTTGACGTTAAATGTATGCACATACATATGTGTGTATGAATACTATTGGTCGGCACGACTAGCGCTGTCTCTCTCGCGCTCATTGCTTTAGAATAAAATCTTTGTTGCTGCATTGCTTTCTTGTTTATGGTCGGATTCTTATGAAACTTTCTGGAGAGTTTGACATGATACGTCTTCAAACGAATCATAAATAACAACACTGTACGATAAGAATAAATGCTTAAAAAACGGCATGCAAGTTTGAAATTTACTTTTATTTCTTGCGGAAAAAGGGGGCGTGGCAGCCCAAAACTTTTGATGTCATTGGATTTATGCGGCCTTTAGGAACACGTGTACCAAAATTGGTATTCCTAAGTGCCATAGTTACTGAGATATTAACCGAAAACATCTATTTTTTCCGAGGTATGTCTAGTTTTTTGCTCATTGTGGGCGAATGGGGCGTGGCATCGAAAAAAAAAAAGATTCTTGTATTGACTGACTAAATATCGAGTCGATAGAGACCAAATTCGAACTTGTAGCTCTTACCATCTCCGAAATCTGTTTGTTCATACGGACAGACAGACGGACAGACAGACAGACAGACAGACAGACAGACGGACAGACGGACAGACGGACAGACGGACATGGCTATATCGACTCGGCTTGTGACGCTGATCAAGAATATATATACTTTATGGGGTCTGCCACGCCTCCTTCTGCCTGTTACATACATTTGCACAAACCCAATATACTCTTGCAGAGAGTATAAAAACAAAAAAAAAAAAAAACAATGGTGAAATAATGGATCTACAGAAATGTTGCAATTGAGAAGTTGGGAATAGCAAGCAACTTGGAAATACCTCTATAGTTGCAGACATTGGATTTTTTCCCTTTTTATAAAGAGGGATAATATAGGAAGATTTCCAAACATCATGGAAACGGAATGATTCAAGGGGCACTGTAAATTGTTTATTAAGTTGCTTTAAAAGGCCGTCTGCACAGTTTCTAAGCATACAGACAGAGACTCCGTCTGGTCCTGGTGAAAAAACTGGTTTTGGTAATGACCGGTGTGAAATTACAATTGAAGGGATTGAAATGAAAAGGGTAAGGTGAATAAGATTAATACTCGTGCATACTATAAATCGTATTAAAGAAAATCGGCAAATAAATCAGCGATAGCCAGATCTGAGCTAGCAGTTTCTCTTTCAAAGACTACACTAAATGGAAGCGTTGATGATTTACGCTTCGAATTAACGAATGTATAAAACCGTCTAGCATTCCTTCGGAACTGTTTACCACAGTCAGTAAGGTATCCCTTATAACAACAGTCATTCAAAACAAAGAAATCAGATCGAGCAATCAGATATCAAGAGAGATACAAGGATTTTATTTCTTATAAAATCTCGACTTTCTATTTTTAAGCAAAGTTAACTCACGGGTAAACCAAACAGGCTTGTTTGACCTGGTTTGAATACAAAGCGGAACACAGACATCAATTAAGGAATTCAAAGAATAATAAAATGTTGTGATTGCACTATCCATATATTTACACATGAACCAGTCAGTCTGGGATAACAGTATATTTAACTTGTTAAAGTCGGCTTTCCGAAACTAATGAGTTCGCTTAGTAGATTTACTACTAGCACGGGTCACCCGGGCAGGTAAATTAATCAATCATTCTTTTTAAGGAATTTCGAATCGCATTGATCTGAAGCAATGAACTTTTAAACAACTCATCAAGAAAATCGTGCTGAGTCGTAGGGGTCAACACGGCAGAATCAGCACATGAAATCCATGATAGCATAGAGGATACTGATTTAGTAACTGAAAAGTGTAATAAATAAAGAGAAAAGTCAGAGGAAGGAGGAATATAGGAGCAAGTAATTAAAACTCGAATGTTGTTTAGGCATAATTTAATAGCAACAAATTCAAATTCCGTAGAGCCGAGTAAAAGTTAACATCGACGCAATAAACACATCACCGCCGAACGATCTTTTCCATAGATAGAGAATTTATTAGGACGAAACTCTGAGTCGAGAATCGTACATGATTAAGTTGCAAAAAAGGCCACGACATGCAATGAAAATACAGACTAATTAAATATATATTGCTAATCATACAACAAAGACCTCTAAAAAATCTCCAGAGGGAGGAAGTTAGTTTTTGCCGGCATCAGAGGCCGAAACAGGGTTAGGAGGCAGTGCAATCGGAGTCCGATTTCTTTTCTTAGCTCTGTAATCCTTTATTACTCATTGCTTGATTCGCCAACGGAAACAGTATTGACACTTAACAAATAAGATACTTTTACTTCGGGGTTCGTAGGGACAACTTTTGTGGGTAAAATAAAGTTGTCATCCCTACTAACAATTATATTTGGAGATGGTGATGAAAAATGTATTAGGAAAGGTGCGGACATTGTAGGTATGTGAGGAGGAACAAATAGGTCGCCAAAGCTTCTTTTAGTATGCCTCACAAAGCTTACATGTCTCCTTCGACATCCCTACAAGCTTCACATGTCCACTTTAAGCCTGATTTAGACTCAATCAGGTCAACAACCCAGCCGTTGAGGCCAGCGCATTTTTCATGTGAAACATTTTCACATAGCCGGCAACAAACAAAACCCACCTTAACAATGTATTAATGCTGTCTTTAGGAAAATGCGTACCAAAATTGGTATTCTTAAGTGCCATAGTTACTGAGATACTCGCTTAAAACCTCTATTTTTTCCGAGGTATGCCTAGTTTTTTGCTCATTGTGGGCGAATGGGGCGTGGCATCAAAAAAAAAAGATTCTTGTATTGACTGACTAAATATCGAGTCGATAGAGACCAAACTCGAATTTGTAGCTCTTACCTACTCTGAAATCTGTTTGTTCATACGGACGGACAGACAGACAGACAGACTGACGGACATGGCTATATCGACTCGGCTTGTGATGCTGATCAAGAATATATATACTTTATGGGGTCTGCCACGCCTCCTTCTGCCTGTTACATACATTTGCACAAACCCAATATACTCTTGCAGAGAGTATAAAAAGAGTATAGGGATCTATTCGGTTTGTCAGAAGCTAAATGTGCGCAACAGGCAGAAAGAAGCTTTTCCGACCCTATAAAGTATATATATTCTTAATCAGCATCAATAGCCGAGCCGATATAGCAGTGTCCGTCTGTCTATCCGTCCGTCCGTGTGAACACCTGGATCTTCGAGACTACAAGAGCTAAATTAAACGAATGTGGACTAAAAAAAATATATAGAAAAATATTACCACTTCGAAATTATCCGATCTAATGTTACCAAACCACACAGCATGTGTATGGTACCTTTTTTAGAGTGCTAAATATATTTAATACGAATCGGACAACTACAACATATAGAACATACTTGTCAAATAGGTCAATATTATGATAAAATGTAATTTATGTACAATTGCTTGCTCTCCTACGAACAGACAAAGGATGAAGATTAATTAGTAAAAGTCTACTAGGGTAGGAAGGCAAGCGTTTATTAGGGTTCTAGTTGAGAGCCCTTAGGCCAAAAAGAAGGAATTGTTTTTGTACAGATTCTCTTCTATCTTGATGAATCCTGTATTGGGGTGACCACATACAAGATCCATATTCAAGATTAGGACGTACCAAGGTAGTAAAAAGTGGTTTTGTTAAGTAGGGATAGTTAAATTCTTTCTATTGCTTTCTATTGCTTAAAAAGGGAAGTCGCCTACTAAAGGATATTACGTTACACTTACTATAGTTAAGATTTAATAAATTGACCTGGCACCAGGCTTGGAAGCTGTAAAGATCAGATTGTAATCTGGTTTCAAGATAAGAATCAGGTATCGAGACACAAATTTTAACGTCGTCGGCATACATAAATACCCGAGAGTGACTGATTGCAGATGACAGATCGTTAATGAACAATATAAATAGTAACCGGAACTGATTTCGATAATGAATCTTTAAAAAACACTTGTTGTGTTCTAGAAATTTGGTAATTCGAAATCCAAAGAATTAAATTATACGATAATCCCAACGAGTTTATGTAGTAAGAGGTTGTGGTTTTACGAAATCAAAAGCCTTATTGAAATCTGCTTAAATGACGTCAGTGTGCAACGTTGTATCAAAACCATGCAATGTAAATGATCTAAATTCTAACAGGTAAGTGGTAGTGGATTTATATTTCACAAACCCATGCTGGCAGGGTGAAATTATGGATTCTATATGTGATTCTTTTCAAGTGCGGTCGAGTTTTTTCAGAGCTGCTTGTGTACACACCTGAAACTGTAAAGCGAAATTATCCAGTAAGACTCTACTGCTGCGAAAGTACTTGCCTGTGGTGGAGTCAACCCAGTGGACGTCGTGCCTGTTCAGGGTCCGCCAGTTGTTTTTTCCCGCGCTCAAGCTGGGTAAGAGAGTCGAGGTAATTTTTCTGTTTTGGCGGCTTTTTTTCGCAACTCTTTGGAGTCCAAATAGCTCCCAAAACAATAACAACTCCGTTCCACTCAACTAACCCAAATTTATTGTTGCCTTGAGTGGATCAGCTGTATCCGCACAGAGTTGCTAATAAAGAGCGACCAGTGGCTCCAGACACCTGCCGCTTCCAACTGGACAGCTGACGATCTAGGCAAGGCTGCCAGACCGCCGTGCTGCTTTTAAACAAAACAATGTGCTGAACCTGAAAAGCGGGTTTTTTACTGCATACCGTAGGGGGCGAGCCAAACCTAGTGAATACTTCTAGATCGACGGTTGGAAAGCCACTGAATTTTTAGTGCTTCTCCTCAGGGTCCAGTAGCCACTGCGGGGATGATGCCAAATAACAGGCTGTGTCCAAAAACGGCACGCACATCGCCAACGTCGACAACGTAGAAGACACCGAGACGCCCAAAAGGACCAGAGACACGGGCAGCCCGGGAAACTCGCCAGTCTCAGCCCAAAGAAAGCGAACAAAGGTCGAAAAATTCCTGATACAACTATCCGACGGGCTTGAAGTCCTTATTGGAGACCTGATCCAAATATTCAGACACAAGGCGGTGCGCCACATCACTGTGGCGAATAGGGCAACGTTTAACCGGATGCAAGCCATCCAGGTGGAGATTAGTGAGAGGCTGTTGGCAATGAGGCCAGACGCCACTGGTAAAAGAAGCTCTTGTGCTGTGCGGACAGAGACGACAAGAAACCGGACAGCAACCGGTTCGGGGACTCAGACTTCGCCCTCGGTGGCGCGCCCGCATGCGCCAGCTTCCAGCACGAGCGGCAACACTACCGGTCAAACCAAGTCTTTTGGTGCAAACCAGAGCCGTGCACATGCAGCTCCCGAGGACCAATGCAGCCATTAAACCTGTATCCAGAAAGCCACGTGCGGATGTCATTATCATCCAACCGGAAACGGGGAGTAGCTACAGCGTCTGGTAACAAGACGCGCCGATAACAAACTGCAGTCGGTGGGCGACCACGTAAAGAGAGTAAGAAAATTGCGACTCTAGCTCACTTCTCCGATGCTACCCTGAGTTGTGACTTGATCAAAACGCTTAGAGCGGGATACAGCGGCATGCATATCGCCGTCCTCAGCCTCCCACTTAGTACAGCAAAGCGCGTGCTATCGGAAGGCAAAGTCAAAATCGGATGGACCAGTTGCCGAGTTAGGGAGCGCACGCTGCGAAAACGGTGTTACAGATGCCTTGAATATGGACATGTCGCAAGTTCTTGCAGGAACGCAGTAGATCGAACCGTCTGTTGCCTCAGATGCGGGGAGGCTAACCACAAAGCAGCAGACGGGAAAAACGTGTCTAAATATTTTTTTTGTGCCGTAGCTGGCAAAATTGACACCACGCATCACGCTGGCAGGAGGAGATGCCCACTAGCGTCAGGCAGTGGTATAACTGTCGCATCATCAGCGCCAGTAAACGGCTCATCTGTCTCACCATAATGACACGGATATCGAAGATACAACAGCTGAACCTAAATCACTGTATAGCCGCACAAGACCGGCTTCACCAAACTGTTCGGGAGCTATCTTAAGCGAAGCGGTAAAGAAGCGATCTGGGTCTGTGGTCCCAGCCAAGAAAACCTAAGGGCGAGGCATTCCGCATGCGGCTCTGTTCGAGCCAAGCTGGGAGGGCTGTGGCTCTTCAGCTGCTACCTGGAGACATTTGCCTCTTTAAATATGGCACTGTCCAATACCGGGAATGGCTTCACCCTTAGCAGAGCCGGAGTGGACTCTATCATCTACCTAACCTTTGCCACCTTCTCACTTTGGGGCGGTGCGAGTTGGGAAGTTAGCGATGCCTATACCGCCAGTGACCACAAAACCGACAACAGCCGATCCAGTCTGCTAGGTCTATCAAGATCAGCACTCTAAACCCAGCACTTATTGCAGAGGTATTCTGCAACTCCAGCCATGGAATAAACACCGAGCCCAGCGCAGATCTCTTCATGGACGCCATGGTAACCGCCTGTAATGCCAGCATGCAACGGCGAAAAGGCTTCAGTAAACCTGTATCCAGAAAGCCACGTGCGGATGTCATTATCATCCAACCGGAAACGGGGAGTAGCTACAGCGTCTGGTAACAAGACGCGCCGATAACAAACTGCAGTCGGTGGGCGACCACGTAAAGAGAGTAAGAAAATTGCGACTCTAGCTCACTTCTCCGATGCTACCCTGAGTTGTGACTTGATCAAAACGCTTAGAGCGGGATACAGCGGCATGCATATCGCCGTCCTCAGCCTCCCACTTAGTACAGCAAAGCGCGTGCTATCGGAAGGCAAAGTCAAAATCGGATGGACCAGTTGCCGAGTTAGGGAGCGCACGCTGCGAAAACGGTGTTACAGATGCCTTGAATATGGACATGTCGCAAGTTCTTGCAGGAACGCAGTAGATCGAACCGTCTGTTGCCTCAGATGCGGGGAGGCTAACCACAAAGCAGCAGACGGGAAAAACGTGTCTAAATATTTTTTTTGTGCCGTAGCTGGCAAAATTGACACCACGCATCACGCTGGCAGGAGGAGATGCCCACTAGCGTCAGGCAGTGGTATAACTGTCGCATCATCAGCGCCAGTAAACGGCTCATCTGTCTCACCATAATGACACGGATATCGAAGATACAACAGCTGAACCTAAATCACTGTATAGCCGCACAAGACCGGCTTCACCAAACTGTTCGGGAGCTATCTTAAGCGAAGCGGTAAAGAAGCGATCTGGGTCTGTGGTCCCAGCCAAGAAAACCTAAGGGCGAGGCATTCCGCATGCGGCTCTGTTCGAGCCAAGCTGGGAGGGCTGTGGCTCTTCAGCTGCTACCTGGAGACATTTGCCTCTTTAAATATGGCACTGTCCAATACCGGGAATGGCTTCACCCTTAGCAGAGCCGGAGTGGACTCTATCATCTACCTAACCTTTGCCACCTTCTCACTTTGGGGCGGTGCGAGTTGGGAAGTTAGCGATGCCTATACCGCCAGTGACCACAAAACCGACAACAGCCGATCCAGTCTGCTAGGTCCATCAAGATCAGCACTCTAAACCCAGCACTTATTGCAGAGGTATTCTGCAACTCCAGCCATGGAATAAACACCGAGCCCAGCGCAGATCTCTTCATGGACGCCATGGTAACCGCCTGTAATGCCAGCATGCAACGGCGAAAAGGCTTCAGTAGGCACCACGTGCCAGTGGTGGACTGAGGAAATAGCCGAAGCAAGACGGAAGTGCATAAGGGCTAGACGAGCGATGCAGCGTTCCCTCGGGAGACCTGGATTCTGGATAGGCCAATCTGGCTGCTAGACACAGCAGTCAAAATTCTGGAGAAGATTATCTGTAACAGGCTGGAGGAGTCAATCTATCAGGCGGAGATTTATTCCCAGAGCAGTATGGTTTCCATAAGGTACGTTCAACTGTAGACGCTTTAAACGAATGACAGAATTAGCAAAGGACGCAATCGGCGGCCGCATATGGAGGGGAGGTTCCAAGGAGGACTGCATTGTGATGACGCTCGACATAAAGAATGCATATAACTCGTCCAACTGGGACTGAATACTGGAAGCACTGCAAAAGTTTAGCACCACAAGCTACCTAGTGGCCATCATACGTGACTATTTTCGAAACCGCACTCTTAGTTACGGAAACAACTTGGGAAGAAGAGTGCACAAAATTTCAGCGGGAGTGCCACAGGGCTCAGTACTTGAACCCCTGCTCTGGAATACGATGTTCGACGGAATCGTGAGACTTCAATTGTCGGAAAAAGTAAAGACCGTGGGGTTTGCAGACAATGTAGCCATCGTCGTGACGGGTAAGCATCTGCATGAGGCGGAATTACGTTGTACTGCTGCAGCAGATACAATCAGAGACTGGCTGGCGTCAGTAGGCCAGTAGGAAGCAGTGCTGATCAGCAGCAGGAAAGCAGTAGAGGTAGCTCATATCCGTATTGGAAGGGGTTGTCCTTACGTCGAGAAGAGCCATCACGCACGGTTATGCTTCAAGGAACATCTGGAGCATACCGCAAAGAAAGCGGCAGCAGTTAACCACGCGCTAAGCCGCATCATGCTCAACACACGAAGACCAAAGCAGAACCGCCGACTACTGCTTCAAAACGTGGCTAGGGCCACAGCACTTTACGGAGCACAAGTCTGTGCAAACGCGTTGCACTACAGAAGTTACTGGAGAGGTCTACAGTCTACGTGTAGACTCTGAACTCTCAGGGTCTGCAGTGGATTCAGAAACATCTCTGAGGAGGCGGCACTAGTTATTGCAGGTACGGTACAACTGTACATTCTGACCCCGAAGCGGCAGAGTTTATATTGCTTCCAGCGAACCGATCCTGTTAGGACACGCCATCAGCAGGCAAAAGTAGAAAGAAGCCAGCGTGAGACAGTGGCAAATCAGGTGGGGCACGGGCACAAAGGGGCGATGGAAACACCGGATTATTTCTAATATCGAGCATTGGATATGCAGAAAGTTCGAGCACGTGAGCTTCAACCTCACTGAACTATTAAGCGGCCACGTGTGCTTCTATAGCTATCTGCATCGATTCGGTCACGAAGGACATCCAAATTGCCTCAGCCCGGTAGCCGAAGAATCCGCGGAACACTAACTCTTACTCTGCGGAAGATTTTCGATAAAGAGACAGGAGCTGTACTCGTCGGTGGGATCCCAGATTACGACAGAAACCCTGGTGAGCGTAATGAAGTCGAGCAAGGAGAACTGGTCCCCAGTCTGCACCTTTGCTGACAAGATATGCACAATGCTGCGCATGCTGGAGATGAAGCGTAGGCGTAATGAAGGAGGGGCATAGCTTGCCCGCCCAGGGCCCCGCAAAGCATTGCCTCGCGGTATCTGTGGGCCACAGACATATATCCCATCCAGTACTCCTTTAATTTTTCACTTAAGTTTACCACCACTTAGTTTATACTATTTAGTCAATAAATCGAATTAAAAAAACAAAAAAAAAAAAAAAACAATGGTGAAATAATGGATCTACAGAAATGTTGCAATTGAGAAGTTGGGAATAGCAAGCAACTTGGAAATACCTCTATAGTTGCAGACATTGGATTTTTTCCCTTTTTATAAAGAGGGATAATATAGGAAGATTTCCAAACATCATGGAAACGGAATGATTCAAGGGGCACTGTAAATTGTTTATTAAGTTGCTTTAAAAGGCCGTCTGCACAGTTTCTAAGCATACAGACAGAGACTCCGTCTGGTCCTGGTGAAAAAACTGGTTTTGGTAATGACCGGTGTGAAATTACAATTGAAGGGATTGAAATGAAAAGGGTAAGGTGAATAAGATTAATACTCGTGCATACTATAAATCGTATTAAAGAAAATCGGCAAATAAATCAGCGATAGCCAGATCTGAGCTAGCAGTTTCTCTTTCAAAGACTACACTAGATGGAAGCGTTGATGATTTACGCTTCGAATTAACGAATGTATAAAACCGTCTAGCATTCCTTCGGAACTGTTTACCACAGTCAGTAAGGTATCCCTTATAACAACAGTCATTCAAAACAAAGAAATCAGATCGAGCAATCAGATATCAAGAGAGATACAAGGATTTTATTTCTGATAAAATCTCGACTTTCTATTTTTAAGCAAAGTTAACTCACGGGTAAACCAAACAGGCTTGTTTGACCTGGTTTGAATACAAAGCGGAACACAGACATCAATTAAGGAATTCAAAGAATAATAAAATGTTGTGATTGCACTATCCATATATTTACACATGAACCAGTCAGTCTGGGATAACAGTATATTTAACTTGTTAAAGTCGGCTTTCCGAAACTAATGAGTTCGCTTAGTAGATTTACTACTAGCACGGGTCACCCGGGCAGGTAAATTAATCAATCATTCTTTTTAAGGAATTTCGAATCGCATTGATCTGAAGCAATGAACTTTTAAACAACTCATCAAGAAAATCGTGCTGAGTCGTAGGGGTCAACACGGCAGAATCAGCACATGAAATCCATGATAGCATAGAGGATACTGATTTAGTAACTGAAAAGTGTAATAAATAAAGAGAAAAGTCAGAGGAAGGAGGAATATAGGAGCAAGTAATTAAAACTCGAATGTTGTTTAGGCATAATTTAATAGCAACAAATTCAAATTCCGTAGAGCCGAGTAAAAGTTAACATCGACGCAATAAACACATCACCGCCGAACGATCTTTTCCATAGATAGAGAATTTATTAGGACGAAACTCTGAGTCGAGAATCGTACATGATTAAGTTGCAAAAAAGGCCACGACATGCAATGAAAATACAGACTAATTAAATATATATTGCTAATCATACAACAAAGACCTCTAAAAAATCTCCAGAGGGAGGAAGTTAGTTTTTTCCGGCATCAGAGGCCGAAACAGGGTTAGGAGGCAGTGCAATCGGAGTCCGATTTCTTTTCTTAGCTCTGTAATCCTTTATTACTCATTGCTTGATTCGCCAACGGAAACAGTATTGACACTTAACAAATAAGATACTTTTACTTCGGGGTTCGTAGGGACAACTTTTGTGGGTAAAATAAAGTTGTCATCCCTACTAACAATTATATTTGGAGATGGTGATGAAAAATGTATTAGGGAAGGTGCGGACATTGTAGGTATGTGAGGAGGAACAAATAGGTCGCCAAAGCTTCTTTTAGTATGCCTCACAAAGCTTACATGTCTCCTTCGACATCCCTACAAGCTTCACATGTCCACTTTAAGCCTGATTTAGACTCAATCAGGTCAACAACCCAGCCGTTGAGGCCAGCGCATTTTTCATGTGAAACATTTTCACATAGCCGGCAACAAACAAAACCCACCTTAACAATTGTTCGAACCTGGTAATTGGAATTATAACGTACATATTGAAGTTAATTAATAAAAGAAATTGATATAACAAAAGAGAATAATTGGAAGCTTATAAGCACTGTTGAAAAGAAAAACAAGTAAGACGAACGAGCATGCCCGTTTGACCCGACAGTCTTTGCCTTTATTCACTATTATAATGTTAAATTCGGTATTCGGATATTACAATAAATAGTTATTGTAATAGAACACGATAAAACAAACAAAAACAAGTAAGAAAGGCTATAGTCGAGCGCGCCGACTGTAAAAGACCCCGTACTCTCCTTGTATTCGAAATTAATATTTGAATATAACTGTAATTTAAATGTTTTAGTTTTAAAATTAAATTAAAACAAGAAAGAAAAGTACAGTCGAGCGCGCCCGACCGTATGGTACTCTCTGCATTTATTCCTGATTATAACGTTGAAATCGGTATTATAATGGTTAGTACTTTCAAGATAGTTTGATATAATTAATCTTCAAACGAATGTTAAATAACAATACTGTACTATAAGAACAAATGTCCTTAAAATGGCATGGAAGTTTGAAATGTTTTTTATTTCTTACAGGAAAAGGATGCGTGGCAGCCCAAAATTTTTCTGTCATTGCTTTCTGAAATCTGTTTATTCATACGGACAGACAGACGGACAGACAGACGGACAGACAGACGGACATGGGTATATCGACTCAGCTTGTGATGGTGATCATGAATATATATACTTTATGGGGTCTGCCACGCCTCCTTCTGCCTATTACACACATTTGCACAAACCCAATATACTATTGCAGAGAGTATAAAATGAAGAAAAAAAGAAATTTCTGAGTCTGTGCCGGGGTTCTAACCGCATGTCTTTTGCTAACATACAAGTGCGAAAAATAATAACAGGCATCTCTACTACCTGAGCCACACCTTCTTCGCAAACAACTGCGGCTAATGTATATATAAATATATAGTTATCTCTTTTCTTTCAACCAACGGATACTTTGTTACCTAATTGTTCAGTTGTTTATAGTTGGATTTTTATGAAACTTTCAGGGTAATTTGACATGATTTGTCTTTAAACGAATTTTAAAATACAACACTGTACGATAAGAACAAATGCCTTAAAAACGGCATCGAAATGGGAAATTTTTTTTTGTTTTTGAGTTTTTATTACAAATTTGACGTCTCTAGCTCTTATAGTCTCTGAGATCCAGGTGTTCATACGGACGGACGGACAGGCAGATAGACGGAATTTGCTATATCGACTCGGCTGTTGATGCTGATCAAGAATATATATACTTTATGTGGTCGGAAAAGCTTCCTTCTGCATGTTATGCACATTTGGCTTCTGACAAACCTAATAGACCCCTATACTCTTGTTAAGAGTACGGGTTCTAAAAAACTAAGCATAATAGATCATTCATATTTTTGTCTGTATGAACATACAAATTCGTTTGACGTTAAATGTATGCACAAAAATATGGGTGTAAGTATACTATTGATCGGCAAGGCTAGCGCTCATGCTAGTGTGCGCTTTAATTAATTTTCGACTGATTTGTCCTACGGGAGCTATAGGCTATAGTTGTCCGATCCGGACCAAACTTGGTGAGGATAGTTATAATGGTACTGTTCTCATAGTGCGTAAATTTGGTTACAGTAGCTCTTATAGTTTCCAAGTCATGGTAATGTGGAAAAAGTTTTTTAGAATTTGCAGGGGCGGTAGGGGGCGTGGCAACAATTTGAAATAAACTTGATCTGCTCACGAAATCGACGGACTTTCATTCCAAATTCCGTGGCTCTTGCTCATATAGTCTCTGTGATCTAGGTGTTCATACGGACGGACAGACAGACGGACATCGCCATATATCGACTCGGCTGTTGATGCTAATCAAGAATATATCTACTTTCTTGGGTCCGAAAAGCTTCCTTCTGCATGTTACGCACATCTCGTTTCTGACAAACTTAATACTATTAAGTTAATAGACCACGTTAATCTTTTTATAATCTCTGCATGATTATATTGGTGTTTAGCAGCCGATTATGCTATGGACAGTAGCAGAAATATTAGACCGGTTCAATTATTTGCTTTATTGTAATTAGTAGACCGCCTTATGCGCGTCTACTCTGATCTGATGTCAATCTAACACACACACAAAAAAACTCCCAGTTTACATAACTTCAAAAATACATGAGCGAGGGAGAGATAAACATAAGGTATAGCATTGTTGCTAAAGTATTTCATAATGTTGCTGAAGTATTTCACAATGTTGATGTGGATTGCGAAATATGTTAATGCAAATAAAAAAAGAAGAAGAAGACGATCGTCAGGATTCAAATTAATCCGTTCCTGAACATCCCGCCCGACCCTGAAACATGGTTTCTGGATTAGGTAAAGCTGCAATATTGGTAATCGGACGTGTCGTCTCTCCAGTGGAAGCTTTGAGCCTGACTGCACGAACCAATCCATCCACTCCAGGGAAGGTTTCTAATATCCTTGCAAATATCCAAGCTGCAGGTGGTGCGTTGCTTTCCTTCATCAAAAACATATCTCCAGATGAAATATTTGGAGACTTGAAAATCCACTTACGGAACTGCTGTAAAGTAGACAGATATTTCAAGTGGCACTTCTGCCAAAAACATTGCAGCATGGCTTGAGATTGTTGCCAGTAGTCCAATCTGTTAGCTGGAACTGGCTCAAGATTTCCTTCTAGAACCATTGTGTAGGGTCGACCGATCAGAAGGTGAGCTGGTGACAAGTATTCCAAGTCAGTATCCGGTGTTGTGTATAGCGGACGAGAATTAACCACTGCTTCAATTTGTGCCAGCAGGGTGTGCATTTGCTCGAATGTCAGAATTATATTGCAGCGAACACGACGAAGATGTTATTTGACTGAGCGCACAGCGGATTTCCATTTACCACCCCAGTGTGGTGCATGGAATAAAATTCCACTTGATTCCTTTATTTGCCAGAGCCAATGAGACGATGCTGTTGTGCGTCTGCGATGATAGCAAATGCTCCATTTCATTAAGATCTTTCCTTGCCCCAACAAAGTTTCGTCCATTGTCACTAAACATTCGTGCGCATTTGCCACGGCGTGATATGAAACGACGCAGTGCTGCCGGAAATGTTTCAGTGCTGAGATCGGTAGCTAGTTCTAGGTGAAGTGCAGAAGTAGCTAGACAAATGAAAAGGCAAATGTAGCCGTTTTCCTGGCGAGGGTTGCGTCCCTTGTAGACCTTGAGCATGATGGGTCCGGCGTAGTCGCATCCGGTGTTTTCAAAGGGAAATGCTTGTGTCATGGAAATGCGATGCACTAGGTCGTCCGGTAGGGAACTGCAGCAATGGAACTTGTCATATTAAACAGTGTTGTTTTCTTCCCTTCTTCTAGAAATTCATCATCTGAAATGACAGAAGAAGATTGTGCAGAGATTATGTTTGTGACGTCAAAGCTCCCGTCACGAAGCCAGTTGGGTCCTGTCCACCATAGTCATAATCAAGCAGATCTTCAGCTAGAATGCCTCGAGAAGCGCAATCCGCTGGGTTGTCCTTTGATCTGACGTGATGCCAAGCGTGTCGGGGGATGATGCTCAAAATCTCAGGATTGGCTACGAAAGTCTTCATTTTGGATGGAGTGTTTGATAACCAAGCCAATACAATAGTAGAGTCACACCAGGCGTGTACCTTGATGTTGTAGTTCTGCAGCGCAGTTTTGATCGACGCGACAAGTCGACTCAGCAGCAGTGCCACGCAGGGCTCCAATCGTGGAAGAGATTGTTGCTTGACTGGTGCAACACGTGTTTTAGCAGCGATTAGAGAGACTTCTATATGACCATCAGGGTGCGTAACCCGGCTGTAAACAGTTCTTGGAATAAGATCTTGAACTGAACGACAACTGGTGTCAGCAGCCCAAGCGGATGAAAAACGCGAGAGACATCAGACAGTACCTGTCGTTTTGTACTATCTGCTGTGCTGCTTAAATTCACTGCATATCCAAGAGTGTCAGTAGTTGGTTGCCAGTGGATTCCAAGCACCTTGACTGTGCTATCCCTTGATTTGTTAAAATTCTTTGCTGATGAATTTTGGTTTGTTGTGTGAATGCACTGGCTGTTCGAAACCGATTTTTCTAATTCGAGTTGTGCTTTCGACATTAGGAGAACCAATTCATCTCGGCGTTGAAGAAGTTCCGCTTCAGCTTGTGCTCCTTTCAAGACATTATCCACTTAAAAGTCTTCCAAAAGAATCTTTAAAGCGCGTGGATATGTGTGTTCATAATCGTGTGCAAGTTGCTCAAGTACCCTGACCGCTAAGAACGGTGCGCAGGCCGTACCATAGGTTACCGTGCAAAGCTGATAGTGTTTCAGTAATTCCGATGGATTCTGTCTCCACCAAATTCGTTGATATTTCTGGTGGTCCTCGTTGACCCTAATTTGTCGAAACATTTTGACAATGTCCGCCGTGAAGACAAAACGATGAATCCGAAATCGAACACATACATCAAACCAATTCCTCAAAAACTACTCTCAGTTTATGTCCAATTACTGGATGATGTGGCATGTAAAAGACTCGATCCTGATGCGTATCGATCTCGTCTGTTGTGAGTTTTCGCATATGCCCTAGACTCTCGTAGTCTTGACATATTGTTCTTGAAGTTGTGCATTTTTCAGAAGTCCGCGTTCTACTGCTTCAAATCTTGATTGTGCTCCCTTTAGAGTATTTTCAAATATTGTATTTGCCATTTTGAACGGAAGCTTGACGATATACCCTCCCTTGGTATATCTTAAACGTATTTCACGAAAGTGTGCCTCCACCTTCAAGTCTTCAATGTCGGTCTCCTCTAACTCCCAGAATCGCTGGAGTGAGGCGTTGATGTCAACAGAAGTAAACAGCATAGTGGCAGCTGTGGACTTCGGGTTTGTGGCGATTTCAGTGATAACCCATCCAAACGTTGTAGAAATGGCAATTACGTTACCATGGATGTCCAGCTTCTTTTTACCAGTAATTATTTTCCATACATAATCCGTGCCCAGCAGTATGTCTATGGGAGACTTGTCGTTAAACATCGGGTTTGCAAGCGGAATTCTATTGAAGATCTCCAGTGATGATGCATCAATCTTGTCCCTTGCCAGTGGTGAAGGGATTTTGCATAGAATGTGTACTGTGACGTCTATAGTATCTTCCGACACCCGTGACATGAGTTGTAGCTTGCTAAAGCCCCTTGTGGCTTCAGCCTTTACCGCAGAAATGCCCAAAACCAGAATTCGGGAGGATTAACGCGCGATGCCAAGTGCGTGAATGCAGCGTTCTGAAATGTACGATAATTCTGAACCACTATCCAATAGTACACTTCAAGCAGTATATGTTCCGTGTGCGTTGCGAACATTTACCCAAGCGGTTGGTAGATTTGATTTATTTTTTCCTTGTGACAAAATGCATGATGTCGCGCGTGCGATGTGGCCGTTTGTCACCAATGAAACTCCTTGTTCCTGATCTTCTTCAGAACTAGTGTCGCCTTGTTGACCTGTATCTGCAGCAGCCTGCAGCGTCGTTACTTGTGTGTGTATTAGTGTGTGATGTATGCCACGACAATGTCTACAAGTAAAACTTGATCCACATTTCGCTGAAGTATGACCGGGCCTTTGACAATTGAAACACAATAACTTGCTCTTGACGCATGAGCGACGTTGGTCAATGGACAAATTGTGAAATTGCGGACAACTAAATAGCGAGTGTTCAGTTGAACTACATTTGGCACAGGCCCCTTGATCTGTAGCTATCAATGCGCGTGTCGCCTTCCTTGACTTGTCATTTTTGTTGTTGCCTGCATTAGCCTCTGCTGCTGTATGCCCTTGACTCAAATCAAATTCTTCGCATCGTGCTTCAAGAAATTTGAACAGCTCTTCTATTGCTGGAGATGTGGTCTCCTGGCTGAGCTCCACACATTTGCGTCTTAAATCTGGGTCTATTTTCGCGAGCAGTAAATAGATAATCCAACAGTCGCGTCCTGTTTGCCCAACTGCATATTGTCCGCGAATGATTTTATTAGCTCCGTGTGCTACATTTCGTAGCATTGAGACATTGCTACTCTGTGTTGTGGGTAACTCCATAAATGCCTCTAGCAAGGAATTAACAACATGACGAGGTCTATCGTAATGTTCGTTAAGACGTTCCCATGCCGTATCATATGCCGCGTCGGTTATAGGCAAATGGTGTATCAAGGTCGCTGCATCATTGATCAAAAATGATTTCAGATAATGATATTTCCTTGTCTTTCCAAGTGTGGTTTGTTGTGAACAGTGTTTTCAAATAAATCCTTAAAGACTGACCAGTCCTTGTAATCGCCACCGAAAGGCTTTATCTGCAACTTTGGCAAGTTGCAGTTGCAACAAGAATTCTTGTTGTTGTTGTTGTACCAATCGTGAAATTGCGTCTTCGTGTACAAATTCACTACGCTCAGCAACCTTCGTTGTAGTTGCTGCAGCAGTATTTTCTGCGTGATGCAACCGCTTTAGTGCAAGCAGTTTCTGTAGAGGCTTCATATACTTGCCCTCATAAACTTCATCGTCATTTGCGGGATCAACATACCGTTCAATTTCGTCGTAAAGACACATGCCATCTCCAATCTGTTCGAACTCGTTCCAGGCGTCATTGAGCCTGATAAGCATTGACTCCACGTAGTCACAGTCACATTCAGCAGTGGAATGTGATACTTGCCTTCAACCAACCCCTTGAGTGTACCAATTGTTTTAGTTGTTCCATGGTGAACAAACTTCTTGTGAGTAACAGATTATGACAGATCCGGCTCGAAGGACCAATTAATGTTTAGCAACCGATTATGCTATGGACAGTAGCAGAAATATAAGACCGGTTCAATTATTTGCTATATTGTAATTAGCAGACCGCCTTATGCGCGTCTACTCTGATCTGCCGTCAATCTAACACATACACAAAAAAACTCCCAGTTTACATAACTTCAAAAATACATGAGCGAGGGAAAGATAAAAATAAGGTATAGGTATTGTTGTTAAAGTATTTCATAATGTTGCTAAAGTATTTCACAATGTTGATGTTGATTGCGAAATATGTTAATGCAAATAAAAAAAGAAGAAGAAGACGATCGTTAGAATACAAATTAATCCGTTCTTGAACAATTGGGTTTGTGCAAAAGTATGTAACAGACAGAAGGGGGCGTGACAGACCCCATAAAGTATATATATTCATGATCAGCGTCATAATCCGAGTCGATATAGCTATGTCCGTCTGTCTGACCGTATGAACAAACAGATTTCAGAGATCGTAGGAGCTACAATTTCGAATTTGGTCTCAATAGACTCGATATTTAGTCAGTCAGTACAAGAATATGTTTTTTTTCGATGCCACGCCCCATTCGCCCACAGTGAGTAAAAAACTAGACATACCTCGGAAAAAATTTATGTTTTCGGCGAATATCTCAGTAACTACATATGGCACTTAGGAATACCAGTTCTGGTACACGTCTTCTTAGAGACCGCATAAATGCAATTACATCAAAAGTTTTGGGCTGCCACGCCCACTTTTTCCGCAAAAACTAACAAAAATGTTCAAACTTGTATGCCGTTTTTAAAGTATTTGTTCTTATCGAACAGTGCCGTTTTTTATAATTCGTTTGAAGACGAACCATGTCAAACTCTCCTGAAAATTTCATAATAATCCGACCATAAACAAAAAAGAAATGAAGCAAAAAAATTTTATTCGAGAGCAATAAGTGCGAGAGAGACAGCGCTAGTCGTGCCGACCAATAGTATTCATACACATGTATGTGCATACATTTAACGTCAAACGAATTTGTGTGTACATACAAACAAACACATGTATGTTCGATTATGCTTAGTTTTTATACCCGTTACTCGTAGAGTACAAGGGTATATTGTAGTCGTTGGAATGTATGTAACAGGCAGAAGGAGGCGTGGCAGACCCCATGAAGTATATATATTCTTGATCAGCTTTAACAGCCGAGTCGATATAGCCATGTCCGTCTGTCCGTATGTCCGTCTGTCCGTCTGTATGAACAAAAGGATCTCAGCAACTATAAGAGTTAGAAAGACCCGAGAGGTCGCAAATGAAAGATACAATTTGCAAGCTGTACAAGTTTGTTTTTGTTTTTGGACACGCCCACTTTAGGGAGTTCTATGTTCATATGAGAGTAAAAGCAGGTAAAAATAGCCTGTTTTAGTATACAAAAGTTTTTTGTTAGTTACGTTATCCGAACCAAATTCACATAGGATGTACATATCTATGGCGTACATAAGCTGACCAAGTTTGATCCAAATCGGACTACTATATCGTATAGCTCCCATAGGGACAATCGGTCAAAAGTTCGCTCCTAGCACGAATTTGTATGAAAAATGTATTTACCAAGCTACCTTAATGAATTTGACACAGAATATATTTTTCAATAACCTAAATATACTGACCACTATATCGTATAGCTCCCATAGGAACAATCGGTCGAGAATATTCTCTGATAATAAATTTGTGTAAAAATTTTCTGTGTTTTCCAAGCTATCTTAGCCATCCCCCATATCATTACCCATTTTTAATTACATATTAAAACTGAGTAACGGGTATCGTAAAGTCTCAAGGCGACTATATCATTCTTACTTGTTTTGTTTTAACGTGTTCTAATACAAGAACTATCTATTGTAATATCCGAAGCCGATTTTAACATAATAATTGGGAATAAAAGCAGAGAGTATTATACGGTCGGGCGTGTTCTACTGTGCTCTTCTTACATACTTGTTTTACTTGTTTTTATTTTATGAGCGATAAAAGCGTTAGATAACAATCAATTTAATGCTTTTCTTTTAAATAACTCATTTTATAATTTTTATTAAATTTTACTATAAGTTGAGGGATTATTTTAAATATAACAACTTGAAGGTATTATTTAAATATTGTTCTGTCAACAAGTATGGACAGACAATGCAAAACGTAAAAATCCCAATAATGAATACTGAATGACAATTACAGAAGACAGTTTTAACAGTCAACAAGCCAAGTGCTTTAAACAATAAAATGTTACGTTTGACCACAATGCGTTTGACACATATATTTCCTGCATTGGGGTTTTTGTATTAGCATACACAGTTTGTTTTTTTATACCCTTGCAGTGGGTATATTATTTTTGTCAAGATGCATGAAACGCATTGAAGAAGGCGTTAAGGACCCCATAAAGTATATATATTCTTGACCAAATTTTATCCAGATTGGACCACTATATCATATAGCTGTCATAGCAACAATCGGTTGAAATGCTTAGTATGAAAATTTTCGATGTCTATTGAGCGATTTTATCCAAAGTGTTGACCAAATTTCATTCAAATCGGACTACTATATCATATAGCTACTGTTGGAACAATTAGTGATAAAAATAAAATTAACGCAGTATGCGTGTCTGCAAGGGTATTTAATCTTCGACGAGCCGAAGATAACTTTTTCTTGTTTTTATTTTACAAATGGATGGGCATACATAGAATACATTGCAAATGGATGCACTCTATAGTACTTTACAGGCTTGTTGACTTCTTATTATTCACAAGAGGTCTCCAAGTAAAATGTTTTGTTATATGTTATATCCTTTTTATTTATGTAATTTGTTAATTACTAATTATTTTATGCTTCCTTCAAAAGTACCCTAATGTGGCGTATGTCTTTACAAAAGTACCTCCACTAGTGCTAACGTTCCTGAAAAATATGAATACATTGTAGATTTAATAATCGATTTTTCGATTTTACTTACTCATCTTCCCATGGACATACAGAGTTTGGCTCAACTTGTTCAATAATTGATTCTTTTGAACTGCTTCCCATTTCAGACCCTTTAACATGCTTTACTTGCAGTGTAGATGACCTTGCTTTTAAGTTGCGTGGTTTTTGATTGCACACTTCTTCACCACTAATACTTGGTATATTTTCGATCGATAATAGCTCAATCTCATCGTCACCTGCGTCAACATCTAGCACAGCTAAGGGAGCCACTACCGGCATTGATGTTACAACTGGTGGTATTAACCCCACAGGGTTAATTGTTATTTTGCTGTCACAGTTGTGAACCACATTATCATTAGAAGTTTTTGAATATATTTCTTTTTTATATTCATCAGTGGCGGGCGACAACTCCGAATCAATACATTCCTGCATAAAATCATCCAAATTTGAAGCTAAAGTAGTTTCAGATTTGTTTGGCGCAATAAATCGAACCTTATGCAGCTGTCCGACAATTGTATCATTTCTTTCAAAGGTGTCTGGGCGGGAGTGATTTAAATATGTTTGTTGTTCAGAGCCTGCAACCTGAAGCTCAATGTGTACTTCCTTGACAATAGCCTGGTTAAAGTCGAGACATTTGGATTTTGTTACTGGTTCTGGAGTCATATCTAGACTTATATTAGGCCTTTCAGAGTGAGATTGTCCTTCATCCCGATTTGTAGTCGAGGAGGGCTTTTGTAAGCTCGATACATCAGAAGTACACAATAAACTAGAAATCTGATTTGTTGCCGATTTTACCTGCGTAGTTGAAATTGGTACTTCGACAGCAGGCGAATTTTTAATATCCACTGTTGTATAAGTGGCAGTTGTTAAATCGATAACTTTCGCGTTGCTCCAGCTTACACTACAGTCGTTGGTAAAATTAGATAATGATGTCAATGTGCAAGTTTCAGTTTGATTATTGAGCTTCCAGTTGCTGTTAAAATAAAAAGAATAAGAAAATAAATTTAATTATTCAAGCAAACTAAAAGCCAGCACGAGTATTTACGCAATTCTATTAGTCATATGTATGTAGCTTTATAAAGAAAGGTAATGGTTGCTTCAGAAATTGATCCAACATTTTTTTGCAAAAGTGGGAAAATCGCAACCAGGTAAATAAAAAAAGAAAAGTACAGTCGAACGCACCCGACCGTATAATACTCTCTGGCAGAGAGTCTCTGCTTTTGCTCCCAACTGTAATGTTAAAATCGGTAACGTTAAAACAAAAAAAAAAAATCTAAGTATAATCGAAAATACATATGTTTGTCTGTATGCACATACAAATTCGTTTAACGTTATATGTATGCACATACATAAGTATACTTTTGGTCGGCACTGCCAACGCTGTCTCTCTCGCACTCATGCATTGGTATTGCCCGCAAATATATAGAATTTGTTGCGTGTTTTCTTTATTGTTAATGGTCGGATTCTTATGAAACTTTCAGGGTAGTTTGATATAATTATTCTTCAAACACATTTCAAACAACAATACTGTACGAAAAGAAATAATGCCCTTAAAATGACATGCAAATTTGAAAAGTTGTTTTATTTCTTACGGAAAAAGGGGGCGTGGCAGTCCAAAATTTTAAATGGCAATGCATATATACTGTCTCTGGGAACCGGCGTACCAAAATTGGTATTCCTAAGTGCCATACTTACTGAGATATTTGCCTTAAACATCTATTTTTTCCGACGTATGTCTAGTTTTTTGCTCATTGTGGACGAATGGGGCGTGGCATTGAAAAAAAAAGATTCTTGTATTGCCTGACTAAATATCGAGTCGATAGAGACCAAATTCGAACTAGTAGCTCTTACTATCTCTGGAATCTGTGTGTTCATACGGACGGACAGACGGACATGGCTATATCGACTCGGCTTGTGATGCTGATCAATAATATATATAATTTATGGGGTCTGCCACGCCTCCTTCTACCTGTTACATACATTTGCACAAACCCAATATACTCTTGCAGAGAGTATAAAAAAGCTAAGCATAATCGAGCATACATGTGTTTGTCTGTATGTACATACAAATTCGTTTGACGTTAAATGTATGCACATACATATGTGTGTATGAATACTATTGGTCGGCACGACTAGTGCTGTCTCTCTCGCACTCATTGCTCTCGAATAAAAACTTTGTTGTTTCATTTCTTTCTTGTTTATGATCGGATTCTTATAAAACTTTCAGGAGAGTTTGACATGATACGTCTTCAAACGAATCATAAATAACAACACTGTACAATAAGAATAAATGCTTTAAAAACGGCATGCAACGGCCAAAAGAGGCTTGGCAGACCCCTTAAAGTATAGATATTCTTGATCAGCATCAACAGCCGAGTCGATATAGCAATGTCCGTCTGTCCGTCCGTCTGTATGAACACCTGGATCTTTTAAACTACAAGAGCTAGAACCACCAAATTTGTAATTAAAATTCAGTAACTTTCGCGAGCAGATCAAGTTTATTTCAAATCAGTGCCACGCCCCTTACCGCTCCACAATAAGCAAAAAACCAAAGACACCTCGAAAAAAATTGATGTTTTCCGCGAATATCTCCGTAACTATGGCACTTCCGACCACCAATTTGGGTACGCAGGTTCCTAGGGACAGCATAAATGCAGTGCCATTAATATTTTTTTTGCTGCCCCCTTTTTCCACAATAAAAAAATAAAATTTTCAATTTCGATGCCGTTTTTAAGACATTTGTCCTCATCGTACAGTGTTGTAATTTAAAATTCGTTTAAAGACAAATCATATCAAACTACCCAACTGTAAACAACTGAGCAATTAGGTAACAAACTGTCCCTTGAAGCGCATTGTCAATGCACGTGGTTGCAAGAAAAGAGATAACTGTATGTTTATATATACATTAGCCGCAGTAGTTTGCAAAGAGAACGTGGTCTGGGTGGGCCACGCACTTGTATGTAAACACAGGACCTGCGGTTCGAACCCCCGCACAGACTCAGAAATTAAAGTTTTTTTTTTTTTTTTCTTTTTTTATAAAATTTTAATAATTTACCGTTATTGTATCTTAATGAAAATAATCGGAGCCGTCTCAATAATCGGGTTGATGTCAAATGTATGGAGTGGCGCTACTAGTAGGGTTGCAGCATGTTCTGGAACGTGAGTCTGATAGCGCGAGCTCGATTCCCGTCAGTGACTTGATATAAAATTTTTTTTAAAATTAAATTTTAAAACATAAATTTGAAATTACAGTCGTATTAAAATATTAATTTTGAATACAAGGAGAGTCCGGGGTCTTTTACAGTCGGCGCGCTCGCCTGTAGCCTTTGTTACTTGTTTGTTATGGGTCGGGAAGTTATGAAATTTCCAGGATAGTTTGATATAATTAGGCAAAAATCATCTAGCTGAATCCTTTCCGGTGCTGGCGGTGCATTGTCACTTGCCCTTGAGGCGATGCAGTGTCTAGCTGATACGCGGTGCTGCATCTTTGCAGGCCATGGCATGCTAAGAATGCCGAACATACGTCATGGCTAGATTTGTCTGGTGGTGGGCATAAAACGCTAGGGGTGGCCAGCTGAAGCATATTAGCCAGTCATGGACTAACATGGAAAGTCGCAAAGAAGAAGCAACTCGGGCTGGGATGTCAGCCCAAACGTCGGCGGGAGGCGTGACCGCTACCGCCGGCGGGCACGGGCGGGATAAATGCTCTCTGCGCGTCGCCAGTGGTGACATCTCTGACGTGGCGGGAGCAGGCCATGTCAATTGTACCACGACTGCCAACAACAAGCACAAGCTGGCCCGCACAGGTGCCGGAATCGATGCAAATTCCGACGAGGAATTCTGAAGAGTAAAGCCTACTGCGCTCTCTAGTTCAGGGTTCCAGCTCCATGCGTAGGGAAGGGCCCAAGCGAACCAGGGAAGGGCACAAGGCACAGGCGCAGCACAAGGCGGCTCTGAAGATCCAGGGTCGGCTCCAAGGAAAAGCAGACTTGTCCGCTGAGGAGAAAGGCAAGCTGGCTTGGGTCGATCAGTTGCCTCAAATGCGAGCAAGGAGAGGTGAGTGCGCCAACAAGGTCGAGGAGATGATGGCCGAAAAAAGGCAACGCTTAGCCAAAGCTCCGAAATGCAAACGGCATAGGGGCCCCAACGGAGCCATCCCTCAACCAAGACGGAAGAGGGCTTCGATAAGGGATGACTTGCAACGGCACCTGATCGTGGCATTGATCAATGGATTGCAGCTGGGAAGACGGCAGGATCTCGGAGGAACGATGGAAAATCGTCCACGAAAAACTGGTCGGGTCGCTGCTGCAACGGAGGGAGGAAGATCCAGAGTCCCCCCCTTGCCCACCTTCGATGGTGCTGGGTGGCTGAACGGCGCAAAGATCCTTAAGTGCAACGACGAGCAAACACTCCGTTGGCTAAAGAAGGTAGATCTAACTTTTGGAGGTATGGGAGGGAGCTTTGCTGGAGGTGGTCGACAGAGAAAATATCCCGTCTAAACCCGGTCGCGGTCAAAAGTAAACAAGCCTTACGTCTGTTGCAGAGGCAAAATAAAGACTAGAAGATGATGCATGATGCACGAGGCAAAAGACGTGCTGTATCTCCTCTTCGTTTAAATAGCTCGGGGCGTTGGTTGCGTGTACATTCGCCTAAAGAAGCGTCATCCCGGACATAAGGACACGCACTCACTCAAGGTTGGGGAAGTTGACAAGGATCTGGGACTCGAATCGGTTCTCGTAGCTACCCAATCAATGGAGATAGCATCCGGCGCCGATGCGGATGACGAGGCCGGTGAACTGTCGGTTAAAATCAACCCGTAAGCAGCAGCAATGATGCAGTAACCCACGCGCATGGGGGTATTGAAAACAAACCTACAGAAAAGTAAGTTGGCATCGACGGAGCTCCTTTTGAGCAAGGGCCCGTCGATGTGGCCTCAGTCCAAGATCAATGGATTGCCTTTGGCAATATGGTAGCGTGACTATGGTCGAACAACTATAGGGAGGACTATGAAAACATGCTCAGTAATATAATCTGAAATCAAGAAAACCGACTCGAAATCCGTATAAAGGCACACCTTGGGCCCGATGAGATGAAAAACTGTCGCAACAAACACACTGAACTCAAATTTTACACAGACGGCTCCAAAATGGCGGGAGGAGTATTGTCTATTCTAGAAACCTCAGCTTAAAACTCACATTAAGACTACCAAATCACTGTAGCATTTTCCAAGCGAAAGTTTTTGCGATTAAAAAGCAGCAGAGACCGCAAAAAACCTCTACACCAACTTTTATAACGTCAATATCTAAGTAGATGGTTAGGCAGCAATAAAGTCCATGATGTCGTCTACTCTCAGCTCCCGGACTGTCAGGGTGAACAGGGAAGTACTAGATGAACTATGAACGACAGTCAGTACACATATACTGGGTTCCCAGCTATTAGGTCGTACAAGGATATGAGGAGGCAGACATCCTGGCAAAGGCAGGCGTAGACCTACCAACGGTCAATTTTGGGGCTTAAAGTGCACTTGCAGTATGCCTTATCCGGATCCTTGGCATCTCGACACATCCAATTCTTTAACTCGGATTCTTTCATCCAAGAATCGTGAAATTTTTGTTTGTAAGCATCTTTCGGCATGTTCAAACTTTGAAATTTACTAACAAGTAAACGATATTCGATAAATTTTATTTCTATTACACATATATAAACAGGGTTGCATATGAAACAGAGTTCCATCGCATTGAAAAATGTTTTGTATAGCCTAAAAATCTACTGCTAGCAACCCACTTCCCGGGCTGCTCAAACAGTCAACCATCTCCTTCTCCGATCGACCAATCACCTGGGGAAGGACCCCCTCTAACTCTCATTAGCAAACAAAATATCATGTGGCAAATAAAGATTTTCAGACCACTCAAACTGGCAGGCCTGGATGGTATCATTCCAGCACAGCTTCTCTATGCTGGTGATCGTGCATTTTCATGGCATCAACTCATATATAAGAGCATCATTCCATCGGGACTAATACCCAAATCTTGGTTCCACTCCAAGGTAATTTTTATACCTAAAGCGCGTAAGCCTTCCCACTGTAACCCTAAGGTCTACAGACCGATAAGTCTATCATCAGTTCCGTTAAAGGTACTTGAAAGACTGATAAGCTGAAAAAGCCGGAGAAGTTGGGGAAGCCGAAAAATCACTTTCAGTGAAACAGTACTCTTTAATCGCCTTCCTAGACATTGAGGGGGCCTTCAGTAATATCCTACCTGATGCTGTTACAATCAGCACTATCCTCTCTGAGCGTAGAAGCCCTTACCGTTAACCTCATCGATCAACAACTGAAGGAAGGATCGTCGAGGCTTCTCTAGGCAGTGCTAACATATCGAAATTTGTTACCAGAGACACTCCACAAGAAGAAAGTTGAAATGGAATGTCTGTATTGAGGAAAGTGTACGTAAGGCCTGGGTTGCCCTCTTTACATGCAGAAAGACAATCTGCCCAAAGTGAGGCCTATCCCCTCTCTACTTCCGCTGGCTTTATAAAGCTATTAGTTTACGAGGAGTAAAATGAAACCGTCTTTCACTTCTTATACCAATACCCGGCCCTTAGCCAGTTCAGATATATATATCTCGGAGCACAGCTCTTCAATGAGCTATCGGATATTTTAGACCTACAACCTCAGCAAATGGCGAGGTTCATCCATTCCACAGGATGCACCTCTAGTGATTTAACCTACAGGGCAAATATAACTCCCTTATTTCTCTCGTCCCTGCCTCTCACATGGTATTACAAAGAGCCGAATACATACGGCTCATGTGTGCTGGAGTTGGTCAAAATTCCAGCAGCCACTCAAGCTAACCTAACCTAGCATAGATAACAAACAAGTTTTCTATACTAAACCATTCTAGTTTTACCTGTACATTGTAGGCACGTAAATATTTTTATTTTGTTTTTGCACATAATCATATGGTATTTCTGCAGTATTGGTAATCGTATGTATTCGATATTTAATATCAGTAATCAAAATATGCGATATCGATATATTGACACGATATTTTATCTAAGTGGCAACTGCATAACTGCCATTCACTGCATAATTTCCATGCGGTATATCGATACCTTTACCAAAATGCATATGTACAAGCGATCAATCTGGATACAGGGATGCCAAAGATCGTTCTATTTTCTGTTTGACAATTTACCAAACCTGTCGCATCAAGTGATCAATAAGTGGAAAATTAATTTTGTGCCATGGAGCATATTTTCATGTTGAATATATGTACTTTATGGGGTCTGCCACGCCTCCTTCTGCTTGTTACATACATTTGCACAAACCCAATATACTCTTGCAGAGAGTATAAATACGTAAGAAAGGATACAGTCGAGCGCCCCGACCGTACCATTGGTTTAGAAATTGAGATGGGCATGGGCCGTGCCGTGTGCGGGCCGTGCCTCTTAAAAAAAACCGTATTGGGCCCCTTCCAAAAAATTGCCGTGTTTTACCGTGCTAAAGTTTTTAGGCGCGGGAGGCACGGTAGGCACGGTTGGGCACGGTATGATCGATAAGTTGGCCTAGTTTCATCGCTCATTTGTCAGGTTGAATTGTACAATTTATTTTTACACAAAAACATGCACGTACTTTAATTAAACATTTTAAATTTATAAGAGGACATTAATAAAATATTCTTGAAAACTGTTAAAATTCATTTTAGCTTATAAATAAAATGTATTTTAAAATTGTTTAAATTAATGTTCTTGAAAACTGTAAAAATTTTGTCAATTTTTTAAAATAAAATATACTTGAAAATACAACAAAAAATTGGGTTTAAAAAAAATTTTTTTTATACCCTTGCAGAGGGTATATTGTTTTTGTCACGATGTATGTAACGCATTGAAGGAGGCGTTTCCGACCCTATAAAGTATATATATTCTTGATCAATTTGATCAAAAATTTTTTATGTCTATTGAGTGATTTCAACCAAAATCACGCAATATGCAATTGTTATCATTTCCAATGTGTTGGCCAAATTTCATTCAAATCGGACTTCTTTATCATATAGCTGTCATAGGAACAATCGGTTGAAATACCTAGTATAAAGATTTTTTATGTCTGTTGATGGATTTTAACCAAATTCGCACAATGTCCATTTATTATCATTTCCTATATGCTCACAAAATTTCATTCAAATCGGACTACTATATCATATAGCTACTGTAGGAACGATTACCGCTCGCTGGCAAAAACCCTCTTGCTGAACCCTCCCCGAGAGTGCTGGCTGGGCAATGGACACTGCATCATCTAAGGTCGGTGCATTGTCACTTGCTCTTGAGGCGATGCAGTATCTAGCTAAGACGCGGTCCGGTATCTTTACACGCCTTGGCATGCCAATAATGCCGAACACGTGCATGGCTAGAGGTGCCTGGCGATAGGCATAAAACGCTAGGGGTGGCCACCTAAAGAAAAATAGTCAGTCTATGGACTATAGAAAGATGCATATGTGAAACAAATCGGGCTGGGATGTCAGCCCAAACGTCGGTGGGAGACGTGACCACTACCACCGGCAGGCACGGGGCAGATATCCTCTCTGCGTGTCGCCAGTGGTCACACCTCTGACGTGGCGGGAGCAGGTCATGTCAGTTGTACTACGACTGCCAACAATAACAACAAGTACAAGCTGACCCGAACAGGTGCCGGAATCGATGCAGATTCGGACCTGGAGAGCGTTGCGTCAGTAACAAAAACTGAAGAGGAAAGCCTTCTGCGCTCTCCGGTTCAGGGTTCCAGCTCCCCGCGTAAGGAAGTGCCCAAGCGAACCAGGGAAGGGTATAAGGCAAAGGCGCAGTATAAAGCGGCTCTGCAGAACTAGAATCGGCTCCAAGGCAAAGTAGACTTGTCCGCTGAAGACAAAGCCATGCTGGCCTGGGCCGAACAACGGATCGAAGAAAGCCGCCGTCACTTTGATCAGATGCCGCAAATGCGAGCAAAGGGAAGTGGGTACGCAAACAAAGTCGAGGAGAAGATGGCCGAAAAAAGGCAGCGCTCAGGCGAGAGCAACGTGAGCAGAGAAGCTCCGGAAAGCAAACGGCAGAGGGGCCCCAAAGAAGCCATCCCTCAACCAAGACGCAAAAAGACCTCGATGAGAGATGTCGTGCAACGGCACCTGATCGTGGCGCTGATCGACCGCAGTGATGAAAACGGCAAGATCTCGGAGGAGCGATGGAAAATTGTCCACAAGAAACTAATCGGGTCACTGCTGGAACGGATGGACCAAGACTCAGATGCCCCCATGCCCACCTTCGATGGGGCTGGGTGGCTGAACGGAGCAAAAATCCTCAAATGCAACGACGAACCAACACTCAGTTGGCTGAAGAAGGTAGTTCCAACTTTTGGAGCAGTCTGGGAGGGAGCTCTGCTGGAGGTGGTCGACTGGGAAAATATCCCATCGAAACCAAAGGCAAAAGTTCTCTTTCCGGTCGCGGTCAAGGAGAACAAACCTTACGTCTGCTGCAGAGGCAAAATAAAGACTTGCCAACCAGTGACTGGAAGGTGTTGCACGATGGCTCCTTCTCCTCATCAGAGGGGGGCCAGAATGCAATCCTTCACATCAATAAGGAGGCGGAAGACGTGCTGTATCCACGCTTCTGAAAGATAGCTTGGAGAGTTGGTAGTGTGTAACTTCGCCTTAAGAGCGGCATCCCGGAGACAAGGACGCGCACACACTTAAAGTTAGGGAAGTGGAGAAGGACCTGGGACTCGAATCGGTCCTCGAAGGGACCCAATCTCTGGGGACAGCATCCGACGACGATGCAGACGATGAGGACGGAGACCTGACGGTAATAGTCAACCCGTCCACAGCAGGTGATGCAGTAGCTCACACGCATGAGGGTACTGCAAATAAACCTACATAAAAGCCAGGAGAGGCAGGATCTGTTCAAACTTGCAAAACAGACCGGTATCGACAGTAATATACGACGAATACAAGGTCGCGCTCAGAACCTATAAGTCCAAAATCAGAAAGGCCAAAAGGAACTTCTGGAGGAACTTTTGTTCTAATCGGGAATCAGTGCCTGGAACCGTAAGACTTAGGAAGCTCTTGTCAAAACAGCGACCTATCCAAAGTCAACTAAAATTGGGAGATGGTACACGGACGTAGAGCAGTGAGGAAACTCTAGATGCTCTCATGACCACCCACTTCCCAGGATGTTCAACCCCACCTGTATCGAATGAACTACATAACAATATGGAACAAGAGTACGAACTCCCCAGAGAACTATTCACCACAACGAAGATACAATTAATTCTTTCTCAAGAATAAAAAGCCCGGGTATCGACGGTATTATACCAGCCATGCTACAAACCGCCAAAGATGCAGTCACCCCATGGCTGGCTAAGATATACAAGGCCTGCCTTAAAACTGACCATATATCAACTCAATGGCGAACTGCAAGAGTTGCCTTTCTTACCATATCATACATCCTTTACGCTTAAAACTATGGAAAAGCTGCTGGATCTTAGCATGCGTACACCAAAGGCAAGTCCGTTGAAACGGACCTACATTCGCTTGTGGGGACCATTGAACAAGCCCTACATTATCACAAATATGCACTGGGTGCCTTCGTGGACATCTCAGGAGCGTTCAATAATGTCAGCACCAAAGTCATGGTCGACCAGCTGACAGCAACCAATACTCACCCAACGATTACCAACTGGATCAGAAACCTTCTAAGCTGCAGGAGAGTTCAGTCAGAATGGGGTGTTGAAACCGCAATCAAAGCCGCGAACAGAGGTACCCCACAAGGAGGAGTCCTTCTCCCCTTCTGTAGAACCTAGTCGCCTTGCAGCACTGGGAATCATGGCGCTACGCGGTTATGGGCACAGCTCTATAGGGAGAAGCATGACAACATGCTTTGACTATATTAAACCAGAAAATCGACTCGAGATCAATATAAAGGCACACCTCGGGTCTGATGACTGGAAAAACTGTGTCAAGAAGAATAACGAACTCAACATCTACACAGACGGCTCTAAAATGGCCGGAGGAGTAGGAGCCGCTGTCTACTGCGAAAACCCCAGCTTAAAACTCGCATGTAAGCTACCAGATTACTGCAGCATCTTCCAAGCGGAAGTTTTAGCGATTGGAAAAGCAGCAGAGACCGCAAAAACCTCAACAACAGCCCTCATAAAGTCAACAGTAGACAGTCAGGCAGCAATTAAGTCCATGATGTCGTCTACTCTCAGCTCCCGGACTGTCAGGACTGACTAGATGAACTATGTATGACAAAGTCAGTACACATCTACTGGGTTCCCAGCCACCAGGGCATACCAGGAAATGAGGAAGCAGACACCCTGGCAAAGGCAGCCGTAGATCTACCCATCAACAGGACAGAACAAGTGACCATCTCCCTAAGATCACTATACAGAGAGAAACACTGATAACCAAATCAGCCGAAGATGGCGAAGCACTCACACATGTAAAATAACCAAGATCATATGTAAAAGTAGCAACTCTCGTCTTGTGCAATACATTCTGCACCTCTCCAGGAAAGACTGCAGAATGCTGGTCGGGATACTCACTGGTCACTGCCTAGCTTGTGCACATGCAGCCAAGCTGGGTATAACCAACAACATTAATTGCAGGAAATGCAATGACGCAGACTCTATAGAGACGCTGGAGCACCTTCTATGCCACTGTCATGCCGTAAACCGCACGAGGCTTAGGCTGATGTCAGAGTGGAAGCGATAAGCGATGGGATGCTATAAGCGATAATTATCGCAGCGATCTACAAAGCGATGACATGGCAGAGTGAAATCTTTCCGCAAAGAGAGAAAGCTTGCGAGTGTTAGAAATCGTTTGAAAGGAGACTTTAACAGTTTGTATCAGAATTTAAGGCAGTATCCTGACAAATTTTTCAAATGTACTCGAATGTCGATCAATACTTTCAATTATATTTCGTCGAAGATTCATTGAAAACTGGAAAAGTGTTGGACAAATTTTATTGTTAATCTCATAATACCAATAAGAAAAACTTATTATAACTTTGAGGTAACTTTGTAATAATATATTTATTTTTTTTTCTCATCAAAAAATTGTTTTTAAAAATATTTCTCGCAATATGCATTCTTTACCATTTTCCATCAGCTGACCAAATTTTATCCAGATCGGACCACTATATCATATAGCTGCCATAGGAACAATCGGTTGAAATACTTAGTATGAAAATTTTCTATGTCTGTTGATCGATTTTAACCAAATTCACAAAATATTCATTTATTATCATTCCCTACATGCTCACAAAATTTCATTCAAATCGGACTACTATATCATATAGCTACTGTTGGAACAATTACCGATAAAAATAAAATTAACGCAATATGCGTGTCTGCAAGGGTATTTAATCTTCGGCTAGCCGAAGATAACCTTTTTTTTTTGTTTTTTCGTGTTTTTTTGACAGTGCCCGTGTTTGACCGTGCCGTGTCTGGGCCGTGCCGTGCCTCTAAAATAAATTCCGTGTTGGGCCCCTGTTTTTAGTAGCCGTGCTTGGGCCGTGCCGTGCCTCAAAAAAAAGGCGCATCTATTTAGAAACAAATACAAGAAGTTATGACTGGCAATTTACAATTTAGGCCACACTCCGTTTGACATTTGTCGTGAATAATTACCTTTTTTCTTTCAACAATTGTAGAATTTATACGCCAAACGACTAACCGCAGACCTACCCTGTTGCACCAGTTAATATTGAATATTTACATTTTTGTTTGAAATTTATAAAAGTATATTAAACAAGTAAGAAAGGCTACAGTCGAGCACGCCGACTGTAAGAGACCCCGTACTCTCCTTGTATTCCAATTCAAAATGAATATTTAAATCTGACTGTATTTAATATAAAATTTAAATATTAAAAAAAAAAATTTGTTTGTCATTACATGTATGTACATATATGTATGTACAAATGTACATATGTTTGTACGTATGTATACTATGGCTTGGCACGGCTGCCAAACATGCGCAGCGTATGTTTCTGTCTCTGTCGTATTCATGCATTGGCATTCCGCTTAACCGTAAAACTTTGTTAGCTGGTTCTTTTGTTTATAATTTGATTTTTATTCAACTTTCAGGATAGTTTGATATAATTTGTCTTTAATCATATTTTGAATTGCAATACTGTACTATATTAGCAAATGCCTTAAAAACGGCATGTAAATTTAAAAAGTTTCTTAGTTCTTTTAGAAAAAGGGGGCGTTTCAGGCCAACATATTTAATGACGTTGCAAACATCCATTTTTTTCGAGCTTTGTCTATTTTTTTGCTCATTGTGAGGGCGGTAGGGGTCGTGGCACTGATTTGAAATAAACTTGATCTGCTCACAAAAGTTACGGAATTTTAAATACAAATTTGGTGGTTCTAGCTCTTGTAGTTTAAAAGATCCAGGTGTTGATACAGACGGACGGACGGACGGACAGACGGACATGACTATATCGACTCGGCTATTGATGCTGATCAAGAATATATACACATTATGGGGTCGGAAACGCCTCCTTCTACCTGCTACGCACATTTAGCTTCTGACAAACCTAATAGACCCCTCTACTCTTTTGAGAGTGCGGGGTTTAAAATTTCAATGTCGGGAATTTTACCTGCAAACTTATACTCAACTTGCAGAACACGCCGAAACTCCATCAGTAGCACCACGCCCTACATTAGACAAAAGTCCGATTATTTTCATTTACATATAATAATGTTGTTATATAAAAAGTACACAAAAAAAAAAAAGAAATTTCTGAGTCTGTGCCGGGGCTCGAACCGCATGTCTTGTGCTTAAATATAAGTGCGAAAAATAATAACAGGCATCTCCACAACCTGAGCCACACCTTCTTCGCAAACAACTGCTGCTAATGTATATATAACATATAGTTATCTCTTTTTTTTCAACCACGTGCATTGACAATGCGCTTCAACGGATACTTTGTTACCTCTTAGCTCAGTTGTTTATAGTTGGATTTTTATGCAACTTTCAGATTAGATTGAAATGCTTTGTCTTTAAACGAATCTTAAATTACAACACTGTACGATAAGGACAAATGCCTTGAAAACGGCATCGAAATGAGGATTTTTTTTTGTGGAAAAAGGGGGCGTGGCAGCAAACAAATTTTAATTGCACTGTATTTGTGCTGTCCCTAGGAACCTGCGTACCCAAATTGATGGTCCTAAGTGCCATATTTACGGAGATATTTCTGGAAAACATCAATTTTTCCGAGGTGTCTTTGGTTTTTTGCTTATTGCGGGGGCGGTGGGGGCGTGACACCGATTTGAAATAAACTTGATCGCTCGCGAAAGTTACGGAATTTTTATTACAAATTTGGTGTATTTAGCTCGTATAGTCTCTGAGATCCAGGTGTTCATACGGACAGACGGACAGATGGACATTGCTATATCGACTCGGCTGTTGATGCTGATCAAGAATATATATACTTTGTGGGGTCGGAAAAGCATCCTTCTGCCTGTTATGGAGAGCTGGCTTCTGGCAAACCTAATAGACCCCTATAGTCCCTATAGTACGGGGTCTAAAAATTAAGAAAACTGACGGAGTTAAAGGTCACGCCCCGAGATACCTTTTTAGACCCCGTACTCTTAAAAAGAGTATAGGGGTCTATTAGGATTGTCAGAAGCCAAATGTGCGTAACAGGCAGAAGGAAGCTTTTCCGACCCCATAAAGTATATATATTCTTGATCAGCATCAACAGCCGAGTCGATATAGCCATGTCCGTCTGTCCGTCTGTCCGTATGAACACCTGGATCTCAGAGACTATAAGAGCTAGAGACACCAAATTTGTAACAAAAATTCCGTAACTTTCTCGAGCAGATCAAGTTTATTTCAAAATAATGGCCACGCCCCCCACCGCCCCCGCAATAAGCAAAAAACCAAAGACACCTCGGAAAAATTGATGATTTCCAGAAATATCTCCGTAAATATGGCACTTAGGACCATCAATTTGGGTACGCAGGTTTCTAGAGACAACAACACACGAACTAAAAAACTTTTCAAAACTTACATGTCATTTTTAAAGCATTTCCTAATATAAAACAGTATTGTAATTCCAATTTTGTTTAAAGACAAATCATATCAAACTACCCTGAAAGTTGCATAAAAATCCAACTATAAACAACTGAGCAATTAGATAACAAATTATCAATTGAAGCGCGTTGTGAATGCACGCGGTTAAAAGAAAAGGAATAACACTATGCTTATATATACATTAGCCGCAGTACTTTGCAAAGAGAGCGTGGTCCGGGTGGGCCACGCACTTGTTTGTTAACACAAGACCTGCGGTTCGAACCCCGGCACGGACTCAGAATTTAAAGTTTTTTTTTTTTTTAATTTTAATTTAGCACTATTATATCTAAATGAAAATAATCGGAGCAGTCTCACAAGGAGGTGGTGGTGCAATTAGTAGTGTTGCGGCGTGTTCTGCATAAGTTGAGTATAAGTTCGCAGGTTCAATTCCCGACAGTGAAATTTTCTAATATACTTTTTTAAATTTAAAAAAAAAATGTAAATATACAATATTAACTGCTGCAACAGGGTTGGGTTGTGGGTAAGTCGTTTGTTTCTAAACCATTGGTCTGCTGTTCGAGCCCGGCACAGACTCAGAAATTAATTTTTTTTTTTTTGTGCTTGTTATATAATAACATTATTATATGTAAATGAAAATAATCGGATCTCTGTCTAATGTGGTGCGTGGTGCGACTGATATGGTTGCGGCGCGTTAAGCATCTTGCGCAGGTTCAAGTCCCGACAGTGGAGTTTATTAATACACTTTTTTAAATTTCAAACAAAAATGTAAATGAAGAATTTTAACTGGTGCAACAGCCAATGGTCAGCGGTTCGAACCCGGCACAGACCCAGAAATTTAATTATTTTTTTATTTTTAAATTAACTACATTATTATATATAAATGAAAATAATCAAATCTCTGCCAAATGAATGGTGTGGTGTAACTAGTAGGGTTGCAGCATAGTATGGAACTTGCGTCAGTAAGCGCGGGTTCAAATCCCATCAGTGACTGATTTAAAATTTTTTTTTAAATTTAATTTTAAAACTTAAATTTTAAATTACAGTCGTATTCAAATATTAATTTCGAATACAAGGAGAGTACGGGGTCTTTTACAGTCGGCGCGCTCGACTGTAGCCTTTCTTACTTGTTATACTCTCTGCAAGAGTATATTGGGTTTGTGCAAACGTATGTAAAAGGCAGATGGAGGCGTGGCAGACCCCATAAAGTATATATATTCTTGATCAGCGTCAAAAGCCGAGTCGATATAGCCATGTCCGCCTGTCTGTCCGTGTGTCTGTCCGTTGAACAAACAGATTTCAGAGATGGTAAGAGCTACAAGTTCGAATTTGGTCTCTATCGACTCGATATTTAGTCTGTCAATACAAGAATCTTTTATTTTTCTTTTTCATGTCAAGCCCCATTTACCCACAACGATCAAAAAACAAAACACACCTCAAAAAAATATGTTTCCAGCAAATATCTCAGTAACTATGGCACTCAGGAATACCAATTTTGGTACGCAGTGCATTTCCATTTAAAATAAAATAATATATTATTTTTAGACCCCGTACTCTTAAAAAGAGTATAGGGGTCTATTAGGTTTGTCAGAAGCCAGCTCTCCATAACAGGCAGAAGGATGCTTTTCCGACCCCATAAAGTATATATATTCTTGATCAGCATCAACAGCCGAGTCGATATAGCAATGTCCGTCTGTCCGTCCTGTATGAACACCTGGATCTTTTAAACCACAAGAGCTAGAACCACCAAATTTGTAATAAAAATTCAGTAACTTTCGCGAGCAGATCAAGTTTATTTCAAATCAGTGCCACGCCCCCTACCGCACCCGCAATAAGCAAAAAACCAAAGACACCTCGAAAAAAATTGATGTTTTCCGCGAATATCTCCGTAACTATGGCACTTACGACCAGCAATTTGGGTACGCAGGTTCCTAGCTACATCATAAATGGAGTGCCACGTTTATTTCAAATCGACGCCACGCCCCCACCGCCCCCGCAATAAGCAAAAAACTAGACACACCTCGCAAAAAATTGATGTTTTCTGCGAATATCTTTGTAACAATAGCACTTAGGATCACCAATTCTGGTACGCAGGTTCCTAGAGACAACACAAATGCAACGTCATTCAAAGTTTTGGTCTGCCACGCCCCTCTTCCCACAAGAACTAAGCAAATTTTTCAAACTTACATGCCGTTTTTAAAGCATTTGGTAATATAGTACGGTATTGTAGTTCAAAATTTGTTTAAAGACAAATTATATCAAACTAACCTGAAAGTTGCATAAAAATCCAACTATAAACAACTGAGCAATTAGACAACAAAGTAGCTCATGAAGCGCGTAATGAATGTTGTGGTGCAACTAGTAGGGCAGCATGATATGGAACTTGCGTCAGTAAGCGCGGGTTCAAATCCCATCAGTGACTGATTTAAAATTTTTTTTAAAATTTAATTTTAAAACTTAAATTTTAAATTACAGTCGTATTCAAATATTAATTTCGAATACAAGGAGAGTACGGGGTCTTTTACAGTCGGCGCGCTCGTCTGTAGCCTTTCTTACTTGTTTTATCTTACTTTAAATTATTTATTTGATCTTTGTGTTCCTCTTGTATTCCAAGTATGTCTAAAAAAGCTATTTAGTTTACACGGGAATTAACACGATTAAAGAACGTTAAATCTAAATTTTATAACAAATTCGGAGAAACTGGCTCTTCCCTGGATCTCTCTCGTTATTTAATTGCTCGATCTGATTTCTATGCCTTGAACAGCCTGTGCTATCGGAATTACCTTAGAAGCTGTGGTCAGGAGTTTAGAAGTAATCCTAAACTTTTTTATAACTTTTAATGCGAAGCGCAAATCATCAACACTTCCTTTCTCTATGGTCTTTGAAAATGAGACTGCTAACTCTGATCAGGCTATAGCCGATTTATTTGCGGATTTTTTCCAATCAACTTATTGTATTTATCAAAATAATCTAAACTTGCCTTATCCCTACAGTGTAAATGCTTCTAAATGTAACTTTAGGCAATTGATCACTGAAGATTCGCTTTTGATTGATCTAAAGGCAGTTAAACCTGTCCTTTCCCTGGGTCCGGATGGAGTTCCTGGTTGTGTGCTCAGAAACAGTGCCGATGGCCTCTTGACACCTTTGTATACCTTATTTAATTTGTCTGTTGAGTCCTGCCGCTTCCCTGACATTTGGAAATCATCGTTTATTATTCCCCTTCATAAAACGGGTACTAAATCTAACACTTGTAACTAAAAGGGTATCTCTAAATTGTCTGCAATTCCTACAACTTTTGATAAATTAATAACTTCTCAATTGCAACATCTTTGTAGATGTATTGTTTCACCTTGCCACTAACTTATTAGACTTTACTTCCATTGTAATACAGGGGTTTCAAAATAAATTGCAAACAGATGTCATTTACACTGATTCTAGCAAGGCTTTTGATTCTGTTAATCATTGTCTATTAATACATTAACTTAATCTGCTTGGATTTCAAGACAAATTAATACTTTGGATTGCGAACTATTTATTTTCTAGAACTCAAAAAGTTAATTTTAATGGAACTTTATCCAAGCCCGTGCGTGTTACTTCGGGGCTCCTGAAGGTAGTCATCTTGGGCCTTTACTTTTTTCATTATTCATTAATAATTTGCCTTCAGCAATTTCTAGTTCCCGGGTTCTGATGTAAGCCGATGATGTAAAACTGTGCTTGACACGAACTGAATCTTGCCTTAATCACGGTCTACAAAGTGATCTACAAGCACTTCAAGCCTGGTGTAAAGTTAACGTACTTCATCTCAATTTTAGTAAATGTAAGGTAATATCCTATAGTAGGCGAACACCTACCTATAATAACTACTTTCTCTTCAGAGAATAGAGTCGGTCAATGATTTGGGTATCCTTTTCGATCCAAAACAAAAGTTTGATAAGCACATCTCTTCTGCAGCTAATCGAGCTTTTGAAGTCTTGGGTTTCATAAAGCGGTGGTCTAAGGAATTTGACGATCCCTACCTAACAAAAACTCTTTGTACTTCACTTGTACGCCCTATTCTTGAATATGGATCGTGTGTATGGTCTCCCCAATACATGATTCATCAGGAGAGATTAGAAGCTGTACAAAAACAATTTCTTCTGTTTGCCCTTAAGGCCTTAGCTGGAGTACTAATATTCGATTTCCTTCGTATCGTAGTAGACTTTTGTTAATTAACCTCCCTTACCTTTCGGATCGCAGAACCATGCTTGGTGTAGTTTTCTTACACAAACCAATTAATGGTGAGATAGATTCCTCATATCTATTTAGCCAAATAGTTTTGCGGTTCCGATCCGAAATACTAGAAACTTTCCTCCTTTGTCCCTTCAGCGGTGTACCACGAATTATGCTTTACATAATCCGTTTCGTATCTTATGTACTAACTATAATAGTCTTTCTCATGTAGGGAGTGCGAGTGTCTTCTCTTAAAAGGACACTTCTCACTTGCGTATCTAATCAATCTATATAGTATTGATTTCCTTTAATGTTATATTGTAGTACTTAGTATTCTTTTAATATACTTTTCTATGTTCCTAATTGTCGCTTATCGTTCTCGCGTATTTCGTCTCCCGCGTGCCTTACCGTTATCACCGCGTTACTAACATTTGATTTTATTTTTCTATTTTTCGTTTGGTCTGGTTAGTGTTTTTCTGGGGTTTTCCTAACCCTTGCAACGAATGTTGGACCAACGTTTCTTAATGTTTTTAATACTTCCCGAGTTAGTAAATTATTAATTAAATACAAATTAAATTTTTTTTGTATTTAAATTTAATTTTAATCTTATTTTAAAATATTTTTTTTTATTTTATTTTTACACTAATTTAATCTTTCGTTTTGTGTCGACTGCCCATAGTCTGACAATAAATAAAATAATTTTCGCGTAAATGCTTTTTTTCTATGACAACATGTGCTGAGTGCTATTATTTTCACCGCGGTATTTTGCATTCTCCTTTCGATTTTGCTTCTTCTGAGAAGAACCGTTATCATTTTTGTTCTGTTTCTTGCTCTCCCAAATTAAAGAGAATGTCGGTAAGGCAAGAGAAAAGAAACTGCTAACCAAAATTCTTTTAGTCAAGTTTTACTGTAAAATAAAGTGAGCTGTTTATTTTAGTGCTACTTTTTTCACCGGCATTGTTCTTTGATACATATATTTATATATATGAAAAGGTAATGCATATAACAAAATGAATTTTTGATTGCAATGTCAATATATATATTTAAATGTAAATAAATATGAGTTATGCTTCTTATTCATGTTTATTGTTTGTATGAAAAATGCGCACTAATATGAGAGAACGGGGTCTTTTACCGTCTGTTCGCTCGACTGTAGCATTTCTTACTTGTTTTGTTTTAACATGTTAAAATGCAAATACTATTCATTGTAATACCTGGTAAAATTCCAGGTTAATCTGGAAAAAACGCAGAGTTTTATACAGTTTGGCGTCCTCGACTGTGCTTTTCTCTTATGTTTTCTTGATGCGTCTTGTTTCTGCTTCATTTTGGGCGAATGGGGTATGGCAGCGATGACATAAATGGTCATGTAATGACTAAATTCGATGTTTTAGCTTTTACCATTTCTGACATCTGATTGTTATGCAGACAGACTGACGGACATAGCCATATGGACTCAGCTTGGGATGCTGACCGAAAATATATATACCTTATTGGGTCGAAAACGGCTCGTATTGCCTGTTGTATACTTTTCACAAATCCAATATACCCCGTGCTTGTTCCACATCGCATTTGTTCTTTGATGGCTTCATACTATTAATTTAATCCGTAAGATACTTGGTATGGTCATAAATAATTATGACATGGCTTTATCGACTCGGCTTGTGACGCTGATCAAGAATATATATACTTTATGGGATCTGCCTCGCCTCCTTCTGCCTGTTACACACTTTGCACAAACCCAATATACTTTTGCAGAGAGTATACAAATTACCGGCAGTGGACCAAAGGCCGTGAAAAGTAAAAAAAATAATTTTATTTTCCTTTGTAAAGAACAGTGGGCCAGAGGCCATAATAAGTCGGGAAAATTGACAGTGGGCCGCGAACCGCAAAGCACATTGAGCCGTAGCTCGTGAAAAAAAAAATGTTGATATTATAAATAATTTAATTTTGAAAATAAACTACAAAAACTGGTAAATCATGACAAATTGAACAGTGGAATTTACTAATGGCATGACTTAAGGTGGAATTTTTTTTTGTTTATTTTGTTTTCCTCTTGAGCTTGCGGCATGCCATCTGAAATGGATCTAGGTGAGTCCAATAGTAGGCTTGCGGCAGGTGTACTATCGCCTTAAAAAGGAACTGGCGGCGATAGCGCAAAAAATCTAGACAAGGAAGGTCGCGTCGAGGAATTGAAGAAGCGAATTTTCTTATTCATACAGGGCGCCGGTCACAGCAGGGATTCGGCGGACGCCCGCACCAAAAGTCAGAGCCAGATTTGCGAAGACCCCACATGTATAAACAGCGACATGAGAAATTTAAAGATTACGTGGTGCAACTACGACTACTCATGCGATGTGCAGGATACAGTACCGCGCAGGAGTTGTACTGGAGTTATGAAAACGCGGCCCCCGAATACCAATTGTACGTGCACAGGAGCGACCTCGCCACACTGGCGCAACGTACTCAGATGGCCACGGAGTTCGAGAATCTCCGGGAAAAGGAAGCAGAATAGTCTCGAACCAGAGTGAGAAACAGGGGTGAGTCCAATTTTGCAGGGGCAAGGAATACGCCGCCAAACCTGTTTCGACCAGAGACGGGAGGACCCCAGTTGACCGGTCAGACGATGCCAATACTTCCAATGGTAGCGCAATCGCCAGCACCGCAAGAAGGAGCAGCACACAACAGAGGCGGGTTAGATCCACGACGCGCTTGCCACCGATGCGGGCAAAGTGGACATTTCGACACAAAGCAGCAAAGAATGCTGCGAGCAAGCGAGTTGAGGGTCGCGCCTTAAACTTCAACTGCGGGCATAAAGCTGGCCGATGGTGGTGAAGGGCGGCAAAATCGTGACCCAAGTGACGGTCGGCGGAGAGGTAAATAATCCATTCGGACGTGCAAAATTATTCATTGAACTAGCACCCGACGACGAAAAGGAGCCTGTCGCGAAGACCGGGACTCCAGCTACGGTAGTCCCGACCCCGAGGAAAAATCTGAGTTGCAGCGGCATCGGAAGAGGCCGAGAAACCAGACAGACCGATGGAGGTAAAAGATGTAGAGGAGAAACAGTCCAAGGCTGGGAAGGTGGAATGGCCTGCCAACCTCGAGCCTGAGATGAGCGGGTTCTTGCAGGGGGAACTAGCATCGTTCGAGAATCTACCGAGAGTCTCGCACATCGCGGAGCACAGCATCCGGATGATATAAGACAAGTCGCTGAAGCAGCGGTACTACCCAAAGAACCCGCCGATGCAGAAGGTGATTGACGAGCAGGTAGACGAGCTCATCCGAGCAGGTGCCTTTAAGAAGTCCCGTAGTCCGCACAGTGCTCTGATAGTCTTGGTGAGAAAAAAGACTGGGGAGTGGCGAATGTGCGTGGACTACCGGCAGCTCAACGCGCACTCCATTCCGCAGGCTTATCCAGCCCCGCGAATAAATCTCACCCCCGAGAGGTTGCGCCAAGCCCGCTATATTTCGACATTGGACTTGAAGCAAGGATATTGGCAGACCGCTAGCCGGAGTTCAGTTTGCGAGCACTTACTTCAGGAAATACATGGAATCCCTTGGAGTGACTGTAAAGTATACCGCCCCCTACTGCTCCCAAGAAAATTCCACGCAAAGGACCAATAGGACAGTGAAAACAATGATAGCATAGTTCATCGAAGGACACCAGAGAGTGAGAAGAACTTCTGCCAGAGGTAGCAGTGGCATATTTCCTTATGCAAGGCAGAGAACCTCATCTTTCGACGGCACTATATGACGAGGTAACCCCCGGAGCAGCCGCGAATCTTTTGAGTCCACAGGATAAGCTGGAAGGAAGTTGAACAAAATATTTGAGGTCGCACGGAATAACGCGTCGGTGGACCAATAAAGGCACTACAACCTCCGAAGAAGAGAATGGCGACCAACGATTGGAACAGAAGTCATGGAGAGACAGCAACTGTCCAACGCAGTGGAAGGTTTTGCAGCCAAATTAGCACCCTTCAGGGGCTAGCCTTCAGGATGGCTAGCTTCATATCCCCCACCATCGTGGCCCATCTAACCGCTCTCAAACCTTACTTTCAGAATCCAGTTTGACCCGCTAGTCGCTCTGGTAGGAAGATAACAGATAGGGTAGATAGTGTACTACTACATTTATTGTTTTCTCTTAAAAATTACATCCATAGATAACCCACAATGGAGAACGAGCAGCAGCTACGAAGAGATGGTCGGCACAGACGCGACAGACAGCGACGTCACGGAACCTCGCCCTACCGATGAACGGCAGCGACAGAAGGATCATGGACTAGGACTAGGACAAGAACAGGACAGCCCCGACAACGGCGAAGGTAATGAAAGTGTTGAGGTGACAGGGTCCCATCACCATAATGGAGTCTGTGTCCTACTCATACGAACGCCTTGCAGACGCTGTACAGATGATGAAAATCCTCTCGTCGACGATCTATGTGCACATGCCAGGAATGCGGCGCCGTATTATGAGGAGCCGTCGTCATCGGAACTACTGCTAGCCATACTGCCACCGCGGTGCTGCGGGGCCAACTGAAGTCGAACAGGATATGGCGAAGTCGGAAAAGCCGATAGGCGGGGCCGAGGTCGCCTGCGAGGAGAGGGAGGTCGTCGTCCAGTCCCAGTCCCGTCTTACATATTTTGTAGTATTTAGTAATTTAAAGTATTAAATAATTTGTGGTATTAAGTTATTTGGAATATTAAGAAATTTGTAGTAATAAGTACTATGTAGTAATTAGGATTCTGTAGGCATAACGATTTTTCTGGGAGTTAAACAACAATTATAATTTCAATTATCGAATGTAACTATCGATAGGAGGTAAAGAGGCTGACGGCGAAAGCTCTGTAGTGAAGAGAGAGTTTTCGCGGTGGAGTTGAATCAGGACAGCTTTCGCGTTACTTGATCGAGAGCGTCGCCAACACTTTGCATTAGACACGTGGGCTTAAGCGAACAAAGGAGTAAGCACCGTAAGTACAACCGTTAGGGCCAGTGCAACGATATGGCAATTGTGAGGAGTAACAAAATAAAACGAAAAGAATACGAAGCGAAAAGATAAATAAAAGGGAATTAAATATAGTGAAAATTCCCAATCCACTCCCTCTATTTCAATGCCTTCCGTTTCGCTTGTATGTAACAGGTAGAAGGAGGCGTGGCAGACCCCATAAAGTGTATATATTCTTGTTCAGCATCACAAGCCGAGTCGATATAGCCATGTCCGTCTATGCGTCTGTCCGTCTATCTGTCTGTCTGTACGCATGAACACACAGATTTCAGAGATGGTAAAAGCTACAATCTCGAATTTGGTTTCTATTGACTCGATATTTAGTCAGTCAACACAAAAATCTTGCTTTTTTTCGATGCCACGCCCCATTCGCCCACAATGAGTCAAAAACCCGACACACCTCCGAATAAATCTATGATTTTGGCGAATATCTCAGTAACTATGGCACTTAGAAATACCACTTTTGGTATACGTGTTCCTAAAGACAGTATATATGCAATGACATCAAAAATTTTTAAGTAAGAAATAAAAAACTTTTCAAACTTGCATAACGTTTTTAAGGCATTTGTTCTTATCGTACAGCATTAATATTTATGAATAGTTTGAAGACAAGTCATGTCAAACTCTCCTGAAAGTTTCATCTGAATCCGACCATAAACAGAAAAGAAAACAAGCAACAAAGTTTTTATTCGAGCATAATACCATGAGTGCGTTTTAACGTGTTTTAATACAAGAACTATCTATTGTAATATTTGTATACCGATTTTTACATTATAACTGGGAAGAAAAGCAGAGAGTATTCTAGGTCGGCCGTGTTCGACTGTACTTTTTATACTTGTTTTGTAATTCCTTCGTATCAAATCTCGCGATACCAGTCGAGCGGATGGCATCTATTCTGAAGAAAGGTTCAAAAGTGGACTGATGGAGAACGGATGCAAGCGATTGTGGTCTATGTGAGGTGTTCACGAAAATGATCGAAAACGTAGTAAGGAAATTCATAAGTTCTAATAAAGATGTGCAGAAGACGAAGAATTTGGCACAACGCTCTGACTAGTCTGGAATATTCTGTGATGTTGCAAAGGCCTTAGAAAAGTAGGTCTAGGCAGGTAGTGTTTGACGAGACGACATTAGGGGACGTAAGTATAATTCACCAGCACTGCATTCAAGGGGCACATGGTGTCACTCAGAGTGATGAATTCAGCGATCGGTAGACACGCTGAAAGCTAATTTCATGGAAGGATAGCAGAACTCCTGTCAAAATTGGTCGCTTTGTATGGTGGAGTTGTAAGTTGTAAGTTGCACACTTTATTTTACCCGGTTATATGAGTCTAGGCGAGCGCAAAATGCTTTATTTTCAGACAACAGACGAAATAGAAGACGACCCAAGTCCCAAATGAACATGACCATTGAAGATGTAAGAAAATTCTAACCATTGAAATAACCGATATAGTTACCTTAACAACAATAGTCTGTAAGAAGAGCAGCCAGAGAAAGAGCCGCCACAGGAACACCTTCACGCAGTTTAAACAAAGACAACGGAACTACGACGATGTGGCAAATAAGTATTGTACCGTTTTGTCCGGACCTAAATTGATAAGGATAGTTATAATCTTGACGTGCACATAAGATGAAGACATGTATAAACTCACCAATGATTTGTATATGATGATTGTGAATATCCTCTCCAACTTTTCAGACGATCAGACAAATACAACCTACGGTCCAACGGTCAACCATGTCTTGAATTTCATTGTATCACCATGCTTTTTCCTTTTTTTAAGCTCTATGCGCGATCTTTCTTATAGTTTTTATTGATTTAGTTTTTGTGTTTTATTGTCGTAAGTAAAAATCAGTAACTTACCCATTAAACCATTTTTTGCTTAGTAATTGTTAAACAATTAGTTTTTAGACCCCGTACTCTTTACTAAAGAATAGAGGGGTCTATTAAGTTTTTCAGCGAAATGTGCGTGACAGGCAGAAGGAGACGTGGCCGACCACATAAAGTATATATATTCTTGATCAGCATCAACAGGCGAGACGATATAGCAATGTCCGTCTGTCTGTCCGTCCGTCCGTATGAACACCTGGATCTTTAAACTACAAAAGCTAGAGCCACCCAATTTGGAATGAAAGACCATCTGTTTGTCAGGTTAAGCTTATTACAAAATTTTGCCACGCCTCCTACCGCCCACGCAAGTATAGAGGGGGTATATTTTTCTAAGTCCACCTATTCCTAAGTGCCATAGTTACTGAGATACATGCCAAAAACATCGATTTTTCCGAGGTGTGACGGGTTTTTTGCTCACTGTGGGTGAATTGTGCGTGGCTTCAAAAAATAAAAAAAAAGATTCTTGTATTGACTGATTAAATATCTAACTTGTTGCTCTTACCATTTCTGATATCTATTTGTTCATACGGACAGACAGTAGAGTTGTGTCGTTTCGTTCTAAATAAGTTCAAATGAACGGGTCAGTAAAATGAACGAATTAACTTATTCAGTTCTTCGTGAACGATTTCATTCATTTGATGTATGAAAATGTTGCTTTTGATAAATTTTTTAGTGTGGATTTGTGTTCATAAAAGTGAAAAAAAAATGTCCAAACGAAAATGAAGCAACATTTGGAACCATTTCCTTGGTAGCGAGGGGGAAAGACAGACCAATGCATATACTGCAAGTCCCCTATTAGTATTTCTGGCGGCTCGCAAAGCAATTTGGCGCGCTATTTACAATTAAAACTTTAAATGAATTACTTTTTTAACTATTGTTAACCAAAGTTCCCTCAATTAAATTGCTTTACTGATATGTAAACATATCTAAAGCAATTATTTTCTTTTTTAAAAGTAACATTGTTTTTATTATTTGGTTGATCTCTTAACTATCATTAAACATTTAACAGAAAGACCTACTTATCTTATGTCGGTGATTTCTTTCCGTTCAGTCTGAACGAAGAACGATTTAGATGATTAGGTCTTTCTGTTCAGTCTGAACGATGAACGATTTAGATGATTAGGTCTTTCTGTTCAGTCATGAACGATGAACGAATTGACTGACCTAGTTCACGGGCAAAATATGAACGAGTGAACTTACTCAGCAAATTGAACTAAAAATCCCAACTCTAACAGACAGAGAGACGGACATTTTTTTTACGATTTCTTATTTATTTTCACGTTGATGTACTAACGAGACAGTTCATTCAAGTGGCCCAGCAACTCCAACTCCGCGCGGAACCCTGCAGACATTACAGCCACCTCCCCCACAACCGGCCAAGGGGCACATCGCTACGAAGAACGGGAAACGAATTTATTTATTAAAAACGAATTGCAATATACAAAATACAATACAATACACCATTATATAATAATGTAAACTATATTAACTAAGATCTATATAGGTGACAGAGAAGAGAAGTTCTATTCTATTAAAGGGATTGAAGTAGAACTACCTAAAACTCGAGAGAGTTTGTTGTAGGTACTACACAATACTCGGAAGGGGTTATGTATATCAAAGTTAGTAATACAAGGTTGAAGAGAGGGGAAGAAAGTTTTGAGTAGGTCTAATCGGAACAGCGAAACTAATCTGGATAGTAAGTTTGTGTAAGAAAACTACACGGAGCACTGTCCTACGATCAGACAAAGAAGGAAGATTAGTTAGTAAAAGTCTACTACGGTAGGAAGGCAAGCGTATATTAGGGTTCCAGTTTACGGCCCTTAGCACAAAAAGAAAAAGAAATTGCTTTTGTACAGATTCTATTCTATCTTGATGAATCCTGTATTGCGGAGACCAAATACAAGATCCATATTCAAGAATAGGACGTCCCAAGGTATTAAAAAGTATTTTTGTTAAGTTGGAATCGTTAAATTCTTTCGACCAGCACTTCATGAAGCTCAGGACACCAAAAGCACGATTAGAAATTGACAATACATGCTTATCAAACTTAAGCTTTGGATCCATAAGGATACCCAAATCAGTGAACGACTCAATTCTTTGAAGAGAATTGTCATTCAGAATGTAATTATTTAAAAAGGGGAGTCGCCTACTGAAGGACATTACGTTACACTTACTATAGTTAAGATTTAATAGATTGGTCTGACACCTGGTTTGAAAGCTGAAAAGATCAGATTGTAATCTGGTTCCAAGAACAGACTTAGGTGCCGAGACACAAAGTTTAACGTCGTCGGCATACATAAGTACCTGAGAGTGACAATATAAATAGCAAAGGACCGAGATGGCTTCCTTGTGGGACGCCCAGTAACCTGAACTGATTTCGATAATAAATCATTAAAAAAAACTGGTTGTGTTCTAGAAATTAGGTAATTCGAAATCCAAAGAATACATTTATAGGAAAATCCAATAAGATTGAGTTTATGTAATAAGAGGTTGCGGTTAACGGAGTCAAATACCTCACTGAAATCTGTGTAAATTACGTCAGTTTGCAGCTTTTTTATCAAAAAAAGGTTAGTGGTAGTTGAACTACATTTCACAAACCCATGCTGGCAGGGTGAAATTATGGATCTACAGAAATGTTGCAATTGAGAAATTATCAATTTCTCAAAAACCTTGGGAATAGCAGACAATTTGGAAATACCTCTATAGTTGCAGACATTGGTTTTATTTCCTTTTTTGTGAAGAGGAATAATAAAAGATGATTTCCAAACATCAGGAAAACAACAGGATTCAACGAACAACGTAAATAATTTATACAGGGGCTTTAGAAGGCCGTCTGCATAGTGTCCCAGCACACAGCCTGGGACTCCGTCCGGTCCTTGTGAAAAAACAGTTCTAATATTCTTTAAATTACATAAAAGAGAACTTTCGGTAATGACCCGTGTAAAGTTACAATTGAAGGGATTTAAATGATAAGGGTAAGGTGAATCAGAATTATAGTCGAGTTAGAAGTTTCTCTTTCAAGGACTACACTAGATGGAAGCGTTGATGATTTACGCTTCGAATTAACGAAGTTATAAAACCGTCTAGGTTTCCTTCGGAATTGTTGACCACAGTCAGCAATCAGATATCGAGAGAGATACAACGATGAGCCAGTTTCCTTGAATCCCTTATAAAATCTCGACTTTCTATTTTTTAGCAAAGTTAACTCACGGGTAAACCAAACAGGCTTGTTTGACCTGGTTGGAATACAAACCGGAACACAGACATCAATTAAGGAATTGAAAGTATAATAAAAAGTTGTGATTGCACTATCCATATATTTACACATGAACAGACGGGACCAGTCAGTCTGGGATAACAGTATATTTAACTTGTTATAGTCGGCTTTCCGAAACTAACGAGTTCGCTTAGTAGATTTGCTACTAGCACGGGTCACCCGGGCAGGTAAATTAATCAACACTTCCAAAGTCGGTTGAGAGGGATCTTCAGGATACCATAAGGTATATCGGGAAACAAAATAACAGTATGGGTTCAAAACAGAAATCAATTTAATCATTCTTTTTAAGGAATTTCAAATCGCATTGATCTGAAGCAATGAAATTTCAAACAAGAAAATCGTGCTGAGTCGTAGAGGTCAACACAGCAGAGTCAGGACACGAAATCCATGTAGTACCTGCAATACTAAAATCGCCGAAAACTACAAGAAAGTTACGATCGGATAGCATAGAGGATACTGATTTAGTAACGGAAAAGTGTAATAAATAAAGAGACAAGTCAGAGGAAGGAGGAGTATAGGAGCAAGTAATGAAAACTCGAATGTTGTTTGGGCATAATTTATTAGCAACAAATTCAAATGCCATAGGCCGAGTATAAGTTAACATTGACGCAAGTACATCACCGCCGAACGAGCTTTTCCATAGATAGAGAATTTATTAGGACGAAACTCTGAGTTTAGAATCCGACATGATTAAGTTTCAAAAAAGGCCACGACATGCAATGAAAATACAGACTATTTAAATAAATATTGCTAATCATACTACAAAGACATCGAGAGGGAGGAAGTTAGTTTTTTCCGGCATCAGATGCCGGAACAGGGTTAGGAGGCAGTGCAATCGGAGCCCGATTTCTTTTCTTAGCTGTGTACTCCTTTATTATTAAATGGTCGGGCCAAAATTCTATACAGCAAATTGTGCCCAAATATGGAACACTTACTTTAAATGAGGAAATTTCCCAATGATAAGCGAACTTGAATTTTTCCACCGCAATGTTGGCTTTTGATTTGGACTGAATAAAGGCCATGACATCAGCCGATGTGTTATCAGGGGCAACCCTGGAAACAAATAATTGTTTCTTTGTTGGAACGTCTACTAGAGTTTTTTTTATCAGACACTGTAGTAACCTCCCTAGAAGCAACAGCACTGATAGACTCATTGCTTGATTCGCCAACCGTAACAGTATTGACACTTAACAAACTTCGGGGTTCGTAGGGACAACTTTTGTGGGTAAAATAATGTTGTCATCCCTACTAACAATTATATTTGGAGATGGTGATGAAAAATGTATTAGGGAAGGTGCGGACATTGTGGGTATGTGAGGAGGAACAAATAGGTCCCCAAAGCCTCTTTTAGTATGCCTCAGAAAGCTCATCATATCTCTTTCGACATCCCTACAAGCTTGACATGTCCACTTTAAACCTGATTTAGACTCAATCAGGTCAATAATTCGGCCGTTGAGGCCTGCATATTTTTCATGTAAAACATTTTCACATAGCCGGCAATGAACAAAACCCACCTTAACGTTTCTTCGAACTTGGCAATGGGTGTAATCGCAGACATATACAAGTATTGGGATTCATTGTGTATTAATAAACAATAAGAATATAATTAAAGAGTAAATGCAGAAGCTAAATAAGTACAGATTAGGAAATAAGTTAAAATACGTAGGCAAACTACGGTTAATGTGCAAGCTAATGCACAAAAACAATTTAAACGCAGACGGGGCGACCGAAAAAGAAAAAAAAAAGGAGAAGAGCCGGAATTACCGGCCAACACCAAACATTAGATAAAATAGCACGTTAGAACATATGAGAGCGCGTCGAGAGCATAAGTAAAAAAGAGAGCACGAAGATAGAGATTAATTGTACACAAACAAAATGTTAGCGCAAGCAACGGCGTAAAATTACAAGAACAATTTGACAGCGCAGAAATAAATAAACAGAATGTTTGGCTGTGGAATTGTTGTTGCCTTCAGACAGAAATTGTTTAAAATTGGCTTTTTAGTTTATTATTCAACATAACCGATGTATCACACAATGTTACTAACGGAATAAGCCAGAATATATAAAATGAAATTGAGTGTTTAAACAAAATAGAGTTAGAGGCAATGTAAAACACGTCAGTCATCGAAAACGAATCGATTCGAAAGAATACCAGAATTCGACAGCTATAGATAGACACTGGGGCGACGATAACCTTCGTGAGTGTAAAAGTGGCACTTCGCATGGTAAATGTCTAATATAAGGGCCTCAACCGCAAAAATTATGAAAAAAAAATCCTCCATGGACCGCGACTTTTGCAGACGAACGTCACTAAAAACTTTTGGCGGTCTCTTATGGTTTTTTTTTTTAACGCGGTTTAAAAGTTCTTGAAATTGTAGTGCTTTTTAATCTAGTTACCTTTTGAAAATATATCATAATAACCTTATGAGTCAAGTACTCCTTGAATTGTTTGCCAAAAAAAACAATATTAATCTAGTATTCATGGCATTGCATGTCAAAAAAGTACAAATTAATCTAGTATTCATAGCATTACACGTTAAAAAAAAAATATAATGAATCTAGTATTCATTGAAAAATTAAAAAAAAAAAATTTTATCTAGTGGGCTGTGTAAAAGATATCCGAATGCAATTGATTGCATTTATTGAAGAAGTGCATTCGCGAAAATTGTTTGCCTTCGTCTGAATTGCATATTCACAAACCTCGTTAAAATGCACTTCTCTAACATCTTTTCGTTTTCCCTCATTTAAATATAATCGGCATCGAAATGTTATTTTCTCATTATCATAGGAAATTGAGCACTTATTGTTGCATTTTGAACTTTTCTGTTAACAGAATTCTGTGGTTTTGGAGAAAACCCATTAAATAACTCCCATTGACTTTTAAAATTTCACACAATTTCACAATTCTTTTTTATCTAATCAGTTATACGTTTTTTAGACGAATGAAATCACACATTTTGACAACTGCATTATTGCTGGTGCATTTTTTTTCAAAAGCTTACTAGATTCAAAGCGTTTTCTCATAATTTTAAAAGGTAACTAGATTAAAAAAAATGTTTTTTTCAAGAACTTTTAAACCGCGTTTAAAAAAAAAACATAAGAGACCGCCAAAAGTTTATAATGATGTTCGTCTGGAAAAGTCGCGGTCCATGGAGGATTTTTTTTTCATAATTTTTGGGGTTGAGGCCCTTATATTAGACAATTACCCTTCGCATTGATGCCACAGGAAATAGACGTACTGTATGGCGTGGAATTTGCTTGGCCGATGGATCGAGAATAGAAGTGACAGAATTCTAGTATGCTCCTGCTGTCGACGATCATCGAAGGAGTCATCTTAGGCATGGATTTCTTTTGCGAAATAGAGATGCGATTAGAGTGCGGCCAAGCACAACTCCAACTTGCACTTACAACGGAAGCGACAACTACATCTAGTGCCTGGAGTATACATACCGTACTAAACTTACCCCCGTAAAAAGTACCTTGAGTGCAATAACAGGAGACCAGGTGACGGAGACGAAGCGAAAATCGCTGAAAACAGTGATACTACCCTAAGAATCTAGCCATTCAAAAGATCATCGATGAACAGTTGGACAAGTTACTTTTGGATGGAAGGACCGAGCCCTCGGGTAGCCCACAAAGAGCTCCAATAGTGCTGGTGGGGAAGAAGACCGGAAAGGAGCGGAAGTGCACTGACTATCGTGAACTGAACGCGCAGTCTATTCCAAATGCGTATCCACTGCCAGGAATCAACCACATTCCTGAAGCTGCGGAACGCAAAATACATCACCATGTTGGACCTGAACGTGATGTCATTCGGATTGCATTCCGCACTCGCTACATTTCAGCGAGCTCTGGAGTTGTTGGACCCCAAATGTCCCAAAATGTCTAATGGATCATCATTGTTATTGGAACTTGCGAGAAGTGATCAGATGGCTTCATAAGCTAATAATCGGTGATATTTGTTCCCCACACCTTTTAGAACGTCTTAATTTTAATACAGCCTACTCCGTTAAATCTCTGATTTTCTGGGGCAGTAAGTCTTGCATATCTGCGTCCCTTTAAATCAGAGATAATTTTCGTGATAATTTTGCCATAATGTTTTATTGATCTGGTTGGGTTTTTCTGGGTTTTCCCCAACCCTTTGCAACAAATTTTGGATCATTTTCTTTTTTAATTTTTATTCCCAGATTAATTCGTTAATTAAATTAATTATATTCAATAACTAATTTACTTTTTCCTTTCAGTTATAATAAATATTGATACTTTAATTATAGTCATTAATATAAGCTTAATTTTTAGATACTTTTTTTAATTGATTAATACTCGCGACTGCTTTTAGTCTGCGTCAATAAATAAATAAACGCAAAGCTCAGCGAAGAGGGAATCCTTCATGGCGACCCGGCCAAGATTTTAGCGATTAAAATTGCAGCCGACTACAAATGTGAAGGAGCTTTGCCGATGCCTGGGTATTCCGTCATGGTTCAGACGCTTTGTATAAAACTTTACCAGCATCGTGCCGCCAATATTGAAACTATTTCGTGACGATTTTTCGTAAAGGTTCTCCATACAGACGGACGCAAGCGATTACGGACACGGCGCTGGATTTACACAAGATGCATGGACGCTACGAGTCTTCGACTACGCCAGTCGAAGTTTAGCAGCCGCTCAGAACTATTCCAGGACTAAGAAGGAATGCCTCGCCATCGTTTGGGCAATCCGCTGCTACCCGGAGGGATATTAGTTCAATGTGATCAAGGATCACGACAACCCCACTGAGCGGATTGCGCAATGAGCACTACAACTTTACGAGTATCAATTCGTGGTGCACTATCGCCGAACGAGTCAAAAAGTCGTAGCCGACTGTAGGCAACCACTGTAGATACTACAGCAAGTGACACAGAAACCCTCCAGGTTCAAGTGGCTGGAACGAATGATGGAAGCCATTCAGAAGGAACCGGAGAAGTATCCGGACTACATTCAAGAAGAAGGCCAGCTTTACCGGAGATTCAATCGATGCCCTGATGACGAAGAATACGTTCCCTGGAAGCTCTGCGTCGAAAAATAACATCGAATGCGGGTTTTGAAGGAATCCCATGATCAAACTTCCACTGAACATCAAGAAATTCGGAAGACCATCGGGAATATTTTGAGAAGAGGTCAGGTATGCTAGTTAAAACCACCGGGACAGATGCGCACGTAGGATTCATTTGAGGTACTCTCTGTGGATTTTGCTGGACCACTGCCCAGGTCGAAGCATACGATGCTTCTGGTGTTCTTCGCACACTTCAGCAAGTGGGGGGAACTGGTACCTTTGAAGAAGGCTACGACGGCACATCTCGAGCGATCGTTTAGGGAAAGCTTTTTGGTTCGGTGGGTATGCAACAATGCAGCAATGGTAAGCAAAGCAACTGGGATGCCCGTCTACCTGAACTTACCTTAGCGATCAACTCAAGCGTATCGGATAGCAGTGGATTTAGTCCGGCTTACTTGGTGCAAGAACTCGAGCCCAGCCTGCCAGGATCACTATAGAATAAGGTTAACCCTGGACCTATTCGTAAAGGAGGAACACCGAAGGATTAGGCAAAGCGTTTGCGAGAAATCTTTAAAATGAAGAAGAAGGACCAACAGCAGGCCGCCTAAGATCAAAGTCGCCACTAAAATTTGCGCTGTCGGGAATGGAGACCAGCGCTAAAGGATCTGGTACTGTAGAGGCAACATCATCTATCGAAGGTTGCAGATGGATTTGCTGCTAAGTTCGCCCCTCGTTACGATGGGCGGTTGTTACAAGTTTGTGAAATTGGATTCTCCAACAGTTGAACATTACAAATTCAGAACATTTCTAGCAAAGAGCTCTGGGTTGCGAGCATAACAGACCTCAATGCATATCATGGGGAATCGCATGATCAGTCGGATGGTCAATAAGATGATCACGAGTCCCATTAAAACTTACACGGATCGCTTGTCAGCTCACATCCTATCCTTACGCTAGGCAGAATTATCCTTAAGCTATATCCACGGAACTATAACCATTTCCGTTCGCCGACATAGTTGACTTCCAACCCAAGAGCGACTGCCCGCTGGCAAAAGCCTTCGCCAGTTCGCCAAGCGTTTGTCATCTGAAAACGTCATGGACTTTTGCCTCTGAGTGACGGGTACTCCGCCTCGGGCTCCACGGCTGCAGGTGATCGGCCTAGAAACACCTCCGCGGCCCCCGTCCACCCAGGATTTGGAATTAAGTCCAGCCACGCTGGACATACTTAGTCAAGAGCTATAAGCTGAATTGCTGCACAACATCGAAACCGACAAAATCCAAACAGGCCCGTTGCCCACACGTGCCGAAATGACCGAAGCCTCGGCCGAAGTTGTTATCGAAGAAGACCCGGAATAGGACCGGCCGTTAATCTTGAAGTCAGACTGCATGACGGTCGGCTACTTGAATTTGGATTTCAATTAATCCAATTCAGGTTTAAAGTGGACATCTAATTGTTGTAGGGAGGCTTTGGGGAACTATTTGCCAGAATTAAGAACCTACCTGAGGTTTCACCTCGTTGGATAAAGATTTTACGATTTTTTTTTACAAACCTCGTGAATAATTTTCCGAAGAGAAACTAGTGAGAAAGGCTAGAAAAACTCTATACCCAAAATAGTGCGCATTTTCCAAACAAACAAAGAAAATGAAAATGCAATTCTCATACATATAATATTTGAATAAGAAATTTAAAAAGGAAAATAAACAAAATAATTTACTGACAGGATCCGATCTTCTGAACTCAAACAAACATCAGTACTTCCAGTTGCACCTCGCCCTATTTTGAGAAGCTTAGATTCCTTTCATGTATTGTTTTAACCACATGAAATTAAATCTTATATTACAATCCGATTATAATATTTAAATACCAGCACGTATCAGCAGCGACTCAACGCAGGAACCCAGTAGAAAAAAAGAAAAAAAACAAGTAAGAAAGGATACAGTCGAGCGCGCCGACTGAAAAAGACCCCGTACTCTCCTTGTATTCGAAATTAATATTTGAATACGACTGTAATTTAAAATTTAAGTTTTAAAATAAAATTAAAAAAAAAATTTTATATTAAGTCACTGATGGGAATCGAGTCCGTGCCGGGTTCGAACCGCAGACCATTGGTTTAGAAACAAACGACGACCCAACCCCCTGTTGCACTAGTTAATATATATATTTTCATTTTTTTTTTAAAATTTAAAATAGTATACTAGAAAATTTCACTGTCGGGAATTGAACTTGCGAACTTATACTCAACTTGCAGCACACGCCGCAACACTACTAATTGCACCACCACCTCATTGTGAGACGGCTCCGATTATTTTCATTAGGATATAATAGTGCTAAATAAAAAAAAAAAAATAAAAAAAAAACCTCAATTTCTGTGTCTGTGCCGAAGTCCGAACCGCAGGTCTTGTGTTTACATACAAGTGTGTGGCCCACCCGGACCACGCTCTCTTTGCAAACTACTGTGGCTAACGTATATATAAACATACAGTTATCTCTTTTCTTTCAACCACGTGCATTGACAATGCGCTTCAAGGTAAACTTTGTTACCTCAGTGGTTTGTTGGATTTTTATGCAACTTTCAGGGTAGTTTGATATAATTTGTCTTTAAACGAATATTAAATTACAACACTGTACGATGAGGACAAATGCCTTAAAAACGGCATCGGCCATAGTTACGGAGATATTCGCGGAAAACATCAATTTTTTTCGAGGTGTCTTTGGTTTTTTGCTTATTGGGGGGGCGGTAGGGGACGTGGCACTAATTTGAAATAAACTTGATCTGATCGCGAAAGTTACTGAATTTTAATTACAAATTTGGTGGTTCTAGCTCTTGTAGTTTAAAAGATCCAGGTGTTCATACAGACGGACGGACAGACGGACATTGCTATATCGACTCGGCTGTTGATGCTCATCAAGAATATATATACTTTATGTGGTCGGAAAAGCTTCCTTCTGCCTGTTACGCACATTTGGCTTCTGACAAACTTAATAAACCCCTATACTCTTTTTAAGAGTACGGGGTCTAAAAAGGTTATCTTCGGCTAGCCGAAGATTAAATACCCTTGCAGACCCGCATATTGCGTTAATTTTATTTTTATCGGTAATTGTTCCAACAGTAGCTATATGATATAGCAGTTCGATTTAATTGAAATTGTGAGCATATAGGAAATGATAATAAATGCATATTTCGTGAATTTGGTTAAAATCGATCAACAGACATAGAAAATTTTCATACTAAGTATTTCAACCGATTGTTCATATGGCAGCTATATTATATAGTAGTCCGATTTGAATGAAATTTGGTCAACACATTGGGAATGATAACAAATGCATATTGCGTGAATTTGGTTGAAATCTCTCAATAGTCATCGAAAATTTTTATACTAACCATTTCAACCGATTGTTCCTATGGCAGCTATATGATATAGTGGTCCGATCTGGATGAAATTTGGTTTGCACATGGGATTTAGTACTAAATGCATATAGGCTGAGTTTGGTGGAGCTAGCTCAAAAAAAACGATTGTTCCTATGGGAGCTATATGATATAGTGATCCGATTTTAACATATGAACTGCGTGCAGAGAGAATACACATGTGTACCAAGTTTCATAACGATAGCTTTAAAACTGAGAGACTAGTTCGCATAGAAACAGACGGACAGACGGACATGGCTATATCGACTCGGCTGTTGATGCTGATCAAGAATATATATACTTTCTGCGGTCGGAAACGCCTCCTTCAATGCATTACAAAAAAATAAAAACGATGAAGGAAATTCTGAGTTTGTTATGATGTTTATTGTTTTCCCCCTTTATTTTATTTCCATTGCTTTATATATGTTTTTTTTTTTCAATATGAAACCTAAGTAGTTCCTAATTTGAGGTGGCGGTAATGATATACTAGCACAGATTACAAACCTGACTTCTTAATTTCCATCTTAGTTTTGTTCAAAAACTATCGTAGTATTTAAAATATAAGCCTTCAATGTTGAACAAATGAGCAACAATATATATAAATTTTGCTTGTGTAGCATGTGTCACTTTATCAGCTGTTTTCTTACTAGAGATGAATAGTGTTGAAAATATAAGTATGTAGTAATGAGCATTGATCTTCAATCCATTAATCGTCATCAAAAATTTTAAAGTTTGATTACATTTAAAAAAACTAAAAAATTGACGAAAAATCAAAAAATTCCGGCGGATGGAGTATAGTTGTGTGGATGTGTGAGTGTGTATATGTGAGGGGGAGAATCTAAGCGTTGGTTGTTGGTAACGAAAAACTTTTGGTTTTTTATTAACGACAAGTGACTGTCGGAACGTAGAACAAGTAATTAAGGTACAGTCGAACGCGCCCGACCGTATAATACTCTCTGCTTTTATTACCAATTATAATCTTAAACTCGGTATCCGGATATAACAATAGATAGTTCTTGAATTTGAACACGTTAAAACCGAGGTATGTCCAGTTTTTTGCTCATTGTGGGCGAATAGGGTGTGGCATCGAAAAAAAAACATTCCTGTATTGACTGACTAAATATCGAGTCGATAGAGACCAAACTCGACTTTGTAGCTCTTACCATCTCTGAAATGTGTTTGTTCATACGGACGGACAGACAGACAGACAGACGGACATGGCTATATCGACTCGGCTTGTGACGCTGATCAAGAATATATATACTTTATGGGGTCTGCCAGGGTTCCCCCAGGGTTTAGCACACGACTCATCCAAACATAAAAAACTGAAAAATTTTCACAAACTGATGCAACTAAACCATTGAGTGACTATTCAAGCTTTGCTTTAAAAAGCCAATTAAAAGACGGAAAACTACTGATCCTCACTAAAGACACTGCCAACAAATTTCTGTTTGCAAATGACCTTTTGGGTATTTGCAAAATCAAGTGCAAACTATACGAAACACTGAATTTAACTTCGCTCCATGCTTATCTAATGTTTCTGAAGACGTAATCTTAAAAGAGCTCAAGTCCCAAGGAGTTACTGCTCTCTACAAATTTACCAAAACAATTGTCGGCAAAGACAAACCAGTCATCCTCTTTACCTACAATCTTTTCCATCTACCGGAAGCCATGGATATCTCATGGCTCAAAGTTAAAGTCCGTCCCTACACTCCAAACCCGAAGCGATGCAAAAATTACCAACTATTTGGCCACACCATCAAGCGTTGCACCCAACAGCCCATATGCGAAAACAGCAACCTTTACTCCCACCAGGCCGATTGTCTACGTACGCAATGCGCAAACTGCGGTAGTCAACATCCTTCTTTCAGCAACAGGTGCCTTAAATTCATTTAAGAAAAAAAAATCTTGAAAATTATTGCCCAGACCACCCACATGGAGACCAAGCTAACCTACAGTTCACTCAACAATTCATCCAGCGTCGCGCTGATCTATCCTATGCCAACGCAGCTAGAAATGCTGACTAAAGTACAAACCACACTTTACCAACTAAACAAAATGCAACAAGCTAAACTAACAAACAAAACAACAATCAAATAATCTTCAACAAAACATTAACAGTCTAACAGCCAATACAACAACTAACGACGCGGCTTCGTTATTAGCGGACAAATACTCAAAAACAACCCAAACAAGAAAGAAAAGTACAGCCGAACACGCCCGACCGTATAATACTCTCTGCTTTTATTCCCAATTATAATGCTTAAATATGCACATACATATGTGTGTATGAATACTATTGGTCGGCACGACTAGCGCTGTCTCTCTCGCACTCATTGCTCTCGAATAAAATCTTTGTTGCTTCATTTCTTTCTTGTTTATGGTCGGATTCTTATAAAACTTTCAGGAGAGTTTGACATGATACGTCTTCAAACGAATCATAAATAACAACACTGTACGATAAGAATAAATGCATAAAAAACGACATGCAATTTAAAAACTTTATTTTATTTCTTGCGGAAAAAGGGGGCGTGGCAGCCCAAAAATTTTGATGTCATCGCATTTATGCGGTCTCTAGGAACACGTGTACCAAAATTGGTATTCCTAGGTGCCATAGTTACTGAGATATTCGCCGAAAACATAGATTTTTTCCGAGGTATGTCTAGTTTTTTGCTCAGTGTGGGCGAATGGGGCGTGGCATCGAAAAAAAAAAATATTCTTGTATTGACTGACTTAATATCGAGTCGATTGAGACCAAATTCGAACTTGTAGCTCTTACCATCTCTGAAATCTGTGTGTTCATACGGACAGACAGACAGACGGACAGATGGACATGGCTATATCGACTGGGCTTGTGATGCTGATCAAGAATATATATACTTTATGGGGTCTGCCACGCCTCCTTCTGCCTGTTACATACATTTGCACAAACCCAATATACTCTTGCAGAGAGTATAAAAACACAAAATTGCAAACGATCAACCATATACTACAATTAGTTCTTTCTCATCTCACTCTTTTCCCAACGAGACTTTGCCTCCCACGATTCTCACTCACTCACAAAATGATCTTTCCTCGACTGATATGATTATCAGCGACTCCGAAGATTCCACCTAACAAACAAAAAATTATAATTGAAAAGGCCAACTTTACTGGACATTTGTTGTCGCCCTCGTTTTTGCCTTGCAATAGCAAAGCAAAACTGATGGGCTCCACATATTCTCATTTGGGTCCACTTTTTATAACCTTATTCCAAACCCGTAAATTTAAAATATATTTATTCTCTATTTCGTTTTTACTTTATTTCTCCTATGACTTTATCAGTTATTCCATGGAATATAAAGGGTCTACTTAGGCCTTTATATGGCCGTGTTGCAACATACCGTTCAAATGGATATATTTCGCAATGCGTGGCAAGAAAGTGGCTTGTTTATTTTTGATGTTGAGGAGAAAAATACGCTTCTTTGATTTTTGTAGTTGTTAACACTATTCAATGCGTTTTACAATACAAATGGTGGGGCTTACCACAAATTTTGTGAATTGGGCACATCCACACCAATTTTGAAATAATAAATTTTTCTTATAAAGAAGTTTTTTTTATTTAAATATCAAAGCAAGTTCGTTGCAAAGGTAACAATAACTGTAATATATATGTAACCAGTTTTTGTGTTTGCTGTTCTGCATTGCAAATAGTTCTTGTGCATCGTCATTTTGCAGATTTATCCAAAATATCCTTTATCCCTCGTAAAAGCGTTCAAATCAAAAATTTGTAAAAATGAAAGAAAAGTATATTTTTTATTTTGACTCTTCTATCTAATAAAACAGCACTTAAAACATGACTCGACCTCAATAATCTCAAACAACTACTCCCATTATTTTCACAACTTTCACACATTAACTCCAAGAAACAGGGTATCGCTATGCTTATAAAAAAATGTATTTCCCACAGAATTATGCCCAATTCCTCCTCTATTTCTTCTTTAGCGAAGTTAACATCGGTTATAAACTATCACTTATCAATATTTATATCCCACCGAACCAACATTTTTCCCCAAGCGACCTCTCGGATGTCACTTGCAACACAGCTGCACCTTATCTTACTGTAGGAAACTTCAATGTTTGGTGTCCTCTATGGGACTCGCACAAAACAAACCAAAGGGACAAAATTATTGAAAATACTCTTATTAATCAGAGCCTCAGATGCCTTAACGACGGTAACCCCACCCACTTTTCTACACACCGCTCATTTACCCATGTCGACGTCTCCTGCTCCTCCAACCTGCTCCCGTATTCTTCCTCTTATACACTCAACTCTTTTTACTCCAGCGACCATTTTCCGCTGAAAACAACAATCCGCACCCGTCAACTTCAAAAGCAACCCTTAATGAGCAAATTCATTACCCACAAGGCCGATTGACCTGCTTTATAATCCTTTCTAAATGCCAACACAAAAAACGTTATCTTGCGTGCAAATATACTATATGGCCTTTATTCATAAAATAGTTAAAGGTGCTGCACACTATAACTTCCCACATTCCAAGGCAACCTTCAGAAATAAACACCCGTCCTGGTGGAACAGCCAATTAGACTCCCTTAGGAATATCAAGTAAAACAAAAGGCCTGGCACCAATATAAAAACACTCAAAACGCATGAAATCTAATTAATTACAAAGATCTCAAGCACTTTTTCGCCGAAAGTGCAAAGAGAGTAAAATTATCAGATTCCAAAAATTTACAGAAACCATAAGCCCAAAAAGGTGTATTACTAAAATATGGTCGGGCATCAGACTTCTTTTTTGCAGTAACGCTAACCCTACAACAAACGTTATAAATACTTCAAATGGACCTATACATGATAAACTAGTACGTGCTAATGAATTCTGTAATTTTTGGTCGAAACAATCAATACAAACTTTCATGTCCAATTCATCGCCGAAAAAAACATTTGGCTGCACACGAAATACATTCCACCAAACACAGAAAACTTACCTAAATCATTGAAGGTAATATATTAGAAACTGAATATAAGTCTGCCCTAGCAAAGACCAAAGGCAAATCACCAGGACTTGACATAATCACATATAATATGATTAAAAATATTTCAAAGAATCTCAGTTTTCTGATCATTGAGGCTTTCAACAATTCCCTAAAACAAGGAATACTTCCACAATGTTGGAAGCTTGGTGTTATCCTTCCCATACCTAAGCCAAATAAAAACTCTACGGAATTATAAAATTACCGTCCTATATTACTACTATGCTGTTCTTAACAAGGAATTCCACAAAAACAAAATCCTCCTTTTCACGGACGAGTCACAGACTGAAGACTACACGTCGTTTGCCATAGTAAAGAACGATAAAACCATCATTGAATCGGGTAAACTCTACAACCACCACTCCATCTTTTCGTCAGAAGCGTACGCCATTGATCAGGTAGCGGAATATGCCGCCAGCACCACCCATCCACATATAATATGCACAGACAGCCTCTCATCTATCCACTCAATAGAAAATACAAACAACAACAACTCACTCGCCTCACGAACCCGGGAAATCCTAATCAACAATTAAGATATTCAACTAATGTGGATTCCCGGACATGCAGGGATCACTGGCAACGAGTTAGCCGATAAAACGGCTAAGTCTGCAGGCCTCGAAGACACAGAAAAAATCCATACTTTTGAAAAAGCTGACTTAGCCCCACTGATATCTTGCCACATTAAGGCGAAACACCTCTGATTCAACACTGAATTTATTGCATTTACTGAAACTTGGTTAAAGCCTGACATTCTTAATACAGAGATATTCTGCGATAAGTTTTCACTTTTTAGGAAGGATCGAACTTCTCGTCGTGGTGGAGGTGTTCTGATAGTTAATCTTAATATTTCTACAGAATTAGAATTTATTGCTATAAAGCTTAATATTTTCAATGCTTGCATTTTTATTACTTGCTCATAAATTCCTCCTTCTTCTGATAGTTCTGTTTATTTTGAACATTTCTCAGCTATCAAATCTGTTTCTTCTTTAACTTCCGATCGGAATATCCCCGTGGTTCTGGGTAATTTTAACATTGCATGAACTACTTGGATATCCACTCCAGGCTCTGCTGTATTGACCTTCATAACACAGAATGATTTCCTTGATCATTTATTTGAGATTTCTTTATCTAAATTAATGGCATTCCCAATTCATTAAGTAAGATGCTTGATCTTATTTTTGTCTTAGATCCATCATTTCCATCTGTTTCCCGTATTGCTCCCCTTTCTTTTCCTGAAGATTCATATCACCCGACTTTGGAATTGTTGATGGAATTGCCCACCCAAATGGAAAAGTCCAGCTCGAGACCTGGAAAGCGTATTCGCCAGTTTCGGAAGGCTGATTTTAACAAGTTAAATCAGCTTTTATCCCAAACTGACTGGTCATGGCTTTTCAAGTACAGGGATATGGATGAAGCAGTCGCATTTATTTATCTTACTTTAAATAATATATTTGATCTTTGTGTTCCTCTTGTATTCCAAGTATGTCTAAAAAAGCTATTTAGTTTACACGGGAATTAACACGATTAAAGAACGTTAAATCTAAATTTTATAACAAATTCGGAGAAACTGGCTCTTCCCTGGAGCTCTCTCGTTATTTAATTGCTCGATCTGATTTCTCTGCCTTTGCTTTCTCTGCCTGTGCTATCGAAATTACCTTAGAAGCTGTGGTCAGCAGCTTAGAAGTAATACTAAACTTTTTTATAACTTTCTTAATGCGAAGCCCAAATCATTAACACTTCCTTCCTCTATGGTCTTTGAAAATGAGACTGCTAACTCTGATCAGGCTATAGCCGATTTATTTGCCGATTTTTTGCAGGGCTTTTGATTCTGTTAATCATTGTCTCTTAATACATAAACTTAATTTGCTTGGATTTCCAGACAAATTAATACTTTGGATTGCGAACTATTTATTTTCTAGAACTCAAAAAGTTAATTTTAATGGCACTTTATCCAAGCCCGTGCGTGTTACTTCGGGGGCTCCTGAAGGTAGTCATCTTGGGCCTTTACTTTTTTCATTATTTATTAATGATTTGCCTTCAGCAATTTGTAGTTCCCGGGTTCTGATGTATGCCGATGATGTAAAACTTTGTTTGTTTCATAAAGCGGTGGTCTAAGGAATTTGACGATCCCTACCTAACAAAAACTCTTTATACTTCACTTGTTCGGCATATTCTTGAATATGGATTGTATGGTCTCCCCAATACATGATTCATCAGGAGGGAGTAGAAGCTGTACAAAAACAATTTCTTCTGTTTGCCCTTAGCGGCCAACAATCGAATATTAGTACTCCAGCTAATATTCGATTACCTTCGTATCGTAGTAGAGTTTTGGTAATTAACCTCCATTCCCTTTCGGATCGCCGAACCATGCTTGGTGTAGTTTTCATAGACAAACTAATTAAGGGTGAGATAGATTCTCGTATCTAATTAGCCAAATTAGTTTTGCGGTTCCGATCCGAAATACTAGAAACTTTCATCCTTTGTCCCTTTAGTGCTGTACCACGAATTATGCTTTACATAATCTGTTTCGTATACTAGTCTTTCTCATATATTGAGTGGAGTCACTTCTTTGTCTTCTCTTAGAAGGACACTTCTTTTATACGTATTTAATCAATCTACATAGTATTGTTTTCCTTTAATGTTATATTGTAGTACTTAGTATTCTATTATTATACTTTTTTATGTGCTTCATTGTCGCTTATCGTTCTCTCGTATTTCGTTTCCCGCGTGCTTTACTTCCCCATACTTCCCCAGTTAGTAAATTAATTAAACTTAAAGTCAACTTAAAAAATTTGTTGTTTATATTAAATTACATTAATTTGATTTATTTTTCGTTTTGTGTCGACTGCTCATAGTTTAAAAATAAATAAATAAATAAATCATACATCGAGCAAGTCTTCATGCCCCTGCACATTGGACATACAGCCCTCACTTATCAACACCTTTTCAAGGGACTCTCAGTCCCCAGCTGTCCTTTTTGTAACACAATCCCTTAAACTACCCAACACATCTTGGACACATGATTCGAACTGCAGTCACTTCGCTTCAATCTCCCAAGTCCTTTATCCCAACTACTTAAAAACCCGACACCAGAAAATATTAATTCAATAATCAACTTTATCTCCAAAGCTGGCTTCTATAACAAAATCTGAAAAAAAAAAGAAAAAAAAAAAACATGTTTTCTTATACTACACAATAATTACCGTCGAGCTGATAGCCCTGGCAGCTTGCGCTCATCTTTACGTATATTAATAATTTATTGCTAACTTACACTATAATAAATAAATAAAATAAATTTAAATTTAAAAAAGAAAATAAAAAAGTTATAATACAAGCCATATAACAACTGGACCAAGCGCTACCTTTAAGAAGCACCCGATTATTAGCATTAACATGTAGGAATGTGTTGTTATATAACAAAAATTAATGAAATGCGTGTATGTGGCGAAATTCGAACCACAGCCCTATTGTTTATATACAAGTATAAAGAACAAGATTAAATGCTTTAATCGCCTCGCGAATTTAGGATACCCGTTACTCATTTTTAATATACTGTTGACAATTGAGTATGACAATTATAAAAGTATAATTGCTTAGGTGATTAATGAGATAGTTTGCGAAAATACAGAAAATGTTTATATAAATTCATGTTCATATGCTATCGAGAGGGAAGTGGCACCTTGTTTATTATATTATATCCTTATATGTCAGGCTAATCAAGTTTATTTAATTTATTTTGGCCACATCCTCTACCGCCTCAACAAATCCTAATAACTATTTTTGCATCACTATAACTTGGAAACTATTTAAGCTATCGAAACCAAATTAACCTATTATGTGTATAGTACCATTATAACCTACCTTAGGCAAATATGATCAAGATGAGACAATTACAGCCTTTATCAGCGTTACAAGCCGAGTCGATAAAGCCATATCCGTCTGCCTGTCTCTCTGTCTGTCTGTGTGTCCATCTATCCATCCGTTTGTCCGTATGAACAAACAGTTTTTAAATATGGTTAGAGCTACAAGTTCGTATTTGGTTAGTATTCAGACCATATTTAGTCAGTTAATAAATGATTTTTTTATACTCTCTGCAAGAGTATATTGGGTTTGTGCAAATGTATGTAACAGGCAGAAGGAGGCGTGGCAGACCCCATAAAGTATATATATTCTTGATCAGCATCACAAGCCGAGTCGATATAGCCATGTCCGTCTGTCCGTCTGTCTGTCCGTCTGTCTGTCTGTCTGTCTGTCCGTCCGTATGAACAAACAGATTTCAGAGATGGTAAGAGCTACAAGTTCGAGTTTGGTCTCTATCGACTCGATATTTAGTCAGTCAATACAAGAATCTTTTTTTTTTTTGATGCCACGCCCCATTCGCCCACAATGAGCAAAAAAACTAGAGATACCTCGGAAAAAATAGATGTTTTAAGCAAAAATCTCAGTAACTACGGCACTTAGGAATACAAATTTTGGAACGCATTTTTCTAAAGACAGCATAAATACATTACCATTTAAAATTTTTGGCTGCCACGCCCCCTTTTTCCGTAGAAAAAAAAACTTTTTTAAATTTTCATGCTGTTTTAAAGGCATTTGTTCTTATCGTACAGCATTGTTATTTATGATTCGTTAAAGACAAATCATATCAAACTATCCTGAAAGTTGCATAAAATCCAACAATGAACAACAGAGACACCGATTAAAAAGTTAATATTTAAGTCAATGCATAAGTGCGAGCGCGACAAAAACATACAAGCATATATTCGAACTCTTTTAATGCATAAGTGGTGGCAATAGTATACATACACACATATATACATATATATGTGCTGTAGTGTGCTGCTTTTCAGTTGAACGTTTAGATCGCTAACCTACTATGGGAGATTGGGATCGTGCACTTCTTGCGATGCTCGGACACAGCTCGACGGGTGGGGTTGGGGTTTTTCCTTTCTCCTTTAAACATAGAAGCAACTGCTACACAATAATTAAGTACACTTTATCCAAAACGACATAAGAAATTCGGACGAAAGTTAGAAACAGACGGACATTAAAGCTTAGGCGACAGTGTCAGAGTATTTTGCTGACGATTATACTCTGTCTTTACCCTCCCTACCTTGACAAACCTAAAAAGAGTTATGGTTCGCCCCATTTGTAATTCCTGTCGTAACTTAGTTAGGGGACATGACGCTGATCAGTGACGGATAACGAGTCAAATTATGGTTTCATTTTTAAACTTCTTATAGATAACATTTTATTCATTTCTCTTTTTTTTCCATTTTTTGTTAATTCAATCAAGATTCTAAACTTTCGTGTATGACTTCATTTTTTTTTTATATTACATTTCATGCCTCACCAATGATACATAAGGAAAATTTTACCAGAATGTAAAGGTCAAATAATTTGACCTTCGTTGCGAACGAACATGAATTCTCTTACGCCACCATATTTTCTCATATATTAATATATTTATTCACAAGATGATTTGTTTTAAGGATTTAAGGCTTTCGAGGCATATATATAGATAACAAATAAACGTACTTAAGAGTGTTTTGACTCACCATTACACTGTCGTTGTTGAGCTTAAGAACGCTGTGCTGTAGAAACTTATGGGAAAAATAATAATATTTGCAATATATATACACTAGCCCTCTGTACATACGTTTTCAAAAGAATTATGCGTCGAAAGAGAATCAATGTTTCACAATTGGACCAAAAATCACTTTAAATTTTACATTACTTTACTTTACTTAAACACTTCATATCTTTCATAAACTTTTAATTACGAATTAGCATATTTGCCTCACATAACCTCACAATAATATATGTGACACAGCACACTGTTAATCCATAAAAGAATAATATTGGTTCAGAGGTTATAATAAGTTTACATCGAGTCGTATATACGCCTGACAGACATTTTGGGAGCTAATTTCTTCTGCTCAAGACAGCGTGAATCCCTCGTAGATCACTACGGTGTTGAGCCGTATCAATATATCGCACGTAACCGACGCTGACGCCGCAGGCTGCTATGCTGACTTGATTCCACCACCGAAAAGCCTTATTGGGTACTACAACGTACTAGAGCGTCCGATTAGCGACTCACGTGCAGAATTGCCGGAACAACCGCTATGTACTGCCAGTTTGCCTCGGGTACCGTACCGAATGATGACAACCATAAAATAAAAGGCACTGGCGTACAAGCACTGTAAGCCAACTACGTTAGACTATGACCCAGTTTAAAATCAAAATCCTACCTGGCCTATTTTATCCAAGGGGTACTGATGAAAATCCTTATCGCTCCAACACCACGTGAGTGTGGAGAAAAATGCAATAAAATTGAACCTCTTTGTGGCACAGCCACTGGCTTACACTGCCGGCACTTGCAATTTTACGATGCTTTCTTCTATGCCAATACGATTAACGGAACAAGATCATCTAACCTTTAGGCTTTTGTGATGGATGTTTGCGAACACGTGTATAATTTGGGAATATGTATTTCACTGAATTTATTTTCACGTGTGCACTCAAGCGAAGTCTTTTATAAAAAGAAAGACATACTTTTTCGCAATGACCATTACACTTCGATCTTGCAGTTCTTGCAGGGTTGCATGGAAAAAGTCATTACGGGTATTCCGCAAAAATACCAAAAATTTTCCAAATATCCTATTGGTTTAATTTCCCACTATTATCGATTCCTACTGCACAGAGTATCCAATTTAGCAGATATAAAAATCAAAAGGGGAAACTGACCACTACAACACAGTTAATGCTGTGAGAGCCCTACTCGAGCGGTTATTAACTGAAAAAGAGCAGATTCCAAATACCTTTCTACCCAGTTTGAATATCCTTCAGATGATAGACACCTAACGACTTACCAAAATCGCTTATTAATTCATAATAGACCGCGCTTAACTTCCGTTTCACTTTGGCTTTAACAAATACAGGAGCCAGCTTTGCGTTAAATTTCTTGCTCGCATTGCTTTAAACGAAATTCCTAGCATAGACAGAATCGCCAACATTAAACTGAATAGGTCTGCTGCGTAGATTATAAACTCGAGCATTATTATCTCGGACGATTGCCATATTTTCTTTAGCTTTAAGCCGACCGATTTGCAGTATATCGGGTGTTTTAAGTAGAGTGTCATCAGATAACATTTCCAGACTGCGCAAGAGTTGGTAATCCTTGCCATTAAGAATCATGTTTTGCCCGAAAGATAAAAAGTAAGGAGAGAATCCGGTGCTTCGGTGAACACGCTCCACTTATTTTGTTGATATGCAAATCCCAATTAGTATGATCTGGTCCTATATACACTCGAATGGCTGCTAAAACCGAGCGGTTAAGCCGTTCACTAGCGTTGACTTGTGGCGAATGGATAGCTGTGCACATATGATTTACTCCGAAACGTGTCAAAAATGACTCAAAATTGCCTGAGCGGAATTGAGATCCGTTGTCAGTGAAAACAACTTCTGGAACACCAAATGTGTAAAATACATAGTTCTCCAAATAATCGCAAATTCTATTTGAGGTAAATTTCTTTAGAGGATACAGAAAATTGAACTTTGTATGATGATCCACTATAATCAGAATACCAATATTTCCTCTTTTCGACCTAGGATAAGGCCCTAACAATTCAATATATAACTTCTGAAACGGTCTCTCTGACAACATCGGTTTGCCCATAGGTGGTCTTAAAATTTTGTTGGCACTTTTTGTAGATTCGCAAAGCGAACAATTTGCAACATACTTTTTACTCTGCGCGACCATTCCAGGCCAAAACAAATATCTTTTCAACTTCTCTATCAACTTACCAGTACCACAATGAGCGGAATCTGCAACATTATGAGCACGAAACAAAACATCTTCAACCATTGTTGTAGGAATCCGCAACTTCCAAGATTCATTTTCCTGCTCTACGAAATTATCCAAGATTTTTAAATCTGGTAATTTCGATTCGTTTTGTTTTATTTTTCGAATCAGGTCCAAATACTCAGGTGAATGAAATTCCTTTGAAGTAAGGTCTACTATTGGTCCAAAAGTCTCAAACGCATTCACTGCTGGTTCATGTTGCCTAGACAAAGCGACTGCTACAATATTCTGTGAACCACTACGATGAAAAATGCTAAACGAAAAACCTTGCAGTTTTATCGCCCATCTAGCTAACCTACCTGACAGGTCCTTTTTATTCATTAGACATTTTAGAGATGCGTGATGCGTCACGACGGAAAACTCTTGCCCTTTTATGTAGGCTCGAAATTTACGGATGCCCTCAATTACTGCAAGACATTTCAACTCCGTGACTGAGTAATTTCTTTCATCTTTGGATAACTTAACGGACATGTAAGCGATTGGTAGCTCAATACCTTCATTATTTTTCTGAGCAAGAACACATCCAAGACCGTGTAAGCTTGCGTCACACAATAAAACAAATGGCTTTAGAAAATCAGGCGTACTTAAAATCGGAGCTGTAGTCAACCTGAGCTTCAATTTCTTAAACGAATTTTCTGCAGCTTCATTCCACTTTAATCCTTTATTTTTCTTTAGAAGTTCAGTCAGTGGAAAAGTTAGCTCTACACAATTCCCTACAAACCGCCTATACCAACCGGCAAGACCTAAGAATCTTCTCAGTTGCTTGACTGTAGAGGGTGTTGGAAATTGATTGATCGCCAGAATCTTTCCTGGATCAGTTTTCAATTGCCCATCACCAATTAAAAATCCTAAATATTTCAATTCACGCTTACAAAATTTCGATTTAGCAATGTTGATCGTTAAATTGGCCTTACGCATCAAGAGTGCTACATCCTTTAAAAGGGTAATGTGGGAGTCAAAATCATCCGACAGAATCAGTAAGTCATCCAAGTAGATGAATACTCTGTTGCGCAAATGCGCTGGAATGACTTGATCCATAAGTCGACACAGGGTTTGCGCAGCATTGCACAACCCGAATGGCATAACTATATACTGATACAACGGCCGATTAGGAATGGTAAATGCAGTATATAGTCTAGAGTTCTCCGCTAAAGGAATCTGCCAGTAAGCGTGTTTCATACCTAAGCCTGTTATATAACGAGCAGGTGGCAAACGACTCAAAATTCCATCGATGTGTGGTAACGGGTATGCGTCTTTGAGTGTTACCTTATTCACGACTCGCGAATCTAAGCATAAGCGCACTTTTTCCCCTCTACTCACTAAAACGCAGTTGCTACTCCAGGGACTTTTGGATTCCTCTATGACTCCTAAAGCGAGCATTTTATCAACTTCTTCGAACATGAGTTTTGCCCTTGCCGGGGAAACTGGCCAATGTCTTTGCTTGATGGGGACTACATTCTCCACCGTTATACTGTGCTCTATTAAATCCGTACGCCCTAAACCATCTTTCTCAAACGAAGGAAATTGTTCAATTACCGAATCCAGAACGCGTTTCTGTGCAGGATCTAAAATATGCATATCGGGTACTTCTTGACTGTCTTCACCAGTGTCAAGTTCCGATACTTCCCTCTCGGGCTTACTAATTTGACTTACAAGTCCAAAAGCCTGCCAGAAATCCATACCCAAGTAAATATCCTGTTTGAGGTCAGGAATTATAAAAAATTCGATTGACTTAGCCATATCTCTATAAGTGATCATTGAAACGAACTTCCCGATAACAGAACATTTAGAGTTGCTAGCGGTTTTTATATAACCAGAACATTTTACGAAATTGCTATTTACTTTATGGTCTTTAGCAGCTTGATTTCCAACACAACTAATGGTTGCTCCTGAATCTAGTAATGCTAAATACTCTTTTCCCTCAATGGTGATTTCAGTATAAAAACGATCATCTGACCTACAAAATATGGTCGATACAAGCTTTTGCCTGATCGAACGAACATTTTTCCAAAATTTCCGTTTTAAGAGTCAGATCGATACTATTCATTTCAGGGAATATACGTTTTCTGGCTTCTTCATAATTAGCCAAGCGTATATGAAATGGTAAAAAGGGATTAAACCTAGAGTTTGTCTTATATTTATCTATCTTTAAATCATTTGTTGCACCCGGATCTGATTGGCTTAAAAGTGTTTTTCGCTCCACACCCATAACAAAATATGGTGCGAATTTCCAAACAGTCGTCAAATCGATGACCAGGTTTGTCACAGTTATAACATACTAATCGCCGTCGTTGCATTGCTGCTACCTCGTCTTGCACGAGTTCGGTAGGTTGTTCGTTAAGTTCTGCAACCCATGGCCGATTATTAAATTTGTTCATAGCAGAATACGGTTTGGTTGCTTGTAAAACTGCTCGTGAGTACGAATTTCTTCACGAAGCCTTGTCAGGGTAGTAATGCCAAGATGCATGAGCTCGAATCGCAAGGATGCTTTAGCGTTATGCACTAACACACGAACTAGGGAACGTTCCGGAATATCTTCCTGCAATCTTCCCACCAGCTTCTCTATTGCAAACTGGAAGTCTTCGAAAGCTTCTTGCTCGCCCTGTCGACGCGAATTGATCATCTCCCAAACATCCATATCATCATCCTCATCATCCGAAATTCGTCACAGAATACTTCCCAATTAAAACGAGGATTCGAGCGATGGAATGTTCAAATAATCACATAACAGGTGATAGTTTCCTCCCAAACATTGTTCAGATAAGGACTGGAATCTATAAACAAACTCCTGAGCCTGCATTCCTTCTTTACTACCATCGGATCGAAGACGCCAGCTCTGAATGATATTGCCGACCTTTTCCGGCGGTATTGTTGAACATGGTCTAGACAAATTCGAAAAATTGCCTGTTCTGCCCTCTAACGGTGGGACAGGTGTTCTAGGCAAGTTCAACGAGGTGCTAGGGGAATTGTTGTTTCTACGGATCTGATCATTGCTTTCACTATGCCTAATTTGTAAAGTTGCGAACTTATCGCTAATTGCTTTATTAATGGTCTCTGACATATGGGCCACTAAATTTTGCAACATCTCCTGCTGACTCGACTGCACAATACTCTGAACCATGTTGATTACATCTACATTACTCATTACCTCAGCTGGGACTGGAGCGTTATTCCGTGTAACACTTTCAATGCGGCCCTGAGATCTGGTGTGCATACCTCTTTTCCTATATGCTCCTCCGCCCTGACCTCTTTTTGATTAAGCCTGCGATTGGTTCAAAACGTCTTCACGCCGTTACTTATCTTGTGAAATAACTTCGCTATGTCTGGGAGCGTCCGTTATTTCAATTGCTAAAGTGTTGTTTAAAAATGTTATTTGACTCTCTGAACAGTCTGCTTTGCAAAGGAAACAAGTTACTCTTGTCTGAATGCTGTTTGTAATACATCTGTTGTGAAATTTATGTGAGCACGGCAAAACTGCTATAAGTTCGGTTTCATTCAGCTCTTTTCGGCATACGCCGCAAAGATCATTGTTTCGCTGCAACGCAGCAGGTAAATCTTCTACACTATGTCGTACCGACATTGTAAATATAATTCAACACTAAAATATCTATAAATTAATCCGTCACTTTTCATTTGTCAGCCTTCCCAACTAAGTTTGCGTCTAAGCCTTCTGTATCGTTGGTGAGGCATGAAATGTAATATAAAAAAAAAATGAAGTCATACACGAAAGTTTAGAATCTTGATTGAATTAACAAAAAATGGAAAAAAAAAAGAGAAATGAATAAAATGTTATCTATAAGAAGTTTAAAAATGAAACTATAATTTGACTCGTTATCTGTCACTGATCAGCGTCATGTCCCCTAACTTAGTTACGACAGGAATTACAAATGGGGCGAACCATAACTCTTTTAAGGTTTGTCACGGTAGGGAGGGTGAAGACAGAGTATAATCGTCAGCAAAATACTCTGACACTGTCGCCTAAGCTTTAATGTCCGTCTGTTTCTAACTTTCGTCCGAATTTCTTATGTCGTTTTGGATAAAGTGCACTTAATTATTGTGTAGCAGTTGCTTCTATGTTTAAAGGAGAAAGGAAGAACCCCAACCCCATCCGTCGAGCTGTGTCCGAGCATCGCAAGAAGTGCACGATCCCAATCTCCCATAGTAGGCTAGCGATCTAAACGCTCAACTGAAAAGCAGCACACTACAGTGCATACATATAACGTTAAGCAAATTTGTACGTGCATACAGACAAACACATGTATGTTCGATTATAATGATTGTTGTAATGTGTTCTAATACAAGAACTATCTATTATAATTGGGAATATAAGCAGAGAGTATTATACGGTCGGGCTCGTTCGACTGTACATTTCTTACTTGTTTTATTTCAAAATATTGTAATATTTTCTTCAAGAGTTACTCCATAGTTTTGTATACCCCTCATATCAATAGAATATATGAAACATACTTAAAAAAGAAAATGAAAATCATGTACTTTGATGGGTCCTCAAGGTATGTAACCCCTTAATACTACTTCTAGTATGCACGAGTGCAAATCCGATTTACCTTACCATAAGGGTAAATTCTTCAATTGTAATTTTACACCAGTCATCACAGAAAGTTATCTTTTGTGTAATTTAAAGACTATTGAACCTGTTTTTTCACCCTGTCCTATCTGTGCAGACGGCCTTTTAAAACCCTTGTATAAACTATTTACAGTGTCCGTGGAATCATGCTATTTCCCTGATATTTGGAAATCATCCATCATTATTCCCCTTCATAAGAAAGGAAACAAATCCAATGATTGCAACTATAGCGGTATTTCCAAGTTGTCTGCTTTTCCCAAGGCATTTCGGGGGTTCCATAAGGAAGTCATCTCGGTGTTTTGTTATTTGTATTTTTTATAAATGATCTGCAATCTGCAACGAGTTTCTCTTTTTGGGGCCAGGTTACAATCTGATCTCTGTAATTTTCAAACCTGGTGTCAAGCTAATTTATTAAAACTTAACAGTAGTAAGTGCAACATAATGCCATTTAGTAGACGACTCCCCTTTTTGAACAATTACATTCTGAATAGCAACTCTCTTGAAAATATTGAGTCGATCATTGATTTGAGTATCCTTATGGATCCTTAGCTCAAATTCGATAAGCATGTAACAGGTGGGCTGAAAAGTCCGTATCGTTTCTATGAGATGGCGCCACCAGAATAAAATTCATACCCTTCTTAGGTAGTACCAACCTTCAAAAGATACCTGTCAAAATTTCACAGCAGTCGGATCATTAGTTTGTGAGTTATCGTATCGAGAGTGACGCTACTTTTGTTATTTTTGAACACCATGGAAAGTCAAGAGTTTCGTGTGTTAATGAAACATTATTTTTTGATGAAAAAAAGGGCCGTCGAATGCAAGAAATGGCTTGATGAGTGTTATCCGGACTCTGCCCCGGGCGAAGCAACCATTCGCAAGTGGTTTGCTAAATTTCGTACCGGTCATATGTCAACCGAAGACGATGCACGCAGTGGACGCCCAAAAGAGGCAGTTACGGACGAAAACGTGAAAAAAATCCACAAAATAATTTTGGGAAATCGCCAAATACGGTTGATCGACATAGCCGAGGCCTTAAAGATATCAAAGGAACGCGTCGGTCACATCATTCACGAATTTTTGGATATGCGAAAGCAACAACGCATCGACGACTCCGAGGCCTGTTTGGAGGTGATTTTGCACAATAAAACCGATTTTTTTCGCCGATACGTCACCATGGATGAAACATGGCTCCACCACTACACACCGGAGTCAAATCGCCAGTCGGCCGAGTGGACGGCTGCATCCGAACCACCTCCGAAGCGTGGAAAGACGCAACGGTCAGCAGGCAAGGTCATGGCCTCTGTTTTCTGGGACGCGCGAGGAATTATTTTTATCGACTATCTCCAAAAGGGCCAGACCATCAACAGCGACTATTATATAGTGTTACTGGAGCGTTTGAAGGCCGAAATCGCCAAGAAACGACCACAAATGCAGAAGAAAAAAATCTTGTTTCACCAGGAAAATGCGCCGTGCCAGAAGTCCATGAAAACGATGTCGAAATTGCATGAATTGGGCTTCGATTTGCTCCCCCATCCACCGTATTCTCCGGACCTTGCCCCAAGCGACTTTTTCCTCCTCTCGGACCTTAAGAGAATGCTCGCCGGAAAAAAATTTCACACCAACGAAGAAATCATCGCCGAAACTGAAGCCTATTTTGAGGACAAGCCGAAGGATTACTACCGGAAGGGTATCGAAAAACTTGAAGACCGTTATAATCGCTGTATCGCTCTTGAAGGCAACTGTGTTGAATAATAAAAGCGAATTTTGACAAAAAAAAATATTTTTTCATTGAAACGATACGGAATTTTCAGCCCACCTGTTATTGTCCATTTCTAATCGTGCTTTTAGTGTCCTGGTACGGCCTATTCTAAAATTTGGATCTTTTATGTGGTCCCTCCCATACAGAATGCATCAAAAACAATTCATTCTTTTTGCACTAAGGGCCCTCAACTGGAACCCTAATATACGCTTACCATCCTATCGTAGTAGATTTTTACTAGTAAATCTGCCGACTTTGTCTGATCGTAGAACAGTGCTTGGTGTAATTTTCTTACACAAGTTAATCAATGGTGAAATTGATTCTTCCGAATTACTCAGCAAGATTAGTTTCGGTGTTCCGATTAGACCAACTAAAAAATTTCTTCCCCTCTCTCATCAACCATGTTCTACCATCTTTGCCATCCATCATTTTTTCAGAAATTAGAAATTCTCTTCTCTGTCAACTATCTAGATATTAAATTATTAATTATTAATTTACTTCCACGCGCTAACAAGCACGTTGCTTGATGTTGCTGGGCCACTTGAATGTACTGTCCCGTTAGTACATTAACGTGCAAATTATGATGTCTTACTTGTAGTTGGTTATTTCAAGCCGCGAAAAGCACCCGGTCATGATGGGATTGTGACAGTCTCGTCGACTTAATACATACATACTGAAATATCGATAGCTTTAATTTCTTATATTCGTTCATTTGAGTGATTCAATCAGTTCAGTTCTTAAGAATAGAAGCGACTCACTCATGAAGAAGAAGAGGCTTAGTGAGAAACAAGCATCATTATTACAATTGTTAGTTGTAAGAGAAAAGACAATTAAGTTTATTTATATACATATGTCGAAGTCTTACAGGATCAATGGTAGGGCTCTAAACTTCTTCCGCATCGAGGTACCGGTGCATTACTTGAAGTTTGTAATGCTTGCCTTAAAATTGGTTATTTCCCTAATGCTTGGAAAAAGGCTACGGTAACTATGCTGCTCAAGCCCGGAAAGCATGCGAATGCAACTGATTCGTATAGATCACAGCATGGAACGACAGAGCAACTTCATCGAGTAGTAAACCGTATTCTTTTGGGGTATAAAAGGAGGGAATATGGTTCTGCCGTGTTTTTCGATATTTAGCAGGCTTTTGATCGTGACTGTCATGACGGTTTGTTGCTGAAGCTGAAGCGTTTTTTATCTTTGCCATTCTGGTTATCAGATAGATGTTTTATTGTGCAAGTCAATGGATGCCAGTCTGATGTTAAACCCATAAATGCAGGTGTTCCGCACTCATGACATGCCTATTCTATAGGCAGACTTAGTGGCTACACAAAGTGTTTTAATTTAAGACCTTAATACAGCCGGTACAGTCAGATAAACAAGTAAGAAAGGCTACAGTCGAGCGCGCCGACTGTAAAAGACCCCGTACTCTCCTTGTATTCGAAATTAATATTTGAATACGACTGTAATCTAAAATTTAGGTTTTAAAATTAAATTAAAAAAAAAAAAAAATTTTAATCAAGTCACTGATGGGATTTGATCCCGCGATTACTGACGCAAGTTCCATAGCATGCTGCAACCCTACTAGTTGCACCACACCATTCATTTGGCACAAACCCGATTATTTTCATTTATATATAATAATGTAGTTATATAAAAAATTGAAATAAAAAATTAAATTTCTGGGTCTGTGCAGGGTTTGAACCGCAGACCATTGGTTTAGAAACTAATACAAAAAGTGATTGCTGGCATCTTTACCATCTAGACCACACTCTTTTTGGTATTTGTAGTGACCAGGGATGCCAACCCTCCGTCTTTTTACGTAGATCTCCGTACTTTAAAGGTAAAGAGACTAAAACTACGTACTTTTTAAAAAAAAATTGCAAAATACCCTAACATTTATGGTTAAATTAATTTTATAAATGGATGGAATGGCGACTTCTTCGAAACATGAGTTTTCCCTTTAAAGAGGAGGAAGTGGTACCGCCTGAAAATTTTTGGGGCTACAGTGGTTTCAACGCCAAATCGGACAAGAATTTTTAATTTCTTAATTGTCTTTTTAATTAGGATTATATGTTTAAAAATAAGTTTCAGTATTTTTTCTTAATACTATATAATAATAATTTTTAGAAAACTTAACAAAAATTTCACATTTTAGACCCTTAAATTTTAATTATTTTAAGAAACCAAAAAATTGTCCGATTCTTGAGTTCAACGCAAAATCGGACAAAGCAAGCCTACACGAAAAATAACCGTTGTTTCCTAGAATTTTAAATTTTGGTTTAACTTGTTGTATTGATTCATATTTGTACGTTCACTTAAGTGAATATTAAAAAGTTTTTTTTGTGCAAAATGGCTCCTAATGGCAAACAAACAAGTTTTGAGTTAAGACAAATAATTTTAAAGCAGCATTTTGATGGAAAAACCGTTAGGGAGATATCTGAACTTGTCGGAAGAAGTAAATCCACAGTTCACGATATCATTAAAAGATTTAGAAATGACGGAAGGCTAATAAACAAAAGCCAGGAGGGAAAAAGGAAGCGCCTAAACTCTAGAGAAGAGCGGTCGATTTTGAAAGAAATCAAGGTTGATCCCTTTAAAACCGCAAAGGAGTTAAGGTTGTCGCTTAAAAATCGCACTGGAAAGGATGTTTGCGATAACACAGTGCGTAATACTTTGCATCGCTTTGACTATCATTACCGGATTGCAAAGAAGAAACCCTTTATAAGCCCTAAGAACAAAGCATTTAGGGTTAAGTTTGCAAAAGAATATTTGCTCAAAAAAAAACAGATGATTTTTGGAATCATGTAAGTTAGCAGTTTCTGACCAAAAATAAGTAATTTTTTTAATTAACAGTGTTATTCGAAGGTTTTGTTTACTGATGAAAGCAAATTTAATTTGCATGGCTCGGATGGTAAAATGTATGTGTGGCGTAAACCAAACACTGCATTTGAGCCCAAAAACACAAAAGGCACAGTAAAACATGGTGGTGGATCTGTGATGGTTTGGGGCTGCATGTCAAGCGCGGGGGTAGGCAATCTACATTTTATCGATGGAATCATGGATAAGTTTGGATACCTCGACATATTAAAAAATAACGTTAAGCAGAGTGCTGAGAAATTGGGGATCTTAAAGGACTTTGCCTTCTACCAAGACAATGACCCCAAGCATACATCAATGGTAGCTAAGCTCTGGCTTATACATAATTGCCCAAAATTAATTCAAACGCCTGCACAAAGCCCAGATATAAACGTTATCGAAAATCTTTGGGAGGTATTAGCTCGGAAAGTGTACCAACAGCGGTACAACAACCTTGAAGAGTTAAAAAAGGCTTTATTGGCAGCTTGGAACTCCATAGAGCCAGAGGTTTGCCGCAATTTGGTTAAATCAATTCCAAATCGTTTGCAGGCTGTTGTTGCTAATAAGGGATATGCAACAAAATATTAAATTTTAACTTTATTACGTTTTTTTTAATATGTTTTGTTTTTGTCCGATTTTGCGTTGAACTCAAGAATCGGACAATTTTTTGGTTTCTTAAAATAATTAAAATTTAAGGGTCTAAAATGTGAAATTTTTTTTAAGTTTTCTAAAAATTATTATTATATAGTATTAAGAAAAAATACTGAAACTTATTTTTAAACATATAATCCTAAATAAAAAGACAATTAAGAAATTAAAAATTCTTGTCCGATTTGGCGTTGGAACCACTGTATGTTTTGAACGTTAAAAAGGGAAATTCAATTCAGATGTTTCCCATCTTGACGGATTTTACTGAAAATTTACTTATTCTGCCACATAGTAGTGCTAATGTGGAGCGACTATTTTCAGAAATTAATTTAATTAAAACTTATAATAGAAACAAACTAGAAACGGATACTTTTTTTAATCCAAAAGTGGATTAAAAGAAAGAAGCTCAGAGCCTTCTGACAACCAACTAAAGTTTTTTTTTTATAAAAACATGTATAAAATTTTGTAAAACATTGACATATATTAGTATGTACAAATGATTCGAATAATGTAATTTTCTTTTTAATATGTCAATGAAGTACAAAAGTAGTTAATTTACAAATTTATTGTTTTATTAATTGTATTTATTTGTTTAAAAAATAAAAAAAAAATAAAGTACGTAGATCTACGTATTTCAGCAAAATTGTGCTACGTAAAAACATGTAGATTTTTGAGTCAGCCTACGTTTTTTTTTTTTTTTTAGACCCCGTACTCTTAAAAAGAGTATAGGGGTCTATTAGGTTTGTCAGAAGCCAAATGTGCGTAACAGGCAGAAGGAAGCTTTTCCGACCCCATAAAGTATATATATTCTTGATCAGCATCAACAGCCGAGTCGATATAGCCATGTCCGTCTGTCCGTCTGTCCGTCCGTCTGTATGAACACCTGGATCTTTTAAACTACAAGAGCTAGAACCACCAAATTTGTAAAAAAAATTCAGTAACTTTCGCGAGCAGATCAAGTTTATTTCAAATCAGTGCCACGCCCCCTACCGCCCCCGCAATAAGCAAAAAACTAGACACACCTCGGAAAAAATCGATGTTTTCTGCGAATATCTCCGTAACCATGGAACTTAGGAACACCAATTCTGGTACACAGGTTCCTAGAAAGGGCACAAATGCAACGCCATTAAAAGTTTTGGCCTGCCACGCCCCCTTTTCCCACACGAACTAAAAAACTTTTCAAATCTTACATGTCGTTTTTAAAGCATTTACTAATACAGTACAGTATTGTAATTCAAAATTTGTTTAAAGACAAATCATATTAAACTACCCTGAAAGTTGCATAAACATCCAACTATAAACAACTGAGCAATTAAACAACAAAGTAGCCCATGAAGCGCGTTGTGAATGCACGTGGTTAAAAGAAAAGAGATAACTGTATGTGTATATATACATTAGCCGCAATACTTTGCAAAGAGAGCGTGGTCCGGGTGGGCAACGCACTTCTTTGTAAACACAAGACCTGCGGTTCGAACCCCGGCACGGACTCAGAAATTAAATTTTTTTTTTTTTTTTTTTTTATTATTTAGCACTATTATATTTTAATGAAAATAATCGGAACCGTTTCGTAAGAAGGGGTTGGTGCAATTAGTAGTGTTGCGGCGTGTTCTGCAAGTTGAGTATAAGTTCGCAGGTTCAATTCCAGACAGTGGAATTTACTTTTTTAAATTTAAACAAAAATGTAAATAAAGTATTTTAACTGGTGCAACAGCCAATGGTCTGCGGTTCGAACCGGGCGCAGACTCAGAAATAAAATTTTGTTTTTTGTGCTTCTTATATAATAACATTATTACATGTAAATGAAAATAATCGGATCTCTGTCTAATGTGGGGCGTGGTGCTACTGATAAGGTTGTGACGCGTTATGCAAGCTGCGTATATGTTCGCAGGTTCAATTCCCGACAGTGGAATTTACTTTTTTAAATTTCAAACAAAAATGTAAATAAAGAATTTTAACTGGTGCAACAGCCAATGGTCTGCGGTTCGAACCCGGCACAGACCCAGAAATTTAGTTATTTTTTTATTTTTTAAATAACTACATAATTATATGTAAATGAAAATAATCAAATTTCTGCCAAATGAATGGTGTTGTGTAACTAGTAGGGGTGCAGCATGATATGGAACTTGCGTCAGTAAGCGCGGGTTCGAATCCCATCAGTGACTGATTCAAATTTTTTTTTTCAATTTAATTTTAAAACTTAAATTTTAAATTACAGTCGTATTCAAATATTAATTTCGAATACAAGGAGAGTACGGGGTCTTTTACAGTCGGCGCGCTCGACTGTAGCCTTTCTTACTTGTTTTTTTCAAATTTTGACTTGGCGTTCTTGGTCGTGACTAATATAAGTAAACATAGAGTTATCTCTTTTCTTTCAATTCTTTCTTACAATTTATATGTCAAACGACTAACCGCAACCCTACCCTGTTGCACCAGTTAATATTGTATATTTACATTTTTGTTTGAAATTAGAAAGTAGATTAATAAATTTCACTGTCGGGAATTGAACCTGCGAACTTATACGCAGCTTGCAGAACACGCCGCAACTCTATCAGTAGCACCACGCAATACATTAGACAGAAATCCAATTATTTTCATTTCCATATAATAATGTTGTTATATAAGAAGTACAAAAAAAAAAAAACAAGGAAATTTTTGAGTCCGTACCGGGTTCGAACCGCATGTCTTGAGTTTATATATAAGTGCGAAAAATAATAACTGGCATCTCTACTGCCTGAGCCACGCTTTCGTCGCAAGCAACTGCGGCTAATGTATATATAAACATACAGTTATCTCTTTTCATTCAACCACGTGCATTGACACTGCGATTCAAGGGACACGTTGTTCCTAATTGCTCAGTTGTTTATAGTTGGATTTTTATGCAACTTTCAGGGTAGTTTCATATGATTTGTCTTTAAAAGAATCTTAAATTAAAACACTGTACGATAAGGACAAATACCTTAAAAACAGCATCGAAATTGAAAATTATTTTGTTTTTTTTTTGTGGAAAAAGGGGGCGTGGCACCGATTTGAAGTAAACTTGATCTGCTCGAGAAAGTTACGGAATTTTTATTACAAATTTGGTGTCTCTGGCTCTTATAGTCTCTGAGATCCAGGTGTTCATACGGACGGACGGACAGACAGACAGACGGACATTGTTATATCGACTCGGCTGTTGATGCTGATCAAGGATATATATACTTTATGGGTTCGGATAATCTTTTTTCTGCTGTTACGCAGATTTGGCTCCTGACAAACCTAATAGATCCCTATACTCTTTTTAACTTTCTCTGAACGACATCGGCCATCTCACAGATTTCCGATGTTTTCAATTTTATTTTACTAAAAGAATGGCTTAAATCTGGCTTTGACTTCAATGAGTTTTACATTTAAATTCTCAAAAGTATTATCAATTGTACCCGACGAATTTAAAATTTGATTATCATTGGTCACAATTGGAGGTACAATTGTTTCCAGCCTATCCCAAGCCACAATCCGGACTCCGAAGCGAAGAGTGTATTATTATAAGTGTCTATTTTAGCGAATTAACTGTGTGATAAATTAACAAATAAATGCTTGTAAAGTTACATATAAATAAGCAAGTAAGGAAGGCTACAGTCGATCGAATTGACTGTTATAGACCCCGTTCTAATACTAGTGCGCATTTTTCGACACAAATCAACATTTTTTGTTATCGATTTGTCCAGTGGGAGCTATACGCTATTTTTGTACGGTCCAACCCAAAATTGGTTAAGATAGCTATAATGTGATTATTTGGTAATGATTTGCACATTCTATTTCAGCTTGAAGCACTAAATTAGCTTTTCATTTCTAAACTCAAATTTCCATATTAAATAATTTACAATCCGAAGAAAAGTTCAGTCGAGCACGCCCGAGCGCAAAATACTCTCTCCATTTTCTTCCCGATAATATGATTATATAATTAAGATTGTGCCCGCGGTTGCTGACTAATGGTAGGGTCAATCATAAATGTATGTGTAAGCAGACAAACAGATGTACTTTCGATTATACTTCGTTTAAAAGCCAAAAAACATTAAAAAGTCGTAAACTAATTTAATTAAAAACAAATTGCAAGTTCTTAAACATTACAATTTATTGTTGGACTGGCAATCACGGAAAAGCTTGACAGCGTGTGTGTGGTTAGTACAAATCGAAAATACGAACTGAGCTGCTGCTCGCGGCAGCTGCACTGCCGAATACAAAGAACTTACCCACTAGCTTAAGTATAAGAGGTTTGCTTACACTACTGGACAATACAAAAAATTCATTCTTTTAATTACTCTAACTACTTAAATTTATGATCCAACGGAATTTTTATTACAAATTTTGTGTCTCTAGCTCTTATTGTCTCTGAGATCCAGGAGTTCATACGGACGGACGGACAGACAGACAGACGGACATTGTTATATCGGCTCGGCAGTTGATGCTGATCAAGGATATATATACTTTATGAGTTCGGAAAATCTTTCTTTTGCTGTTACGCACATTTGGCTCCTGACAAACCTAATAGACCCCTACACTCTTTTTAAGAGTGCGGGGTCTAAAAATGATCTCTCTACAAATCAAAACATAGGGCATCAGTGCCATAATAATTTTCTGATTAATCACCTTTATTTCGAACCTGACATTTCCATGAGTCGCCGACTAAAAAGACTTTTCCTGGACCAACTTCCCGGCAGGTGGTTACTTTAATGACATATAATCTGTTAACAAACTCATCGGCAAAGTTAATTTTTGAATGTGTTTAACGTTTTCGATGAATATAACTCTTTTTTTCTTTAACTTAAAGTCTTATAGCCGTTTTCCACTGTCGGTCTTTAAGCGTTGCGTTAGTACTCACGCAAAAAAAGTTCCAACTGTGTTTTCATTACAACCTGCGTTAGCGTGACAGTTGAGTGTCACAATCTAACAAATATTATGACTAAAACACAAATTTTATTACTAAACTCAATGGTTGCAGAAAACCATTTAAATTCATTGCAGTTGAGCGCGCGAATTGACCAAGGTATTTGCGCAAGATCTGATTCTTTATTCAAACTTGAATGTATTCACGATTTTAATATTTAATGGGCGACGTATGACTCTTTCTCGGACACCGATATACAAGAAAAGATGGAGAATTGGTTGGAAGGCTGCCCAAAATAGCGAGGAATCAGCTAGATTCAAAGTTGTTGCAGGCGTCTGAGCTCTTCAGCAGAATACCGGCATTTTTCTGCAATAACATCGAAATTGATCCTAATTTAGATGTCTCATATATACAATAAATTTATTTAATTGTATTAAAATATACATAATTCAATAATTGTCTTTTATAATGCTGTAACGGTATTTTGGATTATCTAGTTTTCCTATCGCCTTAAATATATATACATATTTTTTCTGGGACCGCGGAGTCCACCAATATTTGCATGCCATAAATCAAGAAGATAAAGTGTCGTCTCTTTGCTTTACTGTTTTTTTAAATTCATTTTATCGTTACAAACTTTTCGAAACGTTATCAGCAGTTTGTTGTTTACAACTGCTTCGATACACTTTTAAAATTTACTCCACGTTTTGGTATTTACAAGTAAGTACTAGCAAAAAACGAGGTGGTAGCCCCGTATTAGTTTCAAACGCTGAAAATTTCCCTACTCAAAGCTGCCTATGATTTTGTATGTGAAAGTTACTCACGTTTTCAAATTTAGCCACACTAACGCCAACGCATCCCTAGTGGAATTCGGCTATAATAAAAAAAAAATTTATTTTTATGAAAATTTTCTTTGGCTACAAAGCTATCTTAATCAAACTTTCTAGTATCCCTAGTATCATGAAGTCGCAAGGCGACTTTAGCATTCTTTCTTGTTTTTGTTGTTAGTACTATGTGCACTTCATGATTCTATACATACCTAATAGTTTTCATGGATCAGCTATTTAAATAGTAATGCTACCATGAACCAAATTAGTTTCGCATATGCAAAAATATTAAACATTTTAAGCTTCATTACTTTAATGATACGACTCATATTCAACAGCAGCACGTTTTATTTGCGGTTTTCGTTAAAGTTAATCATGCTCAATATAAAAAGTAAGTCTGTGGCGCAATGGAAAAATTGTTTACCTGTGTGTAGATAAAATTGAGGCACCACATTGTTGATTTTTAAAAAGCTGTAGATGATAGGAGCCCTTCTCTTCACTGGCAATGGGGTCATGATGGCAAATGCTTAACTTTCTCTGAACGACATCGGCCATCTCACAGATTTCCGATTGAGTGCTGGAATATGTTATTATTTAAAAAAAAACAAATGTTATGCATGTTTTCAATTTTATTTTACTAAAAGAATGGCTTAAATCTGGCTTTGACTTCAATGAGTTTTACATTTAAATTCTCAAAAGTATTATCAATTGTACCCGACGAATTTAAAATTTGATTATCATTGGTCACAATTGGAGGTACAATTGTTTCCAGCCTATCCCAAGCCACAATCCGGACTCCGAAGCGAAGAGTGTATTATTATAAGTGTCTATTTTAGCGAATTAACTGTGTGATAAATTAACAAATAAATGCTTGTAAAGTTATATATAAATAAGCAAGTAAGGAAGGCTACAGTCGATCGAATTGACTGTTATAGACCCCGTTCTAATACTAGTGCGCATTTTTCGACACAAATCAACATTTTTTTTTATCGATTTGTCCAGTGGGAGCTATACGCTATTGTTGTACGGTCCAACCCAAAATTGGTTAAGATAGCTATAATGTGATTATTTGGTAATGATTTGCACATTCTATTTCAGCTTGAAGCACTAAATTAGCTTTTCATTTCTAAACTCAAATTTCCATATTAAATAATTTACAATCCGAAGAAAAGTTCAGTCGATCACGCCCGAGCGTAAAATACTCTCTCCATTTTCTTTCCGATAATATGATTATATAATTAAGATTGTGCCCGCGGTTGCTGACTAATGGTAGGGTCAATCATAAATGTATGTGTAAGCAGACAAACAGATGTACTTTCGATTATACTTCGTTTAAAAGCCAAAAAACATTAAAAAGTCGTAAACTAATTTAATTAAAAACAAATTGCAAGTTCTTAAACATTACAATTTATTGTTGGACTGGCAATCACGGAAAAGCTTGACAGCGTGTGTGTGGTTAGTACAAATCGAAAATACGAACTGAGCTGCTGCCCGCGGCAGCTGCACTGCCGAATACAAAGAACTTACCCACTAGCTTAAGTATAAGAGGTTTGCTTACACTACTGGACAATACAAAAAATTCATTCTTTTAATTACTCTAACTACTTAAATTTATGATCCAACTCTATGCCAGTTTTGGTGCACGTGTTTCTAGAGACATCATAAATGCAATGGCATAAAAAATTGTGGGCTGCCACGCCCCCTTTATATTTCTAAGTTTGCATGCTGTTTTTAAGGCATTTGTTCTTATCGTACAGCATTGTAATTTAAAATTTGTTTGGAGTCTAATTGTATAAAACATTCCTAAAAGTTTCATAACAATCCGACCATAAACAAAAAAGGAAAATAATGTCAATGTATGAGTGCGAGAGAGACAGCTTTTTACTGTGCCGACCAATAGTATGCATACACACATATATACATACATATATAACAACAATAACTTCATTCTTTTTATTATTCTAACTATTATGATCTAACATTCCGGCTACCTTGAAGAAATCGCCTATAATCCCCTGGTAGCCCTGGCAAAATTAACGCCGGGGAGTATGAATCCTCCTTGCCCCTTGTGCGCGAAGCGCTGGTGATCTGCCCCATGTCCAGTCCTTCGACAATAGGGGCTCTCGGGGCGATGTGCCTCTACTTTACCCTTCGTTCCGCTGCAAACTGATGGCTGTTCTGCTTTCGGTAGAATGAGTCCTTTACAAGGTTCCTGACTAAAATGTGTCGCCTTCTCCTAATGTGAAAATGAGAGCATAAGTGGGCACGCTTGCTATAAATTCAAGATGAACAGCCTTTGATGAAAAACACACGAACACCGCAATATACATTTAAGCGGCGCTCATCCTCTAATCCATCTGAAACCAAACTAAAGGACTCTTTCACAAATCAAAGAGATTTGACTTCTCAATTCGTTTGACTTTTGAATATTCAGCGATTGCAACTTTGCCAAACTAGCCAAACAAACGAGTGACAATTTTGTATAATTATTTTCTATTATTCCCTGAGGCCAATGTCTTTTAGACTTGCAGAGAAGGCTAACGAACTCAGCGTGTTTCTGAGCGTCACATCCTCTTGACGACAAATCAGCTGGATATGATAATGGTAGTCCATGTCTCCAAAATACATTATTGGGCATCTCTTGGATGCCTGCAACTCGATTGGCTACAACTGTTGCTAATATTGAAGGGGAAATATATGTACATTGTAGTGCAAGTTCGGAAACATTCCAGAAACTTACACTCTCAATTCGACATGTGTTTAACACGTAAGTTTGGGCCAACATATACGTGGAAGCATCTAACAATGTTTTTCGCTTGATGGGACTTGATTTTGAGAAGCTACAATCCAAGTGATACTGAGAAGTATCCCACCTTGGTGTCCACCTGCCAAGCGTTCATGTCGAATCGGCATCATTGGAAATCCAAAGTTTCTTTTTTCCACCTTCACCTTAGATTGGCTTAAAAACCATTTCGCCAATTGAAATTTGCCCAATCCAAGATTTTCAGGCACCTGCTTAATCAGCTCTTTGCAATCCGCCGTGAGGGCATATCGGTTCAGACGGAACCTACGAACTCAACGAATAAGATCCCTCTGAGTAGCAGATCCAATCATCAGCAAATCGTTGAGAGAGCTTGACTATGTTGTCTTACCCGACTCGTCAAACACCACTCGAAGGTCGGTGGACCTGCTATCAGGTCTCAGGACGCACTGGTGTGAAAGGGCGTAATGTGCTCCTGGGGGAACTTTTGCATCTAAAACCGACATGCGACCAAGTGCAAGACACTCGTTCATGAAACTCAAATTCCTAACCGTGACTTCCACATTAATGAAAGTTCTGCTCTCTGCCAAGAAAGCGTTTCTTTTAGCGATTTCCATTAAAGAGCGCAGTTTTTTGGAATCTGTCTTAAAAGGCAAGCTGGCTCCAAAGTTTCCTGTCGGCAAATTATGAATGCTGTCCCGAAAGCTTTGCTAGCAAACAATTTTCTCTGCAGAATAACTTCCCGGAAAACTTGTCTCTGGGACAGCTTCAACCTTACAAAAACTTTCTGCACAGGCCTCAACTTGAATATCATGTCTAAGTTGCATCACTGAGCAGCATGTTCGACTTTTGGTATGTATTTTCTTACATCGTTCTGATGCTACCCAACCAAACAATGTCCTGTAGTAACGGTCCACTTTTCGCTTATTTAATTTGTCCGGTACAAAGCATGTCTAAGAAGCAATCTGCTCCCAAAAGCATATCTATTTGCTGGGGTTTATGGAAATCCGGGTCAGCCAGTTCGACATTCGCTGATATCTTCCACCTATTGATGGGAAGATCAGTATCAGGCTGCCTGCTACGAATTGATCTTAGTACCCAAAACTCGGCGCTGAACTGATGTCTGGATACCCGAAACTATTGTCGTTACATTGCTTTTTGTAACCAAAGTCGACTGTCCAACCGACTTTACGTTTAAGTTATTCTTTTTGCGCCGAAGGCGCAAGGCTTGAGCCGGCCGTTACATTGCTTTTTGTAACCAAAGTCGACTGTCCAACCGACTTTACGTTTAAGTTATTCTTTTTGCGCCGAAGGCGCAAGGCTTGAGCCGGAGCTTCCGTCATGAAATTCACCTGCAACCCTGAAACCAACAAGCCTCGTCTGACAAACACGATAACAAATGCTTGAACTTTTCCATATTTGAAAGCGAGCCATCAGAGTCAACCAAACTATAAAAAAGACCTATGAATTGCCTATATTCAGAGTGCTTACCGCTGAATTTAGGCAACTTTAGTTTGGCCAAGTGAAAATGGTGAGAAGGCTTAGGTACGTTTTCTGATTCCTAAGAAGACCGGGCCAAAATACATGTTTCCTCAAGCATTGCACGGCTAGTATTGTCAGGATCTATTGCATCGATCTCTGACTGCAGATCCATAGATTTGGTAACGTACGAATTTAGTATATCTGCCCGGCACTGAATCTAAAATTTACTTGGAATCACCATTTTATTAATAAGCTACTTTTTCTAGCTTGACGAACAATTGAGTTAAACATGTACTAAGGCAATTCTCGTCGACATCCACAACAGTCTCATTGTGATTTACCTTGTGCGCTGTAGGTAATGTATTTAGCCGATCAACAATGTTGGCTGAGGAAGTTAATCAAATGGTTATAGTTTATCAGTTGATTAACCACAGTTGGGCGATAAATATAATTTAAGATTTAAGCTAACCGGAAGAGTAAAGATAATCAGCTGGCTTACTAGACTTCTCGAATAGAGGACATAACACTATCTAAAGAAGCGCAAGCGTATGCAGATAAGAGCCAGTGATGCCAATTTGTCCTTTTTCCGGACAGATCTGTCCTGTTTTCAAGGACTTTGTCCGGAAAATCGTGTTCATATTTTCCCAGTTGCTTTGTTTGATTTACCAGTTGATCGCCTCTGGATGCAACATTATTCTATTAATTAACATTGCGGAGCAGTTGAACAAAACTTTTGCTAAATTGTTGTACCGATATTTGGTTAAAACAGTGCCAAAATAAGTATAACAGTGGTAAATTGAATTGTGTAGGGGCATTGTAAATACATACTATCGATATCATTTGTAATCTAAAGTTCAACTTAAACATGTAAGAAAAGTACAGTCGAACGAGCCCGACCGTATAATACTCTTTGCTTTTATTCCCAATTATATTAGATAGTTTTTGTATTAGAACACATTACAACAAAAAAGACAATTTATAATCGAACATACATGTGTTTGTCTGTATGCACGTACAAATTCGCTTGACGTTATATGTATGCACATATATATGTATATATGTGTGTATGTAGACTATTGCCGCCACACATGCATCAAAAGATTTCGAGTATATGCTTGTATGTTTCTGTCGTGCTCGCACTCATGCATTGACTTAAATATTAACTTTATAATCGGTAGCTCTGTTGTTTATTGTTGGATTTTTATGCAACTTTCAGGATAGTTTGATCTGATTTGTCTTCAAAGGAATCATAAATAACAATACTGTACGATAAGAAGAAACGGCATGCAAGTTTAAAAATTTGTTTTTTCCTACGGAAAAAGGGGGCGTGGCCGCCAAAAATTTTAAATGGCAATGCATTTGTGCTATCTCTAGGAACATGCGTACCAAAATTGGTATTCCTAACTTCCATAGTTACTGAGATATTAGCTTTAAACATCTATTTTTTTCGAGGTATGTCTAGTTTTTTGCTCATTGTGGGCGAATGGGGCGTGGCATCAAAAAAAAAAAGATTCTTGTATTGACTGACTAAATTTCCAGTCGATAGAGACCAAATTCGAACTTGTAGCTCTTACCATCTCTGAAATCTGTGTGTTCATACGGACAGACGGACAGACAGACAGACAGATGGACATGGCTATATCGACTCGGCTTGTGACGCTGATCAAGAATATATATACTTTATGGGGTCTGCCACGCCTCCTTCTGCCTGTTACATGAATTTGCACAAACCCAATATACTCTTGCAGAGAGTATAAAAAACAAGTAAGAAAGGCTACAGTCGAGCGCGCCGACTGTAAAAGACCCCGTACTCTCCTTGTATTCGATATTAATATTTGAATACGGTTGTAATTTAAAATTTAAGTTTTAAAATTAAATTAAAAAAAAATTTGATTCGGTCACTGATGAGATTCGAACCCGCGCTTACTGACACAAGTTCCATACCATGCTGCAACCCTACTAGTTACACCACACCATGCTGAAATTTGATCATTTTCATTTATATATAATAATGTAGTTATTTAAAAATTAAAAAGATAATTAAATTTCTGGGTCTGTGCCGGGTTCGAACCGCAGACCATTGGCTGTTGCACCAGTTAAAATTCTTTATTTACATTTTTGTTTGAAATTTAAAAAAGGATATTAATAAATTCCACTGTCGGGAATTGAACCTGCGAACTTATATGCAAGTTGCAGAACACGCCGCAACACTACTAATTGCACAAATCCCTCCTTGTGAGACGGCTCCGATTATTTTCATTAAGATATAATAGTGCTAAATTATAAAATTTATAAAAAAAAAATTTAATTTCTGAGTCTGTGCTGGGGTTCGAACAGCAGGTCTTGTGTTTACAAGCAAGTGCGTGGCCCACCCGGACCACGCTCTCTTTGCAAACTACTGCTGCTAATGTACATATAAACATACAGTTATCTCTTTTCTTTCAACCACGTGCATTGACAATGCGCTTCTAGTGACACTTTGTTACCTAATTGCTCAGCTGTTTATAGTTGGATTTTTATGCAACTTTCAGGGTAGGTTGATATAATTTGTCTTCAAATGAATCTTAAATTACAACACTGTACGATGAGGACAAATGCCTTAAAAACGGCATCGAAATTGAAAATTTTATTTTTTTTCTTGTGGAAAAAGGGGGCGTGGCAGCAAAAAAATTTTAATGGCATTGCATTTATCCTGTCCCTAGGAACCTGCGTACCCAAATTGGTGGTCGCGGAGATATTCGCGGAAAACATCAATTTTTTTCGAGGTGTCTTTGGTTTTTTGCTTATTGCGGAGGCGGTAGGGGGCGTGGCACTGATTTGAAATAAACTTGATCTGCTCGCGAAAGTCACTGAAATTTTATTACAAATTTGGTGGTTCTACCTCTTGTAGTTTAAAAGATCCAGGTGTTCATACAGACGGACGGACAGACGGACATGGCTATATCGACTCGGCTGTTGATGCTGATCAAGAATATATATACTTTATGGGGTCGGAAAGCTTCCTTCTGCCTGTTACGCACATTTGGCTTCTGACAAACCTAATAGACCCCTATACTCTTTTTAAGAGTACGGGGTCTAAAAATTGGCATCACTGTTAAGAGCAGACAGTTGGCAACAACACAATAACAAATATAAAATATTGTTGGTTCATGCCATAAAGGCATTCAATATCTTTAAGACGGAAAAATTTGGCGGTATATGTTTCTTGTCTTCAAAGAATTGAGTTGATCACGGGTTTGGGTATCCTTTTGGATTAAAAGCTCAAGTTTGATAACCATGTTTTGTCAATTACTAATCGTGCTTTTGGTGTCCCGGGCTTCATAAAGCGCTGGTCAATAGAATTTAACGATCCCTACTTAACAAAAACAATTTGTACTACCTTGGTACGTCCTATTCATGAATGTGGATCTTGTATTTGGTCTCTCCAATACAGGATTCATCAAGATAGAATAGAATCTGTACAAAAACAATTCCTTCTTTTTGCCCTAAGGGCCCTCAACTGGAACCCTAATATACGCTTGCCTTTCTACCGTAGTAGACTTTTACTAATTAATCTTTTTTCTTTGTCTGATTGTAGAACATAGCTCGGTGTAATTTTTTTACCATCTCTAGTTTAAGGTAGTTCTACTTCAATCCCTTTAATTAGAACTTCTCTTCTCTGTTACCTATCTAGATCTTAGTTAATATAGTTTAAATTATTATATGATGGTGTATGGTTTTGTATTTTATTTATTGTAATTTGTTTTCAATAAATAAATTCGTTTCGCGTTTTTCATAGTCGTACGTTATGCGGTGTGCCCTCGGCCGGTTGGGCGGGAGGTGGCTGCATTGTCTGCAGGGTTCCGCGCGCTAACAAGCACGTTGCTTGGTGTTGCTGGACCACTTGAATGTACTGTCTCGTTAGTACATCAACGTCCATAAATAAATAAATAAATTCGAGTTTGGTCTCTATCGATTCGATATTTAGTCAGTCAATACAAGAATCAATTTTTTTTTTGTATGTCACTCCCCATTCACCCACAATCAGCAAAAAACTAGACATACCTCTGAAAAAATAGACTTTTATAGCCAATATCTCAGTAACTATGGAAGTTAGGAATACCAATACGCATGTTCCTAGAGACAGCATAAATGCATTGCCATTTATAATTTTGGACTACCATGCCCCCTTTTCCGTAAAAAATAAAAATAAACTAATTTGTACGTGCACACAGACAAACGCATGTATATGCGATTATGCTTAGTTTTATTTTTGTTTTAATGTTTTCTAATACAAGAACTATTTACTGTTATATCCGGATACCGATTTTAACATTATAATTGGGAATAAAAGCAGAGAGTATCATAAGGTCAGGCGCGTTCGACAGTACTTCAGTTACTTGTTTTTTTATACTCTCTGCAAAAGTATGAAAGTCTGAGAGTTTAACGTGAGTTCCTGCCTCGTAGGCTTAATCCCGTGGTGCACGATTGCGCCACATCTGTGACGCAGAGTACAACGGGTGAATTTGAGCGTCCACCAACGGCCCGGAAGTTAAACTTTCAGGTGCCAATAGAATGCATGCTGTCGGACATAACATTTCCCCTTGGTGAGGGCCGAGGCCTATCTAAAACCTCTGCTGGTCTATGGGTATAGCACCCGGATGTATACCGCAACTCCACGCCGAGCCTAAGGCTCCACCCGCATCTGGGTATAACCAACAGCCCCCACGAAACTCCCACAAGGGGACCAACCACATTTGGGCTTGCCTTGGCCACCAGCCCATCCTGTGGTACCAAATTAGCAGCTTTGGATCGGCAGTTCGCAATCAAAGACTACTATCCATACTGGTTTCCGACAAACCGGAAGCTGGGATTAACGCCCTCGACCTACTTCCATAGGAAAAAGGTCTGCAAGAGTAAAGTGCTCTGGTAAGACTTCGTGAATTGACACAAGTGCCGCAACACTGCCCGATTTAAGTGCTTTGGTTGGACTTCGCCGCTCGCATTTGCTGCTATATCAGAGTTACGCTGAGTTAAGCACCCGGGGGATACCACGAGGAGGCCACATCTACCGTGGGATAGTAATTTGTCTACGAGTCGACTTGACTTTGATGCATCTGCATTTCGGCCCTTATCCCCCACTCTCTGCAAGAGTATATTGGGTTTATTCTAAAGTATGAGTATAAAGTATATATATTCTTGATCAGCGGCAAAAGCCGAGTCGATATAGCCTGTCCGTCTGTCCGTTTGTCTGTCTGTCTGTCCGTATGAACAAACAGATTTCAGAGATGGTAAGAGCTACAAATTCGAGTTTTGAAGCCACGCCCCACTCGCCCACAATGAGCAAAAAACTATACATACCTCGGAAAAAAAAGAAGTTTAAAGCGAATATCTACTACGTAGCTACGGCACTTAGGAATACCCATTTTGGTAAGCATGTTCCTAAGGACACCATAAATACATTACCACTTAAAATTTTTGGCATTTGTTTTTATCGTACAGTATTGTTATTTATGATTCTTTTGAAGGTAAATCACATCAAACTATCCTGAAAGTTGCATAAAAATCCAACAATAAACAACAGAGCTACCGACTATAAAGTTAATATTTATGACAATGCATGAGTGCGAGCGCGACAGAAACATACAAGCATATATTCGAACTCTTTTGATGCATGTGTGGCGGCAATAGTATACATACACATATACACATATATGTGCATACATATAACGTCAATCGAATTTGTATGTGCATACAGACAAACATGTGTATGTTCGATTATAAATTGTCTTTTTTGTTGTAACGTGTTCTAATACAAGAACTATCTATTGTAATATCCGGATACTGATTTTGACATTACAATTGGGAATAAAACCAGAGAGAATTATACGGTTGGGCGTTTTCGACTGTACTTTTCTCACTTTTTACTCCAAAAAAGAGTATAGGGGTCTATTAAGTTTGTCAGAAGCGAAATGTGCGTAACAGGTAGAAGAAGGCGTTTTCGACCCCATAAAGTATATATTCTTGATCAGCAAAGTATATATATTCTTGATCAGCAATATAGCAATGTCCGTCTGTCCGCCCGCCTGTATGAACACCTGGATCTTTTAAGATACAAGAGCTAGAGACTCCAAATTTTAAAATGAAAGTCCGTCAATGATGTGCGCAGATCAAATTTATTTCAAATCTGTGCCACGCCCCCCACCGCCCCCGCAATAAGCATATAACAAGACACACCTCGGAAAAAATTGATGTTTTCGGCGAATATCTCCGTAACTATAGCACTTAGGAACACCAACTCAAGTACGCAGGTTCCTAGAAACAGCACAAATGCAACGTCATTAAAAATTTTTGTCTGACACGCCCCCTTTTCCCACACGAACTAAAAAACTTTTCAAAACTTACATGTCGTTTTTAAAGCATTTGCTAATATAGTACAGAATTGTAATTCAAAATTTGTTTAAAGATAAATCATATTAAACTACCCTGAAAGTTGCATAAAAATCCAACTATAAACAACTGAGCAATTAGGTAACACAGTGTCCCTTGAATCACCCCATAAAGTATATATATTCTTGATCAGCATCAACAGCCGAGTCGATATAGCCATGTCCGTCTGTCCGTCTGTTTCTATGCGAACTTGTCTCTCAGTTTTAAAGCTATCGTGATGAAACTTGGTACACATGTGAATTCCGCACGCAGTTCATATGTTAAAATCGGCCAGATCGGATCACTATATCAAATAGCTCCCATAGGAACAATCGGTTCAAAAAAAAATTTTTTTTAAGCCAGCTCCACCAAACTCATCCCATATGCATTTAGTACTAAATCCCACGTGCAAACCAAATTTCATCCAGATCGGACCTTTATATGATATAGCTGTCATAGGAACAATCGTTTAAAAATGCTGGAAATGCTTAGTATGAAAATTTTCAATGTCTCTCGAACGATTTAAACGAAATTCTCGCAATATGCATTCTATACCATTTTCCATCAGCTGACCAAATTTTATCCAAATCGTACCACTATATCATATAGCTGCCATGGGAACAATCGGTTGAAAGGCGTAGTATGAAAATTTTCGATGTCTATTGAGCGATTTCAACCAAATTCACGCAATATGCATTTATTATCATTCCCAATGTGTTGAATAAAGTTCATTCAAATCGGACTACTATATCATATAGCTGCAATAGGAACAATCGGTTGAAATACTTAGTACGAAAATTGTCTATGTCTATTCTATTGTCTATTCAAATTCACAAAATATGCATTTATTATCATTCCCTACATGCTCACAAAATTTCATTCAAATCGGACTTCTATATCATATAGCTACTGTTGGAACAATTACCGATCAAAATAAAATGAACGCAATATGCGTGTCTGCAAGGGTATTTAATCTTCGGGTAGCCGAAGATGACCTTTTTTTCTTGTTAGACCCCGTACTCTAAACAAGTAAGAAAAGTACAGTCGAACGAGCCCGACCGTATAATACTCTCTGCTTTTATTCCCAATTATAATGTTAAAATCGGTATCCAGATATTACAATAGATAGTTCTTGTATTAGAACACGTTAAAACAAAAAAAAAGCTAAGCATAATCGAGCATACATGTGTTTGTCTGTATGTACATACAAATTCGTTTGACGTTAAATGTATGCACATACATATGTGTGTATGAATACTATTGGTCGGCATGACTAGCGCTGTCTCTCTCGCACTCATTGCTCTCGAATAAAACCTTTGTTGCTTCATTTCTTTCTTGTTTATGGTCGGATTCTTATGAAACTTTCTAGAGAGTTTGACATGATACGTCTTTAAACGAATCATAAATAACAACACTTTACAATAAGAATAAATGCATTAAAAACGACATGCAAGTTTGAAATTTTCTTTTATTACTTGCGGAAAAAGGCGGCGAGGCAGCCCAAAACTTTTGATGTCATTTCATTTATGCGGTCTCTAGGAACACGTGTACCAAAATTGGTATTCCCAAGTGCCATAGTTACTGAGATATTAGCCGAAAACATAGATTTTTTCCGAGGTATGTCAATTTTTTTGCTCATTGTGGGCAAATGGGGCGTGGCATCGAAAAAAAAAAAGATTTTTGTATTGACTGACTAAATATCGAGTCGATTGAGACCAAACTCGAACTTGTAGCTCTTACCATCTCTGAAATCTGTGTGTTCATACGGACGGACAGACAGACAGACAGACAGACGGACATGGCTATATCGACTCGGCTTGTGATGCTGATCAAGAATATATATACTTTATGGGGTCTGCCACGCCTCCTTCTGCCTGTTACATACATTTGCACAAACCCAATATACTCTTGCAGAGAGTATAAAAAGAGTATAGGGGTATATTAGGTTTGTCAGAAGCCAAATGTGCGTAACAGGCAGAAGGAAGCCTTTCCGACCCTATAAAGTATATATATTCTTGATCAGCATCAACAGCCGAGTCGATATAGCAATGTCCGTCTGTCCGTCTGTCTGTCTGTCCGTCCGTCTGTATGAGCACCTGGATCTTTTAAACTACAAGAGCTAGAGACACCAAATTTTTTAATGAATATCCGTCGATGATGTATGCAGATCAAGTTTATTTCAAATCGGCGCCACGCCCACCACCGCCCCCGCAATAAGCAAAAAACTAGACACACCTCGGAAAAAATTGATGTTTTCTGCGAATGTCTTTGTAACTATAGCACTTAGGAACACCAATTCTGGTACGCAGGTTCCTAGAGACAACACAAATGCAACGTCATTCAAAATTTTGGTCTGCCACGCCCCCTTTTCCCACAAGAACTAAGCAAATTTTTCAAACTTACATGCCGTTTTTAAAGCATTTGGTAATATAGTACGGTATTGTAGTTTAAAATTTGTTTCAAGACAAATTATATCAAACTATCCTGAAAGTTGCATAAAAATCCAACTATAAACAACTGAGCAATTAGACAACAAATTAGCCCATGAAGCGCGTTGTGAATGCACGTGGTTAAAAGAAAAGAGATAACTTTATGTTTATATATACATTAGCCGCAGTAGTTTGCAAAGAGAGCGTCGTGCGACTGATAGGGTTGCGTCGTGTTATGCAACTTTCGTATAAGTTCGCGGGTTCAATTCCCGGCAGTGAAATTTATTAATATACTTTTTTAAATTTCAAACAAAAATGTAAATAAAGAATTTTAACTGGTGCAACAGCCAATGGTCTAAGGTAAGAACCCGGCATAGACCCAGAAATTTAATTTATTTTTTATTTTTTAAATAACTACATTATTATATATAAATGAAAATAATGAATGTAGTGGTGCAACTAGTTGGGCAGCATGATATGGAACTTGCGTCAGTAAGCACGGGTTCAAATCCCATCAGTGACTGATTTAAAATTTTTTTTTAAAATTTAATTTTAAAACTTAAATTTTAAATTACAGTCGTATTCAAATATTAATTGCGAATACAAGGAGAGTACGGGGTCTTTTACAGTCGGCGCGCTCGACTGTAGCCTTTCTTTCTTGTTTTTATTAAGAATAGCCAGGAGGTTATCGACCTCTTTTACGTTTTAGATCATTTGAGTTTCGCATTAATCATGAAAGGTTCTAAATGAACTTTCGATCATAGGTATTTTAAAAGAATAGTCGTGAGACTGGCCATCTTCAATACTCCTGTAATAACAAAAAGAAGAAGAACAGTCGAGCGCGCCGTATAATACTCTCTGCTTTTATTTTCGATTATAATATTGAAATCGGTATCCAGGTATTGCGATGGATAGTGTTTGTGTTAGAACACATTGAAACAAAAAGAAGTTACGTATAATCGAGCAGTTTGCCTGTACATTGCAAATTCTGTACACATGCAAATTCGTTTGACATTACATGTGGCTGCTCTGCCGCCACACATGCAGCGTAAACGTTCGAACATATTATTGACATTGCTCCTAACATAAACTTTGTTACGTGATAGCTTTCTTCCTTATAGTTTTATTTTTATGCAACTTTCAGAATAGTTTGATATCATTTTTCTTCAAAGAAATGCCTTAAAAACGGCATTAATAGCAATGCATTTATGGTGGTTCAAGGAACATTCGTACCAAAATTAGTATGTTTTTTCCGAGGTTTGTCCGGTTTTTTGCTCATTGTTGGCGAATTTGGCATGGCACCGAAAAAAAAATTCTTGTATTGACTGACGAAATATGGAGTTGATAATGACTAAATTTGAAATTGTAGCGCTTACCATCTCTTAAATCTATTTGTTCATACGGACTGGCGGACAGATAGCATACAGACAAACAAGGCTACATCGTCTCAGCTTGTGACGCTGATCAAGAGCACGCCACTGTCACAAAGTTTTGCACAAACGCAAAAACTCCCAACCCGCCCGCCTAAGCGGTGCTCTCGAAGGGGGCTCTGGAGACCGAGTCTGGGCGGTATAACCATCTCAGCCGCAGTCAAAGGAAAATCTCTGGCCAACGTTTTCCACCTGCGCCCGAAGATCGCTCGTACGCCCCCTAGGTGGCGCACCAAACTCTGCACCGCCAGCCTAACTGAACGAAACGAGACAAAGTGTCTCCAATGAAGAAGCGGAAACGCCCAAACGTGGAAGAGAGGAAAGCAGTGCCCAAAACTCCCCAGAAGAGACTTCAAAGAAGCCAAGGAAACAGGCAAAGAGCCTCATGGAATTGTCAGAGGAGCTTGGAGACCTGATTGGTGAGCTGATCCATGTCTTCAGACCAAAGGCAGTCAGGCACATCACCCAGGCAAACAGGAAGTCATTCATGCTCATGAAGGAGCTACAGGGGGAAATCATCAAAAGACTGGCAAAGGACGATTACGGGCCCAAATCTCACCCAATCGAGACTTAGCCAACGGTGTTCCAGCTCACCGCCCTAAATCGGCATGCGAGGGCAACACAAACTTCGTATAGCGTATAGCGTTCCCTGTCCGCTGAAGAAAAAGGAGAACTGCAGTGAATTGCGTGCCCCCCGCAAGCACCATCAGTCACTCAGCTAGGAAACTACGCCAGTGCAGTAAAGAACTCCAACGGCTGGCAGACCCAAACAAGGAAGCGTAAGGCACGCCCGGATGCCATAATAGGATATCTGTAAAGCTCTATCCTCCCTTGCCGAAGCAACACTGAGTTCCAGCGGTATAAAAGTTTTCGAACAGGGTTTAATGGAATGCAACTCGCCGTTGTGAACATCCCGTCAGAATCCGCTATCAAGGTCCTTAATGAGGGCCGACTGAAGATTGGCTGGACTAACTGCAGAGTGAGAGAAAGAATTCAAAGAAAAAGGTGCTACAGATGTCTCGAATTTGGGCACATCGCGAGTTCCTGCAAGAGCGCCGTAAATCGTTCAGGGAGCTGCCTTAGATGTGGACAGGATGGACATATAGCAGCGGCATGCACAAACGAAGCCAACTGTTTTATCTGCGCCGCGGCCAACAGAAGTGAAACAAAGCACCATAATGGCAGCAGAAAACGCGCAGACGACGTATGCTAGGACAGCTTATAAAGGGGAGACCCTCAACCCTGCGACTTTTGCTGAGGCTTTTCTCGCACCGAACCAAGGTGATAACGCAGAGCACAGCGCCGATCTACTGATGCAATCAGTCGTTGGTGCATGTAACGCAAGCATGGAGCAGAGAAGTGGACATCAACGAAACCACGAACCGGTATACTGTTGGACTGAGCATATAGCAAACGCTCATCGAAATTGTATCACAGCGCGACGTCTCCTGCAACGCTCCAGAGGAAGAGCTGATTTCCACTCCAAAGGGCTGGAATATAGTGACAAGCGCAAGTTGCTTAAAAAGGCTATAAGGAGTAGCAAGAGGATCGTGATATCTGGGGAATGGCATATAAGCTGGCTGTCAAGAAGCTTAAAGCCACTAAGGTAGTCGCCCCAAAGAGCGCATCAAAAATTATGGAAATCGTCAAGGCTCTTTTTCCCGACACCTCTAACGTGGGTACAACAATAGTACTACCACCCCGTATGTTGCCCAGACTCCATACCAACGACGTCTGCATTAGGCAAAGAACTTTTCCCAATCCCTGGAAAGTGGAAAACCTTGTTTTAATCCCGAAGCCAAAAAATCCACCAGATCTGCCGTCGTCATGTAGCTATTGGAAAAAATTATTTACAACAGACTACAAGATTCAGTTGCTGATGCAGGTGATCTCTCGCCCATGCAGTTCGGCTTTCGCAAAGCCCGATCTACAGTTGACGCCATAACTTTGGTAACGGACATAGCAGGAAAGGCCGTAGAAGGATCTAGATTAAGAGGCGGAGGAAATGAGTATTGCATTTCGTTACGCTCGATATCCAAAATGCATTCAACTCGGCAAACTGGGAGTGCATTCTGAACGCCCTCCGATACTTCAACACTCCAGACTACCTGTTGAAAATTATAAAGAACTACTTTTGGAACCGAATTCTGAAGTACAAGACAGAGGAAGGCGAGGCGTCCAACAGCGTTACAGGAGGTGTGCCTCAAGGCTCGGTGCTTGGCCCACTACTTTGGAACGTGATGTATGACGGCATTCTGAACGTACAACACTCCGAAGAGGCTACACTTGTTGGCTTTGCCGACGACGTTGCTTTGGTGGTGACTGCGAAATACCTGCAGGAAGCAGAAGCGATGTGCACCACTTTAATAACGGCGATCAAAGACTGGTTATCTTCAGTAAGACTCCATCTGGCGGATCACAAAACTGAAGCGGTACTTATAAGCAGCAGAAAGGTAATCGAAAGGGCGCAGATCAACCTTGGCACTACCACAATCGTCTCGAGCAGATCAATCAGATACCTAGGAGTACACATTGACACCCGCCTGAGCTTCAGAGAGCACTTGGACAGCATTGGAAGAAAGCCAGCTGAAATTGGTTTGGCACTGAACCACATAATGCTGAAAAAGCGGGGGCCTAAACAGGGACGACGGCTGCTACTTCAAAATGTCGTAAAAACCACGATGCTTTATGGTGCACCGGTTTGGTCCAAGGTTATGGGTATTAAATCATACAGAAGGAGACTACAGAGCACATATAGACTGGGAGCACTTCAGGTGTGCAGTGGTTTTCGGACCCTTTCCGAAGAGGCCGTGCTTATCAGCTCGGGAATGGTGCCGATACACCTACTTGCTTCTGAGAGGGCCGATATCTACAAGGAAAGACGCAGCGAACACTATCAGGGACAGCAATTGCAGCCAGAGACGAAAGCCTACGGCGGAGGCAAACCAAATGGGACAACTCCACGAAGGAACGCTGGACGCATCGACTCATTCTCCAGTTGAATGCGTGGCTAAGCCGAAGCTTTGGATTCGTCAACTTCCACCTGAAGAGACCGCAGAGCACATAATTTTCGCCGCACTTGGAACAAGAATCACAGTGGAGAATCTAATAATCTGCATGCTTAAAAACCAAGAGAACTGGTCCGCCGTTTGTGTTTTTGCAGAGAAAACCACAACGACGTTACGCCACCTTGAGAGAAATCGACGACGAAACACCAACGGAGCGGCTTGAGAAGCCCACCCAGGAACTTGCGAAGCAGTACCTCACGGCAGTACCGTAAGTTCTCCCGGGAGTCTATTTCTATTTGTAATTTTATTTCATTTTCTCCTAGCTTTACTTGTATTACTATCGAATAAAAAAACAAAAAACGCAAAAACTCTTGTATAGAGTATAAAAGGACAAACTGGAATATCATCACTAGTCTGATGCAACAGTCTTCGCCCATCCCACCCGATGTGAGCTGAGCAAAACAACCGGAGTCATTATCATCATCCTTGGTGGACATTACGAGGGCATTCTCTTCTTGGGACAAGTAGACGAACATTGGATACATTCTTAGGTTATTTTCATACCTAAAGCAGGAAAACCATCACATTGTAACCCAAAGGACTGAATACCTGAAATGCTTTCCTTTTTTCTCCTTAAGGTGCTTGAAAGAATAATAAGCTGGCGCCTAAGAAGTCTAACGATCCTGATTTTCGGATGCACAACATGCAAATGGCAGTAACGAATATCTTCTGAGACCGCCCTCTATGCAGTTTTCACCATAATTGTGAAAGAACTCTTTTCAAGGAATACACCGTTATAGTATTTCTTGACAATGTGGGAGTTTTTAACAATATCGTCCCGAATGCGATAACCGAACCACTGTCATCCTTGGGAGTTGAAACCCGATCTGTAACTTATCAGTAACTTATATGTGAGGGTCGTTCAAGAGTCACTAGGTAACGCCAATATATCTAAATTTGCCATCAGAGGCGTTTCCAAAGAAGAATATGCAGGGTTTGGCATATGCAGACGATGTTGCAGTTGCATTCTCTGATAAATTCTCCTAATAACGTATAAAATTTGCTAATGAAAATGAGCTAAAGTTAAGCCCCAGCCTAACGGAACTGTTGATCTCCTTCTTTGCCCGGTGAAGTAATTAAACTTAGTGGGAGGGCTAAATAACTGCATCTTTCTCGGCAGAAAGTTGAATTGGAATTCATGTATTGAAGACAGGGCGCGGAAGGACATCTGTAGCTCTCTTTACATGCAGAAAGTCTAGAGGCTACTTTTATAAACTGATACACTGATATCATTCCTTCCATACTACTATATTGAGTGGAAGTATGGTGACCCTTCCTTAAAAAGAGGTGTAGTGGTTCAGGTTAGCCAAATCAGAAACAAATTGGTTAAGGGAAATTTTACTCTTAAGAAAGTACCACTAGTACATTTCCCCTTGTATTCAAAAACGAATTTTTTTTGAGCTGATGTGCATTACACTAGAAGCCTCTTAATCTAACATAACCTATGCTGCGCTGTTAGCTGACCGATCGCAAACAAATATATTTACAGATTATGTGTATGGTAACAACATTACTATGCTCACCGAGAACTAAGGCCAATAGCACCCATACCAAAAATCGATCGATAATTGCTAATTAGCATTACATGATAGACAACAGTGTGAGTACGTGACGTGTCGCTCAACTCAATCCCTTTCACTAGTTTATACTTCTTAATTTAGGTTATATTTTGTTTCTCATTTTCACATGTAATCAAAGTTATCTTCCAGCCAGGGTAAATATCACAGCATGCCCGCAGTTCGCAGCAAGAAAATTTAAGAGAGGGAAAATGCACAGCAAGAAACACATCGCAATCACAATTTACTGACTCAATTACCGGGATTGTCCCTACGGCGGTCGGGGTAAGATCCTCGCCCTACTACTCATTAGGTATCAAAATGCCGGGATTATTCACACAACGAACAGGATCAGATCCTCGTCCAACTACTGATTAATATTTCTAAGCGCCAGGATTTTTCACTCTCGAACAGAATCAAATCCTCGTCCAACCATTTCCCCTAGGGTGTTAACAATTTTAATAAAATATCAATTTTAATAATCATCAACAGTGCTTTTTAACATACACGCCAATTCGCGTCGTATGTTCCCTTGGCTATTAAATAGTGAGGTGACTCTCTCAATAAAGCCATGAGGAAGCTGCCGCGATGCAACTCCATCACGAAAGCTCTCCTCCGCCACCTCGGAGCTTTCAGTGCAGAATTATACCCGACCGGCCCCCGAGCGGCCGAAAAAGGGCGCCGCCCGCCTAATCTATGTTTATATCGATAAACTAATTACATTTCATGTTTCTATCTTATAATTACACTTAACTACTAATAATATTGCCAATGTCTTACAACTATTTAAGGTCGAACTAGGGCCCCCATTTTTCAACATTTATTCAGTTTACTTGCAAATTTAATTTTTAAATAAATATTCTTTACTAAGTCTACCTTTTAAAATAAATAAACGATATGACATTGCCTCTTATTACTACTTGCTTGCACGTATACTTACCAACTAAACTCATGTTTCGGTTTGTTGAACGAATTTATACCAACCAAATTTAGCTGTTACTTATGTACAGATATTTTTTTCTTTGCAGTGAACAGTAATCTGTTCGTTGATATATGTATGTAACAGGCAGAAGGAGGCGTGGCAGACCCCAAAAAGTATAAATATTCTTGATCAACGTAACAAGCCGAGTCGATATAGCCATGTCAGTCTGTCTGTCTGTCTGTCCGTATAAACACACAGATTTCGGAGATGGTTTGAGCTAAAAGTTCGAGTTTGGTCTCTATCGACTCGATATTTAGTCAGTCAACACATATATACATATGTGTGTGCATACATATAACGTCAAACGAATTTGTCTGTTCATACAGACACACATATATTTGTTTTTGTCACGATGTTTGTAACGCATTGAAGGAGGCGTTTCCGACCCCATAAAGTATATATATTCTTGATCAGCATCAACAGCCGAGTCGATATAGCCATGTCCGTCTGTCCGTCTGTTTCTATGCGAACTAGGCTCTCAGTTTTAAAGCTATCGTGATGAGTCTTGGTACATATGTGTATTCTCTCTGCACGCAGTTCATATGTTAAAATCGGCCAGATCGGATCACGATATCATATAGCTCCCATAGGAAAAATCGGAACAAATGCTGAAAATGCTTAGTATGAAAATGTTCAGTGTCTCTTGAACGATTTGAACCAAATCGCAATATGCATTCATTACCATTTTCCATCAGCTGATCAAATTTTATCCAGATCGTACGACTATATCATATAGCTGCCATAGGAACAATCGGTTTAAATACTTAGTATGAATATTTTCTGTCTGTTGATCGATTTTAATCGGACTACTATATCATATATTTTTTCCATGTCTGTTGATCGCTTTTAAACGGACTACTATATCATATATTTTTTATTTTATTTAGTATAAATAAATTTTTTGATTTACATAGTTAAACAAACTTAAGTCAATTAAACATATATGATTTTACTAGGTATGATTTTACATGTATTAATAGACTTTGTATATTAAGCCAATAAAAATATTGGAGGGATGACCATTTTTAAAATTTACGACCAGGTAAAAGGTATAAGTAGATACCGATCCAACTCAACGAATTTTCTAATATTATTTTTTATGCTGCAAGGGTATTTAATCTTCGGCGTGCCGAAGATAACCTTTTTTTCTTGTTATACTCTCTGCAAGAGTATATTGGGTTTGTGCAAATGTATGTAACAGGCAGAAGGCGGCGTGGCAGACCCCATAAAGTATATATATTCTTGATCAGCGTCTGAAGCCAAATCAATATAGCCATGACCGTCTGTCTGTCTGTCTGTCCGTCTATATGAATAAACAGATTTCAAAGAGAGTAAGAGCTACAAATTCGAGTTTGGTCTCTATCGACTCGATGTTTGGTCAGTCAATACAAGAATCTTTTTTTTCCGATGCCACACCCCATTCGCCCATAACGAGTCAAAAACCGTACACACCTCGGAAAAAATCGATGCTTTCGGCAAATATCTCAGTAACTATGGCACTGAGGAATACCAATTTTAGTACGCATGTTCCTAAAGACAGCATAAATGCATTGCCATTTAAAACTTTTGGCTGCCCCGCCCCCTTTTACCGTAAGAAAAAAATTTTTTTTCAAGCTTGCATGCCGTTTTTAAGTCATTTTTAGACCCCGTACTCTTAAAAGAGTATAGGGGTCTATTAGGTTTGTCAGAAGCCAAATGTGCGTAACAGGCAGAAGGAAGCCTTTCCGACCCTATAAATTATATATATTCTTGATCAGCATCAACAGCCGAGTCGATATAGCAATGTCCGTCTGTCCGTCTGTCTGTCTGTCTGTCTGTCTGTCCGTCCGTCTGTATGAGCACCTGGATCTTTCAAACTACAAGAGCTAGAGACACCAAATTTTTTAATGAAAGTCCGTCTATGATGTCCGCAGATCAAGTTTATTTCAAATCGGTGCGACGCCCCCCACCGCCCCCGCAATAGGGAATAAAAAAGTAGACACACCTCGGAAAAAATTGATGTTTTCTGCGAATATCTTTGTAACTATAGCACTTAGGAACACCAATTCTGGTACGCAGGTTCCTAGAGACAACACAAATGCAACGTCATTCAAAATTTTTGTCTGACACGCCCCCTTTTCCCACACGAACTAAAAAACTTTTCAAAACTTACATGTCGTTTTTAAAGCATTTGCTAATATAGTACAGAATTGTAATTCAAAATTTGTTTAAAGATAAATCATATTAAACTACCCTGAAAGTTGCATTAAAATCCAACTATAAACAACTGAGCAATTAGGTAACACAGTGTCCCTTGAATCACCCCATAAAGTATACATATTCTTGATCAGCATCAACAGCCGAGTCGATATAGCCATGTCCGTCTGTCCGTCTGTTTCTATGCGAACTTGTCTCTCAGTTTTAAAGCTATCGTGATGAAACTTGGTACACATGTGAATTCTGCACGCAGTTCATATGTTAAAATCGGCCAGATCGGATCACTATATCAAATAGCTCCCATAGGAACAATCGGTTCAAAAAAAAATTTTTTTTGAGCCAGCTCCACCAAACTCATCCCATATGCATTTAGTACTAAATCCCACGTGCAAACCAAATTTCATCCAGATCGGACCTTTATATGATATAGCTGTCATAGGAACAATCGTTTAAAAATGCTGGAAATGCTTAGTATGAAAATTTTCAATGTCTCTCGAACGATTTAAACCAAATTCTCGCAATATGCATTCTATACCATTTTCCATCAGCTGACCAAATTTTATCCAAATCGTACCGCTATATCATATAGCTGCCATAGGAACAATCGGTTGAAAGGCGTAGTATGAAAATTTTCGATGTCTATTGATCGATTTTAACCAAATTCACAAAATATGCATTTATTATCATTCCCTACATGCTCACAAAATTTCATTCAAATCGGACTTTTATATCATATAGCTACTGTTGGAACAATTACCGATAAAAATAAAATGAACGCAATATGCGTGTCTGCAAGGGTATTTAATCTTCGGCTAGCCGAAGATGACCTTTTTTTCTGGTTAGACCCCGTACTCTAAAAAAGAGTATAGGGGTCTATTAGGTTTGTCAGAAGCCAAATGTGCGTAACAGGCAAAAGGAAGCCTTTCCGACCCTATAAAGTATATATATTCTTGATCAGCATCAACAGCCGAGTCGATATAGCAATGTCCGTCTGTCCGTCCGTCTGTATGAACACCTGGATCTTTTAAACTACAAGAGCTAGAGACACCAAATTTTTTAATGAAAGTCCGTCTATGATGTACGCAGATCAAGTTTATTTCAAATCGGCGCGACGCCCCCCACCGCCCCCGCAATAAGCAAAAAAGTAGACACACCTGGGAAAAAATTGATGTTTTCTGCGAATATCTTTGTAACTATAGCACTTAGGAACACCAATTCTGGTACGCAGGTTCCTAGAGACAACACAAATGCAACGTCATTCAAAATTTTGGTCTGCCACGCCCCCTCTTCCCACAAGAACTAAGCAAATTTTTCAAACTTACATACCGTTTTTAAAGCATTTATTAATATAGTACGGTATTGTAGTTCAAAATTTGTTTAAAGACAAATTATATCAAACTAACCTGAAAGTTGCATAAAAATCCAACTATAAACAACTGAACAATTAGACAACAAAGTAGCCAATGAAGCGCGTAATGAATGTAGTGGTACAACTAGTAGGGCAGCATGATATGGAACTTGCGTCAGTAAGCGCGGGTTCAAATCCCATCAGTGACTGATTTAAAATTTTTTTTTAATTTAATTTTAAAACTTAAATTTTAAATTACAGTCGTATTCAAATATTAATTTCGAATACAAGGAGAGTACGGGGTCTTTTACAGTCGGCGCGCTCGACTGTAGCCTTTCTTACTTGTTTCTTATCGGTTAGTACTGTTATTTGTGATTTGTTTGAAGACAAATCATATCAAACTGTCCTAAAAGATGCACAAAAATCCAACAATAAACAACAGATCTACCAGGTTAAAATGTATATGTTTAAGCGGTAATAAAGTTTATGCATGAGTGCGAGCGCGACCGAAACTTACAAGCATATATTCAATCTCTGATGCATGTGTGGCGGCAATAGTACACATACACAAATATATACATATATATGTGCATAAATATACCGTCAAACGAATTTGTATACGCATACAAACAAATATGTGTATATTCAATTAGTAGTTTTTTTTTGCGTGTTCTAATATATTGTAATATCCGGATTCCGATTTTAACATTATAATTGGTTAACTGCTTCTCTCATTATATTATTATTAGTATATTGTATTTAAAGCCAAAATATTGTAATTAACATGTTAAATTAAAAATTCAACACACGCATCACGTGTGACGTCATCAGCGCAGAACACAAACAAGTTTATGTGCAATCTGAATTGTATCGCACTTGGCGGCAAGCTTCGGAAAAAAATGCTGCAACTTCGCCGAATTCGTCGCAGTTTGGAGTGCATGCGTTCATAAGACGCAATGTAATTAGATATTCGCGCCGCTGCCGCTGCCGCTGCGAATAAATCGCTCTGGTGTGTGGGAACCGCGCTCAACAGTACTTTTCTGTCTTGTTAAACCCGTTACTCCTAGAGTGGAAGGGTATATTGTAGTCGTTGGAATGTATGTAGCAGGCAGAAGTCTGCGTGGCATACCCCATAAAGTATATATATTAATGATGAGTATCAATAGCCGAGTCGATATAGCCATGTACGTCCGTCCGTCTGCATAAATAACAAGTAAGAAAAGTACAGTCGAACGAGCCCGACCGTATAATACTCTCTGCTTTTATTCCCAATAATAATGTTAAAATCAGTATCCAGATAGTACAATAGATACTTTTTGTATTAGAACACGCTACAACAAAAAAGACAATTTATAATCGAACATACATATGTTTGTCTGTATGCACATACAAATTCGTTTAACGTTATATGTATGCACATATATATTGTAAGGAAGCGTTCTAGCCGGGGTACAGATCTCAGTCTGTCCAGGGCTCGAACCCTACAATAAATTTGTAATATTCGCGGAGACGCTGCGGACGTGGATAACTAGCCTGGTGGAGGGGCTTAGATCAACGAGGAAGGGGGGGGAACGACTCGGGATCGAGACGGGGGGATGCCGCCGTCACTCTCTACGAGTCGCCGGGACGCTCCGCAAGATCGAAAAGGAGCGCCGAGGTACTCAGGCGGCCGCCGCCGTTCCCGAACGGGAGCGCTAGGTGGAAGAGGAAGAGTGCAGAAGCGAGATCTAAACGGAGGGCGCCACCGTTGTTCCCAGCGAATCACCGCACAACGAAGGAGGGGGAAAGTCTTGCGAAAGTGGGATCGTGGCTCTGGAGCGCCAAGAGGCCACGATCACTTTCAGCCCGCCTTTATTCGCGGGGGCAGAGTGTGACTCCAGGTGCGCCGTAGGGACACCACTGCACCCAAGCGAAACGGAAAGGTGGCTAAATATCGGGAGAGGATTGAGAATATTCGCCGCACTTAAACTTTTCTTACATATGATCAATAATTAACAACCGCGCATTACTCTTGCATTTTCCTATTGTCCTACTGCCCTTAACGGTTCTACTTACGGATTTTCTTCTGTTCGTCGCTTAAGCGCGCACGTCTATACTCTTTCGGTCTTGATCGCAAAGTGCCGCGACACTCTCCATCAGCCACGTGCGGAAGCTGCCGCAATGCAACTCCACCACGAAAGCTCGCTCTTCACCATAGAACTTTCGTGAAGAGTTGCACCCGACCGCTACCCGCACTGCCGATAGAGGGCGTCGCCTGCCTACTCTAAATTTCTATCGATGATTATTTACCGTTCATTATCTCTTATAATTATACTTAACGCTATGTAAGGTGGGATTATGGGACCCGCCTTACAATATGTATATCTGTGTGTATGTATACTGTTGACGCCACACATGCATCAAAAGAGTTCGAATTTATGCTTGTATGTTTCTCTCGCGCTCGCACTCATGCATTGAGTTAAATATTAACTTTATAATCGGTAGCTCTGTTGTTTATTGTTGGATTTTTATGCAACTTTCAGGAGAGTTTGTCTTCAAAAGAAACATAAATAACAATACTGTACGATAAGAACAAATGCCTTAAAAACGACATGCAAGTTTGAAAAGTTTTTTTTTCTCACGGAAAAAGAGGGCGTGGCAGCCAAAAATTTTAAATGGTAATGTATTTATGCTGTGTTTAGGAACATGAGTACCAAAATTGGTATTCCTAAGTGCCGTAGTTACTGAGATATTCGCTTTAAACATCTATTTTTTCCAAAGTATGTCTAGTTTTTTGCTCATTGTGTGCGAATGAGGCGTGGCATAGAAAAAAAAAAAGATTCTTGTATTGACTGACTAAATATCGAGTTGGTCTCTAACCAAACTCGAACTTGCAGCTCTTACCATCTCTGAAATCAGTTTGTTCATACAGACAGACGGACAGACAGACAGACGGACATGCCTATATTGACTCGGCTTGTGATGTTGATCAAGAATATATATACTTTATGGGGTCTACCACGCCTCCTTCTGCCTGTTACATACATTTGCACAAACCCAATATACTCTTGCAGAGGGTATAAAAAGATCTCGCAACTCTGAGAGCTGGAAAGACCCAAAGGTCGCAAATAATAGATAAAATGCTCAAGCAGTACAAGTTTGTTTTTTTTTTTGACACGCTCACTTTAGGTCGTTCTATCTTCATGTAAAGGTAAATGTACTAGTAAAACAATATTGTTTTAGTAAAGTCGCGAGGCGACTATAGCATTCTTTATTGTCTATCTACAGCTTTCTCATAGGGTTTAGGATTCTCGTAATTCACTTAACCAATTATTTGCAAAACTATCTGCAAAAACTTACCTGCGGGGCATTTCGCAGATATTGTTTTGGGAGTGTGAGTGTGGGACTTTTGAACTGGACTCTTTGCCGAATCCAATTATAGTGAGCTCGTGTACTGATCCTTTTAAACTTCGATCACTTTCTCGTCGTTTAGTTAAATTGGCTGATTGAAATGCTGGATGAACTACTCCTATGCTGATAGCGCCACTTGAGGCTTTTGTACCATCAGCCACATGTAAGGGGACAGTCATCTTTTTCTTAGTTCCACCAACTCCACCAAAGTTAAAGAAACGCTTTTTGTGCAAAGGTTGTATACCACTGTCTATAAGCCGTCTATAGTGATCCGATCGAACAAAGCGGGGGTAGCAATCTTTTTTCAGGAGAAGCATGTACACGTGTTCCGAAGCTGCGTCGAAAGTAAAGCGTGATGGGTTCGTCAAACCACGCAGAACGCTTTCCATAGTTTTTCCATCGATGTTAATCTCACAGGGTGCTCCGGGCTTTAAAAAATCTCTAACAAGAAAATTATAATATATTGTGAGAGTGTGCTGAAAATAATTAACTTACTCGAAAATTTCTTTAACTTTTTGAGCTACTTGAGACTGCGAAGAGCGGCGCAGACAATTCACAGCTATCCAGAAACGTATATTTTCATGAGAGTACTCTTTTTCTAAAAACACTGTAAACTCGTGCAACCCTGTGGGATCAGAAACGAGCTCCTCTATGGATATGGCCCATCGTTTCACACGTTTTTCTGTAGGTACGTCCACAAAGGTGCTGTTTAACTGCCAAAAAGTAATATCATCTGTAACCCATGGATTAGATGGCAGAGCTGGCTGTAGGAAGAAATCATATTCGCTAAATGTCTCCGAATAGCAAACCAGAGATTCACAGGCAAGCGACATCTTCATTCGTGTGCGGTTCAAGGACTTTTCAAGATAGTCAAGCTCACGTTGTAGGTCGTAAACAGTTTTCTTTTTATTCGGCTTAAATCCTTGCCGATCTCGTGATGGAACCGGACACGGCTCAAGCGGTGTAAATAGACCAGGAGGTGGACGGTAAACACGCCAATATGCACGTTCTTGTGAGTCACTCACAATTTTCTCCCCTTTTTTTCGATCCTTGGCCAAACGCACCTGTTCTTCGGCTTGCATTGAAATAAAGTCCCACTTGCCTTTGAGGTTCTTGTGCAATGACGACAAGGCATCGGCTTCATAGTCTTCCAATGCGTGTCGTTGTTTATTGCGAAGTGATCTTTTTGATAAATATATTGCATACTCCACATTATCCGGAACTTTGTGCTGCCACGGCCAATAATAGGGAGTTTGAAAACGGTAAAGCGACGAGTCATCCTTAACTGACAGCATTTTAGAGTCGTTAACGGGGAAAAAATAGCCATGTAGGCATAACTGATTGGCAATATTTAATGCTTCAGACTCCTCAATTTGAAGGCGATCCATGAGCCATTCAATAAGATCGTAACCTGTAAAATAAAATTGTACAATTGTTGTTTGCCAAATCGGTTCTGGTTCTTACATACCCATAAACGCAGATGGGATTGATGTTAGGAATATTTTTTGTTGTCTAACTGGAACACCGTGCTCTTGATCCTGCATCTCTCGCAACAATAACTCCATCTTAAAAGCAAAAACCGACCATAATCATAATTATCAGTAAATATTTACAAAAGGACTTTTACTTGGAATTTAAAAAAACAAAATTTATTTTATGTATACCCTTGCAGAGGGTGTATTATTTTTGTCACGAAGCTTGTAACGCATTGAATGAGACATTTTCGACCCCATAAAGCACATATATCAGCATCAACAGCCGAGTCGATATAGCCGTGTCAGTTCATCGGACAGACCACTATATAATATATGTAGCTCCTATAGGACCAATCGGATATAAGCTATTTTAACCAAATTACCAAATTACGGATATATCTGTTCCAAATCTGAAAAATCTTTTATCTGCAATGGAATCAACCGGCTTTTAAATAACGTTATGTACACAACTGTGTTTTTTGAATACGATCAAACATATATTAATGGAACTGAATATGAATTAATTACGATCCCAAAACGCTAAACAATAAAATAATGTTTACTAAATTACTGGGATCTTAAGTTTCGTCCTCTTCGAAATAAAAGACTGCAAAAGACTCCACACTCATTATATAGATCATTATACTCTCTGCAAGTGTATATTGGGTTTGTGCGAAAGTATGTAACAGGCAGACGGAGGCGTGGCAGACCCCATAAAGTATATATATTCTTGATCAGCGTCACAAGCTGAGTCGATATAGCCATGTCCGTCTGTCCGTCCGTGTGTCTGTCCGTTGAACAAACAGATTTCAGAGATGGTAAGAGCTACAAGTTCGAATTTGGTCTCTTTCGACTCGATATTTAGTCTGTCAATACAAGAATCTTTTATTTTTCTTTTTCATGTCAAGCCCCATTTACCCACAACGATCAAAAAACAAAACACACCTCAAAAAAATATGTTTCCAGCAAATATCTCAGTAACTATGGCACTCAGGAATACCAATTTTGGTACGCAGTGCATTGCCATTTAAAATAAAATAATATATTATTTGTAGACCCCGTACTCTTAAAAAGAGTATAGGGGTCTATTAGGTTTGTCAGAAGCCAAATGTGCGTAACAGGCAGAAAGAAGCTTTTCCGACCCCATAAAGTATATATATTCTAGATCAGCATCAACAGCCGAGTCGATATAGCAATGTCCGTCTGTCTGTCTGTTCGTCCGTCTGTATGAACACCTGGATCTTTTAAACTACAAGAGCTAGAACCACCAAATTTATAATAAAAATTCAGTAACTCTCGCGAGCAGATCAAGTTTATTTCAAATCAGTGCCACGCCCCCTACCGCACCCGCAATAAGCAAAAAACCAAAGACACCTCGAAAAAAATTTATGTTTTCCGCGAATATCTCCGTAACTATGGCACTTAGGACCAGCAATTTGGGTACGTAGGTTCCTAGGGACATCATAAATGGAGTGCCATTAAATTTTTTTTGCTGCCACGCCCCCTTTTTCCACAAAAAAAAAAAATAAAATTTTCCATTTCGATGCCGTTTTTAAGGTATTTGTCCTCATCAAACAGTGTTGTAATTTAAGATTCGTTTAAAGACAAATCATATCAAACTACAAATTAGGTAACAAAGTGTCCCTTGAAGCGCATTGTCAATGCACGTGGTTGAAAGAAAAGAGATAACTGTATGTTTATATATACATTAGCCGCAGTAGTTTGTAAAGAGAGCGTGGTCCGGGTGGGTCACGCACTTGTATGTAAACACAAGACCTGCGGTTCGAACCCCGGCACAGACTCAGAAATTAAAGTTATATTTTTATTTGTATCTTAAAAAGAGTATAGGGGTCTATTAGGTTTGTCAGAAGCCAAATGTGCGTAACAGGCAGAAGGAAGCTTTTCCGACCCTATAAAGTATATATATTCTTGATCAGCATCAACAGCTGAGTCGATATAGCAATGTCCGTCTGTCCGTCTGTCTGTCTGTCCGTCCGTCTGTATGAACACCTGAATCTTTTGAACTACAAGAGCTAGAGACACCAAATTTTTTAATGAAAGTCCGTCTATGATGTACGTAGATCAAGTTTATTTCAAATCGGCGACACGCCCCCCCGCCCCCGCATTAAGCAAAAAACTAGACACACCTCGCAAAAAATTGATGTTTTCTGCGAATATCTTTGTAACTATAGCACTTAGGAACACCAATTCTGGTACGCAGGTTCCTAGAGACAACACAAATGTAACGTCATTCAAAATTTTGGTCTGCCACGCCCCCTCTTCCTACAAGAACTAAGCAAATTTTTCAAACTTACATGCCGTTTTTAACGCATTTGGTAATATAGTACGGTATTGTAGTTCAAAATTTGTTTAAAGACAAATTATATCAAACTAACCTGAAAGTTGCATAAAAATCCAACTATAAACAACTGAGCAATTAGACAACAAAGTAGCCCATGAAGCGCGTAATGAATGTAGTGGTGCAACTAGTAGGGCAACATGATATGGAACTTGCGTCAGTAAGCGCGGGTTCATATCCCGTCAGTGACTGATTTAAAATTTGTTTTTAAATTTAATTTTAAAACTTAAATTTTAAATTACAGTCGTATTCAAATATTAATTTCGAATACAAGGAGAGTACGGGGTCTTTTACAGTCGGCGCGCTCGACTGTAGCCTTTCTTACTTGTTTAATTTAGAACTATTATATCTTAATGAAAATAATCGGAGCCTTCTCACAAGGAGGTGGTGGTGCAACTAGTAGTGTTGCGGCGTGTTCTGCAAGCTGAGTATAAGTGCGCAGGTTCAATTCCCGACATTGGAATATTCAAATATACTTTTTTTTTAATTTAAAAAAAAAAATGTAAATATACAATATTAACTAGTGCAACAGGGTTGGGTTGTGGTTAGTCGTTTGTTTCTAAACCAATGGTCTGCGGTTCGAACCCGGCACAGACTCAGAAATTAAAAATGTTGTTTTATATTTTATATAAATTTTTTTTTTCGATATGTAAATGAAAATAATCAGATTGATGTCAAATGTATGGAGTGGCGCAACTAGTAGGGTTGCTGGAACCTGAGTCTGATAGCGCGGGTTCGATTCCCGTCAGTGACCTAATATAAATTTTTTTTTAAGTTTAATTTTAAAACTTAAATTTCGTACTCAAATATTAATTTCGAATACAAGGAGAGTACGGGGTCTTTTACAGTCGGCGCGCTCGACTGTAGCCTTTCTTACTTGTTAATGCCGTTTTTAGGGCATTTATTCATATAGTATCAAATTAATATGTATTTTTCGTTTGAAGATAAATTATAGTATATCGAACTATCCTGAAAGTTTCGTATGAATCCGACCATATGCAAAAAAGAAAACACGCAACAAAGTTTATATTCAAATTCGATTCGATTCGCTCTCGCTGACGGACGTGTTTTACATCGTTTCTTACTATTGTCCAGTTTTTTCTCGTTTAAACACTCAATTTTGTTTGATTTTTCTGGCTTAATCCTTTAGTAACAGTGTGCGATACATCGCCTGTGTTGATACATTGTTTAAATGAAGTATAAAGCCAATTTTAAATAATTTGTGTTTAAAGGCAACAACAAGTCCACAGCCAAACATTCTGTTTTATTATTTTCTGCGCTTGTTTGTCGCTGTGAATTTGTTTTTGTAAATTTACGCCGTTGCTTGCGCTAACATTTTGTTTGTGTAGATTTTTATCTCGCAACTATCTTCGTGCTCACTTCTTTATTTACGCTCTCGACGCGCTCTTATCTGTTTTAACGCGCTCATTTATCTTGTTTTTGGTGTTGGCCGGTAATTCCGTTTTTCTTGATTTCGGTCGACGCGCCGGCACATATTTTGTTTTTGTGAATTACATTTGTTATTTTGCGTAAGTAAACATCTGTAGTTTGTCACATTAACTCTAGTTTGCCTACGTACTTTTTCAATCAATTTCTCAACAGTGCCTATTATCTCCCATATATTCTCTTTTATTATTTTTATTTCTTTCACTAATGAAATCCAACATGTCAATTATAAGTCCAATTGCCAGGTTCGAAAAAATGTTAAGGTGGGTTTTGTTTGTTGCTGGTTATGTGAAAATCTTTCACATGAAAAATGTGCTGGCCTCAACGGATAATTGACCTGATTGAGTCTAAATCAGGCTTAAAGTGGACATGTGAAGCTTGCAGGGATGTCGAAAGAGACATGATGAGCTTCATGAGACACACTAAAAGAGGCATTGCGAACCTATATGGCAGATTTAAAAGTCTGTCCGATAGTTTCGCAGCTTTGGATAAGGAGTTTAAAGGCTTAAAATTCTTGAACGATTCTCCAAAGCGTAAAAAGGCCTGCCGATTGCCTGCTAACACTGCCCCGGCCTCTGATGCCGGAAAAAACTATATTCTTCCCTCTCGTTTGCCTATCAAAATGTTAGAGGTCTTTGTAGTAAGCCGTCAGCCGTCGGATATACAGGGGGAAGAACAGTGGATTTCGATCTTACTGCCGTAGGTGTATATACCGTCGGAAGTGCGACTATACTCTCCACGCGAGGGCGGCTGGAAGCAGGTCCTTGGTACGGTCATGTCTCTGCCTTGGATGCTGACTAATGGTAGTCGGGCTAGAAGTAGAAAACTTCTCAAAAAAGTCACCCCAATCCAAAGGTGAAACAGTATATGCCCATGGATGCGTGGTCGAGGGGGTGCTCGATCGCTAATATGCGGACTCTGGGTACCTGCCGACCCCCAGTTTTAATCTAGGCTTACCATGTCAACGTAGGCTATGACGTGGCGGACCTCCCCTTCCTGCACACTCGTGGGATCTAAATGGAAAACCTTTTTAAACAAAACAAACAAACTAAACTAACACAACAAAAAAACAATACAAAAATACAACAAAAAGATAATAAAACAGAGGGACAAGACAATCCCTGTCCAGACGTGCGCATGGATAAGCCAATCCATAGCACTCCAAAGAATGTTGGGGTGGGGGTTCCGGCAAGACAACCGGTAACCGACCAGATGGAGACACCCAAGGGAACCTCTCATGTAGAACGCTACGGCACGCTGAGCATTACTGCGGCTGCCCTGCCGGACACTGGGTTGGCGACCAAAGGTGCCTCTGAGCCCAACGTCGCGAATAAACAGGAGAAGAAGGCGTCCTATCAGGACAAGAAAAGGGCAGCCTTCATCCTGTCCAAAGAAGCCGACAACACTCCGGAGAGCGAAGAACTGGTTAGTTGGGCTAGGTCAATCCTGCCAAACTACCAGCCGCCCAAGATGAGTGTGAAGAAGAGCTCGGCTAGTAATAAAAGACAACGGTCGACGGAAGGACACAGCTCGCAGGCCAAGCGCAGCAAAGTCATCCCCACTAAATCCTTTGCTGAAGTCGCAAGGAACAGGATCCTCGTTGGAGTCCTAGACCGGGGCTCTCCCGAGGGCTTGATCCCACGCGACAAGTGGCGGATGGTGGAGAATGAGCTCCAGGACAGATTCCTGAGCATTCTGGAGGAATGCGGAGGCGCTCCGCCGACCTGTGAGGACGCAGGGTGGCATCAGGGTCGGGTGAAAGCCATCGCCTGCCTAGATGCTCGCTCTGTGGATCTCTATAGGAAGGCGGTCGCCTCCCTCGGAGAAGTATATCCGGGAGCTAAACTGGAAGTGGTCGACTGGGACTGTGTTCCCAGTAACCCTCGTGCCAGGGTCTGGGTCTCCGAAAAGCCATCGGAGCCCGAAAAGATCCTGAAGTTGTTGCAGGTGTGCAACCCTAATCTTCCAACAGCAAACTGGAAGATCACTAAAGTGGAGGAAGCTGTGGGTCTGTCAAGACAAGTCTTACTGACTCTTGACGAGACTTCAGCGGAGCTCCTCGCCAAGATGGACGGGTCCGTGTCCCACGGCTTTAAAAGAGCTCATATCCGCATCTTCAAAGCCGATGCAAGAAGCAAGGGATGCTCTAAGAAAGTGTCTGAGGAAGAGCTTGTGGAGCTGTCAGACACTATGGACCTGGAGGAAGACATACTGGATGGGTATGTCTCCGAAGAGAGTGACCTCGCTAGAGGGCTCAGAAGGGTCGGAGTGGCTGAGTTAGAAGAATTGGAGGAGGACGACTCAGTCACCGACATCACAGTGGTGGAAGCTAGGTCTCAGGATGAACTTACGCATCCTGCAGATAAACCTCCACCACTGTAAGGCAGCAGCCGCTGCCCTTCTGCTTCTCCTCGCCCAGGGGAAAGCAGACCTAGTCCTCATCCAAGAACCGTGGGTCTGCAAAGGCCAAATCTCTGGTTTGAGGACCTCTAATTTCCAGTTATTTGCAGCTGATGTAACAGGTAAAGCCCGTACCTGCATCCTAGCACGTAAAGATATGCCAATCCTTTTACTACCTAATTTCAGTGACGAAGACCTTACTGCAGTCAGTCTAGAGCGAGACGAGGGCTCTGTCTTCTTCTGTTCGTCATACATGGGACACGATCAGACCGATCCTCCCCCTCCTAAACTCCTACGCGATCTAGTAGCGATGGTGGAAAGATCTCGAAAGGATCTGCTAATCGGATGCGATGCCAACGCTCATCACACTCAGTGGGGCAGCACTGACATAAATGACAGGGGTGAGTCTATTTCTAACTTCCTCCTATCGACTAATCTTATCATCTGTAATCGTGGTAATGAGCCTACCTTTATTATAAAAAATAGACAAGAGGTGCTGGACCTGACCCTTATATCCAGCTCCCTTGAATCCCGTCTAATATCTTGGAAGGTCCTGGATGAGCACTCCTTCTCCGACCATAGATATATTGAGACTATAATCTCACTTGCGGTTCCTAGGCACGCCCCCTATCGCAATCTAAAGAAAACAAACTGGGCCCTCTTCGAGGCTCACGTAGAACGGCTAATCCCTCAGACACCACCCAGGGCACATGACACAAACTGGGCTGGTTACGTGGAACAGCTAGTATCCTCTTTTACCTCCGCACTAAACCAGGCATCAATCAGAGCATGTCCACTTAGGAGAGAAGCGAGACGCCCTAAGCCCCCATGGTGGACCCCACCCTTAAATGAGCTCCGCACTTCGGCCAGAAGGCTTTTTAACCTAGCAAAGAGACTAAACTCTGAGGAATCTTGGGTAAATTACAAAGCCTCACTCTCCTCTTACAACAAGGAGCTGCGCAAAGCCAAGCGCAGGTCCTGGCGTAGATTCTGTTCGAATATAGAGGATACCTCCGAGGCAGCTAGACTCAGAAAGGTACTCTCTATATCCTCCCCTTCACTGGGCTTTCTCAGGCGAAGTGACAACTCCTGGACATCAACCAGCGAGGAGTCACTCGAGCTGCTGACTAATGCTCATTTCCCTGGATGCTCAAACAACCCTGTGACATCCCCCCTGCCGCTACCCAACTTGAGGTCCTCCCTCCCCCCAACTCTGTTCAGCAAGAACAACATTCGCGGGGCCATCAAAAGTTTCAAGCCCTTCAAATCGCCAGGACCGGATGGTATCATTCCGGCCCATCTGATCCATGCAGGTGACCGGGCCCCCAACTGGCTTCAACAAATCTTCCAGCACATAGTCCTATCAGGCTCTATCCCCAAATCCTGGCTGCGATCCAGGGTCGTATTCATTCCCAAGGCTGGGAAACCCTCACATTGTACCCCGAAGGACTTCAGACCCATTAGTCTCTCCTCTTTTCTCCTCAAGGTGTTGGAACGGCTTCTTAGCTGGCACCTCCAAGACAGTATTCCGAAGAACTGTTTTTCATCCGCTCAACATGCATATCGCAAGGGCAGGTCTACAGAGACGGCCCTCCACGACATTGTATCGTTATTGGAGAAAACCCTCTCTCTAAAGGAGTTCGCTCTAGTAGCATTCCTCGATATCGAGGGGGCTTTCAACAACATTCTCCCGGAGCCAATCACCGAAGCTCTGACGCACCTAGGTACAGACGATCTGACCGTCAACCTGGTAAAGCAACTGCTAACCAACAGATTGATCGAGACCTCGTTTGGTGATGTCAGCATCACCAAATACGTCATAAGAGGCACTCCACAGGGCGGTGTCTTATCCCCCCTTCTATGGAATGTGGCGGTTAACGCATTGCTGCGTGAACTAGACAAAGATGGGTGTCGGGTTGTTGCCTACGCTGACGACCTTGCCATAATGTTCTCTGGGAAATTCCCCCAAACCCTATGTGATCGGATGAGTGTTTCTCTTCGCTTCTTATCCGACTGGGCCATGAACAACGGACTAGGGGTGAACCCAAGCAAAACAGAGCTGGTCCTTTTCACAAATAAATATAAAATCCCAACACTCAGACTCCCCACCCTGCGAGGGGAGTCACTCAAGCTGAGTGATAAAGCCAAATTTCTGGACGTATTCCTTGATCGGAAATTGAACTGGAAGGCCTGCATAGAAGACAGAGCACGGAAAGCCTCAGTGGCCCTTTTTACATGTAGGAAAACAATCGGACTAAAATGGGGTTTAAACCCTCATATCACCAAATGGCTCTATACTGCAATCGTTCGACCAATCCTCTTGTATGGAGTGGTAGTATGGTGGCCCGCCTTGAAAAGAAGGACCGTCCTTAATAGACTCAATAGAATACAACGTATGGCAGGACTCCTCGCTCTGGGGGCCCTGCGCACCACCCCTGGAGAGGCTGTCGACGCCATCCTTCACTTTCTCCCTATAGATCTAATGGGCTCAAAAACGGCTACCCTAGCCGCACTCAGAATGAGAGAAGCCAACCTCTGGAAATCTAATGCGGTAGGACACTCAAATATCCTACTAGAACTACCTTACGGAATCCAGTATACCGATTACTGTATTCCCACGGAGCACACACACACTCCTTTCAAAGTGGTTTTCCCAACCAGAGAGGCATGGAGCAACGGCTCTCCATTTACGAACACCTCCCTGGATTTCTACACCGATGGTTCAAGATCAGAGGGTCGCACAGGTGGGGGACTTTACTGTCCCGACCTTGGCATTTCTAAATCATTTAGGATGCCTGATCACTGCAGTGTCTTCCAGGCGGAGGTCAAGGCCATTCTAGAAGCTCTGCATATCATAAACTCGAATATCCCCTACAGGTGCAGAATTAGCATCTTCTCTGACAGCCAAGCAGCCCTTAAGTCTTTAGCGGCTGTATCTAGTAACTCCAAATTACTAAACGAATGTCGCAGATCTCTGATGGAGATGGCTGAACAGTTCGATTTTCTCCTCATATGGGTCCCTGGCCACAGCAACATAGAAGGAAACTGTGTTGCAGATGAACTCGCGAGGATGGGTACAGTCTCCGCTCTCGACAGCGAGAGTGAGCAGGTACACATTCCCCTGGCGTCGTACAGGCTCATGATTGAAAACCATTTTGAGAATCTGGCAGGCTTAAGGTGGGAAACCACCACAAGATGCAGAATCTCTCGACTCACTTGGCCCACTCGGTCGAAAGACCGAACACGCAAGCTATGCATGCTAACACGGAAAAGCTGCTCTGCAGTCTTTCGCGCCCTCACAGGACATTGGCTGATAGGGATGCATGCCTCCAGACTGTCCGTTAACTCGCATGACTTCTGTAGAAGCTGCGGCAACGAAGAAGAGGAGGAGACGGTGATCCACTTCTTCTGCCACTGCCCAGCACTCAGTCAATTTAGACTGAGGTTCCTGGGCGCTTACTTCTTCAGTAACCTGTCGGAGTTGTCAATTATACAGCCCAAACAACTCTCTCGGTATATCCACGCCTCAGGCTGGAATCACAGCGACAGCGACCAAACTGTTAACATGCACACCTAGCTTTCCTTCTCCCTGTATACTGTTTACTAAACGTAGTCCTTGACCCCACTTATGGTATCACAACGAGCCGACCAACGGCCCATGTGTGTTGGTGCTATCTGTAGTACCAATGGCCATTCTACCTAACCTAACCTAACCTTGTAGTAAGCTAAGCAATGTTCTTTCCATTTCATGTCGTGGCCTTTTCAGAAACATGGTTAAGGCCCGACATTCTAGACTCTGAAGTACTTTCCTATAAATTCTCTATCTATAGAAAAGATCGTACATCTCGTCGTGGTGGGGGTGCGCTTATTACCGTTGATGTTAACTTATCCTCGGAAGAAGGCATAATCGATGGCTCTATGGATATTGAATTTGTTGCTATTAAGTTATGCCTAAATAACACTAGTGTTTTGCATTACTTGTTCCTGTATTCCCCCTTCTTCTGACTCTTTTCTGTATCTATTACATTTTTCTGCTATTAAATCAGTCGCCTTTTTGTTATCCGATCGTGATTTTCTTGTGGTTCTCGGCGATTTTAATATCGCAGGTACTACACGGATTTCGTGTTCTGCCTCTGCCGTGATGACTCCTTTGACCCAGCACGATTTTCTTGACGATTTGTTTGGAATATCATTGTTTCAGATCAATGCTATCCTAAACTCTTTGAACAGAATGCTTGATCTGATTTTTGTTTTGGATCCATCCTGCTCTTCTGTTTCCCGTACCGCGCCATTATCCAATCCTGAAGATCCATATCACCCGACCTTGGAAGTGTTGATTGATTTACCTGCCCGGGTGTCCTGTTCTAGTAGAATATCTACTAGGCGATCCCGTCAGTTTCGGAAAGCCGACTTCTTTAAACTAAATGTACTGTTATCCCAGACTGACTGGTCCGGGCTGTTCAAAATGTAGAGATATGGATAGTGCAATCACAATTTTTTATTGTGTAGTTTTTGGTAAAGAAACCGCTAATTCAGATAAGCTATCGCCGACTTATTTGCCAATTTTTTTCAAACAACTTATTGTAAGCTTAACTATAATTCTGATTTATCTTATCCTTATCATATAAATTCTTTCAATTGCAGTTTTGCACCAGTTATTAATGAAAGTTCGCTTTTACATAGTTTAAAATCTATCAAACCTGTTTTTTCACCAGGGCCGGACGGAGTCCCAGGCTGTGTGCTAAGAAATTGTGCACATGGCCTGTTAAAGCCCTTGTGTAAGTTATTTACATTGTCCGTCGAATCATGCTGTTTCCCTGAAATTTGGAAATCATCTCTCATTCTTCCTCTTCATAAAAAAGGAAACAAATCCGATGTCTGCAACTATAGAGGTATTTCCAAGTTGTCTGATATTTCCAAGACTTTTGAGGAATCTAAACCATAGTAAGTTTAACGTAATGTACTTTAGTAGTCGACATCCCTTTATTAACAATTACATCCTGAATGGTAGTTCTTTTCACAGGATTGAGTCGGTCACTGATTTCGGTATCCTTTTGGATAGTTTGATAATCATGTTTTGTCAATCACTAATCGTGCTTTTGGTGTCCTGGGCTTCATAAAACGGTGGTCGAAAGAATTTAATGATCCTTACTTAACAAAAACACTCTATACCTCCTTGGTACGTTCTATTCTTGAATATGGATCCTATATTTGGTCTCCCATATATTCATATATTCGTTTGCCATCCTATCGTAGTAGACTTTTACTAATAAACCTTCCTTCTTTGACTGATTGTAGGACAGTTCTCGGTATAATTTTCTTACAAAAACTAATCAACGATGAAATTGATTCCTTGGAATTAATCAGCCAGATTAGTTTTGCTGTTCCGATCAGACCCACTAGAAACTTTCTTCCCCTCTCTTCAACCTTGCACCACAAACTTTGCTTTTCATAACCCATTTCGAGTATTATGTATTAACTACAACAAACTTTCTCGAGTTGTAGGTAGTTCAACTTCTGGCGCTACTTGTTTGGCGGGTAAAACTAAATTCAAATTCAAATTAGTTGGAATTTGATACAACAACCAACATGTGGAAATGAATAAAACGGACCCTGACTCCCTAATAAGAAAGGAAAATTCCGCACAGCGTCTGCACCATATTGGTCGGCTGTGGGTCAGCGTCTGTGCCGTAGCGGCCGGCTGCACTCAAACACTCCCAGCAAGCTAGACTGCAAAGAAACCCACGTAGTGTCTGTCCTCACATTGAGCGACTACGTGGTCTGCGTCTGTGCTGCATAAGCCGGCAGTACCTAAAACCTGGCAATAGGTATAAACTGCAAAACCCTGGCAGTAGGGTTAGAAAACTAAAATGCACCAACGCAAGAAGGAAAGAATGTCTGGAATAAACATTACTACTCCAGGTGGCAACCACAACAGTGGAAATCCACCCGCACCAACCGGTGCGGCTGATGCATGGATTCTGGAGGCCTCAACCACCATTCCCACCAACCCTGTTACACCAGTGGATCACTTGGCTGGTGTAGCAGATACAGCTACAAGGATAATAGACCCTTTTGCGAAAAGAAGCAAGATTATGCGGTCACCACCAGCAATGCCGCAAACGGCCCCGCCTGCGGCAAGAGAGGATGCGTTTGTCTTCACTACGCAGTGCGATAGCGCCGAAACACCAAAGTGGAACAGGGATAAAAATAGCACGCCAGACGAGGTACGAATGACGAGCTAGGCAAAATCCTCGACGACCTTATCTATCTCACCATGGAGAAAAAACCGGCAGTAAGGCATGTCACGCTTAAGCAGAAGACGGCGTGTGCGAGGATGAAACAGATCCAATTATCTGTTAGCCAGCACCTAGAAATGCTGGATTCCCGACCAATCCCCCACGAGCAGATGAGCAGAAAAATTAACTCCAAACAGACCGGATCCCAAGAGCGGACGACAAGCAGGGAAAACGGTTCACAAACACGCAGTCTCCTGCAAAGGTAGCACAGAGCCCGGTCAAGATGCGACTACGCACCAGAGGTAATAGACTGGCAACAAGGAGCAAAGAGGCTGACACACCGAGTAGCCGAGCGACGTACAGCCAAGTGGTGAGTGGCACAAAGGCTAACGCGAAGGACAAGCGAGGGCATACAGAGAAGACCCTAGCCGTGGACACCAGCAAAAGGGACCAAAACTGGCAGCAGGTAAAAGCAAGGACAAAGCCACAAAATATGCAAAGGCGCAGGACCAGGCCAGACGCAATACTCGTCAAATGTAAAGAGGCTGCCGACTATGCTAAGGTTCTGTCGACGGTTCAGACTGCAAGCGAGCTGCAGCAGTACAGGGAGAAGGTGCGTGGAGTACGGCGCACTGCCGCAGGAGAAGTTCTACTGCAAATACTGTATCAGGCGGTACAGAAAGCCCTTGGCAACTTGGCTGAGGTAAACTTCATGTCCGAGAAACTGTCTCTGGAGATCCGAGACATTCCCGAATGGGTTACAGCAGAGGAGGTGACCACTGCAGTTATAACTCATGTCGAAGGTGACCTACCGGCGGAAGCCACTCCAAGGATCCGGAAAGGCTACCGAGGCACCCAGACAGCGTCCATGCTACTGCTTAAAGAAATTGTCGATAAGCTGTGCGACATGAGGAATATCCGCATAGGATGGGCTGTGTGCTTGGTCCGCAGAAGAGTGGAACCGCGAAGATGCTTTAAGTGTCTAGGCGTTGGACACACGGCAGCACGATGCAGAAGCAAATATGACGCATCCAAGCTGTGTTTTAACTGCGGTGGCGAGGACCATGCTGCCAAGACCTGCACAAATAAACCCAGCTGCATTCTATGCGCTAGAGCTGGTTTGCAAAAGACGGGACACCATACGCTAAATAAAGGGTGCCCGCTTTTCGTGAAGACAGCCAATAACACCAAAAATTAAGTCTCTGCAACTTAATCTTAATCATTGTAGAGCCGCACAGGACCTTTTAAGGCAAACAACTCGCGAAGCGTGCATCGATATAGCCATACTAAGCGAACCGTACTGCAGAATACAGGATGGAAACTGGATCCAGAATGAAAATGCAGGCGCCGCGGTCTGGAACTGTGCGAACCCCGCAATGCATTTAGGTGAATTAAAGACAACTAGGGGCTACGTGAGGGCCAAATGTGGAGAAATATACGTATACAACTGCTACATTGCACCCAGCATCGCAATACAAGATTTCGCAGAAATACTGGATGATCTAACACGCGATGTGATGGCTCATTCCCCTGTAATCGTCGCTGTAGACTTTTACGCCTGGGCAACCGACTGGGGTAGCACACGGACAACGCTAAGAGGAAGGACGCTACTAGAGGCATTTGCTACACTCAATGTGACTATGCTTAATTATGGAAACAAACATACATATTCCAAAGCCGGTTGAGGTTCTATAATTGACCTGTCATTCGCCAGCCCCGCCCTCGTCAGGAATGCACAGTGGGCGGTGTCCGACATACACACGCACAGCGATCATCAGGCGATCGTCTTCACATTGGGAGCGGCCGTGAGCAGAATAAGACGACCACGATTTGTCAGCTGGTCGACCAAGACGCTTAGCAAAGATGCGTTAGAGATGATGATAAGCAACGCGAGAATCCTACCATCGGAGGATGCCGACGACTTCACCAACAAGCTCGCTAAAGCTATGGAAAATGCATGCAACGCCTCAATGCTTCAAAAAAAGTAAGGTGGCAAGACTCACAAACCGGGGCATTGGTGGAACACGGAGATTGCTGCAGCCAGGAGACACTGCCAATCCTCTAGGCGCCGCCAACAATGAAGGAGATAGATGGAGAGGTGGCAAAAAGCACTACTGCCTAGTCACGACGCTTGACGTGCGCAATGCGTTTAACTCCGCAAGCTGGCCGTCGATAATGAGAGCGCTGCAGCGTCTGCAAGTCTCGGGGTACATCCAGAAGTTGGTCCACAGCTACTTCAAGGATAGGATTCTACTTAACGACACATCAGCTGGTCGACAGCGACACAAAATTACTGGTGGTGTCCCTCAAGGTTCTGCCCTAGGACCACCTCTCTGGAACGTTATTTACGACGAGGTACTTCGGCGACCAGCCCCACGCGGGATCCAAATAGTAGGATTTGCAGACGACATTGCCATAGTTGCAGTAGCCAAGGACCTCAAAGACGTGGAGACAATCACAAACTTGACCATCAGGCAAGTAATGCAATGGCTGGAAAGCAACTCACTCTCCCTGGCAGCCCACAAAACGGAAGCTGTGCTAATCAGCAGTAGGAAATTAGTGGAGACGGCCACAATCGACGTCTCAGGAATCGAAATTACTTCGAAACCGGCCATCAAGTACCTGGGGATGCAGCTGGACCATTGGCTGTGCTTTAAACAACACCTGCAGCACACAGCGGCAAAGGCGACCAAAGCAACAATCGCACTCGCACGCATAATGTCCAACACTGGGGGACCACGGCAGCGCAGCAGATGGCTCTTCTGCAACATAGTGAGGTCCATCATCATGTACGCTGCCCCCATTTGGGCACCGGCCATGGCTGTAAAGGCGTACGCCAAAGGCTGCAGATCGGCATACCGAATGTGCGCATTGCGGACGCTGAGTGCGTTCCGCACAGTGTCAGATGACGCGGCTCTCATGCTCGCTGGGATAATCCCACTGGATCTTCTAGCCGATGAGAGCACACGGAGCGGCCCTTCGGCCCAATCGAGAAGCGCTACGATGGACAAATGGCAGGAGAGATGGAGAGCGTCTACCAATGGCAGCTGGACGAGGCGTATTATCCCAGACGTACGCACGTGGGTGAGCAGAAAGTACGGACACACCAACTTTTATATGACTCAAATACTGACTGGACATGGCTGTTTTAAAGAATATTTGCATAGGTTCAAGCATGAACAAGATCCGTTTTGCACACACTGTGCGCGGATAGTTGAAGACGCAGAACATGTCCTTTTTGTCTGTCCTAGATTTTCAGATGAACGGGAAGAGCTAAGTTCTAGTATTGGGAGACCCTTTCCAGTGGAAGGCTTTTTAAAAATCCTGCTTAGCTTGCAAAACAATTAAGAAGCTGTTTCCCACATGAGTTCCAAAATTATGAAATCACTGAACGTCTGCGCAATCTGAATTCAAACTCTAAATGAGATTGTAGATGAGGCTTTCATGCCATCTCCCCCTCGCGAGATATTACCTAGCGGTGGTTCCGCGAGAGTGAAACGGAGAGTAGGGTGGTTTTTAGTGGGTGCATGTCCCACACTTCGGCTTTAATGCTTTTTTTTTTTTTTAACGTGTTTTAATGCAAGTACTATCCATTCGAATACCTGGATACCGATTTAAACATAATAATCTGGAATAAGAGCAGACAGTACTATATGGTCGGGCGCGCTTGACTGTACTTTTCTTTCTTGTTTTGAGATTGCTTATTAAAAGTACAATTCCAGAGTCTATTTATTGTTATTATTGGCCTAATGATATGGTTGTCCAAAAATTTTGAAATTTTTGAGGAGGATGCACAAATAATACATAAATTTTTTCCATTAGTTCAATAAACTAAAAATTTAGTTTTTTCAATAAACAATTTTCAACCGTTGCACACTGGGTCAGCGGGCCGAAAAACATGGCAAAAACCATTTTTCGTGATGGTAGCGTATAGCAAAATGAAAAAATACCTTTGGCTATGAAATTATCATAGGTGCTAGATCCGATTATTTTTTTAAATTCGGCTTAAAATTGTGGTTTCTAGAGTCCCTAAAAGTTGTCACATTTTTTAAAATGTTCAAAAATGCATAAATTTTTGTCGCAAAGTATCAACTTTAAAACTGAATTTTAGGCGAACTAATCGATCTATCCTAAAGTTGTTATATTTATACCCTTGCAGAGGGTATATTGTTTAAAGTATTGTTTAAAGTATATATATTCTTGATCAGCATCAACAGCCGAGTTGATATAGCCATGTCCGTCTGTCCTTCTGTCCGTCTGTTGCAATGCGAACTTGTCTCTCAGTTTTAAAGCTATCGTGGTGAAACTTGGTACACATGTGTATTCTCTCTGCACGCAGTACATATGTTAAAATCGGCCAGATCGGATCACTATATCATATATCTCCCATAGGAACAATGCTGAAAATTGCTTACTATAATTCAATTTTTAAAAAAATTGTTTTTTTTACGTGTAATGCTTTGAATACTAGATTAATTTGTACTTTTTTGACGTGTAATGCTATGAATACTAGATTAATTTGCACTTTTTTTTGACGTGCAATGCCATGAATACTAGATTAATAATGTTTTTTTTTTGGCAAACAATTCAAGGAGTACTTGATTGTACAACACAATTGTTTTTTTTTTCTTTCAAAACAGTGCACAATTGTTTTTTTTTTTTCAAAACAGTGCTAAAAACTAAGTGTCTTAGTGATAAGTGTCTTATTGTGAATTACAATTGTTTTTTTTTGCAAAACAGTTTTAGAAGCTAAACTTCAGTTTGTTGAACAATTATAAGTGAATTACAATTGTTTTTTTTTTTTCAAAACAGTCTAAGAAGAATTTAAAAGTGCAATTAACTTAACCTTATCTTAAACGAATTTTTTGGAAATCAGCTAGGTCATAATAAATATTATTTTTATTTAATTTTACATTTCGTTCGAAGATATTTTTATTTTTTCCAGATTTTTTTTCATACTTAGTATGAAAATTTTCTATGTCTGTTGATGGATTTCAACCAAATTCATAAAATTTGCTATATGCTAACAAAATTTCATTCAAATCAGACTTCTATATCATATATCTGCAAGGGTATTTATCTTCGGCTAGCCGAAGATAACCTTTTTTTCTAGTTTTATTTAAAACAAGTAAGAAAAGTTCAGTCGAAGACGCCCGTCCGTATATTACTCTCTGCTTTTACTTCCAGTTATATTGTTAAAATTAGTTTCCGGATATTACAATAGATAGTTCATGTCGAGCGATCCGACTGTAAAAGACCCCGTACTTCTTCTAGAGAGAATTTTTCCATGCAATTGTCCTGTTCCCGACCGATTCGTCCTATGGGACCTATAGGCTATAGTTGCCCGATCCAGATCAAACTTGGTGAACATAGTTATATTGGTCCCATACACATAATGTGTAAATTTCGTCACGATAGCTCAACTAATACTACATGTCGCCACACAAATGTCCCATTTTTGAACAATTTGTCCTATGGGAGCTATATTCTATAGTTCTCCGTAAAGTTGGTCACGATAGCTCCGATAGTTTGCAAGTTGTAGTGTAATGAAAACAGTTTCTTACAATTTGCGGGGGTGGTAGGGGTCATGGCAAAAATTTGAAATAAACTTAACCTGCCTGACATATAGACGGACTTTCATTCCAAATTTGGTGGCTCCAGCTTTCGTAGTTTAAAAGATCCAGGTGATCATACGGACGAACGGACAGACAGACGAACGGACAGACAGATGGACAAACGGACATTGCTATATCGTCTCGGCTGTTGATGCTGATCAAGAATACATATACTTTATGGGGTCGGCCACGCCTCTCTCTGCCTGTTACGTACATTTCGCTTCTGACAAACTTAATAGACCCTTCTACCCTTTACGGGGTCAAACAACTAAGCATAATTGAACATGCAAGTGTTTGTCTGGTTTTACATACATACAAATTCGTTCGACGTGAAATGTATGCACATGCACATGTGTGTATAAACGGCACGGCTGTCTCTCTTGCAATAATGGCATTGTGCTCGAATAAAAACTTTGTTGCTTCTTTTCTTTTTTGTTTATGGTCGGATTCTTATAAAACTTTCAGGAAAGTTTGACATGGTTCGTCTTCACACGAATCTAAAATAACAACACTGTTCGATAAGAACAAATTCCTTAAAAACGGCATGCAAGTTTGAAATTTTCTTTTATTTCTTGCGGAAAAAATGGGCGTGGCAGTCCAAAACTTTTGAAGTCATTGCATTTATGCGGTCTCTAGGAACACGTGTACCAAAATTGGTATTCCTAGGTGCCATAGTTACTGAGATATTCGCCGAAAACATAGATTTTTTCCGAGGTGTGACGGGTTTTTTACTCATTGTGGGCGAATGGGGCGTGGCATCGAAAAAAAAAGATTCTTGTATTGACTGACTAAATATCGAGTCGATAGAGACCAAACTCGAACTTGTAGCTCTTACCATCTCTGAAATTTGTGTGTTCATACGGACAGACAGACAGATAGACAGACAGACAGACAGACGGACAGACGGACATGGCTATATCGACTCGGCTTGTGATGCTGATCAAGAATTAATATACTTTATGGGGTCTGCCACGCCTACTTCTACATTTGCACAAACCCAATATACTCTTGCAGAGAGTATAAAAAGAGTTGAGGGTTCTATTAGGTTTGTCAGAAGCGAAATGTGTGTAACAGGTAGAAGGAGGCGTTTCCGACCCCATAAAGTGTATATATTCTTGATAAGCATCAATAGCCGCGTCGATATAGCCATGTCCGTCAGTCCATCTGTCCTTCCGTCCGTCCGTCTGTCCGTCCGTCCGTCTGTATGAACACCTGGATCTTTTAAAATACAATAGCTAGAACCTCAAAATTTGTAATAAAAATTCCGTAACTTTCGCGAGCAGATCAAGTTTATTCCAAGTCAGTGCCACGCCCCCTACCGCCCCCGCAAAAAGCAAAAAACTAGACACCCCTCGGAAATTGGATGTTTTTTGCGAATATTTTCGTAACTATGGCACTTAGGAACACCAATTCTGGTACGCAGATTCCTAGAAACAGCACAAATGCAACGTCATTAAAAAATTTTGGCCTGCCACGCCCCCTTTTCCCACAAGAACTAAAAAACTCTTCAAATTTACATGCCGTTTTTAGGGCATTTGCTAAAATAGTAGAGTATTGCAATTCAAAATACATTTAAAGACAAATTATATCAAACTATCCTGAAAGTTGCATTAAAATCAAATTATTAACAAAAGAACCAGGTAACAAAGTTTTACGGTTAAGCGAAATGCCAATGCATGAATACGAGAGAGACAGAAACATACGCTGCGCATGTTTGGCAGCCGTGCCAAGCCATAGTATACATACGTTCACACATATATTAATATGTATGTGTATACATATAATGACAACGATTTTTTTTTTTTTTATAAATATTTAAATTTTATATTAAATACAGTCAGATTCAAATATTAATTTTGAATTGGAATACAAGGAGAGTACGGGGTCTCTTACAGTCGGCGTGCTCGACTGTAGCCTTTCTTACTTGTTTTAATTATACCTGACTTAGTAATCCTTAAAAATATTATTTTGTAAGGGTTTTACTCTCTTTCATTCATTTTGGCAGCAGATAACAGATATTGTTAAAGGTATTAGTTTGAAGCCCGTGCTTTATGGCATCTTTAGTCCCCTTGCGAATAAGGAGTTCAGCTTTTGAATATTGGAAAAATATGTGACCGTCATCAGTGCACTATTTAATTTTAAATAGGCAAAGGAATCTTATGAATTAAATCAACAGTAAGCGATACAAAATAAGCCAATAGTCATGATTTTTATCTCACAATGATTGAAGGGAAAGTGTTGAATGAAATTACAAACACTACTTCAACTTTAAGGTGTGCTATTTGTGAGAAAACACAAAAGCATTTTAAAAGTTTGGACGATTCGACTACATAGGAACACTGCTATGCTATGCTATATTTAACCACTGCATTGTATAAATAAATGCATGCATAAACGCACCCAGGATGTTAAGAGGAGGAAGTCAATTATACAAGCACGAATACGGAAGTAAAATACGGAATATTGTAAGCCGATAACCAAACAATTAAATAGAAAAGTGTTATAATTTTTATACTTTTAAAGCTCAGAAGTGGGATATGAACTCGAAGAGACTTATATTTTAACGCCCTACCCAACAACTGAAGGAAAATCTACAAGTTTGATCGTGTTCGATGCCACAATGAAATTGAGGAAATGGAGATTTTTAAGACTTTGTGCAATAGTGATGTAGAAGTGCCACTGTCGGACATACTTCTGAAAATGTAGGGGCTATACGCAAAGGCCATCAAGGCAGCTAACCCGATGGGCACTGCGTCCGAGCTTGTGATGTCTACAACAGCCTCAACTGCTGTGAAATCTATTGTCACGCCTGCTTACTCGCACGTGGTCCAACCCAAAGCTACGCCTATGGCTCCGTCGCCATCGAAACCTTCGGTCCAGCACGAAGCTATTCCTGCCCTCTGTGACGCTGGCTGCTTCCCTGCCAGTACCCGTTCCGCTGACTGTCGTCTTAGCTACTGCCTCCGAGGCAGCTGTACGGACTCCCGTTCCAGCTTGTGTCCTCTTGGGTGATGCCCATCCTGCCGCTGTCCGTGAGGCCAATCTTCCGGCTTGTTCGTCAACTGCTGCAACGCAGCTGCGCCGACTATCGTGTCGGCTTGTGTCCGCCCGCTTGATGTGCACCTGGCTGCTGTTCCTGATGCCATTCTACTGACTTGTGTCCGCCCTGCCGATGTTCACTCGACCTCCTCCTATGCTGCTTGTGTCCGCACGCCGCCGTGCCGATCTCTGTTCAGGATTGTGTCCGCCTGCCAGATGCACACCTAGTCGATACTCCTGCGGCCACTCTGGCGGCTTGCGCCTCAAATACTGCCTCGCCGCCGGTGTACCGACTTTTGTGCCGACTTGTATCCACACTCCTGATGACTTTTGCTACTGTCTTTACTGCCGCTGTGCCGACTACCGTGCCGACTTGTGTCCGCCCACCTGCTGCCTCTGTCGCCCCTATGCCGACCTCCGTTCCCACTGCCTGTGTGCCGATGAGCGCCCTACCGGCCGCTACTTCCTCTGCTGTCCTGGATGCCGCCCCAGTGGTCCAGATGATCCCTACTGTCGCGAGAGTACCGACTTTGCTGAAAGAGTTTGCAAAGACTACATTACCCGACGTGATGTGATACGATGGACCGCCCCCATGCAAACGATGCCTGCTATGAAAACTGATTGTAATCCCGTTGTCTTCTCAGTGTTTTCGCAGACATTTAAGTGCTTCCGCCGCCATCCTACGTGTTCCTACGCTTGCTATCTTCTGTTACGCCCCCAAGTCACCGCGCACCACGATGTCACTCCTAAGTGGAATCGAGGCTGATTCTATGTCAAAGCGGCCGAGTTGTAAGGTTTTTAAAATATAAAAAGGATGGCCTTCTGTCTTCCCGGTAACTGTGATGAGATGCAGACGTGTTCTGACCCTGCTCTTATACCAGCCGATAACCAATCAAATACAAAAGTGTTATAATTTATATACTTTTACAATATTTTGAATTTGCCTTCGTTCAAATTCAGGGCCCAAGTGTCTACCAACAGAAAACTTTTATTTCAGATGAACCGTTCACCTGATATCGTGTCATATGCGAAGGTCCTTTTTTTTAGTGTCGAACATGTTCCTACAGCGTATCGCGCCCAGGGTAAATAATCCAGCCATTCTCTGCATCGAGGCTTTCCTTACCCTATATTCTATACATGGATTCCAGTTGAGTTTTCTATCCAGATAAACATTAAGGTACTTGGCTTTATCGCTAAGTTTAATCCTTTCATCTCTAAGAGAGGAATTTTATACTTATTCGTGAAGAGAACAAGTACTGTCTTGCTAGGGTTAACTCCTAGGCCATTTTCCGTGGCCCAGTCACAGAGGGTTTGAGGTAATATGCCAGAGAAAATGATGGCGATGTCATCTGCATAGGCGACAATCCGGCATCCTCCGCCTTCCAGAGCTCAAAGGAGACCGTTAACCTCCACATTCCAGAGGAGACGGGATAGAACTCCACAAATTTGGAAGAGTGAGCGCATCCTAAAGAGGCCTCCATGACCCTGCCTCTCAGCAGTTGGACGATAAGGACCACAGAGGGGGAGGCAATCACTAAGGATGTCAATGCTCCAGTGATGAAAGCTCTCTCAATATCAAGGAACTCTGCGAGAGTGTATTCCTTGAAGGAGAGCGATTTTTCAATGATAGATACCATGCCATGCAAAGCAGTTTCGGTGGACCTACCCTTGCGGTAGGCGTGTTGGGCGATAAAGAAGCTCTCACGGAATTTTTTCCAGCAGATATCAACACATTCGTTTTTCTAGTATCTAAAGAAGAAAGGATGATAGACTAATAGGTCTGAAGTCCTTTGGACTGCAGAAGGAAGGTTTTCCTGTCTTAGGAATTAAAACTACTTTGGAGCGTAGCCAGATGTGAGAATCCCTTTGTAAATCTGCTGAAGCGCATATATGGCAAGCGAAGATATGGCAAGGTCCCCAGCATGAATAACATGGGCCGGAATTATACCACCCGTGCCAGGAGATTTAAAGGGTTTGAAGCTTTTTATAGCTCCATAAATGTTTCCCTTGCTGATAGAGGTGGACCATGACTTTCCCCTCCTAGTGAGTGAATGGGGAGGTCTTTGAAGCAGTCTGCAAAGTGAGTATCCATCAGCATTTCATGCGACTCCATTTTATTTAATGTCCATGAGTTAATATGTGTGTATGTATACTATACTTGGCACGGCCAGCGCTGTCTCTTTTGCACAAACGCAACATACTCTTGCAGGGAGTATAAAAATATTACTGTGCGATAAAAAAGTATTTTTATACTCTCTGCAAGAGTATATGGGGTTTGTGCAAAAGAATGTAATAGGCAGAATTAGGCTTGGCAGATCCCATAAAGTATATAGATTCATGATCAGTGTCACAAGTCGAGTCGATATGGCCATGTCCGTCTGTCTATCTATCAGTCTGTCCATATGAACACAATGATTTCAGAGATGGTGAGAGCTACAAGTTCAATTTTGGTCTCTATCGACTCGATATAATTAGTCAGTCAATACAAGAATCTTACGCAGGTTCCTAAAGACAGCATAAATGCGTGGCAGCCAAATACTTTCTTTGTCATTGCATTTATGCTGTTTCTAGGAACAGTTGATATTGACAATTTACAAAGAGTTTAAGAGGCTTCGTACATTAATGCAGGCCTATCAGCACAAAAGAGGCCATTAGTTCAATGGCCAAAAACTGCGAAAATAGCAAACTAAAAACAATTCTTTAGGGCGGTAATTTCAAGACAATGAATGAAGCCATTACTAAGTACATACAGTGTAGTACTATGATGACAGGCAATCCCAATGCAGTAATGTTCGACCAAAGAGGTCGTGGTAATTATAACAACAATAATAATTTTTGCGGTAGAGGCAATGGTCGCGGTGATTATAATAACATATCTGTATGTGCATATAATAGCCCTTTGTTATTATTACCCAAAAAGTCACTTCAAAATTCGAAAAATAAACAAAAAAATCGGGTATCTTCGGCTAGCCGAAGATTAAATACCCTTGCAGACACGCATATTGCAATAATTTTATTTTAATCACTTATTGCTCCAACGGGAGCTATATGATATAGTAGTCCGATTTCAATGAAATTTTGTGAGAATATAGGGAATGATAATAAATGCACATTTTGTGAATTTTTTTAAAATCGCTCAAAAGACATTGTAAATTTTCATACTAAGTATTTCAACCGATTGTTCCTATGGCAGTTATATGATATAGTGGTCCGATCTGGATGAAATTTCGTCAGCTAGATAGAAAATGGTTAAGAAAGCATATTGCGAGAATTTGATTCAAATCGTTTTAGAGACACTGGAAATTTTCATAGCAAGTATTTTCAACTTTCTTAACCGATTGTTCCTATAACAGCTATATGATACAGTGGTCCGCTCTGGATGAAATTTGTTTTGGACATTAGTACTAAATGCATATAGGATGAATTTGATGGACATAGCTCCAACCGATTGAACCGACTATTCCTATTGGAGCTTTATGAAATAGTGATCCGATCTGATTTTAACATATGAATTGCGTGCAGATAGAATACATATGTGTATACCCATTGGGCAATAACTCAGACGGACATGGCTATATCAACGCGTCTGTTGATGTTGATCAAGAATATGAATAAAGTATTCAGAAACGCGTCTTTCAATGCGTTACAAACATCGTGACAAAAACAATATACCCTCTGCAAGGGTAAAAAAATTGCGGCTAAAAAATAGCACCAAATTCATTTCAGAGAATGATGACTATAGCTTCTCTGGACTACACAAGCATTCCTTTACATGGATGATTTAATAGTCATTGGTTGTTCTGAAAGACAGGTGCTCAAAAACTTAATCACACTGAAAATTGCTCATTTCTCATGCATGAAGTCACTTTTCTAGAACATAAATGCTCAGACAAAGGAATGACAAGCAAGTAAGAAAAGTACAGTCGAACGAGCCCTATCGAATAATAATCTCTGCATTTAATCCTAATTATAATGTTAAAATCGGTATTCGCCGACCAATAGTATACATTTTTATACCCTTGCCGAGGGTATATTGTTTTTGTCACGATGTTTGTAACGCATTAAAGGAGGCGTGGTAGACCCCATAAAGTATATATATTCTTGATCAGCATCAACAGCCGAGTCGATATAGCCATGTCCGACTGTACGTCTGTCCGTCTGTTGCAATGCGAACTAGTCTCTCAGTTTTAAAGCTATCGTGCTGAAACTTGGTACACATGTGAAGTCTCTCTGCACGCAGTACATTTGTTAAAATCGGCCAGATCGGATCACTATATCATATAGCTCCCTTAGGAACAATGCTGAAAATTGCTTAGTATAATTCATTTTTTCAAATTTTTTTTTTTTTTTGACGTGTAATGCTATGAATACTAGATTAATAATGTTTTTTTGGCAAACGATTCAAAGAGTACTTGATTGTACAACACAATTGTTTTTTTTTTTCAAAACAGTGCACAATTGTTTTTTTTCAAAACAGTGCAAAAAACTAAGTGTCTTAGTGATAAGTGTCTTATTGTGAATCTGCAAGGGTATTTATCTTCGGCTAGCCGAAGATAACCGCGGTACTACTGTGGGGTATTGCTTCGCGGGTTCCTAGGTGGGCTCTTACGCCCCTCCGCTGTTAGGACGCCTGCGCTTCCTCTCGAGACGTCGAAGTGATGACGTTATGCGTTCCGCAAATGTGCATGCGGCCGACCAGCATTGTTGGCTTATCAGCATCCTATCGGTGAAGTTATCCGCTGTAAGCTCGGCGCCGAGTACTGTCTCCAGTTCAGTTTTTTCCGATGCAAATCTGACGCAGTGGAACATCACGTGCTCCACCGTTTCCTCGGCCTCTGGGAAACACTGCGCGCACTCGTGTCCAAATCTGTAGAGATAACTCCGATAGCAACCATGTCCGCTAAGGAGTTGCGTCAGGTGGAAGTTTACGAAGCCGAATTTCCTGTTCGTGCATTTCTTTAAGCCTTTTGTTGTTGCGTCCCAATTACTCTGCCACTGCTGCAGGCTGTCGTCCTTAGCTGCTAGCACCGTCTGTCTACTATTTGGTGGAATATCGGAGTGGAGTTCTTTATATACTTTCGCTCTTTCTGCTGCAAGAATGTCGAGAGGCACCATGCCCGCAATTACCAGAGCCGCGTCTTCTAAGATTGTCCGGAAGCCGCAACACACCCTCAGTGCTCCAAGCCTGTATATAGAGAGTAGTCTCCTTTTGTAGCTTGCTACTAGCATGGCTTTTGACCAAATTGGTGCTCCATACAGCATCGCCGCCTTGACCACATTCTGGAGTAGTATTCTGCGTCCCTGTCTTGGCCCTCGCGTATTGAGCATAATTCGGTTCAACGCCTGCGCAAAAGATGCCACTTTTCTGCTGACATACTCCAGGTGTTCTCTGTAGCTAAGGCGTGTATCTATCAATACTCCGAGATATCGTAGCGATCTGCTAGAAACGATGGAGGCTGCATTATCAATGCTTATATGTGCCACTTCGACTATCTTCCTGCTGCTTATAAGCACTGCTTCCGTCTTGCTGTCCGGTAGCTGGAGGCCCACTACAGTCAATCAATTCTTTATTGCGGCGATTGAGACGCTGCATAACGCCTCCGCCTTCTGCAGGTGCTTAGCAGTTGTCACCACAGCTATGTCGTCTGCAAAGCCTACTATGGTGGATTAAGGACTCCATTGTACATGACGTTCCACAGCAACGGTCCCAGTACTGAGCCCTGGGAGACGCCAGCTGTAACCGAGTAGGTTCGGGGCCCACTGTCCGTTTTGTACCTGAGCTTTCGGTGCCGGAAGTAGTCGCAGATTATTCCCATTAAGTAGTCCGGGGTGTGAAATCCTCTCAGAGCATCCAAAATTTTATTCCATCTTGCCGAATTAAAGGCATTTTTTACGTCCAGAGTGACCACAATGCAGTACTCCTTTTTGCCGCCACGCCATCTACTGCCTTCAAAAGCCTTCTCCGCAATGTTGGTTACCATAGATATGGCATCGATCGTCGAACGTCCCTTGCGGAAGCCAAATTGCGCAGGTGAAAGATCGCCTTCATGTTGGATTGCGCTCGAAAGCCTGCTACATCGGCCAGTATGACGATGGTTCATCCTGTTGTTTGTTCGGCTTCGGGATAAGAACCAGGTTCTGGGTCTTCCATGCGCTTGGGAACACACCCTGCGTAATGCACAGTTCGAATACTTTCGCAAAGGCCTCCGGTTGTACCGATATAGCAAACTTAAGAGCCTTATTGGGGATTCCGTCTGGCCCCGGCGCCTTTTCTTCGCGAATAATGCTTGCGGCTCTCCGGATTTCCTCTTCTGTGTCCTCTGGGGCGTCCACTGACAACCGTGTCGGTGGTGGTGTTGGGTGTGCAAACAGCACTGTAGGATATCGTGGGAATAGGCACTCGCCGATTTTCAACATCTTGGACGCGCTCTTTGGGGGTCCGGACTTTGCCGCGTTCAGCTTTTTTAAGGCCACTTTGTACGCCAAGCCCCAGATGTCGTTCTCAGCGTCGTCACAGAGCTCAAGAAACCGGTCGGTCTTTCTCTTTTTGATGTTCTTTTTTAACTCGCGTCGCCTAGCTTCATATGCCAGTCTATTGGACTCGAAATTGGGTCTACCCCGTGAGCGATGTAGGGCACGTCGAGCTGCGATGCATTTTCGTCTGGAATCAGCAATCTCCTCTGTCCACCAGTAGACCGGCTTTTGGCGGCCTCTAAAGCACCCTCTAAGCTGCATGCTTGCGTCGCAGGCTGTTGTAAAAAACTGCATTTGCTCTGCTGCGCTTTGCTCGGCGTTCGTATTGTGACCAGGAACAGTGAAAGACGCTGAGAATCCCAGTTGGAAGCTGTTTACTCGCAGCTCCCTGTGGTGAATCTCGAAGAGGATTGCACTGTGGTCGCTTGCCGTGCATGCGTCGCTTACTTCCCAAGCAGTATGGCTCCAGAGCGAGCAACTAATGAAGTGAGGTCAATGACTGACCCCGCTCCTGCCCTTGAGAACGTGTGCTGGCCACCATTGTTGAGCAACGCGCCATCAAGTGACGCCATAGCCTCTAGCACTGATTGGCCTCTGGCGTTGGTGTGAATGCTGCCCCAATCCTCCGCCCATTCTTAAAAATCACCAGCAATGACGACTCTAGATTTCCCTCTGGCATAATCCACGAACTCGTCCAGAATTCCTATGTAATCCCGGAGTTGTAGGCTTGGTGCAAGATAGCAGCTATATAGCCAGATTTGGCCGAGCCTGGCTCTGACGAATCCTCTCCAAGTGGTGTTGCTGTGGCCCACACGCCCAAATCGCTGCCTTGCCGAATGCATCAGCTGCAAAGTTTAAGCCCTGGATAGGCTTATACTCCTCGCTCAGGAGTTCTACCTCTACCGACTGCTCGCGTACTGTTTGCGAAAGAAGGTCTTGTGCAGCCACACAGTGATTCAGGTTAAGTTGGAGCAACTTAATCATGTTTGCTGCTGACGAACTCCACTGTTTGCCGACAAGGGGCAGCGCTTGCTACCGGCGTGATGCTTTATATGGCTCATCTTGGCCGCGCGCATAGAAAGAAGTTTGCTTCATTTAAGAAGCCCGTAGCCTTGTGCCCTGAGAGGCCGCACCTGAGACAGCATTCCGAACGATCAATACTGTTTTTGCATGCAATCGCTGTATGACCGAGTTCCAAGCATCTGTAGCATCTTATCCTTGCCAATCGCTCTCTCACTCTGCAGCTTGTCCAGCCGATTTTTATTTTCCCCTCCTGGAGAACTCTGTTCGCGGCGTCTGTCGGAAGGCTAACAATTGCTAGCTGCATGCCACCGTATCCAGTTCTCAGTGCTTTGACTGAAAACGCGTCAGACGGTGAACCCGCGAGTGGGGCAAGAGCTGAAAGAATGTCCTCCCTGGTGGCCAAGCAGTCAATATCACGGATTTCGAGAGAAGTCTCCTAGGAGACTGCCCTTACTTTCGTCTGGTCCCCGAGTGCTTTACCAATGTCGGATTTCATCTGCTGTAGCGATGCTTTGCATTTTCCATCCAGCTGCAACAGTAGACCATTTCCTGCAGTTTTTCGCACACGAGTCACGTGTTCGCTAACGCTGCTCAGCTTGTTGTCCTGTCGCCTGGTGACTAAGCGTAGGAGGTCGCTATGTGACTTTCCTTCCTCCGGCTGAATGATGATGGCATCAGCTTTGGATCTCTTCTTGCGGGTGTTTAAAATATTAACTCCTCGGCCGCGTTGGTTGTGGACTGGCCCACTGGCGTCTGCTTTTGTGAGGGTAGCCGGTTTGTGCTGGGGCCGTGCCAAGGGACGTTGCACATGCGTTGGTTGAGGACTCATAGGAGACGGCGACGTCTGGGTAGCCGAATCGAGCAGGCATACGATGTTACCGTTTGGTGTTGTTGCCTCCGATTATGAAACTCGACTAGGTTCGCGACCAGATTTGAGCTCGGGCTCAGCCTTCTCTTTTAGCCTCGCGGTTATCTCGGCTTGGATTTTCTTCATCTGCAGAAATGAATCCCTATTCGCCTTGGTTATATGCCTAACAGCCTAAGGCCTGAATAAGTGGATCATATCCTCGATGATGCAACCGAGCTCCTCTGACAGTTTAAGAAGACTTTTTTTTTTGCGTTTTCTGCTTTTTTCTCTGCACGGAGGGGTAGCATTCAGGAGTACATGTTTCCCTGCTTCTCTTGGAAGGCTGGTCCATCAATCTTTGGTGGTGCCGATGCTGGGCCACCACCAGGTGGTGTCCTTGGCACCCTTGGACTAAGATGAAACTTTGAGAGAAGTTCCGCCTTAGTCTGCGTCTAGTTGGCCATTCTATCGCCGTAATTCCCAAGTTGGTCAAGTAATTCCTTAGCGATGGCTAGAGATTTACCTCGGCTTGTGTTCGGTAATGGGGTTATACCGCCCTGGCTCGGTCTCCGGAGCCCCCTTTACTACTTGAGCACCACCCACTCTCTCTACTGCTTTTAGCTCTAGTCGCGTAGCTTAAACTCCTGCTCCTGGTGCGTATTATGTGCAGTTTAAAAAATTGAATGCACTATTTAACGTAGATGCACAACCGTTAAGTTTTAAATTTAAATTTCAATTTAAATTTGACTTAACGTCTATTTTGGCGGGAAGCAGATTGCTCTCTGACACAAGCTCAATGACGAAACGGTCACACTCAGGGGGAAAAGAAAAAATAAGCGGCAAAAACTCCAAAATTGAGTGAGGAAGCGTCCAGGAAGATGGCAGAATCACTCTCCAGCGACCACCCTCCTCTCTCCCCTTGGCGCACGTTGAGAAGCTCAATACGACGGCCAAAAAAAAAAAAGGCGTCAGCGACGGCTGACTTGATCCAGAAAAAGCACCCGGTTAGTATCGCGGGATCCCTGGAACCACAATTTCACCTCCACTCCCGTCCAATTGCAGGCTCAACACTTATAAATCGAGGAAATCTCGGGACGCCAGTGAAAGTACGTCCTCTTCACTCAAGTCTAGCCCAAAGTCCATCACCAATAGTATACATACACACATGTGTATGTGCATACATTAAACGCCAAAATAATTTGTATGTGCATACAGACAAACATATGAATATATGATTATGATTCATTTTTTTAGACTTCGTAGAGGGAGTAGAGGGATCTATTAAGTTTGGCAGAAGCGAAATGTGCGTAACAGGCAGAAGTAGGCGTGGCCGACCCCATAAAGTATATATATTCTTGATCAGCATCAACAGCCGATACGATATAGCAATGTCCGTCTGCTGTCTGTCCAACTGTTTGTCTGTCCGTCCGTTCGTCCGTATGAACACCTGGATCTTTTTAACTACAAAAGCTGGATCCACCAAATTCGGAATAAAAGTCCGTCTATATGTCAGGCAGGTTAAGTTTATTTCAAATTTTTGCCACGCTCCCTACCACCCCCGCAAATTGTAAAAAACTATTTTCATTTCTCTACAACTTGCAAACTATCGGAGCTATCGTGACCAAATTAACACGGTACGGACAACTATAGCTCTGATAGGACAAATCGGTCGAAGATGGGACATTTGTATGGTGACATATAGAATTAGTTGAGCTATCGTGACGAAATTTACACATTATGTGTATGGAACTATTATAACTATCTCCACCAAGTTTGATCCGGATCGGGCAACTATAGCCTATATCTCTGATAGGACAAATCGGTCGAAAAAGGAACAATTGTATGAAAAATTCTCACTAGAAGGAGTGCGGGGTCTTCTACAGTCAGATCGCTCGACATGAACTATCTATTGTAATATCCGAAAACCGATTTTAACATTATAACTGGAAGTAAAAGCGGAGAGTAATATACGGTCGGGCTCGTTCGACTGAACTTTTCTTACGTGTTGTAACTTGCAGTCTTGCTTCCTTGCTACTCTCGGCTTAAATCATTTCAGTCGCGAGCGCAATCTATAAATAGATTACTCACGCAACATTTCTCTTTGCTCTCTGTTAGCCGCGCTTTGCTTCACCCTTCTGCTATCCCGCGATCTCAGTGTTATTGGTGTTGGCTTCCTAATCTCCGACGGTGAATTTTTCGTTTGCCACGCAAACAATTTTGTTTTCGTAAGTACGCTGTATTTGTGCTCTGACTTAGCATCTATTTACTTAACCCTTGTGTATATCCGAAATTTTTTTTTAATTCCTATACAAATTTATAATTTGTTCAATTTTTTATTTTTATTTGTTTATCGCAGTTAAATCATTTTCATTCCTTGTTGCTTAAATTAAAATTTTTTTTGTATGTATGTCTGGTACAATAAAAACTACCTAGTGCTAACCAATGTAAAAGTGGGTTATATTTGCTGCTGGCTGTGTAATAATGCATCAGACGAAAAATGTGCTGGCCTTAACGGCCGTATTATCAACCCGATTAACTCTAATTCGGGTATAAAATGGAAATGAGAATCCTTCAGGGCTGTTGAAAGGGATATGATGGGATTCATGAGGCAAACATAAAGAGGCTTTGGGAACTATTTGGCAGATTTAAGAACCTGTTTGATAGTTTCAAATCGTCGGAAAAAGATTTCAAGAGTATGAACCATTTGAATGATTCTCTAAAGAGGAAAAAGGCCGATTTTGGGTTGTCAATTGGCCCAAATGAATTTTTAGTTCCTCCACATATCTTCAGTAATTCTAATCCATCTCTAATAAATCTTTCTTCCCCATCTTCAATTAGTATTGTCAGTAGGAATGGTAATTTTACTCCTCCCACAGAAGTTATTCCTACGGTCACCGAGCCAGCCCCTGATACATTCGAGGTCAATGCAGTTTTTGTTGATCAACATACCAGTGATGATATTTCGACTGCATCAGCTAGCCAGTGTTAAAAGTTCGAAAGACGATAAGCAGTCGTAGATAACAATGTGACTCTGAAGGTATCCCACCGAAAAAACAAAGGCCATATCTATAGCAAATTTTCTTATGCTCACGAGATTTCTTCATTTAAAATAAGTGTTCCGGCCGAACAATTTAACAAAATATGCTGTAAAGACTTCTGGCCGGAACACCTCGTGGTGAAAGAATATACTGCTAAAAACGAAATCGGACTCCGATTGCTCTACCTTCACTATCTTCTTCTAACCAATCTGCTACCAATAACAGAAGAAGCTAAACTCCTCCCTCTCGCTTGCCTTACAGAACGTAATATGTCTTTGTAGCAAACTTAGCAACCTTTACTTATCTAGTGTTTCCTTTCCTTTTCATGTCATGCCTTTACTGGAACTTGGTTAAGGCCTGACATTCTTAATTTATTTATTTATTGACGCAGACTAAAAGCAGTCGCGAGTATTAATCAATTAAAAAAAGTATCTAAATACTAAGCTTATATTAATGACTATAATTAAAGTATCAATATTTATTAATTAGTTATTGATTAAAATTAATTTAATTAATGAATTAATCTGGGAATAAAAATTAAAAAAAAAAAAAGAAAAATTATCCAACATTTGTTGCAAAGGGTTGGGGAAAACCCAGAAAAACCCAACCAGAGCAATTAAACTTTATGACAAAATTATCACGAAAGATCTCTGATTTAAAGGGACGCAGATATGCAAGACTTACTGCCCCAGAAAATCAGAGATTTAACGGAGTATGCTGTAAAATGAAGCTTTAAGATTGGAAAGAGAGAGAGATGTATCAATTATTCTATAGTATTCATTATAATTAACGCATAATACCCGAAAACGGTTGTGCAAAGCGTAATCAGTGGTGCATGTAGGAAGAAATAAAGGGATGTAGTACCTAGAGTTCCTAATAGGGATATTAAAATTAAGACGTTCTAAAAGGTGTGGGGAACAAATATCATCGATTATTAGTTTATGAAGAAAAATAACTCCGAGAACTTTTCTACGGTTAATAAGGGAAAGAAGATTTAGAAGCAAGAGTCTGTTAGCGTATGAGGGAAGGCGAAGACTAGGGTCCCAATTAAGACCTCTAAGTGCGAAGAGTAAAAACTGCTTCTGCACCGACTCAATTAAATCTTGAGTATGAGCATGTTGAGGCGACCAGACACATGAGCAATATTCAAGAATGGGCCTGACAAGGGATGTATAAAGAATTTTAGTGACGAAGGGATCATTAAATTCCTTAGACCAGCGTTTAATAAATCCAAGAGTGCCCTTGGCTTTATTAACAATTGTGGAGATATGATGTGTGAAACTTAATTAACTATCAAAAAGAACACCAAGGTCATCAACTGACAGTATACGTTTCAAGGGAACATTGTCAATGCAGAAATTGGCTAAGTAAGGAGTAACCCTGCTAAAAGTCATAAACAGGCATTTAGAAAAATTTAGATGCAAGTGATTAGATATGCACCAGTTGTGCATTGAATTTAAATCATCCTGTAGTAGCAAATGGTCAGAAGTGTTCTTATAAGATAATAATAATTTCACATCATCGGCATACATAAGTATGCGACAGTGGGATAGCGATGAGGGAAGGTCATTAATAAAAAGATTAAAAAATAAGGGGCCTAAGTGGCTACCCTGGGGAACTCCAGATGTAACCAAAACCGATTTAGAAATGGCTGATCTAAGCATAACTTTTTGGGTCCTGCCTGTAAGGTATGAAGATATCCACAGAAGAAGGGAAGGTGGAAAACCTAGAATGCTAAGTTTATGTAACAGGAGATTGTGATTAACAGAGTCAAACGCTTTACTAAAGTCAGTATAAATGACATCAGTTTGCATTCTATTAAGAAAGGCCTCATTTATAAAGAGGTGAATTCTAATAGATTGGTCGAAGTTGACCGACTCTTAACAAACCCATGTTGGGCAGGAGAGATAATTGACTTGCAGAGGTGTTGCAAAGTCAATGAAATTATTTTCTCAAAGAGCTTAGGGATTGCAGACAACTTCGCAATTCCCCTGTAATTAGATATATCCGACTTTCACCCTTTTTTATGCAATGGGATAATGTAAGATTCTTTCCATAATAAAGGAAAGACACAGGAATCTAAAGAGAGGTTAAAAATAAATAAAAGAGGTTTTAATAAAGAAGAACTGCACTCCTTAAGAACACAACTAGGAATGTTGTCAGGACCAGGAGAGAAGGAAGATTTTAAAGAGTTTATTGAGGAAAGTAGGCATTTATCAGTAATATAAGGGGAAAAAAGCAAATTAGAGGAAAGGAGTTTATAGGGGTAAGTTAAGTTAGTAGGCAAACTAGAAGTGTAAGTAGATTGAAAAAAGCTAGCAAAGAGATCGGAAGCTGCCGAGTCGTCGCTTACTTTAGTAGAATTGAAGAAAAAAGAATTGGGTAAAGTAGAAGACTTACGTTTAGAATTAACAAAATTGTAGAATTGTCTAGGATCACGCGCAAATTGAGTCTTGCAACGAACTAGATAATTTTCATAGCATTGAGAATTAAGAAGGGTAAAGGCTGCTTTTACTTTAGAATAATTTAAAAAGTCTAAACTAGAGCCAGTCTGCTTAAACTTTTTAAAGTATTTAGATTTTGTATTTTTTAAGCTGGATAGGCTTGGTGAGAACCAAGGAGACTTACGTGAAACGCACTTTACAACACTATTAGGAATACAGACACCAAAGATTGAATTTAATGTGTTGTAAAAATACTCGACAGCTATGTTAATATCATTCGTACTGTAAAGTACAGACCAGTCAGTTGCAAAAATCAGTTGATTTAACAAAGAAAAATTTCCTTTGCGAAAGCAACGACGCGACTTAGAAGATGAGGAAGTGGGTGAACAGGTTAAGTTAGGGAGTGATAAGGAAAGCTCAAGAGAAGGATGAAAAGAATCTTCAGGTACAACTACAGGAGAAGATGCAATGACAGTAGCACTGGATGGGTCATTAACGAAAATAAGATCTAACATTCGGTTAAGACGATTAAACACCTGATTGATTTGATAAAAATGAAGATCAATCAAACTGTCTAAAAAATCATTATTAGGTGTGGGTACTAAATAATTTAGCTTGTCAAAAAACGTCCAGGAAACGTTTGGCAAGTTAAAGTCACCTAACACTACAACGAAATCACAATCGCGAATTCGACCAAATATTTCTTTAATGTAATTGAAATGATGCAAATAAATCATCAATTCAGAAGAAGGAGGTATGTAAGAACAAGTTACATAAAGGACAAAAGAAGAGAAAGTTACCTTAACGGCAACAAACTCAATACCATCAAGTGGAGAAAGATCAAACAACTCAGCATTAAGTGAAGATTTTACTGAGATAAGAACTCCTCCACCGCGGCGATTAAGCCGATCACGAAAATTTGGATCACATATTATAGGAAAAAGATCAGGGGAAACGCTGATCTTAAAAGATGAAATTTCTCTAGGCTGAGAGAAATTAAATTTAGAAATGGATACACTACCGGAGATTTTGGTAGCGATGAATGCTGCAACAGATTCATTAGTGGTATCTGCAGCCAATCTAGAAATAAAAATAAGCTTGCGAGGAGCCACGACCGTAAGCAGGAAAGGCTGAAACGTAGGTGAAGGGCTCAATACGTTTGAATTAATGCCAGGTACTGCAGTTACATTAGGTGGAGAAGTGGAAGCAACAGAGGAGGCAATAGTACGACTGGAACGCCGATTGGGGGGACTCTTCGAATTCTTACCCACAGCCCTTACTCCATGAATAGGCACGGATTTTATTACAGATAGTGATGGTGATGGAGGGACAATGGATGTGGCGGGTGAGGCAACAATTGCACATGAGGCGACGGAGGGTCGATCAGGTACAGGGGATGTTACAGAAAGAACGGATGAACTGGGTGGAGAGGAGTTACGGGGGGAAGGAGAAAAGGATAAGAGGGGAGGACCATTATGAAGGGGTGATGTAATTAATGATCCAGGGGGCACAGGTAGAGCTAAAGACTGTGTAGAACTCAACGACTTATCAGATGGAGTCTCGAACTTGTAATCACTAAGCAAGTCAGCACTAATATCAAAAACAGTACCAAGCTGCTTAGCGAGTGAGCGCAACTTGAGGAATTGTGTCTTCACAGTACTATACATATGTGAAAAATCACATTGCAACTCAATACAGACTGGGCATGACCATCGCAATCCACCACTCCCTGATTTGGCAGAGGAAATGAATTTCTGAAACTCACGCCCAGTAAGGCCTGCACATTTAATGTGCATAATATTATCGCACAGCCAACAGTGCACATAATTCGGATGGTCACTGTCACGAGATGGACCATATGAGCAATTGCTTTTGCAACAGGCCATTTCACTCAAAATAATCTGGGCAAATTTGGAGCGAAAACAAAAACAAAAAAATATGATAGTAAGAAAAAATTTAGATGTAAACAAACACACTCGAAAACAGAATTCACAAAAAGCAATAACAAATGTTATCAACTGTTAGACACCAAAATAATGCGGGAACGCAAGCGCAAAAGAGAATTGAGTGCAGGCGAACAAACACACAAACTTTTTATAGCTTAGTTTGACACCAAAGTAATGCGGGAACGCAAGCGCAAAAGAGAATTGAGTGCAAGCGAACAAACACACAAACTTAGTATAGCTCAGCTGAGCAACGAGAAGGGATCAAAGGCCAAAATCAAAACGGGCAAAAACAAAACACAGCAGAGAATGCTGTATTAAATAAAATTTTTCAAATAACACTACAATGCACACTGAAATCACAATTTGTACAAACCAGATTTAGGGTAACACGTAGCACAAATGTAATAATCGAATAAAATTTAATTAAAACTCGCAGATTAAGGTAAAGATAATTAAATAAGCGGAGCGTTGACAAAACACGTCTGACACAGCTGATGATCTCTCTCTCTCTCTAATACAGAGATATTCTTCAATAAATTTTCACTTTTAAGGGGATCATCTTTTCGAAGTGGTGGTGGTGTTCTGATTGCTGTTGATGCTGATATTTCCTCTGAATTAGTTAATCTTAATATTTCTACAGAATTCAAATTTATTGCTATAAATAAATGCTATAATTGTTTAATATTTTCAATGTTTGCATTTTTATTACTTGCTCTTATATTTCTCCTTCTTCTGATAGTTCTGTTTATTTTGAACATTTCTCAGCTATCAAATCTGTTTCTTCCTAAACTGGATCTGGATACCCTCGTGGTTCTGGGTAATTTCAACATTGCAGGAACTACTTGGATCTCCACTCCATGTTCTGCTATATTGACTTCCACGACACAGAATAATTTCCTTGATAATTTATTTATGATTTCTCTATCTCAAACTAATGGCATTCCAAATTCTTTAAGTAAGATGCTTTATCTTATTTTTGTCTTAGATCCATCATTTCCATATGTTTCCCGTATTGCTCCCTTTTCTCTTCCTGAAGATTCATGTCACCCGACTTTGGAATTGTTGATAGAATTGCCTACCCAAATGGGAAAGCTTGAGACCTAGAAAACGTATTCGCCAGTTTCGAGAGCCTGATTTTAACAAGTTAAATCAGCTTTTATCCAAAACTGACTGGTCATGGCTTTTAAAGTACAGGGATTCGGATGAAGCAGTCGCATTTTTAGACCCCATACTCTTAAAAAGGGTATAGTGGTCTATTAGGTTTGTCAGAAGCCAAATGGGCGTAACAGGCAGAAGGAAGCTTTTCCGACCCCATAAAGTATATATATTTTTTATCAGCATCAACAGTCGAGTCGATATAGCCATGTCTGTCTGTCCGTCCGTCCGTCCGTCCGTCTGTATAAACATCTGGATCTTTTAAACTACAACAGCTAGAACCCTCTAATTTGTAATAAAAATTCAGTAACTTTCGCAAGCAAATCAGATTTATTTCAAATCAGTGCCACGCCCCTTCCGCCCCCGCAATAAGCAAAAAACCAAAGACACCTCGAAAAAAATTTATGTTTTCCGCGAATATCTCCGTAACTATGGCACTTATGACCACCAATTTGGGTACGCAGGTTCCTAGGAACATATCATATCAAATCATATTAAACTACCCTGAAAGTTGCATAAAAATCCGACTATAAACAACTGAGCAATTAGGTAACAAAGTGTCCCTTGAATCGTAGTGTCAATGCACGTGGTTAAAAGAAAAGATATAACTGTATGTTTATATATACATTAGCCGCAGTAGTTTGCAAAGCGAGCGTGGTCCAGGTAGTAGGGATGATGTTTGTCATTATTTTTCGCACTTGTATGTAAACTTAAGATCTGCTGTTCGAACCCCGGCACAGACTCCGAAATTAAATTTGTTTTTTTCTTTTTTTTTTATAATTTAGCACTATTATATCTTAATGAAAATAATCGGAGCCGTCTCACAAGAAGGTGGTGGTGGAATTAATAGTGTTGCGGCGTTTTCTGCAAGTTAAGTATATGCTCGCAGGTTCAATTCCCGACAGTGAAATTTTCTAGTATACTTTTTTGAACTTAAAAAAAAAAATGTAAATATACAATATTAACTAAAGCAACAGGGTTGCTTTGTGGTTAGTCGTTTGATTCTAAACTAATGGTCTGCGGTTCGAACACGGCACAGACTCAGAAATTAAAATTTTTTTTTTATATTTTATATACATTTTTTTTATATGTAAATGAAAATAATCGGGTAAATGTCAAATGTTCTGGAACCTGGGTCTGATAGCGCGGGTTCGATTCCCATCAGTGACTTGATATACAATTTTTTTAAAAATTTTATTTTAAAACTTAAATTTTAAATTATTCAAATATTAATTTCGAATACAAGGAGAGTACGGGGTCTTTTACAGTCGGCGCGCTCGACTGTAGCCTTTCTTACTTGTTTTTTCTTACTTTAAATAATTTATTTGATCATTGTGTTTCTTATATTCCAAGTATGTCTTAAAAACTTATTTGGTTTAAACGGGAATTAACACGATTTAAAAACGTTAAATCTAAATTTTATAAGAAATTCAGAGAAACTGGCTCTTCCCTGGATCTCTCTCGTTATTTAATTGCTCGATCTGATTTCACTGGTTTGAACAGCCTGTTCTATCGGAATTACCTTAGAATCCGTGGTCAGCAGTTTCGAAGTAATCCCAAATTTGTTTATAACTTCGTTAATGCGAAGCGCAAATCATCAACACTTCCTTCCTCTATGGTCTTTGAAAATGAGACTGCTAACTCTGATCAGGCTATAGCCGATTTATTTGCGGATTTTTTCCAATCAACTTATTGTATTTATCAAAATAATCTAAACTTGCCTTATCCCTACAGTGTAAATGCTTCTAAATGTAACTTCAGGCCATTGATCACTGAAGATTCGCTTCTCAGTGATCTAAAGGCTGTTAAACCTGTCCTTTCCATGGGTCCGGATGGAGTTCCTGGCTGCGTCCTCAGAAACAGTGCCGATGGCCTCTTGACACCTTTGTATACCTTATTTAATTTGTCTGTTGAGTCGTGCCGCTTCTCTGACATTTGGAAAGCATCGTTTATTATTCCTCTTCATAAAAAGGGTACTAAATCTAACACTTGTAACTAAAGGGGTATCTCTAAATTGTCTGCAATTCCTAAAACTTTTGAGAAATTAATAACTTCTCAATTGCAACATCTTTGTAGATCTATTGTTTCACCTTGCCACTAACTTATTAGAATTTACTTTCATTGTAATAAAGGGGTTTCAAAATAAATTGCCAATAGATGTCACTTACACTGATTTTAGCAGGGCTTTTGATTCTGTTAATCATTGTCTCTTAATACATAAACTTAATTTGCTTGGATTTCCAGATAAATTAATACTTTGGATTGCGAACTATTTATGTTCCAGAACTCAAAAAGTTAATTTGATTGGCACTTTATCCAAGCCCGTGCGTGTTACTTCGGGGCTCCTGAAGGTAGTCATCTTAGGCATTTACTTTTTATACTCGCGAGAACCAAAGCGAGTTGCGAGAAAGCGATTTTGAATCGCTTTATCGCTTCATCTAGTTGTTGTTATTCATGTGTTTTTGTTGCGTTCTGAGCTTAGATAACCAATTTGTCAGGATGCAGCCTTAAATTTGGATATAAACTATGAAATTCTCCTTTCAAGCGTTTTTGATTTAGTGGATGGATCCCGTCGATTTTTATCATGAAAACATACAACACTTCTACTGACGTAAAAAATTCTTCATCTGAATCCATGGCGACTTTGATTGCGACTGAGACTAAAATAAGAACACGCTAGGTTTCTCGCTATTCCGAAATCTTTCACTCTGCCATGTCATCGCTTTGCAGATCGCTGCGATAATTATCGCTTATAGCATCGCATCGCTTACCGCGGGCACTCTGACATCAGCCTAAGCCATTGGTAATGGAATTGTTGGGTTTTTTCCCTTCTTGATTAAACGTCTATAAATTTTGCAAAATGAATGCATGCCGATTACAGGAGGGAATTGATCGGACAAAAACAGAATGTCTGCGCTAAACTCATTATTTCCTAAAATATATTCCCAATTTATCCAATACATCTGGTGAGAAAACCGCAAACATTTACAACAAATGCACACTTGGTCAGGGTCCTGTTTAATTATTTTCTTGTTGGTGGCTATAAGACTTTAAAAACTGTTCCTACGCGGTCGTGCCTCGGTAACGATTGTGTCAGTGAGCTGAAAGAAAGGCATTATATCAGTAAATAGTCAAATGCATAATCCTTGAGTTTCTATGAGTTAAGGGAAGGCCAAGTTTTGCAATTTATGCAATATAGGCGACCGATCAGCGCCCTGGGCTGTCGAGCTTGTTTGGTGTAAATTATTTGCGGTCGCTCGGCTGAATTTTAGTGCACATATGGGAGTACCACTGGCGTGGGCCCAACATCTAAGCTGCATTTGGTAATCTGCACATGAAATTGTTCGAAAACGAAGCAAAAGTAAAAGCATATTCGCTACATTTGTTTACTCCATTAAACTGTTTCGGAACACCCGTTTCACCCGTAATATAAAAACAGCATTACAGCAACATAACAGAATCGCATAGTCTGCATATTCGAAGGGCCCATCGAACACGCACTGGCGGATAAATCTGTGAGTAATGCAACGTAAAACAGGTAAAAAATGCTTCAGTCGAGCGGGGCGACTGTAAAAGACCCAGTAATATCTTTTTATTTTAATTCGAAATTAATATTTGAATCTGACTGTATTTAATACAAAATTTCAATTTTAAAATGAAATTTAAAAAACAATTTAAATCAAATCAATCAAGTCACTGATAGGATTCGAAACATGCTGCAACCCTACCAGTAGCACCACTCGTTACATTAAAAATATTTTCAATTAATTAATTAATAATGTTGTTATAACAAAAACAAGAAAGAAAAGTACAGTCGAACACGCCCGACCGTATAATACTCTCTGCGTTTATTCCAAATTATAATACTTAAATCGGTATCCAGATATTACAATAGATAGTTCTTGTATTAGAACACGTTAAAACAAAAAAAAAAGCTAAGCATAATCAAGCATACATGTGTTTGTTTGTATGTACATACAAATTCGTTTGACGTTAAATGTATGCACATACATATGTGCGTATGTATACTTTTGTTCGGCACTGCCAGCGCTGTCTCTCTCGCACTTATGCATTGGTATTGGCCGCAAATATATAGAATTTGTTGTGTGTTTTCTTTATTGTTTATGGTCGGATTCTTATGAAACTTTCAGGGTAGTTTGATATAATTATTCCTCAAACAGGTTTCAAATAACAATACTGTACGATAAAAAAAAATGCACTTCAAATGACATGCCAATTTGAAAAGTTGTTTTATTTCTTACAGAAAAAGGGGGAGTGGCAGTCCAAAATTTTAAATGACAATGCATTTATGCTGTCTCTGGGAACCGGCGTACCAAAATTGGTATTCCTAATTGGCATACTTACTGAGATATTTGCTTTAAACATCTATTTTTTCCGAGGTATGTCTAGTTTTTTTATCATTGTGGGCGAATGGGGCGTGGCATCGAAAAAAAAAAGATTCTTGTATTGACTGACCAATCATCGAGTCGAATGAGACCAAATTCGAATTTGTAGCTCTTACCATTTTTGAAATCTGTGTGTTCATACGGACAGACAGACGGACAGATGGACAGACGGACAGATGGACAGACGGACATGGCTATATCGACTCGGCTTGTGACGCTGATCAAGAATATATATACTTTATGGGGTCTGCCACGCCTCCTTCTGCCTGTTACATACATTGGCACAAACCCAATATGCTCTTGCAGAGAGTGTAAAAAAAGTAAATGCCGCAGACCAATGCATTGGCTTACATACAACAAGTAAGAAAAGTACAGTCGAACAAGTCCGACCGTATAGTACTCTCTGCTTTTATTCCCAATTAGATAGTTCTTCTATTAGAACACCTTACAAGTAAAAAGACAATTTATAAACGAACATACATATGTTTGTCTGTATGCACATACAAAATGACGTTATATGTATGCAGATATATATGTATATAGATGTGTATGTATACTATTGCCGCCACACATGTATCAAAAGAGTTCGAGTATATGCTTGTATGTTTCTGTCGCGCTCGCACTCATGCATTGACTTAAATATTAACTTTATAATCGGTATCTCTGTTGTTTATTGTTGGATTTTTATGCAACTTTCAGGATAGTTTGATATAATTTGTCTTCAAAGGAATCTTAAATAACAATACTCTACGATAAGAACAAATGCCTTTAAAACGGCATGCAAATTTGAAAAAAAAATTTTTTAAGGCATAAGGGGGCGTGGCAGCCAAAAATTTTAAATGGCAATGTATTTATACTGTCTCTAGGAACCTGCATACCAAAATTGGTATTCCTAAGTGCCGTAGTTACTGAGATATTCGATTTAAACATCTATTTGTTCCTTTATGGGGTCTGCCACGCCTCCTTCTGCCTATTACATACATTTGCACAAACCCAATATACTCCTGCAGAGAGTATAAAAACGAAAAATAATAACAGGGATCTCTTCCACTTAGGCCACACTTCGTTTGATAATTGTCGTGACTTATATAGGTAAACATCGAGATATCTTAAACACGTGTACATTAATCACAACTTTTCAATTTGCGTGGCAACAATTTATAATAAACTTGATCTGCCTGACATTCTTACAAGAAAGAAAAAAAAGTCGAGCACGCCTGTCCATATAATACTCTTTGCTTTTATTTCAAATTAAATTAATTAAATCGATATCCAGGTATTACAATGGATAGCACTTGCATTAGAATACGTTGAAACAAATAATACAATTTATAATCTTTCATAGATATGTTTGTCTGTGTGCACATACAAATTCGTTTGGCGTTACATGTATGTACATATATATGTGTATATGTATAATACTTCTCAGTACGGCCAGCGCTAGCGCCACACCTGCAGCGAATTTGTTTTCTTTCCTGCAGAAAAAGGGGGTGTGGCAGCCCAAAAATTTTAATGACATTGCATTTATACTGTCTCTAGGAACCTGTGTACCCAAATTGTTGGTTCTAAGCCCCATAGTTACGGTAATATTCGCGAATAACATACATTTTTCCGTGGTATCTCTGGCTTTTTGCTTATTGCGCGGGTGGTGGGGCGTGTCAGCGATTTTAAATAAAGTTGATCTGCTCGCAAAGTTACGAAAGTTTAATTACAAATTTGGTGTCTCTAGCTTTTATAGTCTCTGATATCCAGGTGTTCATTCAGACGGACGGTTGGACAGGCGGACATTGCTATATCCTTCTCTCTGTTACGCACATTTCGCTACTGACAAACTTTATAGACCCCTCTACCTTTTTATACTCTCTGCAAGAGTATATTGGGTTTGTGCAAATGTATGTAACAGGCAGAAGGAGGCGTGGCAGACCCCATAAAGTATATATATTCTTGATCAGAATCACAAGCCGAGTCGATATAGCCATGTCCGTCTGTCCGTCTGTCCGTCTGACCGTCTGTCCGTCTGACCGTCTGACCGTCTGTCCGTCTGTCCGTCCGTATGAACACACAGATTTCAGAGATGGTAAGAGCTACAAGTTCGAATTTGGTCTCTATCGACTCGATATTTAGTCAGTCAATACAAGAATCTTTTTTTTTTTCGATGCCACGCCCCATTCGCCCACAATGAGCAAAAAACTAGACATACCTCGGAAAAAATAGATGTTTTCGGTTAATATCTCAGTAACTATGGCACTTAGGAATACCAATTTTGGTACACGTGTTCCTAAAGGCCGCATAAATCCAATGACATCAAAAGTTTTGGGCTGCCACGCCCCCTTTTTCCGCAAGAAATAAAAGTAAATTTCAAACTTGCATGCCGTTTTTAAAGCATTTATTCTTATCGTACAGTGTTGTTATTTATGATTCGTTTGAAGACGTATCATGTCAAACTCTCCAGAAAGTTTCATAAGAATCCGACCATAAACAAGAAAGCAATGCAGCAACAAAGATTTTATTCTAAAGCAATGAGCGCGAGAGAGACAGCGCTAGTCGTGCCGACCAATAGTATTCATACACACATATGTATGTGCATACATTTAACGTCAAACGAATTTGTATGTACATACAGACAAACACATGTATGCTTGATTATGCTTATCTTTTTTTTGTTTTAACGTATTCTAATACAAGAACTATCTATTGTAATGTCTGAATACCGATTTAAGTATTATAATTGGGAATAAACGCAGAGAGTATTATACGGTCGGGCGTGTTCGACTGTACTTTTCTTTCTTGTTTTAGAGTGCAGGGTCTAAAAATATACAATGTGAGTACTACTTGGGTTTAAGCACGAATTTTTGTAATGGTCGATAATTCCATAGTGGATAATTCCCTTTCATTCCCACTAAAAACACAGCAATATTTTTCTAGCTGTCAATCCGGGCTTAGCGGTGGTTTGGGCCGGCTCAGCGCACCTCGATCAGTTTTCTTTTCGCTGAGCGTTGTCGTACGTGATTCACTTTTTATATCCACTTACAATCCGCTTCAAAAATGGGTCGACTGCGTTATGTTTGAGCAGTGCATCGCAGGCGTTAAATCGGTCCAAGAGTTTTTTAGGTCAGCTCGTGTGGTACCCACATATCCAAAGTATTTTTGCAAATAGTTCCAAACGGTATTATGGTCTACATCCAGCTCCTGGCCAATCGTACGAATGCTCACATGCCGGCCCATTTGGATGAATTTAATGATTTTGACGATTTCTACGACGACTGGCCTGCTGGTACGGAGAGCATCTTCCACGTCCACTACACCAGAACAAAATCGATCGAACCAACGCTGTGCTGTGCGAATCGTTATAGTATTGGGCCCATAAACATGACAAATTTTTGCGGTCGCCATGGATGTATTTTTATCTCTCAGGTAATAAAACCGTAAAATGTGGCGAATTTCCTGGACTCCATTTTTGACGCGCTATAACTTGTTGTACGAAAAATAAAACAAGAAAAACAAGTAAGTAAGTATAATACTCTCTGCTTTCATTCCCAATTATAATGTTAAAATCGCTATTTGGATATTACAATAGATCGTTCTTGTTAAAAAAAAAAAAAAAAGCTTAGCATAATCGAGTGTTGGAGTGTTGCGAGTGTTGGATCGTGGCTCCGGGGCACCAAGAGACCACGATCACTCTCAGCAAAAGACAGCGTTGATTCGCGAGAGTAGGGTACGACTCTAGGTGCATCGTAGAGACACCACTATCCTCGAGCGAAACGGAAGGTAGTGAAATGGCGGAGTGTTACCGGGAATTTTCACTATACTTGTATTCTTTCGTCTAGCAGATAATTAACCACACGTTTTCTTTTCTCATTGTTTTATTCTTTTACTAGTTCTTACGATTTGCCCTGTCGTTACGCCATTCTGACGGTTTCTACTTACAGTTAGATTATCTCGTTGCTTCGATGCGCACGACTGTTCTCTCCTCTTTCTGATCGCAAAGTCTCGCGACACACTCCATCGGCCACGTGCGGAAGCTGCTGCAATGCAACTCCACCACGAAAGCTCTCTCTTGGTGTGACGGGTTTTTTACTCATAGTGGGCGAATGGGGCGTGGCATCGAAAAAAATAAGATTCATGTATTGACTGACTAAATATCGAGTCGATTGAGACCAAACTCGAACTTGTAGCTCTTACCATCTCTGAAATCGGTGTGTTCATACGGACAGACAGACAGACAAACGGACGGACAGACGGACAGAATATATATACTTTATGGGGTCTGCCACGCCTCCTTCTGCCTGTTACATACATTTGCACAAACCCAATATACTCTTGCAGAGAGTATAAAAAAGATTCTTGTATTGACTGACTAAATATCGAGTCGATTGGGACTAAATTCAAACTTGTAGCTCTTACCATTTTTGAAATCTGTGTGTTCATACGGACAGACAGACTTTATGGGGTCTGCCACGCCTCCTTCTGCCTGTTACATACGCACATTTTTTCCATGTTTTCAGCGAATATCTCAGTAAATATGGCACTTAGGAATAACAATTTTTGTACGCAGGTTCCTAGAGGCAGCATATATGCAGTGTCATTTGAAATTTTGTGGTGCCACGCCTCCTTTTTCCGAAAGAAATAAAAAACTTCTTAAACTTGCATGCCGTTTTAAAGGTATTTAGTCTTATCATACAGTATTGTTAATTAATTAATTATGGACGTTAGTACATAACGAGACAGTACATTCAAGTGGTCCAGCAACACCAAGCAACGCGCTTGTTAGCGCGCGGAACCCTGCAGACAATGCAGCTACCTCCCGCCCAACCGGCCGAGGGCACACCGCATAACGTACGGCTACGAAAAACGCGAAACGAGTTTATTTGTTAAAAACGAATTACAATATATAAAAATACAATACAATACATATAATATAATAGTTTAAACTATATTAATTAAGATCTAGATAGGTGACAGAGTAGAGAAGTTCTAATTAAAGGGATTGAAGTAGAACTACCTACAACTCGAGATAGTTTGTTCGAGTTACTACACAATTCCCGGAAAGGGTTATGTATAGCAAAATTAGTAGTACAAGGTTGAAGAGAGAGTGGAAGAAAGTTTCTAGTGGATCTGATCGGAACAGCGAACCTAATCTGGCTAATTGATTCAGAAGAATCAATTTCACCTTTGATTAGTTTGTGTAAGAAAATTACACCGAGCACTGTCCTACGATCAGACAAAGAAGGAAGATTTATAAGTAAAAGTCTAATATGGTAGGATGGCAAGCGTATATTAGGGTTCCAGTTAAGGGCCCTTAGGGCAAAGAGAAAGAATTGTTTTTGTACAGATTCTATTCTATCTTGATGAATCCTATATTGGGGAGACCAAATACAAGATCCATATTCAAGAATAGGACGTACCAAGGAAGTATAGAGTGTTTTTGTTAAATAGGGATCGTTAAATTCTTTCGACCAGCGCTTTGTAAAGCCCAGGACGCCAAAAGCACGATTAGTAATTGATAAAACATGCTTATCAAACTTAAGCTTTGGATCCATAAGGATACCCAAATCAGTGACCGACTCAATTCTTTGAAGAGAATTGCCATTCAAAATGTATTTGTTTAAAAAGGGGAGTCGCCTACTGAAGGACATTACGTTACACTTACTATAGTTAAGATTTAATAGATTGGTCTGACACCTGGTTTGAAAACTGTAAAGATCGGATTGTAATCTGGTTCCAAGAAGAGACTCATTAGCCGAGACACAAAGTTTAACGTCGTCGGCATTCATTAGCACCCGAGAGTGACAGACTGCAGATGGCAGATCGTTAATGAACAATATAAATAGCAAAGGACCGACATGGCTTCCTTGCGGAACGCCTGAAGTAACCTGAACAAATTTCGATAATGAATCTTTAAAAAAAACCTGTTGTGTTCTAGAAATTAGGTAATTCGAAATCCAAAGAATAAAATTATAGGGAAAGCCCAAAAGATTAAGTTTATGTATTAAGAGGTTGTGGTTAACGGAGTCAAAAGCTTTACTAAAATCTGTGTAAATGACATCTGTTTGCACCTTTTTATCAAAACCCTGCAGTGTGAATGATGTGAATTCTAACAGGTTAGTGGTAGTGGATCTATATTTCACAAACCCATGCTGGAAGGGTGAAATCATGGATCTACAGAAATGTTGCAATTGAGAAGTTATTAATTTCTCAAAAACCTTGGGAATAGCAGACAACTTGGAAATACCTCTATAGTTGCAGACATTGCTTTTGTTTCCTTTTTTGTGAAGAGGAATAATATAAGATGATTTCCAAACATCCGGGAAACAACAAGATGCAACGGACAAAGAAAATAATTTATACAGGGGCTTAAAAAGGTCGTCTGCACAGTTTCTCAGCCCGCAACCTGGGACTCCGTCTGGTCCTGGTGAAAAAACAGGTTTAATATTCTTTAAATTACGTAAAAGTGAACTTTCAGTGATGACCGGTGTAAAATTACAATTGAACGGAATTAAATGATAAGGGTAAGGTGAATCAGATTTATACTCGTGCATACTATAAGTCGTTTGAAAAAAATCGGCAAATAAATCGGCGATAGCCAGATCTGAGTTAGCAGTTTGTCTTTCAAAGACTACACTAGATGGAAGAGTTGATGATTTACGCTTCGAATTAACGAAGTTATAAAACCGTCTAGGATTCCTTCGGAACTGTTGACCACAGTCAGCAAGGTATTCCTTATAGCAACGGTCGTTCAAAGCATAGAAATCAGATCGAGCAATCAGATAGCGAGAGAGATACAAGGAAGAGCGAGTTTCCTTGAATCTTTTATAGAATCGCGACTTTCTATTTTTAAGCAAAGTTAACTCGCGGGTAAACCAAACAGGCTTGTTTGACCTATTTGGAACACAAAGCGGAACACAGACATCAAGTAAAGAATTTAAAGAATTATAAAAAGTTGTGATTGCACTATCCATATCACTACACATGAACAGTCGGGACCAGTCAGTCTGGGATAACAGTACATTTAACTTGTTAAAGTCGGCTTTCCGAAACTGACGAGTTCGTTTTGTAGATTTACTACAAGCACGGTTCACCCGAGCAAGTAAATCAATCAACACTTCCAAAGTCGGATGATAGGGATCTTCAGGATACGATAAGGGTGTGATACGGGAAACAGAAGAGCAGGATGGATCCAAAACAAAAATCAGATCGAGCATTCTGTTCAAAGAGTTTGAGATAGCATTGATCTGAAACAAGGAAATACCAAACAACTCATCAAGAAAATCATGCTGAGTCGTAGGGGTCAACACGGCTGAGTCAGGATATGAAATCCATGTAGTCCCTGCAATATTGAAATCGCCGAGAACTACAAGAAAATCACGATCGGAAAGTTTAGAGGATACTAATTTAATAGCAGAGAAGTGTAATAAATAAAGGGAATAGTCAGAAGAAGGAGGAATATAGGAGCAAGTGATGAAAATACTAATGTTATTTAGGAATAACCTAACAGCAACAAATTCAATATCAATAGAGCCATCGATTATAACCTCTTCCGAGGACAAGTTTGCATCGACGGCAATAAGTACACCGCCTCCGCGGCGAGGTGTACGATCTTTTCTATAGATAGAGAATTTATTGGAAAGAATTTCAGAGTTAAGAATATCTGGCCTTAACCATGTTTCAGAAAAGGCCACGACATGAAACGGAAATGATAGACTATTTAGATAAAGATTACTAATTTTATTTCATTTTCGTTATTTAAAAATTGTTTGAGGACTAATTACATCAAATTAGATTAGATTCATAAGAGTCCGACCATACACAAAAAAGAAAACAAGCAACAGAGTTTATCTTTGAGCGCAATGCCAATGCATTAGCGCAATGCGAATAGTATACATACATACATGTAGGTTGGTGCTGCCAACTGCCACAAACATATTTATGTAGGTTGGTGCTGGCAACTGCCACAAACATATTTATGAAACCCTAGACAACGACAATCGGACATAAGAGGATATCGATAAAAGAGGATAGACGATAGGTTTTTAGTTTGCTACCGAGAGCGAAACTCAACGGTTCGCTACAGAAATCGAAACTTTTAAGTGAGATCGACGCTAACAAGGTGCGACTTGCCTGTGTGGCTAATTGACCAACCTGAAGTTGCCTGTGTGGCCATTTGTTGGAATTATTGCCTGTGTGGCTTTTGTAATAACTTTCATTCCACATCAAATATTATTATATAAATATAACTATCAACATAACATATATAATAAAACATCACATATTGAGATCGTAACCGAGTTTTGGATATAAAAACCCCATATACATATAATAACGTAGTTCAAAGATCGGTTGTTTAAGAAAATATAATTTTATTTCACAAGACGATACTACGGAGTACAGATACAAATCTTAACTAACTTATGCTATGTTCTGGAGACGCTTAGCAAACCTCGGCTTTGAGCTTTTATTAATTGGACTTTAGACTTGTGGAGCTTTGGCTCTTATGTGAATAAAGGGGATCTTGATCTTGAAGAGATTGAGATTTAAGAGAGGTCTGTCGGCCAGGATTTGTGCAACGTCAGCAGTTTTAACCCCAATGTTGGGAAAAGCGATTCTGGGGAATTGTTTATAATATTTGATAAGTTCGTGGGAAGCCAGAATTGTTATTGTCACCATTTGATTATTATAATCTCTGCAAGAGTATATTGGGTTTGTGCAAATTCATGTAACAGGCAGAAGGAGGTGTGGCAGACCCCATAAAGTATATATATTCTTGATCAGCGTCACAAGCCGAGTCGATATAGCTATGTCCGTCTGTCCGTCTGTCTGTCTGTCCGTCTGTCCGTATGAACACACAGATTTCAGAGATGGTAAGAGCTACAAGTTCGAATTTGGTCTCTATCGACTGGAAATTTAGTCAGTCAATACAAGAATCTTTTTTTTTTTTTTGATGGCACGCCCCATTCGCCCACAATGAGCAAAAAACTAGACATACCTCGAAAAAAAAATAGATGTTTTCGGCGAATATCTCAGTAACTATGGCACTTAGGAATACCAATTTTGGTACACGTGTTCCTAGAGATCGCATAAATGAAATGACATCAAAAGTTTTGGGCTGCCACGCCCCCTTTTTTCGCAAGGAATAAAAGAAAATTTCAAACTTGCATGCCGTTTTTAAAGCATTTATTCTTATTGTACAGTGTTGTTACTTATGATTCGTTTGAAGACGTATCATGTCAAACTCTCCTGAAAGTTTCATAAGAATCCGACCATAAACAAGAAAGAAATGAAGCAACAAAGATTTTATTCGAGAGCAATGAGTGCGAGAGAGACAGCGCTAGTCATGCCGATCAATAGTATTCATACACACATATTTATGTGCATACATTTAACATCAAACGAATTTGTATGTACATACAGACAAACACATGTATGCTCGATTATGCTTAGCTTTTTTTTTGTTTTAACGTGTTCTAATACAAGAACTATCTATTGTAATATCTGGATACCGATTTTAACATTATAATTGGGAATAAAAGCAGAGAGTATTATACGGTCGGGCTCGTTCGACTGTACTTTTCTTACTTGTTTTATAATGTTTACTTTAAATCTGTGGGAGAAAAATGTGTAACATAAATGATAAATGTGAGCTTATGCGTAGTGTATGGGTACATATGTGTCTACATATGTCACTTCCTCATCCTTAAGAAATGAGCCTGTCCTCAGGCGGATAATTTTGGATATAGGGTTGGATCTATTACAATTTCTTCAATTTCATTTTTGTTCTGATTTAATTCTGTATCTTTTTTCATATTTGGTTGTATGTTTGGGGTTGATTCATTTTTGTTCTTACAATTTATTATAAGTTTACGTGGAATATTTTTATATTTAAAACAAGTAAGAAAGGCTACAGTCGAGCGCGCCGACTGTAAAAGACCCCGTACTCTCCTTGTATTCGAAATTAATGAATTGAATACGGCTGTAACTTAAAATTTACGTTTTAAAATTAAATTTAAACAAGTAAGAAAAGTACAGTCGAACGAGCCCGACCGTATAATACTCTCTGCTTTTATTCCCAATTATAATGTTAAAATCTGTATCCAGATATTACAATAGAGAGTTCTTGTATTAGAACACGTTAAAACAAAAAAATATAGCTAAGCATAATCGAGCATACATGTGTTTGTCTGTATGTACATACAAATTCGTTTGACGTTAAATGTATGCACTTAAATATGTGTGTATGAATACTATTGATCGGCATGACTAGCGCTGTCTCTCTCGCACTCATTGCTCTCGAATAAAATCTTTGTTGCTTCATTTCTTTCTTGTTTATGGTCGGATTCTTATGAAACTTTCAGGAGAGTTTGACATGATACGTCTTCAAACGAATCATAAATAACAACACTGTACAATAAGAATAAATGCTTTAAAAACGCCATGCAAGTTTGAAATTTTCTTTTATTCCTTGCGAAAAAAGGGGGCGTGACAGCCCAAAACTTTTGATGTCATTTCATTTATGCGATCTCTAGGAACACGTGTACCAAAATTGGTATTCCTAAGTGCCATAGTTACTGAGATATTCGAAGAAAACATAGATTTTTTCCGAGGTATGTCTAGTTTTTTGCTCATTGTGGGCGAATGGGGCGTGGCATCGAAAAAAAAAAATATTCTTGTATTGACTGACTAAATATCGAGTCGATTAAGACCAAACTCGAACTTGTAGCTCTTACCATCTCTGAAATCTGTGTGTTCATACGGACTGACAGACGGACAGACAGACAGACAGACAGACAGACAGACAGACGGACATGGCTATATCGACTCGGCTTGTGACGCTGATCAAGAATATATATACTTTATGGGGTCTGCCACGCCTCCTTCTGCCTGTTACATACATTTGCACAAACCCAATATACTCTTGCAGAGAGTATAAAAAAGAATTTGAAACAGTCACTGATGGGATTCGAACCCGCGCATACTGACGCAAGTTCCATATCATGCTGCAACCCTACTAGTTACACCACACCATTCATTTGGCAGAAATTTAATTATTTTCATTTATATATAATAATGTAGTTATTTTAAAAATAAAAAAATAATTAAATTTCTGGGTCTGTGCCGGGTTCGAACCGCAGACCATTGGCTGTTGCACCAGTTAAAATTCTTCATTTACATTTTTGTTTGAAATTTAAAAAAGTATATAAATAAACTCCACTGCCGGGACTTGAACCTGCGCAAGATGCATAACGCGCCGCAAACCTAAAAGTCGCACCACGCCCCACATTAGACAGAGATTCGATTATTTTATTTACATATAATATTGTTATTATATAACAAGCACAAAAAAAAAATTTAATTTCTGAGTCTGTGCCGGGCTCGAACCGCAGACCATTGGTTTAGAAACAAACGACTAACCGCAACCCAACCCTGTTGCACCAGTTAATATTGTATATTTACATTTTTTTTGAAATTTAAAAAAGTATATTAGAAAATTTCACTGTCGGGAATTGAACCTGCCAACTTATACTCAACTTATGCAGAAAACGCCGCAACACTACTAACTGCACCACCACCTACTTGTGAGACGGCTCCGATTATTTTCATTAAGATATAATAGTGCTAAATTAAAATTTAAAAAAAAAAGCTTTAATTTCTGAGTCTGTGCCGGGGTTCGAACCGCAGGTCTTGTGTTTACAAACAAGTGCGTGGCCCACCCGGACCACGCTCTCTTAGCAAAGTACTGCGGCTAATGTATATATAAGCATAGTGTTATTCCTTTTCTTTCAACCACGTGCATTCACAACGTGCTTCAATTGATAATTTGTTACCTAAGTGCTCAGTTGTTTATAGTTGGATTTTTATGCAACTTTCAGGGTAGTTTAATATGATTTGTCTTTAAACAAATTTTGAATTACAATACTGCACTATATTAGCAAATGCTTTAAAAACGACATGTAAGTTTTGAAATGTTTTTTAGTTCGTGTGGGAAAAGGGGGCGTGGCAGACCAAAATTTTTAATGACGTTGCATTTCTGCTGTTTCTAGGAACCTGCGTACCAGAATTGGTGTTCCTAAGTGCTATAGTTACGGAGATATTCGCCGAAAACATCAATTTTTTCCGAGGTGTGTCTAGTTTTTTGCTTATTGCGGGGGCGGTGGGGGGCGTGGCCCTGATTTGAAATAAACTTGATCTGCTCGAGAAAGTTACGGAATTTTTATTAAAAATGACACCAAATTATAGCTCTTATAGTCTCTGAGATCCAGGTGTTCATACGGACGGACGGACAGACGGACAGACAGACAGACAGACGGACATTGCTATATCGGCTCGGCTGCTGATGCTGATCAAGACTATATACTTTATGGGGTCGGAAAAGCTTCCTTCTGCCTGTTACGCACATTTGGCTTCTGACAAACCTAATAGACCACTATACTCTTTTTAAGAGTACGGGGTCTAAATATTGTATAATATTAATGCAATTAAAATAATAATTAAAGTTGTTATGGTTACAATTTGGAATGTCTTAAACAATTTTGTTGCTTGTATGATAATTTCTTTAGTTTGGACATATGACAATGGTTCTAATTTGGTTACATTATTATTTACGTAAACTGTTTGTGTGTAATGTAAAATAGTATTGGTTATTAATATTTCATCTAATTGAATTGAACAATTTTGATTTAGTACATTTTTAGGTAAGTTCCATGTTAGCATAATATTCGGTTCTACATACTTAATTTCATAATTCTTATGTGTTTTTGAATATCTACATTCTGTTTTTTCCTTATTTAATATTCCAGTGATACATTTGTTCATAACTATATCTTTATTTGTTAATGTAAATGCTTTATTATTTTGTAAGAGTCGATATAGCAATGTCCGTCTGTCCGTCCGTCCGTATGAACACCTGGATCTCAGAGACTATAAGAGCTAGAGACACCAAATTTGTAATAAAAATTCCGTAACTTTCTCGAGCAGATCAAGTTTATTTCAAATCAGGGCCACGCCCCCCACCGCCCCCGCAATAAGCAAAAAACTAGACACACCTCGGAAAAAATTGATGTTTTCGGCGAATATCTCCGTAACTATAGCACTTAGGAACACCAATTCTGGTACGCAGGTTCCTAGAAACAGCAGAAATGCAACGTCATTAAAAATTTTGGTCTGCCACGCCCCCTTTTCCCACACGAACTAAAAAACATTTCAAAACTTACATGTCGTTTTTAAAGCATTTGCTAATATAGTGCAGTATTGTAATTCAAAATTTGTTTAAAGACAAATCATATTAAACTACCCTGAAAGTTGCATAAAAATCCAACTATAAACAACTGAGCACTTAGGTAACAAATTATCAATTGAAGCACGTTGTGAATGCACGTGGTTGAAAGAAAAGGAATAACACTATGCTTATATATACATTAGCCGCAGTACTTTGCTAAGAGAGCGTGGTCCGGGTGGGCCACGCACTTGTTTGTAAACACAAGACCTGCGGTTCGAACCCCGGCACAGACTCAGAAATTAAAGCTTTTTTTTTTTAAATTTTAATTTAGCACTATTATATCTTAATGAAAATAATCGGAGCCGTCTCACAAGTAGGTGGTGGTGCAGTTAGTAGTGTTGCGGCGTTTTCTGCATAAGTTGAGTATAAGTTGGCAGGTTCAATTCCCGACAGTGAAATTTTCTAATATACTTTTTTAAATTTCAAAAAAAATGTAAATATACAATATTAACTGGTGCAACAGGGTTGGGTTGCGGTTAGTCGTTTGTTTCTAAACCAATGGTCTGCGGTTCGAGCCCGGCACAGACTCAGAAATTAAATTTTTTTTTTGTGCTTGTTATATAATAACAATATTATATGTAAATAAAATAATCGAATCTCTGTCTAATGTGGGGCGTGGTGCGACTTTTAGGTTTGCGGCGCGTTATGCATCTTGCGCAGGTTCAAGTCCCGGCAGTGGAGTTTATTTATATACTTTTTTAAATTTCAAACAAAAATGTAAATGAAGAATTTTAACTGGTGCAACAGCCAATGGTCTGCGGTTCGAACCCGGCACAGACCCAGAAATTTAATTATTTTTTTATTTTTACTACATTATTATATATAAATGAAAATAATCAAATTTCTGCCAAACGAATGGTGTGGTGTAACTAGTAGGGTTGCAGCATGGTATGGAACTTGCTTCAGTAAGCGCGGGTTCGAATCCCATCAGTGACTGATTCAAATTTTTTTTTTAAATTTAATTTTAAAACTTAAATTTTAAGTTACAGCCGTATTCAAATATTAATTTCGAATACAAGGAGAGTACGGGGTATTTTACAGTCGGCGCGCTCGATTGTAGCCTTTCTTACTTGTTTTTTTTTTAATTTTGATTTATAGTGTATTATCTTTCTACCTCTGTTAACTTCTTCATAATGTTTGTCATCTATCTGTGTTATATTTCCTGTTTGCTTAAAAGGGTTTGTGGATTTAGATCTTACTAATGGTGATTCCCTATATCTAGTGTCTATTTCGAATTCGGTTCTTTTTTCATTAAGCCTTTCTATTTTGCTTTTCTTATTTAGCTGTGTATCATACTCAGGAGTTCCTGCATAGATGAAAATATCTGCTGGTGTTCTACCAGTCGTATTATGTTTAGTTTTATGATTATAAGTGTAAAGTATTATTTCGAATCTAGTAAATTTATCTTCTTGATTTGTGTCAGAGTTGACAATTCTTAATTTTTCATTTACTGTTTTATGGAATCTTTCTATGTCTGAAATACCGTTTTTACTTGTTGTTATGGATATATTTACGTCTTCTGATTTAAACCAAGTTTGTAGTGCGGAGCACAAGAAATCTGAGTCTTTATCTGCTTTTATTTCAATTGGTTTTCCCATGTCATTAAATACTTTTAAAAGAACTCTTTTGGCTTCTAGCCAATCTCGACCGTTTACTTCGATTAAAGTTGCGTATTTGGAATATAAGTCTATACAGGATAGAAATTGTTTGTTGTCTACCATATAAAAATCAATGACATATTTTTCTCTAGGATTATGGATTTCTGGAGTTAATTCAAAAGCTAATTTAATGTTTCTATGTTCTGTTTTTGCTATATTGCAAACTTTGCATTCATTCATTATATTCTGATTAAGGATAATAATACTTTTCTTTAAATAATAATGTCATTTTCTCTATTCCTGGATGTAGTAACTTTTGGTGTGTATTAATTATGTATTCCTTAAATTCGGCGTAAGTTTGGAGGTCTATTAGTTTATTAGTTGATCTCATTACTTTTGTTATGTTATTAGGACTTATTATTTCAAGGAAAGCATTCTGGAAAGTAAGAAAGTCGGCTTCGTTGCTGAAGTATACAAAACTTTTTTTTTAACATAGGTATTCTTTTATTAATTCTTTGGCATGATTATGTGTCATTTCGACATAATTTATTAAATTTTTTGTTTTATGAAAGTATTTAGTGACGTTTACGTTATTTGAGGTACTTTTTTCAAATTCTATTTGTCTTTTAAAATAATTAATTGGTCTTTCTGTCAGTGAAATGTAATGTTGGTTGTCTTCTTGAGCGCTATGAATTGTTGCTGCTGTTACGTCAGAAGTTTCTCCTAACAAGTTTTCTTCAAGTTTTATTCTGGATAAAGCATCTGCCACATAGTTCTCTTTGCCTGGTACATATTTAATATGATAATCAAATTCATTTAATTTAATTTTCCAGCGTTGTAATTTCATATTAGGTTCTTTAATAATATTAAGCCAAACAAGTGGTTTGTGATCACTGAGGATCTCGAATTTTCTACCGTAGAGATAAGATCGGAAATATTTAGTTGCCCAAACGATGGCCAAAAGTTCTTTTTCGATTACTGCATAATTAATTTCATGTTCATTTAAAGTTTTACTTGCGAAACAAACAGAACGACTCCAATGGCTATGCTGCTGGCATCAGTTGTGAGACAAAATGGTTTTTCGAAATTTGGATAAACAAATATTGGATCGGACGTTATAAGTACTTTTAATTGTTCAAAAGCAGAAATGTAGTTTGGTTCATTGGTATTTATAATTGCACCTTTCTTTAATTTTAAAGTCATTGGCTTTACAGCGTGTGCGAAGTAAGTAAGTAAGTCCATTTTTTGTTGAAAAAGCTGTTTTTGGTACACTGAGTTGGTCCATTTGTATCTGATGAAATCCTTTCGCAAGGTCAATTGTGGTAAAATACTGACATTTTCCAAGTTTGTCTAGTATATCATCCATGACTGGAATAGGATATTTATCATCGATTGTTATTTCGTTTAAGTTTCGATAGTCAATTACTATACGGAACTTTTCTTTACCTGATGCATCACGTTTCTTTGGCACAATCCAAATTGGTGAGCAATAAGGTGAGTTTGATTGGCGAACTATACCTTGTTCGATCATTTCTTTGATTTGTCTATCGACTTCTTCGTCGAATGTTTGCGCATACTTGTATGGACACTTTTGAATTGGGTCTTCGTGTTTAGTGTGAATGACATGCTTAATTGTACTGGTAAAAGTCAAATTTTCACTTTCTTTGTACTGAATGTCACTAAACTCGAAAAGAATTTTGGCTAATTTGGACTTTTCTTCATCGTTAAGATGTTCTAGTCGGAATTGGTTTGTTTCATTTACTTCATGGCTTATAGCATAATTAACGGCTATATCGTTTGTTTTGGGCGGATCAAGGCATTGAAATGCGGTCTTGTCCTTGACAGATTCCTCACGATCATATCTCATTTCTAATGGATGCTCGTTTAAAATAACTGTTTTTTTGTTTGTAATCAATTTTTGCTTCACATGATTCTAGATATTCTCTACCTAGTAGAATATCGTAGTTGTCAGAAAAGTTGTGTAAATAGAATATTTGGTTAGTGGGACAAAGTTTACTAGGGGCAAAAGATACGCAATTTTTTAATTGAACAATGCCATTTATTGTTCGCACATTTAATTGGCAAGGTTTGATAGGAAAATTTAAGAAGTTTTGTTTAATTAAATTGATGAACGAACCTGTGTCAATTAAACAGTTAAAAAGTTTGTCCATTCATTACTAATCTGATGAAGGGATTGGTTCTTCTTGATGCGAGGCTCCTTGATGAAAATTTTCGGATGTTTCCATCTTAGAGTGACCACTGGTACTTTCTCTCTGTCTCTTGACTGGAGGATTCGGGGGTCTTTGGCTTTGGTTTTGGTAATTCATTTGATTTTGTGATCTAGCTTGATCAAGATTTTGTTTAAATTCTTTATATATATATATTATTTTCAGCATTTTCTTTTGGTTTATTACTTGGGCTTGAATTGTTTGCATAATTAGGACTTGGATAATAATTTTGACTATTTCCCTTTCCACGATTATCATTGTTTGTTTTATTCGGTTTTGAATTTTCAGTATGTTGGTTGTTACGTTCTTGAAAATTGTTCTCGTAAAGTCCTTCGCGTTGAGCGACTTGTTTAAGTTTTGAAACAGTTGTAATGTCATGTCTGGCTAAGGTCATGAATATTCTGTCGGGTAGTTTCCTAGTGATTACATCTTTAATAGAGTTATTCGTTGCATTTGTGTATAATATTGTGTTTTGCGAAATATTTTCTAACATAAGTTTATTTGAAATTATAAAAGACTTATACTCTAGTTCTTCTATGAACTTACGGATACTATTATTATAATTGGTGTTGTATAGACGTCTTAGTAGTTCCTCGTATGGTGTTTGGGTCTTGAATTCGTCAATCAAGGCACTCCTCAGTTCTCCCCAGGTTGTCGCTGCTATCAGTTGTGATACACGTTTGGCTGATCCAGATGTCTGCAGTTCTATTGCTCCGAATAGAACACTGTATTGTCTTACATCTTGGGTCGGGTAAAGTTGCATGATGAAGTCAATTCTTCTTATGAATGCTGTGAGTTCCACAGTTTTTCCGTCGAAAATCGGCACTTGCCGTATTTGTCCCAAGGCTTGTTTCAAATGCATTTCTGAGAGTTCCATTGTTGCAGTTGTTGTCATGATGTTTTTTGTTTTGTATTTAAATCAGTTTAAATTTTTTCACAAAATTAATTTTTTTTTGTAATGTTCTGAACCGGATCACTTTTTGCGGCAAATTCGCGTGCTCAATCCTAGAAAGTCACTTGGTCGTACAAGGATTTCTATTAGCGGATCGAAAAGGACCGATTACTGTTACAAGGATATTTTCCGATATCCTACTGGCTGCGCCAATAACGTAGTTCGAAGATCGGGTATTTAAAAAAATATAATTTTATTTCACAACACGATACTACGGAGTACTAACTTATGCTATGTTCTGGAGACGCTTAGCAAACCTCGGCTTTGAGCTTTTATTAATTGGACTTTAGACTTGTGGAGCTTTTGTGAATAAAGGGGATGTCGATCTTGAAGAGATTGAGATTTAAGAGAGTTCTGTCGGCCAGGATTTGTGCAACGTCAGCAGTTTCAACCCCAACGTTGGGAATAGCGATTCTGGGGAATTATTTATGATATTTGATAAGTTCGTGGGAAGCCAGAATTGTTATTGTCACCATTTGATTATTATACTCTCTGCAAGAGTATATTGGGTTTGTGCAAATGTATGTAACAGGCAGAAGGAGGCGTGGCAGACCCCATAAAGTATATATATTCTTGATCAGCATCACAAGCCGAGTCGATATAGCATGACAAATTCGAGTTTGGTCTCTATCGACTCGATATTTAGTCAGTCAATACAAGAATCTTTTTTTTTTTCGATGCCACGCCTCATTCGCCCACAATGAGCAAAAAACTGGGCACACCTCGGAAAAAATAGATGTTTAAAGCGAATATCTCAGTAACTACGGCACTTAGGAATACCAATTTTGGTACGCATTTTTCTAAAGACAGCATAAGTACATTGCCACTTAAAATTTTGGACTGCCACGCGCCCTTCTTCCGTAAGAAAAAAAAAACTTTTTAAATTTGCATGCGGTTTTAAAGGCATTTGTTGTTATCGTATAGTATCGTTATTTATGATTCCTTTGAAGACAAATCATATCAAACTATGCTGAAAGTTGCATAAACATCCAACAACAAACAACCGAACTACCGATTATGAATTTAATATTTAGGTCAATGCATGAGTGCGAGCGCGACAGAAACATACAAGCATATATTCGAACTCTTTTGATGCATGTGTAGCCGCAATAATATACATACACACATATACATATATGCACATGTACATATAACGTCAAACGAATTTTCATGTGCATACAGAGAAACATATGTATTTTCGATTATAAATTGTCTTTTTTGTTGTAACGTGTTTTAATACAAGAACTATCTATTGTAATATCCGGATACTGATTTTAACATTATAATTGGAAATAGAAGCAGAGAGTATTATACGGTCGGGCGCGTTCGACTGTACTTTTCTTACTTCTTTTATAATGTTTACTTTAAATCTGTGGGAAAGGAATGTGTAACATAAATGATAAGTGTGAGCTTATGCGTAGTGTATGGGCACATATGTGTCTACATATGCCACTATATGTGTATACATTGAACGTCAAGAGAATTTGTATGTGCATATAGACAAACATATGTATATTCGATTATGTTTTTTTTTTTTTTTTTTTTAACAAGAACAATCTATTGTAATATCCGGATACCGATTTTAACATTATAATTGTGAATAAAAGCAGAGAGTATTATACGGTCGGGAGAGTTCGACTGTACTTTTCTTGCTTGTTTTGAAATATATTTGGGATGACATTGCCTTAAGTCAATTAAACGTTGTTGATAGCTTTGCTATCTGAAAAAAATTTACACAGGGAGTACATGCTTAGGAAGTACATATATTGAATGTTTTCTCATGAATAGGTAAAAAGTTAAGCATAAATAACACTATGTAACAATTTCTCAGTCCTTAGGATGTAATTGTTTTTTCCTAGTCTGTTATGACTTAAAAGTATGGGAGCCACCTAATACTCCTCAGAAACTTTGCCCATTTTGCCGTAGTTCTCGGCCGTAGTTCTCGTAGTTTGCGGCTTTGTGATTGCCTAAGAACCCATGTACCACTAAGACAAAACTCATCCAAGCAGCTTTCACAACACGAGTGAACTTTTTGGAGAATTCCTTTCACTCGAAGATTTTCTTTATTTGTGGTCCCACGAAGAAATTGGCTGTAACTTTCACCTGTCTGCTTAAACTTTTTTAAAAATTTAGATTTACCTTTGCGAAAGCAACGGCGCGGCATGGAAGAGACAGTAGGAGGTGAACAGGTTAAGTTAGGTAGTGATAGGGAAAGGTCAAGAGTAGGATGGAAAGAATCTTCAGGTACAACTACAGGAGAAGATCTCTTGACAACGTAGCTGGATGGATCATTAACGAGTTTAAGATCCAGTATCTGGTTGAGACAATTAGACACATGATTGATTTGATAAAAAGAAAGATCAATCAAACTATCCAAAAAGTCATTATAATCTGTCAGATGCACAGCGTAAATATAGCAGCTATGAATTGGAGATACTAGCAGTTATTGAGGCTTTGACTAAGTCTAGGGTATATTTGCTAAGTGTTTCCTTTAAACTAGTTACGCTTTTACTAAAACCTTAGAAAAGCAAAGTTTGTGCAATAGAGTAGCTAGCTGGATATTGTTTCTGCAAGAATATAATTATACTGTTGAAAATCGGCCAGGTACAAGCATGAAACACGTAGATGCTCTCAGTAGGTATCCAATAATGAGCACAGGCCAGAATAGCATAAATATCGCTTTGAAAGATGCACAGGCTCGTGACGAGAATATTAAAGCCATCAAAGAAGTACTCAGAGATAAAGACAAAACGTACGACGATTATTTCTGAGGAACACTATTTTGTATAAAATAATCAAAGATGATGAGCTGATCGTGGTGCTCAATGAGATGTAAAAGCGCATCGTTGCAAATGCTCATGACAGAGGACATTTCGCAATCAAAAAGACGAAAGATTGAGCAAGAGCATTACATACCGAACGTCGAAGAGGAGATTAAACAAGTAAGAAAAGTACAGTCGAACGAGCCCGACAGCGAGAGCGAAACTCGGCGGTTCGCTACAGAGATCGAAACTTTTAAGTGAGATCGACGCTAACAAGGTCCGACTTGTCTGTGTGGCTAATTGACCAACCTGAAGTTGCCTGTGTGGCCATTTGTTGGAATTATTGCCTGTGTGGCTTTTGTAATAACTTTCATTCCAAATCAAATATTATTATATAAATATAACTATCAACACATATAATAAAACATCACATATTGAGACCGTAACCGGGATTTGGATATAAAAACCCCACATACATATGTAAGTGTATACATTGAACGTCAAGAGAATTTGTATGTGCATATAGACAAACATTTGTATATTCGATTATGCTTAGTTTTTTTGTTGTTTTTTATACTCTCTGCAAGAGTATATTGGGTTTGTGCAAATGTATGTAACAGGCAGAAGGAGCCGTGGCAGACCCCATAAAGTATATATATTCTTGATGAGCATCACAAGCCGAGTCGATATAGCCATGTCCGTCTGTCCGTCCGTCTGTCTGTCTGTCCGTATGAACAAACAGATTTCAGAGATGGTAAGAGCTACAAGTTCGAGTTTGGTCTCAATCGACTCGATATTTAGTCAGTCAATACAAGAATCTTTTTTTTTTCGATGCCACGCCCCATTCGCCCACAATGAGTAAAAAACCCGTCACACCTCGGAAAAAATCAATGTTTTCGGCGAATATCTCAATAACTGTGGCACCTAGGAATACCAATTTTGGTACACTTGTTCCTAGAGACCGCATAAATGCAATGGCATCAAAAGTTTTGGTCTGCCACGCCCCCTTTTTCCGCAAGAAATAAAAGAAAATTTCAAACTTGCATGCCGTTTTTAAAGCATTTATTCTTATCGTACAGTATTGTAATTTATGATTCGTTTGAAGACATATCATGTCAAACTCTCCTGAAATTTTCATAAAAATCCAACCATAAACAAGAAAGAAATTAAGCAACAAAGATTTTATTCGAGAGAAATTAGTGCGAGAGAGACAGCGCTAGTCGTGCCGACCAATAGTATTCATACACACATATGTATGTGCATACATTTAACGTCAAACGAATTTGTATGTACATACAGACAAACACATATATGTTCGATTATGCTTAGCTTTTTTTTGTTTTAACGTGTTCTAATACAAGAACTATCTATAGTAATATCCGAATACCGATTTAAACATTATAATTGGGAATAAAAGCAGAGAGTATTATACTGTCGGGCGTGTTCGACTGTACTTTTCTTTCTTGTTTTTTTTTTGTTTTATCAAGAACTATCTTTTGTAATATCCGGATACTGATTTTAACATTATAATTGGGAATAAAAGCAGAGAGTATTATACGGTCGGGAGAGTTCGACTGTACTTTTTATACTCTCTGCAAGAGTATATTGGGTTTGTGCAAATGTATGTAACAGGCAGAAGGAGGCGTGGCAGACCCCATAAAGTATATATATTCTTGATCAGCATCACAAGCCGAGTCGATATAGCCATGTCCGTCTGTCCGTCTGTCTGTCCGTCTGTCTGTCCGTCCGTATGAACAAACAGATTTCAGAGATGGTAAGAGCTACAAATTCGAGTTTGGTCTCAATCGACTCGATATTTAGTCAGTCAATACAAGAATCTTTTTTTTTTTCGATGCCACGCCCCATTCGCCCACAATGAGCAAAAAACTGGGCACACCTCGGAAAAAATAGATGTTTAAAGCGAATATCTCAGTAACTACGGCACTTAGGAATACCAATTTTGGTACGCATATTCCTAAAGACAGCATAAATACATTGCCACTTAAAATTTTGGAATGCCACGCCCCCTTTTTCCGTAAGAAAAAAAAAAAATTTTTAAACTTGCATGCCGTTTTAAAGGCATTTGTTGTTATCGTAGAGTATTGTTATTTATGATTCCTTTGAAGACAAATAATATTAAACTATGCTGAAAGTTGCATAAAAATCCAACAACAAACAAAAGAGCTACCGATTTTAAAGTTAATATTTAGGTCAATGCATGAGTGCGAGCGCGACAGAAACATACAAGCATATACTCGAACTCTTTTAATGCATGTGTGGCGGCAACAGTATACATACACACATATATACATATATATGTGCATACATACAACGTCAAACGAATTTGTATGTGCATAAACACAAACATATGTATGTTCGATTATAAATTGTCATTTTTTTGTAACGTATTCTAATACAAGAACTATCTATTGTAATATCCGGATACTGATTTTAACATTATAATTGGGAATAGAAGCAGAGAGTATTATACGGTCGGGCGCGTTCGACTGTACTTTTCTTACTTGTTTTGCTTGTTTTAAAATATATTTGGGATGACAGTGCCTTAAGTCAATTAAACGTTGTTGATAGCTTTGCTATCTGAACAAAATTTACACAGGTGGTACATGCTTAGGAAGTACATATATTGAATGTTTTCTCAAGAATAGGTAAAAAGTTAAGCATAAATAACACTATGTAACACTTTCTCAGTCCTTAGGATGTAATTGTTATTTCCTAGTCTGTTATGACTTAAAAGTATGGAAACCACCTAATACTGCTCAGAAACGCTTAAGAATTTGACGAATTGCTTTATGAGACCCAATTTGATGTGTAGTGGTAGCATCAGTACCTTCTGAGGGTCCATATGTACATACAATATAAGTAGAGGCGATAAGGTATTTTTTAAAAAAGCGCTGCCATGATCACATAAGCAAAGTTTTCTTTAGACAATAGCTATTTTCTATACTTTTAGAACCTAACTGACTAGGAAACAACAATTACAACCCAAGGACAAAAATCTTGTTATATACTGTAATCTTATTTTAATGAAACTCATATAGAAAAGATTCGTCAATGATACACATACATAACATACTGACCCAGTGTCATCCAAATCGAAGAACTATATTGTATAGTTTCTATTCGAACGACCGTTACAATTACACTAATGTTTTTATCATACCCTATTGTTAATAACATATCAAAACTGAGTGATGTGTATCCTAAAGGCGACTACTGCATTCTGTCTTCTAAGTTGTTTTTTTTTTAGATTATTTAATAGACTGATCTTAAATGTAAATAGATTAATTATTATATATAAATTAAGCTATTACTGACCTTGTCAAAGACCATTGGACGTGAAAATTTTTCAATTGTTTGCACCAGTATAGATGTACCAGTAGGTGTGCTTCTAATCGTTCTGCGCGAACTACACATATGTTGATATGAAACTGTGTCCGTTGAATCAGTTGTCAATTGCTGACGAGTAGTAAAAGCCTCAACAGTTTCGTTTGAAGTCAATTGGGGATAACGTTCAGTGTCAACGTCATTCCACCGCCCATGTCTATCAACTGATTCTAATTTTGTCAAATTGTTTGAATTTTGAGAAAATATTTCAGCTGATGCCTGTAATGCGGTTAGTGGCTGCACTCTTAATGAAGTTGGCTTGACTTGTTGTTGTGACGTTTTTTGATTTTGCAATGAAGCGCACATTGACGTTGTAGCTATGGTGGTTTCATATGATGCCGAATTGCACAAAAACAATTTAGGATCTCTGTCTGGTGAAAGACCGCAAGGTTGCTCCATTTTCGTGTTTTTTTAGAAGAAGACTCTTACACTGTAAATTGGTTCCAATTGTTGTATCGCTTTTCAATACGCACTCTCTTTAGCTGTTACCGGAGAATTTCTTCATGTGTGTTTAGTCTGCTGGGCTTGTCTTGAAAATAATCTAATAATGTATTTCTGACTTTATTGTATTAGACACATTAAATAGTATATTGTGTGCATTTTAAATCCATATTGCTACTTCAAATAAATTTTCCTGGAAAGAAAAGATAAAAATATGTTTTTATAGCGGTAAACTTAATTATACAATAATTATTTGCTTTATATTTGATTAGCAACGACTGGGACTCGAGCTTTCGCTTTCCCCTCACCGATCAAGGACCAAATCTTCAGCGGCACTGAAACATGTATCCGGTGCCGGCCTAAAACCTAGATATCCCTAATAAAAAGTTTATGATTTTATAGCTCGATCGCTATTTTGCCGAAAATAAAGCATATATTAAAATCAAACGTAGTACATATATTTATTTATCTGTATACACATACAAATACGGTTGTCACCATATGTCTGTACATACATTTATATAAAATTAAATATACAGACATACCGCTGCCTGAATTTCGGGCGAACACTCGCCAGAATCATGCGTCGCAAAGCATGCACTAGAGAAGGGAAAAAGGATCTCACACAACAGGCAGTCGTCAATGCACTTCATATCTCGAAGCCTTGCAAAAATTCCGAATATGAACTTCATACAGCTCAATCTGAACCACTGTAGAGCAGTACATGACCTGCTCTCACAGTCAACGAGCGAGAACGGCACTGATATAGTCTTAATGAGCGAGCCTTTTAAAATTCCACTTGCATCAAACTTCGTCAGCAACGCATCAAAATCAGCTGCGATTTGGGCATGCTCAAAACAGCCACTATTCATGGACAATATCAGCTCAGGGTCTGCTTTCGTTAGAGGCATGGCTAAAGGAATATGAATATACAGCTGGTACATGCCACCGAGCTGGAGCCTCCACAAATTTGGAGCCGCATTAGACGAACTGCTGGAGGATGTGCGCAAACGCACACCAACGGTAATAGCAGATGACTTCAAAGACTGGGCTACTGAGTGGCAGTCTCAGTCTACAAACGCGAGATGAAATATGCTGCTGGTCTCTTTTTTCTAGCCTCAACCTGGTGCAGTTAAATGAAGGAGGAACGCAAACGTTCAGCAGAGGCAGACTAAGCTCGATAGTGGGCAGCAATTCAATTATATTCGCGCTTGAAAGTCATATTCGCAGAGGAGCTGCGCTCCGCTAATGCCACGAATATGCTGAGGAAATGACGGCGTCCATCATGAGGACAATCAAGCAAGCCTGCGACGCCAGCATGGCTAGTAATCATAAATCAGTGTTCTGGTGGAAATTGGAGATAGCGCACATCAGGGGCGAATGTAACGCTGCCAGCGCATACCGTGCGAAGACTTGCGCAGCGAGTTTAAGTCCAAACAAAGAGCACTGAGCAAAGCGATCAGCACAATTAAAACACAGACCAGGACCCATGGAGACGAGCGTATAAGATTGTTATGAAAAAAATGCAAGGCCTCAACAACTACGCCCCCACAGATTGAGCCAAACTGAACGCCATAGTCCAAACTCTATTCCCGCCTCAGCAGGAGAGAGATCCCGAACTCACGACACGAGCAAGCTGCACTTTCTCAGCAAAAACTACAGAAGAAGTGGGCAATGCAGCGAGAAAGTTGTCAAACTTTAAGGCTTCCGGTCCAGATAGGATTCCGAACATGGCTGTGAACCTCGCAGCCGCACTACACCCAAATGTATTTGTTCAACTTTCCTCAACATACCTGCGCGAAGGTGTCTTCCCGACATGTTGGAAGTCCCAAAATGATCCCAAAGCCAGGGAAAAAAACCCGATGACGCCTCAGCGTACAGACCGCTATGCTTGTTGGACTCGATGTTCAACATCGATTCGAACGAATCATTTCTAAGAGACTGACGGAAGCAATACAAAAAGGGGGAGGCCTACAGTTGACGCCATAATGTTGTTGACAAAGATAGCATCTGCTGCATTAGAAGGGAAGGGAAGGAGTAAAGAAATACTGCCTGGTAATGCACACTGGACGTCAAAAACGCCTTTAACTCGGCCAAATGGAGCTGCATAATTGACGCATTTAGAAATTTGGACATCTCACAATACCTGACCAATATAATCAATGACTACCTCAACAACCGAACCCTTATGTTTGACACCGATGCTGGCACAGTACTCCAGTAACGTCACAGCTGGAGTACCTCAAGGCTCGATTCTAGGCCCGACCTTGTGGAATATTATGTATGACGGTATATTGAGTCTAGATCTGCAAGACAACGTGCAACTTGTGGGCTTAGCCGACGACATTGCTATAATAGTCACACCACAACATTTCCAGGAAAAGGAAGCACTCGGCGAGGATTCCGTCAGGCGCGCGAAAGTTTGGCTGAATTCTATGGGCCTAGAGCTTGCAGAAAGATAGTAATTGTAAATAATTGCAGGTATGATTCCTCTTAATATTCCAATTAAGGAGTCTAAGGCCAAGAAGAGTACGAGGCCAAGAAAACGCAAACGAGACAAGGTTGGCCGCACAAATTAAATCTGAAGCACGAAGATCAAGCTTTGCCCAGTGATAGACCAGTTGGGAGAGAGCAGACTCCGGACGCTGGACGATATAAATTTGGCATATAATCAACGTACAATGTTGTCTCAAGGCGATGTTTTAACTTTATTTTATTTTTCCACGCACGTTTAAATAACACAATTGAGAAGTTACTTTCAATGTACAGCTGAACAATTTCAGCGCGTTGTTTAGGTGTGTATTGTTCCATGGTTAAAATTGTACTGAAATGACGCTTCCAACGCGGAATGACATTTGTTAATCGGGCATCTCTGTCAGAAGCTATGGGGTTTCCAGATGCTTCCTCTTTAAATGGCCCACCCTGTATAATTAGTATTCAAACTATTTTTAATTAAAACACTACTGTACGATAAAAACAAATGCATTTAAAACGACAAAAGTTTTTTATTTCTTAAATTTGCACAAACCCAATATACTCTTGCAGAGAGTATAAAAAAAAACAAGAAAAAAAGGTTATCTTCGGCTTGCCGAAGATTAAATACCCTTGCAGACACGCATATTTTATTTTAATCACTAATTGTTCCAACAGTAGCTATATGATAAAGTTGTCCGATTTGAATGAAATTTTGTGAGCATATAGGGAATGATAATAAATGCACATTGTCCGAATTTGGTTAAAATCGATCAATTGACATAGAAAATTTTCATACTAAGTATTTCAACCGATTGTTCCTATGGCAGCTATATGATATAGTAGTCCGATTTGAATGAAATTTGGTCAACACATTGGGAATGATACCAAATGCATATTGCGTGAGTTTGGATGAAATCGCTTAATAGACATAGAAAATTTTCATACTAAGCATTTCAACCGATTGTTCCTATGGCAGCTATATGATATAGTGATCCGATCTGGATAAAATTTGGTCAGCTGATGGAAAATGGTAAAGAATGCATATTGCGAGAATTTGGTTTAAATCGTTCAAGAGACACTGAAAATTTTCATACTAAGCATTTTCAGCATTTTTAACCGATTGTTCCTATGACAGCTATATGATATAGTGGTCCGATCTGGATGAAATTTGGTTTGCACGTGGGATTTAGTACTAAATGCATATAAGATGAATTTGGTGGAGCTAGCTCAAAAAAAAATTTTTTTTGAACCGATTGATCCTATGGGAGCTATATGATATAGTGATCCGATCTGGCCGATTTTAACGTATGTACTGCGTGCAGAGAGAATACACATGTGTACCAAGTTTCATCATGATAGCGTTAAATCTGAGAGACTAGTTCGCATAGAAACAGACGGACAGACGGACATGGCTATATCGACTCGGCTGTTGATGCTGATCAAGAATATATATACTTTATGGGGTCTGCCACGCCTCCTTCAATGCGTTACAAACATCGTGACAAAAACAATATACCCTCTGCAAGGGTATAACAAGTAAGAAAAGTACAGTCGAACCAGCCCGACCGTATAATACTCTCTGCTTTTATTCCCAATTATAATGTCAACATCAGTATCTGGATATTACAATAGACAGTTCTTGTATTAGAACACGTTACAACAAAAAAAGGCAATTTATAATCTTACATACATTTTTGTCTGTATGCACATACAAAATGACGTTATATGTATGCACATATATATGTATATATGTGTGTATGTATACTATTGCCGCCACACATGCATCAAAAGAGTCCGAATATATGCTTTTACGTTTCTGTCGTGCTCGCAGTCACGCATTGACTTAAATATTATATTTATAATCGGTAGCTCTGTTGTTTACTGTTGGATTTTTATGCAACTTTCAGGATAGTTTGATATGATTTGTCTTCAAAGGAATCATAAATAACAATACTGTACAATAAGAAGAAACGGCATGCAAGTTTAAAAAGTTTTTTTTTTCCTACGGAAAAAGGGGGCGTGGCCGCAAACAATTTTTAATGGCAATGCATTTATACTGTCTCTAGGAACCTACATACCAAAATTGGTATTCCTAAGTGCCGTAGTTACTGAGATATTCGCTTTAAACATCTATTTTTTCCGAGGTGTGCCCAGTTTTTTGCTCATTGTGGGCGAATGGGGCGTGGCATCAAAAAAAAAAAAAGATTCTTGTATTGACTGACTAAATATCGAGTCGATAGAGACCAAACTCGAATTTGTAGCTCTTATCATCTCTGAAATCTGTTTGTTCATACGGACGGACAGACAGACGGACAGGCGGACAGGCGGACAGACGGACATGGCTATATCGACTCGGCTTGTGATGCTGATCAAGAATATATATACTTTATGGGGTCTGCCACGCCTCCTTCTGCCTGTTACATACATTTGCACAAACCCAATATACCCTTGCAGAGAGTATAAAAACAAGTAAAAAGGGCTACAGTCGAGCGCGCCGACTGTAAAAGACCCCGTACTCTCCTTGTATTCGAAATTAATATTTGAATACGACTGTAATTTAAAATTTAAGTTTTAAAATTAAATTAAAAAAACAATTTTATATCAAGTCACTGATGGGAATCGAACCCGCGCTATCAGACCCAGGTTCCAGAACATGCCGCAACCCTACTAGTTGCGCCACTCCATACATTTGACATCAACCCGATTATTTTCATTTACATATAAAATATAAAAAAAAATTTTTAATTTCTGAGTCTGTGCCGGGCTCGAACCGCAGACCATTGGTTTAGAAACCACAACCCAACCCTGTTGCACTAGTTAATATTGTATATTTACATTTTTTTTTTTAATTTAAAAAAGTATATTAGAAAATTTCACTGTCGGGAATTGAACCTGCGAACTTATACTCAACTTGCACAACACGCCGCAACACTACAAGTTGCACCACCACCTCCTTGTGAGACGGCTCCGATTATTTTCATTAAGATATAATAGTGCTAAATTATAAGAAAAAAAAAAAAAAAAATATAAAATAATTTCGGAGTCTGTGCCGGGGTTCGAACCGCAGGTCTTAAGTTTACATACAAGTGCATACCTGGACCACGCTCGCTTTGCAAACTACTGCGGCTAATTTATATATAAACATACAGTTATCTTTTTTCTTTCAACCACGTTAATTGACACTGCGATTCACGGGACACTTTATGTAATTGCTCAGTTGTTTATAGTTGGATTTTTATGCAACTTTCAGGGTAGTTTGATATGATTTGTCTTTAAACGAATCTTAAATTACAACACTGTACGATGAGGACAAATACCTTAAAAACGGCATCGAAATGGAAAATTTTATTTTTTTTTTGTGGAAAAAGGGGGCGTGGCAGCAAAAAAAATTTAATGGCACTCCATTTATGATGTCCCTGGGAACCTGCGTACCCAAATTGCTGGTCGTAAGTGCCATAGTTACGGAGATATTTGCGGAAAACTTCCATTTTTTTCGAGGTATCTTTGGTTTTTTGCTTATTGCGGGGGCGGTAGGGGGCGTGGCACTGATTTTAAATAAACTTGATCTGCTTGCAAAAGTTACTGAATTTTTATTACAAATTTGGTGGTTCTAGCTCTTGTAGTTTAAAAGATCCAGGTGTTCATACAGACGGACGGACAGACGGACATGGCTATATCGACTCGGCTGTTGATGCTGATCAAGAATATATATACTTTATGGGGTCGGAAAAGCTTCCTTCTGCCTGTTTTTAAGAGTACGGGGTCTAAAACTACTGACTTAAAATATAAATATATTACAATACAACATAAAATCTAAAAATTTAAACTATATTAATTAACATCTAGATAGGTGACAGAGAAGAGAAGTTCTAATTAAAGGGATAGAAGTAGAACTACCTACAACTCGAGAAAGTTTGTTGTAGTTACTACACTACTCAAAATGGGTTATGAAAAGCAAAGTTTGTGGTACAAGGTTGAAGAAAGAGGGGAAGAAAGTTTCCAGTGGGTCTGATCGGAACAGCAAAACTAATCTGGCTGATTAATTCCGAGGAATCAATTCCACCGTTGATTAGTTTTTGTAAGAAAATTATACCGGGAACTGTCCAACGATCAGACAAAGAAGGAAGGTTTATTAGTAAAAGTCTACTACGATAGGATGGCAAACGAATATTAGGATTCCAGTTAAGGGCCCGTAGGGCAAAAACAGGTTTGCAAGCTGTAAAGATCAGATTGTAACCTGGATTCAAGGAGTGACTCAGTGCCCGATACACAAAATTTAACGACATCTGCATCCAAGAATGACGTATCGCAGATGGCAGATCGTTTATGAATAAAATGAACAGCAAATGACCGTGGTGGCTTCCTTGCGGAACACCCAAAGTAACTTTGACAGATTTCGATAGTGTATCTTTAAAATGGACTAGTTGTGTTCTAGAACGTAAGTTATTTGAAATCCAAAGAATAAAATTATGGGAAAGCCCTAACAGATTAAGCTTATGTATCAAGAGGTTGTGGTTAACGGAGTCAAAAGCCTTGCTAAAATCTGTGTAGATGACATTTGTTTGGAATTTTTTATCAGAGCACTGCAGGGCAAATGATGTTAATTCTAACAGGTTAGTGGTAGTGGATCTATATTTCACAAACCCATGCTGGCAGGGTGAAATCATAGATCTACAGAAGTGTTACAGTTGAGAAGTTATCAATTTCTAAAAAGTCATGGGAATAGCAGACAACTTGAAAATACCTCTATAGTTGCAGACATCGGATTTGTTTCCTTTTTCATGAAGAGGAAGAATGAGAGATGATTTCCAAATTTCAGGGAAACAGCATGATTCGATGGACAATGTAAATAGTTTACAGAAGGGCTTTAACAGGCCATCTGCACAATTTGTTAGCACACAGCCTGGGACTCCGTCCGGCCCTGGTGAAAAAACAGGTTTGATAGATTTTAAACTATGTAAAAGCGAACTTTCATTAATTACTGGTGCAAAATTGCAATCGAAAGAATTTATATGATAAGGATAAGATAAATCAGAATTATAGTTAAGCTTACAATAAGTTGTTTGAAAAAAATTGACAAATAAGTCGGCGATAGCTTATCTGAATTAGCGGTTTCTTTACCAAAAACTACACTATAAACAATTAAGAAGGGCTACAGTCGAGCGCGCCGACTGTAAAAGACCCCGTACTCTCCTTGTATTCGAAATTAATATTTGAATACGACTGTAATTTAAAATTTAAGTTTTAAAATTAAATTAAAAAAAAAATTTTATATCAAGTCACTGATGGGAATCGAACCCGCGCTATCAGACCCAGGTTCCAGAACATGCCGCAACCCTACTAGTTGCGCCACTCCATACATTTGACATCAACCCGATTATTTTCATTTACATATAAAATATAAAAAAAAATTTTTAGACCCCGTACTCTTTAAAAAAGAGTATAGGGGTCTATTAGGTTTGTCAGAAGCGAAATGTGCGTAACAGGCAGAAGGAAGCTTTTCCGACCCTATAAAGTATATATATTCTTAATCAGCATCAACAGCCGAGTCGATATAGCAATGTCCGTCTGTCCGTCCGTCTGTATGAACACCTGGATCTTTTAAACTACAAGAGCTAGAGACACCAAATTTTTTAATGAAAGTCCGGCTATGATGTACGCAGATCAAGTTTATTTCAAATCGGCGCCACGCCCCCTACCGCCCCGCAATAAGCAAAAAACTAGACACACCTCGGAAAAAATTGATGTTTTCTGCGAATATCTTTGTAACTATAGCACTTAGGAACACCAATTCTGGTACGCAGGTTCCTAGAGACAACACAAATGCGACGTCATTCAAAATTTTGGTTTGCCACGCCCCCTCTTCCCACAAGAACTAAGCAAATTTTTCAAACTTACATGCCGTTTTTAAAGCATTTGGTAATATAGTACGGAATTGTAGTTCAAAATTTGTTTAAAGACAAATTATATCAAACTAACCTGAAAGTTGCATAAAAATCCAACTATAAACAACTGAGCAATTAGACAACAAAGTAGCCCATGAAGCGCATAATGAAAGTAGTGGTGCAACTAGTAGGGCAGCATGATATGGAACTTGCGTCAGTAAGCGTGGGTTCAAATCCCATCAGTGACTGATTTAAAATTTTTTTTTAAATTTAATTTTAAAACTTAAATTTTAAATTACAGTCGTATTTAAATATTAATTTCGAATACAAGGAGAGTACGGGGTCTTTTACAGTCGGCGCGCTCGACTGTAGCCTTTCTTACTTGTTAATTTCTGAGTCTGTGCCGGGTTCGAACCGCAGACCATTGGTTTAGAAACAAACGACTAACCACAACCCAACCCTGTTGCACTAGTTAATATTGTATATTTACATTTTTTTTTTTAATTTAAAAAAGTATATTAGAAAATTTTACTGTCGGGAATTGAACCTGCGAACTTATACTCAACTTGCACAACACGCCGCAACACTACCTCCTCCTTGTGAGACGGCTCCGATTATTTTCATTAAGATATAATAGTGCTAAATTATAAAAAAAAAAAGAAAAAAAAAATAATAAAATAATTTCGGAGTCTGTGCCGGGGTTCGAACCGCAGGTCTTAAGTTTACATACAAGTGCATACCTGGACCACGCTCGCTTTGCAAACTACTGCGGCTAATTTATATATAAACATACAGTTATCTCTTTTCTTTCAACCACGTTAATTGACACTGCGATTCACGGGACACTTTGTTATGTAATTGCTCAGTTGTTTATAGTTGGATTTTTATGCAACTTTCAGGGTAGTTTGATATGATTTGTCTTTAAACGAATCTTAAATTACAACACTGTACGATGAGGACAAATACCTTAAAAACGGCATCGAAATGGAAAATTTTATTTTTTTTTGTGGAAAAAGGGGGCGTGGCAGCAAAAAAAATTTAATGGCACTCCATTTATGATGTCCCTAGGAACCTGCGTACCCAAATTGCTGGTCGTAAGTGCCATAGTTACGGAGATATTTGCGGAAAACATCCATTTTTTTCGAGGTATCTTTGGTTTTTTGCTTATTGCGGGGGCGGTACGGGGCGTGGCACTGATTTTAAATAAACTTGATCTGCTTGCAAAAGTTACTGAATTTTTATTACAAATTTGGTGGTTCTAGCTCTTGTAGTTTAAAAGATCCAGGTGTTCATACAGACGGACGGACGGACGGACATACTCTTTTTAAGAGTACGGGGTCTAAAAATTGTGATTGCACTATCCATATCTCTACACATGAACAGCCCGGACCAGTCAGTTTGGGATAACAGTACATTTAGTTTAAAGAAGTCGGCTTTCCGAAACTGACGGGATCGTCTAGTAGATATTCTACTAGAACAGGACACTCGGGCAGGTAAATCAATCAACACTTCCAAAGTCGGGTGATATGGATCTTCAGGATTGGATAATGGCGTGGTACGGGAAACAGAAGAGCAGGATGGATCCAAAACAAAAATCAGATCAAGCATTCTGTTCAAAGAGTTTGGGATAGCATTGATCTGAAACAATGATATTCCAAACAAATCGTCAAGAAGGAGTCAAGGGGGAATATAGGAACAAGTAATGCAAAACACTAGTGTTATTTAGGCACAACTTAATAGCAACAAATTCAATATCAATAGAGCCATCGATTATAACTTCTTCCGAGGATAAGTTAACATCAACGGTAATAAGCACACCCCCACTACGACGAGATGTACGATCTTTTCTATAGATAGAGAATTTATAGGAAAGTACTTCAGAGTCTAGAATGTCGGGCCTTAACCATGTTTCTGAGAAGGCCACGACATGAAATGGAAAGAACATTGCTTAGCTTACTACAAAGATCTCTAACATTTTGATAGGCAAACGAGAGGGAAGAATTTAGTTTTTTCCGGCATCAGAGGCCGGGGCAGTGTTAGCAGGCAATCGACCATCTAAAGTTTGCCTTTTTACGCTTTGGAGAATCGTTCAAGAATTTTAAGTCTTTAAACTCCTTATCCAAAGCTGCGAAACTATCGGACAGACTTTTAAATCTGCCATATAGGTTCGCAATGCCTCTTTTAGTGTGTCTCATGAAGCTCATCATGTCTCTTTCGACATCCCTGCAAGCTTCACATGTCCACTTTAAGCCTGATTTAGACTCAATCAGGTCAATTATCCGTTGAGGCCAGCACATTTTTCATGTGAAAGATTTTCACATAACCAGCAACAAACAAAACCCACCTTAACATTTTTTCGAATTGGCAATTGGACTTATAACAGACGTACATGTTGGATTTCATTAGTGAAAGAAATAAAAATAATAAAAGAGAATATATGGGAGATAATAGGCACTGTTGAGAAATTGATTAAAAAAGTACGTAGGCAAACTAGGGTTAATGTGACAAGCTACAGATGTTTACGCGGGCGCGTCGACCGAAATCAAGAAAAACGGAATTACCGGCCAACACCAAAAACAAGATAAATGAGCGCGTTAAAACAGATAAGAGCGCGTCGAGAGCGTAAATAAAGAAGTGAGCACGAAGATAGTTGCGAGATAAAAATCTACACAAACAAAATGTTAGCGCAAGCAACGGCGTAAATTTACAAAAACAAATTCACAGCGACAAACAAGCGCAGAAATTAATAAAACAGAATGTTTGGCTGTGGACTTGTTGTTGCCTTTAAACACAAAATTTTTTAAATTGGCTTTATAGTTAATTAAACAATGTATCAACACAACCGATGTATCGCACACTGTTACTAAAGGATTGAGCCAGAAAAATCGAACAAAATTGAGTGTTTAAACGAGAAAAAACTGGAAAATAGTAAGAAACGATGTAAAACACGTCCGTCAGCGAGAGCGAATCGAATCGAAAAAAGTTTGATAGTTTGAAATAATTAGTCTTCAAACAATTTTTAAATTACAATATTGCACGATAAGAACAAATGGCTTTATAATGGCATACAAGTTTGAAAAGTTTTTTATTTGTTACGGAAAAAGGGGGCGCAGCAGCCAAAAATTTTAAATGGCACTGCATTTATGCTGTCTCTAGGAACCTTCTTACCAAAATTGGTACTCCTAAGAGCCACAGTTACTGAGATATTCGCCGAAAACATATATTTTTTTCCGAGGTATGTCCAGTTTTTTTCTCATTGTGGGCGAAAAGGGCGTGGCATTGAAAAAAAAGATTCTTGTTTTTACTGACTAAATATCGATAGAGACCAAATACATTACTCTCTCTGAAATCAGTTTGTTCATACGGACAGACAGACGGACATGGCTATATCGACTCGGCTTGTGACGCTGATCAAAAATATATGTACTTTATGGGGTCAGCCACACCTTTTTCTGCCTGTTTCATACATTTGAACAAACCCAATATATTCTTGCAGAGAGTATAACAAGTAACGAACACGCCCGACCGTATAATACTCTCTGCTTTTATTCCCAATTATAATGTTAAAATCGGTATCCGGATATTACAATAGATAGTTCTTGTATTAAAACACGTTAAAACAAAAAAAAAAACTTAATATATAAGAACCTATTCGATAGAGTCACCTCGTCGGATAAAGATTTCAAGAGTATGAACCTTTTGAATGATTCTCCAAAGAGGAAAAAGTCCAATTTTATATTGTCAATTGGTCCAAATGAATAAATCTTTCTTCCCCATCTCCAACTAGTATTGTCAGTAGGAGGGATAATTTTACTTCTCCCACAATAGTTACTCCTACGGACACCGAGCCAGCCCCTGATACAGTTGCTGTCAATGCTGTTGTTGTTGAACAACATACTAGTGATGATATTTCGACTGCATCAGCTAGTCAATCAACCAGTGCTAAAAGTTCGTAAGACGATATAGCAGTGGTAGAAAATAATATGACTCGCATAGGTATTCCACCGAAAAAACAAGTGTTTGTTTCACGGCTAGCCCCTGATACTACATCTGATGATGTCAAGGCTTTTATACAGGCCAAATCTGTTACCAACATTACGGTGGAAAAATTCAAATTTTCTTATGCTCGGGAGATTTCCTCATTTAAAATAAGTGTTTCAGCCGAACAATTTAACTAAATATGCTGTAAAGACTTCTGGCCTGAACACCTCGTGGTGAAAGAATATACTGCTAAAAAACGAAATCGGACTCCGATTGCTCTATCTTCACTATGTTCTTCTAACCAATCTGCTACCAATAACAAAAAAAACTAAACTCATCCCTCTCACTTGCCTATCAGAATGTAAGAGGTCTTTGTAGCAAACTTAGCAACCTTTACTTATCTAGTGTTTCTTTTCCTTTTCATGTCATTGCCTTTACTGAAACTTGGGTAAGGCCTGACATTCTTAATACAGAGATATTCTGCGATAAATTTTCAATTTTTAAGAAGGATTGTAATTCTCGTCGTGGTGGTGGTGTTCTGATTGCTGTTGATGCTGATATTTCCTCTGAAATAGTTAATCTTATTATTTCTACAGAATTAAAATTTATTGCTATAAAGCTTAATATTTTTAATGTTTGCACTTTTATTACTTGCTCTTATATTCCTCCTTCGTCTGATATTTCTCTTTATTTTAAACATTTCTCAGCTATAAAATCTGTTTCTTCCTTAACTTCCGATCGGGATATCCCCGTAGTTCTGGGTAATTTTAATATTGCAGGAACTACTTGGATCTCCACTTCAGGCTCTTCTGTATTGACCTCCACGACAAAGAATGATTACCTTGATAATTTGTTTGGGGTTTCTTTATCTCCAATTAATGGCATTCCCAATTTATTAAGTACGATGCTTGATCTTATTTCTGTCTTAGATCCTTCATTTCCATCTGTTTCCCGTATTGCTTCCCTTTTCTTTCCTGTGCAGGGATATGGATGAAACTTTAAATAATTTATTTGATCTTTGTGTTTCTTATATTCCAAGTATGTCTTAAAAGCCTATTGAATTGGTCGTCATAGAATTTGCACAGATACAACATCGAGATACAAAATATGTAAAGCGAACGATCATAGCGATAATTAACATAAGCTTTGATTCGTTGCATTTTTTCCGGAAGTTATCCGCAAGCTTTATCCGAGAGCTTTGACCTAATTCTGCAACCGCAGCATAAGCTTTGGTTGCTGCATAAAAGCTTCTAAGCTGCGCACGCATGCTAATTATGTTGCTAAGCACCGCAGCCAACTTTGCACATTGGTGAGAGATCTTTGTTTTTTTATTGGAATTGGCGACTATAAAGTCCAATTGGAGGCCAAATACGATCTTTTTCATCGTTGAAGCCGCCAGAATTAGTGCAAGTGAAAGTGAAGTTGCTTTTCGTCACCTAACAGAGGTTAGATTGGTGGAAGGTGCGTTGGATTTTAATCCGCAGCCATCCGCACTGTTGGACCGTAGAAGGCCCACAATTTGGTGATAGTTCTTTCTGCTTCATACAAGGTATGCCATCGATTGACTATTTAAAAAAAAAAAAAAATATCAATCAAATTAATTCGGTTTTCATTTCTCAGCCGGGGGTTGAGCACAGAAAGTTCCCCCCTCCCGAATCATTGCTTTTGGCGATACAAGCCTGCTGTTGCCAGCAATTGGTGCGGGCAACTTTAATTTTGGTTGGAGCTACCCACGGACCTGATTCCAGTCTCTTGTTGTTCGGAACAGAACACAATCTTGGACTTGGACGCGCAGTCACTCTGCCAGTCACTTCTCGGACAGGCTTATCCCTTCTACGCTGTCTCCATTAAGACATGCACCGGCAGCGCAACAAAGTGTCGTGCAAGTTATTAAAAAGCATTGGCATCCTAAAAAGAAACCCACCCAAAAGGGCCAAGAGCCAAAATACTAACCCCAAAATTTCAAAATTGCAGAAAATGAAATGAAATGTGCTACATGGAAAAAGACAACTAAAATAAATAAAATATATATATATAAAAATATAAAAATCCTTTTGTAAGGTTACAGACAGCAATTTAGCAGAAATGTTTGTGCGTAGTTGCAACAGAAATTAGTAAAAGAAAAAAAATTTAAATAATTTCAATAAAAAATCATGTCAGTCTTTTGTGCACCGAATTCGTATCGCATGTACCTTAAAAGAAAACAAAAATCTCTACTAACACCAATAAACTTTAACTGCTAACCTAATGGACACCACCGCTGGAAGGCCTTTCAGCGTGGGAAGATTGTCACGTAAGTGCAGAGAAAAATAAATGATTTCAGTGAAACTGGAAAACCTATTGACTTAACCTAAGTCATTTTTTCTAATTTTTTCCATTTGTGTACTAACCTACAAGCGATACATGAATATTTGTAAAAAATATAAATGTAATAACGTGGATTAAAAAAAAAAACAAACAAACAAAAAAAGAAAACAATTAATTTTGTTACGGATGTAATTAAAATACAGTGCACCAAGAAATAGTCAACCAAAAATTTATTTTAATAAAAAAACAAAAAAGAAAATTTTTTAAAATGTATAACTGTTAAAAAGTATTAAGAAAAGAGATAAAAGCTTAAAAAGTAAAACAAACAAAAAAAATATATATATATACATTCCGAAATGAAATAACAGCTAAAATTTTAAAACAATATATATACCTTCCGAAAAGAAACAGAAGCTTGAAAATTATAAAGAATACACACAAACATTCTGAGATAAATTCAGTTTCTGTCAAGTTAATTAAGAAACAAACATTTATGAAGTAAAGAATATTTAGTAAAATTTTCATTAAATCAATTGTATAAATTTCGAAACAAAAGCACAAAAGAAATACACTGTAAGCGAAGAAACACAATTTTGTCATAATTAAAAAATCCAATGAATATGTATAATTTAGAAGCCTAAATCTATTCACAAAAACAAAACAATGAAGCCTTAAACGCAATGTCAAATTATGTTAAATGAAACCAAAACCGATTTTAATTATGTATGCACCCCGTCGATCCAATATTAAGACGCTGTTCATTTACTTTTCGGATACTTTCGTGGTCTGATTTAAAGTAGTAATAAACTTATCGAAGATTATAATGTTTTGGAAACCCATTTTGTTCTTATTTTGTTTTGCGATGAAATTCATAATGTGTTAGATTTTCTTTGTTCCAGTGACTTGTTAATGTAATGGGGTAGAAAGCATATCTCTTTGGGGATCTTTCGCAACGATCTTGGAAGAACCCGAGTGTAAAATGACACCATAGACCTCGCATTGAGATTTTAGACAAGAGTATGGTTTAGCCCTGTTTGTTTGGCCATGGTTATTTTTGCCATGTTTGGGAGTATATCTCCTTCTGTAATATTATAGGGATCCTACTTTAAAATTGTATGTACCGAGGACGAGAAGTAGCAACGAACCCCCCCGCACTCCCGAATGAGCTAGGAAACTAGAGGATCCTGCCCCGCTACCCCTCTCGCCCGAACCTCGGACGATGTTCGTTGGAAGATTGTTTGAACGTCGTCCAAACAAAGATGGTCGAAGTACGTTACAGATTTTTGGCGCCCAACGTGTGAGGCAGTTTAACATAACATTCAGTTAATGCTTAGGATTGAGCATTAGTTAATAAATTTACTCATCGATTGGGTACAGTTTTGAGGTTTTATTAGTATATGGCCATTTAGCTGTGTTGTTGTTAATTTACTGAATTGCAGTTAGCTGCAACGTAAGTTAATTCAACTTCCATTTGAGTGATTTTTAGCTTAAATTCTTTTTGTATTACTTCTGCTGATGTCGAATAGATTGATGTTGTCTTTCTTCCGCATGTAGTAATGCAAGGGTATAAGTCTGTTAAAAGGTGAACGGTGCTGGAGATTCAAAGATAGAATTCCATGCCGAACTTAAAATGCTGCACTTATAAATTAAAGGAAAAAACTATAGCGCTAACATCAGCTATTTGTATCTGACAGATTCACAACCGACAAACTAAATAAATTCACAATTACTAAAAACCATACGAAAACAAAAACGAGCATAGGTGTGGAGCAAAACATTCTCAAAATATTTTTGATTGATTCATAAAAGCTATCAAGTCATACCGTGTGGTTATATTAGGATTGTTTGAGTAATGTGTAAAGTATGATAGTATTTTTGTCCGGAACTTGTGCATATGCCGAAAGTGTGTATCCTTGCCGATTAATTATGTAGTATCAAACATTATCTCATAATAATTCTGTAGCCAGTTTAGTATCAATAACCAAATTTAAAAACCTACTTATTGTCTTTAAAATCAAAATATTGCTTTCGCCCCTTTATGTTAACGTATAAGTCACAAAAGGAACCTTTGAAAATTGTTTTTTTGAAATAAAATAATGTCGCTTGTTTCTCGAAGTCCATCAAACTCTCTGTTAGTGGAGAGATCTACGAACGTATGTCGAATTTGTCAGCAAGACATGCACAACACCCACCAGTGTTATTGCACGCCTTGTAAACATAACTTCCATAAACTATGTTTGGAATTGTGGCTCGAACATTATTTAGAATGTCCTGAATGCCAGGCAGAAATAAATCCTGCAAATCTAAAATTAGTTATCGGCAACTGCTCGCCGGCTCCAAAGCAAACTGCTACATCAGCAGCTCCATCAAGTTCAAGAATGGTTACCCGAAATTTAGCCAAATCAATAAACCAAAATCCTAACGTAATTATTAACAATCCCGCTAAAAGATCAATGGAAGGTAGTGAGGTATTGATTTCTGGGTTAGATGCAAGTCATAGCTCTAATCAAAATGCAAACGCTCCTCTCAAAAATAATAATACTCGTCGTAGAGGTAGACCGTTATGATCTGGCAATGCAAGGCAAAATCCTGTTGTGGATTATTCTGGTATTCAGCAAATGATCGAACAAACCGTCACACGAGTTATATCGTCTTTGCAAATTAATCCTCGTCCTACAATGAATGAACACATCTCTTTCGACCCAACTCCAGTTGCGTATTCGCCCAGTAGTTCGACGATGCACAACAGAAAAACGACTGACATAATCCAAAAGTGGAATTTACACTTTGATGGATCTCCCGAAGGACTTGGAGTAGAAGAATTTGTTTATCGAGTCAAAGTTCTAACTGAGGAAACTTTGGACAGCGATTTTATGGGCCTTTGTAAACATTTGCATATCTTGTTTATTGGTAAAGCCCGAGATTGGTTTTGGAGGTTTCACAAGCAAGTTGATCGTATTGTTTGGTCAGAATTTTGCGCTGCTCTTCGTCAGCAATATATGGACTATCGTTACGAATTTATGAGTAAAGAACTAGTCAGAGCTAGGATGCAAAAACTGGGAGAAACCTTTGTACAGTTTCATGACTCGGTAGCATCTTTAATAGACAAGTATGCTCTTAAAATTGATGAAGGAGAATAAGTCGAAATTTTACAAAACAACCTGTTACCCGAAATGCGTCAGAATTTGCTCTACCAATCTATCGGTTCTCTTGGTCAGTTACGTCGGTTAGTTCAAGTGAGTGAAAACTTAACCAAAGATTTAAATTGTCGTCAAGAAACTTTCTCTCGTGCAAAGCCAGTCGCTTTTCGTCGTCAAGTATGTGAGTTAGATAACGCTTGTCCTAAAGCAATTGCAGAGGATTATTCAGAATTGCCGATTTACAAAAAACACATGCAAACTTCACATGCTGGAACTGTGATGAAAAAGGGCATACTTGGGAAAACTGTCTGCAAGATAGGAGAGTCTTTTGTTATGGATGTGGCACTCCCAATGTATATAAGCCGCAGTGCGCAAAATGTAATCGTAGACAGACGGAAAACCGAGAGAAGGGAGCATCCAACAAAAGTCGGATGCCCCCAAAGTTGAAGACACAGAGACAGAAGAAGTTAGCTCAAATGATAACACAACTGAAAATGAAACGTGTTCCAATGAACAGAGCACAAATAAATTAGATTTTCGTTTTCTTCCTCCTGAAGAAAAACTTGAAAAATATTTGGAGATAAGAAACAGAATATTTTATGAGGTTGGTTCGGTAAAGAATAAGCGTATTGATAGGTTGAAAAATTATTATAGAAATATTAAGAATAGTCGTAATTTGTTAGTTTTTACTATCTTTAGTGATCCCAATCTTTATCCAAACCTATGACATTGTATGTCATACCCACAATCAAGCAAGACTTAATTCTTGGGCATGATTTTTGGAAAGTCTTTTCTTTAGCTCCAAACGTCATTAGTACTTTGGAGGTCGATACAAATCAATTCGATTGTGGCGACCCAGATAAATATCCATTAAGTAGCGCCCAATTGCAACAACTTAATGCATTAAAGCAACTGTTGCCAGATGCTGCGCAGAAATTGGGACGTACTGCTTTAATTCGTCACCATATTGATGTAGGAGACGCAATGCCAGTTAAGCAACGATTTTACCCCGTAAGTCCTGCCGTAGAAAAACTATTATATGCAGAAATCGATCGAATGATAGATCTTGATGTCATTGAGCCATCCACCAGCTCTTGGAGTTCTCCAATGAGGCTTGTTGTAAAGCCGAATAAAGTTTGACTTTGTTTGGATGCTCGAAAACTTAATGATGCAACCAAGAAAGATGCCTACCCACTGCCTAGCATCGAGGGTATTTTTTCTAGGTTGCCGAAGGCAAATATTATTTCAAAGCTTGATTTGAAAGATGCTTATTGGCAGATTGAACTTTCAGAAGAATCAAAGCCCCTCACCGCATTTACTGTTCCAGGAAGGCCTTTTTATCAATTTAAGGTCATGTCATTTGGTCTGTGCAATGCACCTTCAACCATGTGTAGGCTGCGTTTTTGGATATCTAGATGACATTTGTCTAGTTTCAGAAGACTTTTCGACTCATTTATCGATATCGATAAAAGCCAACTTGACGTTAAACATCGCAAAAAGCCTTTTTGCAGTCACTAAAGTTAACTATCTCGGATATGTTATTGGTAGTGGAGGGATATGTACCGATCCTGATAAGGTTACGTGTATTCAGAATTGGCCATCTCCAAGAAATCTAAAACAAGTCAGAGGCTTTTTAGGCGTTTGTAGTTGGTATCGTCGCTTTATAAGTAATTTTGCTGATTTAGCTTGTCCTATAACAGATGTTTTGTCGTCGAAGAAAACGTTTGTTTGGACACTGGAAGCTCAAGTGGCCATGGAAAAACTGAAGTCGGTCTTAACGTCTTCACCAGTGCTACAAAATCCAAACTTTTCTGAAATATTCTATTTGCATTGCGTCGCCAGTGATTTTGGAATTGGTGCCGTCTTAGCACAGCTGTCTCCCGAAAAGGAAGAGAAACCAGTGGCTTTCATGTCCAAAAAACTGAGTCGAGCCCAACTTACCTATAGTGCTACAGAACGTGAATGTTTAGCGGTGGTATTAGCGATTTGGTTAATGAGACAACAAAATGTTTCAGATCGCTAAGCACGCTGGATTTTCCGTTTGCAACAATTTAAGTTTTCAATTTCACACCGCAAAGGTAAAGAACACATAGTGCCAGATGCATTATCTAGACTGCCAGAAAATGAGATAGATTCTTTAGATTTGCAGTCAACTGCTTTTCAGGATGAAAGCTATGAACCCCTGAAAAAGAAATTCCAGCAAAATAGTGAAAGATTTCCGGATATGAAAATTGTTGACTCACACCTTTACATTCGAACAGAGCATTCGTCAGGAGACGAAGTGCAAGACACTTATTCTTGGAAACTTTGGGTGCCTGATCAACTTAAAGCCGACGTGCTCAAACAAGCACATGATAGTTTGACTTCAGCACATTCGGGTATGCAGAAGACAATTGAGAAATTGAGCAGAAACTTGTTCTGGCCTGGTTTAGCTAAAGATGTTCGAGACTATATTCGCAATTGTGAAGTGTGTAAAGGATCCAAAGCTCCAAACTATACACTTCGCCCTCCGATGGGATCACAAAGTCCTACTGTTCGACCTTTCCAGAAATTATACGTAGACTTATTAGGACCATATCCAAGCAGCAAAAACGGCCATGTTGGATTGTTAATCGTGCTTGATAATTTTAGCAAATTTCATTGGCTGCAGCCGTTGAAAAGGTTTATATCGAAAGCTGTTAAAGCATTCTTGCTTAAACAAATTTTTCACAGCTTTGGTGTCCCCGAAACAATTGTTAGTGATAATGGCACACAATTTAAGGCTAACGAATTTAATGCTTTTTTGTGAGAGTTAGGAATAAGACATGTTTACACAGCTCTATACTCTCCACAGAGCACTGCTGCAGAGCGCGTAAATAGATCGTTACTAGCCGCGATTCGATCCTATTTAAAGCAAGATCAAATATATTGGGATGAACATCTTACGAGTATATCCTGCTTATTAAGATCCTCGTTGCATCAGTCGTTAGTTTGTTCTCCTTATCGAGCTCTTTTCGGATTAGATATGATTACCCATGGTTCCGACTATAAACTGCTAAAGCAATTATCTCTATTGGAAGAACCTCTTGTACCCCTACTTAGATCGGATAACCTTGCTTTGTTAAGAAAGGACATCCAATCTAACATTAAAAAGGCGCATGAACGAAATGAACGACAATATAATTTGCGTTGTAAGCCAGTCTCCTTTACAGAAGGTCAAGAAGTTTTCCGCTGCAATTTCACACACTTAATGCTAAGTTTGCACCTCAATTTGTTAAGTGTAGAGTTAAAAAGAAACTTGGTAGTTCATTTTATTTACTGGAAGATTTACAAGTACGTGAAGTTGGTACTTTTCATGCCAAAGATATAAAGCAATGAATTGATTTTTAGAAAGCAAAGCACATTCCAAAGACAGAATATTATTCTGTCTAACGGTGGTATATTATCGGGTGGTGTAATGGTCGTCATAGAATTTGCACAGATACAACATTGAGATACAAAATATGTAAAGCGAATGATCATAGCGATAATTAACATAAGCTTTGATTCGTTGCATTTTATCCGGAAGTTATCCGCAAGCTTTATCCGAGAGCTTTGACCTAATTCTGCAACCGCAGCATAAGCTTTGGTTGCTGCATAAAAGCTTCTAAGCTGCGCACGCATGCTAATTATGTTGCTAAGCACCGCAGCCAACTTTGCACATTGGTGAGAGATCTTTGTTTTTTTATTGTAATTGGCGACTATAAAGTCCAATTGGAGGCCAAATACGATCTTTTTCATCGTTGAAGCCGCCAGAATTAGTGCAAGTGAAAGTGAAGTTGCTTTTCGTCACCTAACAGAGGTTAGATTGGTGGAAGGTGCGTTAGATTTTAATCCGCAGCCATCCGCACTGTTGGACCGTAGAAGGCCCACAATTTGGTGATAGTTCTTTCTGCTTCATACAAGGTATGCCATCGATTGACTATTTAAAAAAAAAAAAAAATATCAATCAAATTAATTCGGTTTTCATTTCTCAGCCGGGGGTTGAGCACAGAAAGTTCCCCCCTCCCGAATCATTGCTTTTGGCGATACAAGCCTGCTGTTGCCAGCAATTGGTGCGGGCAACTTTAATTTTGGTTGGAGCTACCCACGGACCTGATTCCAGTCTCTTGTTGTTCGGAACAGAACACAATCTTGGACTTGGACGCGCAGTCACTCTGCCAGTCACTTCTCGGACAGGCTTATCCCTTCTACGCTGTCTCCATTAAGACATGCACCGGCAGCGCAACAAAGTGTCGTGCAAGTTATTAAAAAGCATTGGCATCCTAAAAAGAAACCCACCCAAAAGGGCCTAGAGCCAAAATACTAACCCCAAAATTTCAAAATTGCAGAAAATGAAATGAAATGTGCTACATGGAAAAAGACAACTAAAATAAATAAAATATATATATATAAAAATATAAAAATCCTTTTGTAAGGTTACAGACAGCAATTTAGCAGAAATGTTTGTGCGTAGTTGCGACAGAAATTAGTAAAAGAAAAAAAATTTAAATAATTTCAATAAAAAATCATGTCAGTCTTTTGTGCACCGAATTCGTATCGCATGTACCTTAAAAGAAAACAAAAATCTCTACTAACACCAATAAACTTTAACTGCTAACCTAATGGACACCACCGCTGGAAGGCCTTTCAGCGTGGGAAGATTGTCACGTAAGTGCAGAGAAAAATAAATGATTTCAGTGAAACTGGAAAACCTATTGACTTAACCTAAGTCATTTTTTCTAATTTTTTCCATTTGTGTACTAGCCTACAAGCGATACATGAATATTTGTAAAAAATATAAATGTAATAACGTGGATTAAAAAAAAAAAACAGACAAACAAAAAAAGAAAACAATTAATTTTGTTACGAAAGTAATTAAAATACAGTGCACCAAGAAATAGTCAACCAAAAATTTATTTTAATAAAAAAACAAAAAAGAAAATTTGTTAAAATGTATAACTGTTAAAAAGTATTAAGAAAAGAGATAAAAGCTTAAAAAGTAAAACAAACAAAAAATATATATATATATACATTCCGAAATGAAAGACCAGCTAAAATTTTAAAACAATATATATACCTTCCGAAAAGAAACAGAAGCTTGAAAATTATAAAGAATACACACAAACATTCTGAGATAAATTCAGTTTCTGTCAAGTTAATTAAGAAACAAACATTTATGAAGTAAAGAATATTTAGTAAAATTTTTATTAAATCAATTGTATAAATTTCGAAACAAAAGCACAAAAGAAATACACTGTAAGCGAAGAAACACAATTTTGTCATAATTAAAAAATCCAATGAATATGTATAATTTAGAAGCCTAAATCTATTCACAAAAACAAAACAATGAAGCCTTAAACGCAATGTCAAATTATGTTAAATGAAACCAAAACCGATTTTAATTATGTATGCACCCCGTCGATCCAATATTAAGACGCTGTTCATTTACTTTTCGGATACTTTCGTGGTCTGATTTAAAGTAGTAATAAACTTATCGAAGATTATAATGTTTTGGAAACTCATTTTGTTCTTATTTTGTTTTGCGATGAAATTCATAATGTGTTAGATTTTCTTTGTTCCAGTGACTTGTTAATGTAATGGGGTAGGAAGCATATCTCTTTGGGGATCTTTCGCAACGATCTTGGAAAGATCATGGTTGGGTAGGGTAGAGAACGCGAGTGCCAAATGACACCATAGACCTCGCATTGAGATTTTGGACAAGAGTATGGTTTAGCCCTGTTTGTTTGGCCATGGTTATTTTTGCCATATTTGGGAGTATATCTCCTTCTGTAATATTATAGGGATCCTACTTTTAAATTGTATGTACCGAGGACGAGAAGTAGCAACGAACCCCCCCGCACTCCCGAATGAGCTAGGGAACTAGAGGATCCTGCCCCGCTACCCCTCTCGCCGAACCTCGGACGATGTTCGTTGGAAGATTGTTTGAACGTCGTCCAAACAAAGATGGTCGAAGTTCATTACACTATTTGGTTTATACGGGAATTAACAAGATTAAAAAACGTTAAATCTAAATTTTATAAGAAATTCAGAGAAACTGGCTCTGCCCTGGATCTCTCTCGTTATTTACTGCTCGATCTGATTTCTCTGCCTTGAACAGCCTATGCTATCGGAATTACCTTAGAAGCTGTGGTCAGCAGTTTCGAAGTAATCCTAAACTTTTTTATAACTTTGTTAATGAAAAGCGCAAATCATCAACACTTCCATCCTCAATTGTCTTTGAAAATGAGACTGCTAGCTCTGTTCAGACTATTGCCGATTTATTTGCCGATTTTTTCCAATCAACTTATTGTACTTATCATAATAATCTAAACTTGCCTTATCCCTACAGTGTAAATGCTTCTAATTGTAACTTTAGACTACTAATCACTGAAGATTCTGTTTTAAGAGATCTAAAGATGGAGATAAGAGATGGAGTTCCTGGTTGCGTCCTCAGAAACAGTGCCGATGGCCTATTGAAACCTTTGTATACCTTATTTAATTTGTCTGTTGAGTCGTGTCGCTTCCCTGACATCGTTTATTATTCCCCTTCATAAAAAGGGTACTAAATCTAACAATTGTAACTATAGGCGCCTCTCTAAATTGGCTGCGATTCTTAACTAACTTTGAGAAACTAACTTTTGAGAAATTATTTGTAGATCTATTGTTCCACCTTGCGAGCATGGGTTTATAAAATATAGTAGATCTATATTTTATAAACCACTACCACTAACTTATTAGAATTTACTTCCATTGTAATACAGGCGTTTCAAAATAAATTGCAAACAGATGTCACTTACACTGATTTTAGCAAGGCTTTTAATTCTGTTAATCATCGTCTCTTAATACATAAACTTAATTTGCTTGGATTTCCAGATAAATTAATACTTTGGATTGCGAACTATTTATGTTGTAGAACTCAAAAAGTTAATTTTAATGGAACTTTATCCAAGCCCGTGCGTGTTACCTCGGGCGTTCCTTAAGGTAGTTATTTTGGGCCTTTACTTTTCATTGTTCATTAATGATTTCCACCTTGCGAGCATGGGATCATAAAATATAGTACATCTATATTTTATAAACCACTACCACTAGCTTATTAGAATTTACTTCCATTGTAATACAGGCGTTTCAAAATAAATTGCAAACAGATGTCACTTACACTGATTTTAGCAAGGCTTTTAATTCTGTTAATCATCGTCTCTTAATACATAAACTTAATTTGCTTGGATTTCCAGATAAATTAATACTTTGAATTGCGAACTATTTATGTTGTAGAACTCAAAAAGTTAATTTTAATGGAACTTTATCCAAGCCCGTGCGTGTTACCTCGGGCGTTCCTTAAGGTAGTTATTTTGGGCCTTTACTTTTCATTGTTCATTAATGATTTGCCTTCAGCAATTTCTAGTTCTCGGGTTCTGATGTATGCCGATGATGTAAAACTTTGTTTGTCACGAACTGAATCTTGCCTGAATCACGGTCTACAAAGTGATCTCGACACACTTCAAGCCTGGTGTAAAGTTAACGTACTTCATCTAGTAGTAGGCGAACACCTACCTATAATAACTTCTTTATCGACGGCAAGACTCTTTTGATTTGGGTATCCTTTTCGGTCCAAAACAAAAGTTTAATAAGCACATCGCTTCTGCTGCTAATCGAGCTTTTGGTGTCTTGGGTTTCATAAAGCGGTGATCTAAGGACTTTGACGATCCCCACCTAACAAAAACTCTTTATACTTCACTTGTACGCCCTATTCTTAAATATAGATCGTGTGTATGGTCTCCAAATACATGATTCTTCAGGAAAGATTAGAAGATGTACAAAAACAATTTCTTCTGTTTGCCCTTAGGGGCCTTAGTTGGAGTACTAATACTCAATTGTGGTGCCACTTCTTTGTCTTCTCTTAGAAGGACACTTCTCTTTTACGTATCTAAGCAATCTACATAGTATTGTTTACCTTTAATTTTATATTGTAGTATTTAATATTCTTTAATATACTTTTCTTTGTGCCTTATTGTCGCTTATCGTTCTCGCGTATTTTTGTTTCCCGAGTGCCTTACCGTTGATCACCGTGTTACTAACATATGATTTTATTTTTCTCTTTTTCGTTTTGGGCTGGTAAGTGTTTTTCTGGGGTTTTCCGAACCCTTGTAACGAAGGTTGGACCAACGTTCCTTAATGTTTTTAATTTTTGTAATACTTCCTCAGTTAGTAAATTATTTAAAGTTAATTTAAATCTTAATGTCAACTTAAAAAAAAAATGTTTTTGTTTTTATTGTTTTGAAATTTAATTTTAATCTTATTTTAAAAATTTTTTGTTTATTTAATTTTTACACTTATTTACAAACATATGTTTGTCTGTATGCACAAACAAATTCATTCGACGTTATATGTATGCACAGACAGACTGATATGGCTATATCGACTCGGCTTCTGATCAAGAATATAAATACTTTATGGGGACTGCCACGCCTCCTTCTGCCTGTTACATACTTTTTAACAAACATATGTACATCTGTTTGCCTGTATGCACATGCATATACGTTTGACATTACGTGTATACCAGTGTTGTCGACGCTGATACACAAAAAACGGATGGTTAAGCTAAAAAAAAAGGACAAAAAACGAACAGATTTTTTTTTAAAGGACAAAAAAATTGGACAAAGGAATTTTCTATACTAAAACAAAAAGTTTTAATGAAATTATTCGATTTCAATTAAATTATTTAAAACTTCGTCAAGCCCAACATCGTCAACATCCTTTTCTTGAGGATTATTTAGAATTAGGCGGAGATAATTATCATAATGATACCTGTGCACTCTGTTCTATGCAATTTTATGTCTTTAACATTAAATGGTCACTTAAATTACCAACAGGGTTTGTAGCACAATGTGAGCACAAAACAATGGAAGAGTAGCCTCCTGACGACAAGTAATATTGCTCAATAGAGGTTTAAACGCGATTTGTTAACCTGCGTGAAAGGCTCTGCATTTTGAATGTGCTTTTTGGTGTGACCATGAGCACGGAACTGGTCAATTTTGGGGTATAAAGTGCACTTGCACTTGCTTTATCCGTATCCTTGGCATCTCGACAAATCCAATTCTTTAACTCGGATTCTTTTATTCAAGAATCGCGAAATTTTTGTTTGTAAGCGTCTTTCAGCATGTTCAAACTTTGAAATTTACAAACAAGAAAACGATATTCGATAAATTTGATTTCGATTACACATGTATAAACAGGGTTGCATAGCATTGAAAAATGATGCTGAAGCCGAAAAATTATTATCGAAGCGATAATACGCAATGACGCAAGTTCCATAGCATGCTGCAACCCTACTAGTTGCACCACACCATTCATTTGGCACAAACCAGATTATTTTCATTTATTTATAATAATGTAGTTATATAAAAAAAAAAAAAAAAAAAAAAAATGCAATTCATGGATCTGTGCCGGGTTCGAACCGCAGACCATTGGTTTAGAAACTAATACAAAATGTGATTGCTGGCATCTCTAATCTAGGCCACATTCTGTTTTGTATTTGTCGTGACTAATATAAGTAAGCATAGAGTCATCTCTTTTCTTTCAACAACGTCTGTTGATGCTTATCAAGAGTATATATACTTTATAGGGTCGGAAAAGCTTCCTTCTGCCTGTTACGCACATTTCGCTTCTCACAAACCTAATAGACCCCTATATTATTTTTTAGAGTACGGGGTCTAAAAATGCATTTTTTCCGGACAGGGGACATTTCCAAATTTTTCCGGCAACTACACTCTAAACAAGTAAGAAAGGCTACAGTCGAGCGCGCTGACTGTAAAAGACCCCGTACTCTCTTTGTGTTCGAAATTAATATTTGAATACGACTGTAATTTAAAATTTAAGTTTTAAAATTAAATTTAAAAAAGTTGTAAATCAATTTGGAACCCGTGCTTACTGACGCAAGTTCCATAACATGCTGCAACCCTACTAGTTTCACCACACCATTCATTTGCCAAGAATCTGAGTATTTTCATTTATATAAATAATGTAGTTATTTAAAAAATAACAAGTAAGAAAAGTACAGTCGAACACGATCGACCATGTAACACTCACCGCTTTTGTTCCCAACTATAATGTTAAAATCGGTAACGTTAAAACAAAACATAAAACTAAGTATAATCGATTCGTTTGACGTTAAATGTATGCACATACATATGTGCGAATGTATACTTTTGGTCGGCACTGCCAACGCTGTCACTCTCGCACTTATGCATTGGTATTGGCCGCAAATATATAGAATTTGTTGCGTGTTTTCTTTATTGTTTATGGTCTGATTCTTATGAAACTTTCAGGGTAGTTTGATATAATTATTCCTCAAACAGGTTTCAAATAACAATACTGTACGATAAGAAAAAATGCCCTTAAAATGACATGCAAATTTGAAAAAATGTTTTATTTCTTACGGAAGAAGGGGGCGTGGCAGTCCAAAATTTTAAATGACAATGCATTTATGCGGTCTCTGGGAACCGGCGTACCAAAATTGGTATTCCTAAGTGGCATACTTACTGAGATATTTGCTTTAAACATCTATTTTTTCCGAGGTATGTCTAGTTTTTAGGGCAAATGGGCCGAGGCATCGAAAAAAAAAAGATTCTTGTACTAACTGACTAAGTATCGAGTCGATAGAAACCAATTTCAAACTTGTAGCTCTTACCATCTCTGAAATCTGTGTGTTCATACGGACGAACAGACGGTCAGACGGCTTGTGACGCTGATCAAAAATATATGTATACTTTATGGGGTCTGCCACGCCTTCTTCTGCCTGTTACATACATTCGCACAAACCCAATATACTCTTGCAGAGAGTATAAAAAAAATTAAATTTCGGGGTCTGTGCCGGGTTCGAACCGCAGACCATTGGTTTAGAAACAAATACAAAATGTTATTGCTGATATCTCTACCACCTAGGCCACACTCCGTTTGGCATTTGTCGTGACTGATATAAGTAAACATAGAGTTATCTGTTTTCATTCAACCACGTGCACATAAATTACATTTATACAATTTATTATACGCCAAACGACTAACCGCAACCCTACCCTGTTGCACAAGCTAAAATTCTTTACTTGGATTTTTGTTTGAAATTTAAAAAAGTGTATTATTAAATTCCACCGTCGAGAATTGAACCTGTGAACTTAAACGCAACTTGCAGAACCCTATCAGTAGCACCACGCCTTACATTTGAAAGAAACACGATTATTTTCATTTACATATAATTATGTTGTTATAAAACAATTACAAAAAAAAATTTACAAAAAAAATTACAAAAAAAAAATTACATACAAGTGCGAAAAATAATGACAAGCATCTCTACTACCTGGGCCACACTATAAACATACAGTAATCTATTTTCTTTTAACCACGTGCATTGACAATGCACTTCTAGGGATACTTTGTTACCTAATTGCTCAGTTGTTTATAGTTGGATTTTTATGCAACTTTCAGGGTACTTTAATATGATTTGTCTTTAAACAAATTTTGAATTACAATACTGTACTATATGAGCAAATGCTTTAAAAACGGCATGGAAGTTTTGAAAAGTTTATTAGTTTGGAAATAGGGGACGTGGCAGACCAAAATTTTTTGCATTTGTGCTGTTTCTAGGAACCTGCGTACCAGAATTGGTGTTCCTAGGTGCTATAGTTACGGAGATATTCGCAAAAAATACCAATTTTTTCCGAAGTGTGTCTAGTTTTTTGCTTATTGCGGGGGCGGTGCTCGAGAAAGTTACGGAATTTTTATTACAATTTGTTGATGCTGAACAAGAATTTATGGGGTCGGAAAAGCTTCCATCTGCCTGTTACGCTTATTTGGCTTCTGACAAACCTAATAGACTCTTTTTAAGAGTACGGGGTCTAAAAAGGACAAATCTGTCCGCAAAAAAGACAAAACGGCAACACTGGTGTATACACAAATACGTATGTCCGCACGGACTGCGTCCGCAGGCAGCGCTGCCACCACACATGCATGTTTCTGTCTCGCTTGTACCCTTGAATTGGCATTGCGCTCAATTATTATCTTTGTCGCGTGTATTCTTTATTGTTTATGGTCGGATTCTTATGAAAATTTCAGGATAGTTTGATATAAATTATCTTCAAACAAATCATAACAATCATAAAATAACAATATTGTACTATCCATAAATACCCCTAAAACTGCATTAATGTTTATGAATTATTTTTTTTCTATTGAAAAAAGGGGGCAACATTTTTGATGTCATTTATGCTGTCTCTAGAAACATGCGTGCCAAAGTTGGTAATTTATTTATTTATTGACGCAGACTAAAAACAGTAGCGAGTATTAATCAATTAAAATAAAAAAGTATCTTAAAATTAAGCTTATATTAATGACTATAATTAAAGTATCAAAATTTATTATAACTGAAAGGAAAAAGTAAATTAGTTATTGAATATAATTAATTTAATTAATGAATTAATCTGGGAATAAAAAGTAAAAAAGAAAATGATTCAACATTTGTTGCAAAGGGGAGGGGAAAACCCAGAAAAACCCAACCAGATCAATAAAACTTTATGCCAAAATTATCACGAAAGATCTCTGATTTAAGGGGACGTATGAATGGCAGATATGCAAGACTTACTGGCCCAGGAAATCAGAGATTTAACGGAGTAGGCTGTAAAGTGAAGCTTTAAGATTGGAAAGAGAGAGAGATGTATCAATTATTCTATAGTATTCATTATAATTAACGCATAATACCCGAAAACGGTTGTGCAAAGCGCAATCAGTGGTGCATGTAGGAAGAAATAAAGGGATGTAGTACCTAGAGGTCCTAATAGAGATATTAAAATTAAGACGTTCTAAAAGGTGTGGGGAACAAATATCACCGATTATTAGTTTATGAAGAAAAATAACTCCGAGAACTTTTCTACGGTTAATAAGGGAAGGAAGATTTAGAAGCAAGAGTCTGTTAGCGTATGAGGGAAGGCGAAGACTAGGGTCCCAATTAAGACCTCTAAGTGCGAAGAGTAAAAACTGCTTCTGCACCGACTCAATTAAATCTTGAGTATGAGCATGTTGAGGCGACCAGACACATGAGCAATATTCAAGAATGGGCCTGACAAGGGATGTATAAAGAATTTTAGTGACGAAGGGATCATTAAATTCCTTAGACCAGCGTTTAATAAATCCAAGAGTGCCCTTGGCTTTATTAACAATTGTGGAGATATGATGTGTGAAACTTAATTAACTATCAAAAAGAACACCAAGGTCATCAACTGACAGTATACGTTTCAAGGGAACATTGTCAATGCAGAAATTGGCTAAGTAAGGAGTAACCCTTCTAAAAGTCATAAACAGGCATTTAGAAAAATTTAGATGCAAGTGATTAGATATGCACCAGTTGTGCATTGAATTTAAATCATCTACTACAGGATGATTGGTCAAATGGTCAGAAGTGTTCTTATAAGATAATAATAATTTCACATCATCGGCATACATAAGTCTGCGACAGTGGGATAGCGAAGAGGGAAGGTCATTAATAAAAAGATTAATAAATAAGGATAGCCACTATCCTGGGGAACTCCAAATGTAACCAAAACAGATTTAGAAATGGCTGATCTAAGCATAACTTTTTGGGTCCTGCCTGTAAGGTATGAAGATATCCACAGAAGAAGGGAAGATGGGAAACCTGGAATGCTAAGTTTTTGTAATAGGAGATTGTGATTATAAAAGTATAAATGACATCAGTTTGCATTCTATTAAGAAAGGCCTCATTTATAAAAGAGGTAAATTTTAATAGATTAATCGAAGTTGACCGACTCTTAACAAACCCATGTTGGGCAGGAGAGATAATTGACTTGCAGAGGTATTGCAAAGACGATGAAATTATTTTCTCGAAGACCTAAGGGATTGCAGACAACTTTGCAATTCCCCTGTAATTAGATATATCCGACTTGCACCATTTTTTATGCAATGGGATAATGTAAGATTCTTTCCATAATAAAGGAAAGACACAGGAATCTAAAGAGAGGTTAAAAAGAAAGAAAAGAGGTTTGAATAAAGAAGAACAGCACTCCTTAAATACACAACTAGGAATGTTGTCAGGACCAGGAGAGAAGGAGGATTTTAAAGAGTTTATTGAGGAAAGTAGGCAGTTATCAGTAATATAAGGGGAAAAAAGCAAATTAGAGGAAAGGAGTTTATAGGGGTAAGTTAAGTTAGAAGGCGAGCTAGAAGTGTAAGTAGATTGAAAAACGTTAGCAAAGAGATCGAAAGCTGCCGAGTCCTCGCTTACTTTAGTAGAATTGAAGAAAAAAGAATTGGTAAAGTAGAAGACTTACGTTAAGAATTAACAAAATTGAAGAATTGTCTAGGATCACGAGCAAATTGAGTCTTGCAACGAACTAGATAATTTTCATAGCATTGAGAATGGAGAAGGGTAAAGGCTGCTTTTACTTCAGAATAATTTAGAACCACTCTGCTTAAACTTCTTAGAGTATTTAGATTTTGTATTTTTTAAGCTGGATAGTCTTGGTGAGAACCAAGAATGTTTACGTGAAACGGACTTTACAACACTATTAGGAATACAGACATCAAAAATTTAATTTAATGTGTTGTAAAAATACTCGACAGCTATGTTAATATCATTCATACTGTAAAGTATAGACCAGTCAGTTGCAAATATCAGTTGATTTAACAAAAAAAACTTTCCTTTGCGAAAGCAACGACGCGACTTAGAAGATGAGGAAGTGGGTGAACAGGTTAAGTTAGGGAGCGATAAGGAAAGCTTAAGAGTAGGATGAAAAGAATCTTCAGGTACAACTACAGGAGAAGATCCAATGACAGTGGCACTGGATGGGTCATTAACGAAGATAAGATCTATCATTCGGTTAAGACGATTAAACACCTGATTGATTTGATAAAAACAAAGATCAATCAAACTATCTAAAAAGTCATTATTAGGTGTGGGTACTAAGTAATTTAGCCTGTCGAAAAACGTCCAGGAAACGTTTGGCAAGTTAAAGTCACCTAACACCACAAAGAAATCACAGTCGCGAATTTGACAAAAAATTTGTTTGATGTAATTGAAATGATGCAGATAAATTATCATTTCAGGAGAAGGAGGAATGTAGGAACAGGTTACATAAAGGACGAATAAAGAAAATGTGACCTTAACGGCAACAAACTCAATATCGTCTAATGGAGAAAGATCTATCATCTCAGCATTAAGTGAAGATTTAACTGAAATAAGAACTCCTCCACCGCGACGGTTTAGACGGTCGCATCTAAAGATATTATAATAGGGTGACATTATTTCATTATCAGAAATGCTGTAACTAAGCCAAGCCAAATGTAATAATATCATAATTAAATAAAGAACTATTCAAATATAATTGTTTTAGCTTAGACACAAGACCACTAAAGTTCTGATACTGAAACAGAGTCGCTTGAGTCGCACCACAAGTCGGAAGGCTGATAGGAATTGAGCGAGTTCTATTTTTCGGTTTGAACTCATGAACTATCATATATGGAGGCCAAAAATTTGGATCACATATTATAGGAAAAAGATCAGGGGAACCGCTGATCTTAAAAGATGAAATTTCTCTAGGCTGAGAGAAATTAAATTTTAAAATGGATACGCTACGGGAGATTTTGGTAGCGATTAATGCTGTAACAGATTTATAAGTGGTATCTGCAGCCAATCTAGAAATAAAAATATGCTTGCGAGGAGCCACGACCGTAAGCATGGGAGGCTGAACTGTAGGGGAAGGGCTTATGGATTTGCTCAATACATTTGAATTATTGCCAGGTACTGCAGTTATATTAGGTGGAGAAGTGGGAGCAGCAGGGGAGGCAATAGTACGACTGGAACACCGAATGGGGGGACTCTTCGAGTTCTTACCCACGCACTTACTCCAAAAATAGGCACGGATTTTATTACAGTTGGTGATGGTGATGGAGGGACAATGGATGGGGTGGGTGAAGCAACAATTGCACATGATACGACGGAGGGTCGATCAGGTACAGGGGATGTTACAGAAAGAACGGATGAACTGGGTGGAGAGGAGTTTTGGGGGAAGGAGAAAAGGATAAGAGGGGAGGCCCATTATGAAGGGGTGATGTAATTAAAGACCCAGGAGGCACAGGTAGAGTTAAAGACTGTGGAGAACTCAACGACTTATTAGGTGGAGTCTCGAACTTGTAATCACTAAGCAAGTCAGCACTAATATCAAAAACAGTACTAAGCTGCTTAGCGAGTGAGCGCAACTTGAGGAATTGTGTCTTCACAGTACTATACATACGTGAAAAATCACATTGCAACTCAATACAGTAAGGCCTGCACATTTAATGTGCATAATATTATCGCACAGCCAACAGTGCACATAATTCGGATGGTCACTGTCACGAGATGGACCATATGAGCAATTGCTTTTGCAACAGGCCATTTCACTCAAAATAATCTGGGCAAATTTGGAGCGAAAATAAAAACAAAAATATGAGAGTAAGAAAAAATTTAGATGTAAACAAACACACTCGAAAACAGAATTCGCAAAAAAGCAAAAACAAATGTTGTCAACTGTTAGACACCAAAATAATGCGGGAACGAAAGCGCAAAAGAGAATTGAGTGCAAGCGAATAAACACACAAGCTTTTTATAGCTTAGTTAGGCACCAAAGTAATGCGGGAACGCAAGCGCAAAAGAAAATTGTGTGCATGTGAACAAACACACAAACTTAGTATACTTCAGCTGAGAAACGAGAAGGGATCAAAGGTCACAATAAAAATGGGCAAAAACCAAACACAGCAGAGATGCTGTATTAATAAAATTGTTCAATTATCAGTACAATGCACACTGAAATCGCAATTTGTACAAACCAGATTTAGGGTAACACTTAGAACAAATGAAATAATCAATAAAATTTAATTAAAACTCGCAGACTTAGGTAAAAATTATTAAATGAGCGGAGCGTTGACAAAAACACGTCTGACACAGCTGATGATCTCTCTCTCTTTTGTAATCCTAAGTGCCATAGTTACTGATATATACGCTTAAAACATTTATTTTTTCGGAGGTTTGTCTCAGTTGTAATGCATTGTGGGCGAATGGGGCATGGCATCAACAAAGAAAACGATTCTTGTATTGACTGACTAAATAAGTGGTCGATAGCGAAAAGTTCACACTTGTAGCTCTCAACATCTCTGAAGACAGACAGTCAATCAGACATGGCTATATCGACTCCGCATGTGGTGGTGATCAAGAAAATATATACTTTATGGGGTCTGCTACGTTTTCTTCTGCTTGCTAGACACATATGCACAAAACCAATATACTCTTGCAGAGAGCATAAAAAGTTTCTTGTATTGACCGACTAACTATGGAGTCAATACTAAATAAATTCGAACCTGTAGCTATTACCATTTCTTAGATTTGTATATTCATACAGACAGACAGACAGACAGACGGAAATGGGTATTTCGACTTAGCTTGTGAAGCTGATCATGAATATATATACTTAATGGGGTCTGCCCAGCCTCCTTTGTCATACTTTGCACAAACCCTATATACTCTAGCAAAGAGTATAAAATGCCGCCTATCCAAGGTTAACTAAAACTAAACGTTGGCAAATAGATAGAAAGTAGCTAGAAAACTGTGAATTCTCTAATGTCCCCCCTCCAAAATACCTACTCCCTAGCGAGCTATTCACTCCACGTAAGCTACTGTCAACTTTTTCTCTAGAATAAAGAACCCCACTCTAAGCACCACGAGGGACGTGGTCACTTCATGGCTTGTTAAAATATTTGAAACCTGCTTCAAAACTGGCAACATACCAATTCAGCGGAGAACTGCGGGAGTTACATATTTCAACATCTGAGGAATAGATGTCAGCTAACCAGCACGCCTACACGGCGCGTAAGTCCACCGAATCAGCTCTAAATTCACTTATCAACTGCATTGAAAAGGCGATACACAACAAAGAACACGAATTTGAATCCCGATAGACTCCAAGCTATTGATACACACCCAACCATCACACACTGGCTCTAGAAGAGTCCACTGGGAGTTTGGTGCTAGAACAAATATTAGAAGCGCTAAAAGAGGCATACCCTATGAAGAAGTCTTATCCCCAGATTTAATATAGTAGCCCCAAAACTAACTGTGTATGCTCACGACATAGGCATAATTATAACGGGAGTCTGCCCATCAACTCTCAGCTCCATAATGGAACGGACTCTCAGGGAAATATGTAAATGGGCAGAGAATGCCGGACTACATATCAATGCGGAAAAGGGGGACCTAATCCTCTTTACCAAGAAGTACAAGGTACCGCTCAACCCCACCAATGATGGGGTAAACGGTAAACGATTAAAGTCGAGCACCCACATAGAGTACCTGGAAATGGTGGTGGACAACAAGCTGACTTTGAGAACCAATATCGAGGAAAGGGTGAAGAAGGCAGCCACGGTGCTATATGCATCCGATAAGATGCTCAGTTGCTCTTGGGGTCTGTCACCCAAAATCATTAAATGAATCTACATCTCAGTTGTGTGCCCAGAATACAGAGTTATCCTATAGTGGCAGACCAATATATTCTTGCAAAGAGTATAAAAATCGAGAAAATGAAGACATTTACATCAGCATACCGAGTATTCCAACAAACAGCATCTACAATCTGGGGAAATTAAAGAAAGCCCTCATTGAAGAATTCAAAACCCAAACATCTTACGAGGAACAACCAGCCAGCGCTGGCCGTGCTGACCGAGAGTATACAAACACACATATGTAAATGCATACATTTATCGTCAAACGAATTTGTATGTACGTACAGACAACCATATGTATGTTCGAGTATGCTTAGTTTTTTTTTTTTTGTTTTAACGTGTTCTAATACAGGAAATATCTATTCTAATATCCGGATACTGATTTTAACATTATCATTGGGAATAAAAGCAGAGTATTATACGGTCGGGCGTGTTCGACTGTACTTTTCTTACTTCATTATCTAGTTTAGTATTTAAGGTCCTGTTTTCCATTCCGTGAGTTGATCGAGTATTGAGTGTAGTCCGATTCTGTCAAGAGCTTTGGCAAAGTCTAGGGATATTATAGAGGCATGCTTTCTTCTGGAGATGGCTCTTGTTAGTAGATGTCTATCAACAGTAGACTTTCTATAGCAGATTTCCCCTTCTTTAAAAATGTTTGACTGTTATGGATTATTTTGTCGTTAAAGACAAGCTACCACAGTCGCCTTGCTATTATTTTGTCAAGGGTTTTTGCTAAGCTCGAGTTCAGGGATATTGGTTGAAAGGGATTTAGTTCGGTTTTGTCTGTGTTATATTTTGAGATTGGGACAATTATACTGTTTTTATAAACTTGGGGGATGTAATTGTTGAGCATAGAGTTTTGATTATACAACATTTTCTTTTCCTGTCCAAATTTTTAGACCCCGTACTCTAAAAAGGAGTATAGGGGTCTATTTGGTTTGTTAGAAGCGAAATGTGCGTAACAGGCAGAAGGAAGCTTTTCCGACCATATAAAGTATATATATTCTTGATCAGCATCAACCGCCGAGTCGATTTAGCAATGTCAGTCTGTCTGTATGAACACCTGGATCTTTTAAACTACAAGAGCTAGAGACACCAAATTTGAAATGAAAGTCCGTCTATGATGTACGTAGAACTTTTTGCCACGCCCCTACCGCCCACGCAATAAGCAAAAAAAACCAAAGACACCTCGGAAAAAATGATGTTTTCCGCGAATATCTCCGTAACTATGGCACTTAGGACCACATTTTTGGGTACACCTGTTTCCAGGGACAGCACCCAACTTTTTCCACAAGAAACGAAATAATTTTCAATTATAATGCGGATTTTAAGGCATTTGTCCTTATTGAACTGTGTTGTAATTGAAGATTTGTTTAAAAGCCATCTACGCAATCGCTCCCATCTACGCAATCGCTTTTGCTGACGGACGTGTTTTACATCACTTCTAACTCTTTTCCAGTTTTCCTCGTTTATACACTCAATTTTATTTGATATTTTCCGGCTATTTCCCTTAGTAACATTGTGTGATACACCGGTTGTGTTACAACATTGTTTTAATAAATTACAAAGCCAATTTTAAACAATTTGTGACTAAAAGCAACAACAATTTCACAGCCAAACTTTCTGTTAACTTATCTCTGCACTTGTTTGTCGCTGTGTAATTGTTCTTGTAATTTTACGCCGTTGCTTGCGCTAACATTTTGTTTGTGTACAATTTATCTCTATCTTCGTGCTCTCTTCTTTACTTACGCTCACGACGCGCTCTCATCTGTTCTAACGTGCTCTTTTATCTAATTTTTGGAGCTGGCCGGTAATTCCGTTTTTCCTTTTTCGGTCGCCTCGTCCGCGCATAAATTGTTTTTGTGCATTAAATTTGTTTTTGTCGTAAGTAAACATCAGTAGCTTGCACATTAACCCCAGTTTGCCTACGTATTTTAACTATTTTCTCAATCTGTAACTTCTGCTTATACTCTTTAATTATATTCTCTTTTTTTTTATTAATTCTCATCGAATCCCAAAATGTATGTCTGCTATAACACCAATTGCTAGGTTCGAACAAACGTTAAGATGGGTTTCGTTTGCTGCTGGCTGTGTGAAAATGTTTCACATGAAAAATGTGCAGGCCTCAACGGCCGAATTACTGACTTGATTGAGTCTAAGTCAGGTTTAAAGTGGACATGTGAAGCTTGCAGGGATGTCGAAAGAGACATGATGAGCTTCATGAGACATACTAAGAGAGGCTTTGCGGACCTATACGGCAGATTTACAAGTCTGTCCGATAGTTTCGCAGCATTGGACAAGTTTAAGGACTTAAAATTCTTAAACGATTCTCCAAAGCGTAAAAAGGCCAATTTTAGATTGTCGATTGGGCCTAATGAACTTTCAGTCCCTCCTCACATACCTACTTTGTCCGCACCTTCTCAAATCAATTTTTCATCCCCATCTCCGAATATAACCGTTAGTAGTAACGACAACTTTATTTTACCCGCAGAAGTTGTCGCTACGAACCCCGACGCAGTAATTTCAGATTCGTCAATTGTCAATACTGTTGCGGTTGGCGAATCAATTAATGAGTCTGCTGCTGACACTGCTTTTGCCTCATCGGAAGTAATAACTGTGTCAGATAAAAAGACTCTTATAGGTGTTCCACCAAAAAAACAAATATTTGATTCCAGGCTTGCCCCTGACAGTACATCAGATGATGTCAAGGCCTTCATTCAGGCCAAATCAGAAGCCAACATTACGGTGGAAAAATTTAAGTTCTCATACCATCGGGAAATTTCTTCATTTAAAGTAAGTGTTCCAGCCAAATATTTTAACACGATCTGTTGTAAAGAATTTTGGCCGGACCATTTATTAATAAAAGAGTATACTGCGAAGAAAAGAAATCGGACTCCGATTTCATTGTCTCCTAATCCTGTCCCGGCCTCCGATGCCGGAAAAAACTAGCTTCCTCCCTCTCATTAGCCTATCAAAATGTGAGAGGTATTTGTAGTAAAATTAGTAATCTTTATCTAAATAGTTTATCATTTCCGTTTCATGTCCTGGCCTTTTCTGAAACATGGTTAAGGCCAGATATTCTTAACTCTGATATTCTTTCCAATAAATTCTCTATCTATAGAAAAGATCATACACCTCGCCGCGGAGGCGGTGTACTTATTGCCGTCGATGCAAACTTGTCCTCGGAAGAGGTTATAATCGATGGCTCTATTGATATTGAATATGTTGCTGTTAGGTTATTCCTAAATAACATTAGTATTTTCATCACTTGCTCCTATATTCCTCCTTCTTCTGACTATTCCCTTTATTTATTACACTTCTCTGCTATTAAATTAGTATCCTCTAAACTTTCCGATCGTGATTTTCTTGTAGTTCTCGGCTATTTCAATATTGCAGGGACTACATGGATTTCATATCCTGACTCAGCCATGTTGACCCCTACGACTCAGCGTGATTTTTTTGATGAGTTCTTTGGTATTGCATTGTTTCAGATCAATGCTATCTCAAACTCTTTAAAAAGAATGCTCGATCTGATTTTTGTTTTGGATCCATCCCGCTATTCTGTCTCCCGTACCACACCCTTATCCTATCCTGAAGATCCCTATCATCCGACTTTGGAAGTGTTGATTGATTTACCTGCTCGGGTGAACCATGCTTGTAGTAAATCTACAAAACGAACTCGTCAGTTTCGGAAAGCCGACTTTAACAAGTTAAATGTACTGTTATCCCAGACTGACTGGTCCCGACTGTTCATGTGTAGTGATATGGATAGAGCAATCACAACTTTTTATAATACTTTAAATTCTTTACTTGATGTCTGTGTTCCGCTTTGTGTTCCAAATAGGTCAAACAATCCTGTTTGGTTTACCCGCGAGTTAACTTTGCTTAAAAATAGAAAGTCGCGATTCTATAAAAGATTCAAGGAAACTGGCTCTTCCTTGTATCTCTCTCGCTATCTGATTACTCGATCTGATTTCTATGCTATGAACGACCGTTGCTATAAGGAATACCTTGCTGACTGTGGTCAACAGTTCCGAAGGAATCCTAGACGGTTTTATAACTTCGTTAATTCGAAGCGTAAATCATCAACGCTTCCATCTAGTGTAGTCTTTAAAAGACAAACTGCTAACTCAGATCTGGCTATCGCCGATTTATTTGCCGATTTTTTTCAAACGACTTATAGTATGCACGAGTATAAATCTGATTCACCTTACCCTTATCATTTAAGTTCACTTTTACGTAATTTAAAGAATATTAAACCTGTTTTTTCACCAGGACCAGACGGAGTCCCAGGTTGCGTGCTGAGAAACTGTGCAGACGGCCTTTTTAAGCCCCTGTATAAATTATTTTCTTTGTCCGTTGCATCTTGTTGTTTCCCGGATGTTTGGAAATCGTCTTATATTATTCCTCTTCACAAAAAAGGAAACAAAAGCAATGTCTGCAACTATAGAGGTATTTCCAAGTTGTCTGCTATTCCCAAGGTTTTTGAGAAATTAATAACTTCTCAATTGCAACATTTCTGTAGATCCATGATTTCACCCTTCCAGCATGGGTTTGTGAAATATAGATCCACTACCACTAACCTGTTAGAATTCACATCATTCACACTGCAGGGTTTTGATAAAAAGTTGCAAACAGATGTCATTTACACAGATTTTAGTAAAGCTTTTGACTCCGTTAACCACAACCTCTTAATACATAAACTTAATCTTTTGGGCTTTTCCTATAATTTTATTCTTTGGATTTTGAATTACCTAATTTCTAGAATACAACAGGTTTTTTTAAAGATTCATTATCGAAATTTGTTCAGGTTACTTCAGGCGTTCCGCAAGGAAGCCATCTCGGTCCTTTGCTATTTATATTGTTCATTAATGATCTGCCATCTGCAGTCAGTCACTCTCGGGTGCTAATGTTTGCCGACGACGTTAAACTTTGTGTCTCGGCTAATGAGTCTCTTCGTGGAACCAGATTACAATCTGATCTTTACAGTTTTCAAACCTGGTGTCAGACCAATTTATTAAATCTTAACTATAGTAAGTGTAACGTAATGTCCTTCAGTAGGCGACTCCCCTTTTTAAACAAATACATTTTGAATGGCAATTCTCTTCAAAGAATTGAGTCGGTCACTGATTTGGGTATCCTCATGGATCCAAAGCTTAAGTTTGATAAGCATGTTTTATCAATTACTAATCGTGCTTTTGGCGTCCTGGGCTTTACAAAGCGCTGGTCGAAAGAATTTAACGATCCCTATTTAACAAAAACACTCTATACTTCCTTGGTACGTCCTATTCTTGAATATGGATCTTGTATTTGGTCTCCCCAATATAGGATTCATCAAGATAGAATAGAATCTGTACAAAAACAATTCTTTCTCTTTGCCCTAAGGGCCCTTAACTGGAACCCTAATATACGCTTGCCATCCTACCATATTAGACTTTTACTTATAAATCTTCCTTCTTTGTCTGATCGTAGGACAGTGCTCGGTGTAATTTTCTTACACAAACTAATCAACGGTGAAATTGATTCTTCTGAATTAATTAGCCAGATTAGGTTCGCTGTTCCGATCAGACCCACTAGAAACTTTCTTCCACTCTCTCTTCAACCTTGTACTACTAATTTTGCTTTACATAACCCTTTCCGGGTATTGTGTAGTAACTACAACAAACTATCTCGAGTTGTAGGTAGTTCTACTTCAGTCCTATGGAGTCAATACTAAATAAATTCGAACCTGTAGCTATTACCATTTCTTAGATTTGTATATTCATACAGACAGACAGACAGACGGAAATGGGTATTTCGACTTAGCTTGTGAAGCTGATCATGAATATATATACTTAATGGGGTCTGCCCAGCCTCCTTTGTCATACTTTGCACAAACCCTATATACTCTAGCAAAGAGTATAAAATGCCGCCTATCCAAGGTTAACTAAAACTAAACGTTGGCAAATAGATAGAAAGTAGCTAGAAAACTGTGAATTCTCTAATGTCCCCCCTCCAAAATACCTACTCCCTAGCGAGCTATTCACTCCACGTAAGCTACTGTCAACTTTTTCTCTAGAATAAAGAACCCCACTCTAAGCACCACGAGGGACGTGGTCACTTCATGGCTTGTTAAAATATTTGAAACCTGCTTCAAAACTGGCAACATACCAATTCAGCGGAGAACTGCGGGAGTTACATATTTCAACATCTGAGGAATAGATGTCAGCTAACCAGCACGCCTACACGGCGCGTAAGTCCACCGAATCAGCTCTAAATTCACTTATCAACTGCATTGAAAAGGCGATACACAACAAAGAACACGAATTTGAATCCCGATAGACTCCAAGCTATTGATACACACCCAACCATCACACACTGGCTCTAGAAGAGTCCACTGGGAGTTTGGTGCTAGAACAAATATTAGAAGCGCTAAAAGAGGCATACCCTATGAAGAAGTCTTATCCCCAGATTTAATATAGTAGCCCCAAAACTAACTGTGTATGCTCACGACATAGGCATAATTATAACGGGAGTCTGCCCATCAACTCTCAGCTCCATAATGGAACGGACTCTCAGGGAAATATGTAAATGGGCAGAGAATGCCGGACTACATATCAATGCGGAAAAGGGGGACCTAATCCTCTTTACCAAGAAGTACAAGGTACCGCTCAACCCCACCAATGATGGGGTAAACGGTAAACGATTAAAGTCGAGCACCCACATAGAGTACCTGGAAATGGTGGTGGACAACAAGCTGACTTTGAGAACCAATATCGAGGAAAGGGTGAAGAAGGCAGCCACGGTGCTATATGCATCCGATAAGATGCTCAGTTGCTCTTGGGGTCTGTCACCCAAAATCATTAAATGAATCTACATCTCAGTTGTGTGCCCAGAATACAGAGTTATCCTATAGTGGCAGACCAATATATTCTTGCAAAGAGTATAAAAATCGAGAAAATGAAGACATTTACATCAGCATACCGAGTATTCCAACAAACAGCATCTACAATCTGGGGAAATTAAAGAAAGCCCTCATTGAAGAATTCAAAACCCAAACATCTTACGAGGAACAACCAGCCAGCGCTGGCCGTGCTGACCGAGAGTATACAAACACACATATGTAAGTGCATACATTTATCGTCAAACGAATTTGTATGTACGTACAGACAACCATATGTATGTTCGAGTATGCTTAGTTTTTTTTTTTTTTGTTTTAACGTGTTCTAATACAGGAAATATCTATTCTAATATCCGGATACTGATTTTAACATTATCATTGGGAATAAAAGCAGAGTATTATACGGTCGGGCGTGTTCGACTGTACTTTTCTTACTTCATTATCTAGTTTAGTATTTAAGGTCCTGTTTTCCATTCCGTGAGTTGATCGAGTATTGAGTGTAGTCCGATTCTGTCAAGAGCTTTGGCAAAGTCTAGGGATATTATAGAGGCATGCTTTCTTCTGGAGATGGCTCTTGTTAGTAGATGTCTATCAACAGTAGACTTTCTATAGCAGATTTCCCCTTCTTTAAAAATGTTTGACTGTTATGGATTATTTTGTCGTTAAAGACAAGCTACCACAGTCGCCTTGCTATTATTTTGTCAAGGGTTTTTGCTAAGCTCGAGTTCAGGGATATTGGTTGAAAGGGATTTAGTTCGGTTTTGTCTGTGTTATATTTTGAGATTGGGACAATTATACTGTTTTTATAAACTTGGGGGATGTAATTGTTGAGCATAGAGTTTTGATTATACAACATTTTCTTTTCCTGTCCAAATTTTTAGACCCCGTACTCTAAAAAGGAGTATAGGGGTCTATTTGGTTTTTTAGAAGCGAAATGTGCGTAACAGGCAGAAGGAAGCTTTTCCGACCATATAAAGTATATATATTCTTGATCAGCATCAACCGCCGAGTCGATTTAGCAATGTCAGTCTGTCTGTATGAACACCTGGATCTTTTAAACTACAAGAGCTAGAGACACCAAATTTGAAATGAAAGTCCGTCTATGATGTACGTAGAACTTTTTGCCACGCCCCTACCGCCCACGCAATAAGCAAAAAAAACCAAAGACACCTCGGAAAAAATGATGTTTTCCGCGAATATCTCCGTAACTATGGCACTTAGGACCACATTTTTGGGTACACCTGTTTCCAGGGACAGCACCCAACTTTTTCCACAAGAAACGAAATAATTTTCAATTATAATGCGGATTTTAAGGCATTTGTCCTTATTGAACTGTGTTGTAATTGAAGATTTGTTTAAAAGCCATCTACGCAATCGCTCCCATCTACGCAATCGCTTTTGCTGACGGACGTGTTTTACATCACTTCTAACTCTTTTCCAGTTTTCCTCGTTTATACACTCAATTTTATTTGATATTTTCCGGCTATTTCCCTTAGTAACATTGTGTGATACACCGGTTGTGTTACAACATTGTTTTAATAAATTACAAAGCCAATTTTAAACAATTTGTGACTAAAAGCAACAACAATTTCACAGCCAAACTTTCTGTTAACTTATCTCTGCACTTGTTTGTCGCTGTGTAATTGTTCTTGTAATTTTACGCCGTTGCTTGCGCTAACATTTTGTTTGTGTACAATTTATCTCTATCTTCGTGCTCTCTTCTTTACTTACGCTCACGACGCGCTCTCATCTGTTCTAACGTGCTCTTTTATCTAATTTTTGGAGCTGGCCGGTAATTCCGTTTTTCCTTTTTCGGTCGCCTCGTCCGCGCATAAATTGTTTTTGTGCATTAAATTTGTTTTTGTCGTAAGTAAACATCAGTAGCTTGCACATTAACCCCAGTTTGCCTACGTATTTTAACTATTTTCTCAATCTGTAACTTCTGCTTATACTCTTTAATTATATTCTCTTTTTTTTATTAATTCTCATCGAATCCCAAAATGTATGTCTGCTATAACACCAATTGCTAGGTTCGAACAAACGTTAAGATGGGTTTCGTTTGCTGCTGGCTGTGTGAAAATGTTTCACATGAAAAATGTGCAGGCCTCAACGGCCGAATTACTGACTTGATTGAGTCTAAGTCAGGTTTAAAGTGGACATGTGAAGCTTGCAGGGATGTCGAAAGAGACATGATGAGCTTCATGAGACATACTAAGAGAGGCTTTGCGGACCTATACGGCAGATTTACAAGTCTGTCCGATAGTTTCGCAGCATTGGACAAGGAGTTTAAGGACTTAAAATTCTTAAACGATTCTCCAAAGCGTAAAAAGGCCAATTTTAGATTGTCGATTGGGCCTAATGAACTTTCAGTCCCTCCTCACATACCTACTTTGTCCGCACCTTCTCAAATCAATTTTTCATCCCCATCTCCGAATATAACCGTTAGTAGTAACGACAACTTTATTTTACCCGCAGAAGTTGTCGCTACGAACCCCGACGCAGTAATTTCAGATTCGTCAATTGTCAATACTGTTGCGGTTGGCGAATCAATTAATGAGTCTGCTGCTGACACTGCTTTTGCCTCATCGGAAGTAATAACTGTGTCAGATAAAAAGACTCTTATAGGTGTTCCACCAAAAAAACAAATATTTGATTCCAGGCTTGCCCCTGACAGTACATCAGATGATGTCAAGGCCTTCATTCAGGCCAAATCAGAAGCCAACATTACGGTGGAAAAATTTAAGTTCTCATACCATCGGGAAATTTCTTCATTTAAAGTAAGTGTTCCAGCCAAATATTTTAACACGATCTGTTGTAAAGAATTTTGGCCGGACCATTTATTAATAAAAGAGTATACTGCGAAGAAAAGAAATCGGACTCCGATTTCATTGTCTCCTAATCCTGTCCCGGCCTCCGATGCCGGAAAAAACTAGCTTCCTCCCTCTCATTAGCCTATCAAAATGTGAGAGGTATTTGTAGTAAAATTAGTAATCTTTATCTAAATAGTTTATCATTTCCGTTTCATGTCCTGGCCTTTTCTGAAACATGGTTAAGGCCAGATATTCTTAACGCTGATATTCTTTCCAATAAATTCTCTATCTATAGAAAAGATCATACACCTCGCCGCGGAGGCGGTGTACTTATTGCCGTCGATGCAAACTTGTCCTCGGAAGAGGTTATAATCGATGGCTCTATTGATATTGAATATGTTGCTGTTAGGTTATTCCTAAATAACATTAGTATTTTCATCACTTGCTCCTATATTCCTCCTTCTTCTGACTATTCCCTTTATTTATTACACTTCTCTGCTATTAAATTAGTATCCTCTAAACTTTCCGATCGTGATTTTCTTGTAGTTCTCGGCTATTTCAATATTGCAGGGACTACATGGATTTCATATCCTGACTCAGCCATGTTGACCCCTACGACTCAGCGTGATTTTTTTGATGAGTTCTTTGGTATTGCATTGTTTCAGATCAATGCTATCTCAAACTCTTTAAAAAGAATGCTCGATCTGATTTTTGTTTTGGATCCATCCCGCTATTCTGTCTCCCGTACCACACCCTTATCCTATCCTGAAGATCCCTATCATCCGACTTTGGAAGTGTTGATTGATTTACCTGCTCGGGTGAACCATGCTTGTAGTAAATCTACAAAACGAACTCGTCAGTTTCGGAAAGCCGACTTTAACAAGTTAAATGTACTGTTATCCCAGACTGACTGGTCCCGACTGTTCATGTGTAGTGATATGGATAGAGCAATCACAACTTTTTATAATACTTTAAATTCTTTACTTGATGTCTGTGTTCCGCTTTGTGTTCCAAATAGGTCAAACAATCCTGTTTGGTTTACCCGCGAGTTAACTTTGCTTAAAAATAGAAAGTCGCGATTCTATAAAAGATTCAAGGAAACTGGCTCTTCCTTGTATCTCTCTCGCTATCTGATTACTCGATCTGATTTCTATGCTATGAACGACCGTTGCTATAAGGAATACCTTGCTGACTGTGGTCAACAGTTCCGAAGGAATCCTAGACGGTTTTATAACTTCGTTAATTCGAAGCGTAAATCATCAACGCTTCCATCTAGTGTAGTCTTTAAAAGACAAACTGCTAACTCAGATCTGGCTATCGCCGATTTATTTGCCGATTTTTTTCAAACGACTTATAGTATGCACGAGTATAAATCTGATTCACCTTACCCTTATCATTTAAGTTCACTTTTACGTAATTTAAAGAATATTAAACCTGTTTTTTCACCAGGACCAGACGGAGTCCCAGGTTGCGTGCTGAGAAACTGTGCAGACGGCCTTTTTAAGCCCCTGTATAAATTATTTTCTTTGTCCGTTGCATCTTGTTGTTTCCCGGATGTTTGGAAATCGTCTTATATTATTCCTCTTCACAAAAAAGGAAACAAAAGCAATGTCTGCAACTATAGAGGTATTTCCAAGTTGTCTGCTATTCCCAAGGTTTTTGAGAAATTAATAACTTCTCAATTGCAACATTTCTGTAGATCCATGATTTCACCCTTCCAGCATGGGTTTGTGAAATATAGATCCACTACCACTAACCTGTTAGAATTCACATCATTCACACTGCAGGGTTTTGATAAAAAGTTGCAAACAGATGTCATTTACACAGATTTTAGTAAAGCTTTTGACTCCGTTAACCACAACCTCTTAATACATAAACTTAATCTTTTGGGCTTTTCCTATAATTTTATTCTTTGGATTTCGAATTACCTAATTTCTAGAATACAACAGGTTTTTTTAAAGATTCATTATCGAAATTTGTTCAGGTTACTTCAGGCGTTCCGCAAGGAAGCCATCTCGGTCCTTTGCTATTTATATTGTTCATTAATGATCTGCCATCTGCAGTCAGTCACTCTCGGGTGCTAATGTTTGCCGACGACGTTAAACTTTGTGTCTCGGCTAATGAGTCTCTTCGTGGAACCAGATTACAATCTGATCTTTACAGTTTTCAAACCTGGTGTCAGACCAATTTATTAAATCTTAACTATAGTAAGTGTAACGTAATGTCCTTCAGTAGGCGACTCCCCTTTTTAAACAAATACATTTTGAATGGCAATTCTCTTCAAAGAATTGAGTCGGTCACTGATTTGGGTATCCTCATGGATCCAAAGCTTAAGTTTGATAAGCATGTTTTATCAATTACTAATCGTGCTTTTGGCGTCCTGGGCTTTACAAAGCGCTGGTCGAAAGAATTTAACGATCCCTATTTAACAAAAACACTCTATACTTCCTTGGTACGTCCTATTCTTGAATATGGATCTTGTATTTGGTCTCCCCAATATAGGATTCATCAAGATAGAATAGAATCTGTACAAAAACAATTCTTTCTCTTTGCCCTAAGGGCCCTTAACTGGAACCCTAATATACGCTTGCCATCCTACCATATTAGACTTTTACTTATAAATCTTCCTTCTTTGTCTGATCGTAGGACAGTGCTCGGTGTAATTTTCTTACACAAACTAATCAACGGTGAAATTGATTCTTCTGAATTAATTAGCCAGATTAGGTTCGCTGTTCCGATCAGACCCACTAGAAACTTTCTTCCACTCTCTCTTCAACCTTGTACTACTAATTTTGCTTTACATAACCCTTTCCGGGTATTGTGTAGTAACTACAACAAACTATCTCGAGTTGTAGGTAGTTCTACTTCAATCCCTTTAATTAGAACTTCTCTACTCTGTCACCTATCTAGATCTTAATTAATATAGTTTAAACTATTATATTATATGTATTGTATTGTATTTTTATATATTGTAATTCGTTTTTAACAAATAAACTCGTTTGGCGTTTTTCGTAGCCGTACGTTATGCGGTGTGCCCTCGGCCGGTTGGGCGGGAGGTGGCTGCATTGTCTTCAGGGTTCCGCGCGCTAACAAGCACGTTGCTTGGTGTTGCTGGACCATTTGAATGTACTGTCTCGTTAGTACATCAACGTCCTTAAATATAAAGACAAATCATATAAAACTATCTTGGAAGTTGAATAAACTATAAACAAAGTCTCCGTTGAAACGCATTGTCAATGCACGTGGTTGAATAAAAAGAGATAACTATATGTTTATATATAATTAGCCGGACTAATTTGAGAACAAAGCGTGGCCCAAGTAGTAGAGACGCCTGCTATTATTTTTCGTACTTGTACGTAAACACAAGACCTGCGGTTCGAACCACGGCACAAACTCAGATATATAATTTTTTTTTTTTTTTTGTATTTTTTATGTAACAACATTATTATACATATGTACATATGTCAATGAAAATAATCGCGGTTGTCTTAAATGTAGGGCGTGGTGCAACAGGTAGGGATGCGGCTTGTTATGCAACTTGTGTATAAGTTCGCAGGTTTAATTGCCGACAATTCAATTTATTAATATAAAAGAAAATAGTCGGATCTATATCAAATGTAGGGCATGATGCAACTAGTAGGATCTGGAACCTGCGTCTGAGAGCGCAGGTAAGAATCCTATCAGTTACTTAATTTAATCACTGCATGTGTGCAAGCGAGAAAAAAAACAACAACAATATGTGTGAATGTTTCTGTCTCACTTGTATGCAGACCGTGCCGACCAATAGCATACATACATACCAGAGACCTGCAATGAGTATACTCGAGTATGTTCGAACTTCTCATCAAAGCGGTTCGAGTCACAACGATCAGTTACCCGTTTTGTGAATGATTCGAACCTGATCGTTTGAAATCAAACATTTTGGTTGCGATCAGAACGATCAGCCCCATAGATTGTTTGCTGATGGTTCGAATACTCGTTCGAATACTCGTTCGACGCAACCTTCTTCAGTACAAAACGTTCGAGTATTAAGTTCGTTGGTTTGCTTGCGTTGCGTGACGTTCGGAGTGCTGCCATTTATTTAGACGGAAATATGCTTTCTCTAGCGGAAAAAAAGCAAAAAGGCTAAATTCCAATGAAAAACAATAAGAAAAAAGTTTAAATTTATATTTTTCTTATTCTTTTATTATTTAAAAACCCTAGTGAATAATATAAACAAGAAAGAATGCTATAGTCGACTCGCGACTTTAGAATACCCGTTACTCAGTTTCAATATGTAATTAAAAATGGGTAATGATAATAATATTAGTGCAATAGTTTAGGGGATGGCTAAGATAGCTGGGAAAACACAGAAAATTTTCACACAAATTTATGATCAGAGCATATTTTTGACCCATGGGAGCTATTCGATTTAGTAGTCCGATTTGAATGAAACTCGGTCAGTATGTTTATTTTATTGATAAATATATTCTGTGACAGTTTCATTAAGATAGTTTGATAAATACAAAAATTTTTCATACAAACTCAGGTTAAAGAAAGCGTTTCCGACCCCTTAAAGTATATATATTCTTGATCAGCATCGATAGCCGAGTCGATATAGCCAGTATGAACACCTAGATCTCAGAGACTATAAGAGCTAGAGACACCAAATTTGTAATAAAAATTCCGTTACTTTCACGAGCAGACCAAGTTTATTTCAAATCAAACTAGAAACACCTCGGAAAAAATTGATGTTTTTTGCGAATATCTCCGTAACTATAGTACTTAGGAACACCAATTCTGGTACGCAGGTTCCTAGAAACAGCACAAATGCAACGTCATTAAAACTTTTGGCCTGCCACGCCCCCTTTTTCCACAAGAACTAAAAAACTTTTAAAATGCCGTTTTAAGGCTTTTGCTAATATAGTACAGTATTGGAATTCAAAATATGTTTAAAGACAAATTATATCAAACTATCCTGAAAGTTGCATAAAAATCAAATTATAAACAAAAGAACCAGGTTACAAAGTTTTACGGTTAAGTGGAATGCCAATGCATGAATACGAGAGAGACAGAAACATACGCTGCGCTTGTTTGGCAGCCGTGCCAAGCCATAGTATACATACATACGTACACACATATATACATATGTATGTGCATACATATAATTACAAACGATTTTTTTTTAATATTTAAATTTTATATTAAATACAGTCAGATTTAAATATTAATTTTGAATTGGAATATAAGGAGAGTACGGGGTCTCTTACAGTCGGCGTGTTCGACTGTAGCCTTTCTTACTTGTTAAAACATAGAAAAACCCAAACGGAAGAGTGTCAGACTACCTGCTTGTACAAACAACCCCCTTTACAAATATCAATATCAAGGGGGCGTGGCAGCCAAAAATTGTCATTGTCATTGCATTTATGGTGTCGTTACAGGTAGAAGGAGGCGTTTCCGACCCCATAAAGTATATATATTCTTGATCAGCATCAACAGCCGAATCAATATAGCAATGTCCGTCTGTCTGTCCGTCCGTCTGTATGAACACCTCGATCCTTTAAACTACAAGAGCTAGAGACACCAAATTTAGAATGAAAGTCCGTCTATGATGTACGCAGGTCAAGTTTATTTCAAATTTTTGCCATGCCCCTTACCGCCCCCGTAATGAGCAAAAAACCAAAGACACCTCGGGAAAAACAATGTTTTTGGTAAATATCTCTGTAACTATAGCACTTAGGAACACCAACTCTGGTACGCAGGTTCCTACAAACAGCACAAATGTAACGTCATTAAAAATTTTGGTCTGCCATGCCCCTTTACCCTGAAAATTGCATTAAAATCCAATGATAGACAAAAGAACCAGGTTACAAAGTTTACGGGTAAGCGGAATGCCAATGCATGAATACAAGAGAGACAGAAAAATTCGCTGCGCGTGTTTGGCAGCCGTGCCAAGCAATAGTATACATACGTACCAGAGACCTGCAACAAGTTTAAAAATTTCGAGTATGCTGGAACGCTTACTCGTGATCGTTTGACTCGAACATTTCTTCATACTCTATCGTTTGTGTGCGTACCTGTGCGGGCCTGCTTATACTCGTTTTACTCGAGTATATACTCGAGTATTTTGCCGTTATTCAACATGTTGCACACAGAAACTTTTAATAATTTGCATGAAATATTTCCAGCGGTTGTACTATAGTAAATATTTTGACGGCGTTGCAGAATTTTTTTTTAAATAAATTAATATTTAATAATATGCGAAATTCTAGTGAATTTAAATGCGTCGCTTTGCAAACTACAATAATTGAAACCCTGTAGACGGGCTGACCTTTTGGAAATTCCTTTGACTAGAATGTAACGTCACTGATATTTGTAAAGGAGGTTGTTTGTACAATAAATAAAAAACTTTTCAAACTTGCATGCCGTTTTTAAGGCTTTTGTTCTTATCGTACAGTATTAATACTTATAATTTATGAATTATGTTAAACTCTCTTGAAAGTTTCATAAGAATCCGACGATAAACAAAAAAAGAATCAAGCAACAAAATTTATATTCGAGCGCAATGCCATGAAAGCGAGAGAGACAGTGCTAGCCGTGCCGACCAATAGTATACATACAGACATATGTATGTGCATACATTTAACGTGAAATGTGTGCATACAGACAAACATATGTATGTTCGATTATACATAGTTTTTTTGTTCTAACGTGTTCCAATACAAAAACTATCTATTGTCATATCTGGATACCGATTTTAACATTATAATTGGGAAAAAAACAGAGAGTATTATACGGGCGGGCGCGTTCGACTGTACTTTACTTGTTTAGAGTACGGGGTCTAAAAAAGCTGGCAGACTTACTGACGGGCTTACGAGCGAACATTTTTTTCATTTACTTTAAAATTAAATTTTAAAATTAGGTACAATAATTATAAAATAAATGTAAAACACAATATCGATTTTAATAACAAATTCGGGAATAAAAACAGAGAGTATTATACTGTCGGGCGCTCGACTTTACTTTTCTTTCTTATAATAAATGTATTGCTTCATAGTTAAAAGGGCTGTGGACTAACTCACTGTAACAATTTCTACAAGTTTAAATTAATTTTAATAGAATTGGAATGTCAGAAGCGTCATGGAGTAATAACGGGGATATTACGGTAGGAGCAACTTAACGGTATTTTCCAATCATGATTTTACGAATTCATTGTGCTTTTTAACGCATTTGAACAAAAGTAACTTTAAAGCACAAATATAATAAATGAATTAAGAAATCAGGTACACAAATCAATACACACACTCCAAGTAACTATAATAGGTATGTATGTACATGTGCATGTACTTATTAATAAAGGTTCATGGATACCTCGCACAACTGTTTCGATATTTTCTGTTATTATTCACGGCAGTTCTTAATTTTATGAACGAACATATAGACAAAAAAAATTATGATTTTTTTTAACACATTATCTAAGATTACACTGCAAAAGTACTCACATTTGTAAAGACGAAATTACTTAAATGCTCATGTAAAAATATGAATTACCTTTATATACGGCCGGTATCATTATTAACCGCTCTAGAAACATGCATTACATACATCAATCACTCCAACACAATAACCACTCAGCTGTCGGTTTTTTCGTCATAAAAAATAAATATTCACAAACATTAAATATGACGTAGTTGTAGCAATTTGTCAATAAAATGTTTGAACGTTTGCTACAAACTTCATATTTAAATAATGGGCGGTTTTGTTTTTTTTTTTTTTTTTTATTATATTTGTTTGCCAAGGACATCCTCCGCAAACGACACGCTTATCGTGTTTACACACGCGGCTAAAAAAATTTGTACAATAAAGTTTCCTGTGCCTGTCATGCCTCATCTGCACAGCCAGGAACTTTAAAAGAAGAGAGATAAATAAGCTTTCAGACAATATCTGGCTGTAAGATAATGTTTAAAAGGAAATTTATATATAAATTTACGGGCAGATAACAACTACATCTCGAGCAACTGTAGAAATACAGTTGGTACCATAAGAAAATAGTTGCGTTTTTATGTTATGTTTCTGTTTCTTTAGAATCCATTTATGTATTTTCTTTCAGTTTTGGAATCGAGTTAATGCTTTGTATTTAAAACGAACTTAACAAATTTTGATTTCCGTATAGTTAACCAATTCAACGAAAGGATCCCATTTCAATATCACTCTGCATAACGCCATTCTACAATATATTCCTTTAGCAAAACCAAGCTAAACATGCCCAAAAACAGCGTTTGCAAGAGCCGTAGCCTATCGATCGAAAATGTGTGCTCTGCTAAGCTCTCAGCTCTGGCGCGTAATACACTATCGCTGTAGGAAGTAGCAAAAAACAAAAACGATGTGCTACGGCTACGCGTAGCAGTAGCAGAAAACGGAGAGCAAGATGAGAGCAGAGCGAGTGATTTTATTTTTTGTGCTACGGCTCTCGTGTTTGTTTCTGTTCTGTGATGTTTTTTCTTCGATTCTGCGCTTGTTTGTAAAACAACCCTTATTTTCTTCACTTGGTGGTTTGTGGAAATTTGATTTTGCTGCGGAGAAAAACGATCACAGAATGCACGAATACATGAGCACACGAGAGCCGTAGCATAAAAAATAAAATCACTCGCTCTGCTCTCATCGTGCTCTCCGTTTTCTACTATTGCTACGCGTAGCCGTAGCACATCGTTTTTGTTTTTTGCTACTTCCCAGTGGCGAAGAGCTAAATCAGCTCGGTCGAAATAATGCATTACGTACGATACGTAAAGTAATGCATTACCTATGAGATTTTTTTTCAGCGCATTTGTAATGGCCAGAATAAAAACGACTACTCGTACGAGAGAAACGAGCTGTTGTCAACTTCGTTTTTGTATACCCCTTCCCCTCTAATCAACAAACGATTTTCGTCTTTCGTTGTGTTGAAACGACGTCGTAACGTTTGCCGAATTTCGTTTTGGATTTTACCGTGTTGTGTGTCGCACGCGTTCTTCTTTCGTTTGATTTTTTTGTCTATGCCTTTTCTTTTTGAGTGTATAGTGTAAATGTGTGTAAATAGAAGTGCATAATTGCATATGTGTGATGACTTTTGTTTTCGTTTTACACGCCGCGACGCGTCACTTTTCTGATTTTATTGTGCTGTGAGGACGTGATTTTGAAGGAAATATTTGAACGCTGCTCTATCTGGTATGTAAGTTAACGAGTGCCCCTCGGGAACAGTGGTATAACTCACTGAACACCCCTCGGGACAGTTGTTACATAAACAAATCAAATATAAGCTAACGACCAGAACAATGACCGGAGAGTATTAGGCCACTGGCGGTAATCTGATATCTTGCACACGCTGCAAGATCAGCATTATCGTTGGAGTCAAGTCGGCTTGCCGGCTGCAAAATTTGTATCTTTTAATTGCATGTATCTTTGTAGCTATAAGTTTCTTTGTATCTTTTAATTGCATGTATCTTTGTAGCTTTAAGTTTCTTTGTATCTTTATAATAATTTTTGCTTAGCTGCTCAGCTCGCTGGCGGCACTAAATCAGTTTTGTATCCGACGTTTACTGACAAAGTTCAGAATAAACTATACTACTCCGGCAACAGCCGTAAATAATCGTTTTCATATATTAAACATATCGCTGAGCCACAAAGCCAGCGATTGAGTTGAAAGTAAAGCCTCCATCGTAAACATCCTAAGAAGACTTAAGAGATAACTCCATCAGGATCATCACGACGACGCGGGAATCCTAAACACTTAATTGCCGCCCAACTTTAAATAGAACCTACACCTAAGGAGAATAAGAGATAGAAACAGTTTGAGAAACATGTAAGTGGAATGTTCACAAAGCAGGAAAAAAATCAACAAATTAAAAAGAAAACAAATATATCAATAAATTTTTGCAAGTGTGATCGTGAGTTTTTAATCAAGCACGTTTGTCGTTATTATTTCGTTTTTGTTGCCATTTCGCGTTGCCAGCTTAATGCCCTTTTGCCAAATATAGTTTCTCGGCCATACTTTGATTTCGTGTATGTGAAGTGTCACTCGAAGTTCGATCTGCAAAAAGCTAATGAGCAGCCTAGGCCCGTATAGGGAAATTAAAAGAGAATACGATAGTGACGACGGATGGGACTTAAATTCAGAAGTTTCTCAGACGTCACCAAGTAATAACATAGACATGGATATGAACCAAGTACAAGCACTGTTAGAAAGTGACCTCAGTCGCGCATTAGCGGAACAGGAAGCAAGGTTAACAGAGCGATTTAATGCCCAACTACATTTAGTGAGACAAGATGTGCAAAAGCTACAAATTGAAACTCCACAGGTAGAATCGTACCAGAGAATTTCGGTAAATCCAGAAATCCGGTGTGATATAAAACTGCAGGGCAGCTACTCTCATGGAATATTATGATGAGGTTGAACGAAAGTTAACCCTTGTCACAAAAAAAATCATGATGACACATCAGCCGGAGACAGCGAAGGTGCTTAATGACGAAGTCAGAGAGGAAGCCCTGCACGCGTTTGTAGCTGGACTTAAAAAGTCATTGAAGGCAGGAGTATTTCCAGCTCAGCCCAAGGATTTGCCATTTGCTTTAGCCTTGGCTAGAGAAGCTGAGGCTAGCATAGAACGTAGCATTCTCTCAGCTACATATGCAAAAGCAATGGAAGAAAGGGCACAGGCGAGTGAGCACAATAGATACCAGGCGCGTACTCAAGAAAAGCAGGGAAAGAACAACGGCGTCGAACACGGCCAAGACAGGAAGCCCCATTTTGTAAAAAACAAAATAAGCAGCAAAGTAATGCTTATCAGAGCCCCAAACATGATCAAGCCCAGGCACCAGAGCCCATGGACATTGGTTCCAGTATGACTAAGTACAAACAGCCTAAGCAGTTTGCAAAGGGTCAAAGTAGCAAGCCTCAAAATGAGAACGCGCAAGGGCAAAAAAGACAGGCTTCCGAAAGAATGACGGATCAGAGACGTCAGCGAGGGCAGAACACGATTTAGCATGCATCCGATAGCCAAGACCAGGAATATTACATCATCCGTGACCTACACAATAGAGGCTACGGAAAAACCTGTGAACTATTTCAGGAATAAAATAATTTTAGATAAATCATTGTTTTGTCTAAAAAGAAACTTTATATTCTTCGGCGAGAAAACACGCCACAAAATTCATTTCACAAACAAGAACACAATTTTAAAAGAAGTAATCACGGTAGTTAACCCTTACGTTGTAAATGCACTACATTGTGATCTGCCAACACTGGCGTATGTACAGCATGAGCTAGGGAAAACTTTCCAGTCGACGAAGTTTTGGTACTGTAAAAATATGGTAACCGACATAATCGACAAGGCAGAGCAAAGGGATATCGCCACAAAAGAGCACAATCGAGCTCACAGGGCTGCACAGGAAAACGTAAAGCAAATCCTGGAAGAATACTATTTCCCCAAGATGACCAAACTGGTCACAGAAATAGTGGCCAACTGCAAACATTGCACTAGAGGCAAGTACGACAGACATCCGAAGAAGCAGCTTCTCGGAAAAACACCAACGCCGTCTTACCCTGGCGAACCGTTACACATTGACATTTATTCAACCGACAAGAAGTATTTCCTGACGTGCATTGATAAATTCTCTAAATTCGCAATAGTACAGCCGATAGTGTCGCGTACTATAGCAGACGTAAAAGCTCCTTTTATCCAAGCCGTAAATTTCTTTCCAAAAACCAAAGTCGTATATTGCGATAATGAAGCATCCTTTAATTCAGAGACCATTACGTCACTACTAAGGAACAGCTTTGGAATAGATGTGGTAAATGCACCACCGCTGCAAATTACTTCCAATGGCCAAGTGGAACGATTCCACAGCACGCTATCAGAAATCGCAAGATGTATTAAACTAGAAAAAAAGATCGACGATACCGTCTAACTAATCTTGCACGCAACCCTAGAGTACAATCGATCGTTGCACTCAGTGACAGGCAAAAAATCAATAGATGTGATTCACTCGTCAACTGATGAATTCAGGGAAACTATCAGAACGAAAATTGAAAAAACCCAACAGACACAACTTGATAGAAACAACCCACACAGACAAAATAGGGTATTTGAGGGAGGAGAAAAAGTCTTCGTCAAATCCAACAAAAGGATAGGGAACACATTGACCCCCTTATGCTCAGAAGCAGACCTTGGAACGTCTGTCCTTATTAAAGGGAGGGTGGTCCACAAGGACAATATAAGTTCCGAAAGTTAGTAATAAAGTTAGAATTTGTCGTAAGTTTTACATTTTATCTTTTTTCTTGCAGGCTTATTTGGTCGCTCTTGCTTTCATTAACCTTAATAGATGCTCGGATCACCAACTACTCTCATGCCAGTTACATTCCCGTAATAGACGGAAAGGTAATGATATGGGAACATACCGACTGTGTCAGGCACTCAAGCAACTTAAATGAATTTTTATACATTGCAGAAGAAACTTAAAGGTTGTCCGATTTATTTCCCCAGTCCCATATGCGAAAATTACTAGATGTGGATGTAGACCACATTAAAAGTTTTTTGTCCGTTTTAGAGGTTCACCACAGAATCGCCAGAAGCCTAGATTTTTTAGGGACAGCACTCAAGGTTGTAGCCGGCGTACCAGATGCCAGGGACTTAAAACGAATCAAGGGAACCGAGACAAAATTAATTGAATCGAACAATAAGCAGCTAGTAATAAACACGGAGACACAGAAACAAATTAACCAACTCACTAATACTGTGAATCGGATAATAAAAGCAAAAAAAAAGCTGAGTTTGTAGACACTCCACATTTGTACGAGGCATTATTGGCAAGAAATAGGATGCTAATAACCGAAATTCAAAATCTCATGCTCACAATCACCCTTGCAAAAGCAAGCATATTAAACCCAACCATTTTTGACCACAACGATTTAAAGTCCGTGCTCATTGAACATCCCACAGAAATTCCCATAGTCCATTTAATGGAAGCAGCTAGCATTAAGACCCTTCAGTCCGAAAACATTTTTCACGTTCTAATTGAATATCCCAGAATTAAGTTTATATGTAGAAAGGTCAACATACTCCCGGTGTCCCATTACTTACCTCCCAGTACTTCATCTCCAAGATGACACGGTAGCAGAATGCGGCAATAACATCGTAGCAGTGACAAGTTGTGCCACAACATCTTACGCATCAATCGGTAAACTGGCCACACACGACACCTGCGCTCGTGGACTGCACGCTGGACACACTGCGCGCTGCAACACGCAACCTAGCCACCTGAAGAACATCAATGTGGTTGACGAGGGTATCATCGTTATAAATGAGAGCCCCGTTAACGTCAGCACCGACGGCGGGTTAGAAGTGGCAATTAACGGCACCTATCTCATCACCTTCGAACACGTAGCGGTCATAAATGGCACCAGGCGCGTGAACCGGCGTGAAGTCGTCAATAGGGTGCCAGGCATAGCGGCCTCACCGATTTTAAACATCATCGGCCACGACCCGGTGCTGAGTTTGCCACTACTGCAAAGGATAAGCAGCCACAACCTGCGGGTCATTCAGGAGTTGCAAGAAGACGTAACTTCGGCTGGATCGCCAAGGACATGGTTCATCGCCGCGGTCGCATTCAACCTGGCTCTCAGCGGCTCCATTCTCTTTTACCAAAGTTTAAAGAGAAAACGAGCCTCAAGTAAAATTCAGAGGGTCGTGGACAACTACAAGATGAGCGAGGACGCGCATACTTCGAAGGGGGGAATAGTTAACGAGTGCCCTCGGGAATAACTCACTGAACACCCCTCGGGACAGTTGTTAACGAAAACAAATCAAATATAAGCTAACGACCAGAACAATGACCGGAGAGTATCAGGCCACTGGCGGTAATCTGGTATCTGGATAACGCTGCAAGATCAGCATTATCGTTGGAGTCAAGTCGGCTTGCCGGCTGCAAAATTTGTATCTTTTAATTGCATGTATCTTTGTAGCTTTAAGTTTCTTTGTATCTTTATAATAATTTTTGCTTAGCTGCTCAGCTCGCTGGCGGCACTAAATCAGTTTTGTATCCGATGTTTACTGACAAAGTTCAGAATAAACTATACTACTCCGGCAACAGCCGTAAATAATCGTTTTCATATATTAAACATATCGCTGAGCCACAAGGCCAGCGATTGAGGTGAAAGTAAAGCCTCCATCGTAAACATCCTAAGAAGACTTAAGAGATAACTCCATCAGGATCATCACGACGACGTCTGGGAACTCTTACGAACTTCAACGACGACGCGGGAATCCTAAACACTTAATTTGTATAAGTCATCTTCATTTAATTTTTAATGACAAAAAATTAATAATGTTTAATTAACAGATCCTATTAAAACCGAAGGCTGGGTCAACTTATACTGCAGATATTAGGAAATGCTTTCGGGGTCAGAATGGACAGCTGGCGAAACAGAAATTTTTACAGAAAACTAAAATTAAGAATATATGTAGATATAGATATAAATATGTAAATATAGACTAAATGGACATAGATTTTAAGAATGTTAAATAGTTTACAGATATGACAATAAATGATAATTATTATAAATTTATTTAAAACAAGTTAGAAAGGCTACAGTCGAGCGCGCCGACTGTAAAAGACCCCGTACTCTCCTTGTATTCGCAGAAAACATCAATTTTTTGCGAGGTGTGTCTAGTTTTTTGCTTATTGCGGGGGCGGAGGGGGGCGTGGCGCCGATTTGAAATAAACTTGATCTGCGTACATCATAGACGGACTTTCATTAAAAAATTTGGTGTCTCTAGCTCTTGTAGTTTAAAAGATCCAGGTGTTCATACAGACGGACGGACAGACAGACAGACGGACATTTCTATATCGACTCGGCTGTTGATGCTGATCAAGAATATATATACTTTATAGGGTCGGAAAAGCTTCCTTCTGCCTGTTACGCACATTTGGCTTCTGACAAACCTAATAGACCCCTATACTCTTTTTTAGAGTACGGGGTCTTAAAATACTACATTACTGATGGGTTTCTATATTTCCGTTCGTAATCAATTATTTCTGCAATTACGTTACAAAGAAGTAAGCCATACTATATAGTGAGAAAATGGGTTGCAGGTATATTGGGTTTTAATGTACGAACATTACTAACCCATAAGCGATTTTAAAATTGTATGCTGGGTTTTATGCAGGTTGCGGAATTTCTGCATTACAATATTTAACAAGTAAGAAAAGTACAGTCGAACGAGCCCGACCGTAAAATACTCTCTGCTTATTTTCTCAATTATAATGTTAAAATCAGTATCCGGATATTACAATACATAGTTCTTCTATTAGAATACGTTACAACAAAAAAGACAATTTATAATCAAACATACATGTTTGTCTGTATGCACATACAAATTCCTTTGACGTTATATGTATACACATATACATGTAGATATGTGTGTATGTATACTATTGGCGCCACACATGTATCAAAAGAGTTCGAGTATATGCTTGTATGTTTCTGTCGTGCTCGCACTCATGCATTGACTTAAATATTAACTTTATAATCGGTATCTCTGTTGTTTATTGTTGGATTTTTATGCAACTTTCAGGATAGTTTGATAAAATTTGTCTACAAAGGAATCATAAATAAGTGGCATGCTTACTGAGATATTTGCTTTAAACATTTATTTTTCCGAGGTATGTCTAGTTTTTTGCTCATTGTGGGTGAATGGGGCGTGGCATCGAAAAAAAAAAAAAGATTCTTGTTTGACTGACTAAATATCGAGTCGATTGAGACCAAACTCGAATTTGTAGCTTTTACCATCTCTGAAATCTGTGTGTTCATACGGACAGACAGACGGACAGACAAACAGACAGACGGACATGGCTATATCGACTCGGCTTGTGATGCTGATCAAGAATATATATACTTTATGGGGTCTGCCACGCCTCCATCTGCCTGTTACCTACAGTTTCATAAACCCAATATACTCTTGCAGGGAGTACAAAAAGTATATGCTTGGGTAATGGAGAACCGAACGAAGCTTCGTCACCTCGTTACATTACAAATTTCAATAATTTCGTGCACCCGGTAGAAAAAGCGGCCATTCATTAAGAAAGTAATGGAGCTTGTATTTGGTTTTTGAATGTACACAGGCGAGAAGAAATCCATTAGTAATCGATGTAATAATGAGCATTTCCGCCACTGGGCGGCTCTCTGCAAAACTTAGAGAGGTAGCTAGAGCAAAATGAAAAACTACGCTATAGCAGAGCATTTTCAAACGCTGCCCAAACGTATCAAATTCTAAAAAGAGTAAATATTTCAAAACATTTAGAAAACATAGTATTGACCTTAAATCAAATTATAAGCAAAATATTTGTTTATATTTTGGTGTTCGATAAATTTGTGTATTGCATTTCAAATTTGACTTTCGTATATTTATGTAATTATGTATGTTAATTGTTCATACATAATTTGGAGAACAGTTTGGTTTTGTTTTTTGTTATACTCTCTGCAAGAGTATATTGGGTTTATGTAAAAGTATGTAGCAGGTAGTAGGAGGAGACATCACAAATTATATATAAGTAACCTAGTGCCCCTCGGAGGCAGTTGTATAGGTTTCGCGTGACCCTCGCAACATCCAAAACAAAACCAGCGCCCGACGTCACAACGCTGACTGAGCGCATAACAGTTCAACACCCCGAGGGAACTAGACCACCGGCGGTAATCTGGTATTTTGCACATACCGCAAGATCAGCATTATCGCTGCAGTCGAGTAGCTTTAGATTCTGAATATTTAATATAGCTTTAATTCCGTTGGTATCGAAATTCGCTGGCTACACTCAAATCAGTTCTTGTCAGAAGAGTGAATAATAAAGTTAATTTTTACAACTACTCCGGCACATAGCCGTTTTGTTCATTATTAACTGATAAATTCTTGAGCCACAAGGCCAATAATCAAAGGGGACGAAGTCAAGTCCTCCACCATAATCTTCATATCATTGCAACTATAAAAGGAACATCGGAAGATATTGGAAACTTAACATCGCCACTAGTGGAGCAGATATTGGAGTCATCATAACAGAGAAACGAATTAATTGGCGCCTAACGTTTAATTGAATCTACACCTAGGGAATATAATCATTTTAAGAAACATATAAGTGGAATGTTCGATCAGTGCTTTGACAAAAGAATAAAGTAAAGAAGAAAAAATAAAGAGAAAAACAAGAAAGAATGCTATAGTCGCCTCGCGACTTTGGGATACCCCTTACTCAGTTTCTATATGTAATTAACAATGTGTAATGATAATAATACTATTATTCCTATAGTGGGGATAGATAAGATATCTTGGAAAACACAGAACATTTTCACACAAATTTATGATCAGAGCATATTTTCGACCGATTGTTCCTATGGGTGCTATAGGAGTACGATTTGAATGACTATGTTTATTTTTATTGATAAATATATTTCGTGTCAGTTTCATTATGATAGCTTGGTAAATACAAAAAATGTTCATACAAATTCATACTAAGAGCGAATTTTTGACCGATTGTCCTTATGGGAGCTATACGATATAGAAGTCCGATTTGGAGCAAACTTGAACAGTATATTTATATTTGTGATAAATATATTCCGTGCCAAATTCATTAAGATAGCTTGGTATATACAAAAATTTTTCATACAAATTCATACTAATAGCGAACTTTTGACCGATTGTCTCTATGGGAGCTATACGATATAATGGATTAAACTTGGTCAGCTTATGTACGCCATTGGTATAAACATCCTATGTGAATTTGGTTCGGATAACGTAACTAACAAAAAAATTTTCTATACTAAAACATGATATTTTTACCTGCTTTTACCTTTATAAGAACATAAAACGCCCTAAAGTGGCGTGTCCAAAAAAATCAAACTTGTGTTGCTTGGGCATTTTATCTTTCATTTGCGACCTCTCGTGTCTTTATAGCTCTTATAGTTGCTGAGATCCTTATGTTCATACAGACAGACAGACGGACATGGCCATATATTGACTCAGCTGTTGATGCTGATCAAGAAAATGTATACCTTATGGGGTCTGCCACACCTCCTTCTGCCTGTTACATACATTCCAACGACTACAATATACCCTTGTACTTTACGAGTAACGGGTATAAATTTTAAAGTGTGATCGTGAGTTTCGTTAAAAATATTTGTTTTTTTTGTTTTGTCGCTATTTATCATTGCCTGCTGCTAAACGCAGAATATAATTCCTTATAAATACAATTAATGCATCTTGCCGAAAATAATTAACCGGCCATATTTTAATTTCGTATATGTGAAGTGTCATTCGAAGTTTGATTTGCAAAAACTAATGAACAATCCAGGCCCGTATAGGGAAGAAAAAAAAGAGTTAGCAGAATGCGGCAATAACATCGTAGCAGTGACAAGTTGTGCCACAACATCTTACGCATCAAACGGTAAACTGGCCACACACGACACCTGCGCTCGTGGACTGCACGCTGGACACACTGCGCGCTGCAACACGCAACCTAGCCACCTGAAGAACATCAATGTGGTTGACGAGGGTATCATCGTTATAAATGAGAGCCCCGTTAACGTCAGCACCGACGGCGGGTTAGAAGTGGCAATTAACGGCACCTATCTCATCACCTTCGAACACGTAGCGGTCATAAATGGCACCAGGCGCGTGAACCGGCGTGAAGTCGTCAATAGGGTGCCAGGCATAGCGGCCTCACCGATTTTAAACATCATCGGCCCCGACCCGGTGCTGAGTTTGCCACTACTGCAAAGGATAAGCAGCCACAACCTGCGGGTCATTCAGGAGTTGCAAGAAGACGTAACTTCGGCTGGATCGCCAAGGACATGGTTCATCGCCGCGGTCGCATTCAACCTGGCTCTCAGCGGCTCCATTCTCTTTTACCAAAGTTTAAAGAGAAAACGAGCCTCAAGTAAAATTCAGAGGGTCGTGGACAACTACAAGATGAGCGAGGACGCTTATACTTCGAAGGGGGGAATAGTTAACGAGTGCCCTCGGGAATAACTCACTGAACACCCCTCGGGACAGTTGTTAACGAAAACAAATCAAATATAAGCTAACGACCAGAACAATGACCGGAGAGTATCAGGCCACTGGCGGTAATCTGGTATCTGGATAACGCTGCAAGATCAGCATTATCGTTGGAGTCAAGTCGGCTTGCCGGCTGCAAAATTTGTATCTTTTAATTGCATGTATCTTTGTAGCTTTAAGTTTCTTTGTATCTTTATAATAATTTTTGCTTAGCTGCTCAGCTCGCTGGCGGCACTAAATCAGTTTTGTATCCGATGTTTACTGACAAAGTTCAGAATAAACTATACTACTCCGGCAACAGCCGTAAATAATCGTTTTCATATATTAAACATATCGCTGAGCCACAAGGCCAGCGATTGAGGTGAAAGTAAAGCCTTAAGAGATAACTCCATCAGGATCATCACGACGACGTCTGGGAACTCTTACGAACTTCAACGACGACGCGGGAATCCTAAACACTTAATTTGTATAAGTCATCTTCATTTAATTTTTAATGACAAAAAATTAATAATGTTTAATTAACAGATCCTATTAAAACCGAAGGCTGGGTCAACTTATACTGCAGATATTAGGAAATGCTTTCGGGGTCAGAATGGACAGCTGGCGAAACAGAAATTTTTACAGAAAACTAAAATTAAGAATATATGTAGATATAGATATAAATATGTAAATATAGACTAAATGGACATAGATTTTAAGAATGTTAAATAGTTTACAGATATGACAATAAATGATAATTATTATAAATTTATTTAAAACAAGTAAGAAAGGCTACAGTCGAGCGCGCCGACTGTAAAAGACCCCGTACTCTCCTTGTATTCGCAGAAAACATCAATTTTTTGCGAGGTGTGTCTAGTTTTTTGCTTATTGCGGGGGCGGTGGGGGGCGTGGCGCCGATTTGAAATAAACTTGATCTGCGTACATCATAGACGGACTTTCATTAAAAAATTTGGTGTCTCTAGCTCTTGTAGTTTAAAAGATCCAGGTGTTCATACAGACGGACGGACAGACAGACAGACGGACATTTCTATATCGACTCGGCTGTTGATGCTGATCAAGAATATATATACTTTATAGGGTCGGAAAAGCTTCCTTCTGCCTGTTACGCACATTTGGCTTCTGACAAACCTAATAGACCCCTATACTCTTTTTTAGAGTACGGGGTCTTAAAATACTACATTACTGATGGGTTTCTATATTTCCGTTCGTAATCAATTATTTCTGCAATTACGTTACAAAGAAGTAAGCCATACTATATAGTGAGAAAATGGGTTGCAGGTATATTGGGTTTTAATGTACGAACATTACTAACCCATAAGCGATTTTAAAATTGTATGCTGGGTTTTATGCAGGTTGCGGAATTTCTGCATTACAATATTTAACAAGTAAGAAAAGTACAGTCGAACGAGCCCGACCGTAAAATACTCTCTGCTTATTTTCTCAATTATAATGTTAAAATCAGTATCCGGATATTACAATACATAGTTCTTCTATTAGAATACGTTACAACAAAAAAGACAATTTATAATCAAACATACATGTTTGTCTGTATGCACATACAAATTCCTTTGACGTTATATGTATACACATATACATGTAGATATGTGTGTATGTATACTATTGGCGCCACACATGTATCAAAAGAGTTCGAGTATATGCTTGTATGTTTCTGTCGTGCTCGCACTCATGCATTGACTTAAATATTAACTTTATAATCGGTATCTCTGTTGTTTATTGTTGGATTTTTATGCAACTTTCAGGATAGTTTGATAAAATTTGTCTACAAAGGAATCATAAATAAGTGGCATGCTTACTGAGATATTTGCTTTAAACATTTATTTTTCCGAGGTATGTCTAGTTTTTTGCTCATTGTGGGTGAATGGGGCGTGGCATCGAAAAAAAAAAAAAGATTCTTGTTTGACTGACTAAATATCGAGTCGATTGAGACCAAACTCGAATTTGTAGCTTTTACCATCTCTGAAATCTGTGTGTTCATACGGACAGACAGACGGACAGACAAACAGACAGACGGACATGGCTATATCGACTCGGCTTGTGATGCTGATCAAGAATATATATACTTTATGGGGTCTGCCACGCCTCCATCTGCCTGTTACCTACAGTTTCATAAACCCAATATACTCTTGCAGGGAGTATAAAAAGTATATGCTTGGGCAATGGAGAACCGAACGAAGCTTCGTCACCTCGTTACATTACAAATTTCAAAAATTTCGTGCACCCGGTAGAAAAAGCGGCCATTCATTAAGAAAGTAATGGAGCTTGTATTTGGTTTTTGAATGTACACAGGCGAGAAGAAATCCATTAGTAATCGATGTAATAATGAGCATTTCCGCCACTGGGCGGCTCTCTGCAAAACTTAGAGAGGTAGCCAGAGCAAAATGAAAAACTACGCTATAGCAGAGCATTTTCAAACGCTGCCCAAACGTATCAAATTCTAAAAAGAGTAAATATTTCAAAACATTTAGAAAACATAGTATTGACCTTAAATCAAATTATAAGCAAAATATTTGTTTATATTTTGGTGTTCGATAAATTTGTGTATTGCATTTCAAATTTGACTTTCGTATATTTTTGTAATTATGTATGTTAATTGTTCATACATAATTTGGAGAACAGTTTGGTTTTGTTTTTTGTTATACTCTCTGCAAGAGTATATTGGGTTTATGTAAAAGTATGTAGCAGGTAGTAGGAGGAGACATCACAAATTATATATAAGTAACCTAGTGCCCTTCGGAGGCAGTTGTATAGGTTTCGCGTGACCCTCGCAACATCCAAAACAAAACCAGCGCCCGACGTCACAACGCTGACTGAGCGCATAACAGTTCAACACCCCGAGGGAACTAGACCACCGGCGGTAATCTGGTATTTTGCACATACCGCAAGATCAGCATTATCGCTGCAGTCGAGTAGCTTTAGATTCTGAATATTTAATATAGCTTTAATTCCGTTGGTATCGAAATTCGCTGGCTACACTCAAATCAGTTCTTGTCAGAAGAGTGAATAATAAAGTTAATTTTTACAACTACTCCGGCACATAGCCGTTTTGTTCATTATTAACTGATAAATTCTTGAGCCACAAGGCCAATAATCAAAGGGGACGAAGTCAAGTCCTCCACCATAATCTTCATATCATTGCAACTATAAAAGGAACATCGGAAGATATTGGAAACTTAACATCGCCACTAGTGGAGCAGATATTGGAGTCATCATAACAGAGAAACGAATTAATTGGCGCCTAACGTTTAATTGAATCTACACCTAGGGAATATAATCATTTTAAGAAACATATAAGTGGAATGTTTGATCAGTGCTTTGACAAAAGAATAAAGTAAAGAAGAAAAAATAAAGAGAAAAACAAGAAAGAATGCTATAGTCGCCTCGCGACTTTGGGATACCCCTTACTCAGTTTCTATATGTAATTAACAATGTGTAATGATAATAATACTATTATTCCTATAGTGGGGATAGATAAGATATCTTGGAAAACACAGAACATTTTCACACAAATTTATGATCAGAGCATATTTTCGACCGATTGTTCCTATGGGTGCTATAGGAGTCCGATTTGAATGACTATGTTTATTTTTATTGATAAATATATTTCGTGTCAGTTTCATTATGATAGCTTGGTAAATACAAAAAATGTTCATACAAATTCATACTAAGAGCGAATTTTTGACCGATTGTTCCTATGGGAGCTATACGATATAGTAGTCCGATTTGGAGCAAACTTGGACAGTATATTTATATTTGTGATAAATATATTCCGTGCCAAATTCATTAAGATAGCTTGGTATATACAAAAATTTTTCATACAAATTCATACTAATAGCGAACTTTTGACCGATTGTCTCTATGGGAGCTATACGATATAATGGATTAAACTTGGTCAGCTTATGTACGCCATTGGTATAAACATCCTATGTGAATTTGGTTCGGATAACGTAACTAACAAAAAAATTTTCTATACTAAAACATGATATTTTTACCTGCTTTTACCTTTATAAGAACATAAAACGCCCTAAAGTGGCGTGTCCAAAAAAATCAAACTTGTGTTGCTTGGGCATTTTATCTTTCATTTGCGACCTCTCGTGTCTTTATAGCTCTTATAGTTGCTGAGATCCTTATGTTCATACAGACAGACAGACGGACATGGCCATATATTGACTCAGCTGTTGATGCTGATCAAGAAAATGTATACCTTATGGGGTCTGCCACACCTCCTTCTGCCTGTTACATACATTCCAACGACTACAATATACCCTTGTACTTTACGAGTAACGGGTATAAATTTTAAAGTGTGATCGTGAGTTTCGTTAAAAATATTTGTTTTTTTTGTTTTGTCGCTATTTATCATTGCCTGCTGCTAAACGCAGAATATAATTCCTTATAAATACAATTAATGCATCTTGCCGAAAATAATTAACCGGCCATATTTTAATTTCGTATATGTGAAGTGTCATTCGAAGTTTGATTTGCAAAAACTAATGAACAATCCAGGCCCGTATAGGGAAGAAAAAAAAGAGTTAGAATTAGAATTAGATCAAGAAGGTTTTCAGCCACCACAGAATAACACCGTAGACATGGATTTGAACCAAGTGCAAGAATTGTTACAAACTGCAAAACTTTCACATTAAAACCCCTCAAGTAGAGTCATATCAAAGAATTACAGTAAACCCAGAGATTCAGTGTAACATAAAATTAGACATTATTAACTCAGGAACTCAGGGAGATTAGGTGGTATGGAGGCAATCCGACACAAACGCATACGACCTTTTAACGTCTATCAGAGCCCAAGACATAATCAACAAGTAAATAAAGTACAGTCGAACGCGCCCGACCGTATTATACTCTCTGCTTTTATTCCCAATTATATTGCTTAAAACGGTATCCGGATATAACAATAGATAGTCATTGTATTAGACCATGTTAAAACAAAAACAAGTAAGAAAGCTTACAGTCGAGCGCGCCGACTGTAAAAGACCCCGTATTCTCCTTATATTCGAAATTAATATTTGAATACGACAGTAATTTTAAATTTAAGTTCTAAAATAAAATTAAAAAAAATTTTTTTTTTTTAAATTTTAAATCAAGTCACTGATGGGATTCGAACCCACGCTTACTGACGCAATTTCCATAACATGCTGCAACCCTACTAGTTGCACCACACCATTTATTTAGCATATACCCGATTATTTTCATTTATATAATAATGTAGTTATATAAACAAAAAAAAAACTTAAATTTCTGGGTCAGTGCCGGGTTCGGACCGCAGACCATTGGCTTAGAAACAAATACAAAAAGTAATCTCTACCACCTAGGCCACACTCTGTTTGGTAATTGTCGTGACTAATATAAGTAAACATAGGGTTATCTCTTGTCTTTCAATGACGTGCACATAAATTATATTTATACAATTTAACAATTTATACGCCAAACGACTAACTGCAACACTCCCCTATTGCACCACTTAATATTGTATGCTTACATTTTTGTTTGAAATTTAAAAAAGTATATTAATATACTTCGCTTTCGGGAATTGAACCTGCGATCTTATACGCAACTCGCAGAACCCACCGCAACCCCATCAATAGCAAGACGCCCCACATTTGACAGAAACCCGATTATTTTCATTTACATATAATAAAGTAACAAAAAAAAAAAAATTTCTGAATCTGTGCCGGGGTTTGAACCGCAAGTCTTGTGTTTACATAATGACAAGCATCCCTACTACCTGGACCACGCTCTCTTTGCAAACTACTGCGGCTAATGTATATAAAAACATACAGTTATCTTTTTTCTTTCAACCACGCGCATTGACACTGTGATTCAAGGGACACTGTGTTACCTAATTGCTCAGTTGTTTATAGTTGGATTTTTATGCAACTTTCAGGGTAGTTTAATATGATTTATCTTTAAACAAATTTTGAATTACAATACTGTACTATATTAGCAAATGCTTTAAAAACGACATGTAAGTTTTGAAAAGTTTTTTAGTTCGTGTGGGAAAAGGGGGCGTGTCAGACCAAAGTTTTTAATGACGTTGCATTTGTGCTGTTTCTAGGAACCTGCGTACCAGAGTTGGTGTTCCTAAGTGCTATAGTTACGGAGATATTCGCCGAAAACATCAATTTTTTCCGAGGTGTGTCTAGTTTTATGCTTATTGCGGCGGCGGTGTATTGCGTGACACAGATTTGAAATAAATGTGATCTGCGCACATCATAGACGGACTTTCATTTTAAAATTTGGAGTCTCTAGCTCTTGTAGCTTAAAAGATCCAGGTGTTCATACAGACGGACGGACAGACGGACATTGCTATATTGCTGATCAAGAATATATATACTTTGCTGATCAAGAATAAATATACTTTATGGGGTCGAAAACGCCTCCTTCTACCTGTTACGCACATTTCGCTTCTGACAAACCTAATAGACCCCTATACTCTTTTTTAGAGTACGGGGTCTAAAAAGTGAGAAAAGTACAGTCGAAAACGCCCAACCGTATAATTCTCTCTGCTTTTATTCCCAATTATAATGTTAAAATCAGTATCCGGATATAAGAATAGATAGTTCTTGTATTAGAACACCTTACAACAAAAAAGACAATTTATAATCGAATATACACATGTTTGTCTGTATGCAAATACAAATTCGTTTGACGTTATAAGTATGTATTCACATACATATGTATATTTGTGTGTATGTCTATTAATATATGTATATATATGTATATATATATATATATATAATCATATGTTTGTACGTTTTTGTCGGGCTCGCACTCATGCATTGACTTAAATATTAACTTTATAACCTGGTATTTCTGTAACAATACTGTACGATAAGAACAAATGCTTTTAAATCGGGCTGAAAATTTACAAAGTTTTTTTTTCTCACGGAAAAAGGGGGCATGGCAGCCAAAAATTTTAAATGGTAATGCATTTATGTTGTCTTTTGGAATCTGCGTAGCAAAATTGGTATTCCTAAGTGCCATAGTCACTGAGATATTCGTTTTAAACATCTGTTTTTTCCGATGTATGACTAGTTTTTAGCTTATTTGGGCGAATGGGGCGTTGCATCGAAAAAAAAAACATTCTTGTATGGACTGACTTAATATCGAGTCGATAGAGACCAAATTCGAACTTTTCGCTCTTACCATCTCTAAAATCTCTACGGACAGACAGACAGACAGACAGACGGACATGGCTATATTGACTCAGCTGCTGATGCTGATCAAGAATATATATAATTTATGGGGTCTGCCACGCCTCCTTCTCCCTGTTACATACATTTGTACAACGCCAATATACTCTTGCAGAGAGTATAAAAACAAACAATAATTTTTGCAAATAAATAAACTAAACACATATACAGATTCGCCCGTCCTCTTTAATCCGCTATTCGTCTAGATCCACATATGTTTGAAGGTGGTTTTTAACCTCTGTTCTTTGCTGTTCTAAATTTGCAAGTAAGTAAAAGTGCGGCTCGCATGTACATACAGTGGCTCACCGCTTATTGCGAGCAGGGGTGCAAAAAAACTTTAACAGCGTGTACCCGTTAAACTATTAAAGATATCAAAAAAATTTAAATGCTGTTTTATTTAGTAGTCATTTATAATATATTTAGGCATTTCATTGTTTTTCTTACTTATAAAATAATTATTAAAACTAAAAAAAGGAACATCAGTGACTTTTTCCAGTTTGAGTTTAACTTGCGGGAGTTTACTTGCGCTTTGTTCGTGCTTTACTTTGTGTTTGCTTTACATGTTTTGTCAACTCTGCTTATACAAATTATTGAAAGTGTGTTGTTCGGCTCCCGCAATGTTACAGATGAGACCCAGTTTCGTCAGGTTCTGGTCCAGGCTGTGTTGTGATACGATTTGTTGTCTAGGAAGATTACGTTGGAGATTTGACTTCCTCTTTTCGATTACAAGCCTTGTGGTCCTCGCTCATGTTGTAGTTGTCCACGATCATCTGAATCTTCCTTGAGGCTCGTTTTTTCTTTAAACTTTGGTAGAAGAGAATGGAGCCGCTGAGAGCCAGGTTGAATGCGACTGCGGCGATGAACCATGTCTTTGGCGATCCGGCCGAAGTTACGTCTTCTTGCAACTCCTGAATGACCCGCAGGTTGTGGCTGCTTATCCTTTGCAGTAGTGGCAAACTCAGCACCGGGTCGGGGCCGATGATGTTTAAAATCGGTGAGGCCGCTATGCCTGGCACCCTATTGACGACTTCACGCCGGTTCACGCGCCTGGTGCCATTTATGACCGCTACGTGTTCGAAGGTGATGAGGAAGGTGCCGTTAATTGCCACTTCTAACCCGCCGTCGGTGCTGACGTTAACGGGGCTCTCATTTATAACGATGATACCCTCGTCAACCACATTGATGTTCTTCAGGTGGCTAGGTTGCGTGTTGCAGCGCGCAGTGTGTCCAGCGTGCAGTCCACGAGCGCAGGTGTCGTGTGTGGCCAGTTTACCGATTGATGCGTAAGATGTTGTGGCACAACTTGTCACTGCTACGATTTATTGCCGCATTCTGCTACCGTGTCATCTTGGAGTTGAAGTACTGTATGTCCATGGGACACCGGGATATTCAATTAGAACGTGAAAAATGTTTTCGGACTGAAGGGTCTTAATGCTAGCTGCTTCCATTAAATGGACTATGGGAATTTCTGTGGGATGTTCAATAAGCACGGACTTTAAATCGTTGTGGTCAAAAATGGTTGGGTTTATTATGCTTGCTTTTGCAAGGGTGATTGTGAGCATGAGATTTTGAATTTCGGTTATTAGCATCCTATTTCTTGCCAATAATGCCTCGTACAAATGTGGAGTGTCTACAAACTCAGCTTTTTTTTGCTTTTATTATCCGATTCACAGTATTAGTGAGTTGGTTAATTTGTTTCTGTGTCTCCGTGTTTATTACTAGCTGCTTATTTTTCGATTCAATTAATTTTGTCTCGGTTCCCTTGATTCGTTTTAAGTCCCTGGCATCTGGTACGCCGGCTACAACCTTGAGTGATGTCCCTAAAAAATCTAGGCTTCTGGCGATTCTGTGGTGAACCTCTAAAACGGACAAAAGACTTTTAATGTGGTCTACATCCACATCTAGTAATTTTCGCATATGGGACTGGGGAAATAAATCGGACAACCTTTAAGTTTCTTCTGCAATGTATAAAAATTCATTTAAGTTGCTTGAGTGCCTGACACAGTCGGTATGTTCCCATATCATTACCTTTCCGTCTATTACGGGAATGTAACTGGCATGAGAGTAGTTGGTGATCCGAGCATCTATTAAGGTTAATGAAAGCAAGAGCGACCAAATAAGCCTGCAAGAAAAAAGATAAAATGTAAAACTTACGACAAATTCTAACTTTATTACTAACTTTCGGAATTTATATTGTCCTTGTGGACCACCCTCCCTTTAATAAGGGCAGACGTTCCAAGGTCTGCTTGAATTTTTTCTTCTGAGCATAAGGGGGTCAATGTGTTCCCTATCCTTTTGTTGGATTTGACGAAGACTTTTTCTCCTCCCTCAAATACCCTATTTTGTCTGTGTGGGTTGTTTCTATCAAGTTGTGTCTGTTGGGTTTTTTCAATTTTCGTTCTGATAGTTTCCCTGAATTCATCAGTTGACGAGTGAATCACATCTATTGATTTTATGCCTGTCACTGAGTGCAACGATCGATTGAACTCTAGGGTTGCGTGCAAGATTAGTTAGACGGTATCGTCGATCTTTTTTTCTAGTTTAATACATCTTGCGATTTCTGATAGCGTGCTGTGGAATCGTTCCACTTGGCCATTGGAAGTAATTTGCAGCGGTGGTGCATTTACCACATCTATTCCAAAGCTGTTCCTTAGTAGTGACGTAATGGTCTCTGAATTAAAGGATGCTTCATTATCGCAATATACGACTTTGGTTTTTGGAAAGAAATTTACGGCTTGGATAAAAGGAGCTTTTACGTCTGCTATAGTACGCGACACTATCGGCTGTACTATTGCGAATTTAGAGAATTTATCAATGCACGTCAGGAAATACTTCTTGTCGGTTGAATAAATGTCAATGTGTAACGGTTCGCCAGGGTAAGACGGCGTTGGTGTTTTTCCGAGAAGCTGCTTCTTCGGATGTCTGTCGTACTTGCCTCTAGTGCAATGTTTGCAGTTGGCCACTATTTCTGTGACCAGTTTGGTCATCTTGGGGAAATAGTATTCTTCCAGGATTTGCTTTACGTTTTCCTGTGCAGCCCTGTGAGCTCGATTGTGCTCTTTTGTGGCGATATCCCTTTGCTCTGCCTTGTCGATTATGTCGGTTACCATATTTTTACAGTACCAAAACTTCGTCGACTGGAAAGTTTTCCCTAGCTCATGCTGTACATACGCCAGTGTTGGCAGATCACAATGTAGTGCATTTACAACGTAAGGGTTAACTACCGTGATTACTTCTTTCAAAATTGTGTTCTTGTTTGTGAAATGAATTTTGTGGCGTGTTTTCTCGCCGAAGAATATAAAGTTTCTTTTTAGACAAAACAATGATTTATCTAAAATTATTTGATTCCTGAAATAGTTCACAGGTTTTTCCGTAGCCTCTATTGTGTAGGTCACGGATGATGTAATATTCCTGGTCTTGGCTATCGGATGCATGCTGAATCGTGTTCTGCCCCCGCTGACGTCTCTGATCCGTCATTCTTTCGGAAGCCTGTCTTTTTTGCCATTGCGCGTTCTCATTTTGAGGCTTGCTACTTTGACCCTTTGCAAACTGCTTAGGCTGTTTGTACTTAGTCATACTGGAACCAATGTCCATGGGCTCTGGTGCCTGGGCTTGATCATGTTTGGGGCTCTGATAAGCATTACTTTGCTGCTTATTTTGTTTTTTACAAAATGGGGCTTCCTGTCTTGGCCGTGTTCGACGCCGTTGTTCTTTCCCTGCTTTTCTTAAGTACGCGCCTGGTATCTATTGTGCTCACTCGCCTGTGCCCTTTCTTCCATTGCTTTTGCATATGTAGCTGAGAGAATGCTACGTTCTATGCTAGCCTCAGCTTCTCTAGCCAAGGCTAAAGCAAATGGCAAGTCCTTGGGCTGAGCTGGAAATACTCCTGCCTTCAGTGAGGGGCACTCGTTAACTTACATAGCGCTAGCAGACATACATACGTACGCTAAGCACCTGAAAGCCCTTTGGTTGTTGTTGCTAGTTTGCATTGTTTGCCTACCTGCGCATATGCTGTTGTTGTGGGGAGATCGAATCATATGCCTACCCACGCATTGTTGATGCGCTGTTGTTGTTTTTAACAGTGTGCAGTCGAACCAGCCGAATATTGCTAATCAGGCGAATATCGCTAATCAGCTGATTATCGTTGGCGCTGGTGCATTGCGTAGATTGTTACTTTGTTGCTGTTTCCAACTGTAAGCGCTTATCTGCATATGCTTACGCTTTTTCAGGTGCTGTTATCTTTGTTAAGGCTCCCACACACCAGAGCGATTTATTTGCAACGGCAGCGACGCGAATAAAAAGCGGAAAAATTTCCGCGTCCGAATCGCAAGAGCGATTACACTCGAGCGAATTTACTCGCGCCTTTATTTTGTTATTCGCTAAAATGTCTTCCTTTTTTTATAATGAACAAAGGCATTGCGTATAATAAACAGCTGTTCGAAACGTCGCAAATGTCGAATTTTTCATAAATTTTTTTTTTTTTTTAAATTAATGATAATGGGTAAACAACTGCTTCTCTCATTATATTATTATTAATATATTGTATTTAAAGCCAAAATATTGTAATTTAACATGTTAAATTAAAAATTCAACACACGCATCACATGTGACGTCATCAGCGCAGAACACAAACAAGTTTTTGTGCAATCTGAATTGTATCGTTCTTGGCGGCAAGCGAAAAAAACCCTTCATGCACGGTTTTCAATGTTCAGCGGAAACAAACGCTGCAAATTCGCCGAACTCGCGAATTCGCCCCGCTTTGGCGTGCATGCGTTCATAAGACGCAATGGAATTAGATATTCGCGCCGCTGCCGCTGCGAATAAATCGCTCTAGTGTGCGGGAACCTTTACTTGAGAAGTCTAGTTACCCAGCTGATTATCATTAATCTACTGATCATCTTAAGGAGGTAGTAAAATTAATTCGGTGCAAATTAGGCCTGTTTTTGGAAATTTTTTTAGCCGACACAGTTGATTTATTTAAAATTTTAAGTTTACTACATTATAATGTAATGTGTAAAGAATATTATCCTAAATATTTTATAAATTTTGATGACGTCATGAGCCGGTGGCAGCGAATCTGCGCGGGCGCTTTGACAAAAAGGTCGTTTGTGGTGTCCCTCATAGCGCAACATTGGATCAACAAAAGTTTTAAAACCAATTTGATTTCAATAGTTAATGAATGTTCGCAGGTAATGACGTCGAGTTTTTTTTTTTCTTTTTAACTTTTTAATTTTTTTTACAGCGTTTTGAATTCAAAACAGCGATTTTTATACTCTCTGCAAGAGTATATTGGGTTTGTGCAAATGTATGTAACAGGCAGAAGGAGGCGTGGCAGACCCCATAAAGTATATATATTCTTGATCAGCATCACAAGCCGAGTCGATATAGCCATGTCCGTCTGTCCGTCTGTCTGTCTGTCTGTCTGTCTGTCTGTCTGTCTGTCTGTCTGTCTGTCCGTCTGTCTGTCCGTATGAACACACAGATTTCAGAGATGGTAAGAGCTACAAGTTCGAGTTTGGTCTCAATCGACTCGATATTTAGTCAGTCAATACAAGAATCTTTTTGTTTTTTTATGCCACGCCCCATTCGCCCACAATGAGCAAAAAACTAGACATACCTCGGAAAAAATTGATGTTTTCGGCAAATATCTCAGTAACTATGCCAGGAATACCAATTTTCGTACACGTGTTCCTAGAGACCGCATAAATGCAATGACATCAAAAGTTTTGGGCTGCCACGCCCCCTTTTTCAAACTTGCATGCCGTTTTTAAAGCATTTATTCTTATCGTACAGTGTTGTTATTTATGATTCGTTTGAAGACGTATCATGTCAAACTCTCCTGAAAGTTTCATAAGAATCCGACCATAAACAAGAAAGAAATTGAGCAACAAAGATTTTATTCGAGAGCAATGAGTGCGAGAGAGACAGCGCTAGTCGTGCCGACCGATAGTATTCATACACACATATGTATGTTCATACATTTAACGTCAAACGAATTACAGACAGACAAACACATGTATGCTCGATTATGCTTAGCTTTTTTTTTTGTTTTAACGTGTTCTAATACAAGAACTATCTATTGTAATATCCGGATACCGGTTTAAGCATTATAATTGGGAATAAAAGCAGAGAGTATTATACGGTTGGGCGTATTCGACTGTACTTTTCTTTCTTGTTTATAAAAAAAAATCGCAAATTTTAATATTTTTACACATGTTTAAAATAAAAAATAAAAAAAACTCGACGTCATTACCTGGTCAATAAAGTTAAGAATTTTTGTAAAAAATTTGAATGGAATCGGTTCAGAAGATTTTAAGCTAGAGTGGACACCAACCTTGAAAAGGGCAAGTTTGGGAAAACGCGTTTAAATATTTTCGGCAGCGTGTAATCCGACTGCAGAGGAGCAAACTAAACCATCTGTATCTTTGTCAATTTAACTCCGATCGACTTCAAATTTTCACACAATAATCTTAAGACATTGCTGAGTAATATAAAAAAATAAAAATAAATAGACAAAAAAATAATTTAAATACTTTACTACCCCCTTAAATTGTATTGATCGCAAACTATTGTTAATCAACTGATTATTTTTAATCATTTGGTTATCTTCCTCAGCCTAGTTTGTTTGTCGGCTGATTGTTATTGGTTATAGTACACTTACGAGCATTGAATAGAGAATAATAAGCCAATATGGCGCACAAATTAAATCACAATGAGACTGTTGTGAATGTGGCCGAGAATTGCCTTAGTGCACGCTTAACTCAATTATTCGTCAATCTATCTAATAGAAAAAGTAGAGAGCGACATATAGCGACAAAGGAGTTCATTCATTAATAATATGGTGACTCCACGTAAATTTGAGACTCAGTGCCGGCTAGATATACTATACTACAGATATTTATATCGGCAGTCAGATATCGATGCTATAGACCCTGACAATACTAGAATTTGGACAATAGTGGACTCAGTATCAGCAATACTTGAGTCATTAATATCAGTTGGAGATGAGCAATATTTCACAAATATAATCTTGATTCATATAGTCATTTAATTATGGACGTTCTGAGGAATCAATTTCACCGTTGATTAGTTTTTGTAAGAAATATATACCGAGAACTGTCCTACGATCAGACAAAGAAGAAAGGTTTATTAGTAAAAGTCTACTACGATAGGATGGCAAACGAATATAAGGATTCCAGTTAAGGGCCCTTAGGGCAAAAAGAAGGAAATGTTTTTGTACAGATTCTATTCTGTCTTGATGAATCCTATATTGGGGAGACCAGATACAGGATCCATATTCAAAAATAGGACGTACCAAGGAGGTATAGAGTGTTTTTGTTAAGTAGGGATCATTAAATTCTTTCGACCAGCGCTTTATAAAGCCCAGGACGCCAAAAGCACGATTATTAATTGATAAACATGCTTATCAAACTTGAGCTTTGGATCCAAAAGGATACCGAAATCAGTGACCGACTCAATCCTGTGAAGAGAACTACCATTCAGGATGTAATTGTTAATAAAGGGAGGTCGCCTACTAAAGGACATTACGTTACACTTACTATGGTTTAGATTTAATAAATTTACTTGGCACTGGGCTTGCAAGCTGTAAAGATCAGATTGTAACCTGGATTCAAAGAGTGACTCAGTTTCCGATACACAAAATTTAACGTCATCGGCGTACATAAGCATCCGAGAATGACGTATCGCAGATGGCAGATCGTTTATGAATAAAATGAACAGCAAAGGACCGAGGTGACTTCCTTGCGGAACACCCGAAGTAACTTTGACAGATTTCGATAGTGTATCTTTAAAATAGACCAGTTGTGTTCTAGAACGTAAGTAATTCGAAATGCAAAGAATAAAATTATGGGAAAGCCCTAACAGATTAAGCTTATGTATCAAGAGGTTGTGGTTAACGGAGTCAAAAGCCTTGCTAAAATCTGTGTAGATGACATCTGTTTGGAATTTTTTATCAGAGCACTGCAGGGCAAATGGTGTTAATTCTAACAGGTTAGTGGTAGTGGTATATTTCACAAACCCATGCTGGCAGGGTGAAATCATAGATCTACAGAAGTGTTACAGTTGAGAAGTTATCAGTTTCTAAAAAGTCTTGGGAATAACAGACAACTTGAAAATACCTCTATAGTTGCAGACATCGGATTTGTTTCCTTTTTCATGAAGAGGAAGAATGAGAGATTATTTCCAAATTTCAGGGAAACAGCATGATTCGATGGACAATGTTAATAGTTTACACAAGGGCTTTAACAGGCCATCTGCACAATTTGTTAGCACACAGCCTGGGACTCCGTCCGGCCCTGGTGAAAAAACAGGTTTGATAGATTTTAAACTATGTAAAAGCGAACTTTCATTAATTACTGGTGCAAAATTGCAATTGAAAGAATTTATATAATAAGGAGAAGATAAATCAGAATAATAGTTAAGCTTACAATAAGTCGTTTGAAAAAAATTGACAAATAAGTCGGCGATAGCTTATCTGAATTAGCAGTTTCTTTACCAAAAACTACACTGGATGGAAGCGTTGATGATTTACGCTTCGAATTGACGAAGCTATAAAACCGTCTAGGATTCCTTCGAAACTGTTGCCCATAGTCAGTAAGGTATTCCTTATAACAACGGTCGTTCCAAACATAGAAATCAGATCGAGCAATCAGATAGCGAGAGAGATACATAAGAGTCTTTTTATCTGACACTGTAGTTATTTCCGTGGGAGCAACAGCAGTGATAGACTCGTTGATTGACTCGACAACTGCAACAGTGTTAACAATTGACATATCAGAAACTACTGATTCGGGGTTTGTGGCGACAACTTCTGTGGGTGAAGTAAAGTTGTCATCCCTACTAACAATTATGTTCGGAGATGGGGATGAACAATTTATAAGAGAAGGTGCGGACGAAGTTGATATGTGAGGAGGGACAGAAAGTTCATTAGGGCCAATCGACAATCTAAAGTTGGCCTTTTTACGCTTTGGAGAATCGTTCAAGAATTTTAAGTCTTTAAACTCCTTATCCAAAACTATCGGACAGACTTTTAAATCTACCATATAGGTCCGCAAAGCCTCTTTTAGTGTGTCTCATGAAACTCATCATGTCTCCTTCGACATCCCTGCAAGCTTCACATGTCAACTTTAAATCTGATTTAGACGCAATCAGGTCAATTATCTGGCCGTTGAGGCCAGCACATTTTTCATGTGAAACATTTTCACATAACCAGCACAAACAAAACCCACCTTAACATTTGTTGGAACCTGGCAATTGGACTTATAACAGACGTACATATTGGAGTTCATTAGTAAAAGAAATAAAAATAATAAAAGAGAATATATGGGAGATAATAGGCACTGTTGAGAAATTGATTGAAAAAGTATGTAGGCAAACTAGGGTTAATGTGACAAACTATAGATGTTTACTTAAGCAAAATAACAAATGTAATTCACAAAAACAAAATATGTGCCGGCGCGTCGACCGAAATAAAGAAAAACGGAATTACCGGCCAACACCAAAAACAAGATGAATGAGCGCGGTAAAACAAATAAGAGCGCGTCGAGAGCGTAAATAAAAAAGAGAACAGGAAGATAGTTGCGAGATAAAATTCTACATAACAAAATGTTAGTGCAAGCAACGGCGTAAATTTACAAAAACAAATTCACAGCGACAAGCAAGCGCAGAAATTAATAAAACAGAATGTTTGGCTGTGGATTTGTTGTTGCCTTTAAACACAAATTATTTAAAATTGGCTTTATAGTTAATTTAAACCATGTATCAACACAACCCATGTATCGCACACTGTTACTAAAGGATTAAGCCAGAAAAATCAAACAAAATTGAGTGTTTAAACGAGGAAATACTGGAAAATAGTAAGAAACGATTTAAAACATGTCCGTCAGCGAGAGCGAAGCGAATACGTGTGAAGGTATATCCTCATACGAAGTTGAAGTATGAGGAACAGCTTCACTATAACACATTGCCATTTATCTGCTGGGGAAAGTTTGAAGTCTAGGATGAAGCAAACATTTGATATGAAACACGCTAAAAACCGTCGTTTGCGTGTACAAAGGTTGAAAAAGAGGTTAAACACACATGCCAGTTTTGCAGTGCAAATCACAGAATTGGAAATTGTCAAGGGTTCTGAGCATTGCCAATTGACGAAAGATTTAATTTCGTAAAATCTAGTCAACTGTGCATAAACTGTTTGCATTCAGGACACAGAGTGTCCAACTGCACTGCGCTGAAGTGTAGAGTTTGTTTTCGTCCTCACAAAACGCCTTCACAAAAACACAATCATTGTACCCATGTAAGCCATGCTGCAAGCGAAATTGATCAAGTGATCCTTGCCACTGCAATCGTTACCGTTCGAGACAGATTCGGTCAGATACCAAACGCTAGAGCCTTGTTGGATTCAGGCTCTCAGGTGAATTTCATGACGGAGGATCTCGCTCAAGCCTTGCGCCTTCAACGCAAAAAGAATATCTTAACCGTTGTCGGTTGGACAGTCGACTTTGCAAAAAGCTATGTATCGACTATAGTTTCGTCTCGTGTAACAAGAAATCAGTTCAGCGCCGAGTTTTGGGTGATAAAATCCATTTGTAGCAGGCAGCCAGATTCTGATCTTCCCATCAATAGGTAGTAGATATCAGCGAATGTCAAACTGGCTGACCCTGATTTCCATAAACCCCAGGAAATAGATATGCTTCTGGGAGCAGACTGCTTCTTCAACATGCTTTGTACTGGACAAATAAGACTAGGGAACTGTGGTCCGTTGCTACAACGGACATTGTTTAGTTGGGAAGCATCAGGATAATTTTAAAAAAATGCATACCAAAAGTCCAATATGCTGCTCAGTGATGCAGCATAGACAAGATGGTCGACTTGAGGCAAGTCCTATACAGTGAGGTTAAAGCTGTCCCAGAAACAAGTGTTTTGGCAACTCATTCTGCTGGTCACATTATTTGCCAACAAAGCTATCCAGACATCGTTCGTAAACTGGCGACTGGACACTTTGGTGCCAATATGTCTTTCATGACTGATTCCAAAGTGCTAGTCTCGTCAAATATATCCAAAAGACAGGATATATATTTGAAATTTTTGAACGAGTATCTTGCACTTGGTCGCATGCAATTGTTCCACCAAGACCACATTACGGATTTTCACACCAGTGCGTCTTGAGACCTGATAGCAGGCCCACCAAACTTCGAGTGGTGTTTGACGATTCGTGTAAGACAACATCGTCAAGCTCTCTCAATGAGTTACTGATGGTGGGATCTGCTACACAGAGGGATCTTATCCGTTTAGGTCTTAGGTTCCGTCTGAACCGATATGCCCTCACGGCAGATTGCAAAGAGCTGAGTAAGCAAAACATTGTTTTTCCCGAGGTGTCTTTGGTTTTTTGCTCATTGCGGGGGCTGTAAGGGGCGTGGCAAAAATTTGAAATAAACTTGATCTGTGTACATCATAGACGAACTTTCATTCTAAATTTGGTGTCTCTAGCTCTTGTAGTTTAAAAGATCCAGGTGTTCATACAGACGGAAGGACAGACAGACTGACGGACAGACGGACCGACGGACGGACGGACAGACGAACATTGCTATATCGACTCGGCTATCGATGCTGATCAAGAATATATATACTTTATGGGGTCGGAAAAGCTTCCTTCTGCCAGTTACGCACATTTGGCTTCTGACAAATCTAATAGACCCCTATACTCTTTTTAAGAGTACGGGGTTTAAAAACTAAGGTTATTTATTGTGATAACGAGGCGTGCTTTAATTCAGAGAATATTACGTTCTTATTAAGGAACCGTTTTGGAATAGATGTGGTAAATGCACCACCATTGCACAGTACTTTCAATGGCCACGTAGAACCTTTCCACAGCACGCTATCGGAAATTGCTAGATGTATCAAACTACAGAGGAAGATCGACGACACCGTCGAACTAATCTTACAGACAGCTCTAGAAGACAATCGATCTCTGCATTCGGTGACAGGAAAAAATCTAATAGAGGTGATACACTCATCAACTAATGAATTCTGCGAAAATATCAGAAATAAAATTGAAAAGACCCAACAGGCACACCTGGATAGGAACAACCCACACAGACAGAACAGGATATTTGATGTAGGAGAAATAGTCTTCGTCAGATCCAACAAAAGGCAAAGTAGTAGGAACGTCTGTTTTTATTAAGTGGAGGGTGGTCCACAAGGACAACATAAAATAGGAATTGTAACCGACCCTCTAAAATTAACAGTAGGATCAAGATCAGTACTAAGTTTAAAATTCCATTTTATTTTTTCTTTTGCAGGCTTATTTGGTCACCTTAATTTTAATTAAACTTAATAAATGCTCGGATCACCGACTACTCCCATGCCAGTTATATTCCCATAATAGACGGAAAGGTAATGTTGTGGGAACAAGCCGACTGTGTCAGGCACTTAAGTAACTTAACTGAATTTCTAAACATAGTAGAAGAAACTAAAAAAATGTCCGATTTATTTCCTCAATCCCATATACGAAAGTTACTAGATGTAAATGTAAATCATATTAGAAGTCTTTTGTCCGTTTTAGAGGTTCATCACAGAATCGCCAGAATTCTAGATTATCTAGGAACAGCACTCAAGGTCGCAGTCGGCATTATTGGAATGAAATAGTATGTTAATAACCGAAATTCAAAATCTCATGCTCACAATCACTCTTGCAAAAGCAGGCATAATAAATCCAACCATTTTCGACCACAACGATTTAAAATCAGTGCTTATCGAACATCCCACAGAAATAATATAATGGAAGGAGCTAGGATTAAGATCTTTCAGTCCGAAAATATTGTACACGTTTCCATTGAATATCCCAGAATCAAATTCATATGTAGAAAGATAAGCATACTCCCGGTATCCCACGATCACACAGTTTTTTAACTCCAAGATGACACCGTAGCTGAATGCGACAACAACATCCTAGCAGTGATAAGTTGCGCCTCAACATCTTACGCATCAATTTGCAAATTGGCTACACATTACACATACAGCACGTTGCAGCACTCAACTTAGCCACCTGAAGAGCATTAACATGGTAGACGAGGGTATCACAGTCATAAATGAGAGTCCCGCAAACGTCAGCACCGACGATGGCTTAGAAGTATAAATCAATGGCACGTTCCTCATCAGTTTGACCACGCAGCCGTCATAAACGGAACCAAATATGTGAACCGACGTGAAATCATCAACAAGACTCCGGGCATCGCAGCTTCACCGATAATAAACATCATCGGCCATGACCTGGTCCTGAGCTCACCGCTATTACATATAACAACAACCATAACCCGAACGTCATTCGGGAATTACATGAAAACGTAACATCATCGGCCATTACCTGGTCCTGAGCTTACCGCTATTACATATAACAACAACCATAACCCGAACGTCATTCGGGAATTACATGAAAACGTAACCTCAGCCGGATCGCCCAGGGACTGGTTTATAACTGCAGTCGTATTCAACCTGGTTCTCAGTGGTTCCATTTTCTTCTATCCGAGTTGGAAGAAACGACGAGCCTCAAAGAAGATACAGTTGACCCTGAATGATTACAAGATGAACTACGACGCCCATACTTCAAAAGGGTGAATAGTTAACGAGTGCCCCTCGGAGGCAGTATAGATTTCGAGTGACCCTCGCAACATCCAAAACAAAACCAGCGCCCGACATCACAACGCTGACAGTTAAACACCCCGAGGGAGCTAGACTACCGGCGGTAATCTGATATTTTGTACATGCCGCAAGCTCAGCATTATCGCTGCAGTCGAGTTGGCTTGCCGACTACAATTTTTGTATCTTTAAGTTCGCTTACTTGGTGGCTTTAGATTCTGAATATTTAATATAGCTTTAATTCCGTTGGTATTGAAACTCGCTGGCTACACTTGTCAGAAGAGTGAATAATAAAGTTAATTTTTACAACTAATCCGGCACGTAGCCGCTTTGTTCATTATTAACTGAAAAATTCTTGAGCCACAAGGCCAATAATCAAAGGGGACGAAGTCAAGTCCTCCACCATAATCTTCATATCATTGTAACTTTAAAAGGAACATCGGAAGATATTGGAAACTTAACATCGCAACTACTGGATCAGATATTGGAGTCATCATAACAGAGAAGCGAATTAATTTATATTCTTGATCAGCATCACAAGCCATGCCCGTCTAAACATGAGTGGGGGCAACGCTGCCCGCGGACGCAGTCCATGTAGACCAATAGTACACATACATACATATATAAGTTAACGAGTGCCCCTCGGGAACAGTGGTATAACTCACTGAACACCCCTCGGGACAGTTGGACGACGTAAACAAAACAAAATATAGGCCAACGTCCAGAATCATTATGCTGATAGGGCAAATATTAGTTCAACACCCCGAGAGTATCAGGCCATTGGCGGTAATCTGATATCTTGCACACGCTGCAAGATCAGCATTATCGTTGGAGTCAAGTCGGCTTGCCGGCTGCAAGTTTGTATCTTTTAAGTGCATGTATTTTTGTAGCTTTAAGTTCTTTGTATCTTTATATTAATTTTGCTTCGCTGCTTAGCTCGCTGGCGGCACCAATTCAGTTTTGTATTTGATGTTTACTGACGAGGTTCAGAATAAACTCTACTACTCCGGCAACAGCCGTAAATAATCGTTTTCATATATCAAACATATCGCTGAGTCACAAGACCAGCGATTGAGGTGAAGTAAAGCCTCCACCGTAAACGTCCTAAGAAGACTTAGGAGATAACTCCATCAGGATCATCACGACGACGTCTGGGAACTCTTCCGGACTTCAGCGACGACGCGGGAATAATAAAGAATAATTGGCGCCCAACTTTAACTAGAACCTACACCTAAGGAATATAAGAGATAGAAACAGTTTGAGAATCATGTAAGTGGAATGTTCACAAAGCAGGAAAAAAGTTACCAAATTTAAAAGAAAATATCAATAAATTGTGTAAGTGTGATCGTGAGTTTTTAATCAAACACATTTGTCGTCGTTAATTCATTTTTGTTGCCATTTCGCTTTGCCACCTTAATGCCGTTTTGCCGAATATAGTTACTCGGCCATACTTTGATTTCGTGTATGTGAAGTGTCACTCGAAGTTCGATTTGCAAAAAGCTAATGAACAGCCTAGGCCCGTATAGGGAAATTAAAAGAGAATACGATAGTGACGACGGGTGGGATTTAGACTCAGAAAGTTTTCAGACTTCACCGAGCAATAACGTAGACGTGGATATGAACCAAGTGCAAGCGCTGTTAGAAAGTGCCCTCAGTCGCGCGTTAGCGGAACAGGAAGCAAGGTTAACAGAGCGATTTAATGCCCAACTACACTTAGTGAGACAGGATGTGCAAAAACTACAAATTGAAACTCCACAGGTAGAATCGTATCAGAGAATTTCGGTAAATCCAGAAATCCAGTGTGATATAAAACTGGACATTATAAAGTCAGTGCCAGAGTTCAATGGAACTCAGGACGATTACGTGGCTTGGAGACAATCCGCCACCGATGCATACGAGCTTTTCAAGCCATTTGTTGGTAGCAGTGCTCATTATCAAGCAGTAACCATCATCCGAAATAAGATTATGGGTACTGCGAGAGCATTGTTGGTTTCGCATAAGACTGTCCTAAATTTCGATGCTATAATAGCCAGACTGGACTGCACGTATGCTGACAAGACCTCACTTCGGCTTTTGCGCCAAAACCTGGATATGGTCAGGCAGGGCAACGCTACTCTCATGGAATATTATGATGAGGTTGAACGGAAGTTAACCCTTGTCACAAATAAAATCATGATGACACATCAGCCGGATACGGCAAAGGTGCTTAATGACGAAGTCAGAGAGGAAGCCCTGCACGCGTTTGTAGCCGGACTTAAAAAGTCATTAAAGGCAGGAGTATTTCCAGCTCAGCCCAAGGACTTGCCATCTGCTCTAGCCTTGGCTAGAGAAGCTGAGGCTAGCATAGAACGTAGCATTCCCTCAGCTACATATGCAAAGGCAATGGAAGAAAGGGCGCAGGCAAGTGAGCACAATAGATATCAGGCGCGTACTCAAGAAAAGCAGGGAAGGAACAACGGGGTCGAACACGGCCAAGACAGGAATCCCCATTTTGTAAAAAACAAAATAAGCAGCAAAGTAATGCTTATCAGAGCCCCAAACATGATCAAGGCCAGGCACCAGAGCCCATGGACATTGGTTCCACTATGACTAAGTACAAACAGCCTACGCAGTTTGCAAAGGGTCAAAGTAGCAAGCCTCAAAATGAGATCGCGCAGGGCCAAAAAAGACAGGGTTCCGAAAGAATGACGGATCAGAGACGTCAACGGGTGCAGAACACAATTCAGCATGCATCCGATAGCCAAGACCAGGAATATTACAAGTCGGCCGAGGCCGCAGTTGCGGAAGCTCAAGACGAGCACGACGCTGAGAGTGACAATGACCTGGTACATTTTTTAGGGAGCGCTCCCGGTTGCCGTTCATCGAACGGAACCTGGCTGGGAGAAAACTAAGAATGTTAATAGACACTGGAGCGGCCAAGAATTACATTAAGCCCGTAAAGGAGCTCAAAAATGTAAGCCAGCTCTCCTTTTACAGTTAGTTCCATCCATGGTTCTGACAAAGTAACCCATAAGTGTTCAATGAACATTTTTGGGAAAACAGCTCCATTTTTCGTGCTAGAATCTCTATCACCATTTGATGGCATCATTGGGTTCGACTTGCTAACGCAGGTTGGAGTAACCTTAAATGCCGAAAAAGGCACAATCAATTATGGAACTGAGACTGAAAAGCTACAGCACCATTATTGCGATAACGTCAATTTCACTAACGTAAATGACATTGTAGTGCCAGAGTCTGTAAAAGCCAAATTTAGAAGCATGATTTTGAATAGATCGAAAGCATTTTCGACCTCTAACGAGGCGTTACCGTTCAACACGTCTGTTGTGGCCACAGTGCGCACAATAGATGATAACGCGGTCTATTCAAAGCTATATCCACACCCGATGGGGGTCAATGATTTCGTCAAAAAAGAAATCAAAGATCTGCTGGAGAATGGCATCATCAGGCCTTCCAGGTCACCCTACAATAACCCAACATGGGTTGTTGACAAAAAGGGTTTCAACGAAAATGGAAACAGGAATAAGCGATTGGTAATTGACTTTAGGAAACTAAATGAAAAAACCATCGCCGATAAATATCCAATGCCTAACATTTCCATGATTTTGGCAAATCTGGGTAAAGCCAAATATTTCACAACGCTAGATTTAAAATCTGGCTATCATCAAATATACTTGGCGGAACAGGATCGTGAGAAAACCGCTTTCTCCGTAAATGGGGGAAAGTATGAGTTCTGTCGACTGCCCTTCGGTTTGAAGAATGCTGGTAGCATCTTCCAGAGGGCAATCGATGACGTCTTGCGTGAACAGATAGGCAAATCTTGCTACGTTTACGTAGATGACGTAATAATTTTCTCCGAGAACGAGGAGGATCATGTAAAGCATATTGATTGGGTTTTAAAGAGCCTATGCGATGCTAACATGAAAGTTTCAAAAGAAAAGACTCATTTTTTCAAACAAAGCATAGAATACCTTGGGTTCATCGTAACCAGAGGTGGCGCAAAGACAGACCCAGAGAAGGTAAAGGCTATTCAGGAATATCCGGAACCAAAAAACTTATATGAACTTCGATCCTTCTTAGGCATGGCCAGCTATTATAGATGCTTTGTTAAAGACTTTGCGGCAATAGCAAAGCCGTTGACAAACTTGCTGAAAGGGGAAAACGGGTTAGTAAGCAAACACATGTCAAGAAAGACCATTGTCGACTTCGGCATTCCCGAACGAGATGCCTTTCAAAGGCTAAGGAACATCTTAGCTTCAGAGGATGTTATCCTCAGATACCCTGACTTCAAGAAGCCTTTCGATCTAACGACGGATGCTTCTGATCATGGTATTGGCGCGGTATTATCACAAGATAATAGACCCATCACAATGATCTCTAGATCATTAAAGGAAAGTGAGTCCCACTACGCCACCAATGAGAGAGAATTGTTGGCCATAGTTTGGGCCTTGGGAAAGCTTCAGCAGTACCTGTATGGTACAAGAGATATCAATATCTACACAGACCACCAGCCATTAACGTTCGCTGTGTCGGACAAAAACCCCAACGCGAAGATAAAAAGATGGAAAGCGTATATCGACGAGCATAACGCAAAACTCCACTACAAACCGGGTAAAGAAAACCATGTTGCAGACGCACTTTCACGGCAAAATGTGAATGCTTTGCAAGATGAAGTAATATCCGATGCTGCGACAATTCATAGCGAATTGTCCGTGACCTACACAATAGAGGCTACGGAAAAACCTGTGAACTGTTTCAGGAATCAAATAATTTTAGATGAATCATTGTTTTGTCTAAAAAGAAACTATATATTCTTCGGCGAAAAAACACGCCACAAAATTCATTTCACAAACAAGCACACAGTTTTGAAAGAAGTAATCTCAGTAGTTAACCCTAACGTTGTAAATGCATTACATTGTGATCTGCCAACACTGGCGTGTGTACAGCATGAATTAGTGAAAACTTTCCCGTCGACGAAGTTTTGGTACTGTAAAAATATGGTAACCGACGTAATCGACAGGGCAGAACAAAGGGATATCGCCACAAAAGAGCACAATCGAGCTCACAGGGCCGCACAGGAAAACGTAAAGCAAATCCTGGAAGAGTACTATTTCCCCAAGATGACCAAACTGGTCACAGAAATAGTGGCCAACTGCAAACATTGCACTAGAGGCAAGTACGACAGACATCCGAAGAAGCAGCTTCTCGGAAAAACACCAACGCCGTCTTACCCCGGCGAGCGGTTACACATTGACATTTACTCGACCGACAAGAAGTATTTTCTGACGTGCATTGATAAATTCTCTAAATTCGCAATAGTACAGCCGATAGTGTCGCGTACTATAGCAGACGTAAAAGCTCCTATTATCCAAGCCATAAATTTCTTTCCAAAAACCAAAGTCGTATATTGCGACAATGAAGCATCCTTTAATTCAGAGACCATTACGTCACTACTAAGGAACAGCTTTGGAATACGCGTGGTGAATGCACCACCGCTGCATAGTACTTCCAATGGCCAAGTGGAACGATTCCACAGCACGCTATCAGAAATCGCAAGATGTATTAAACTAGAAAAAAAGATCGACGATACCGTCGAACTAATCTTGCACGCAACTCTAGAGTACAACCGATCGTTGCACTCAGTGACAGGCAAAAAACCAATAGATGTGATTCACTCGTCAACTGAGGAATTCAAGGAAACTATCAGAACGAAAATTGAAAAGACCCAACAGACACAACTTGATAGAAACAACCCACACAGACAAAACAGGGTATTTGAGGTGGGAGAAAAAGTCTTCGTCAAATCCAACAAAAGGCTAGGGAACAAACTGACCCCCTTATGCTCAGAAGAAAAAATTCAAGCAGACCTTGGAACTTCTGTTCTCATTAAGGGGAGGGTGGTCCACAAGGACAACATAAAATAGGAACTGTTCCAAAAATCAGTAATAGAGTTAGAATTTGTTGTAAGTTTTACATATTATCTTTTTCTTGCAGGCTTATTTGGTCGCTCTTGCTTTCATTAACCTTAATAGATGTATTAAACTAGAAAGAAAGATCGACGATACCGTCGAACTAATCTTGCACGCAACTCTAGAGTACAACCGATCGTTGCACTCAGTGACAGGCAAAAAACCAATAGATGTGATTCACTCGTCAACTGAGGAATTCAAGGAAACTATCAGAACGAAAATTGAAAAGACCCAACAGACACAACTTGATAGAAACAACCCACACAGACAAAACAGGGTATTTGAGGTGGGAGAAAAAGTCTTCGTCAAATCCAACAAAAGGCTAGGGAACAAACTGACCCCCTTATGCTCAGAAGAAAAAATTCAAGCAGACCTTGGAACTTCTGTTCTCATTAAGGGGAGGGTGGTCCACAAGGACAACATAAAATAGGAACTGTTCCAAAAATCAGTAATAGAGTTAGAATTTGTTGTAAGTTTTACATATTATCTTTTTCTTGCAGGCTTATTTGGTCGCTCTTGCTTTCATTAACCTTAATAGATGCTCGGATCACCGACTACTCTCATGCCAGTTACATTCCCGTAATAGACGGAATGGTAATGATATGGGAACATACCGACTGTGTCAGGCACTCAAGCAACTTAACTGAATTTTTATACATGGCAGAAGAAACTAAAAGGTTGTCCGATTTATTTCCCCAGTCCCATATGAGAAAATTACTAGATGTGGATGTAGACCACATTAAAAATCTTTTGTCCGTTTTAGAGGTTCATCACAGAATCGCCAGAAGCCTAGATTTTCTAGGGACAGCACTCAAGGTCGTAGCCGGCATACCAGATGCCAGGGACTTAGAACAAATCAAGGGAACTGAAACTAAACTAATTGAATCAAACAATAGGCAGGTAGTAATAAACACGGAGACACAGAAACAAATTAACCAACTCACTGATACTGTGAATCGGATAATAAAAGCAAAAAAAGCTGAGTTTGTTGACACTCCACATTTGTACGAGGCATTATTGGCAAGAAATAGGATGCTAATAACCGAAATTCAAAATCTCATGCTCACAATCACCCTTGCAAAAGCAGGCATAATAAATCCAACCTTTTTTGACCACAACGATTTAAAGTCCGTGCTTATTGAACATCCCACAGAAATTCCCATAGTCCATTTAATGGAAGCAGCTAGCATTAAGATCCTTCAGTCCGAAAACATTGTTCACGTTCTAATTGAATATCCCAGAATTAAGTTTATATGTAGGAAGGTCAACATACTCCCGGTGTCCCATGGTCATACAGTACTTCAACTCCAAGATGACACGGTAGCAGAATGCGGCAATAACATCGTAGCAGTGACAAGTTGCGCCACAACATCTTACGCATCAATCTGCAAATTGGCCACACACGACACCTGCGCTCGTGGACTGCACGCTGGACACACTGCGCACTGCAACACTCAACCCAGCCACCTGAAGAACATCAATGTGGTTGACGAGGGTATCATCGTTATAAATGAGAACTCCGCTAACGTCAGCACCGATGGCGGGTTAGAAGTGGCAGTTAACGGCACCTTCCTCATCACCTTCGAACACGTTGCGATCATAAATGGCACCAGGCACGTGAACCGGCGTGAAGTCGTCAATAGTGTGCCAGGCATAGCGGCCTCACCAATTTTAAACATCCTCGGCCACGACCCGGTACTGAGTTTGCCACTACTGCAAAGGATGAGCAGCCACAACCTGCGGGTCATTCAGGAGCTGCAAGAAGACGTAACTTCGGCCGGATCGCCAAAGACATGGTTCATCGCCGCAGTCGCATTCAACCTGGCTCTCAGCGGCTCCATTCTCTTTTACCAAAGTTTAAAGAAAAAACGAGCCTCAAGGAAGATTCAGATGATCGTGGACAACTACAAGATGAGCGAGGACGCTCATACTTCGAAGGGGGGAATAGTTAACGAGTGCCCTTCGGGAACAGTGGTATAACTCACTGAACACCCCTCGGGACAGTTGGACGACGTAAACAAAACAAAATATAGGCCAACGTCCAGAATCATTATGCTGATAGGGCAAATATTAGTTCAACACCCCGAGAGTATCAGGCCATTGGCGGTAATCTGATATCTTGCACACGCTGCAAGATCAGCATTATCGTTGGAGTCAAGTCGGCTTGCCGGCTGCAAGTTTGTATCTTTTAAGTGCATGTATTTTTGTAGCTTTAAGTTCTTTGTATCTTTATATTAATTTTGCTTCGCTGCTTAGCTCGCTGGCGGCACCAATTCAGTTTTGTATTTGATGTTTACTGACGAGGTTCAGAATAAACTATACTACTCCGGCAACAGCCGTAAATAATCGTTTTCATATATCAAACATATCGCTGAGTCACAAGACCAGCGATTGAGGTGAAGTAAAGCCTCCACCGTAAACGTCCTAAGAAGACTTAGGAGATAACTCCATCAGGATCATCACGACGACGTCTGGGAACTCTTCCGGACTTCAGCGACGACGCGGGAATAATAAAGAATAATTTATATACATGGTATGCACTGCATACTATAGTGTCAAACATATATTGGTATATTGGGCAGAAGTTGGCGTGGCAGACCCCATAAAGTATATATATTCTTGATCAGCGTCACAAGCCGAGTCGATATAGTCATGTCTGTTTGTCTGTCCGTCTGTCTGTCCGAATGAACAAACAGATTTTAGACATGGTAAGAGCTACAAGTTCACATTTGGTCACAATCGACTCGATATTTAGTCATTCAATACAAGAATCTTTTTTTTGATGCTACGCCCCATTCGCCCACAATGAGTAATACATGTATGTTCGATTATACTTAGTAATTTCTTTTTTTTTTTTTAACGTCTTCCAATACAAGAAATATCAATGTTAGTATCCGGATACCGATTTTAACATTATAATTGGGAATAAAAGCAGAGAGTATTATACGGTCGGGCGCGTTCGACAGTACTTTTCTTTCTTATTATTTATATCGCCATTGTCTTGCACACACTTATATAAAGGGATCAACTAGTGGATTCTTAAATAGCTTTATTTAATGTGCCTACATTTTCATTATTGCAAGCAATTACTTGAGGAATTTTCATCAATATATATTTCTTTAGTGTACCTTTAAGAAAAACAGTTTTGTTATTCATATAAATTATATTGGTTTCAAATTGACAATATTACGCGAGAACTGAAATTACTAGCAACGTTTTATCGTAATCTATTTGATATTTTTCTGTAAAACCGCGTGCAACTAATCTTGCTTTATATCTTACATGATTACCTGTTTTGTTTTTACTATGGCGACTCGCACAACTCCAGGAATTGTGCTATGGAATCGCCCCGGAGAAGTACCATTTCGCCTGGTTGCAGATTGGGCTTCTTTACTTTCTTCTTTCCTGTAATAGCGATAGATAGCTAGAGCTCCAGCTTTTTCAAAAGGCCTGCTGTATTCTGCAAACATGCTACCAACGACTTAAGGGGCATCCCTGGTTGCAAGGTCTGAATAAAGGTCTTTTTGCAGGAGAGGTTAGTCAGTAGACTACAAAACAATTTATTTTCTTTCATCGTTCATTTTTCAGCCCATTTTTTCGGAACGACTTGATATTTTCAGGGCGTTTTTTTAAAATAATTAAAATTTACGAAAAGGCAAAAAAAAAATTTCGATTTTGCAAAAGCTACGAAGTTCGTAGCGTTGTCGGACCAAACATAAACGGCTTTTCTCGAAGAATGATGAATCGTTTAAGAGCAGCGAAAAAAGATGGAGTAGATAAATCTTCGACCAGCTCCAAATGGATTGCCTTGGTACCGAAGTAGACAAACACGCTGAGCATTTTACCGGTGGCCTGTTTCTGATGTCCGATTTGAAATAAAAAGGCCCACAGAAATCTATGCCAGTGATGTGAAACGTGGCACTTGACTGCACTCGGTCTTGTGGCAAGGGTGCCCTGAAGAAACGAACGCACTTGTTGATAAGTGATGCAACCGCTTTTAAACCTCCAATGGCCCAGTAGTTTTGACATGAAAGAATGATATCAATGAAACTATAACCTGATGATATTTAGGCGAAGCAAATGCTTCGCTTCATGGTCGAGATTTGAATTTTACAGACAGCCAAAGACACGGATTAGTCCCTGAGGATCCGCAATGGGTTGCAGCGATCGAAACTGACTTATTGTCTAAAGAGATTTGCCGTCAAGCAAGGCATTATGGTCTTGCCAAAATTAACCAAAATTAACTCTTGATGAGCAGATGAGTACCCCTCCTTACGTCCGTCTGCAAGACCCTTTTGGATACATAAACATTAAAATTTGATGGTGATTCGCGTATCCAGGCTAGCGCAATCGTTGAATCAGACCAACAATAAAATGTGTATTTAAACTGCAAACATTGGGAGATGCTCAATAGTAGTTTCGAAAGCAGGAATGCGGCTAAGAGCTCTAGTTTTGGGATAGTAAGCGTTTTGAGTGTGGCTACTCTCGATCTTGCACACAACAATCTTGTTTTAAATTGGCCATAGAGTTTGGAACGGATGTAAACGCTTGGGCCATATGCGACTATGCTTGCGGCGCAGAAACAACGAACTCCCAATTTTGCGTCAGAAGACAAAAGATGTTGCGGAAACCTGAAGCTCCGGACAAATGAAATTTGCTCGACGATCTTAATCCAATCAGAATAAAGAGATTGTGGCCAGCTTTCATCCCAATCCAAGCTCTCCTTCTATATGGCCTGAAAGAAAATTTTCATTCTTGTGGTGAGAGGCGTGATCAATCCCAGAGGGTCGTATAACTTGGGATACCTGACAAAATGCTTATTTTCGTCCTTCGCGCGTCTAGAGCGATACTTGCAAAATTGAACAGCAGTTCATCTGAGCTCGTCTCACAAGCCAATCCTAATGCCATTGTGATGTCAGATCCATCGTGGAATTTCATAAGCTTTTCGCGAAATGTCTCTATTTCGCCAGTGAGTGCTTCCCGCTCGTTTGAAGACTACTTGCGTATTGGAAACCTGCCTTTGGTAAGCAAAGCCTTGACCTCCATACGAATTCGTGAAATTTTATCAAAAGATTCTCCTCCAGTGATGAGGTCATCGACGTAAATGCCCCTTCGAACGATTGTAGCTGCCAATGGGAAAGCATCCTCTTCATCGCTTGCAAGCTGATGCATTGAACGGATGGCCAAGAAAGCGGCAGGGTTAGTGTAACTGTGTAACTGTTTCCAGTTTTATCTTTATTTTGTCCTCTGGTGTATGTCACCACTGCAAATACTCGTAAGGATGTGTGACAAGAACGTCTTACAAATGTCACCGCACAGCGCAACTTTAAAAAGACGAAATCGTATAAGTGTATTGAAGATTTTCGGCTGAATTGTGAGCCCAGTAAAATATACGTTTTTTAAGGAAGCGCCGGAAGTAATCTTAGCCGATCCATCAAAAACGACGCGTAACTTTGTTGTTGTGCTGCCAGGCTTCTGAGCACAATGATGGGGAAGGAAATACTGCGGTAGATGAATGTATTCCTGAATGATAGCTAAATAACGCTCATTCAATTGCGTCTTAAACTGCTCTGGTGGGAGCCTGTTAACATTTGCTTTAGTTGATGAGATGAGATTGAAGAAAAGCCCGGCTTCAAGCAGTAGATCAATACGCTGTGAGTTGTAGAACGACGGATCAGCCAGCTTGAAGTTTTTGGGTATATTTCACTTTTCAATGCTTAAATTAAAATGCGGGTGGTAAACCGTTATTGTTCGAGTGATGTCTTGTACAGCTTATCATGGGACTGAGCGACACCAACAGTTTGATTCAACAATAGCGATGACTTCTCTATTCCAGAGATGACAATATTGGAGTTCTCCAAACCGATTCGTGGCTAAGGTCTTGCGGTTGTTAGCAACACAAAATCTGCAGGAGAGCAATTAGTAGCTTCCCACATGAGCAACGATGAGTTTGTTGCGTGCTGAATTCCAAAAGTATGTTGGTTGGCGCCCATATGCAGAAGATAATGATGGTTATACTGAATATGCTTGCAATGTCCTGATTTACATTTCTGCAAGCCGTGCCACTTGCGAAGCCAATTGAGGCAACGATGTATGCGCTTCGCTTCTTTATGCCGTGCAAGAGGCGTTAAATCGATGAATTTTGAAGTTAAATGAAGTGATCCTTTGCGTTACAAAAGGGACATGTTGCAACTAATTGTTGCGTTAATGCAAGGAGAGCTCTTCGGGACGATTTTGATAAATGCTTGCTAACCAATGGTTTCTGATTTTTGCTCACTGCGCATTCCACATTGTCCAACATACGGCATCGCTTCTCCAGAAATTTGACCATATCTACCCATTTGGGTAGTTTGTCCGTATGCCAAGATTCGTCCCACTTTTCCTGCGTGTTTTGATCCTGTTTGCGGGCAATAATGTGAATGAGCAATCCATCGGCAAGCTGAGCCGTCGATGCCCGAAGATGTGAATTGATTCTGTCGCTCAATTCACTCAGATTAAGTCCTGATCCCTTGGAAATTTAATAATTAATTATCGAATCTTTGAATAAGAAGTTCTAACGCATTTTTAGACCCCGTACTCTAAAAAAGAGTATAGGGGTCTATTAGGTTTGTCAGAAGCGAAATGTGCGTAACAGGCAGAAGGAAGCTTTTCCGACCCTATAAAGAATACATATTCTTGATCAGCATCAACAGCCGAGTCGATATAGCAATGTCCGTCTGTCTGTCCGTCTGTATGAACACCTGGATCTTTTAAACTACAAGAGCTAGAGACACCAAATTTTTAAATAAAAGTCCGTCTATGATGTACGCAGATCAAGTTTATTTCAAATCAGGGCCATACCCCCTACCGCCACCGCAATAAGCAAAAAAGTAGACACATCTCGGAAAAAGTCGATGTTTTCGGCGAATATCTCCGTAACTATAGCACTTAGGAACACCAATTCTGGTACGCAGGTTCCTAGAAACAGCACAAATGCAACGTCATTAAAAGTTTTGGTCTGCCACGCCCCCTTTTCCCACAAGAACTAAAAAACTTTTTAAAATTTACATGCCGTTTTTAAGGCATTTGCTAATATATTGCAGTATTGTAATTAAAAAATATGTTTAAAGACAAATTATATCAAACTACCCTGAAAGTTGCATAAAAATCCAACTATAAACAACTGAGCAATTAGGTAACAAATTATCAATTGAAGCGCGTTGTGAATGCACGTGGTTGAAAGAAAATTAATAACACTATGCTTATATATACATTAGCCGCAGGAGTTTGCGAAGGAAGCGTGGCCCAGGTAGTAGAGACTATTTTTCGCACTGGTATGTAAACACAAGGCCTGAGGTTCGAACCCCGACACAGACTCAGAAGCTTCATTTTTTTTTTTTTTTTTTGTACTTGTTATATAACAACATTATTATATGTAAATGAAAATAATCGGACATGTGTCAAGTGTGGGGCGTGGTGCTAGTGATAGAGTTGTGGCGTGTTCTGCAAGTTGCGTATAAGTTCGCAGGTTCAATTCCCGAAAGTGGAATTTGTTTATTGTACTTTTTTAATTTCAAACTGGGTGAGGATACTTAAAATGGTACCATACATATTCTGTGTATGGACCTGTACATTATACCATAAGCCAGTTAGGCACTGGTTAATTTAAATCCAGGGCCATGCGCTAGCAACAGGCAAACAACTTTTAAGCTTTATGCGACATATCGAATAAACCCAGGCGCTCGACTTCCAGGTGTTTAATTTGACGTCAGTCATCGAAAACGACATCACCTGGAGATGGGCTTGTTTGTACGAAATAAACACGCATACATGGAATAATAATCGGTCACAATAGATAATTCGACCACGTCCACATCGAGAGGGCCGTTGTGATTTGAATGACTCATGAAATCAAATAAACTTTCTTGTTTTTTATACCCGTTACTCGTAGAGTACAAGGGTATATTGTAGTCGTTGGAATGTATGTAACAGGCAGAAGGAGGCGTGCCAGACCCCGTAAAGTATATATTTTAATGATCATTATCAATAGCCGAGTCGATATAGACATGTCCGTCTGTCCGTATGTATGAACAAAAGGATCTCAGCAACAATATGAGCTAGAAAGACCAAGAGGTCGGAAATGAAAGATAAAATAACCAAGCAGTACCAGTTTATTTTTATTTTTTCACACGCCCACTTTAGGAAGTTCTATGTTCATATAAAGGTAAAAATAGCATATTTTAGTAAAGAAAACCTTTTTGGTAGTTACGTTATCCAAACCAAATTCACATAAAATGTACTTATCTATGACGTAGATAAGCTTACCAAGTTTGATCCAAATCGCACTACTATATCGTATAGCTCCCATAGGGACAATCGGTCAAAAACTCGCTTTTAATATAAATTTGTATGAACATTGTTGGAGCATAGGCATTGATAGTTAGCTTAATGAAATAATGAATTTGTAGTATAGGCTTAAAGTAATGAAATTATTAAATTGTCATGTAGTGTAAGCACAACTGTTATATTTAAGCTAGCGCGTAAGTACTTTGCTTTCGGCAGTGCAGCTGTCGAGATCGGCAGATCACTTCGATTTACCATAGCATTTCGTTAACCACACACACTCTGCCAAGCCTTTCCGCGATTGACTGTCTGGCAATAAATTGTAACGATTAAGAAATTACAATTTGTTTTAATTAACTTTGTTTACGAATTTTTCAAACATTTTTTTGTATTTACCAAGCTATCTTAATGAAACTGACACAATATATATCAATAAATAAAAATATATCAATAAAATAAACATAATGACCTAGTTTCATTCAAATCGGAGTACTATATCGTATAGCTCCGGTAGGAACAATCGGTCGAAAATATGCTCTGATCATAAATTTGTATGAAAATGTTCTGTGTTTTTCAAGCTATAATAGCCATCCTCTAAACTATTGCACTAATGTTATTATCATTAAACATTGTTAATAACTAAGTAACGGGTATCCTAAAGTCGCGATGCGACTATAGTATTATTTCTTGTTTGTATTTACCAAGCTATCCATATCTCCATATCTCTGCTTAATAAGGTTGAATGGCTGTTGGTGCAGAAAGAGCATCAAGACACCCAGACCACATGCCGTTGTGATACCATGTGGGGGTCTATGGGTAGATTGAACTAGGCGGTCAAGCGGTTAGATCGGCGGATGTGTCACCCCCGATGTGATTGCATCCTGAAGTATCTTGAAAGCTGTTGAGGTTGCAATTCGGCATGCTCTGTGAGATTGTTGGAAAAATATGTCTCTAAGAAACTCTATTCTATGTTGATTAACGGCTAGATAATATCGGAAGAAGTAAGCTACCGTCTGTTCTTCCTCTTCGTTGTTACAACTTCTACAGAAGTCATAAGAGTTGAAGAATAGTCTTGAGGCGTGGATACCCACTAGTAAGGGCGCGAATGACTGTGGACGACGGCTTTTACGTCTCAGCCTACATAGCTTGGACGAGCGGCCTTGCAACCGGGTTGGCCAAGTGAAGCGGGAGATTCTGGATAATAGTGTGGATCCCACCTTGACTCTGCAAGATGAGTAGTTAGAATATAGGCATCCGGGAATAGGCATCCAGGAATTTTTGTTTGTAAACGCCTGCTTTGGTGTAACCGTCAATAAACTCATTGAGGAGATCAACCCACAGGACGATCGGTACTGGCACACTTGTTTTGACCTTAGATATTCGAGCTGTATGATCGCTAGTGAAAGTCACGAATAAAATTGGTGGCCTGCAGGTATACAGTACCTGTATACAGAAACTGGTTTCCCCTCCCCTTCTGTTTGCTCAACGGGAATACTGGTTTTCCCCTCCCCTTTTGTTTGCGTGAAATTAGATTCATTTTCGTGCAGTAAATTCTGATCGCTTGGTAAAAAATTAAAATAAAAAATTTTACAAGTAGTTAGAATATAGGAATTTTTAATCAAGTATGCGTTTTTATCTTTAACTCGTTGAAGTTCTACTTCATAAAACAAACCCTTTATGAGTTCATTTTTATAATCTTTTAATAAATATGTAACTGGATCGGTCGATTGAATTTTTATAATTCTAAATATTTCGGTTGTCCAATTTGGTTCATATCCTTTAGCGAAAACACCTTTGTATTTACTTATTCTAACAAAATCGTTAACAGAGTATTTGTGTTTTGGAAAAACTTTAGGATAATTGTACACTGACTTTAAAATAAATTTTTTAATCTTTCTGTCTACTTCACTGGGTTTCATTTTTATAGTACGATGATATGTATTGTTGTAAGTTTTAAGTAATTCCTGCAACTTGGTCACCCAAATATAATTTCCATGGTAGCTAAATATTTTCCACATTAGATTCTTAAGGGTTCTATTGAATCGTTCACATATTAAGGCTTTTAGATGAATGTAGGTGTAAAAGTGATTTATTTTCATTTTATTCATTAGTTGAAGAAATTCCTTATTAAAAAATTCTTTACCCTGATTACTCTGAATATTTTTAGGTATTTTCTTGGCATTTGCAAACACTTTTTATTGCTAATACAATATCTGTAGCGGATTTATTCTTCACAGGCTCTGCATATGAATATTTTGAGAAAGTATCAATCACTGTCAGTAGATAACGATAACCTCCATTTTGCTTATGAAACGGAATCATTTCAACTAAATCTATTTGCCAAGTATCATTTATTCCTTTTTGTACAAAAGTACGCCTTCTAAAATTTTTTCGGGACTGCTTATGAATTTCTGTTACTCATTATGTTTATTCATTATTACTATCCTGAGGGTTTTGCTAATACTAACTGTTTATTTTGAATTACGTTGTTTTTTATTTCTTTTCGCATCTTCTTTAAAATCTCAAAACACAAACGAGTTAAGTCAATCTCAACGTCAGACTCATACGATGCTTCTAAATCTGTAAGTCGTATTTCATGTTTATTCATTTGGGTACACTTGGGTATAATATGTTTATAATAGATATTTGTTATTTGTTTTTTAAGTATTGTGTTCCAGCACAAAAATGCGGTTAAAAAAATACCCAGTCGTAAAAGAGCACGCCAAGATTCGCTGTCAAACTCAATTTTGTTACCATTCTGGTTTACACTGTTTATCGAACCCAATGAAATTATGTTTACTTTGCTGTATCCAGATCATTGGCGTAAATTTTCTACTAGTTGAAAAACCACACTTTGTTATACTCTCTGCAAGAGTATATTGGGCTTGTGCAGGCAGAAGGAGGCGTGGCAGACCCCATAAAGTATATATATTCTTGATCAGCATCACAATCCGAGTCGATAAAGCCGTGTCCGTCTGTCTGTCAACAACAAACAGATTTCAGAGATGGTAAGAGCTACAAGTTTGAATTTGGTCTCTATCGATTCGATATTTAGTCAGTCAATACAAGAATCTTTTTTGCAACGCCCCATTCGCCCAAAATGAGCAAAAAACTACACATACTTCGGAAAAAATAGATGTTTTAAGCTAATATCTCAGTAACTACGGTACTTAGGAATACCAATTTTGCTATGCAGGTTCCCAGACAGTATAAATGCATTGTCATTTAAAATTTTTGGCTGCCACGCCCCCTTTTTGCGTAAGAAATAAACAAATTTTTTAAACTTGCATGCTGTTTTAACCGATACCGATAACGGATACCGATTTTAACATTATAATTGGGAATAAATGCAGAGATTACTACACGGTCAGGCGCGCTCGACTGTACTTTTCTTTCTTGTCTTACTTGTTTTTAAATTGTAATATACGTAATATTCGAAACCAAAAATAATTTCATGATCTTGTGTTTTTCTTAGAGCCTTTGTCCTTTTTAACTGGAATGTATCCATCTTGGTTGAGTATCTTTCCAAACTAACTGCTATATTTTAACTTTGACGCTACAGAAACGGTGAAATCACTGTATGTTCAATCAGTATTTTATATAAATTCAACTAACAATGATCAAAATTGATAGAAATTCCTCTGTTTTGGTAGATTTTCAATACATAGTTGGAAATAATAGACAAATTTTTATTAAGGAATTGGCATTTATGCAAGCGGGCTCTGTTATACCGAACTTCTTTCACTTTTTACCACCTTACCATGTTAAGGAATTAGATGATTGTATACGGAATATTCAACACACCACTAAAAAGAAATATAAATGAATTGGATTGGTCTGAGGGAGACATCCCGTATTTGAGTCTAAGTGAAATACTAACTCCTTTAAATAGTTTCGCAACAGTTCTTGTACGAGAGGAAGCAAAGAAACAATTTTCAAAGAAATACTTAGCCACAAATGTAATTGATGTGGAAATTGAACAAAGCTTAACATGTTATCCAAACTACTTTACTAACTGTCGAATTCATAAAAAAAACTTGGAGTTAGATGTGCTCTTAATAACCTATTTAAGCTGTTTGTAATATTGGAAAATTTTAATTACGAAGTACATGGCAAATAAAAACAAATACTCCTAAATAAATCAACAATGTTTGTACAATTTATTCATCCATTTACAATGCTTATATGTGGATCCTCTAGATAAGGAAAAACAACATTTCTGGAAAATCTTTTAAACAAAATACACTTATTAATGAAGATATAAAAAGGATAATTTGGTGTTATGCTGAAGCACACGCAAAACATAGTTTTACAGGACTTGAATATCATAAAGGTGTACCAGAACTAATTGAAAATGATCTTAATGAGCCTATCCTCCTTGTATTAGATGATCTAATGATGGGAGCATTTAACAAAAGCGTTTGTGAATTATTTACAAAAGGTTCTCATCATCGGAACTTATCTGTAATAGTTGTAACTCAGAAAATACTTCATCAAGCCTCGCATACTAGAGATATATCGTTAAATACAAAGTACATTGTCGTTTTTAAAAATCCTAGAGATAAACTGCAATTTCATTGTTTGGCTCGACAAATTTATCCTGAAAATCCTAGTGAATAAATGCGCATATATAAAGAAGTAACCGAAGAACCTCATGGTTATTTATTAATTGATCTTACCTAAATGATAAACGATCTTTTACGTTTTCCTACCAATATTTTCAACTCAACATACTCAATTTGTTATTGCAACGAAAATGGTTTACAAAAAGAGTCTAAAACGGTTGATGGCGAACAAACATATATTATATGTTCTGAAAAGAGCTAGTACCAAATTACGAAAAGCTCTTATAAGTAATAGTGACGATGGCTTGGATAAATCGTTAATTGAGATTGTATTAAATACATTACAAGGCAATATCAACTTATAACCAAACAGCTTAACCTACTAAAACGGTACAAAAATGCAGTTCAGCACAGACATTTGAAGAGTTTCCCATCAGTTCAAAACGAGAATCAAAAGCTGAAAACAAAGAGTTAATGAAAAATTTAAACGTTAAAGCAGACAAGAGTATGAACGTTTCAAAAAAGACACAAAATATTGAATAATTCTCACAAAGACGATTTTAATGAATCCCAAAGTCTAGACAATAACCATAAGCGGGCATTCTCTGAAATCAATGATGATGTAGGTATGATTGAACCAATTCCTAAAAGGAGACATATTGAACATCAAATTAAGTCGCCTTAAAAAAGGGATCCAATAATCGAATTGTTCAAACAGAAGTTAATTTAAGAAACTTCAATTACATTGCAGGAAGGGAAAAACTAAGACGATCATCCCAAAAAGCAGAAAAATCTAGCTCTAAAGCTACAGGAGTTAGCACAAGATCTTCCAATAGAGCAAAACCATATCAAATTGGAAAAAATAAAATTAATTGGATTTCTTTAATCTAACCAAAAACACATTTAAAACAAGTAAGAAAGGCTACAGTCGAGCGCGCCGACTGTAAAAGACCCCGTACTCTCCTTGTATTCGAAATTAATATTTAAATACGACTGTAATTTAAAATGTAAGTTTTAAAATTAAATTTTAAAAAAAATTTTAAATCAGTCACTGATGTGATTTGAACCCGCGCTTACTGACGCAAGTTCCATATCATGCTGCCCTACTAGTTGCACCACTACATTCATTACGCGCTTCATGGGCTACTTTGTTGTCTAATTGCTCAGTTGTTTATAGTTGGATTTTTATGCAACTTTCAGGTTAGTTTGATATAATTTGTCTTTAAACAAATTTTGAACTACAATACCGTACTATATTACCAAATGCTTTAAAAACGGCATGTAAGTTTGAAAAATTTGCTTAGTTCTTGTGGGAAGAGGGGGCGTGGCAGACCAAAATTTTGAATGACGTCGCATTTGTGTTGTCTCTAGGAACCTGCGTACCAGAATTGGTGTTCCTAAGTGCTATAGTTACAAAGATATTCGCAGAAAACATCAATTTTTTCCGAGGTGTGTCTAGTTTTTTGTTTATTGCGGGGGCGGTGGGGGGCGTGGCGCCGATTTGAAATAAACTTGATCTGCGTACATCATAGACGGACTTTCATTAAAAAATTTGGTGTCTCTAGCTCTTGTAGTTTAAAAGATTCAGGTGTTCATACAGACGGACGGACAGACAGACAGACAGACGGACAGACGGACATGGCTATATCGACTCGGCTGTTGATGCTGATCAAGAATATATATACTTTATAGGGTCGGAAAAGCTTCCTTCTGCCTGTTACGCACATTTCGCTTCTGACAAACCTAATAGACCCCTATACTCTTTTTAAGAGTACGGGGTCTAAAAATGAGTAACTTAGAATCCTTTTATGTTACTTTATTTAGCAACAGACAAAAACGTTGTATACTATAAATATTGCAACTTAGTCAATATATTTTCATAATGATATTAACCGGCATGGCGAAACTTTACCAAGAGTATTATCTAAATCAAAATGGAGGAGGGTTGAATCATATTGGATCCCTTTATGCAACACCACGAATAGTACAACAAGGAAGCGGAATTGGAAACTTTTTTAGTGAACTTTTTAAGTACATTAAAACACTTTTCTTAAGTGGACTAAACGCTGATAAAAATCAAGCAGTTGAATCAGGAACCGCAGTCTTAAATGACTTAGGACGAAAACCTCTACAGAATATTATCCAAAAACAGAGCAAGATTGCACTCCAAAATTTATCCAATAAAGTAATAGATAAAATGACCCAACAAGGCTCAGGTAAAAAGAATAAAAGAAAGCGTTTTATTACGAGGAGAGCTCATTATAAATCTAAACATTCAAGAGTGCATACAAAGAAAAAGCTTCAAAATCGTCCGAAAAAACCGCAGATATTTTTTCAACAAAAAGATGTATAACCATATTGAATGCATGAAAAGTGAACTGGATTTGTTTGAGCCACATCCAACACAATGCAGTATTTTACGCACTGAAGAAGTAACGTACAATGGAGCCAGCTCAATTGAATTTGTATGTTTGGGAAATGGCGAATCATACAGAGATCTGTCAAGCGTATATTTAAGATTAGTAGTACAGCTATAGGATCAGGCCAACAACAATATTACAAATAGCGCTATTAGCGTTGTAAACAATATATTACACTCTATTTTTAGAAGTTCTTCAGATTATTTAAATAACACAGAACGATAATAATTATCACTATAGGTCTTATTTACAAACCATTTTAAACTATGGAAGTGATGCTACTGAAGCCATTTGGCAACCCAAGGATTTTTTACAAGTTTTATTAAATGTTATTTTGATGAAAGTAAAAAACATATTCCAAAAAAGCAATAAGGTAGAGCTCTTTGGAAAAGTACATGGAGATATTTTTAATCAACCCAAGCTTTTGATAAATAATGTAGATTTAAGAATAACATTTATTATTGAAAAGACAACATTTTATTTGATGTAGGTTGAAACCGAATCAAGTTTAAAAATTTTAGAGGCGCAACTTTATGAATCATGTTGCAGTTAAGCCAAGTATTTTGTTAGCGCATCATCGCGTATTGCAATCAAAAAACGCTTTATATCCATATAATAAAGTTGAAGTTAAATCTTTAACTCTTTATCCAGGAAACAATACACTTTCAATTGGCAATGCTGTAATTGGACAATTACCTAATTTTATCGCATTTTGCATGGTTAAAAACCGAGCATACTCAGGTAATAGGGCCCTTTATCCATATAACTTTGAACATTTGAAAATCTTTTAGTTAATGGAGTACAGGTACCGTCTCAAGCTCTAGAGTTTGATTTTACAAATCCCGAAAACACTTAGAGCTCTCGTGAATATAATATGCTATTTAAAGCTAATGGCATAAAGCATTTTGATAGAGGCCTGCAAATCACTAAGGAAATGTTTGATACGAGCTGTTTTATATTAGCGTTTGACTTAACAGCTGATCATTCAAATTCTTCAGTATGCTCAAATTTAATTAATCAAGGAACAATTCGTGTTGAAGGTCGATTGGCTGAACCTCTAACCGAAGCGGTCACATGTCTTGTATATTGTGAATACGATTCCATGATTGATATTGATAAACATAGAAATATTAGAGTTATACTTTAAAATGAGTACTATACAAATTGAAAAACTTTTGCCTAGAAAACGTAGCACAAAACATATATTTAAAGGGGTATTTCCAGCAGATAAATTACCTAATAGAATACGTACATATCCTTCAATTATAATTGCGAATACAGACTCATCTGACAAACCAGGTTCACACTGGGTAGCATTTTATTTAAAAAATGATTTAACTGCAGAGTTTTTTGATTCATATGGACAATATCCTCAAAACAAATATTTTTTAAGTTTTTAAGAAATAATTCCAAAAGATTTACGAATAATAAACAGAAAGTTCAGGGCTACTTTTCAAATACCTGTGGACATTATTGCACCGTTTTTAGTATCTATAAGAGTAAAAAACAAGAAAAAAAGGTTATCTTCGGCTAGCCGAAGATTAAATACCCTTGCAGACACGCATATTGCGTTAATTTTATTTTTATCGGTAATTGTTCCAACAGTAGCTAACAGGTGGGCTGAAAAGTCCGTATCGTTTCTATGAGATGGCGCCACCAGAATAAAATTCATACCCTTCTTAGGTAGTACCAACCTTCAAAAGATACCTGTCAAAATTTCACAGCAGTCGGATCATTAGTTTGTGAGTTATCGTATTGAGAGTGACGCTACTTTTGTTATTTTTGAAAACCATGGAAAGTCAAGAGTTTCGTGTGTTAATGAAACATTATTTTTTGATGAAAAAAAGTGCCGTCGAATGCAAGAAATGGCTTGATGAGTGTTATCCGGACTCTGCCCCGGGCGAAGCATCCATTCGCAAGTGGTTTGCTAAATTTCGTACCGGTCATATGTCAACCGAAGACGATGCACGCAGTGGACGCCCAAAAGAGGCAGTTACGGACGAAAACGTGAAAAAAATCCACAAAATAATTTTGGGAAACCGCCAAATACGGTTGATCGACATAGCCGAGGCCTTAAAGATATCAAAGGAACGCGTCGGTAACATCATTCACGAATTTTTGGATATGCGAAAGCTCTGCGCGAAATGGGTGCCGCGCAATCTCACATTTGACCAAAAGCAACAACGCATCGACGACTCCGAGGCCTGTTTGGAGGTGATTTTGCACAATAAAACCGATTTTTTTCGCTGATACGTCACCATGGATGAAACATGGCTCCACCACTACACACCGGAGTCAAATCGCCAGTCGGCCGAGTGGACGGCTGCATCCGAACCACCTCCGAAGCGTGGAAAGACGCAACGGTCAGCAGGCAAGGTCATGGCCTCTGTTTTCTGGGACGCGCGAGGAATTATTTTTATCGACTATCTCCAAAAGGGCCAGACCATCAACATCGACTATTATATAGTGTTACTGGAGCGTTTGAAGGCCGAAATCGCCAAGAAACGACCACAAATGCAGAAGAAAAAAATCTTGTTTCACCAGGACAATGCGCCGTGCCACAAGTCCATGAAAACGATGTCGAAATTGCATGAATTGGGCTTCGATTTGCTCCCCCATCCACCGTATTCTCCGGACCTTGCCCCAAGCGACTTTTTCCTCTTCTCGGACCTTAAGAGAATGCTCGCCGGAAAAAAATTTCACACCAAAGAAGAAATCATCGCCGAAACTGAAGCCTATTTTGAGGACAAGCCGAAGGATTACTACCGGAAGGCTATGGAAAAACTTGAAGACCGTTATAATCGCTGTATCGCTCTTGAAGGCAACTATGTTGAATAATAAAAGCGAATTTTGAGCAAAAAAATATTTTTTCATTGAAACGATACGGAATTTTCAGCCCACCTGTTATATGATATAGTAGTCCGATTTGAATGAAATTTTGTGAGCATATAGGAAATAATAATAAATGCATATTTTGTGAATTTGGTTAAAATCGATCAACAGACATAGAAAATTTTCATACTAGGTATTTCAACCGATTGTTCCTATGGCAGCTATATGATATAGTAGTCCGATTTAAATGAAATTTAGTCAACACATTGGGAATGATAACAAAATCATATTGCGTGAATTTGGATGAAATCGCTCAATAGACATAGAAAATTTTTATAGGAAGCATTTCAACCGATTGTTCCTATGGCAGCTATATGATATTGTGGTCCGATCTGATACAATTGTGTCAGCTGATGAAAAATGGGAAAAAAAGCATATTGCGAGAATTTGGTTCAAATCGTTCAAGAAACACTGAAAATTTTAATACTAAGCATTTTCAGCCTTTTTAACCGATTGTTCCTATGACAGCTATATGATATAGTGGTCCGATCTGGATGAAATTTGGTTTGCACGTGGGATTTAGTACTAAATGCATATAGGCTGAGTTTGGTGGAGCTAGCTCAAAAAAAATTTTTTTTTGAACCGATTGTTCCTATGGGAGCTATATGATATAGTGATCCGATCTGGCCGATTTTGACATATAAACTGCGTGCAGAGAGAATACACATGTGTACCAAGTTTCATCACGATAGCTTTAAAACTGAGAGACTAGTTCGCATAGAAACAGACGGACAGACGGACATGGCTATATCGACTCGGCTGTTGATGCTGATCAAGAATATATATACTTTATGGGGTCTGCCACGCCTCCTTCAATGCGTTACAAAAATCGTGACAAATGTCTTTAAGAAAAATGATTATTATACTCTCTGCAAGAGTATATTGGGTTTGTGCAAATGTATGTAACAGGCAGAAGGATTCGTGGCAGACCCCACAAAGTATAAATATTCTTGATCAGCATCACAAGCCGAGTGAATATAGCCATGCCCGTCTGTCCGTCTGACCGTCTGTCTGTCCGTATGAACAAACAGATTTCAGAGATGGTAAGAGCTACAAGTTCGAGTTTGGTCTCAATCGACTCGATATTTAGTCAGTCAATACAAGAATCTTTTTTTTTCGATGCCACGCCCCACATGCCACATTGAGTAAAAAACCCGTCACACCTCGGAAAAAATCTATGTTTCCGGCGAATATTTCAGTAACTATGGCACCTAGGAATACCAATTTTGGTACAAATATTCCTAGAGACAGCATTTATGCAATGACATCAAAAGTTTTGGGCTGCCACGCCCCCCTTTTTCCACTAGAAATAAAAGAAAATTTCAAACTTGCATCCCGTTTTCAAAGCATTTAATCTTAACGTACAGTGTTGTTATTTATGATTCGTATATTATTGAAGACGTATCATGTCAAACTCTCCTGAAAGTTTTATAAGAATCCGACCATAAACAAGAAAAAAAAGAAGCAACAAAGATTTTATTTGCGAGCAATGAGTGCGAGAGAGACAGCACTAGTCGGGCCGACCAATAGTATTCATACACACATATGTATGTGCATACATTTAACGTCAAACGAATTTGTATGTACATACAGACAAACACATGTATGTTCGATTATGCTTAGCTTTTTTTTTGTTTTAACGTGCTCTAATACAAGAACTATCTATTGTAATATCTGGATACCGATTTAAGCATTATAATTGGGAATAAAAGCAGAGAGTATTATACGGTCGGGCGTGTTCGACTGTACTTTTCTTTCTTGTTGCTTTTTATTTGAGTACATTCGATCTCTTAACCTATAGTAATTCATCATAAGTTTTAGTGCCTCAGCCTTATAACTTGAAATGAAACAGCAGCGACATATGTCCGGACCTTTTTCAGAGTCATCGCTCGACCATACGCACGAGTTAAAATGCTTTCCAAATCGAGAATCGACTTCCTGCTGTTGTTCGAGGTCACTTAGGGAAACCTTTAAATATTTCATATCTTCGAATTGAATTAAAAATATTTCAATTTGCTTTGAAAACATTTTTCTTGCTTTAGTGTTGATTTGAAACTGAGGTTTATTGTCAAGTATTAGCGGTTTTTTATTACATTTCATTATATACTTTTACATATGAATTGAAAATGATGGGTATTATAGCTGTCTTTTTTTGTCCCATTGTAAACTATATGAGTAATATTGTGGTCCTTTAACTTCTTGTATGGACTTTTAGAAGGAAAATTTCTCACAAATTCCTCTCACAAATAGGTAAAAAAATCCAAAGAGGTTTGCCTTCAACATCAGTTATGTAAAGAGCAATTTTCTCTCCGAAAACTGTTTTCTTTAGTCGACAATCTGTTATAGTATACTCATATCCAGTAGCGAGTCTCCCAGTTTTTGTGTCACATCATTTATTGAATCCAAGAAAGCCTGCAAATGTAAAAGTTATTTAGCTATAAATGGTTATATGTTACTAATACATACCATTTTTTATATATTTTTTCAAATGTTCACCTTAATGTTCACTTAGAACGAAAACTGTAAGACCTAAAGAAATAGAATGGCATACACAGCCTTTTTTGTGAAATTACATGTGGTTCTACAACCAGTTAGAACGAAATAACCAATGCCTAATGCAGTATCCAATTAAAAATAATAGTATTCTATTCATCCTTTTCTTACTTGTGTGGTTGCCCCTAAAAACCTGATTTTTAAATTAATATAATCCTTCTCAGTATTGTTCTCGGCGCAGTAAGCCTTTTAAGGTAATGTGGTTCAGTACTATTGTATTCTATGTACCAGTTTAAAAATATTTCAAAGTAAATGTGGATTCAAGAAACACATTCTTAAGAAACACAATTTTAGTTTCGAAAAACGAAAATATAAATTTCCTAGTAAATTATGTTTATATAAAAAACTATGCGTTACAAAATCAGGTTTAAAAAAAACATTTTCTTTCTAAACATAACTTTAGCAACAAAAAAGCAAAGTTAAAAATAAATACAAATATCTAAAAGTTATAACATTGAGTTTTTGTTTGGGGAGAACACTTTATACCATTGGATCGTCAACAAGTTCAATCAGGATTGTTTTTCAGAGGTATCCGAAAATCATTATTGGTTGACCCTAATATTTAATTGTTATGCAGGTGACATACATTAAAGGAAAAAGGAACACTGTGAAAAAATGATCGGCCTTAAAGAAAAGCACATTAAACGTGACAGTACTAATAAAATCAATGACATGGGAAATACTCAACCTTATAATCGAGAACTAAATTTGGCAATCAGGATTGTTTTCAAGAGGCATCCGAAAATCATTATTGGTTGACCCTAGTATTTAATTGTTGTGCAGGTGACATACATAAAAGAAAAAGGGAAACTATGAGAAAATTCGGAGAAATGAAATCACCGACAAGGGTTATCTGTTGGGTTAATCGGTATTTATTTTTACCAAGCATACTAAACAAATTCTTTCTTCAACATGTTCAGACGTGTGCATCAGCTGAGGGATAGGGTGAGGATCCGGAGATTAAAGAAAACACATTAAATGTGACAGTAGTAAAAAAATCAATGACATGGATAGAGAATTGATTTTGGGGGTTGAATAGAAGACACCTGTAATACATTCAACATGTTCAGACATGTTTAGACTCAGTGAACGAGACTTAAGCAACCAAATAATAATTACATTAGCCTCAGCTTATGCCTCAAAGAAGTTAGAATGTAGGCATCCGGGAATAGGCATCCAGGAATTTTTGTTTGTAAACGCCAGCTTTGGTGTAACCGTCAATAAACTTATTGAGGAGATCAACCCACAGGAAGATCGGTATTGGCACACTTGTTTTGACCTTAGATATTCGAGCTGTATGACCGCTAGTAAAAGTCACCCCTAAAATTGGTGGCTTGCAGATATACAGTACCTGTATACAGAAACTGGTTTCCCCTCCCTTCTGTTTGCTATGGCCAAGGACCCATATAAGGAGAATATCAAACTGTTCAGCCGTCTTCATTAGAGACCTTAATGATTTTAGGGCTGCCTAACAATAAAAAAAACAAGTAAGAAAGGCTACAGTCGAGCGCGCCGACTGTAAAAGACCCCGTACTCTCCTTGTATTCGAAATTAATATTTGAATGCGATATAATTTAAAATTTAAGTTTTAAAATAAAATTTAAAAAAAATTTTAAATCAAGCCACTGATGGGATTCGAACCCGCGCTAACTGACGCAAGTTCCATAACACGCTGCAACCCTACTAGTTGCATCACACCATTCATTTTGCACAAATACGATTATTTTCATTTATGTAGTTATATATATAAAAACAAGTAAGAAAAGTACAGTCGAACGAGCCCTTATAATACTCTCTGCTTTTATTCCCAATTATAATAGATAGTTTTTGTATTAGAACACATTACAACAAAAAAGACAATTTATAATCGAACATACATGTGTTTGTCTGTATGCGCGTATAAATTCGCTTGACTTTATATGTATGCACATATTTGTGTATATATGTGTGTGTGTATACTATTGCCACCACACATGCATTAAAAGAGTTCGAATATATGCTTGTATGTTTCTGTCGCGCTCGCACTTATGCATTGACTTTAATATTAACTTTATAATCGGTAGCTCTGTTGTTTATTGTTGGATTTTTTTGCAACTTTCAGGATAGTTTGTTATGATTTGTCTTCAAACGAGTCATAAATAACAATACTGTACGATAAGAACAAATGCCTCTAAAACGGCATGCAAGTTTAAAAAAGTTTTTTTTTTCCTACGGAAAAAGGGGGCGTGGCAGCCAAAAATTTTAAATGGTAATGTATTTATGCTGCCTTTAGAAAAATGCGTTCCAAAATTGGTATTCCTAAGTGCCATAGTTACTGAGATATTAGCCGAAAACATAGATTTTTTTCGAGGTATGTCTAGTTTTTTGGTCATTGTGTGCGAATGGGGCGTGGCATCGAAAAAAAAAAAAGATTCTTGTATTGACTGACTAAATATCGAGTCGATTGAGACCAAACTCGAACTTGTAGCTCTTACCATCTCCGAAATCTGTTTGTTCATACGGACAGACAGACGGACAGACAGACAGACGGACAGACGGACAGACGGACAGACGGACATGGCTATATCGACTCGGCTTGTGACGCTGATCAAGAATATATATACTTTATGGGGTCTGCCACGCCTCCTTCTGCCTGTTACATACATTTGCACAAACCCAATATACTCTTGCAGAGAGTATAAAAATGTGGGACTAATGGGCCCGAAATCTTAAGATTTACAATGAATTTGGGAATTTGGAAATAAAGATGGCAATGGATCGCAACCAGGGTGTAGGGATGAGAGCTGATAAAGATATAGCTTTGTAAATAAGCTTTAGCCAGCTATTAACGTGATCGCCAGAATATATAATGTGATCAAGACCAGGGAACTTGAAGGCCCTTAGCCCTTAATAGCCCCAAAAATGTTGTCCTTGCTAAATAGGGTTTAGGAAACCCAGTAAAGCTGTAAATAAGGAGAGTACCTTTCTGTGACTTACTGCATTTTTGATTTCGATAAGAAATTACTTTATTTATTATTAAATCTTATTTATAATTGTAATGGGTTTTACAAATACAAAAAATTTTAAAATAATAATATTAAGGAACGACATTAAAGACCGACGTTGCTCTGTCGACGTCTATCGATTAAAAAATAATTCTAAAATAAACTTTAGCTATTTATTATTTGCATATTATTGCCAAAGACAAAACTGACTTAATTATATATAGATTATCTGTTAAAGTTGTGCTATTCATGACTCCATTACCAGCGACGCAATTGGCATACTTGAATTTCATATCCGTGGCAAACGCAGGCTTAAACTTAAATAGGTATTATAATTTCAAAAAAAAAAAAAAAAACAAGTAAGAAAGGCTACAGTCGAGCGCGCCGACTGTAAAAGACCCCGTACTCTCCTTGTATTCGAAAATAATATTTGAATACAACTGTAATTTAAAATTTAGGTTTTAAAATTAAATTAAAAAAAAAATTTCAAATCAGTCACTGATGGGATTGGAACCCGCGCTTACTGACACAAGTTCCATATTATGCTGCAACCCTACTAGTTACACCACACCATTCACTTGGCAGAAATCGGATTATTTTTATTTATATATAATAATGTAGTTATTTGAAAAATAAAAAAAAAAATTAAGTTTCTTAGTCTGTCCCGGGTTCGAACCGCAGACCATTGGCTGGTGCACCAGTTAAAATTCTTTACTTACATTTTTGTTTGAAATTTAAAAAAGTATATTAGTAAATTCTACTGTCGGGAATTGAACCTGCGAACTTATGCTCAAGTTGCATAACACGCCGCAACCCTATCAGTCGCACCACGTCCCACATTAGACAGAGATCCATTACATGTAATAATGTTATTATATAACAAGCACAAAAAAAAAAAAATTTAATATCTGAGTCTGTGGCGGGGTTCGAACCGCAGGTCTTGTGTTTACATAATGACAAGCATCCCTACTACCTGGACCACGCTCTCTTTGCAAACTACTGCGGCTAATGTATATAAAAACATACAGTTATCTCTTTTCTTTCAACCACGCGCATTGACACTGTGATTCAAGGGACACTGTGTTACCTAATTGCTCAGTTGTTTATAGTTGGATTTTTATGCAACTTTCAGGGTAGTTTAATATGATTTATCTTTAAACAAATTTTGAATTACAATACTGTACTACATTAGCAAATGCTTTAAAAACGACATGTAAGTTTTGAAAAGTTTTTTAGTTCGTATGGGAAAAGGGGCCGTGTCAGACCAAAATTTTTAATAACGTTGCATTTGTGCTGTTTCTAGGAACCTGCGTACCAGAGTTGGTGTTCCTAAGTGCTATAGTTACGGCCGAGGGCACACCGCATAACGTACGGCTACGAAAAACGCGAAACGAGTTTATTTGTTAAAAACGAATTACAATATATAAAAATACAACACAATACACATAATATAATAGTTTAAACTATATTAATTAAGATCTAGATAGGTGACAGAGAAGAGAAGTTCTAATTAAAGGGATTGAAGTAGAACTACCTAAAACTCGAGATAGTTTGTTGTAGTTACTACACAATACCCGGAAAGGGTTATATAAAGTAAAGTTAGTAGTAAAGGTTGAAGAGAGAGAGAAAGAAAGTTTCTAGTGGGTCTGATCGGAACAGCGAAACTACTCTGGCTAATTAATTCAGAAGAATCAATTTCTCCGTTGATTAGTTTGTGCAAGAAAATTACACCGAGCACTGTCCTGCGATCAGACAAAGAAGGAAGATTTATTAGTAAAAGTCTACTATGGAAGGATGGCAAGCGTATATTAGGGTTCCAGTTTTTGTTAAACAGGGATCGTGAAATTCTTTCGACCAGCGCTTTACAAAGCCCAGGACGCCAAAAGCACGATTAGTAATTGATAAAACATGCTTATCAAACTTAAGCTTTGGATCCATAAGGATACCCAAATCAGTGACCGACTCAATTCTTTGAAGAGAATTGCCATTCAAAATGTAATTGCTTAAAAAGGGGAGTCGCCTACTGAAGGACATTACGTTACACTTACTATAGTTAAGATTTAATAAATTGGTCTGACACCAGGTTTGAAAACTGTAAAGCTCAGATTGTAATCTGGTTCCAAGAAGAGACTCATTAGCCGAGACGCAAAGTTTAACGTCGTCGGCATACATTAGCACCCGAGAGTGACTGACTGCAGATGGCAGATCATTAATTAATATAAATAGCAAAGGGCCGAGATGGCTTCCTTGCGGAACGCCTGAAGTAACCTGAACAAATTTCGATAATGAATCTTTAAAAAAATCTGTTGTATTCTAGAAATTAGGTAATTCGAAATCCAAAGAATAAAATTATAGGAAAATCCCAAAAGATTAAGTTTATGTATTAAGAGGTTGTGGTTAACGGAGTCAAAAGCTTTACTAAAATCTGTGTAAATGACGTCAGTTTGCAACTTTTTATCAAAACCCTGCAGTGTGAATGATGTGAATTCTAACAGGTTAGTGGTAGTGGATCTATATTTCACAAACCCATGCTGGAAGGGTGAAATCATGGATCTACAGAAATGTTTCAATTGAGAAGTTATTAATTTCTCAAAAACCTTGGGAATAGCAGACAACTTGGAAATACCTTTATAGTTGCAGACATTACTTTTGTTTCCTTTTTGTGAAGAGGAATAATAAAAGATGATTTCCAAACATCAGGGAAACAACATGATGCAACGGACAAAGAAAATAATTTATACAGGGGCTTAAAAAGGCCGTCTGCACAGTTTCTCAGCACGCATCGTGGGACTCCGTCTGGTCCTGGTAAAAAAAAAGGGTTTAATATTCTTTAAATTACGTAAAAGCGAACTTTCGGTGATGACCGGTGTAAAATTACAATTGAACGGAATTAAATGATAAGGGTAAGGTGAATCAGATTTATACTCGTGCATACTATAAGTCGTTTGAAAAAAATCGGCAAATAAATCGGCGATAGCCTGATCTGAGTTAGCAGTTTGTCTTTTAAAGACTACACTAGATGGAAGAGTTGATGATTTACGCTTCGAATTAACGAAGTTATAAAACCGTCTAGGATTCCTTCGGAACTGTTGACCACAGTCAGCAAGGTATTCCTTATAGCAACGGTCGTTCAAAGCATAGAAATCAGATCGAGCAATCAGATAGCGAGAGAGATACAAGGAAGAGCGAGTTTCCTTGAATCTTTTATAGAATCGCGACTTTCTATTTTTAAGCAAAGTTAACTCGCGGGTAAACCAAACAGGCTTGTTTGACCTATTTGGAACACAAAGCGGAACACAGACATCAAGTAAAGAATTTAAAGTATTATAAGAAGTTGTGATTGCACTATCCATATCACTACACATGAACAGTCGGGACCAGTCAGTCTGGGATAACAGTACATTTAACTTGTTAAAGTCGGCTTTCCGAAACTGACGAGTTCGTTTTGTAGATTTACTACAAGCACGGTTCACCCGAACAGGTAAATCAATCAACACTTCCAAAGTCGGATGATAGAGATCTTCAGGATAGGATAAGGGTGTGGTACGGGAGACAGAATAGCGGGATGGATCCAAAACAAAAATCAGATCGAGCATTCTTTTTAAAGAGTTTGAGATAGCATTGATCTGAAACAATGAAATACCAAACAACTCATCAAGAAAATCATGCTGAGTCGTAGGGGTCAACATGGCTGAGTCAGGATGTGAAATCCATGGAGTCCCTGCAATATTGAAATCGCCGAGAACTGCAAGAAAATCACGATCGGAAAGTTTAGAGGATACTAATTTAATAGCAGAAAAGTGTAATAAATAAAGGGAATAGTCAGAAGAAGGAGGAATATAGGAGGAATAAGTGATGAAAATACTAATGTTATTTAGGAATAACCTTACAGCAACAAATTCAATATCAATAGAGCCATCGATTATAACCTCTTCCGAGGACAAGTTTGCATCGACGGCAATAAGTACACCGCCTCCGCGGCGAGGTGTATGATCTTTTCAATAGATAGAGAATTTATTGGAAAGAATTTCAGAGTTAAGAATATCTGGCCTTAACCATGTTTCAGAAAAGGCCACGATATGAAACGGAAATGATAGACTATTTAGATAAAGATTAATAATTTTACTACAAATACCTCTCACATTTTGATAGACTAATGAGAGGGAGGAAGCTAGTTTTTTCCGGCGTCGGAGGCCGGGACAGGATTAGGAGGCAATGAAATCGGAGTCCGATTTCTTTTCTTCGTCGTATACTCTTTTATTAATAAATGGTCCGGCCAAAATTCTTTACAACAGATCGTGTTAAAATATTTGGCTGGAACACTTACTTTAAATGAAGAAATTTCCCGATGGTATGAGAACTTAAATTTTTCCACCGTAATGTTGGCTTCTGATTTGGCCTGAATGAAGGCCTTGACATCATCTGATGTAGTGTCAGGGGCAAGCCTGGAAACAAATATTTGTTTTTTTGGTGGAACACCTATGAGAGTCTTTTTATCTGACACTGTAATTACTTCCGAAGAGGCAACAGCAGTGTCAGCAGCAGACTCATTAATTGATTCGCCAACTGCAACAGTATTGACAATTGACGAATCTGAAATTACTGCTTCGGGGTTCGTAGCGACAACTTCTGCGGGTAAAATAAAGTTGTCATCACTACCAAAGATTATATTCGGAGATGGGGATGAAAAATTTATTAGCGAAGGTGCGGACACAGTTGGTATGTGAGGAGGGACTGAAAGTTCCTTAGGCCCAATCCACAATCTAAAATTGGCCTTTTTACGCTTTGGAGAATCGTTTAAGAATTCTAAGTCCTTAAACTCCTTATCCAATGCTGCGAAACTATCGGACAGACTTGTAAATCTGCCGTATAGGTCCGCAAAGCCTCTCTTAGTATGTCTCATGAAGCTCATCATGTCTCTTTCTTTGTAGCTCTTACCATCTCTGAAATCTGTGAGTTTATACGGACAGACAGACGGGCAGACGGACAGACTGACATGGCTATATCGACTCGGTTTGTGATGCTGATCAAGAATATACTGTGCAGACGACCCTTTTAAGCCCCTGTATAAATTATTTTCTTTGTCCGTTGCATCATGTTGTTTCCCTGATGTTTGGAAATCATCTTATATTATTTCTCTTCACAAAAAGGAAACAAAAGTAATGTCTGCAACTATAGAGGTATTTTCAAGTTGTCTGCTATTCACAAGGTTTTTGAGAAATTAATAACTTCTCAATTGCAACATTTCTGTAGATCGATGATTTCACCCTTCCAGCACGGGTTTGTGAAATATAGATCCACTACCACTAACCTGTTAGAATTTACATCATTCACACTGCAGGGTTTTGATAAAAAGTTGCAAACAGATGTCATTTACACAGATTTTAGTAAAGCTTTTGACTCCGTTAACCACAACCTCTTAATACATAAACTTAATCTTTTGGGCTTTTCCTATAATTTTATTCTTTGGATTTCGAATTACCTAATTTCTAGAATACAACAGGTTTTTTTAAAGATTCATTATCGAAATTTGTTCAGGTTACTTCAGGCGTTCCGCAAGGAAGCCTTCTCGGCCCTTTGCTATTTATATTAATTAATGATCTGCCATCTGCAGTCAGTCACTCTCGGGTGCTAATGTATGTCGACGACGTTAAACTTTGCGTCTCGGCTAATGAGTCTCTTCTTGGAACCAGATTACAATCTGAGCTTTACAGTTTTCAAACCTGGTGTCAGACCAATTTATTAAATCTTAACTATAGTAAGTGTAACGTAATGTCCTTCAGTAGGCGACTCCCATTTTTAAACAATTACATTTTGAATGGCAATTCTCTTCAAAGAATTGAGTCGGTCACTGATTTGGGTATCCTTATGGATCCAAAGCTTAAGTTTGATAAGCATGTTTTATCAATTACTAATCGTGCTTTTGGCGCCCTGGGCTTTGTAAAGCGCTGGTCGAAAGAATTTAACGATCCCTATTTAACAAAAACACTCTATACTTCCTTGGTACGTCCTATTCTTGAATATGGATCTTGTATTTGGTCTCCCCAATATGGGATTCATCAAGATAGAATGGAATCTGTACAAAAACAATTCCTTCTTTTTGCCCTAAGGGCCCTTATCTGGAACCCTAATATACGCTTGCCATCCTACCAAAGAAGACTTTTACTAATAAATCTTCCTTCTTTGTCTGATCGCAGGACAGTGCTCGGTGTAATTTTCTTACACAAACTAATCAACGGAGAAATTGATTCTTCTGAATTAATTAGCCGGATTAGTTTCGCTATTCCGATCAGACCTACTAGAAACTTTCTTCCCCTCTCTCTTCAACCTTTACTACTAACTTTACTTTACATAACCCTTTCCGGGTATTGTGTAGTAACTACAACAAACTATCTCGAGTTGTAGGTAGTTCTACTTCAATCCCTTTAATTAGAACTTCTCTTCTCTGTCACCTATCTAGATCTTAATTAATATAGTTTAAACTATTATATTATGTGTATTGTGTTGTATTTTTATATATTGTTATTCGTTTTTAACAAATAAACTCGTTTCGCGTTTTTCGTAGCCGTACGTTATGCGGTGTGCCCTCGGCCGGTTGGGCGGGAGGTGGCTGCATTGTCTGTAGGGTTCCGCGCGCTAACAAGCACGTTGCTTGGTGTTGCTGGACCACTTGAATGTACTGTCTCGTTAGTACATCAACGTCCATAAATAAATATATCCTTTATGGGGTCTGCCACGCCTCCTTCTGCCTGTTACATAAATTTTCACAAACCCAATATACTCTTGCAGAGAGTATAAAAACGAAAGAATGCTATAGTCCCCTCGCGACTTTAGGATACCCGTTACTCAGTTTCAATATGTTCCCAATGCAAAATCGTTCTACACCTCTCTAATTTTGCAGTACAGAATTATTCAGATTTGGGCACTACTTCCCTCGGTGAACGGAAAATTCTCTGTTCCGCTTGCAGTTCGCACATTTGTAATTATTGTTCTAAAATTGCGCTGTTGGTTTCGCTGCTTAGAACTTGTTGACGCCTATAAAGAAATTCCCGCAAACAAGGGCACTGCTAAACTCCCAAATCCCATTGAAATTTTTATATATCTGGCTGTTGGTTTTACTGCTCCTAAGTTTAAAGTACAAGTAATAAAATGATTAACGTTATTATTATATTTACATTAATAATACGTATGAAATTACAGAAGTTTTTTATTAAAGTTAGTATCATAATAACATTAAAATAACATTAAATATTATTTATTTCTATTGAAAATGCAATTTCAGCTATTTTCTAAATTAATACATTTGTGAAACAGTAAATAAGTATTTGGGGAACTAAAACGTTTTCTCATTCGTTTATAAAAACCATTAATAATAGTTGTTGTATGGAATTTTATAACAATTGCCGATAAGTACGGCAGGTATACTATCGAAAATCGGCCCCACTTTTTATACCCGTTACTCGAAGAGTATACGCTTGTATATATTGTAGTCGTTGGAATGTATGTAACAGGCAGAAGGAGGCGTGGTAGACCCCGTAAAGTATATATATTCTTGATCAGCATTAAAAATATGCCCTGATCATAAAATTGTGTGTAAATTTTCTGTGTTTTCCAAGCTATCTTAGTCATCCCCTAAACTATTGCACTAATATTATTATCATTACCTATTCTTAATTACATATTGAAACTGAGTAACGGGTATCCTAAAGTCGCGAGGCGACTATAGCATTCTTTCTTGTTTTTTTTGCATCTCGCTTTGGCTGCCGCTGTCCCGATGTTCTGTCTCCCCCCGTTTGTTCTCTGCAGCTTGCTCGCTGCCGGCGTCGACGTTTTCTGTTGTGCGGTGTCGGAATCGTTTGTCTGCCTGCTGGCTGCTGCCTCTCTCTCTGTAGCTTGTTCTCGTTCGCTGCCGGCGTCGTTGTTTTCTGCTGTGCGGCGTCGCAATCGTTTGTCTGCTTGCTGGCTACCGTTGCTTGTTATTCTGTTGCTTGTCGCTAGCAAGTTGCTGTTTTATACCCTACCTACTCTATTTGCCCCCCTGTAGGGTATATATGACTAAGACTCTTAGTGATTTAATCTATATCTCCTTGCTATCTATATTTTCATTTAAAATAAAAGTAATTAACAAACGTTCTTAAAACTAATAATTTATTCTGGGCTCCATGCCCTCTTTGTACTAACAATAATAATACTCATACTTAAAACTAATAAACAAAAACTCCTCCCGGGCTCAATGCCCTCCGTTATTGTGAAGACGGTTCTTCACAGTAGGTACTACATCTATGTGAGTTATTCGCACAAATAATGTACATTTTTCGTACAAAATGTACTATTGGGTAATTAACAATGTGTAATGTTAATAATAATGGTGAAAAAGTTAAGGGGATGGATAAGATAAGCTTGGAAAACACAAAAAATGTTCATACATATTTATGATCAGAGCATATTTTCGACCTATTGTTCCGGGTATAATTAACATTTTTTATAGGAGCACATAAAACAAATATAATTACAGTAGAATCCGGTTATTACGACACTCAAGGGACCGACGATTATACGTCGTTATACCCGGTAGACGCTTTAAACATACACAACGCCATACAAACTTGACTGAAAGGGCGAATCAAGTCATGGAATTTTCGTCGCAATGACCGGACAAACGCTTTAAGCGGAGTCGTTATAACCGGATTCTACTGTATATTGCTTTAAATGTTTATAAATTTTTAAAAACTTACCTTACTAACATATTGAACAATATTATTTACTTGCAGCAACTAGACACCAAGGGCTGCAACCTAGATGAAAATTGAACGGAGAGCCGATGCGCGCATTGTCAGCTGTGAGTATGATAAATACGACGACAGCGATCGTTTTACTTTGACTTTTTATAGTGTCTGGCTGGCAAAAATACTCTGGCTGAACGCGCCCCGAGGGTGCCGGCAGGGCAATGGACACTGCACTATCCCAAGTTAATGATGCACTGCCACTTGGGATAGTGCAGTGTTCAGCTAAGGCAAGGTTCAGTGACTGGGTATGCTACGGCATGCCCAGATCTGAAGGCAAAGGCGCGATGTAAGGCGGCCCTGAAGATCCAGAGTCGGCTCCAAGGCATTGCTGACTTGTCTGAAGAGGACAAAGCCAAGCTGGCCTGGGCCTTGCAAAGGATCGAAGAGAGACGCCGCCACTTTGATCAAATGACTCACAAGCGAGCAAGGACGAGTGGCTTCGCTAACAAGGTGGCAGGAGAGCAACCACAGCAGAGATGCCCCGCTTACCAAACTTCACCGTGGCTCGAAGGGAGGCATCCCTCGCCCGAAACGTAATAAGAGGAGCACCATGAAGGATTTTGCTAGAAGACACCCCATTTTAGCTGTGATAGACCGCAGCGACAGGAACGGCCGAATCTCAGAAGAACCCTGGAAAGCAGTTCACGAGAAGCTAGTCAGGCAGTTGCTGGATAAAATGGATGAAGTACGGAAGCTCCTATGCCCACTTTCGACGGAGCAAGGTGGCTCAACGGAGCCAAAATCATCAGCTGCAACGATAACCCGACTTTGTGCTAGCTAAAGTCGAAGGTCCTAACATTGGGGGCGATGTGGGTGGGGGCCATGCTGGAAGTGGTCGACACGGAGAACATCCCGTCTAAACCCAAAGCAAAGGAGAATAGGCGCTGAAGCTGTTACAGAGACAGAACAAGGACGTCCCGTCAAAGGATTGGAAGGTGTTACATGCTGGTACCTTCTCCTCAGCAGAGGTAGCCAGCATGTAATCCTTCAAATCAACAAAGAGGCAGAGAACATCCTTTACCCCCGCTATTGGAAAAGGGCCTGGGGCCTAGGTACCGTATACCTCATGCTGAAGAAGCGGAATACTGGATATAAGGATTCGCATACCTTACAAGCTGGGAAGGTGAAATAGTCTCAGATGAGGAGGCCGACGATGAGGACGGTAACCTGACAGATCATGTTGGCCTTGGAGCAAGGGTCAAGGGTCAAGCAATGTGGTATCTGGACTAAGGTCGAGCAGCTACAGTACGTACTATCCACCGACGATAAGCAAATCCAAAACCGCCGTACTTTTACGGATGCATAAGATAGCTTGGAAAACACAGAAAATTTTTATACAAATTTATGGCCAGAGCATATTTTCGTCCTATTGTTCCTATGTGAGCTATACAGGGTGTGCCATCTTTTATGGCAGTATGTCAGTATAAATAACTTTGAAAAAAAAAACTACCGATTTTTATGCATGGGTCATTTTTATTCAATTTCGACCTTGACAATTTAAAGAGACTAGTTTTTGAAAAAAAAAACATCAAACAAATGTCCGCCTTTATGGCCAAACAAAGTTTTACCTTTTTGATGCGTTTTTCATTACTTTTTCGAGCATTTCGGGCGGTACAGCGGCGATTTTGGCATGAATGTTGTTCTTGAGCTCGTTGGGAGTTGCTGGCGTAGACTTTGCTTTTTAAATATCCCCACAAAAAGAAGTCCGGAAGAAGTCACTACTTCGGCACGCTGTTGAAGTGTAAACCGAGACATGGTTAAAATTGTACGGGATTGACGTTTCAAAGACACATACAACCAAATTAATTGGTTGAGAAATGTCAAAGTTATTCGATGTTAACATACCATCAAAAAAGATGGCGCACCCTGTACAATATAGTAGTCCGATTTGAATGAAACTTGATCAGTATGTTAATATTATTGATTAATATATTCTGTGTCAGTTTTATGAAGATAACTTGGTAAAAGAGAAAATTTGTATACAAATTTATACTAAGAGCAATTTTTTGAACTATTATTCCTATGGGAGCTATACGATATAGTAGTACGATTTGGATCAAACTTGGTCAGTAGATGTACATACGAGATATGTACATTATTTGTTAATTTGGTTTTTATAGCACAGATAACAAGTTTTCCTTGGGCGTGGGCGTGTGAAAAAACAAAAACAAACTTGTATTGCTTGGCTATTGTACCTTTCCTCTGTTATTTTGTTCCTACAGACGGACGAACAGACAGACGGATATGGCTATATCGACTCGCTTTGTGACGCTGATCAAGAATATATATTTTTTATGGGGTCTGCCACGCTTCCTTCTGCCTGTTACATACATTTGCACAAACCCAATATACCCTTGCAGAGAGTATAAAAAGAGGAATGGATGATGGAGCTGCAAACCCAAATGTGGAACAGAATGCTTTCGTAGAAGAGGAAGAACTTAATCTTGGAGGTGAGGAAACCCTAATGGAAAATATTCTAATACAGAATTTATACAGTAGTAGTTTAGCTGCAGCACTTGGGAAAGGACAACGGCCTCTGGACATGATAACTTATTGTGATTGTGTAGAAAGCTCTGTAGATAGTTACAAGTTAGAAAGTTAAATATAAGCTTGTTTACAATCTTAGGAAAATGGAGCTAATTAATATGTGGAATACCAATTCCATTTGCTTGAGAAAGCATAGCGCATCCCGGTGCCTTACAACTAGGACAGCCCTTAATGAATAAGAAATAGATAGGTTAAAATTTTAAAAGGCATTCGCTCGTCTCCTGCTCATTGGGAAGCACAGAAGAAGAAACTAATGGCCATGATTCGACAATTGAGCATACCTTCTTTCTTTCGGCTGCAGAAAGTAGGTGGTTAAAATTTATAGAGATTTTAAAGAAAACAGTTAGGAAGCAAGTAGTGTAGAAAGGTCTGATGTTGTGGAACTGAGATCAGACTCAGTTACATGTGCTAGGTATTTGGATTATAGGTATAGGCAGATTTAAAAATTTATGAAGAAAGATTAAGGCATTTTCGGCCAACATTTTGTATATAAATTTTATTGGCGAGTAGAGTTCTCCACACATTCATGGAATGTTTTGTTAAAAGGATGCCGCTTTATTAAATTCTAGTGATTCTCCTCTGCCTAGTGCATAAATTCTCTTTCCCCTTCCGGAAGATTGTCCGAATAATTTAATTCATCAAAACAAATTCAAGAAAATAAACAGTTTTTTGAGTTCTCCCATAGATAGTGAAGTTAGGGAATCCCTTAATAATTTTAATAATTTTCCTTCGCAACCTCAAATGGGTCTTAGTTATGAGTATTATATTTTAGCAATTAGATCTAGTTTAAACAGATCAAATATATTTTTAAAGAGAAGTTTCGACGCCATAATAGTGAATTCGTACTACACGCTTATTTTGTCATTGCTGGCTCTCTGCATATGTATAGATATTTATTTAAATAGATATTTAGCTTATATTAGATCAGTATGCGTGCTGCAGTTATGTAATTAACTTCTTCAATAAGTCGCAAAGAGGTATGTCTAAGCTTATGCGAGAAGTAGAAGAATCGCGTTCAAAAAATTTTACTATTAGGCAGAAACTGCAGTACACAGGTCATAAGTTTATTTATGAATGGCTCAGAAATATCTTCTCAGGAGGCAATTTATGGCTGTTTAGGGATATCGTTGTCAGAGAGCAGCAATGCAGAAGTGTCCATAAACACTGGATTGCCTGACAAACAAGTTAGTATGCTTAAGTCGAGGGCACAACTCAGAAGTTTGCCTGACGACTCAGAGGATATTTTCGGAGTAGGCCTATTACATTATTACGTTCACCGTCCAGATGGTCTTAGTAGTGAATGCTTAGCAAGTTAAGTTAGGTTACGCCGGACGCCCTCTCGCGGGTAAGTTCATAGGCCAATAATGATCCTTAGTAATCCGGTCCCGGAGGGTGCAATAGCTTCAAGTCGGTAAGGATGCGGAAGCGCTTCGGAAAGGTAAGCAGTTCCTCCAGTGGCCGTTTTGAGGCATCTAAATAGATCATGCTTAGAAAATTTTGCGGCTCATTATACTTTCTCTAAAACTGTAGCTATGACTCGCCAAGAATCACAGAATGAGGTAGAAAATGCAAAATTCGGTAGATCTCGGATAATGCGATGTAGGAAATATAATGTTAGTCACGATTGGGAAAATTATTTCAGGAGAAATGAATAGGAGGATCTTATTAATAGCGATTGCGAAGAAGTTTTAAGGGTGAACAATGACCTAATTAAGGCAAATAGTAGCGAATTAAATGTTTTAAACCTTAATGAGTTAGATGACGCTCTCAGTAGAGTATTAAATGATAATGAGAAAAATGAATTAGATAATGCAGATGATCACGAAAATTTAGATAATGGATTTAGAGTATTAAGTATAGCAGGTAGATATTTTAAATATAGGAAATGACTAGAATGCAGATGGGCCAAAGAGCAACACTGTTCAGTTTGTTTAGTTGCTGTTTTAATGACATCGTCATGTTTAGAGGAAATTGTATGATCTTTAAACTTAAAACAGAGAACTTATCTAAGCCACGTGTTGCATAAGTTTTATGTATTTGTAGGTGGTGGAGCAGGTGTCGGCAAAAGCCGACTAATTTCGTTATTATTTCAAGCCGTTACAGCTTGGTTTAATAATAGAAGAGTCTTAAATCCTTAGTTTCACAAAGACTACCATCTGGTACTAACGAACCCAATCATAGCTAATTTAATAGAAAGGAATACGGTTGAATCGTTTCGTAAAGTTACTGGTTTATCTCCAAAACGTCAAAAATATAATTTATCTGCATTAAGAAATATGCCTTAGAACATGTACGGGGTGTTTTAATAGCTTTATTTCACAAATAAAATGAAATATTTCGTTACAATATATATTTAAGCATACCATAAACTTGCTTCCCATGTAATTAAAAATCAGTTTAGTACTGGTACTGGTATCTACTATCACCTCTGGCATAAATCGGGATTCGTGTAAAACCTGCCCACTCAGCAGAAGGTCAAGGAGACCCAAACCTCAATGGTGGACTCGTCCCTTAAACGAGCTACGCACTAAAGCCAGAAAGCTCTTCAATCTAGCCAAGAGATTAAACTCTGCAGAAGCTTGGCAAAACTACAAGACCTCACCTTCCTTCCAAGGAGTTACTCAAAGCCAAGCGTAATTCTTGGCGTAGGTTCTGTACAGACATAGATGATACTCCTGGAGCAGCTAGACTCATAAAGGTACTTTATCTATTCTCTCTCTCTCTCTCTAGGCTTCTTAAAACGAAATGACAACTCCTGGATGTCAACCAGTGAGGAGTCTCTTGAACTGCTTTTGGAGACCCATTTTCCAGGTTGCATCGACATCTTATTCCACGGTATCCTTGGGAGGTCTGATACGCCATCAACCCTTTTCTGCAAGAATATTATTCTGGGAACATTAAGAGCTTTAAAACCTTCAAATTACCGGGACTTGACGGGGTAATTCCCGCTCACCTTATACACACTGGCAATCGAGCTACCAGCTGGCTACAACAGATATACAAAAGCATATCACTGTCAGGTCTCATCCCAAAAACATGGCTGCGTTCCATTGCCATCTTTATTCCCAAAGCCGGAAAACTTTTTCACTGCAACCCTAAAGACCATTAGTCTCTTTACTCCTCAAGGTGTTCGAAAGACTTCTTAGTTGGCACCTTCTCAATAAGACCTCCAATTTCGTGTTCTCAAATGCTCAGCACGCTCATAGCAAGGGTAGATCCACTGAGACTGCCCTTCACGACATCGTTTCGATCTTAGAAAAATTCCTTCCCTTCAATATTTAGAACATCGACTATTGCAATCCCACCGATTATACTAAAACTATTTACAAAGTGGTATTCCCCTCTATGGAGGCCTGGAGAAATGGCGCTCCAAACCTAAACTCCTATGTACAATACGACATTAATAGCACGCGCTCAGCGTGTCATTCAGTCGGCGGCTTGTATAGCTATAAACTAGGTAATGCCGAATCCTTTAGAATGCCCGATCACTGTAGTGTCTTTTAGGCAGAAACGATGGCATTTAAAGAAGAATTGAAAATTATCAATTCTGATACAGGTGCAGAATTAGAATACTCTCTGATAGTGAAGCAGATCTTAAATAACTAAGGTCCTAACCTATCCTAACATAGCAATTTAATTTGATTTCCACCATATATGGGTCCCCGAACACAGCGACTTGGGGACTCAACAGGATGAGCACAGTTTTTACTCTCGAGACCGAAAGAGGTCAAGTATACACGAATCTAGCGACTTAATAAATCTATAGCATTTCGAGTGCCTAGCTGTCTTGAAGTGCATATCCCTCCTAAGGGGTCCGATTCATTTGCAGATACGGTCAATAAATCTATGAAGTTTCGCTCAAAAAAGTTTTTCCTTGTCTTCCTCTTTCAAGAAGGCTTTTATGCCTCCTGGGACACTAGAAAAAAAGGACCTTCGCATTTGACACGATATCATGTGATCAGTTCATCCAAAATCGAAAAACAAAATATTTTCTGTTAGTAGATACTTGAGCCCTGAATTTGAACAAAGAAATATTGAAACTTGAATTTTTGACAGCGTTTTGAACTTTTTTCGACAAAAATTTGAATTTTAAATGTCCTTAAAAAATATTAAATGTTGAAAAAAAAAAGAAATCCTTCGTTCAGATTAGTGACTAGATCATGTTGAACAAGTGTTCAAAAATTTAAAACAACCGGTTCAAAACTGTTTGAGAAATCGTGTCAAATAACTTCAAAAACACGTTTTCAAGAAAAACGTGATTTACTGCCACGCGTCAAGAGTAAATGCTCTAATAAGCTAAACTTTCCAAAGCACTATCTCTTTCAATTTTACTCGGATCGACTCCAAATTTTGGGAGAATATAGTAAACATATTTAATTAATTTATAAGCAAATAAAAAAAATTCTGAACACCACTTAACCCCTTAAAGAAGAGGAAAAAGTAACAGTGGCTTCCGTCTTTTCTCACTTGCCGATCTAAGACACCACAGACGTCGTTGTTTTGAGAGATATAGTCACGTCAGAGATACAAAATCATCCGAGATACTACCACAATAACCAGCAAGATACTTTTAATCCTAACAGTGTTTTTTTTTATACTCTCTGCAAGAGTATATTGGGTTTTAAGCAAAAGTATGTAACAGGCAGAAAGAGGTGTGGCAGAACCCATAAAGTATATATATTCTTGATCAGCATCACAATGTTTTCGGCGAATATCTCAGTAACTATGGCATTTACCAATTTTGATACACGTGTTCCTAGAGGCAGCACAAAAGCAATGACATCAAACGTTTTGATCTGACACGCCCACTTTTTCCGCAAGAAATAAACAAAATTTTCAAACTCGCATGCGGTTTTTAAAGCATTTGTTTTTTTCGTACAGTGTTGTTATCTATGATGCGAGACGAATCATGATACGAATCATGTCAAACTCTCCTAAAAGTTTTATAAGAATCCGACCATAAATAAATAAGAAAAGAAGCAACAAAGTTTTTATTCCAGCGCAATGCAATAAGTGCGAGATAGACAGCGTTAGTCGTGCCAACCAATAGTATTCATACACACATATGTATGTGCATACATTTAACGTCAAACGAATTTGTATGTACATACAGACAAACACATGTATGTTCGATTATGCTTAGTTTTATTTTTGTTTTAACGTGTTCAAATACAAGAACTATCTATTGTAATATCTGGAAACCGATTTTAACATGATAATTTGGAATAAAAGCAGAGAGTATCATACGGTCGGGCGTGTTCGACTACACTTTTCTTACTTGAATTTGTAGCTCTTACCATCTCTGAAATCTGTTTGTTCATACGGACAGACAGACGGACAGACAAACAGACAGACGGACATGGCTATATCGACTCGGCTTGTGATGCTGATCAAGAATATATATACTTTATGGGGTCTGCCAAGCCTTCTTCTGCCTGTTACATACATTTGCACAAACCCAATATACTCTTGCAGAGAGTATAAAAAAGGTTATCTTTGGCTAGCCGAAGATTAAATGCCCTTTCCGACACGCATATTGCGTTAATTTTATTTTTATCACTAATTGTTCCAACGGTTGATATAAGATATAGTAGTCCGATTTGAGCAAATAGGGAAAGATAATAAATGCACTTTGTGTGGTTAAAATCGATCAATAGACATTGTAAATTTTGATACTAAGTATTTCAAACGAATTTGGTGGAGAGAATTTAAAAAAAAATTTTTTTTTACCGATTGTTCCTATGAGAGCTACATGATATAGTGATCCGAACATGCGTTGCAAGTTTCATCACGATAGCTTTAAAACTGAGAAACTAGTTCGCATAGAAACAGACGGATAGACGGACGGACGGACAGACGGACATGGCTATGTTAACTCGGCCGATGATGATGCTGATCAAGAATATACATATATACTTTATGAGGTCGGAATACGTTATAAACATCGTGACAAAAACAATATACCCTCTGCAAGGGTATAAAAATTAAATAATTCGTTACGATATATATTTAAGCATACCATAAAATTGCTTCCACTGTGATTGAAAATCAGTTTATTGACAAAAAAAAAACTTTATTGTATTAGTCGATGTCCTTAGTAGCTAGCACTCCTTACCCGTTAATTTTTATTTTAGTTTTTATTATAAAAATTAATTAATATTAAATAAATAAAAAAACTTTATTGTAGTCTTAGTTTATGATTCCGGCAAAAACATATACCATCTTATTATTAAAAAAATATGCAATGACCAATAAATGTCAAAAATTTTATTACGATTATGACTTTAGAAAAATTTAATTGCATTCTGTTATAAATAATCGATTTTATAATCATAGTTGTAAACAAAGTTTTGAATACCAACAAAAAACCAGTTGATCTACGTACCTTGGAAAATAATGTGATTTTTATAACTTTATTAAATAACTTATTCCAAATTTGGAGTTAAAAACATATTATGAGACATTTTAAAATATATTTGGACATTTTATTAAAATTATTTTGTTAAAAATTTGGATTGTAAGCGAAACATTTTTGGTGATTAAAATTTGAAAATAAAATGGCAAGGCGAGGAGGAGCACAACAATTACAAACTGAAATTAAAACCGACGAAGAACTGGAAAAATTTTTAATTCGGCCTGGATTGCTAGGTAAAATATTTCTTGAGTGTTTGGTTTATGTGTACTTTTAATCAAAGTGCATATTGCAGTTTTGGAAGTATATTCAGAATGGTGCGGTCCATGCCTTGGAGTCCTTGGTACCTTACGTAGAATAAAACTTGAAATGGGTGGTGATAACATACAACTGGCTATAGTAAGTAATAGACGGAATTTAACCAGCAATACAAAAATTAATTTAACTGAATTTTCAGTGCAAATCGGATACTATAACATCTTTAAGGCGATTCTACAAAAAAAGTGAACCGACATGGCTTTTTGTAACAGTAAGTTCTTGTTTTCTTCTTATTAAATCCTGTAGTTTTTATTTGTTTTGCACTTTTCTGTAATTTATTTAAACAAAAAAAAAAAAAATGATACTTCATCCTCTTTCCGTATTAAAGTAGATAGTTACGTTTTACAAGAGGGGAGTGGCTCTAGAACTTATAGTTTTTGAGATCTCAGTGCTCATGCAGTCGTACAGACGACCAACAATTGCTTAAAAAACCCTATGTTGACATGAAGGGCATAAAAACAAAATGGGAAGCTGGAGAGATCAGCCCGATTATGGGTTCACTCTACGGTGTCAGGGGGGCCACCTGACGATGCTGGAGCATAACCGTTACCATTGGTTGAAAACAACGTTCAGTCGTACAGACGACCAACAATTGCTTAAAAAACCCTATGTTAACATGAAGGGCATAAAAACAAAATGGGAAGCTGGAGAGATCAGCCCGATTATGGGTTCACTCTACGGTGTCAGGGGGGCCACCTGACGATGCTGGAGCATAACCGTTACCATTGGTTGAAAACAACGTTGTAGAGTGAACCCATAATCGGGCTGATCTCTCCAGCTTCCCATTTTGTTTTTATGCCCTTCATGTTAACATAGGGTTTTTTAAGCAATTGTTGGTCGTCTGTACGACTGAACGTTGTTTTCAACCAATGGTAACGGTTATGCTCCAGCATCGTCAGGTGGCCCCCCTGACACCGTAGAGTGAACCCATAATCGGGCTGATCTCTCCAGCTTCCCATTTTGTTTTTATGCCCTTCATGTCAACATAGGGTTTTTTAAGCAATTGTTGGTCGTCTGTACGACTGCATGAGCACTGAGATCTCAAAAACTATAAGTTCTAGAGCCACTCCCCTGAAGAAATTCGCTCTAGCATGAGTACTGGCTCTTACAGTTGGCTCGCTCGACAGTAGGTTAGGTTAGGTTAAGCCGGACGCCCTTCGAGAGGGCAGTGCATAGGCCATTAGGTGGCCCTTATTAGTCCGGTCATGGAGGAATCTGTTACTTGAAGTCTGTCAGGATGTGGGCATGCTTTGAAAAGACAAGCAGGTCTGTAGACTTCCTTTGGGAGACATCCCCGAGTGAGTGTAACCTAAGTGTTCCTAGATACTTCAGCCTAGTGCGGGCTAGAGCGGAACAGTGGCAGAGGAGATATTTTAGTGTTTCGTCAGTCTCAGGTTCTTTACATTTTCAGCAGTTCGCGTCGTCTGTTATGCCCAGCTTGACTACGTGTGCAGCTGCTAGGCAGTGGCCAGTAAGTAAACCCACCAACAGCCTGCATTCCTTCCGAAGACGATGCAGTATGTACCGACTGAGGTGGGTGTTGTGTTTTTTGCACATTATCTTTGTAGTTCTCCATGATGAAGTGTTTCTCCACATACGATCGAATCGATCTTTTGAACTTATTTCAAGACCACTATGCAGTGATCTCAGCAAGATTGCGACGTCCTCTTCCATATACAAGGAAAGCACGACGACAGCTTTGCCTAGTGCGTCAGCATCTTCATTTCCAGATATGCCACGGTGGCTTGAAACCCCTGTGTGTCTGGGCGTGTTCCTCCCAATGTCACTGTGTCCTTAGCCTTGTGGAGACAAGTTGCCAAGTTGAAGAGCATTGGTTGGGGTATTTCCAAGCTCTCCTGTGGTACCGAGAAGCGCCTGTCTTTGTACCTTTTTCCATGCGGGCTAGGTTTTTTTTTTCAGTTCCTTGCCATCAGACTAGAACCCCATAGAGCAGTATTGAACGGACAATCGGAATGTAGATCCAATACATTAGGCGGGGTGAAAAACTCCATGTGCTGCTGAGCATCTTCTTGGATGCAAGCTTCTCCATTGTTTTTAGTAGGAAGCCTGCTGTGACTGCATTTACCCGCTTCGGGTAGAAATGCTACTCTTGCTGTTCTCCAGCCGATAGGGATGTGTCCTGTTATAAGCATGCTCTGAAGATCTTGAGCAGCCATGGAATGATCACTTCCTTTATGTTCTGCAGCTTAGCTGGAATTATACCGTCAAGACCTGGGCTCTTGTTGCGCTTTTTTTGGAAGTAGCTATACAGCAGACTTGGCCTGCTCCCGCTAAGTTTGAGGTGTTAACACTGGCAACACGCAGAGATGATTTCTCCTGCCCGTGCCCGCCGGCGGTAGCGGTCACGCTTCCCACCGACGTTTGGGCTAACATCCCAACCCCGGTTGATTTCATTGTCGAGCTTTCCATAGTTTTCCATTCCTCCTCAAGCTCATTTCTTCAGGTTGCTACCCCTAGCATTTTATGCCTACTGCCAGGCTTGCCTCGAGCCATGACTGAGGTTCGGTTCCCTTGATACACCGAGGCATATCAAGACTCTGGACCCCGCCCTAGCTAGACACTGCATCGCCTCGGAAGGCAAGTGATAATGCATCGTCCGGTCGCCCGGGACGATGCAGTGTCCATTGCCCGGCCAGCACCCTCGAGGAGGGTTCAGCTAGAGGATTTTTGCCAACCTCGCTCGACAGTAACCTTTTCTACTTATTTTCTCCAACTATAAATAGTTTATTTGATATTTGTGCTCCTTCTGGTTTTTCAAGTTTTTCAAAAACAATGCACTGGTGAAACTAATACGCTTAAAAAACATAAAATCAAATGTTATTAAAAATTCAAGGATCTCACTCGCTATCTGATTTCTCTGTCTTCTACAACTATTCTGCAGAGCGAGTATTAACCACACTTCCGTCTTCAATAGGCTTCAAAAATAAGACAGCTGACTCTGATCGGGCCTTAACCGATTTATTTCCTGTTCCGCTGATCTCGCTGGCAGACGATACTTAGAAGCAATTTGCAGAATCAACGCTCGTGTACTTGGTTTTTCACCGCAGCAACGAAAAGCAGCAGACATGGAGGTAAGCGTGGTTGCTGATTAGGGAGGTTGGGTTAGGTCAGGTTTTGTGTATACGGTGCGCGGAGTAATAGGTATTAAGTCGAACAAATATAAAATAAACATAGAACAGTGCAACGAAATCACCTGGATTATTAATTTTACAAATAATCCCTCAGCGACGTACAGTGGGACGGGTAAGCTAAGTACTGCTGACACAGCGGACAGTGGAATCTATTACGTTTTAGGTGTGGATAGCCAACGACAAAGCACTGTGTGGCCAGTGGGCAAATTACTGGGTTTTACGCGGGAATTTGCCGAAACGTTTTACATATAATTTCACCGTGACTGCTGACAGTGGGACACAACACACTTTACGTGGGGGGCGTAGCAGACCCCACAAAGTATATATATTCTTGATCAGCATTACAAGCCGAGTCGATATAGCCATGTCCGTCTGTCCGTCTGTCTGTCCGAATGAACACAAAGATTTCAGAGATGGTAAGAGGTACAAATTCGAATTTGGGGTCTATCGACTCGATATTTAGTCAGTCAATACAAGAATCTTTTTCTTTTTTGATGCCACGCTCTATTCGGCGACAATGAGCATAAAACTAGACATACCTCGGAAAAAATATATGTTTAAAGCAAATATCTCAGTAACTATGGCACTCAGGAATACCAATTTTGGTACGCACATTCCTAAAGACAGCATTAATGCATTGTCATTTACAATTTTGGACTGCCACGCCCCCTGTTTCCGCAAGAAATAAAAAACTTTTCAAGCTTGCATTCCGTTTTAGAGGCATTTGTATGTTCGATTATGATAAGTTTTTTCTTTGTTTTAACGTGTTTAATACAAAAACTATCTATTGTAATATCCGGATACCGATTTTAACATTATAATTGGGAATAAGAGCAGATAGTATTATACGGTCGGGCTCGTTCGACTGTACTTTTCTTAATTGTTTTTGTTTTAAAGTGTTTAATACAAGAACATTCTATTGTAGTATCCGGATACCGATTTTAACATTATAATTGGGAATAAAAGCAGAGAGTATTATACGGTCGGGCGCGTTTGACTGTACTTTTCTTACTTGTTTTGTTTTAACGTGTTCTAATACAAAAACTATCTATTAAAAAATCCCAATACCGATTTTAACATTATAATTGGGAATGAAAACAGAGAATATTACACGGTCGGGCGCGTTCGACTGTACTTTTCTTACTTGTTTTCCGCTACCTTATTCTGAGAAATACTTCAACACTGGCACACTCTCTGACTTAAGTTCCAAACCGAATCTAGTGCTTTCTGAAGTGCTCTTACACGAGCATTTATTCTGTGAGCTGTATTTTGAGATCTTTTTATTTACCTCTCTTTCTAAAACTCTAATCTCTACATTCTGCCTCCTAACAAAGTGTTCCTGGCTATTGAGCACTTGCTTTATTCGCCGAACTAAAACATCTGGTCTTTGTGATCTTTGCAAAGTGTCTTCTGCTTCCTCTTTTTGTCTACCCTGTGGATCATGTCTCCTAATCCTCCATTGTGAATATTACCTGCCTGTTCGCGATCTTTTTCTTGCAAATTTTACCTACGACTTCGTCTACGTTGAGCATCTGATGCCCTTTCGTTCTCCCTAACCTCTAAATCTTGTCTCCTAATTGTCCCTCGCAAAGTATTAACTGCCTGTTCTATTTCTCTTAAAATGCGCACTTCTCCTACGGCGTTAAAGTAGCTGTGAATTCCAAATCTGCTCTGGTACTCTACTTTCGCTAACTGCCCTACGGATTCTTTGAGATTAGGAATTAAATTCTCGCAGATAGAGAATCTGCATACTGTGCGTCTTCTCTCTATATATATATATAGTGACATATGTAGACACATATGTACCCATACACTTCGCATAAGCTCACACTTATCATTTATGTTACACATTTCTCTCCCACAGATTTAAAGTAAACATTATAAAATAATCAAATGGTGACAATAACAATTCTGGCTTCCCACGAACTTATCAAATATCATAAACAATTCCCCAGAATCGCTATTCCCACCATTGGGGTTGAAACTGCTGACGTTGCACAAATTCTGGCCGGCAGAACTCTCTTAAATCTCAATCTCTTCAAGATCGAGATCCCCTTTATTCAGATAAGAGCCAATAGCTCCACAAGTCTAAAGTCCAATTAATAAAAGCTCAAAGCCGAGGTTTGCAAACGTCTCAAACGTGTTAAAACTTAACAAACCAATTAGTGACCGTGGCCCACAATCAAAGTGCGACGGCCACATAAACCTAATTGCTATATTAAAAATACCGCGTAAAAACTTGCAAAACACCAAACAGTGTTCTGCTGATAAATAGATCCTTTGGACTATTTTGAACATCTGTATATTATACTTATTTCCGGGCTTTACACATCATTCAATTCATCCCTGTAAACGTATGATCCTTACAACCCAACGAAACCAAACGAAACCTCAAATGACTATCAAAACAAAAAAAATAAATAAATTTTGTGAAAAAAAAATTAAACTGTTTTAAATACAATTAATTCAAATTAATCAAAATTTAAAACAAATAAATACAAAATAAAAACATCAAGACCACAACTGCAACAATGGAACTCTCAGAAATGCATTTGAAACAAGCCTTGGGACAAATACGGCAAGTGCCGATTTTCGACGGAAAAACTGTGGAACTCACAGCATTCATAAGAAGAATTGACTTCATGATGCAACTTTACCCGACCCAAGATGTAAGACAACACAGTGTTCTATTCAGAGCAATAGAAATGCAGACATCTGGATCAGCCCAAAGTGTATCACAACTGACAGCAGCGACAATCTGGGGAGAACTTGGGAAGGCCTTGATTGACGAATTCAAGACACAAACACTATTAAAGATGTAATCACTAGGAAACTACCCGACAGAATATTCATGACCTTAGCCAGACATGACATTACCACTGTTTCAAAACTTAAACAAGTCGCTCAACGCGAAGGACTTTACGAGAACAATTTTCAAGAACGTAACAACCAAAATACTGAAAATTCAAAACCGAATAAAACAAACAATGACAATCGTGGAAAGGGAAATACTCAAAAATATTATCCAAGTCCTAATTATGCAAACAATTCAAGCCCAAGTAATAAATCAAAAGAAAAAGCTGAAAATATTCAAGTATTATATAAATATAATATATTATATTATATTAAATCAAACAAAATCTTGATCAAGCTAGATCACAAAACCAAATGAATTACCAAAACCAAAGCCAAAGACCCCCGAATCCTTTAGTCAATAGACAGAGAGAAAGTGCCAGTGGTCACTCTAAGATGGAAACATCCGAAAATTTTTATCAAGGATCCTCGGACCAAGAAGAACAAATCCCTTCATCAGATTAGTTGTGAATGGACAACATTTAAACTGTGTAATTGACACAGGTTCGTCCATCAATCCAATTGAACAAAACTTCTTTAATTTTCCTATCAAACCTTGCCAATTAAATGTGCAAACAATAAATGGCATTGTTTAATTAAACTTTGAACTACTAACCAAATATTCTATTTACAACATATTTTCTGACAACTACGATATTCTACTAGGTAGAGAATAGAAAGTGAAAATTTGACTTTTACCAGTACAATTCAGCATGTCATTCAAACCAAACACGAAGACCCAATTCAAAAGCGTCCATACAAGTATGCGCAAACATTCGACGAAGAAGTCGATAGACAAATTAAAGAAATTATTGAATAAGGTATAATTCGCAAATCAAACTCGCCTTATTGCTCACCAATTTGGATTGTGCCAAAGAAACGTGATGCATCAGGTAAAGAAAAGTTCCGTATAGTAATTGACTATCGAAACTTAAACGAAATAACAATCGATGATAAATATCCTATTCCAGTCATGGATGATATACTAGACAAACTAGGAAAATGTCAGTATTTTACCACAATTGACCTTGCGAAAGGATTTCATCAGATACAAATGGACCAACTCAGTGTACCAAAAACAGCTTTTTCAACAAAAAATGGACTTACCTACTTACTTCGCACACGCTGTAAAGCCAATGACTTTAAAATTAAAGAAAGGTGCAATAATAAATACCAATGAACCAAACTACATTTCTGCTTTTGAACAATTAAAAGTACTTATAACGTCCGATCCAATATTTGTTTATCGAAATTTCGAAAAACCATTTTGTCTCACAACTGATGCCAGCCACATAGCCATTGGAGCTGTTCTGTTTGTTTCGCAAGTAAAACTTTAAATGAACATGAAATTAATTATGCAGTAATCGAAAAAGAACTTTTGGCCATCGTTTGGGCAACTAAATATTTCCGATCTTATCTCTACGGTAGAAAATTCGAGATCCTCAGTAATCACAAACCACTTGTTTGGCTTAATAATATTAAAGAACCTAATATGAAATTACAACGCTGGAAAATCAAATTAAATGAATTTGATTATCATATTAAATATGTACCAGGCAAAGAGAACTATGTGGCAGATGCTTTATCCAGAATAAAACTTGTTAGGAGAAACTTCTGACGTAACAGCAGCAACAATTCATAGCGCTCAAGAAGACAACCAACATTACATTTCACTGACAGAAAGACCAATTAATTATTTTAAAAGACAAATAGAATTTGAAAAAAGTACCTCAAATAACGTAAACGTCACTAAATACTTTCATAAAACAAAAAATTTAATAAATTATGTCGAAATGACACATAATCATGCCAAAGAATTAATAAAAGAATACCTATGTTAAAAAAAAAGTTTTGTATACTTCAGCAACGAAGCCGACTTTCTTACTTTCCAGAATGCTTTCCTTGAAATAATAAGTCCTAATAACATAACAAAAGTAATGAGATCAACTAATAAACTAATAGACCTCCAAACTTACGCCGAATTTAAGGAATACATAATTAATACACACCAAAAGTTACTACATCCAGGAATAGAGAAATGACATTATTATTTAAAGAAAAGTATTATTATCCAGATTACCAAAACCTTCTTCAGAATATAATGAATGAATGCAAAGTTTGCAATATAGCAAAAACAGAACATAGAAACACTAAATTAGCTTTTGAATTAACTCCAGAAATCCATAATCCTAGAGAAAAATATGTCATTGATTTTTATATGGTAGACAACAAACAATTTCTATCCTGTATAGACTTATATTCCAAATACGCAACTTTAATCGAAGTAAACGGTCGAGATTGGCTAGAAGCCACACATGCAACTTCAGGTTGGTCAATTAGCTACACAGGCAAGTCGGACCTTGTTAGCGTCGATCTCACTTGAAAGTTTCGATCTCTGTAGCGAACCGCCGAGTTTCGCTTTCGCTGTCGGGCTCGTTCGACTGTACTTTTCTTACTTGTTTAATCTTCTCTTCGACGTTCGGTATGTAATGCTCTTGCTCAATCTTTCGTCTTTTTGATTGCGAAATGTCCTCTGTCACGAGCATTTGCAACGATGCGCTTTTACATCTCATTGGGCATCACGATCAGCTCATCATCTTTGATTATTTTATACAAAATAGTGTTCCTCAGAAATAATCGTCGTACGTTTTGTCTTTATCTCTGAGTACTTCTTTGATGGCTTTAATATTCTCGTCACGAGCCTGTGCATCTTTCAAAGCGATATTTATGCTATTCTGGCCTGTGCTCATTATTGGATACCTACTGAGAGAATCTACGTGTTTCATGCTTGTACCTGGCCGATTTTCAACAGTATAATTATATTCTTGCAGAAACAATATCCAGCTAGCTACTCTATTGCACAAACTTTGCTTTTCTAAGGTTTTAGTAAAAGCGTAACTAGTTTAAAGGAAACACTTAGCAAATATACACTAGACTTAGTCAAAGCCTCAATAACTGCTAGTATCTCCAATTCATAGCTGCTATATTTTCGCTGTGCATCTGACAGATTATAATGACTTTTTGGATAGTTTGATTGATCTTTCTTTTTATCAAATCAATCATGTGTCTAATTGTCTCAACCAGATACTGGATCTTAAACTCGTTAATGATCCATCCAGCTCCGTTATCAAGAGATCTTCTCCTGTAGTTGTACCTGAAGATTCTTTCCATCCTACTCTTGACCTTTCCCTATCACTACCTAACTTAACCTGTTCACCTCCTACTGTCTCTTCCATGCCGCGCCGTTGCTTTCGCAAAGGTAAATTTTCTATCTAAATCAACTGATTTTTGCTACCGACTAGTCTTTACTATACAGCACGAATGATATTAACACAGCTGTTGAGTATTTTTACAACACATTAAATTCAATCTTTGATGTCTGTATTCCGTATTGTGTTGTAACGACCGTTTCACGTAAATCACCTTGGTTCTCACAGAGAGTATCAAACTTAAAAAATAGAAAATCTAAATTTTTAAAAAAGTTTAAGCAGACAGGTGAAAGTTACAGCCAATTTCTTCGTGGGACCACAAATAAAGAAAATCTTCGAGTGAAAGGAATTCTCCAAAAAGTTCACTCGTGTTGTGAAAGCTGCTTGGATAAGTTTTGTCTTAGTGGTACATGGGTTCTTAGGCAATCACAAAGCCGCAAACTACGAGAACTACGGCCGAGAACTACGGCAAAATGGGCAAAGTTTCTGAGGAGTATTAGGTGGCTCCCATACTTTTAAGTCATAACAGACTAGGAAATAACAATTACATCCTAAGGACTGAGAAATTGTTACATAGTGTTATTTATGCTTAACTTTTTACCTATTCATGAGAAAACATTCAATATATGTACTTCATAAGCATGTACTCCCTGTGTAAATTTTGTTCAGATAGCAAAGCTATCAACAACGTTTAATTGACTTAAGGCAATGTCATCCCAAATATATTTCAAAACAAGCAAGAAAAGTACAGTCGAACTCTCCCGACCGTATAATACTCTCTGCTTTTATTCACAATTATAATGTTAAAATCGGTATCCGGATATTACAATAGATTGTTCTTGTTAAAACAAAAAAAAAAAAAAAAAACATAATCGAATATACATATGTTTGTCTATATGCACATACAAATTCTCTTGACGTTCAATGTATACACATACATATAGTGACATATGTAGACACATATGTGCCCATACACTACGCATAAGCTCACACTTATCATTTATGTTACACATTTTTCTCCCACAGATTTAAAGTAAACATTATTAAATAATCAAATGGTGACAATAACAATTCTGGCTTCCCACGAACTTATTAAATATCATAAACAAAACTCCGACAAAACTCTCTTAAATCTCAATCTCTTCAAGATCGAGATCCTCATTATTTACATAAGAGCCAAAAGCTTCATAAGTCTAAAGTCTAATAAATAAAAGCTCAAAGCTGAGGTTTGCTAAACGTCTCCAGAACATAGCATAAGTTAGTTAAGATGTGTATCTGTACTCCGTAGTATAGTGTTGTGAAATAAAATTATATTTTTTTTAATAACCGATCTTCGAACTACGTTATTATATACTAATTTTTTCAAAAAAGTTATATAGAATGAAGGTGTATAAATTTTACGTTTACACATAATGCTTTCGATACAGCTGCTTAAGGGGTTATATACAAAGTTGAGGCAGTGAAGTAAGCTAACTTTGTAAATTTTTTAAAAATATTTATGCAATCTTTATTAAAAAAAGTAAAACACAATACTTTAGTAACATATTTAAAGAAATAAAAACAATTTTAATTTCAAAAAAATTTTGAAAACTGACGGAGTTAAAGGTCACGAACCGAGACACCTTTTTTTTATAGAGGTTTGCGGTGATCATTCTCCACGACGAACCGCTTAAATAAAATTAAAAAAGTAAATAAATTATTTAAGATAAATGTACTTTGGTGTACTTGAACGAAGCCGATTAAAAAAAAAACTTTTTTTTCTCTAAAAAAAAAGGTTCAAATGAAAAATCGACTTTTTTGGGGTCAAATTTTTCAAAAAACCACATTTTGAAAAAAATTCAAACATTTTTCGAAAAAAGTCAATCGTTCAAGTACACGAGATTTTCAATACGAATACGAGAAAGAAAGAAAGAAATTTTGAAAATCGGTTGACAAGTTTTTGAGTTATCGTGATCACCGTAACAGTACTTTTGAAAAAAAGTCATTCCGAGATAATCGCATTCAAAGTTGTGTTTTGATACTAGCTGCGCTCCAAGTGCCGTTGGAAAAACGGCTGTAACTTTAAAACTACTGGTCCGATCAAGATGAAATTTTGCACAGTTGTTATAGACCAATAAAATTGCTTTTACTGCTTAGCCTTTGGCTTCCAAATCATAAGAAACTTCAGGGATGAACAAATTGTTGTACCACTCCTTAAAAAGCGCAAAGTTTGCCAAGCATTTTTGTTGATTTGTAATACAGTGGTAAATTCAAATTATTTTTTTTTTTTTATTTTAAAGAAATTGAAGTCTGCCCTTCTTATTCAATTAAACCGAAGATTGCATATTAAAATAAAACTAAAACCTTGGTTGCTTATACAGAAATTTTTGAATGATAAAAGTAGCTAATGCAGAGGTTGCTACAATAAAATGTTGCTTGTTTAAGGATTGCTTGTAAAGAGAGTTTATTGTATTATATTTTTATATAATATATATATGTAAATATAAACAAGTAAGAAAAGTACAGTCGAAGACGCCCGATCGTATAATACTCTCTGTTTCTATTCCCAATTATAATGCAAAATCATTATCCGTTTGTTACAATAGATAGTTCTTGTATTAAAATAAAAAAAAAAACTAAGCATAATCGAACATTCATATGTCTGTAGGTATGCATATACAAATGACGTTATATGTATGCACAAACATATGTCTGTATGTATTCTGTTGGTTGGAACGGCCAGCGGTGTAGAAGGTTTGTAGAATGCAGGTGAGTTTAGCAAAGGCTAATAACTTCCCTGGCGACCTTCTGGAGGCTTCCTTGAGTGAGTGTAATGAGTGCGATCCCATGCATTTTAGCCTAGCCCGGGGTAGGGCAGGGCAGTGGCACAGGTAGTGCCACTGCCCACTTCTGTGTCTACATATTCTGCATTTGGTTTCAACTGTTATTCCTAGTTTTGTTGCATAAACTGCTGTCAGGCAATGACCAGTTAAAATGTTCACTAGCAATCTGCATTCTCTGTGCTTTCCGCACATTGTTTTTGAGGCTTTACAGGATATTGCATTCTGCTACCTGCATTTAAATCGCTCTTCAGCGTCCCGCTCTAGTTCACTTAGCAGCGGGCTTAGCAGAACTGCGACACCTTTTTCTGAGCTTCGTGGTAGTCGTGCACCAGCCTTTCCTAGAATGTCTCCCTCTTGATTTTCAGGAATGCCCTCGTGGCTTGGAACCCAGTATATGTGCACTGACTTGGTCGTGCATAGTTCATTTTGTGCTTCCCTGCTCGTCCGGACCGTCCTGGAGTTCAGACATGACGACATCATAGACTTGATGGCTGCCTGACTATCTACCAAAATGTAACAACCACTTTTCCCGCGGGTCCAACATCTACGTCCGTTTCGGAGCCGTCCGTTTATATGTTGGAGTACCTGTTCCGCCTTCTTAGGCAGGCCCTCCAGTCTTCTGATCCCAGGTTTACCTTGATACCAACTTTTGGGCAAATTTAAGGGATTGAGTGTCTGATCATGCCCCTTCCAATTGCGCTCTATCCATAATCTTACAGCGACATACCTTTAGTACCAATAGGCGCTAGGCGGATTAAGCCGCTACAAGCTTGGCCTGCAGATCGAGTAGGCGGGTCCCTAGCAATGTTTCCAACGCTTTCGTGGCGGTACTTCTTTTTAGGGCTCCAGTGATACACTGCTGCGCCTGTCTTTGTGCCCTCCCTCCATCCGGGCGATAAACTTCTTCTTCTCAGTGACTTGCCGCCATTGTAGGACCCCGTAGAGTAGTGTCAGACGTACAACTGAGATGTAGACCTCAAGCAAAGTCGGGGTGAAAGGCCCCATGTACAGCTCAGCACCTTCTTGTATGCGTAGAGCGCCACGGTTGCCTTCCTCACCCTCCCTTCTACATTGTACCTCCATGTCAGTTTACTATCCAGCACTATACCTAGGTATCTCACTATACCTAGGTACCTTCGAGATCCGTTAAGGTACCTTGTACTTCTTAGTGAGGAGGATGATGTCCGTCTTGTCTGCGTTTATGTGTAGACCAGCATTAACTGCCCATCTACATATCTGCCTGAGTGTATTTTCCATGATGGCGCTGAGATTTGATGGGCGCACATTCGCGATAAGTATGCATATGTCATTCGCATAGGCAGTTGCTCTGTTTTTTGGGGCTTTTCTGTCAAATCTCTTGATTAGGTCATCCACCAGTAGGTTCCACAGGAGGGGGTATAGAACCCTGTTGAGTGCCCCTGTTCACATCTCTGGTAGCTGTGGCAGCTATCCAGTCTGATTGAATTCTGTTTCCATTGTGTGATGGTTGGATGGAATTCGACTGACACTAGCCTATCGATGATGGCTTCAGTGCTTACATTTTTGCTTGCGACTAAGATGTCTACAAAGGCACCCATTGCATATCCTTGGTGGAAGAAGGCCATTTCTATGGAGGCCACTAGTGAGTGCAGTGCGGTGTCCACTGACTTTGCTTTTGTATACGCAAGCTGGTTCGTTGACAACCGTCTTCCGAAATTACTTCTAATGTGGAGATCCATGTTCTGTAGCAGAATGGATGTAAGTCTTATTGGCCTGAAGTCTTTTGGACTGCTATGACTACATATCGCCCCTTTATGTAGGAACGCCACTCTTGTAGTTGTCCATTCTCCAGGTTTTTGTGGTCTGAAGCATGGCTGGAATGATACCGTCAAGACCTTGGCTCCTTATGCTAGTAAAAGAGTCAATGACCATCCTAACTCTCATTTGGTGTTCCTACAATCGTCTACCGGGCCGGGTTGACTATAACAGTCAGCTCTTCGTCCTCATCTTCTTCCCCCTGTTCGTCGGGGCCGACCTCCCCGGCTTTCAGAGTGTCAGGTAGACGCTACCCACTCCCCATGCCACTTTACCATAGTGCGGGTAGAGTAGGTCCTCCGCCTTCTTGTTTATTGGAGGGTTACATGCTGGCCCCCCACTGCTGAGGAGAAGGTACCAACGTGCAGGATCCTACAGTCATCTGTTGGGATGTCCTTATTCTGTCGGTGCAGCAGCTTCAGCGCCTGTTCAACTTAACAGAAATGGGGAAGAATGCCTTCAGCCAGCTGAACGTCAGGTCGTCCCTTCATTTACCTATTTTTGCTCCGTTGAGCCAACCAGCACCGTCGAAGGTAGGGATAGGGGCCTCCGGGTCTTTATGCATCATCTCCATGAGAGAACCGAGCAGAAGCCCGTGGACGGTTTTCTACCGTTCCTCCGATATCTACCCGTTCTTGTCACTTCTGTCGATCAGGGCCACAATGAGGTGCCATTCAGCGCCTTCCTTCATTGAGGCGCGTTTCTTCTGCCTGTTGGGTGAAGGGGATGGCGCCTTTAGGGCCTTGTTGAGACGAACTCTCCTTGCATCCTCTACCTTATTAGCGAACTCGCTAGTAGATGCCCGCATTTGCGGCATCTGTTTCAGGTGTCGTCTGCTCTCCCCGATTCTTCCGACCACCTATCCTCCGCGGATAGGTCAACTACGCCTTGGAGACGGCTCTGGATCTTGAGAGCAGCCTTGTACTGAACTTTGGCCTTGAGTCCCTCTCTCGAGCGTTTTGGCCCGTCCTTGCGCAGGCTTTTTTCCTATGTTATTGTGATCGATTGCACACTTTCAAGGTCCGAGTCTGCTTCGACTTCGGTAAAGGTGCATGTTCTCTTGAGTAGGTTTTTTGGTAGTAGCTGGGCAACTAACTTGCCCTGCTCCCATGCAGATACGATTTATTTATTTTTTATTTATTTCGTGGTGTGTCTAGTATTTCACTCATTGTGGGCGAATAAAGTAAGCAAAGTACAGTCGAACTCGCCCGAGCGTATAGTACTCTTCGCTTTTATTCACGATTATAATTTTAAAATCGGTGTCAGGGTATTAGGATGGATAGTACTTGCATTAAAACACATTGGAACAAAAAAAAAAAAACAAGAAAGAAAAGTACAGGTGAGCGCGCTCGACCGTATAGTACTCTCGGCATTTATTCCTGATTATAATGTTAAAATCGGTATCCGAGTATTATAATGGATAGAACTTTCCCTGTATAAGTATTATTATTATTGTTGTTAAACACATTAGTATTTTCGATAAACAAAGAATCGTTTAAACTATCATCATAAAATTTATCTATGAAATCTTTTTTCTCTTGACTATTAACATTATGATTTTCTATACAATTAGAACTTATTTTATAATTTCACCATGCAATTTTGTGGAATTTTTCATGATCTTTCAATGCGGTAGATGTTAGAAATTCTTTTTGACATGTATCACAAGAATGTTTGTTGGGCTTGTGTGGCACTTATGACTTTTCCGATTTTTATGAGACATTTCGTGGCGTTTAAGGTTATATAATCTCCGGGTTACGTAATCACAAGCTGAACACTTAAAGTCTCCTTTCTTTACAATTTTTATACTCTCTGCAAGAGTATATTGGGTTTGTGGAAATGTATGTAACAGGCAGAAGGAGGCGTGGCAGACCCCATAAAGTATATATATTCATGATCAGTATCACAAGACGAGTCGATATAGCCATGTCCGTCTGTCTGTCTGTCTGTCCGTCTGTCCGTATGAACACACAGATTTCAGAGATGGTGAAAGCTACAAACTCGAGTTTGGTCTCTATCGACTCGACATTTAGTCAGTCAATACAAGAATCTTTTTTTTTTTTGATGCCACGCCCCATTTGCCCACAATAAGCAAAAAACTAGACATACCTCGGAAAAATAGGTGTTTAAAGTAAATATCTCAGTAACTATGGCACTTACGAATAACAATTTTGGTACGCATGTTCTTAGAGATAGCATAAATGCATTGTCATTTACAATTTTGGACTGCCACGCCCCCTTTTTCCGTAAGAAATAAAAAACTATTCAAGCTTGCATTCCATGCAAGTTTGGCATGCCATTTTTAAGGCATTTGTTCTTATAGTACAGTATTGTTATTTATGATTCGTTAAATTCGTTTTTTTTTTAACGTGTTTCAATACAAGATTTATCTATTGTAATATCCGGATACCGATTTAAACATTATAATTGGGAATAGAAGCAGAGAGTATTTTACGGTCGGGCTCGTTCGACTGTACTTTTCTTACTTGTTCTTCATAATTTTTGCTGTCTCTTCAAAGGGAGGTAAAGCTGTTGGTATATTTTATGGATCTGACGCTCCAAAATTAGTTGCCGTTATTTCTAAAGAATTGGAAAAGACATTACAAAATGCATCTAGACCAACATTTCAAATTGGAGATCTTCAGCCTATTGAAGCTGAAGCTTTAAGAGTAAAAACTGAAACAATTCAAAGAGCTGAACGTATTGAGTATGAGAAACAAGAAAAGAAGAAAATTGATTACCTAAACCATTGTACGGATGTCATAATGGAAAATTTACCGGATATAGGTGTGACGGTTTTTGGACCACAAGTATCTCGTGATATGTTTAAAAAACTTTCTGAGCCAGCAGAACACCTTAAAATGCAATGCAAAGATCGAAAATATCTGGAAGTTTTTGCGAAAGACTTTGAAATTATAAATTATTCTTGCAAGAATCCCTTATCTGCAGATATAATAGATCAATTGGATGGCAAAGAATTACTGATTTGTTTTTGGAAAATAGATGAGTCGTCAGGGCCTATTACACATGTGCTAGCAACATATGCACATGAATTAACAAAAGAAAGAGTTGCCCCTCCAGATGATGAAATCAATGTTCCTCATCCCATTCCACCCATTATAACACCAATTAAAGTTAAATTTGAAGTTGAAGTTGAAGGTATAATTACATATATTTTTATTGTTGACTCCTAACAGTTTTTTAAATAATTCGTCTAGATGGTGAGGTATGGGTGGAAGAAGTAAGTTCTGAAGAAGAAGCAAAAAAGGCTGCCGAAAAAAAAATTGATGAAAAAAAAAAGTCAGTTACTCGTCTACAGGATGAATCTCGTGCAAAAGATCAGGAGGGAGCTGAAGACGATGGCGAAGAAGAAGGAAGTGAAGAAGATGAGGTGGTGCAAGAACAAACACCATTCCCTAATATGACTTTTGATATAGATTTGGGTCTTGATGACAATGTTGTCAGTGAAGAGGAAATGGTTGAAGAGGAAGAAGAACCACAAAAGCATTTAACTCGCACAAAGCGCGTCAAGATTCCACCCATATGGGTTGCAAACAACCGACGGACGCATGCTGCATTGATCTACGTTTTTTTCCGAAGTCAAACTACTGGATTCCTGCCAGCAGATCCACCTCCGGAGCCGCCACACATTGTTATGGCATTCGAAGCATTCAAACGGGATGATATAATGGAAGTTGTCGAAGTAAGCAGAGAAGATATTCCTCAGTATGGATTTTTCACTAATGATATCCCAGGCGAAGCAAAGCTTATAACAAACTCTTTCTATAAATACGACGAGTTACAAGAAACAACACCGTAAGTTTCCACTAAAAATTACGATTGAAATCTTTTTTTACTTTATTGATACAACATTTTCAACACTGTTTTTATTTTAGGAGTGATAAATTTGTTCTTAAAGTAAACAAAGTGCAATCGTATACGATGCTATCCTTGGTACAATTTGAGCCCACATACTGTAGTACTAATATTAAGTCTGGTAAACTGGATGCGCTCAGATTCTTTCCAGAAGATTATAAAACCGATGAAGAAATCCCGTCGGATGCACAAAAAAAACCAAAGAAGGTATGCGTTTATACATTTATTATCTATTATTGTCAAATAAAACAAGTAAAAAAGAATACAGTCTACCGATTTTTCCTAAAAGAGCTATAGGATATACAAAATTTTATTTGAAGCAAACTTATTGAGGACAGTTATACTTATGATATATATGTGAGTTTGGTTACGATAGCACAACTAAACGTTTTGTCAATTTGTCCTATGGGAGCTATAGTTTTCCGATCCAGATCAAACTTGGTAAAGATAGTTATAATGGTCTAATACAATTATTGTGGTAATTTTTTCACGATAGCTCTGATCGATAGATATTATAGTGCAATGAAAATAATCTCATAATATTTTCGGGGGCGGCAAGTGTCGTGACATAAATTTGACGGACTTTCACTCCAAATTTGGTAGATCTAGGTCTCTTGTAGTTTAAAGATCCAGGTGTCCATTCGCTAGTTTAGCCGCGAAACCCTCTGCTGCATTTGACAGTTGATGTCGTTCCAACCAGAGCAATGCTCCGATCCCTGGGCGCCATTCTCGGCTCCTCAAATTGTACGCCCTCCCCTGGTCCTTTAATGTTCGTTGAATATTTCTGCAAGCCTCCTCGAAGATTTCCCTCATCTTGGCCTCTCTGCGTCTCGGCGTTTCTGAACATTCCCGGCCAGTAAAAGCGCTGCGCCAATATCTTCACCGTGTTCCTCACGCCTTGGTTTCCGGCTGCGGGAGCATCCTGGCATTCCTCTAGAACACACAGATTCCAACGTATATAGTCCTCGTCGTCTATCCAACGGCCAAGGTTCCTGTAAAGATTTCCGTTTCCTTCCACATAGTCTGCAAACTTCTCCGGGTTATCCCTGATCAGACCACGTATCTTTGCGATCAACCTGCACGACCACTACGGCCTGCAGGCATACTCCCGCCACGATGTTTAACTTATCTTGGCGATAACGAACGTCACATTGGAACTGTTGCAGTTCAAGCGCCCATCTTTCGATCCTTCCGGTGGTACTCTCAATTGAGTTTAGCCATTGGAGAGATAAGTGCTACTTTAAATCGATATCCTTCGAGGAAGCATTGCTGCTTCCGGATCGCCCAGTAGATTGCCAGACACTCCTTCTTCGTCGCACAGCTTTCTACATGCGTACGCGATAACCCTCTTCTGCTCGTCGACAGTGCTAACGACTGCTCCAAGACTGTAATCACTTGAGCCGGTTTGCAGCACAAATTTCCTCGTGAAATTAAGACACGCGACGACCGGGGCTAATATCAAACTCTCCTTTAGCAGCTCGAAGGCCTTGTCTTCTTCCTCGCCCCACGTCCATTTGCATACCTTTTAGAAGGGCTGCCGTAGGTTCGATCAACGTCGCGAAGTTTGGTACAAAGCACCGGTACCAAGAGGCCATCGCAAAACAGTAGCGCACATCTTCAAGTTATGGGGGGGGGGGAAAGACTCCTAATCGCTTCGACTTTGTCCGGATCGGTACAAAAGCCCTCGGCACTGATCACATGCCCGAGATGTGGCAACCTCTCTCTTCTTCCGGTTAAGTCTCAAGTTCGCTGCTCTGAGTCGGTGGAAAACCTCCCTGAGATTTTCGACGTGATCCTCTTTCGTAATGCCGATGACCACGGTGTCATCCAAATAGGCGAAGGCGTAGCGTTCCATCTCCGGCCCGATCACCGTATACAAGGCCCTTTCCAATGTCGGACCTGCCAAGTGCAAACCGAATGGCATGACCCACCACAACCCGCCCAACGTCGATATGAACCAAGCATGCCGTAACCTTTCAAGGATATGGTTAATCCGAGGGTCTGGGTGCTGGTCTGGCATAAAATATGCATTAAGCTGGCGATAGTCTATACACATGCGCCATTCCACCGTATTCTTCTTCACTAAAACTATTGCGGCGCTGTGTGGACTTCGCGACTTTTTAATAGCACCTACCCGGATCAGCTCGTCCACCTGTTCATTAATTATCCTTTGCATCGCTGGGTTTTTGGAATAGTATCGTTGTTTTAACGGCTTGTCGTCGCGCATCCTTATGCTATGCTCAGCAATCTGCGTGACGCCTTCCAAGCCTTCGAATAACACAAACTCTGATTACAAAAATTGCTGAACTTCCGGTTCCAGATCCTTTGGCAACTCCCCGCTGACGACCGGGAATCCCACTTCCGCTTTCTCCATTCCCGTACCCCTTGTGGAGGCCCAGCTACAGCGCCCGGCGACCCATTTCCGCACTCTGATGACTGATCCTCTCCTCTAATTTTCCCGTGCTCTTCAGACGGCCGTTTGATCTCCGATTGGAGAGCGGGATCACTCCTATCGGTGGGCGTCCTGCAATAAGTGATGCCAGAATGCCACACTGCTCCAATTCTTCTTTCCCTAGCGTTAGTGTCGCCTGGCCGCAGCTGATGGAGGTGCCCATGAAATTTCCGCAAATCCTCCACACGACCCCCGTCCTCCAAACCGAACTCCCGCAGCACCACCGTGAGGTCCTCCCTACGCCTGTAGTACACCCAGCACACACCTACCGTAGGATTCTTTAACTCACATTATTCCATTGCTGACTTTGTCAAAATTTTTTGGTTATTTTCCTTTTCTCACCCTTTTTCCCCCTTTAAAAAAAAAAACTGTGTTTATTTGTCTATTAGCTTTTTTTCTTGGTTTCGACCCACTCCGTCACTGTTCTTAAGATTAAAAAAAAAAAAAAAAAACAGCACGCGGCCCACCGTATGGACTCCAGACAACGTTCTTGGTTTGCGACTCACTTTGGGTCTCATTATTCTATGAAATCGACTTTAAACGCTTTTTGCCACTTTTCGAAAAAAAAAACGTTTTGCACACAAAACACTGACCTGTGGCCTACTTTTCGGGTATTTCCCGTCGGGTTTTTCCAAAAGCTAAATTTTTCTGGCGCGAAACACCACAAAAAAAGTCCTTTACACAGTACAGCGTCTCTAAAACTGCAGCGTCCCTGCTCGGGCGTCACTTGTAACGTCGCTTCCCAGCCGAGGTACAGATCTCAGTCTGCCCCGGGTCCGACTTTGCAAAAAATTTGTTTTCATGCAAAGACGCTGCAGATACTGTGGGGGAAATGTGTAAATACAATTAAGAAGCTTTGAATACCTAGAGATTACTGTCTCTAACGCCAGGCATACCTCTCGGCAGACGGGATGAAATCCGAGCCTTTTGTTAGTTAGTATTTACGCACTCCGGAATGCGCCCACGGCGGGTGGGATTAGATCTACACCTGTCGAATGGTTAGTAAGACACCAAGCCGGGAGTATCCACAGCGGATGGGATCACAGCCACATTTGTCTACTGGACAACAGTTCACGAGGCGGGGTTATTTAGAAGAAATAAAGACGACTCTTGAATTGACTTCAATACAATTCTCCAATTCTACTACTACTATTTAGAAATTAAACTAATAAATTCAAAACTTAAGAAATGCGAAACTTAACGCAATAAATACAATACTTATCGACTAACAACAAACTTAAAACTATTGTGTTTAACCCTCAAAATACTGTGCTTTCAATGGCACATTTGTGTGTCAAAACTAAAATAAAAATATAAATCAAATAAAAATATAAATAAAAAACAAATAAAAATATATATGTAAGGAGTCTTGTTCGGGGAAACTTAGTCGCTATCGACTTCTTATTTAGTCAGTCAATTTAAGAATCCTTTTTCTTACGTCAAGCCCCATTCTCCCACAATGAGCAAAAAACTAGACATAACTATGGCACTAAGGAATACCAATTTTGGTAAATGCATTGCCATTTTAAATTTTGGGCTGTCCTCTTTTCTCACAAAGAATAAAATAATATATACACTTTATTGCCGTTTTTATGGCATTTATTCTTATAGTAGCAAATTGATATTTGTGATTCGTTTGAAGATATCAAAGTATCCTAAAAGTTTCAAAAGAATCCAACCATAAACAAAAAAAAAAAACACGTAACAAATTTTATATTTGAGCGCAGTTCCAATGCATGGGAGCAAGCGAGGCAGAAACATACATGTGTGGCAGCAGACCAAAAACCCAAGTAAAAATTTAATATTTGAGATATTTTAAGGAATCGTTGCCTTTATAAGATTTGACACAAATACAGAATAAATAGAATTTTAAGGCGAATATCTCAGTAACTACGGCACTTAGGAATACCAATTTTGGTACGCATGTTCCTCGGAACAGCATAAATACATTACTACTTCAAATTTTTTGGCTGCCACCCCCTTTTTCCGTAAGAAAAAAAAACTTTTTAAACTTGCATGCCGTTTTAAAGGCATTTGTTCTTATTGTTATTATGATTGTTATTGTTACTTATGATTCCTTTGAAGACAAATTATATCAAACTATCCTGAAAGATGCATAAAAATCCAACAATAAACAACTGAGCTACCGATTATTAAGTTAATATTTAAACATTATTAATTTTTTTTTTCGAGTGTCTTAAAACGTCAGTTTCTTACAAAACTCGCCCGTTAGTCTCTTCATCAAATCACAACACAGCTATCAGGCTCTTGCCACCACCAGTGACGATGTGTAGTTCGTGTACCATGAGCCTTCAACAGATCACACGTCCACGAACAATGTCACCCATCATTGGAATGTCCATTGTCGCCAGGACCTAGCCTACTGTGCATGATGTCCTCTCTATCTCACATAGCCGAGGAGACTTCTCGACCATCGTCTTTCTCACCGTGGTCAACTTCATCGCTGAACTCAAGATCAACTTGTTGATCTGGCATCGAACGCAAACTCTCATGTGCATACTTATATGTCCTTTTACTAGTTAGTGACTTTAATAAATAACGATCACCTTCAAGTAACTCTACTACAACAAATGGTCCCTTAAATTTGGGATCCAACTTATTTTGATGCCGTTCTTCAGCTTTTAGCAAAACAATCTTATGTCTCAATCTTATGTCGCCAATCTTATGTCGCCAATCTTATGTCTCAAAATTTTTGCCTTATTTCTATCATATCTGCTTTTATCACACACGGCATCTTTGGCCTGGATTCTTACTTCGGCAGTATCAATACCAACTTCGTCAATCAATAGCATTAAACCAAATGGCCTTGCTTCTCTACCAATAATTGTCACCCTATTGGTAGTACAATTCATGGCCAGTTGCAACTCATTTAAAGCTTCTTGCCAAGAACGTTCACTGGTTTCCACTGCCGTAAGCATACTCTTCATAGTGCTCATCACTCGTTCTACCTGCCCGTTTGCCCTGCTAGCTCCTGTTGCAATTAAGTGCAAATCTATTTTATTAGCTAAACAGAACTCACGAAAGCCGCTGCTAGCAAAACTCCTACCCTGATCTGCAATAATTCGGTTGGGTACTCCAAAAAGTGATATGGTAGCTTTTACACCTTCAAGTTCTATTATTTCTTTGAACTCGGCGATATAATAGTCCTGCTCTGATTTCATATGTTTTCGAGATATCTTCGTGCATTTCACCATTACTTATTTGCTTAACTATTTTTGTTATCTCTTGATCCCGTCGTTGTTCAGACAACAACCAATTTTCTGTACTCTCTGCTAGATCAACACGAATTTCCTTTACTTTATCTGATTTATTTATATCCAATGGAATCGGGTTACGCGACAAAAAATCCACATGAGCCATTCGACTCCCTTTCCTATATTCAACACTGAAATCAAAACTCTGCAAGTAAGCCCACCAACGATGCACTCTGGGGGTCAATTCAGTCTTGTTACGACTTGCTTTCAACGAATTACAATCAGTCACCACCACAAATTTTTGACCATGCAAGTAATGTCTAAAGTGTTTGATAGCATTTTAGACCGCCAAAGTTTTCAACTCGTAAGAGTCGTATTTTGATTCTGACACCAAAGTGCATTTACTATAGTACTCGACCACTCTACTCTTGCCTTCAGTCTTTTGAATCAGTATCGCACCATAGCCGTGCGAACTAGCATCCGTGTGCAGCTCGATGGGAAGTCTAGGATCGAAAATAACTAGTACTGGATCACTAGTGAGTACGTGAATTATTTCTTTTCGTATTTCTTCATGCTTCTCTGTCCAAACAAATTTATTGACTTCGGATGTCAATCGATACAATGGCTATATTCGTTCTGAAAATCGTGGCACGAACTGCCGAAAATAGGAAGCCAAGCCATTAAATTGCCTTAGTTGTGTAATTTTATTAGGGTTTGGCAAATTTGATAACCACTATCTTTTCTGGATTAGATTTTATTTCGCCATCTCTGATATAAAATCGAAAGTATTCTATTCCCGATTGCAGAAAATTGCACTTTTTTATATTAAATGAAAAGCCCGCAGCTGATAAAGTTTCAAGAACCATTTTCAATCGTTCAAACGCTTCCTCCATTGAGTTCGCAACTACCAGCACGTCGTCTATATAGACTACTGCAAATGAATATGCGAACTCACCCAAGGCTCGTACTTTTATTCCCAATTATAATGCTAAAATCTGTATTCGGATATTACTATAGATAGTTCTTATATTAGAACACGTTAAAACAAAAAAAAAACTAAACATAATCGAACATACATGTGGTTGTCGTTTGACGTTAAATGTATGCACACATATGCATATATATGTGTGTATGTATACTATTGGTCGGCACGACTAGCGCTGTCTCTATCGCACTCATGGCATTGCACTCGAATAAAATCTTTGTTCCTTCATTCCTATTTTTTTATGGCCAGATTCTTATGAAACTTTCAGGAGAGCTTGACATGATTCGTCTTCAAACGAATTATAAACAAGAACACTGTACAATAAGAATAAATGCTTTAAAAACGGCATGCAGGTTTGAAATATTTTTTTCTTTCTTGCGGAAAAAGGGGGCGTGGCAGCCCAAAACTTGGTGCCATAGTTACTGAGATATTAGTCGAAAACATAGATTTTTTCCGAGGTGTGACGGGTTTTTTACTCATTATTGGCGAATGGGGCGTGGCATCGAAAAAAACATTATTTTATTGACTGACTATTGACTGACTACTCCAGCTTATCCGCCCAGTGCAAATTGCAAAAGAGCCTGCTATTCCAGCATCAGCACCTGCCATAATCCCTGTCAACCCTTTCGATTTCAGTGGAGCCACTGTAGTATTGAAGAATACGGGAACTAGTGATCTTAGGTCGATCCTCATGTTACTTGTTGACAAATCTTCTGAATTGTCAAAAATTATGACACGCGATACATAAATAAAGAAAATAAAGGAAGTGACTCAGAAAGTTGTGAGTCTCCAAAAGTCTGCGCGCCATATCTTTGATCAAAGGGTTACAGAGGAAGGGCGTATGTCCAGATCCCAAGAGACGCAGTGGTCTCCACAAGGAAATGTGGCTAAGCGGCAGGCCGGGAGGAACGAAAGAAGAAGCTCTAAGCTGAGTAAATGTTCAGGTCCCACCTCTAAGGGTCTCATCTATGCTGGCAAAGTCAGAGTAGCCTGGTCAGTTTGTAGGATTAAGGAGCTAACACATCCTGCCAGATGTTACAAATGCCAAGAAGTTGGACATTTAGCAAGCAGATGGAGCAGTGCCATTGATAAAAGTATCTTAAGTTTCCGTTTCCATGGTCTCAGGCTTGTTGATGTAAACACGGGACTTCAAAAAACCCCATAAAAATAAGTCCGGGATCGTTAAATCGGGCGATCTGGCGGGCCAGTGCAAATCGACAAAACGCGAAACTAAGCGACCCGGAAACGCGTCCTTCAAAATGTCACACAATTATTTCGCGTTCTTGGGGAGTGTATCGCTCCATGGCTTTTTCACTTGCATTCTGTATCTGTCTAGTCCACAAATGTCAAAACAGATTTACATTGGCGGCCATTTGCAAAAATGAGAGCATCTTCCAATAGGGTGATTTCTTTTGCGCCACCTTGTACCTAGTTTTTTTTATCGTGTTTTAATACAAGAACTATCTATTGTAATATCCGGATACCGATTTTAACATTATAATTGAGAATAAAAGCAGTGATTATTAAACTGTCGGGCGCGCTTGACTGTACTTTTATTTCTTGTTGTTATTAAATTTTTATGGCACTTTTATAATATTTGGTTTATTTTGTCACCAAACGAATTTTAAATAACAATTTTGTATGATAATGAGAAATGTCTTAAAAACGGTATGGGCTCGGCAGACAAAGATTTATAATGACAATGTACTAGGAACATTCGTAACAATATTAGTGTTCCAAAGTACAATAGTTACTGAGACATTCTTCAAAAACATTATTGTGGGCGAATGGACGTGATCTGGATAAAAAATATTCTTGTATTGACTGACTAAATATGGAGTCAGTGCTGACTAAATTCGGACTTGTAGCTATTACCATCTTTGAGGTCTGTTTCATCATACGGACAGACGGACATGGCTATATCGATTTGGCTTGTAATGCTGATAAAAAATGTATATACTTTACACTCGCCTTCTGGCTAGTACGAACTTTTCACAAGCCCAATAAACTCTTGCAGAGAGTATAAAAAGATGGTTCGAATGTAAAAAAAATTCTTGTTCAAGGACATATCTCTAGTTACCATGCAAAATTGTGTTTTATGCAGAGAGAAATGTAATAGGAGTTTCCGAAAGTTTTATTCTTGGTAGAACTTTTTTTACGCACTAAAAATATTTTTTTCTTTTTTTTTTGTTTTTTTTTTTTTTACATTAATATTTGGTTTGAACATCTTTTAAAAACGTAGAAAAAGATTCAAATTACGAGCGAAATGGATGTCCAAGGTACTGAACCTGTTATGCCGTCTTTAGAAACTGGACAATTCAATGAGCTTGTTTCTGGTGAAGAATCAACTGAAGGCGTCCCTCGATTTACAGGGGCACAATCATCAGGGGAAACGCAACCGATGGAAATTGTTGCTGCCAACGATGCATCAATTGCAGAATCAGCGACAGCACCACCTGGCGAAGTTATCCCACAAGAGTCAGCTGAATTTGCCGAATCACCTGGTGCTGATGAGTCATTGGTGCCTGCTATAGCTGCGCAGACCGAACCGGGTCTACTTGAACATCCTGCTTAAAGCACTAACATTTAATTAAAATTAGATAAAACTGCGATAAACCATAAAAACTGTCGTTTTCGTTGAGATATTCAAAACTTGAACAAAAAAATATAATCAAATAAATTTAATCAAAAGAAATATATGTACATATAAATTTTTTCTGTTGAAAATTACATCTGTATTTGTGTTAAATCTTATAAAGGCAACGATTCCTTAAAATATCACAAATATTAAATTTTTACTTGGGCTTCAAAACTTTCGATAATTTTTCAACCAACTAAATTAAAACAACTTAATTTACTGTTGGTGAAGGATCTGCACGTATGCCCCACGTTTCACATCGCTTCTTAATGATTAACTATTTTTGTTTGGTTAAGTTAGTTAAGAGAAAATAATGAATTTGTAGTTTAAGTAGATAAGAGAACACAACTGAAGTCATAGTATAAGTAGCTTTAGCGCATGAAATTTCTCTTATATTAGGTTACATTTAAGTTAGCTTAAGCGCTCTGCGACAATGTAAGCGCAGCAGCAAAGTCAGTTTTCGTTTCGTTGTTAAATCGATCACTTGCGCCCAGCCACCACTCGCCTTTCCGTTGACCGCCGTCTATCAGTTTAAGTAATAATAAATTGTAATTGTTTATTGAAATTACAAGTGTTTTTTATTTAATTGTTTTCGTATTAAAAAATCATCGAGATTTTTCATTGGCGCCCGAGCAGGGACTTCGGTTACGGTCGTAGCTTAATAGTTTAAACATTGTTCAAGGCTTGGTGGCTGCGCATATTTGTGGTCGGTCCCTATTCTTTTCTTCACATAGTGCTGCTGCTGGTTTGCTGCTGTTCGCCGCTGGACTTGGATTCAATTCAAATGATGATCGAGGAAATGAGCGACACATCCGACGACCAGGTAACAGTGCCCTAACGAGTCAGTGCAGAAAATTAGTGCAGTTCATATTGTATTCACATACATACATATTTATATGCAGTCGCACTTTAATAAATTTCCCAAAGTAACCAAAGTTGGCACAAGTGACATTTCGTTTCGGCACTGGATTAATACATTTTTATACTCTCTGCAAGAGTATATTGGGTTTGTGCAAATGTATGTAACAGGCAGAAGGAGGCGTGGCAGACCCCACAAAGTATATATATTCTTTATCAGCGTCACAAGCCGAGTCGATATAGCCATGTCCGTCTGTCCTTCTGTCCGTCTGACCGTCTGTCTGTCCGTATGAACACACAGATTTCAGAGATGGTAAGAGCTACAAGTTCGAGTTTGGTCTCTATCGACTCGATATTTAGTCAGTCAATACAAGAATCTTTTTTTTTTTTCGATGCCACGCCCCATTCGCGCACAATAAGCAAAAAACTAGATATACCTCGAAAAAAATTGATGTTTTCGGCTAATATCTCAGTAACTATGGCACTTAGGAACACCAATTTTTTGTACACGTGTATCAGAGACCGCATAAATGCAATGACATCAAAAGTTTTGGGCTGCCACACCCCCTTTTTCCGCAAGAAATAAAAGAAAATTTCAAACTTGCATGCCGTTTTTAAAGCATTTATCCTTATCGTACAGTGTTGTTATTTATGATTCGTTTGAAGACGTATCATGTCAAACTCTCCTGAAAGTTTCATAAGAATCCGACAATAAACAAGAAAGAAATGAAGCAACAAAGATTTTATTCGAGAGCAATGAGTGCGAGAGAGACAGCGCTAGTCGTGCCGACCAATGGTATTCATACACACATTTGTATGTGCATGCATTTAGCGTCAAACGAATTTATATTTACATACAGGCAAACACATATATGCTCGATTATGCTTAGCTTTTTTTAGTTTTAACGTGTTCTAATACAAGAACTATCTATTGTAATATCTGGATACCAATTTAAGCATTATAATTGGGAATAAAAGCAGAGAGTATTATACGGTCGGGCGTGTTCGACTGTACTTTTCTTTCTTGTTAATTGTAGTGAATAGTTGAAGCAAAACTGCAAACACCAATAATAAATACAATTAAATTACATTCGTGCATTTTATTAATTTATTTGTTACATTCGCAATATTTGATCTGTTATAATCGCGCACAAACATACATACATATGTGCATTTGCCGTTCTCTTGCATTCCGCTATTCGTTCATCTGCTGAATTCGGTGGTGGTTTTTTTTGACCCTTGTGTTGCTAGGCACGCGAACATACATACATACGGACATACATATGTGCACTTGCCGTTCTCTCGAATTCCGCTATTCGCTCATCCGTTGAATTTGGTGGTGGTTTCTTTTTTGTTTGTTCGACCGTTGTGTGTCGCTAGGCACGTCATATAAATACATACATACATATGTTCAAGTAAGCGCGCGAGTTACCGCCATCGGCTCTGCGTCACCCCCGCTCAAACCCCCTCGGACATTGTCCTACTAACCACAACAATGTCATTCAACTCGTACATTGTGTGGTCCGGCCCTCTTGAAACACTTGACAATAATTAGCTAACGTAGCATATTCTAAACCACTCAAGATTTAATGAAAACAACTTTTGAATCTGGGACTCGACATCCGGCGTAAAGCCGAATCAGCGGTCTCACCATACATAGCCCCATACATAGCCCTTATATATATATATTATGTACTTTACTATAGCCTCTGCGTAGGTTTCTTAAGTCAGAAATCAATAAATAAAAATCACTTGGAAGTTGAAATCCGAAAAGAGCAGTTGAGTTTTATTTGGCACCCAACAATATCAAACAAATAGTTAAATACAAGTCCCAGGACAACCCATAGAACCAAGGCTTCAGAATCTTGGACTGGTAATTGGCGCAGCCGGCAGTTGAATCAAAACGTTCCCAAGGATGACACTAAGGATCTTCACTATTCTATCAATGTAAAAATAAAGATAAGCAGGTGAGTCCCCAGTGGCAACCCAGTGTAAAGAACAAATAAAGAATATGTGTACAAGTAAAGTAAATGTGTTACAAATACCCCTTTATCCAAGTAAAATACCGCAAGTGTATTAAATTCGCTTTTATTGTGACATATTTTATTATATTATATTTTATACACATTAGTATAAAAAAAAAAAAAAAAAAAAAAAAAAAATTATAAATAAGTAACGATGAAATAGTTATACCCTACAATATAAATTTTCAATATATCGACAGACATCAAGTGCTGATCACTGTTCGATATTATTGAAACAAATAATTTTATATTGTGGCGGACATCAAGTGCTGATAACCGTCAAATATAATTTAAAAAAAAAAATAACGACAAAAGTGTTATACCCTACAATATATATTTTCAATATGACAACAGACATCAAGTGCTGATAACTGTTTGACATTTTTGAAATAAATAATTCTTCTATTGTGGCAGACTTCAAGTGCTGATCACTGCCCAATGAAAAAAAAAGAAAAAATAATAACGACAAAAGTGTTATACCCTACAATATAAATTTTCAATATATCGACAGACATCAAGTGCTGATCACTGTTCGATATTATTGAAACAAATAATTTTATATTGTGGCGGACATCAAGTGCTGATAACCGCCAAATATAAATTTAAAAAAAAAAAAATAATAATAATAATATGATGTCCTAATCCACACAAGCACTTCTACACAACGATCGAGCACTCACTTACATTGTTACTTCGACCGCAGTTTGAAACGCTAAAGAAAAAAATAAGAAAAGAGAAACAAAAGAAGAAACCATACCCTTCGCCAACATAAGTGTTTCGTATCGAGTTATTTTTTTTATTACATGTTTCAAGTCACCAAACAAAAAAAAAAATATAAAAAAATTTTTGCCTTAGTATACAAATTCTGTACACAATACAAGTCTTCTGGTTCTTATGCAGTTGCCATTGGGTTCACACTGTATAAATAATAAAAAAAATACCACTCACACAAAACAATAAACATTACAAACGACTATGTAATAAACGCAAACAAAATAGCAGATATAATCAAAAACTTACCCGATGACTTAGAATTTTCCGAACTAAAGCTTATACTTAATAAAAAAATAACCCAAGTCGTCGATAGGTTAGATACCCTCAGCACTAATAGGCCAAGGAGAGGGTCAATTAATGGACTAGGTAGCGTGGTAAAATTCGTGACCGGAAATATGGATGCCGAAGACGAAACAAAAATAAATAAAGAATTAGCAGATGTCCACAAAAACCTTAAACTCGAACAAGCATTACAAAAAGAAACATTTATTAGATTTAAGAATATCACAGACCATGTAAATAAAGAACAGAAAACAATTAGCAATTTCATAAACAGCTATCAAAATAAAATATTTAAACAATTAGATACAGAAGAACGAAACTTAAAAATAAACCAATATATTGCTAGAATTAATTACAATATAGACATTTTACTCAATCATTTAAACAATATTGCAGAAAGCCTATTGTTCACAAAATTAAACATAATCCCTAAATATATCTTAAATACAGAAGAAATTCTAAAAATAAAAAACATATTTCAACAACAAATGTAACAATAAACTTAGATCACGAAATGTACAATGTTCTATCTCTAGAATCAATAACAAAAAATAAAACACTTGTTTTTAAAATAAAAATTCCTATCTTATCAAAAGAACATTATGAATACGACCAACTAATATCTTTACCATTTAATAACACAAAATTTGTAGCACTACCTAAACATATTATTCAAAATAAGTTAACAATTAAGGTATTAAATTCATCATGTATTAAGTTGGGCAAATTATATGTATGTGAGAACCCAACTTTACCTACAAATCCCCACTGCCTATCAAACCTACTTAACAATAGCATGGCGACTTGTAACGTCATCGACGGGGGTCAACCACAACAAATCTTCGTACCAATAAAGGGACTGCTACTAATCTTCAACGCCAAAAACATAAACCTCACTTCCACTTGTATACCAGCCAAAACTCTTAGCGGATCCATGATCATCCACTATATTAACTGCTCAATATCCGTGAATGGCATTAAGTACGTCGACGCCGCCACCACTATTGAAGACAAATTCGAAATCAACTTACCACACATTAACAACTTGACCATAAACACTTCTACAAAAAATCTTAGTTTGTTAAACTTACACCTTTACGACCTACAAAACGATCATGACGTCTTCGAGATAAAACATCAAGCTGCCAAACATCTGACAACTGTCTATGTGCTCATCATCGGATTGTCAATAGCCACAACATTCGCCTGGATCTATAAACGAAGGACCATTACATTTTCGCCCCCAACCTTTGATCCAATTGTCACTCCAGCCACAACCGTCTTGGACATGCCATCGTTATGGCCATCGTTCCAAGTTATGGGGGGAGGAGTTACCGCCATCGGCTCTGCGTCACCCCCGCTCAAACCCCCTCGGACATTGTCCTACTAACCACAACAATGTCATTCAACTCGTACATTGTGTGGTCCGGCCCTCTTGAAACACTTGACAATAATTAGCTAACGTAGCATATTCTAAACCACTCAAGATTTAATGAAAACAACTTTTGAATCTGGGACTCGATATCCGGCGTAAAGCCGAATCAGCGGTCTCACCATACATAGCCCTTATATATATAAAGTACATAATATACTTTACTATACATAGCCTCTGCGTAGGTTTCTTAAGTCAGAAATCAATAAATGAAAATCACTTGGAAGTTGAAATCAGAAAAGAGCAGTTGAGTTTTATTTGGCACCCAACAATATCAAACAAAAAGTTAAATACAAGTCCCAAGACAACCCAGAGAACCAAGGCTTCAGGATCTTGGACTGGTAATTCGCGCTTAACACACATATATACGATCGGTTGATTGGCGCCGGTTTCCACTTATTTTTTTACACACTTATTCGAGCGCCAGCTGGCAGAAGCATACATCTAAACATATCTATGTACATGCACACGTACGCAAAATAACTGCAAGCTTGTCGCTATCTGCTTTTGGTTTTTTTTTGTTGTTGCCGCGATCTTGCTTATGCGTTTTTTCGTTTACTTGCTTGCGTGATTTGGGTGTTGATGAACTCGTCGCTGGTACATTTATACCCTGTGCAGGAGTATATTGAATTTGTTTACTGATCGGTTGAGTGTTGTTGGATCAGTGAACTCAACGCTGTTACACATTTATACCCTGTGCAAGAGTATATTAAGTTTGATTATTGATCGGTGGGTGTTGTTGGGTCAGTGATTAGTAACTCAGTTAGCATTTAATCATTGTTGGTCGGTGCTTAAGTAACCTTTATCAGCTGATCACTCTTGTCAGTGTAGGTGATTGAGTGTTTTTAGACATTCATCTATTTTTTTGTGAAAGGAATCGTGGTAATATTTCAGTATGGAAAACAAAAGGGATTATAATGACACTGTTGAGGATGTCGAAGACAACTGCCTTAGTGCGCGTTTAACGCAATTGGTCTCACAACTAGAAAAAGTTGAGGCTGACATCGAGCGTCAGCGGATGTCATTAGCTAATAAAATGGTGAGTCCTAGTAAGTTCGAAATACAGTGCCGTCTTGATTTGCTAAACACATATATTTCTAAGGCAATGGATTTGCAGTCGCAAATAGACGTGATGGACCCAGATAATGATAGCCGAGCTATGCTGGAAGAAACATGCATTCTTGCACGGTCATCATATATGGCTGTTCTTAGCAAGTTTGAAGTTGTTGACCGTGTTCCATTGTCTCATCATTCGCACTTACCCAAACTGAAGTTGCCTAGTTTCAGCGGCAAGCATTCAGAATATAAGCAATTTATTAGTCTTTTCGAAAGTTTGGTAGACTCTGATCGTTCTTTATCGAATACCGAAAAGTTCAATCACCTGATATCGTGTCTATCAGACGAGGCTCTGGGAACGATAAAGGCTTATCAGGTCTCTGATGCAAATTATTCGAAAGCATTAGAGAGTCTGAAGCGGGTCTACGACAATAAGTGCCTCATTTTCGTTGACACACTCTCCCAGTTATTGACATTGAGCCGATGAATAAACCATCGGCTCTAGGAATTCGCACGATCATTGATTCAGTGTCTGCAATTTTCGAATCATTGATGTCAATTGGAGATGAGAAAGATTTTGCCAATGCAGTCCTGATTCATCTGGTTATGTCGAAAGTAGATACCAGTACAAGGACGAAATATGAGGAGCAGCTGGATTACAATACTTTGCCGCAGTGGTCAGATTGTGTTGTAGCGTTAAACAGGCGATACCAGCATTTGTCCGCGGAAGAAAGCTCCAAATCCAGGTTGAAGTTCAAGTCAGACTTAAAGCCTGTGAAAGGAAAGTCGTGCTTTGCATTCACCAATGCTGAAACAAAAGTTGAGCCCAACTGCAAGTTATGTAAGGCCAACCATTTACTTGTTGTCAGAGTTTTGCCTCTTTGCCAGTTGACAAAAGGTTCAATTTTGTGAAATCGAGTCAACTGTGCATAAATTGTTTGCATCCAGGACACAGAGTGTCTACTTGTACTGCGTCAAAGTGCAGAGTATGTTCTCGTCCTCACAATACGCTCCTCCACAAGTACTCTGAGGAACAGCAAGCAGTGGCTCCTCCTGCTTATGTGAATCATGTTGCAAGCGAGGTTGACGAGGTTATTCTTGCAACAGCTGTTGTGACTCTCCGCGACAGATTTGGGCAAGAGAGAACTGCCAGAGCGTTACTAGATTCAGGTTCGCAAGTAAATTTCATGACGGAGCAATTGGCTCAGTCGTTAAGGCTTCAACGGAAAAGTAAATGTTTGACGGTGACTTCAGTCGGGCAGGCAAGTTTAATTGCAAAAAGCGAGGTATCGACTGTAGTTTCGTCTTGGGTGAACGCTCACAAGTTCAACGCCGATTTCTGGGTGTTGAAGTCGATTTCTAGTAGACAGCCAGACCATGACCTTCCCATTAATCGATGAAAGGTTCCATCGAATATAGAACTGGCTGATCCAGAATTTTAGAAGCCTCAGCGGATAGATCTGCTATTGGGAGCAGATTCATTTTTCGATTTGCTGTGCACCGGACAAGTAAAACTGTCAGACAATGGTCCAGTGTTGCCGAAAACCTTGCTAGGTTGGGTAGCATCAGGGAGGTGTAAGAAATTACGAGCCAATAACCCTGTATGCTGTGCTATAATGCACCCAACGGTTTTTGTCGTTAGAGCGTAGAGTCTCCAGAGACGGAAAATTAAAATAAATGTATACAAGCTTCATGAAAGAGTATCTCGAACTTGGTCACATGTCCGCCATAGGTACGGAAGTTCCACCAGGACCACACTACGTCATTCCACACCAGTGCGTCCTGAGACCTGAAAGTAGTTCCACCAAACTCAGAGTTGTATTTGATGCGTCTTGTAAGTCAACTTCATCGCAATCACTGAATGATTTGCTCATGGTGGGACCTACTATTCAGAGGGATCTTATGTTGTCTCTTCTTCGGTTTCGTCTAAATCGATATGCCCTCACGGCAGACATTAAGAAAATGTACCGTCAAGTCAGCATGTCCGAAGACGATCGACAGTTTCAGCTAATTGTTTGGCGCGAAAACCCGTCGGATGAGCTAATGATATATAGATTGAATACGGTAACGTACGGAACTGCATCCGCACCGTTTTTAGCCATCCGATGCTTGCAGGAACTGGGATTGCGTCATAAGGACACCCATGTTCTTGGCTCTAAAGTCATTTGTAATGACTTTTATGTCGATGACATGCTGACTGGGGCTGACGATACAACTACACTAAAGGAAATATGTACTTTTAAGTTTCAATGATGCCGATTCGACGAAAACGCTTGGCATGAGGTGGACACCAAAGATGGATACGTTTCAGTATCATTTGGATGACAGCTTCACCCAGCTAGTTCCGACCAAGCGAAACATATTGTCAGTTGCTGCACGCATGTTTGACCCACTTGGCTTGTTAAGCCTGATTAGCATCCGGGCAAAAATCCTTCTTCAGGAGCTGTGGCGCATGCAATTGCCATGGGACGAGATAATGCCTATGGAATTGCATAGCAGATGGGAAAATTTCAAAGAGACTCTTCTTGATTTGAATCAAATTGAAATCCCTAGATACGCTCACGCCAGCTCTGACGCAAGCATACAAGTGCATGGATTCGCGGATGCATCCAGTCAAGCATATGGGTGCTGCATATATGTTCGTGCTAACGACGGTGCCAGTATCGTCTGCCAATTGCTTACTGCAAAGGCAAAGGTGGCTCCACTAATAACAAAATCGATCCCCAGACTCGAATTGTGTGCAGCACACCTGTTAGCCCAACTATGGTTCTCCATAAAACATATGCTGAACCAATGTCGAATTGAGAGTGTGAATTTCTGGACAGATTCAGAAATCACACTACATTGGATAAACACGTCTCCATCATTATTAGCAACATTCGTCGCCAATCGAGTTGCAGCCATCCAAGAGATGGCCATTGATGTATCTTGGCGACATGTACCGACATCGTTAAATCCAGCAGATTTATCTTCGAGAGGGTGTGACACTCGTGAACTAGTTCATTCTATTTGGCTAGAATGCCCATCATTCCTCTGCAGGGAGCAGGAACATTGGCCTCAAAATCGACACTTTCCGTACCTGAAGATCTTGAGAAGATTGAGTATAAAAAGTCTGCAATCGTTTGTTTTGGCCACCAGCTCTGACTGGTTATTAAAATTCGTGTCTCGTTTTTCTTCATGTCGGAAGATTGTGAGAATCTTGGCGTATATGTAGCAATTCGTCAGGAAATCAACTAGAGAGATACAAACTGTCGTGCTTGGACCCAAGGAGTTAGATTTCGCATTCTTGAAGTTGCTTGTGTTGGTTCAGCGATCGGAGTTCAGCGCGGATTACGACAAACTGAAAAAGGGTCAAATGGTTCAACCGAGTTTTCAGTCGCTGGCTCCGTTTATACACAAGTCTGACGAGTTCGAAAGACAAATTTCGTTGATTCGGGTAGGAGGGAGATTGTTGAACGCGCCGTTAGAATACGACGCTAGATTAACTATTTTAATGCCCAAGAATTCTCTGGTGGTAAGTTTGTATTTGCGAGAGCTGCATACGAACAATTGTCATGCGGGGGCTAAGACCATGACTGCATTACTCAGGCAACGCATGTGGCTCGTTAATGCTTGTCGTGAGTGCACGCAGATAGTGCGAAGGTGCGTGCACTGTTTTAGATACAAACCAAAGCTGATGGAGCAGATAATGGGTAACTTGCCGGCGGACCGCCTTTCCGGGGTTCGCCCATTCAATATTTGTGGGGTGGATTTTTGCGGGCCCATAAATGTTTCATTGCGTATTAGAGGAAGAGGGCCACTCAAGATGTATATTGCAGTTTTTGTATGTTTTGCTTCAAAGGCTGTTCACCTGGAACTGGTGCCTGATTTATCCACTAATGCTTTTTTTTGTACCCTAAACAGCTTCATCGCGCGGCGTGGCGTTCCAGTCCGGCTATACTCGGACCAGACGTTCAGCAGCCAGCAGATGAAGCTGCAGTCGTACGCAGCAGAACGCGGGATGGAGTGGAAGTTCGTCCCCCCAAGAGCGCCCCACTTCGGAGGCCTGTGGGAGGCCGCCGTGAAGTCCGCAAAACATCTGCTCTTGCGGCAGGTCGGCAGCGCGTCACTCACCGAGAGCGAGGTCAGAGGGCACCTGGCCGACGTGGAGGCCATCCTCAACTCACGGCCGTTGACGCAACTCGGCAGCGATCCGAACGACGGAGAGGCGCTAACTCCAGGCCACTTCATCATCGGTCAGCCGCTTCGTTCGCTGCCGCGCGGGTCAGAGCAGGACACGTCAAGCAGCGGAATTTCGTGCTGTCGCAGGTGGCAGCTGTTGTGCACGCTCAGACAGCGCTTTTGGCAAGCGTGGTCGAAGGACTACGTCATGAGCCTGCAGCAGCGAGCGAAGTGGGCGGAGGATCGCGAAGACGTGGAGGTCGGCGATTTGGTCATCATCCACGAGGACAACACTCCGCCCCAGCGATGGATCATGGGGAAAATCGTCGACACCATGCCAGGCGGAGATGGTCGGGTCAGGGTGGCCGGCGTTAGAACCGCGGGGGGCGTCCTTAAGCGCCTAATTCATAAGATGGCGAAGCTGCCAGTATATTGAAGGCAAGGCCTTCAAGGTGGCCGGCATGTTTGGTTAAGTTAGTTAAGAGAAAATAATGAATTTGTAGTTTAAGTAGATAAGAGAACACAACTGAAGTCATAGTATAAGTAGCTTTAGCGCATGAAATTTCTCTTATATTAGGTTACATTTAAGTTAGCTTAAGCGCTCTGCGACAATGTAAGCGCAGCAGCAAAGTCAGTTTTCGTTTCGTTGTTAAATCGATCACTTGCGCCCAGCCACCACTCGCCTTTCCGTTGACCGCCGTCTATCAGTTTAAGTAATAATAAATTGTAATTGTTTATTGATTACAAGTGTTTTTTTATTTAATTGTTTTCGTATTAAAAAATCATCGAGATTTTTCACACATATATACATATGTATGTGCATACATAAAAGGTCAAATGAATTTGTATGTGCATACAGACAAACATATGTATGTTCGATTATAAGTTGCCTTTTTTGTTGTAACATGTTCTAATACAAGAACTATCTACTGTAATTTCCGGGTACCGATTTTAACATTATAATTCGGAGTATTATACGGTCGGGCGCGTTAGACTGTACTTTACCTACTTGTTTCTTTTTTGTTTATGGTCCGATTCTTATGAAACTTTCAGGATAGTTTGAAATAATTATTCTTCGAACAAATTTTAAATAACAATACTGTAAGAAAAGAACAAATGCTTTTTAAATGGCATGCAAGTTTGAATGCAGCCGAAATTTTGAAATAGTATTGCATTTAGGCTGTCTCTGGGAACCAAAATTGGTATTCCTAAGTGCTATAGTTACTGAGATATTCGAAGAAAACACTTTTTTTCCGAGGTGTGTCGGGTATTTGACTCATTGTGGGCGAATGGGGGGTGGCATCAAAAAAGATTCTTGTATTGACTGACTTAATAACGAGTCGATAGAGACCAAATTCGAGCTTGTAGCTTTTACCATCTCTGAAATCTGTGTGGGATTATACGGACGGACAGACGGACTGATGTGTCGACGCCCAAGCCAGTGTCTGGTTAGAAGGCGGAAAACAGCAGTGCAGTCCTTCAAAGTTAAGCGGCAGAGATTGTAAGAATGTTTTGCCGAGCGAGACGGCTAGGTGAAGCGATAGACCCTGCACTTGGACGTGGCTTTCCATTTAAGATCAGTTAGACATTCGGAGTATTTTATTGTTTTGCTTGCAAGTCGCAAGAGGCATGCAAACGTGCCCACTCTAAACATCGAAAGAAGAGGCTGTGCGAAACCTTGCGAGTTAATCTGCAGTATGATTGCCCTCAACGTCACTGTGACCGGGGACCCAGGTGAGATGTATGTCGAAATGTTCCGCCATATCCATGAGAGATTTGCGACGTTCAAATGGGGTGAAGGAGTTAGTAGAGACAGACCTAAGTGATTTGAGGGCTGCCTGACTGACAGATAGAATGCTGATTCTGCATCTATTAGGGATTTCGCGTACCACAGTGGTAAAGGATTCTTTTATGGCAGATATTTCAGCCTGAAATAAGCTGCAATGATCAGGTTGCCTGAAGGCTGTGGCAATTCCTCGTTTTCGACAAAAAAAAAAACGCCTCCGGTTCTACCGTTCATCCGAGAGCCATCGGTATAGAAGTGAAGGGCAGTATTTAGATTAGGAGACCCAGGCCTCTCTCGACGGGATGAGGATTTTAAAAGGGGAGTGGTGAACTCCATTGATATACAGTAATCCCTTCTATTTACGGAAAAGGGGAGCTTCGATAAAATGTTCGAATGGCCCGCACGAAGCGGTTTCCATAGATGAGCCTCTCTCATTGTTATTGCAGAGTGTGTAGCCGTTTTCATACCCATAATGTCAATAGGGGGAGTGGTGTTTAGGGCAACTTGTGTATATAGTCTAGCTTGTCGATGTATTTTGGTCAGCCCGGTCATTATTGTCCTCCTATTGAGGGCTAGCCACCAAACTACTACTCCATGTAGGAGGATTAGAGATATTATAGCCGTCTACAGCAAGTGGGAGATGAGAGTATGCATGTAAATAGTGCAACCGAGGCCTTACGCACTCTGTCCTCAATGCAGGCGTTTCAGTTTAGCTTTCTATCAAAAAAGATGCCTAGATACTTGGCATTCTCACTATGTTTAAGAACTTCACCTTTAAGAGTGGAAAGCCTGAGAGTCGGTATTTTGTATTTATTAGTAAAGAGGGCTAGTTCGGTTTTGGTTGGATTAACCCCTAGTCCATTGTTTGTGACCCAGTCAGATAGGTAGCGAAGAGATTCACTTATTCCATCACAGAGGGTCTGAGGGAATTTACCAGAAAAGGCGATGGCTACGTCATCTGCGTATGCCACTACCCTACATCGCCTCTGTCCAAGGTCAGCAGAAGTTGATTGACTGCTGTTCCATAGAAGTGGGGATAGAACACATCCTTGCGGAGTGCCTCTGTTAACACATTTCGACATGTTAGCAGTAGTCGATGAGGTTGATGGTGAGGTTGATGGGTTTCACGTCCATAGAGGTACAATATTATTAAAGCCTCTCTCAATGTCAGTGAAAGTGATTTCTCGGCGATAGAGACGATGGTATGTAGAGCAGTCTCGGTAGATCTTTCTTTGCGGTAAGCATGTTGCGCATCCGATAAGCAAGATTGAGGGATTTTTAGACTTATTGGTCTAAAGTCCATAGAGTTGAAGAGGGAAGGCTTATCCGCTTTAGGTATAAAAATTACCATGATTTGGGAATTAATCCTGATAAAGAGATATGAGAGCTGTGAAGCTGTGCGATCACCAGCAGAGAGAAGTTGTTCTGGAATGATGCCATCAAGTCCTGGCGATTTGAAAGGTTTGAACCTCTTTATTGCACACAGGATATTCTGTTTGCTGATGAGAGCTAAAGTGGGTCCTTACCCAGGTGCTTGGTCAATCGGAGAAGAAGATTGATTGTTTGAGCAGCTCGAGAAGTGGGTTGCTAGCAGTAGATTGATGGATTCCTCCCCTGACGAGGTCCAGGAGTTATCACTTTTTTTAGGAAAACCCAGAGGTACTTTCAATTTCGGAACAAAAGTGGCTCCATGAGTTTCTTTTCGCTTTCCGAAGTTCTTTATTATAGCCCGAGAGACCATTTATACAAATACCAAGCCTCTTCTCTGTTTTGGCTTTTAGCCTAGTTGAACAGCTTCTTCGACATTTTACGTCTTGCCGAGACGATACTCGGCCTTCGAGGGAGAGAGAGAGAGAGAGAGGGAGACAGGGGTGAGGTCAAGCACCTCCTGCCTATTTTTGATTGTGAAGGTCGGTTCTGAACCTCTGTTGCATAAAACTAAGTTAGTGGTGAGAATACAGCTAAATATGGACACACCCTTTTCGTTCATATCAGTGCTACCCCAATGATGATGGTGAGCGTTGGCGTCGCAAACGATAAGTAAGTCCGTTTTCTTACTTTAGCAGGATTCTACGATGTCGCGAAGAAGCTTTGGAGGCGGATGGTCTTGGTCATGTTCCATATAGGCCGAGCAAAGAACTACGGGGCTGCCTGGTAGTTTCAGAAAGATTGAAGCGTTGTCTTCTTTGCTAAAATTGTAGAGTAAAAATGTTGGCAGGTCTTTACGAGATAGGATGCAAGTACGGGCTTAACCTGTTACCTCAGCTACATGTAGCTTAAAAAGTGAAGTCCTCAGACCAGAAATGTGGCCCTTGCTGAGCCATGGTTCTTGGATGAGCACTATATCTGCTCCTCCCCTGGCCAGGAGAAGTAGAAGAGCAGCGGACGCTGCTTTACAGTGGTGAAGGTTGATCTGCAGTAGCCTTAGTGATATCCTGAGATTTAGCATCCACCACCGTCACGTCCGCAGCCAAGCCGTCATCGTCTTCGGAGTACTCGAGATCCGCCATATCAACTCTTCTAAGACCACTGGCCAGGTCACTTTCCTCAGAGTATGTCTTCCTCACGGACTTCAGCGTCAGAGAGTTCGACCACGTCTAGGTCGGGCTCACGCTTAAGGTCGTATCTGCATTTCGCATCAGACTTGTATATCCTAATGTTGACACCCTACGGTGCCATCCGTCCTAGATAAAGCCTCTGCAGAGTCCTTGTCGAGGGAGAGAATGATCTGCTTAGACTGACCATTCGTCTCCTCAACTTCAACAACCTTCCAATTGGCAATAAGAAGCTGGGGGTTGCAGATCTGCAGTAGCCGGAGGATGCGTACAGTTTCCGCTGGATCGGCGGAGACCCAGACTCTAGCTCGTGGATTGCAGCTTTTTATACTCTCTGCAAGAGTATATTGGGTTTGTGCAAATGTATGCAACAGGCAGAAGGAGGCGTGGCAGACCCCATAAAGTATGTATATTCCTGATCAGCATCACAAGCCGAGTCGATATAACCATGTCCGTCTGTCCGTCTCTCTGTCTGTCTGTCTTTCTGTCCGTATGAACAAACAGATTTCAGAGATGGTAAGAGCTACAAGTTCGAGTTTGGTATCAATCGACTCGATATTTAGTCAGTCAATACAAGAATCTTTTTTTTGCGATGCCACGCCCCATTCGCCCACAATGAGCAAAAAACTAGACATACCTCGGAAAAAATTGATGTTTTCGGCTAATATCTCAGTAACTATGGTTTTGGGCTGCCACGCCCCCTTTTTCTGCAAGAAATAAAAGAAAATTTCAAACTTGCATGCCGTTCTTCTTATCGTAAATTGTTGTTATTTATGATTCGTTTGAAGACGTATCATGTCAAACTCTCCTAAAAGTTTCATAAAAATTCGATTATAAACAAGAAAGAAATTATGCAACAAAGATTTTATTCGATAGCAATGAGTGCGAGAAAGACAGCGCTAGTCGTGCCGACCAATAGTATTCATACACACATATGTATGTGCATACATTTAACGTCAAAAGAATTTGTATGTACATACAAACAAACACATGTATGTTCGATTATGCTTAGCTTTTTTTTTTTTGTTTTAACGTGTTCTAATACAAGAACTATCTATTGTAATATCCGGATACCGATTTAATCATTATAATTGGGAATAAAAGCAGAGAGTATTATACGGTCGGGCGTGTTCGACTGTACTTTTCTTTCTTGTTTGAATAGGACAGCAGAGCGGTCATCCTGGTATGCGAATGCATTCACTCTGCCCTGATACCACCCCACAGCTCCTTCGTTCTCCTCAACAATGCCGAGAAAACGATCCTGGAGTTCATTCTCTACGGCTCTTCATTAATCCTTAGCAACAAGGCCATCAGGGGCTCCCCATCTAGGACGCCGACGATAATCTCGTTCCAGGCTATATCCGCGAAGGAACGCCAGAGAACCACTTTCGACCTCTTTTGCTGAGAAGTGTGTCTTTCGGCCGAGCATTGTCTTTTGCTGACATTCTTCTCGGTGCTCTTCTTTGCCAAGCCGATCAGTTCCGCAGTTTCCGGCGTGCCATCCGCACTGTTTTTTGATAAGATGAAGGCATCCCTGCGCTTGTCTTGGAAGGACGCCTTCTTCTCCTTATTGTTATTGATTGGGCTGCTAATCGGAGCGGCACCTTCACCTACCACACCTAAGACAGACACAGTTGCCGCACTTGTGCTCTGCATGCTGTAGTCTGAGGCAGCGGAGGTAGGTTGAGATGTGTCCGCTGCTACGGCAGCCGGTGGTTTTGCCGACACCTTCAAACCAGCAATTCCCATTAAGCTCCGGATTGTCTTATCCTTTGCATTGTTCTTTGAGGGATTGACTTTTCCTATTCGGTCCTTTATATTTTTTTTTTTTTTTTCCTTTATTTGACGAAATATTTTGGACTAGCGTACTGCTACGTTTCAGGCAACTTAATATTTTTATTTTTTTTTATTTTTTTTTTTTTTTGATGAGACGAAGAATATTTATTTGCGTTTTATTTTACTAAAAAAACTTAAAAACACAGGTGTGACTTATCTGTGGCTGTGTGTGTGCTTAGAGTATTATGCGAACTGGAAGTTGCTCCAGGAAGACACGCTTTAATCGATGCTGGCTTGTATTATTGACATCGAAATGTAGTTTGTTAATAAGTGGATTTGTATGGCAAGAGTTTCGTATGTTTTGTTTTATGGAACTAATAGTAATGTAGTCAGCAACCGAATTGATTTTTAGATTTCTTCGTATATCTTCATTCCTTGCAAAAGGAAAATCCCCAGCTAACCGTCTGATTATTTTGTTCTCCTTTGCTTGAATTTTTTTTAGATGAGTAGTTGCTGCTGTACCCCAAACCGAAATACCATACTTCCACAATGGTTGGATCATGACTTTGTGGAGTAGTATTTTGTATTTTAGTTGGAGTTTAGAGCTGGGTCTTAGAAGCCAGTCCATTTTTTTAAAACGTGTATTCATTGAACCAACGAGCTGACGGATATGTAACTGCCATGATAGTCTTGTGTCGAGTGTAATGCTAAGATATTCAACGCTGGCGACATGTTTGAGTGGAACACCATCCAGGCAAACAGCAGGAATTGTTTCGTGTCTTAATGTAAAGGACATCTGCACTGATTTTTTCTTGGAGATACCAATATTCCACTCCTTTGCCCAATTTTCAAAACGGTTAACAAAGTCTTGTAGACGATAGGACAGTTTTTAACAATTATTTTAATTCTAAGGATGTTTTGAGACATAGGAACATATAAGTTTGGGGGAATCAAGACTTACGGGGGGTGTCTATCACAGATATAAGAGGAGATATGGTAGTTTTTAAGTCAAGATTCGACTCAGGAGATCTTGAGGGTGGTGTCCTTTGAGTCTTCTTCTGATGCGGGGACTGGTGGCTCTAATAGCTGACGCACTTAGTCGTCTAGCTAAAATGGTCCTTTATAAGAGAGCCGGTCTCCTTTGTTGGTTTTTTAGTTAATTCTCTCCATATAGATCCCATGAGTGTGCGGGAAAGGGTGTCCACCACGTCATAGCCCGCTATAACGTGGTAAGCCTAGCTAAAATTGGGGGTCGGTAGGTACCCAGAGTCCGCATACAAGCGATCGAGCATGCATCCATGGGCACACGCTGTTCCACCTTGGGAATGGGGTAACTTTTTAGAGAAGTGTTCTACTTCTAGCCCGACCACAATTCGTCAGCACCCATGGCAGAGATTGTACTGCTTGCGCATTTCATTTTTCATTTGCGACCTCTTGGGTCTTTCTGGCTCTTATAGTTGCTGAGATCCATTTGTTCACACAGACGGACGGACAGACGGACATTGCTATATCGATTCGTCTGTTGATGCTGATCAAGAATATTTATAATTTATGGTGTCTGCCACGCCTCCTTCTGCCTGTTACATACATTCCAACGACTACAATATACCCTTGTACTCTACGAGTAACGGTATAATTATTCTCCTATTGTGGCCACCCTTACAAATTTGGCTAACACTGAAAGTTCGCTTTTACGTAATTTAAAGAATATTAAACCTGTTTTTTCACCGGGACCAGACGGAGTCCCAGGTTATGTGCTGAGAAACTGTGCTGACGGCCTTTTTAGGCCCCTGTATAAATTATTTTCTTTGTCCGTTGTATCATGTTGTTTCCCTGATGTCTGGAAACCATCTTAAATTATTCTTTTTCACAATAAGGAAACAAAACCAATGTCTGCAACTATAGAGGTATTTCCAAGTTGTCTGCTATTCCCAAGGTTTTTGAAAAATTAATAACTTATCAATTACAACATTTCTGTACATCCTTGATTTCACCCTTCCAGCATGGGTTTGTGAAATATAGATCCACTACCACTAACCTGTTAGAATTTACATCATTCACACTGCAGGGTTTTGATAAAAAGTTGCAAACTGACGTCATTTACACAGGCTTTTGACTCCGTTAACCACAATCTCTTAATACATAAACTTAATCTTTTGGGCTTTTCCTATAATTTTATTCTTTGGATTTCGAATTACCTAATTTCTAGAAGACAACAGGTTTTTTTAAAGATTAATTATCGAAATTTGTTCAGGTTACTTCGGACATTCCACAAGGAAGCCATCTCGGTCCTTTGCTATTTATATTGTTCATTAATGATCTGCTATCTGCAGTCAGTCACTCTCGGGTACTTATGTATGCCGACGACTAGACAACCTCGTAAAAAATCAATGTTTTCGGCGAATATCTCAGTAACTATGGCACTTAGGAATACCAATTTTGGTACACGTGTTCCTAGAGACCGCACAAATGCAATGACATCAAAAGTTTTGGGCTGCAACGCCCCTTTTTTCCGCAAGGAATAAAAGAAAGCATTTATTCTTATTGTACAGTGTTGTTATTTATGATTCGTTTGAAGACGTATCATGTCAAACTCTCCTGAAAGTTTCATAAGAATCCGACCATAAACAAGAAAGAAATGAAGCAACAAAGATTTTATTCGAGAGCAATGAGTGCGAGAGAGACAGCGCTAGTCATGCCGACCAATAGTATTCATACACACATATGTATGTGCATACATTTAACGTCAAACGAATTTGTATGTACATACAAACAAACACATGAATGTTCAATTATGCTTAGCTTTTTAGACCCCGTACTCTTAACAAGTAAGAAAAGTACAGTCGAACGAGCCCGACCGTATAATACTCTCTGCTTTTATTCCCAATTATAATCTAAAAATCAGTATCCGAATATTACAATAGATAGTTCTTGTATTAGAACACGTTAAAACATACATATGTTTGTCTGTATGCACATTCCAATTCGTTTGACGTTAAATGTATGCACATACATATGTTTGTGTGTATGTATACTATTGGTCGGCACGGCTAGCGCTGTCTCTCTCGCACTCATGGCATTGCGCTCGAATATACACTTTATTGCTTGTTTTCTTTTTTGTTTATGGTCGGATTCTTATAAAACTTCCAGGAGAGTTTGACATGATTCGTCTTCAAACGAATCATAAATAACAATACTGTACGATAAGAACAAATGCCTTAAAAACCGCATGCAAGTTTTAAAAAGTTTTTTATTTCTTACGGGAAAAGTGGGCGTGGCAGCCCAAAATTTTCGATGTCATTGCATTTATGCTGTCTCTAGGAATACGTGTACCAAAATTGGTATTCCTAAGTGCCATAGTTACTGAGATATTCGCCGAAAACATATATTTTTTCCGAGGTGTGTCCGGTTTTTGACTCATTGTGGGCGAATGGGGCGTGGCATCGAAAAAAAAAAAGATTCTTGTATTGACTGACTAAATATCGAGTCGATAGAGATCAAACTCGAACTTGTAGCTCTTACCATCTCTGAAATCTGTTTGTTCATACGGACAGACAGACAGACGGACAGACAGACGGACAGACGGACATGGCTATATCGACTCGGCTTGTGACGCTGATCAAGAATATATATACTTTATGGGGTCTGCCACGCCTCCTTCTGCCTGTTACATACATTTGCACAAACCCAATATACTCTTGCAGAGAGTATAAAAAGAGTATAGGGGTCTATTAGGTTTGTCAGAAGCCAAATGTGCGTAACAGGCAGAAGGAAGCTTTTCCGACCCTATAAAGTATATATATTCTTGATCAGCATCAACAGCCGAGTCGATATAGCAATGTCCGTCTGTCTGTCTGCCCGTCCGTCTGTATGAACACCTGGATCTTTTAAACTACCAGAGCTAGAGACACCAAATTTTTTAATGAAAGTCCGTCTATTATGTACGCAGATCAAGTATATTTCAAATCCGCGCCTCGCCACCCACCGCCCCCGCAATAAGCAAAAAACTAGACACACCTCGGAAAAAATTGATGTTTTCTGCGAATATCTTTGTAACTATAGCACTTAGGAACACCAATTCTGGTACGCAGGTTCCTAGAGACAACACAAATGCGACGTCATTCAAAATTTTGGTCTGCCACGCCCCCTCTTCCCACAATAACTAAGCAAATTTTTCAAACTTACATGCCGTTTTTAAAGCATTTGGTAATATAGTACGGTATTGTAGTTCAAAATTTGTTTAAAGACAAATTATATCAAACTAACCTGAAAGTTGCATAAAAATCCAACTATAAACAACTGAGCAATTAGACAACAAAGTAGCCCATGAAGCGCGTAATGAAAGTAGTGGTGCAACTAGTAGGGCAGCATGATATGGAACTTGCGTCAGTAAGCGCGGGTTCAAATCCCATCAGTGACTGATTTAAAATTTTTTTTAAATTTAATTTTAAAACTTGAATTTTAAATTACAGTCGTATTCAAATATTAATTTCGAATACAAGGAGAGTACGGGGTCTTTCACAGTCGGCGCGCTCGACTGTAGCCTTTCTTACTTTTTTTTTTTGTTTTAACGTGTTCTAATACAAGACCTATCTATTGTATTGTCTGGATACCGATTTTAACATTATAATTGGGAATAAAAGCAGAGAGTATTATACGGTCGAGCTCGTTCGACTGTACTTTTCTTACTTGTTATATATCGTAATTCGTTTTTAGACCGCGTACTCTTAAAAAGAGTATAGGGGTCTATTAGGTTTGTCAGAAGCCAAATGTGCGTAACAGGCAGAAGGAAGCTTTTCCGACCCTATAAAGTATATATATTCTTGATCAGCATCAACAGCCGAGTCGATATAGCAATGTCCGTCTGTCCGTCTGTCCGTCCGTCCGTCCGTCTGTATGAACACCTGGATCTTTTAAACTACAAGAGCTAGAACCACCTAATTTGTAATAAAAATTCAGTAACTTTTGCAAGCAGATCAAGTTAATTTCAAATCACTGCCACGCCCCCTACCGCCCCCGCAATAAGCAAAAAACCAAAGACACCTCGAAAAAAATTGATGTTTTAAGCGAATATCTCCGTAACTATGGCACTTACGACCACCAATTTGGGTACGCAGGTTCCTAGGGACAGCATAAATGCAGTGCCATTAAAATTTTTTTGCTGCCATGCCCCCTTTTTCCACAAGAAAAACAAGAAAAAAAGGTTATCTTCGGCTTGCCGAAGATTAAATACCCTTGCAGACACGCATATTTTATTTTAATCACTAATTGTTCCAACAGTAGCTATATGATATAGTTGTCCGATTTGAATGAAATTTTGTGAGCATATAGGGAATGATAATAAATGCACATTGTCCGAATTTGGTTAAAATCGATCAATTGACATAGAAAATTTTCATACTAAGTATTTCAACCGATTGTTCCTATGGCAGCTATATGATATAGTAGTCCGATTTGAATGAAATTTGGTCAACACATTGGGAATGATACCAAATGCATATTGCGTGAGTTTGGATGAAATCGCTCAATAGACATAGAACATTTTCATACTAAGTATTTCAACCGATTGTTCCTATGGTATAAGTTCGCAAGTTCAATTCCCGACAGTGAAATTTTCTAATATACTTTTTTAAATTAAAAAAAAAAATGTAACTATAAAATATTAACTAGTGCAACAGGGTTGGGTTGTGGTTGTTGTTGAGTGTATGGAGTGGCGCAACTAGTAAGGTTGCTGCATGTTCTGGAACCTGAGTCTGATAGCGCGGGTTCGATTCCCATCAGTGACTTGATATAAATTTTTTTTTTAAATTTAATTTTAAAACTAAAATTTGAAATTACAGTCGTATTCAAATATTAATTTCGAAAACAAGGAGAGTACGGGGTCTTTTACAGTCGGCGCGCTTGACTGTAGCCTTTCTTACTTGTTAACAAATAAATTCGTTTATGGTGTTGCTGGACCACTTGAATGTACTGTCTCGTTAGTACATCAACGTCCATAATAATATATTAATTAAGTACCTAATGTGTAGCTTTAATTATTGACCGGAAATTCGGTCAAATTTTGTTGGTTTTGCTTTTATAATCTTTAAGATTTAAGTTATCATACGGGCAGACAAAAATCTCTATATTGTCTTGGCTGTTGATCAAGAATATGTGTGAATACTCTATTGAGTCAGTCACGTCTGGAACAGATGTCAATTATTTAAATCCTCTTTATAGTGAATTTACGGGGTTATTACTATGATATTGTTCAACAGTCGAGAATCTTGAATGAGATTAAGAATTGAAAACAAGTATTTTTAACAGTAGTCGGCTCTGATGGCTATGTACATGCTGCATAGATGTGCACCCTCGAGTTGTTGTATATCTGCATTGCCAATTAGTCTGAAAGCAACTTAATAACACCGCAGTCAGTTAACTGAGTTGCAAGCGTGCACAAACGATTATTAGTTTTAGTTGGAATCAAATTATATAATGACTCTCGAAGCATTTGCGACTGCATTAGCTTGTCTAAGTACAACGACACTAACTATGTCGGGAAAGCCTATCCCTATAATAATGATGAACTCATTTTATCCTTTATACGTTTCCAATGTATGAACTTACTTAAACTAATCGAGCTTCGGTATCTCTTTACTCTAATTTCCAATTTTACAGAGCACAGACTGTCCAATGACAGCATCACGGGCTCTTCTAGCACGGTAAGTAACAAAAACTCAATTCTTATTTTAAAATTGTGTTCATTTTACATTTTATCCCCATTTAGTATTCAGTACATGACTTACCAGCTACATTCGCTGAGATCGAACCTAAACGAAGTGCATAAGCTTATGTATGAGTATAAAACGCCAAAATCTGAACTATTACAATCACATTTGTAAGTATAGACATGAAAGAAAGGCTAAAGTCTAGAATACTATTTTTATACTCTCTGCAAGAGTATATTGGGTTTGTGCAAATGTATGTAACGGTTAGAAGGAGGCGTGTCAGACCCCATTAAGTATATATATTCTTAATCAGCATCAAAAGGCGAGTAGATATAGGCATGTCCGTCTGTTTTTATGCAAACTTGTCTCTCAGTTTTAAAGCTATCGTGATGAAACTTGGTACACATGTGTATTCTCTTTGCACGCAGTTCTTACGTTGAAATTGGCCAGATCGGATCTCTATATCATATAGCTCCCATAGAAACAATCGGTTCGAAAAAAAATTTTTTTTTAGCTATCTCCACCAAATTCACCCTGTTTGCATTTAGTACTAAATCCCACGAGCAAACCTAACTTCATCCAGATCGAACCACTACATCGTATAGCTGCCATAGGAACAATCGGTTGAAATGCTTAGTATGTAAATTTTCAATGTCTATTGATCGATTTTAACCAAATTCACACAATGTGCATTTATTATTATTCGCCATATGCTCACAAAATTTTATTTAAATCGGACTACTATATCATATAGCTACCGTTGGAACAATTTGTGATAAACATAAAATTAACGGAATATATGTGACTGCAAGGGTATTTAATCTTCGGCTAGACAAAGATAACCATTTTTTCTTGTTCTTTCTTGTTTTGTTTCCGATTTTGACAAACTTTATACCATGATGTAATAATGTTATTACGTCATGTTTTATTTTTATCACCGACATATAATTGTTTTAGAAATCAACATTGTGTTGTACTTATATATGTGTGGGGTAACATAATAACTCGAGTTTAGTTAGGAACTAATGAAGTATCTAATGTGTAGCTTTAATTATAGACCGAATTTTATTCCAAATTTCGTTGGTTTTGCTTCTATAATCTTTGCGATTTAGGTTGTCATCCGTCAGACAAAAATCTCTATATTGTCTTGGCTATTGATCAAGAATATGTGTGAATACTCTTTGCAATTAGTCACGTCTGAAACAGATTTCAATTATTTAAATCCTCTTTATGATGAATTTACGGGGTTATTACTATGATATTGTTCAACAGTCGAGAATCTTGAATGAAAATAAGAATTGAAAACAAGTATTTTAAACAGTAGTTGGTTGTGATAACTGCATATATCTGCACCCTCGAGTTGACGTATATCTGCATTGCCAACTCGTTTGAAAGCAACTCAATGGCAACATAAACAAACGATTATTAGTTTTAGTTGGAATTAAATTATATAATGACTCTCGAAGCATTTGCGACTGCATTAGCTTGTCTAAGTACAACGACACTAACTATGTCGGGAAAGCCTATCCCTATAATAATGATGAACTCATTTTATCCTTTATACGTTTCCAATGTATGAACTTACTTAGACTAATCGAGGTTCGGTACCTCTTTACTCCAATGACAGCATCGCGTGCACTTCTTGCACGGTTAGTGACAAAAACTCAATTTTTATACTGTCTGCAAGTGTATATTGGGTTTGTGCAAATGTACGTAACCCCATAAAGTGTATATATTCCTGATCAGTATCACAAGCCGAGTCGATATAGCCATGTATAAACAGATTTCAGTGATGGTAAGAGCTACAAATTAGAATTTGGTCTTTATCGACTCGATATTATTCAGTCAATACAAGAATCTTTTTTTATAGTGTCTGCAAGAGTATTTATAGTCGCTGCAAAAGTATATTCAGTTTGTGCAAAAGTATGTAACAGGCAGAAGGAGGCGTGGCAGAACCCACAAAGTATATATATTCTTTATCAGCGTTACAAGACGAGTCGATATAGCCATGTCCGTCTGACTGTCTGTCTGTCGACTCGATATTTAGTCAGTCAATACCAGATTTTTTTTTTTGATACCACGCCCCGTTCGCCTAAATGAGCAAAAAACTAGACATACCTCGCAAAAATTGATGTTTAAACAAATATCATATCTTACACAGGTTTCTAGAGAGACCATAAATGCATTGCCATTTTAAATTTTAGGCTGCCTCGCACTGTTCTCTCACAAGGAATAAAATAATATAAACAAGTAAGAAAAGTACAGTCGAACGCGCCCGACCGTATAATACTCTCTGCTTCTATTCCCAATTATAATATTAAAATCAGTATCTCTGTTGTTTATTGTTGGATTTTTATGCAACTTTCAGCGTAGTTTGATAGGATTTGTCTTCAAAGGAATCATAAATAACAATACTCTACGATAACAACAAATGCCTTTAAAACGGCATGCAAGTTTAAAAAGTTTTTTTTTTTTCTTACGGAAAAAGGGGGCGTGGCATTCCAAAATTTTAAGTGGCAATGTATTTATGCTGTCTTTAGGAAAATGCGTACCAAAATTGGCATTCCTAAGTGCCGTAGTTACTGAGATATTCGCTTTAAGCATCTATTTTTTCCGAGGTGTGCCCAGTTTTTTGCTCATTGTGGGCGAATGGGGCGTGGCATTAAAAAAAAAAAAGATTCTTGTATTGACTGACTAAATATCGAGTCGATAGAGACCAAACTCGAATTTGTAGCTCTTACCATCTCTGAAATCTGTTTGTTCATACGGACGGACAGACAGACGGACAGACGGACAGACAGACGGACAGACAGACGGACAGACAGACGGACATGGCTATATCGACTCGGCTTGTGATGCTGATCAAGAATATATATACTTTATGGGGTCTGCCACACCTCCTTCTTCCTAGAGGCAGCATATATACAGTGATATTTAAAGTTTTGGGTTCTACTCTACTTAAAGTTTTATAAGAATCCGACCATAAAAAAAAATGAAAATAATCAACGAAGTTTAAATTTGAGCGCAATGCCAACGCATGGGTGCGAGAGAGACATACACACATTTTAATGTTCCATTATACTTCTTTTTAGACCCCGTACTCTAAAAAAAAGTATAGGGGTCTATTAGGTTTGTCAGAAGCCAAATGTGCGTAACAGGCAGAAGGAAGCTTTTCCGACCCCATAAAGTATATATCTTTTTAACTACAAGAGCTAGAGACACCAAATTTTCTATTGAAAGTCCGTCTATGATGTACGCAGATCAAGTTTATTTCAAATCGGCGCCACGCACCCCACCGCCCCCGCAATAAGCAAAAAACTAGACACACCTCGGAAAAAATTGATTATTTCTGCGAATATCTTTGTAACTATAGCACTTAGGAACACCAATTCTGGTACGCAGGTTCCTAGAGACAACACAAATGCAATGTCATTCAAAATTTTGGTCTGCCACGCCCCCTCACCCACAAGAACTAAGCAAATTTTTTTAAACTTACATGCCGTTTTTAAAGCATTTGGTAATATAGTACGGTATTGTAGTTCAAAATTTGTTTAAAGACAAATTATATCAAACTAACCTGAAAGTTGCATAAAAATACAACTATAAACAACTGAGCAATTAGACAAGAAAGTAGCCCATGAAGCGCGTTGTGAATGCACGAAAAGAGATAAAAATATATTTATATATACATTAGCCGCAGTAGTTTGCGAAGAGAGCGTGGTGCGACTGATAGGGTTGCGTCATGTTATATAACTTTCGTATAAGTTCGCAGGTTCAATTCCCGACAGTGGAATTTATTAATATACTTTTTTAAATTTCAAACAAAAATGTAAATAAAGAATTTTAACTGGTGCAAGAGCCAATGGTCTGAGGTTCGAACCCGGCACAGACCCAGAAATTAAATTTTTTTTTATTTTGTTAATAACTACATTATTATATATAAATGAAAATAATGAATGGTGTGGTGCAACTAGTAGGGCAGCATGATATGGAACTTGCGTCAGTAAGCGCGGGTTCAAATCCCATCAGTGACTTGATATAAATTTTTTTTTAAATTTAATTTTAAAACTTTAATTTTAAATTACAGTCGTAATCAAATATTAATTTCGAATACAAGGAGAGTACGGGGTCTTTTACAGTCGGCGCGCTCGACTGTAGCCTTTCTTACTTGTTTTTTTCTTGTTTCAACGTGTTCTGAAGGATTCGGATATACGTAGTTCAGCTCAGTACAAGCCGCCGCCTGTATAACCCGCTGAGCGTAGGCCATCAGTTTAAAATTGTATGGGGGAGTTAAGGTTTGCAGGGCCATTTCTCCAGGCCTCCCTAGAGGTGAATACCACGCCGAATGGGGTATAAGTATAATCAGTGGGAATACAATAGTCGGTGCTCGAAGTGTAAAGGGTATTCCCAACATGCGCTGAATTTTTGTAAGTCAGGCAACCAAACTACAACCCCATTAAGTAGGATGGGGCGATTGATGGCAGTGTAGAGCCAATGAGATATATGGGGTTTTAATCCCCAATTCAAGCCGATTGCTTCCTGCATGTGTAGAGGGCAACTGAGGCCTCCCTAATTCTGTCTTTTATACAAGCATTCCAGTTTCGCTTAGTATCAAGTTATACGCCATGATATTAAGCTTCATCGCCCAGTCTCAGAGAGAGGAGCCTAAATGACGGAATTTTGTGTTTGTTAGTGAATAGGACTAGTTCCGTTTCACTAGGCTTTCCTCAGTAGTCGATCGACTGCCACGTTCCATATAAGTGGGGAGAGGACAAATCCTTGGGTGCACCTATGATAGGCTCTGGAAGAATATTATTGAAAGCCTCTTCGATGTCGAGGATGGCTATTTCGGTGAATTCCTTCAGAGAGAGGGATTTTTCTATAATCGAAACGATTTCGTGAAGGGGAGTTTGAGTCGATATACCCTTGCGATAAGCGTGCTGAGTATTTAAAAACCCGAAATTGGAGATCTTGTTGTGAAGGTGCCAACTAAGAAGTCTTTCTAGCACCTTGAGCCGGAAAGATGAGAGGCTAATGGGCCTGAAATCTTTGCGGTTGCAATGTAATGGTTTCCCGACTTTGGGAATAAAGATGGCCCTAGAACGCAGCCATGTTATGGGAATGAGGTCTGACAGGGAAAGAGAGAGGTTTTGTAGTTTAGCCAAACTTCGTCTGAGTTTAATCTCTTGGCCAGATTGAAGAGCTTTCTGGCTTTAGTGCGTAGATTGTCCTGGGGACGGGTACGCCATGGAGGTTTGGCCGGTCGTCACCTTCTGCTAAGTGGGCAGGCTTTTCTTGTTGCTGGATTTATTGCAGAGGTACAAGTAGATACCAGCTGTTCCGTGTGCCAGGCCCAGCTTTTAATTGGACGGTCTCAAATCAGAAATACGGCCCTTACAGACCCACGGTTCTTGTATGAGGACCACGCGTGATCTCCATTCTGCAAGGAGAAGCAAAATAGCATCAGTATGCACGACGTTCAGGAACATCCTGAGATGTTACTTCCACCACCGTGACGTCGGAAACAAAGTGATCATCTAGCTCAGTCGCACCGACCCTTTTTAGTCCACTGGCGAAGTCACTCTCTTCCTAAGCAAAACCATCAAGTAAGTCGTCCTCCATGTCTATCGTATCGAATAGATTGGCTAGCTCCTCCTCGGAGCCCTTGCTAGGGCCTTTGGCGCCTGCCTTGAAAATTCGGATGTGGGCTCTTTAAAATCCATTGGCTACAGATCCATCCATCTTCTCCAGGAGCTTCACTGGGTCCTTGTCATGGGACTGTTAAACCTGTCTCGACAGTCCCACACCTGCTTCCACCTTGGTACCCTTCCAGTTGGCTGTTACAGGGTTGCATACTTGGAGCAGTCGCAGGATCTTGGTAGCCTCCGCTGGCATCTCAGATACCCAGACTCTCGCGCTTGGATTGCAGGGAATGCAGGCCCAGTCAACTACTTTCAGCTTGGCTGTTACACCTCCCCGTGAAGGGCGACCGCCTTCCTGTAGAGGCCTATAGAGTGGGCATTCAAGCAGGCAATGGCTTTTACACGGCCCTAAAGCCACCCTGCGTCCCCACAAGTTGGCGGATCACCACCACTCTCAAGCATGATTAGGAACTTATCCTGGAGTTCATTTTCTACCATCCTTAACTTATCGAGGGGGAGCCCCGGTCTCGGGCTCCGAATAGGACCCTGTTCCTCGCCACGTCCGCAAAGTATCTTGTGGGGACTACCTCGATTCGCTTGCGAACCGTATCCCTCTGTGGAGCGTTGCCTCTTATTACTGTTAGCCACACTCTGTTTGTCGATCAGCTTGGTCGGCTGATAGTTAGACAGGATTGGATACGATAGACAGGATTACACCAAGTGACCAGCTCCGTACTATCCGGAGTGGTGCCACCTTCTTTGGACAGGGTAAAAGCGTCCTTTTTCTTGTCCTGATAGGACGCATTCTTCTGCTCCTTGCATCTGTTGTTGGAAACGGTGGCATCCATGCATAGCGCTCCGTATCCGACAATGTTACCGGAATAATGCTCTGCGTATCGTTGCCTTCGGGTTGGATGCCGGATGTCTTGCCGGAACACCCTCTCCAACAATCTTTGGAGTGCTGTGGACTGGTTTGTCCTTTAGGACGTTTAAACTGGGATTTTCTTGACCCATCCGACTTCTTACTGGAGTGCCGGCCTCCGTTTTGTGTTCGCCACTCCATAGCCCTCTTTGGCGTGGATACCCAGAGTCCTTATATAAGCGTTCGAGCACACACTCGACCATACATCCATAGGTATATACACACCCTGTATATATAAAGCTGACGGCCGACAGGTGTTGATAACGTTCCATTAAAATTAACTTTTTGAGTTCTTCAACATAAACAGTTCGTAATCCAAAGTATTCATTTATTTATGTAGTAGAAGAGAATCATTAACAATTGATACTGATTGAATGATTAATTTTTGTGCCTTGCTAAAACCATTGTAAATGATATCTGTTTGAAATTTATTTGGAAACCCATCAATTAAAATTCAAGTGAATTTTGAAAAGTTAGTGGTAGTAGATCTTAATGTCACAAACCTATGATGGCAACATGAATTAATAGACCTACAAAGTTGTTGCAATTAAGAAATTATTAATTTCTCAAACGTTTAAAAAAAATTGCAGACAACATAGAGATACTTTTTAGTTACAAGTGTTGGATTTATTTCCCTTCTTTTAAAGGGTGTACCAGAAAATATGCTTTCCAAATGCCAGCAAAACAGCAAGACTCAACAGACAATTTAAATAAAGGTTTCAAGGGGCCATCGCTTCTTAAATAGAGAAAGAGTAGCAATACGGGAAACAGATAGAAATAATGTATCTAAAACAAAAATAAGATCAAGCATCTTATTTTCAGACTCCGTGCTCTTAAAACGAGTAAAGGGGTCTATTAGGTATGTCAGAAGCCAAATGTGCGTAACAGGCAGAAGGAAGCTTTTCCGACCCCATAAAGTATATATTTCTTGATCAGCATCAACAGAGACACCAAATTTGTAATAAAAATTCCGTAACTTTCTCGAGCAGATCAAGTTTATTTCAAATCTGCGCCACGCACCCCACCGCCCCCGCAATAAGCAAAAAACTAGACACCCCTCGGAAAAAATTGATGTTTTCTGTGAATATCTTTGTAACTATAGCACTTAGGAACACCAATTCTGGAACGCAGGTTCCTAGAAACAGCACAAATGCAACGTCATTAAAAATTTTGGTCTGCCACGCCCCCTTTTCCCACAAGAACTAAAAGACTTTTCAAAACTTACATGTCGTTTTTAAAGCATTTGCTAATATAGTACAGTATTGTAATTCAAAATTTGTTTAAAGACAAATCATATTAAACCACCCTGAAATTTGCATAAAAATCCAACTATAAACAACTGAGCAATTAGGTAACAAAGTGTCCCTTAAATCGCAGTGTCAATGCACGTGGTTGAAAGAAAATAGATAACACTATGTTTATATATACATTAGCCGCAGTAGTTTGCAAAGAGAGCGTTGTCCAGGTAGTAGGGAAGCTTGTTATTATGCAAACACAGGACCTGGGGTTCGAACTCCGGCACAGACTCAGAAATTAAAATTTTTTTTTTTTTGTGCTTGTTATATAATGACATTATTACATGTAAATGAAAATAATCGGATCTCTGTCTAATGTGGGGCGTGCTGCGACTGATAGGGTTGCGGCGTGTTGTGCAACTTGCGTATGAGTTCGCAGGTTCAATTCCCGACAGTGGAATTTATTAATATACTTTTTCAATTTCAAACAAAAATGTAAATAAAGAATTTTAACTGGTGCAAGAGCCAATGGTCTGAGGTTCGAACCCGGCACAGACCCAGAAATTTAATTTTTTTTTTTTATTTTTTAAATAACTACATTATTATATATAAATGAAAATAATCCGACTTCTGCCAAATGAATGGTGTGGTGTAACTAGTAGGGTTGCAGCATGATATGGAACTTGCGTCAGTAAGCGCGGGTTCGAATCCCATCAGTGACTGATTTGAAATTTTTTTTTAAATTTAATTTTAAAACTTAAATTTTAAATTACAGTCGTATTCAAATATTAATTTCGAATACAAGGAGAGTACGGGGTCTTTTACAGTTGGTGCGATCGACTGTAGCCTTTCTTACTTGTTTATTATGAGTTAGATTACAAGTATAATTTGATGACCTAACTTGTAATTAATAGCTCTGGCTGCTAGGGCCTTTGGCTATGTAAATTTATATTAACTTAGATCTATGAGAAAAAATAGGTTTTTTTATGTGCTTAATATTTATGTTTTAATAACATATGTACAACTTTGATTTAATTAAAATGGAATAATTTGGTTTCTTTGAAAAATTTTATCATAGTTAAAATGTTTGAATTGGTAGGATGAGAAAGGAAGGTTAAAGGACATGAGTTGCCTAAGTATTTGGTGCGAAGATTAATCAAGGAAGGTGATGAGCATTCTATTATTATATGTTGTAGGGTTATAGAGTTATAGTATTGGCAAAAGGGGCAAACGTAGTTTATGTTACTGTTAAAGTAGTGTTCGTGAGTTAATTTATTATGTCCAAGCCTTAGTCTGATAAATTTAATTTGTATGTTTCTTGGTATTTTATTATGGTCAATATATTTTAAGTAATAATTAGGACTTGTATTTCCTGCATTAATGTATTGGTACCATATAGAAGTTTCATTTAAACGATTAAGTTTGTTATTGATAAGGTTTGCTTTTATGGTTTTATTGATGTCTGTAATGTTGTGGTTTAAAGTAAGTGTTAAGGGATATTTTGGAACGGCTTTAGCTTGTTTGTCAGCTAGTTCATTTCCTTGGATATCTTTGTTTAATAAAGTTCTCATAGAGGCAGGATGGTATGTATAGTTATCAATGTTGATTATGGCATGGATCGCGGATAATGAATCAGTACAAATAATAAATTTATTTTAGGCTTTATTTTGACTATTTGTATCGCTTCGTATATTGCTATGATTTTAGCTGAGAATATTGATGAGTAGTTTGGTAGTAATCCTATTTTTAAAGGATTAGTTTCAGTTGTTATAGCAAAAGAAGTTGAGTGTTGGGTTTTAGACCCGTCGGTATAAATAAATGTATGTTTGGGTAAATTGTTTTTGATATTTAGGAAGTTTTGTTTGAAATAAATCTGATTAGTGATTTTGGCGCTTAAGTTCGAAAGTTCTGTGTTTATTATATTTTTATTTAATTTCCAAAATGGTTGTTTATGTGAGATAATTGACAGTTGGTTGGGCTTAATATCCAAGGCGATACATTGCTGTATTCCTTTCGTTATAGCTGATAGTATTTTTGCTTTATTATATGGGTTCTTTATTATTTTTTTTACTAAGTTGTTAAGGGGTGTTTCTTTTGAATAGAATATGTTTTTATGTTTTATGTTTATGTTTTAGCTTGGAGAAAATTTCAGCGTTCTACTACATATATTATTTGTATTAGATTCCATTAAAAGATTATGGATTGGTGTTGATCGAAATGCGCCTAAGGCTATTCTGATTGAGCTATTTAGGATTGTTTGGATTCTTTTAATTTGTGAATTAGATGTATTTCCATAACAACAAAGACCATTATCATTTTTTGATAGAATTATGGATTTATCAATTAATATCAAGGTGTTTGTGTGACAGTTAAATTTTTGATTAGACAAGCATTTAATGATATTAACTTTTTTTGTCAGAAAATCTATTATTTCGTCAATGTGTTTATTCCATCTATATTTAGAGTCAATAATCAATCCCAATATTTTCATGGAGGAGACTATAGGTATTAGAAGATTATTTGTTGAAATTTTGCAGTGGCAGGTTTGTTTCCTGCAGATGTGTAAGTGTTTGCATTTATTTAATGATAAAGATGAGCCCGAGGTCGAACACCATTTAATGATATTTTGGAAGGTGTTATCCAAGTTTGCTGTGAATTGTTTTTGATTTTGATTAAATTTAACGACGATGTGGAAATCATCCGCGTAACCCACAAATGAAAGGTTTCTTTGAACGTTGATTAAGTTAGCTAAATTATTATATACTATTCGAAACAGAATGACTGAAATAGGGGAACCCTGGGTATGCCATTGTCTAGTGACAGACTTCCCTCTTTTAAATCCTATTTGGTTATTATGTAGAAGTTTGTTTGTTGTAACAAACCAACATAACCTATTGGCAATAATTTTGTTCAATAATTTGGCAATACAGGGGTTTAGACTTATTGGTCTATACGAACTTACTTCTGTTTTGTTTGCGTTAGGTTTGTTAATGGGTAAAACTAAGCTGGTTTTATATTGTTGAGGTATATAGTAGTGGAATATATGGTTAAAATGTTTTAACATACGTGTTTTAACTGATGATGAAAAGTTTGCTATCATGGGATAAGAGATTCTATCAATGCCTGGTGTGTGTCCTTTTAGGCTTGAGATTCATGAGTCAAATTCTATGAGTGAGATATCAGTTTCAATTTGTTGTGCTATACGAGATGGACAAGAAGTGTACGGATATGTTTTATTATATTTTGTACTGATGAATGTTTGTGTAAAGTTTGTGTCTTTTGATTGGTTAGACCAATAAGCTCCAAATGTCTTGGCTATTGTTATAGGATCAGATATTGGTATGGATGTGTTGGGATTGTTGATAATATGAATGTTCTTTATGTTGTTCAGTCCGCATAGTTATCTTATGTTCGACTAGATTTTAGTTGTGGAGTTTTGAGGTTGAATATCTGATGTGAATTCTTTGAGTGATTCCCTTTTGGATACTTTTAATTCTTTTCGGAATTTGGCTACAGCCTTACGAAAACTAATTATGTTCGTGTTTATAATATATTTTTTAGACCCCGTACTCTTAAAAAGAGTATAGGGGTCTATTAGGTTTGTGAGAAGCGAAATGTGCGTAACAGGCAGAAGGAAGCTTTTCCGACCCCATAAAGTATATATTTCTTGATCAGCATCAACAGCCGAGTCGATATAACAATGTCCGTCTGTCCGTCTGTCCGTCCGTCCGTCTGTATGAACACCTGGATCTTTTAAACTACAAGAGCTAGAACCACCAAATTTGTAATAAAAATTCAGTAACTTTTGCAAGCAGATCAAGTTAATTTCAAATCAGTGCCACGCCCCCTACCGCCCCCGCAATAAGCAAAAAACCAAAGACACCTCGAAAAAAATTTATGTTTTCTGCGAATATCTTTGTAACTATGGCACTTACGACCACCAATTTGGGTACGCAGATTCCTAGCGATAGCATAAATGCAGTGCCATTAAAATTTTTTTGCTGCCACGCCCCCTTTTTTCACAAAAAAAAAACATAAAATTTTCATTTTCGATGCCGCTTTTAAGGCATTTGTCCTCATCGTACAGTGTTGTAATTTAAGATTCGTTTAAAGACAAATCATATCAAACTACCCTGAAAGTTGCATAAAAATCCAACTATAAACAATTGAACAATTAGGTAACAAAGTGTCCCTTGAAGCGCATTGTCAATGCACGTGGTTGAAAGAAAAGAGATAACTGTATGTTTATATATACATTAGCCGCAGTAGTTTGCAAAGAGAGCGTGGTCCATGTGGGCCACGCACTTGTATGTAAACACAAGACCTGCGGTTCGAACCCCGGCACAGACTCAGAAATTAAAAATTTTTTTTTTCTTTTTTTTAATTTTTAATTTAGCACTATTATATCTTAATGAAAATATTCGGAGCCGTCTCACAAGGAGGTGGTGGTGCAATTAGTAGTGCTGCGGCGTGTTTTGCAAGTTGAGTATAAGTTCGCAGGTTGAATTCCCGACAGAGAAATTTTCTAATATACTTTTTTAAATTTAAAATTTAAAATTGTAATTATACAATATTAACTAGTGCAACAGGGTTGGGTTGTGGTTAGTCGTTTGTTTCTAAACCAATGGTCTGCGGTTCGAACCCGGCACAGACTCAGAAATTAAAAATTTTGTTTTATATTTTATATAAATTTTTTTTTTTTGATATGTAAATGAAAATAATCGGATTGATGTCAAATGTATGGAGTGGCGCAACTAGTAGGGTTGCTGCATGTTCTGGAACCTGAGTCTGATAGCGTGGATTCGATTTCCTTCAGTGTCTTGATATAAATTTTTTTTTTAATTTAATTTTAAAACTTAAATTTTAAATTACAGTCGTATTCAAATATTAAATTCGAATACAAGGAGAGTACGGGGTCTTTTACAGTTGGTGCGATCGACTGTAGCCTTTCTTACTTGTTTATTATGAGTTAGATTACAAGTATAATTTGATGACCTAACTTGTAATTAATAGCTCTGGCTGCTAGGGCCTTTGGCTATGTAAATTTATATTAACTTAGATCTATGAGAAAAAATAGGTTTTTTTATGTGCTTAATATTTATGTTTTAATAACATATGTACAACTTTGATTTAATTAAAATGGAATAATTTGGTTTCTTTGAAAAATTTTATCATAGTTAAAATGTTTAAATTGGTAGGATGAGAAAGGAAGGTTAAAGGACATGAGTTGCCTAAGTATTTGGTGCGAAGATTAATCAAGGAAGGTGATGAGCATTCTATTATTATATGTTGTAGGGTTATAGAGTTATAGTATTGGCAAAAGGGGCAAACGTAGTTTATGTTACTGTTAAAGTAGTGTTCGTGAGTTAATTTATTATGTCCAAGCCTTAGACTGATAAATTTAATTTGTATGTTTCTTGGTATTTTATTATGGTCAATATATTTTAAGTAATAATTAGGACTTGTATTTCCTGCATTAATGTATTGGTACCATATAGAAGTTTCATTTAAACGATTAAGTTTGTTATTGATAAGGTTTGCTTTTATGGTTTTATTGATGTCTGTAATGTTGTGGTTTAAAGTAAGTGTTAAGGGATATTTTGGAACGGCTTTAGCTTGTTTGTCAGCTAGTTCATTTCCTTGGATATCTTTGTTTAATAAAGTTCTCATAGAGGCAGGATGGTATGTATAGTTATCAATGTTGATTATGGCATGGATCGCGGATAATGAATCAGTACAAATAATAAATTTATTTTAGGCTTTATTTTGACTATTTGTATCGCTTCGTATATTGCTATGATTTTAGCTGAGAATATTGATGAGTAGTTTGGTAGTAATCCTATTTTTAAAGGATTAGTTTCAGTTGTTATAGCAAAAGAAGTTGAGTGTTGGGTTTTAGACCCGTCGGTATAAATAAATGTATGTTTGGGTAAATTGTTTTTGATATTTATTAAGTTTTGTTTGAAATAAATCTGATTAGTGATTTTGGCGCTTAAGTTCGAAAGTTCTGTGTTTATTATATTTTTATTTAATTTCCAAAATGGTTGTTTATGTGAGATAATTGACAGTTGGTTGGGCTTAATATCCAAGGCGATACATTGCTGTATTCCTTTCGTTATAGCTGATAGTATTTTTGCTTTATTATATGGGTTCTTTATTATTTTTTTTACTAAGTTGTTAAGGGGTGTTTCTTTTGAATAGAATATGTTTTTATGTTTTATGTTTATGTTTTAGCTTGGAGAAAATTTCAGCGTTCTACTACATATATTATTTGTATTAGATTCCATTAAAAGATTATGGATTGGTGTTGATCGAAATGCGCCTAAGGCTATTCTGATTGAGCTATTTAGGATTGTTTGGATTCTTTTAATTTGTGAATTAGATGTATTTCCATAACAACAAAGACCATTATCATTTTTTGATAGAATTATGGATTTATCAATTAATATCAAGGTGTTTGTGTGACAGTTAAATTTTTGATTAGACAAGCATTTAATGATATTAACTTTTTTTGTCAGAAAATCTATTATTTCGTCAATGTGTTTATTCCATCTATATTTAGAGTCAATAATCAATCCCAATATTTTCATGGAGGAGACTATAGGTATTAGAAGATTATTTGTTGAAATTTTGCAGTGGCAGGTTTGTTTCCTGCAGATGTGTAAGTGTTTGCATTTATTTAATGATAAAGATGAGCCCGAGGTCGAACACCATTTAATGATATTTTGGAAGGTGTTATCCAAGTTTGCTGTGAATTGTTTTTGATTTTGATTAAATTTAACGACGATGTGGAAATCATCCGCGTAACCCACAAATGAAAGGTTTCTTTGAACGTTGATTAAGTTAGCTAAATTATTATATACTATTCGAAACAGAATGACTGAAATAGGGGAACCCTGGGTATGCCATTGTCTAGTGACAGACTTCCCTCTTTTAAATCCTATTTGGTTATTATGTAGAAGTTTGTTTGTTGTAACAAACCAACATAACCTATTGGCAATAATTTTGTTCAATAATTTGGCAATACAGGGGTTTAGACTTATTGGTCTATACGAACTTACTTCTGTTTTGTTTGCGTTAGGTTTGTTAATGGGTAAAACTAAGCTGGTTTTATATTGTTGAGGTATATAGTAGTGGAATATATGGTTAAAATGTTTTAACATACGTGTTTTAACTGATGATGAAAAGTTTGCTATCATGGGATAAGAGATTCTATCAATGCCTGGTGTGTGTCCTTTTAGGCTTGAGATTCATGAGTCAAATTCTATGAGTGAGATATCAGTTTCAATTTGTTGTGCTATACGAGATGGACAAGAAGTGTACGGATATGTTTTATTATATTTTGTACTGATGAATGTTTGTGTAAAGTTTGTGTCTTTTGATTGGTTAGACCAATAAGCTCCAAATGTCTTGGCTATTGTTATAGGATCAGATATTGGTATGGATGTGTTGGGATTGTTGATAATATGAATGTTCTTTATGTTGTTCAGTCCGCATAGTTATCTTATGTTCGACCAGATTTTAGTTGTGGAGTTTTGAGGTTGAATATCTGATGTGAATTCTTTGAGTGATTCCCTTTTGGATACTTTTAATTCTTTTCGGAATTTGGCTACAGCCTTACGAAAACTAATTATGTTCGTGTTTATAATATATTTTTTAGACCCCGTACTCTTAAAAAGAGTATAGGGGTCTATTAGGTTTGTGAGAAGCGAAATGTGCGTAACAGGCAGAAGGAAGCTTTTCCGACCCCATAAAGTATATATTTCTTGATCAGCATCAACAGCCGAGTCGATATAACAATGTCCGTCTGTCCGTCTGTCCGTCCGTCCGTCTGTATGAACACCTGGATCTTTTAAACTACAAGAGCTAGAACCACCAAATTTGTAATAAAAATTCAGTAACTTTTGCAAGCAGATCAAGTTAATTTCAAATCAGTGCCACGCCCCCTACCGCCCCCGCAATAAGCAAAAAACCAAAGACACCTCGAAAAAAATTTATGTTTTCTGCGAATATCTTTGTAACTATGGCACTTACGACCACCAATTTGGGTACGCAGATTCCTAGCGATAGCATAAATGCAGTGCCATTAAAATTTTTTTGCTGCCACGCCCCCTTTTTTCACAAAAAAAAACATAAAATTTTCATTTTCGATGCCGCTTTTAAGGCATTTGTCCTCATCGTACAGTGTTGTAATTTAAGATTCGTTTAAAGACAAATCATATCAAACTACCCTGAAAGTTGCATAAAAATCCAACTATAAACAATTGAACAATTAGGTAACAAAGTGTCCCTTGAAGCGCATTGTCAATGCACGTGGTTGAAAGAAAAGAGATAACTGTATGTTTATATATACATTAGCCGCAGTAGTTTGCAAAGAGAGCGTGGTCCATGTGGGCCACGCACTTGTATGTAAACACAAGACCTGCGGTTCGAACCCCGGCACAGACTCAGAAATTAAAAATTTTTTTTTTCTTTTTTTTAATTTTTAATTTAGCACTATTATATCTTAATGAAAATATTCGGAGCCGTCTCACAAGGAGGTGGTGGTGCAATTAGTAGTGCTGCGGCGTGTTTTGCAAGTTGAGTATAAGTTCGCAGGTTGAATTCCCGACAGAGAAATTTTCTAATATACTTTTTTAAATTTAAAATTTAAAATTGTAATTATACAATATTAACTAGTGCAACAGGGTTGGGTTGTGGTTAGTCGTTTGTTTCTAAACCAATGGTCTGCGGTTCGAACCCGGCACAGACTCAGAAATTAAAAATTTTGTTTTATATTTTATATAAATTTTTTTTTTTTGATATGTAAATGAAAATAATCGGATTGATGTCAAATGTATGGAGTGGCGCAACTAGTAGGGTTGCTGCATGTTCTGGAACCTGAGTCTGATAGCGTGGATTCGATTTCCTTCAGTGTCTTGATATAAATTTTTTTTTTAATTTAATTTTAAAACTTAAATTTTAAATTACAGTCGTATTCAAATATTAAATTCGAATACAAGGAGAGTACGGGGTCTTTTACAGTCGGCGCGCTCGACTGTAGCCTTTCTTACTTGTTTAGTCTGTTGGCTGCATGTTTTTTGTCGTTGTTCAGGGTTTGCAGTTTTTGATTCCACCATGGGACGTTTTTGGAACGTTTGTTTATTGAGGTTTGTAGATTAGAAGAGTGTGCACTTTGAAGAATTATTTTATTTAGATTAGCGGCTTCTTTATTGAGGTTGGAGGATGGGGGCATTTTTTCGATGTAATAATTGGTTTTGTTTTCAAATTTCTTCCAATCAGCTAAATTAATTTTAAAACGTTGTCGGGTTTTTTGTGGGTTTTGTTCGGAAGGAGACGTTAAGGTGATAAGGATGGAGTAGTGATTACTGCCATGAAGGTCGTTAAGGATTCGCCATTTTAGGAGTGGGAATAAATCTGGTGAAGAGAGCGATAAGTCAATGTGTGTAAATGTGTTGTGTGTAGAAAAGTGAGTAGGTGATTTATCATTTAATACAAAGTTTGAATTGTTGATAAAGTTTGTAAGTATTTTGCCTCTTTTGTTATTTTTTGTGGAGCCCCATATAGTGCCCCAGCTATTAAAGTCACTTAATATTAGTGTGTTATGATATGTATTGAACATATTAAGTAAGTTGGATTCTGTAAACGATTTGTGTGGTGAAATGTATGCTGAGATAATTTTTAATTTTTTAATGGAGGGGACTTCTAATCCAGTGGCATCAAAATCATTTGTTAGGGAGATTGCATTTGATTGTATGGATTTATGTACTATAATGGCTGCGCCACCGTAATTAGTAGAGAAGTTATTTGAGTGTAAGCTGTAGTTAATTGGTATAGGAATGTTGTTTAGGTAGTGAAGATGGGTTTCTTGTAGGGCTATGATTTGTGGTTGATATTTTTTAATTATAATAAGAAGCTCACTGTAATTATTTAAATATCCACGAATATTCCATTGGACTATTTTTAAAGACATTTGGTATTTGATAGAGAAAATTATAATATTTAATGGAACTTGATTTTTATACTCTCTGCAAGAGTATATTGGGTTTGTGCAAATGTGTGTAACAGGCAGAAGGAGGCGTGGCAGACCCCATAAAGTATATATATTCTTGATCAGCATCAACAGCCGAGTCGATATAGCCATGTCCGTCTGTCCGTCCGTCTGTCCGTTTGTATGAACAAAAGGATCTCAGGAACTATAAGAGCTAGAAAGACCCGAGAGGTCGCAACTGAAAAATAAAATGCCAAAGCAGTACAAGTTTGTTTTTGGTTTTGGACACGCCCACATTAGGGCGTTCTATGTTTATATAAAGGTAAAAGGAGTCAAAAATAGCATGTTTTAGTATAGAAAAATTTTTTGTTAGTAAGGTTATCCGAACCAAATTAACATGAAATGTTCATATCTATGGCGTACATAATCTGACCAATTTTGATTCAAATCGGACCACTATATCGTATAGCTCCCATAGGGACAATCGGTCAAAAGTTCGCTCCTAGTATGAATTTGTATAAAAAATTTTTGTATTTACCAAGCTATCTTAACAAATTTGACACAGAATATATTTTTTAGTAACATAAATTTACTGACCAAGTTTGATTCAAATGGGACTACTATATCGTATAGCTCGCATAGGAACAATCAGTCGAAAATATGCTCTGATCATAAATTTGTGTCAAAATTTTCTGTGTTTTGCAAGGTATCTTAGCCATCCCCTAAACTATTGCACTAATATTAAAATCATTACCCATTTTTAATTACATATTAAAACTGAGTAACGGGTATCCTAAAGTCGCGAGGCGACTATAGCATTCTTACTTGTTTGTGTTAGAAGTACTGGGAGATTTACTAACTATATTTTCTAAATCGCTATAATTTATTAAAGTGGGGGAGATCTTTTTCGTGGGTGATTTAGTTTGGCCAGCAGGTGCCTGTTTTTGTTGAGACTTTTATGTGGTTTCAGCATATGTTTGGTTACCATTTAAATGATTATTCTTGTATATTTCGTTTGCTAACAGTTAATACAATTATTTTTATTTTTGCAAGTTTCTTTTTGTTCCACGTTTACATGTTCTTTGTCTCCGCATTTGGCACAAATTTGATCAGTTTTACATATCTTGAATGTATGTCCCACAACGATAGCAGTTGTTGCAACGGAGAGGGGTTGGGATGTATGGTCGAATGCTGGCTCTCTCATATCCAATCATAATCAGCTTGTTGATAGTTTTTGGTTTTCACCAGAAGATCGCCGCTTCTAAGTGTGGGGCAGAATAGTACTTCGCCGCCACATGTAAAGTCGATTATTTTTAGACCCCGTACTCTTAAAAAGAGTATAGGGGTCTATTAGGTTTGTCAGAAGCCAAATGTGCGTAACAGGCAGAAGGAAGCTTTTCCGACCCCATAAAGTATATATTTCTTGATCAGCATCAACAGCCGAGTCGATACAGCAATGTCCGTATGTCCGTCCGTCTGTCTGTCTGTCCGTCCGTCCGTATGAACACCTGGATCTCAGAGACTATATGAGCTAGAGACACCAAATTTGTAATAAAAATTCCGTGCAACAGGGTTGGGTTGTGGTTAGTCGTTTGTTTCTAAACCAATGGTCTGCGGTTCGAACTCGGCACAGACTCAGAAATTAAAAATTTTGTTTTATATTTTATATACAATTTTTTTTTTTTTTTATATGTAAATGAAAATAATCGGATTGATGTCAAATGTATGGAGTGGCGCAACTAGTAGGGTTGCTGCATGTTCTGGAACCTGAGTCTGATAGCGCGGGTTTACATATCAGTGACTTAATATAAAATATTTTTTTAAATTTACTTTTTAAACTTAAATTTTAGATTACAGTCGTATTCAAATATTAAATTCGAATACAAGGAGAGTACGGGGTCTTTTACAGTCGGCGCGCTCGACTGTAGCCTTTCTTACTTGTTGTTATTAGTGTTCTTAGTCTACAGGGAGTTTGTGAAGCGTAAATTTTCCCAGATTGGGTTTTAACTGTAACTTTCCAATCTTCCTGAATTTCCTGTGGCCTGAAACGCTATTTCTCCTTGCTTTTGATCTGTTTATTAGCGACGGAGACCCTATCGCCAGCGTCATATGACTGTGGGTGGACCTAGTTTTATTCAACCTAGCGTTTGTCATAACTTTCCCTAGGCTGCAATAAGCCTCGAATGTCTTCCTGCGTTTGTTGCTTAAAGTCCGTTAATCTCTGATAATTTATCTGGGAAGTGCGATCGAAGAAGATACCGACTGGCATACGATCCGTTACCGAATGGACAGAGTTATTGTATCTGTCTACAGCTATATCGATTAGTTCCTTGATTTTTAATGTAGGGTTATCTTTCTTCAAGCATCGGTTTATTTCAAGAAACGTTGAGTGGAATCTTTCTACCTGCCCATTAACCTCACTTTTTTGCGTCGGCGTATAGTATACCTGTATCCCCAAAGACTGCAAATAGTTCAAAACGGTTGGGCACAGTAAGCCTCTCTCATTATCCGACACCAGTGTTTTTGGAGCAGTGAAATAATGGAGGACTCCTGTGAGCCTTTCCCGCAGGTGAATTGCTGACTTAGATTCCACAGGGAAAAGTTTTGCAAACTTAGAAAATTTGTGTATGCACCTTAGAAACTTTAATTTATCCAGCATGAATAGGTCGACATGTAATATTTCGCACGGATATGTGGGAATTGGTGTCGGTTGTAATTCCGGTTTGTTCGGGTGTCTCTCATACTTGCTAGTTTTACAAGCCATTTTTGGGAAATAAAACTGCTCAAGGATTTGAATTTTCATTTCCTTCGCGTTTCGGTGTGCCCTAGAGTGTTCATTACTTATTACTTTGCAAATCTCCTCATCGTCGCTCAAATCCACCGCTAACCGTTGGGTTATGCGAATTTTGTAGCTAGTAAAAGATTTCAAGCAGCAAAGTTGCAGAAACTGCAACTATGCCTCAGGCATCTTAATACCGTTTATTACCAACGGCCTTAAGTATGTCCTGAAAGAGTCCTCAAGATATCGCATAGAGTTGCTACCTATTGGTATTAAATGGTGAGTATACCCAGCGTGTGGGGTTTCGCAAGCATATTCCGATCTTTCTGGGTCAAAAATAAGCTGATTCCGGTAAGCATTGATTGGAACTTCAACGTGCGGAATTAAGTCGGATGCGTCTTGAAGAGCGCTGTGGACTGTTGCCATTGAATCCGAACTATGTTCCGACGCTGTTGTGGCGTTTGATTTCAGGTGGTTAACATATGACGCAATCCGGGAAAGAGCGTCGGCTACGACGTTAGACTTTCCGGGTTTATAGATAAATTCGCAATTATGCTCTTTTATATGCGACTTCCAACGTTTTAACTTTGCGTTGTAATTCCTATTACTCATAGCAAAGGTTAAAGGTTGGTGGTCGGTATAAACCTTAATGGATTTTGCACCATAAAGGTAAGACCGGAGATAATCCAATGCCCACACTATTGCAAGCATTTCTTTCTCATTAGTAGCATAGTTTTCTTCCGTTTGATTTAACGAACGGGAGATATACGCTATTGGTCGGTCCTTGTTGCCGTCTTTCTGTGAAAGCACAGCACTGATGGCATAATTGGAAGCGCCCGTGGTTAAGTGGAATGATTTGTCAAAATCGGGGAAGGCTAGTACTTCTGATGACGAAAGGATGGTTTTCAGGTCCTGGAAGGCCTGTAAACCGTGGTCGTCAAGCTCAATCTGTATTCTCTTCGATTGAGATGCCTTTACTCTTGAATTCTCCCCTCGAGTAAAATTAGTCAGAGGTTTCACAACCTTGGCATAATCTTGAATGAACTTCCTGTAGTATGAGGTCATGCCTAAGAAACTTTTAGGTTCCTTTATATTACTGGGTGGTTTCATGGCTTTGATGGCCTCCACCTTTTTCTCATCAGCACGGATTCCGTCTGATGTGACCACATAACCTAGAAACTCCACTTGGGATTTTAAAAAGTTCGATTTTTCTAGGTTCACTTGTAACCTTGGATCTTTTAGTTTACTGAATACTGCCCGAAGGTTTTCCCAGTGGCTTTTATAATCTTTGCTAAAGACTATGATGTCGTCTATGTAGACGTAGCAAATCTTGCCGATGTGTTCTCTCAACACATAGTCAATCATCCTTTGGAAGACGGATGGGGCATTTTTCAAACCGAAAGGGAGACGGAGGTATTCATACTTTCCGTTCATGATGGGAAAAGCCGTTTTTTGTATATCCGATTCCTTCATGTGGATCTGGTGAAAGCCCGACGTTAAGTCGAGTGTCGTAAATAGCTTAGCCTTGCCCAGGCTAGACAGTACTGTTGTTATATTGGGAATGGGGTATGTATCGGAAATGGTGACCGCATTTAAGCGTTTGAAGTCTATCACCATCCGATACTGTTTTTCCCCATTTGGTTTTGGCTTTTTTGGAACAATCCACACTGGGGAGTTGTATGGACTGTTAGATGGTCTTATTATTCCGTCGCGTAGTAACTCCTCAATTTGCTTCCTTACCTCCTACGTCATACCAGCGGGATTCGGGTAGCTTTTTTAGAAGATTGGCTCAGAAGTATTCGTCCGAATTTCTGCGCTAACACTCGTCTCGGCGAATTCGTCGAGTAGTGCATTGAGTGTCTCCCCAACGACCTCGAAATGTTCTATTCCGAGAAGAGAATTAACGTCACGAGAGGCCCTTGCCAAAAAGGGTATTTTAACTCCGAGTGTTATTTCGAGAAAGTAATTTTTCCTATCTATTAGAGCTTTTAAGGCTTTTAATGTGTCATCACCTATAATACCATCCAATGAAACTATCCCTGGGAGACGACGAATTTGGTTAAAGTGTTGTTGCCGACAGATTGAAAAAAGCGACCGGTAAGGCAACGGGTAATCTGTATATTTCCCGTATATATATTCCGTATGTATATTGGACTAGAAAAGGATTTTTTATGGGGGTGCTCCCATCGGCTATTCTAGGGCTAATGAAATTTTTATTTGCACCGGTGTCTATTAAAAATTTCAGCTCAGCCCCGTCTTTGGTTCCATACTTTATGTATGTGGGTTGCCATTCTTTCTTTATAGTAATTTTTTTGCGCTCGTGGACTATGCCCGCCACATTTAAGACGAACGTCGCCACCGCAGCGGGTTAACTACTTGTTTTTCAATTAGTTTCCTTGCACTTGGATTTAATTTTTTCTGAACACCGCACAATTTACATGTTTTCACTTGCCACTTTTTATAGGTTTTTTTGTTTTACATATTTTTCCTTTTTTGTTTAATTCACATTCATTTTATACTTAGATACTAGATAAGGGGCTCTTGCTTATGTAGATAAGCAGAACTGCTCGGGCGCCAGTTAAGCCTTACCGTACTGGGCTGAGTACGGTAGGCGTTATTACCTAAGATATGGCATCTTATTGGTCTATGCAGTTGCTTCGAATATCCCTCAGGTTTGTCTTCTCCAAATACAAGAAACAAAAGCTCAATGGATTTACTTATTAAAAGATGTTGTTTATTTTTTGAATAAGGTTTTGGGTTGAAATATGGAAAGAGAATTTGAGCGTTAGCTCTCCAATGCAGTCTAACAAGTTCTGCTCGAGCCGACCGGCTGGGATCCACATCAGACCTCTTGGCCGCTCGCGTCACCGTCGGCGTTGCACTTGCCGTCACCGCCGATGACCCAGTATCGTACGCGCTATTTTGCCGCATCGACACTTTTCGACCAAGAGCTGGCCAGCAACAATCGCAAGTTGCGAAGTCAGATTTCCGGTACTTGCGCAACGCAACAACAACAATGTATGGAATCAAATTGCTGACTCCAACGGCGCGTGTATCGCTAGCTCTGCACGGGGTGTGGGTGCGCGGCGGTCGTTACCCGCGAAAATTCACTTACTCAGCGCGGGGGGCGCCGAGATAAGAGAGAGTATGTAAACACAAGGCCTGAGGTTCGAACCCCGACACAGACTCAGACGTTTTTTTTTTTTGTACTTGTTATATAACAACATTATTATATGTAAATGAAAATAATCGGACATGTGTCAAGTGTGGGGCGTGGTGCTACTGATAGGGTTTCGGCGTGTTCTGCAAGTTGCGTATAAGTTCGCAGGTTCAATTCCTGAAAGTGAAATTTGTAAATGTACTTTTTTAAATTTCAAAAAATATGTAAAATGTAAATATACAATATTAACTGGTGCAACAGTGAAGGGTTGCGGTTAGTCGTTTGGCGTTTATTTTGTAAAATTTAATAAATGTAATTTACGGGCACGTGGTTCAAAGAAAAGGGATACCTCTATGTTCACTTATATTAGTCACGACAGTTACCAAACAGAGAATGGCCTAGGTGAAGGTGGTATTTTTTGCTAAACCAATGGTCTGCGGTTCAAACCCGGAACTAACCCAGAAATTTGTTTATTTAATTTTTTTTTATATATAACTATATAAACTAAAATAATCGTATTTGTGCAAAATGAATGGTGTGATGCAACTAGTAGGGTTGCAGCGTGTTATGGAACTTGCGTCAGTTAGCGCGGGTTCGAATCCCATCAGTGGCTTGATTTAAAATTTTTTTTAGACCCCGTACTCTTAAAAAGAGTATAGGGGTCTATTAGGTTTGTCAGAAGCCAAATGTGCGTAACAGGCAGAAGGAAGCTTTTCCGACCCCATAAAGTATATATATTCTTGATCAGTATCAACAGCCGAGTCGATATAGCCATGTCCGTCTGTCCGTCCGTCTGTATGAACACCTGGATCTTTTAAACTACAAGAGCTAGAACCACCAAATTTGTAATAAAAATTCAGTAACTTTTGCGAGCAGATCAAGTTTATTTCAAATCAGTGGCACGCCCCCTACCGCCCCCGCAATAAGCAAAAAACCAAAGACACCTCGAAAAAAATTGATGTTTTCCGCGAATATCTCCGTAACTATGGCACTTACGACCACCAATTTGGGTACGCAGTAGAGCACTGCATGAATACATTCAATGCAAAATCACATTGAGTACATTCGAATTGAGTAGGATATGAGTGAATGAAAACGACACAATGTAACGAATGTGTATACTACTATATATTATAAAGTAAATGTTGTGTCACATGTCGAATGACAGGTTACAATGATAGACGAACAAAATAAAATGAAAACTTCAAAAGCATTCGAATTACAATTGTAGTTTATTGAATATTTTGAGTATTCATTTTGTGATTCAATAAATTCTGAGCAAACATAATTATTATTAGGTGGAGGTGCAATTAGTAGTGCTGCGGCGTGTTTTGCAAGTTAAGTAGAAGTTCGCAGGGTGAATTCCCGACAATGAAATTTTCTAATATACTTTTTTAAATTAAAAAAAAATGTAAATATAAAATATTAACAAGTGCAACAGGGTTGGGTTGTGGTTGATGTCGAGTGTATGGAGTGGCGCAACTAGTAGGGTTTGCTGCATGTTCTGGAACCTGAGTCTGATAGCGTAGGTTCGATTCCCATCAGTGACTTGATATAAATTTTTTTTTTAATTTAATTTTAAAACTTAAATTTGAAATTACAGTCGTATTCAAATATTAATTTTGAATACAAGGAGAGTACGTGGTCTTTTACAGTCGGCGCGCTCGACTGTTGCCTTTCCTACTTGCTTTAATTTAATTTTAAAACTTAAGTTTTAAACTACAGTCGTATTCAAATATTAATGCCGAAAATAAGGAGAGTACGGGGTCTGTTACAGTCGGCGTGCTCGACTGTAGCCTTTCTTACTTGTTAGAATGGGGAATGATATTTATTTGAGATAGAAAAATCTAAAAAAAAAAAGATCAAGAAAATCATTCTGTGTCGTGGGAGTCAAAAAAGCAGAGTAGTGATCCAAGTAGTTCCTGCAATAGTTAAATCACCCAGAACCACGAGAATATTTCGATCAGAAATCATGGAAGAACCAGATTAAATAGCTGAGAAAAGTTTAATGCAAACAGAAGTATCAGAAGAATCTATGATATACGGACAAGTAATAAAAATTAAAATATTGGAAATATTTAGCTTAACAGCAATAAATTTTAAGTCTGTAGATATATCAAGAAAAACTACTTCAGGGAAAAGATCAGCATCAACAGCAATTAAACCACCACCACCACGACAAGATATGCGGTCTTTTCTGAAAAAGGAAAAGTTATCGCTGAAAATCTCTGTATTAAGAATGTCAGGCCTTTACCATGTTTTTCACTGAGGAGAAAAATAAAAGAAAATCTAGATAAGTAAACGTTGCTAAGTTTGCTACAAAGATCTCTTACATTTTGAAAGGCAAGTGAGAGGTAGAAGTTTAGCTTTTCTGATGTAGAATATATACTTTTTGGGGTCTGCCCTGCCTCCTTCCCTCTCCAACGATAACAATATACCCTTTTACTATAAGAGTTATAAAAATTAAATGTAATCATCCATTAATTTTTTTTTCTGTATGCATATACAAATTCATTTGACATTATATGTAAAACAATACTTACATATATATGTGTATATGTATACTATTGCTCGGCACGGCCAGCGTCTGCGAGCAGCGCTGCCGCAACACATGCAGGTATCTTTCTGTCTCGCTTGCACTCATGCATTGACATTGCGCTTAAACATAAAGTAGTTATTTTTTGTATAGTTGGTGAATAATCGTAAAATAAATTAAAACAAGTAAGAAAGTCTACAGTCGAGCGCGCCGACTGTAAAAGACCCCGTACTCTAATTGTTTTCGAAATTATTATTTGAATACGACTGTAATTTAAAATTTAAGCTTTAAAACTTAATTTAAAAAAATTTTAAATCAAGCCACTGGTTGGATTCGACCCCCCCGCTTACTGACGCAAGTTCCATAACATGCTGCAACCCTATCAGTAGCACCACTCCCTACATTTGAAAGGAACCCGATTATTTTCATTTACATATAATAATGTTGTTATATAACAATTACAAAAAAAAAATGTAATTTCTGAGTCTGTGCCGGGGTTCGAACCGCAGGTCTTGTGTTTACATACAAGTGCGAAAAATAATGACAAGCATCTCTACTACCTGGGCCACGTTTTCTTTTCAAACTACTGCGGCTAATGTATATATAAACATAGTGTTATCTCTTTTCTTTCAACCACGTGCATTGACAGTGCGCTTCTAGGGAGACTTTGTTACCTAATTGCTCATATATTTATATTTGGATTTTTATGCAACTTTCAGGGTAGTTTAATATGATTTGTCTTTAAACAAATTTTTAATTACAATACTGCACTATATGAGCAAATGTTTTAAAAACGGCATGGAAATTTTGAAAAGTTTTTTAGTTCTTGTGGGAAAAGGGGGCGTGGCGGACCAAAATTTTTTATGACGTTGCATTTTTGATGTTTCTAGGAACCTGCGTACCAGAATTGGTGTTCCTAAGTGCTATAGTCACGAAGATATTCGCAGAAAACATAAATTTTTTCCGAGGTATGTCTAGTTTTTTGCTTATTGCGGGGGCGGTGGGGGGCGAGAAAGTTACGGAATTTTTATTACAAATTTGGTGTCTCTAGCTCTTATAGTCTCTAAGATCCAGGTGTTCATACGGACGATGGACAGACGGACAGACAGACAGACGGACATTGCCATATCGGCTGTTGATGCTGATCAAGAATATATATACTTTATAGGGTCGGAAAAGCCTCCTTCTGCCTGTTACGCACATTTGGCTTCTGACAAACCTAATAGACCCCTATACTCTTTTTAAGAGTACGGGGTCTAAAAAGCTAAGCATAATCGAACATACATGTGTTTAATTGTATGTACATACAAATTCGTTTGACGTTAAATGTATGCACATACATATGTGTGTATGTATACTATTGGTCGGCATGACTAGCGCTGTCTCTCTCGCACTCATTGCTCTCGAATAAAATCTTTGTTGCTTCATTTCTTTCTTGTTTATGGACGGATTCTTATGAAACTTTCAGGAGAGTTTGAAATGATACGTCTTCAAACGAATCATAAATAACAACACTGTACAATAAGAATAAATGCTTTGAAAACGGCATGCAAGTTTGAAATTTTCTTTTATTTCTTGCGGAAAAAGGGGGCGTGGCAGCCCAAAACTTTTGATGTCATTTCATTTATGCTGTCTCTTGGAACACGTGTACCAAAATTGGTATTCCTAAGTGCCATAGTTACTGAGATATTAGCCGAAAACATAGATTTTTTCCGAGGTATGTCTAGTTTTTTGCTCATTGTGGGAGAATGGGGCGTGGCATCGAAAAAAAAAGATTCTTGTATTGACTGACTAAATATCGAGTCGATTGAGACCAAACTCGAACTTGTAGCTCTTACCATCTCTGAAATCTGTTTGTTCATACGGACGGACAGACATACAGACAGACAGACGGACACGGCTATATCGACTCGGCTTGTGATGCTGATCATGAATATATATACTTTGTGGGGTCTGCCACGCCTCCTTCTGCCTGTTACATACATTTGCACAAACCCAATATACTCTTGCAGAGAGTATAAAAAGAGTATAGGGGTCTTTTATGTTTGTCAGAAGCCAAATGTGCGTAACAGGCAGAAGAAAGCTTTTTCGACCCCATAAAGTATATATATTCTTGATCAGCATCAACAGCCGAGTCGATATAGCCATGTCCGTCTGTATGAACACCTGGATCTTTTAAACTACAAGAGCTAGAACCAAATTTGTAATAAAAATTCAGTAACTTTTGTAAGCAGATCAAGTTTATTTCAAATCAGTGCCACGCCCCCTGCCGCCCCCGCAATAAGCAAAAAACCAAAGACACCTCGAAAAAAATTTATGTTCTCTGCGAATATCTCCGTAACTATGGTACTTACGAGCACCAATTTGGGTACGCAGGTTCCTAGGGACAGCATAAATGCAGTACCATTAAAATTTTTTTGCTGCCACGCCCCCTTTTTTCACAAAAAAAAACATAACATTTTCATTTTCGATGCCGCTTTTAAGGCATTTGTCCTCATCGTACAGTGTTGTAATTTAAGATTCGTTTAAAGACAAATCATATCAAACTACCCTGAAAGTTGCATAAAAATCCAACTATAAACAACTGAACAATTAGGTAACAAAGTGTCCCTTGAAGCGCATTGTCAATGCACGTGGTTGAAAGAAAAGAGATAACTGTATGTTTATATATACATTAGCCGCAGTAGTTTGCAAAGAGAGCGTGGTCCATGTGGGCCACGCACTTGTATGTAAACACAAGACCTGCGGTTCGAACCCTGGCACAGACTCAGAAATTAAAATTTTTTTTTTTTTTTTTAATTTTTAATTTATTATATCTTAAGGGGGGGGTAAGGGATAAAAATCGATTATTTTTTTTTTTGCATATAATTGTAGTAGAACACTTCAAAAATACCGTGTTAAAATTTTAAGTCAATCCGAGCAATACTTTTTAAGATATAGAGCATAAAGCCGAGCCGCCTCAGTTGCTCGCGTAGTCCGTTACAAACTTTTTCTCGAAACTTTTTTTTGAAAGTGCGTAGGCATTGGCATTTGAAAACTACTTAACCGATCCTTTTGAAATTTTGTACACATATTCTACATATAAAAAACCTCCCCCCAACGTTTTTTTTTCGCCATTTTTTTTTATATTAAGGTGGTTTTACACCTACAAAATGGCGGAATTTGTTCGAAAAAGGTCACTTTTTACTTCAAACGACTACCAAATGGCTGAAAATGAAAATAAATCATCAAACTAAACGTTGGGGGGAAGTTTAATTCATACTTTAACTAAATTATTCCATTTTTTTGATTTCGGATGATTCTACGCTGAGATATGCTGCCTACCGCAAAATGAATTTTTGAAAAGACGACCACGTAAATATGCTCTCATTCGCTCATTTTGCAATATTTTTACATGCAAATTTTATCAAATATTCTTGAAATATTACTTTATAATATACAGCAACTTTTAATAAATTCACTTAAACCGTTTCGCTACAATAAATCCATGAAAATGGTGTTTTTTTTTAGCGTTTTTCCCTTACCCCCCCCCCCCCCCCCCCCCCGATTAATGAAAATAATCGGAGCCGTCTCACAAGGAGGTGGTGGTGCAATTAGTAGTGCTGCGGCGTGTTTTGCAAGTTGAGTATAAGTTCGCAGGTTGAATTCCCGACAGAGAAATTTTCTAATATACTTTTTTAAATTTAAAATTTAAAATTGTAATTATACAATATTAACTAGTGCAACAGGGTTGGGTTGTGGTTAGTCGTTTGTTTCTAAACCAATGGTCTGCGGTTCGAACCCGGCACAGACTCAGAAATTAAAAATTTTGTTTTATATTTTATATACATTTTTTTTTTTTTATATGTAAATTAAAATAATCGGATTGATGTCAAATGTATGGAGTGGCGTAACTAGTACGGTTGCTGCATGTTCTGGAGCCTGAGTTTGATACGGCGGGTTCGATTCCCATCAGTGACTTGATATAAAATTTTTTTTTAAATTTAATTTGTATACTCTCTGCAAGAGTATATTGGGTTTGTGCAAATGTATGTAACAGGCAGAAGGAGGCGTGGCAGACCCCATAAAGTACATATATTCTTGATCAGCATCACAAGCCGAGTCGATATAGCCATGTCTGTCCGTGTCTGTCCGTTTGACCGTCTGTCCGTCTGTCCGTCCGTATGAACAAACAGATTTCAGAGATGGTAAGAGCTACAAGTTCGAGTTTGGTCTCAATCGACTCGATATTTAGTCAATCAATACAAGAATCTTTTTTTTTCGATGCCACGACCCATTCGCCCGCAATGAGCAAAAAACTAGACATACTTCGGAAAAAATCTATGTTTTCGGCTAATATCTCAGTAACTACGGCACTTAAAAATACCAATTTTGGTACGCATTTTCCTAAAGACAGCATAAATACATTTCCACTTAAAATTTTGGACTGTCACGCCCCCTTTTTCCATAAGAAAAAAAAAAACTTTTTAAACTTGCATGCTGTTTTTCAGGCATTTGTTGTTATCGTAGAGTATTGTTATTTATAATTCCTTTGAAGACAAATCATATCAAACTATGCTGAAAGTTGCATAAAAATCCAACAACAAACAACAGAGCTACCGATTATAAAGTTAATATTTAGGTCAATGCATGAGTGCGAGCGCGACAGAAACATACAAGCATATACTCGAACTCTTTTGATGCATGTGTGGCGGCAATAATATACGTGCACACATATATACATATATATGTGCATACATATAGCGTCAAACGAATTTGTATGTGCAAACATATGTATGTTCGATTATCAATTGTCTTTTTTGTTGTAACGTGTGCTAATACAAGAACTATCTATTGTAATATCCGGATACTGATTTTAATATTATAAATGGGAATAGAAGCAGAGAGTATTATACGGTCGGGCGCGTTCGACTGTAATTTTCTTACTTGTTAAACTTAAATTTTAAATTACAGTCGTATTCAAATATTAATTTCGAATACAAGGAGAGTACGGGGTCTTTTACAGTCGGCGCGCTCGACTGTAGCCATTCTTACTTGTTTTTATTATGGTTTGCTGCCGAATCCTGCGTTCAAATAAATCCCACAGATGCTCTATAGGATTCAGGTCAGGTTGGCGTTGGCAACTGCTTTTTCGCGTTATAGAGCAGCCAGAGCTTCACATTATTATCTTGTTATACTCTCTGCAAGAGTACATTGGGTTTGTGCAAATTTATATAACAGCCAGAAGGAGGCGTGACAGACCCCATAAAGTATATATATTCTTGATCAGCGTCACAAGCCGAGTCGATATAGCCATGTCCGTCTGTCTGTCTGTTCGTCTGTCCGTATGAACACGCAGATTATAGAGATGGTAAGAGTTACAAATTCGAGTTTGGTCCCTATCTACTCGAAATTTAGTTAGTCAATACAAGAATCTTTATTGATGCCACCCCCCATTCGCCCACAATGAGCAAAAAACTAGACATACCTCGGAAAAAATAGATGCTTAAAGATAATATCTTAGTAACTATGGCACATAGGAATACCAATTTTGGTACGCACGTTCCTAAAGATAGCACAAATGCATTGGCATTTGACTGCCACGCCCCCATTTTCCGTAAGAAAAAAAAAACTTTTCCAACTTGCTTGCCGTTTTACAGAAATTGGTTCATATCGTACAGTATTGTTATTTATGACTAATTTGGAGACAAATCATATAATACTATCCGGAAAGTTGCATAAAAATCCAACAATAAACAACAGAGCTACCGATTATAAAGTTAATATTTAAGTTAATGCATGAGTGCGAGCGCGACAGAAACATACAAGCATATATTCAAACTCTTTTGAAGCATGTGTGGCGGCAATAGTATACATACACACATATATTCATATATAAATTATTCTGGTTGGATGTTTCCAGCGACGAACTCGTTGGAGGCTGTCTTCTTATGAAGATTACGTTGAAGGGTTTTACTTCACCCCCTTTGCTATATCACTGGCCTTGTGGCTCAGCAATGTAAATGAGAAATATAACAAATTGATTTCGGCTGTGTGCCGGAGGACTGAACTTTATTCATTCAATCTTGTTACAAAACTAAACTTGGTGCCGCCAGCGAGCTAAGCAGCGAAGCAAAATTAATATAAAGATACAAAGAACTTAAAGCTACAAAAATACATGCACTTAAAAGATACAAACTTGCAGCCGGCAAGCCGACTTGACTCCAACGATAATGCTGATCTTGCAGCGTGTGCAAGATATCAGATTACCGCCAATGGCCTGATACTCTCGGGGTGTTGAACTAATATTTGCCCTATCAGCATAATGGTTCTGGACGTTGGCCTATATTTGGTTTGAGTTATACCACTGTTCCCGAGGGGCACTCGTTAACTATTCCCCCCTTCGAAGTATGAGCGTCCTCGCTCATCTTGTAGTTGTCCACGATCATCTGAATCTTCCTTGAGGCTCGTTTTTTCTTTAAACTTTGGTAAAAGAGAATGGAGCCGCTGAGAGCCAGGTTAAATGCGACTGCGGCGATGAACCATGTCTTTGGCGATCCGGCCGAAGTTACGTCTTCTTGCAGCTCCTGAATGACCCGCAGGTTGTGGCTGCTCATCCTTTGCAGTAGTGGCAAACTCAGTACCGGGTCGTGGCCGAGGATGTTTAAAATTGGTGAGGCCGCTATGCCTGGCACCCTATTGACGACTTCACGCCGGTTCACGTGCCTGGTGCCATTTATGATCGCTACGTGTTCGAAGGTGATGAGGAAAATGCCGGTAACTGCCACTTCTAGCCCGCCATCGGTGCTGACGTTAGCGGGGCTCTCATTTATAACAATGATACCCTCGTCAACCACATTGATGTTCTTCAGGTGGCTGGGTTGAGTGTTGCAGTGCGCAGTGTGTCCAGCGTGCAGTCCACGAGCGCAGGTGTCGTGTGTGGCCAATTTGCAGATTGATGCGTAAGATGTCGTGGCGCAACTTGTCACTGCTATGATGTTATTGCCGCATTCTGCTACCGTGTCATCTTGGAGTTGAAGTACTGTATGACCGTGGGACACCGGGAGTATGTTGTCCTTTCTACATATAAACTTAATTCTGGGATATTCAATTAGAACGTGAAAAATGTTTTCGGACTGGAGGATCTTAATGCTAGCTGCTTCCATTAAATGGACTATGGGAATTTCTGTGGGATGTTCAATAAGCACGGACTTTAAATCGTTTTGGTCAAAAATGGTTGGGTTTATTACGCCTGCTTTTGCAAGGGTGATTGTGAGCATGAGATTTTGAATTTCGGTTATTCGCATCCTATTTCTTGCCAATAATGCCTCGTACAAATGTGGAGTGTCAACAAACTCAGCTTTTTTTGCTTTTATTATCCGATTCACAGTATCAGTGAGTTGGTTAATTTGTTTCTGTGTCTCCGTGTTTATTACTACCTGCCTATTGTTTGATTCAATTAATTTAGCTTCAGTTCCCTTGATTTGTTCTAAGTCCCTGGCATCTGGTACGCCGGCTACAACCTTGAGTGCTGTCCCTAGAAAATCTAGGCTTCTGGCGATTCTGTGGTGAACCTCTAAAACGGACAAAAGACTGTTAATGTGGTCTACATCCACATCTAGTAATTTTCTCATATGGGACTGGGGAAATAAATCGGACAACCTTTTAGTTTCTTCTGCCATGTATAAAAATTCAGTTAAGTTGCTTGAGTGCCTGACACAGTCGGCATGTTCCCATATCATTACCTTTCCGTCTATTACGGGAATGTAACTGGCATGAGAGTAGTCGGTGATCCGAGCATCTATTAAGGTTAATGAAAGCAAGAGCGACCAAATAAGCCTGCAAGAAAAAGATAAAATGTAAAACTTACGACAAATTCTAACTCTATTACTAATTTTCGGAATAGTTCCTATTTTATGTTGTCCTTGTGGACCACCCTCCCCTTAATGAGAACAGAAGTTCCAAGGTCTGCTTGAATTTTTTCTTCTGAGCATAAGGGGGTCAGTTTGTTCCCTAGCCTTTTGTTGGATTTGACGAAGACTTTTTCTCCTACCTCAAATACCCTGTTTTGTCTGTGTGGGTTGTTTCTATCAAGTTGTGTCTGTTGGATCTTTTTAATTTTCGTTCTGATAGTTTCCCTGAATTCCTCAGTTGACGAGTGAATCACATCTATTGGTTTTTTGCCTGTCACTGAGTGCAACGATCGGTTGTACTCTAGAGTTGCGTGCAAGATTAGTTCGACGGTATCGTCGATCTTTCTTTCTAGTTTAATACATCTTGCGATTTCTGATAGTGTGCTGTGGAATCGTTCCACTTGGCCATTGGAAGTACTATGCAGCGGTGGTGCATTCACCACGTCTATTCCAAAGCTGTTCCTTAGTAGTGACGTAATGGTCTCTGAATTAAAGGATGCTTCATTATCGCAATATACGACTTTGGTTTTTGGAAAGAAATTTATGGCTTGGATAATAGGAGCTTTTACGTCTGCTATAGTACGCGACACTGTCTGTCTGTCGTACTTGCCTCTAGTGCAATGTTTGCAGTTGGCTACTATTTCTGTGACCAATTTGGTCATCTTGGGGAAATAGTACTCTTCCAGGATTTGCTTTACGTTTTCCTGTGCGGCCCTGTGATCTCGATTGTGCTCTTTTGTGGCGATATCGCTTTGCTCTGCCCTGTCGATTACGTCGGTTACCATATTTTTACAGTACCAAAACTTCGTCGACGGGAAAGTTTTTACTAATTCATGCTGTACACACGCCAGTGTTGGCAGATCACAATGTAATGCATTTACAACATTAGGGTTAACTACCGAGATTACTTCTTTCAAAACTGTGTTCTTGTTTGTGAAATGAATTTTGTGGCGTGTTTTCTCGCCGAAGAATATAAAGTTTCTTTTTAGACAAAACAATGATTCATCTAAAATTATTTGATTCCTGAAACAGTTCACAGGTTTCTCCGTAGCCTCTATTGTGTAGGTCACGGACAATTCGCTATGAATTGTCGCAGCATCGGATATTACTTCATCTTGCAAAGCATTCACATTTTGCCGTGAAAGTGCGTCTGCAACATGGTTTTCTTTACCCGGTTTGTAGTGGAGTTTTGCGTTATGCTCATCGATATACGCTTTCCATCTTTTTATCTTCGCGTTGGGGTTTTTGTCCGACACAGCGAACGTTAATGGCTGGTGGTCTGTGTAGATATTGATATCTCTTGTACCATACAGGTACTGCTGAAGCTTTCCCAAGGCCCAAACTATGGCCAACAATTCTCTCTCATTGGTGGCATAGTGGGACGCACTTTCCTTTAATGATCTAGAGATCATTGTGATGGGTCTATTATCTTGTGATAATACCGCGCCAATACCATGATCAGAGGCATCCGTCGTTAGATCGAAAGGCTTCTTGAAGTCAGGGTATCTGAGGATAACATCCTCTGAAGCTAAGATGTTCCTTAGTCTTTGAAAGCCATCTCGTTCGGGAATGCCGAAGTCGACAATGGTCTTTCTTGACATGTGTTTGCTTACTAACCCGTTTTCGCTTTTCAGCAAGTTTGTCAACGGCTTTGCTATTGCCGCAAAGTCTTTAACAAAGCATCTATAATAGCTGGCCATGCCTAAGAAGGATCGAAGTTCATATAAGTTTTTTGGTTCCGGATATTCCTGAATAGCCTTTACCTTCTCTGGGTCTGTCTTTGCGCCACCTTAGGTTACGATGAACCCAAGGTATTCAATGTTTTGTTTGAAAAAATGAGTCTTTTCTTTGGAAAATTTCATGTTAGCATTGCATAGGCTCTTTAAAACCCAATCAATATGCTTTACATGATCCTCTTCGTTCTCGGAAAAAATTATTACGTCGTCAACGTAAACGTAGCAAGATTTGCCTCACGCAACACGTCATCGATTGCTCTTTGGAAGATGCTACCAGCATTCTTCAATCCGAAGGGCAGTCGACAGAACTCATACATTCCCCCATTTACGGAGAAAGCGGTTTTCTCACGATCCTGTTCCGCCAAGTATATTTGATGATAGCCAGATTTTAAATCTAGCGTTGTGAAATATTTGGCTTAACGCAAATTTGGCAAAATCATGGATATGTTAGGCATTGGGTATTTATCGGCGATGGTTTTTTCATTTAGTTTTCTAAAATCAATTACCAATCGCTTATTTCTGTTTCCATTTTCGTCGAAACCCTTTTTGTCAACAACCCATGTTGGGTTTTTGTAGGGTGACCTGGAAAGCCTGATGATGCCATTCTCCAGCAGATCTTTGATTTCTTTTTTGACGAAATCATTGACCCCCATCGGGTGTGGATATAGCTTTGAATTGACCGCGTTGTCATCGATTGTGCGCACTGTGGCTACAACAGACGTGTTGAACGGTAACGCCACGCTAGAGGTCGAAAATGCTTTCGATCTATTCAAAATCATGCTTCTGAATTTGGCTTTTACAGACTCTGGCACTACAATATCATTTACGTTAGTGAAATTGACGTTATCGCAATAATGGTGCTGTAGCTTTTCAGTCTCAGTTCCATAATTGATTGTGCCTTTTTCGGCATTTAAGGTTGCTCCAACCTGCGCTAGCAAGTCGAACCCTATGATGCCATCAAATGGTGATAGAGATTCTAGCACGAAAAATGGAGCTGTTTTCCCAAAAATGTTCATTGAACACTTACGGGTTACTTTGTCAGAACCATGGATGGAACTAACTGTAAAAGGAGAGCTGACCGGGCTTACATTCTTGAGCTCCTTTACGGGCTTAATGTAATTCTTTGCCGCTCCAGTGTCTATTAACATTCTTAGTTTTCTCCCAGCCAGGATCCGTTCGGTGAACGGCAACCGGGAGCGCTCCCTAAAAAATGTACCAGGCCATTGTCACTCTCAGCGTCGTGCTCGTCTTGAGCTTCCGCAACTGTGGCCTCGGCCGACTTGTATTATTCCTGGTCTTGGCTATCGGATGCAAGCTGAATTGTGTTCTGCACCCGTTGACGTCTCTGATCCGTCATTCTTTCGGAACCCTGTCTTTTTTGGCCTTGCGCGATCTCATTTTGAGGCTTGCTACTTTGACCCTTCGCAAACTGCGTAGGCTGTTTGTACTTAGTCATAGTGGAACCAATGTCCATGGGCTCTGGTGCCTGGCCTTGATCATGTTTGGGGCTCTGATAAGCATTACTTTGCTGCTTATTTTGTTTTCTTACGAAATGGGGATTCCTGTCTTGGCCGTGTTCGACCCCGTTGTTCTTTCCCTGCTTTTCTTGAGTACGCGCCTGATATCTATTGTGCTCACTTGCCTGCGCCCTTTCTTCCATTGCCTTTGCATATGTAGCTGAGGGAATGCTACGTTCTATGCTAGCCTCAGCTTCTCTAGCCAAGGCTAGAGCAGATGGCAAGTCCTTGGGCTGAGCTGGAAATACTGTCCTGCCTTTAATGACTTTTTAAGTCCGGCTACAAACGCGTGCAGGGCTTCCTCTCTGACTTCGTCATTAAGCACCTTCGCCGTATCCGGCTGATGTGTCATCATGATTTTATTTGTGACAAGGGTTAACTTCCGTTCAACCTCATCATAATATTCCATGAGAGTAGCGTTGCCATGCCTGACCATATCCAGGTTTTGGCGCAAAAGCCGAAGTGAGGTCTTGTCAGCATATGTGCAGTCCAGTCTGGCTATTATAGCATCGAAATTTAGGACAGTGTTATGCGAAACCAACAATGCTCTCGCAGTACCCATAATCTTATTTCGGATGATGGTTACAGCTTGATAATGAGCACTGCTACCAACAAATGGCTTGAAAAGCTCGTATGCATCGGTGGCGGATTGTCTCCAAGCCACGTAATCGTCCTGAGTTCCATTGAACTCTGGCACTGACTTTATAATGTCCAGTTTTATATCACACTGGATTTCTGGATTTACCGAAATTCTCTGGTACGATTCTACCTGTGGAGTTTCAATTTGTAGTTTTTGGACATCCTGTCTCACTAAATGTAGTTGGGCGTTAAATCGCTCTGTTAACCTTGCTTCCTGTTCCGCTAATGCGCGACTGAGGGCACTTTCTAACAGCGCTTGCACTTGGTTCATATCCATGTCTACGTTATTGCTCGGTGACGTCTGAAAACTTTCTGAGTCTAAGTCCCACCCGTCGTCACTATCGTATTCTCTCTTAATTTCCCTATACGGGCCTAGGCTGCTCATTAGCTTTTTGCAAATCGAACTTCGAGTGACACTTCACACACACGAAATCAAAGTATGGCCGAGTAACTATATTCGGCAAAGGGGCATTAAGCTGGCAAAGCGCAATGGCAACAAAAATGAATTAATGACGACAAATGTGTTTGATTAAAAACTCACGATCACACTTACACAATTTATTGATGTTTTCTTTTTAATTTGTTAACTTTTTTCCTGCTTTGTGAACATTCCACTTACATGATTCTCAAACTGTTTCTGTCTCTTATATTCCTTAGGTGTAGGTTCTAGTTAAAGTTGGGCGCCAATTATTCTGGTTGGATGTTTCCAGCGACGAACTCGTTGGAGGCTGTCTTCTTATGAAGATTACGTTGCAGGGTTTTACTTCACTCCCTTTGCTATATCACTGGCCTTGTGGCTCAGCAATGTAAATGAGAAATATAACAAATTGATTTCGGCTGTGTGCCGGAGGACTGAACTTTATTCATTCAATCTTGTTACAAAACTAAACTTGGTGCCGCCAGCGAGCTAAGCCGCGAAGCAAAATTAATATGAAGATACAAAGAACTTAAAGCTACAAAAATACATGCACTTAAAAGATACAAACTTGCAGCCGGCAAGCAGACTTGACTCCAACGATAATGCTGATCTTGCAGCGTGTGCAAGATATCAGATTACCGCCAATGGCCTGATACTCTCGGGGTGTTGAACTAATATTTGCCCTATCAGCATAATGGTTCTGGACGTTGGCCTATATTTGGTTTGTTTACGTCGCCCAACTGTCCCGAGGGGTGTTCAATGAGTTATACCACTGTTCCCGAAGGGCACTCGTTAACTTATATATGTGCATACATATAACGTCAAACGAATTTGTATATGCATACAAACAAACATATGTATGTTCGATTATAACTTGTCTTTTTTGTTGTAACGTGTTCTAATACAAGAACTATCTACTGTTATATCCGGATACCGATTTTAACATTATAATTATGAATAAAAGCAGAGAGTATTATACGGTCGGGCTCGTTCGACTGTACTTTTCTTACTTTTTTGTTAATTACATTATCCGAACCAAATTCACATATCTATGATGTACGTAAGTTGACCAAATTTGATCCAAATTTGATCCAAACAGTGCTTAACAGAATGATAAGAATCATTAAAATTTCATGTTTTAATCCTTGCAAATTATTTTTTGTTGGAAGTTTAGCAAAACCAAATATGAGAAACGAAAGAGCAAAGCAAAGACTTCGAAATAGTATTGCTACTTTCTATTTTTTGCGTCCACTGGAATTGCACCGTTACTTTTTCGTTGAAGTGCAAGAATTATGTGTGCTTGCAAGCGTATCACAATTATAAGACACTATTCTGAAAAGTGACATTCAAGCGATAGGATCATAATTTTTGTTAACTTTTTTTATTTATTATTATTATAATAACGAAGAAATATAAAATGGGACGTTCTTGTCTGCTTTCTGCCGAATAAAAAGCGTCAATTCTTGCGTTTTTAAAATCGGGATGGACAATAAGTGGAATTGCTCGCGATATTGATCGTAGTCGAACTGTTGCGTCCAATTTTTTGAAAGATCCGAAGAATACGGTATAATACGCAGCACTGGTAGAAAACCAAAGCTAAGTGACCGCGACAAGCGAAAAGTTATTAAGAACGCGAGCAACTCAACAGAATCTTGTGCCCAGCTTCATTTTTGGGTAATAAAGTGTCTCCAATTAGAGTTTGGAGGACACTTAATAAGTCCGAACACATAGTCCGAGGTGTGCTTAAGAAGGTACCACTCCTAACTGCACGTCACAAAGCTGCCAGGATCGATTTCGCGATAAACAAAACTTGGCAAGAAACTGGGACTCGGTAAGAAAAATGTTGAATGTGACCATTATATGGTCATTTACATTTTTTTTTTTTTTTTTCAAAAAGGTTAATTTTTCTGATGAGAAAAAATATTAATCTTGACGGACCAGATGGATATCGCCATTATTGGCGCTATTTGCGAAAAAAAAAACCGTTATGTGTCTCGAAAAGAAATTTTTGTGGCGGATCGGTTATGGTGTGGGGAGCTTTTACCAAGTTTGGAACTCTAAACTTGCAGTATACAAGCTCACGGATGAATAGTGCCGACTACATACAAGTGCTAGAGAGTAGCTTGCTTCCATTTTTAACTGAAAACCGTGAAAAACCATACATTTTCATTCAGGATAACGCTAGAATTCACACTAGTCGGCATACATTGGCTTTTCTAACAGATGTTTCTGTTAACTTATTGGACTGGCCTGCATGCTCACCGGATCTAAAACCGATTGAAAATGTGTGGGGGATATTGGCAAGACGTGTCTATAAAAATAATGTTGTGTTTGCCAATGTAAATCAGTTAAAAGAAAGAATTATCAGAGAGTGTGCTCTTCTAGATTCACAGTTACTAAAAAACCTTTTAAACTCGATGGCAAAGCCGATTTTTGATGTCTGAAGGGCTCAGGGAAACACAATTAACTAGATGACTTACTTTAAAAAATATTTAAGAAAAAAAAGGTGTCTTATCATTCTGTTAAGCACTGTGCTATATCGTATAGCTCCCATAGTGTTTGGAGGAGGGCGAAAGGCTGATAAATTGTTAAATTGGCATGTGCCCATATCTTCTGCTGCTGCTGCTGCGGGGGTGTAGATTGTTGTTGGGGTTGAAATAATACGCGCGGCACTGCGTTTAATGACGGGGTAAAAAGTTACTTTTTAATAAATAGAAAGAAAAAAAAGATGGCGATGGAATTCGAGACTCTTGTAAATGACACTTTACAAAGTAATGCCCGTCACTCCGTTCGGTGTGACAGTCATCTTACCTGCCGAAAAATCCGCAATCACTCTCATCCTGTTCACCCTGTGGCGTGAACATGCCGCCGCCCTTGCAACAAGTTGCAATTGCCACACTGGGCATACTTTGGATGGGCAGCGGCAGCGTTTTGGAGTTCTGGAGTGTGCTTTGCGCAGCGAGAATACCGTTATGTCCCGGCACGCACCCCGGTTGGATGACCTCAGGATAGAGGTCGGATCCAAGCACCACTGAGATAGAACCAGGGCGGTAGAAGCTCTTGTCGGCCAGCACCAAATTTGCAAATTTGCTGCGCACTGTTTTTGACACTTTGCGGATGGGTGTACGCACTCGCAGATCGTCGTCCACCTTGAGCACGCCCGTCTTCCGGCTCTATGACGGTCGTGCAAGCCTAGTCGGGTCCGACCCTCGTCACAGCTAGACCGAGCGACCTGGCGAACGACCCGTTGATGCCGAGCACGCATCCAGAAGCACACGGCTGTCGAAGGGTTTCGACCCGTTGCCAATCCGGATTTCGGCAGTCGGCACCAGTATAGTGGTCCGAGACTGTAAGAGGGACGTGAGTGTGGGGGCTTGGGTATGGATGGAGGCAGTCGGGCGATCGAAGGACTGAACCGATCGCCGCCTTGGCGAGCTGCTCCTAATGTGGTCGGTGCGTCGAGTTGGCGATTGGCGCCGTGGGACCTGTTCCGCCATGTGGAGAAGGGTGTGGTGCGGTTGTCAACACCGACGGCATCCTTCTGTACTCCGACAGGCCCACGAGGAGTGTGCCAGACAGTTGGAGTTGTATTTGTGGACCAGCACTGCCCGTAACCTCTTCTCGCCGCGCAGGTTCAGAAACCGCCAGCACTGGCGAAGCGCGTGCACGCCGCGGCACACTCGACACCGGTACGAGTCGACCCCTCGGATGCGGTGCTTCTCCTGCCTGCCGAGCTGGGATTGCGTAGGAGCCATGCTGAATGAAATAATGAGGTCTGGAAGAAGAAAGTGGAAATCATTAGTTGGAGCGGAGACAAGGATGAGGATACTTTGACGAGGAGACGAAGACACACTTGTAACAAGGAGGAAGTTACTGGTTCGCCGGGACGGGTTCTTCTCATCCTGCAGCAAAATGAGCTTGGCTATGGCGCTTCGGATGGACCCACAAGAAGTCCGAACGTCGACGACGCGCACCAAACCGTCAGCGCATGAGTGGTCAGAATGGTGGTACCAAGCCATCTAGGGATGCGTAGACGGCTGAGACCCTACGAGTCTAGCAGGAAATCATGCAACTGATGCAGAAGAGGCGGAGTAAGTGCGTCATCCCATCCGAGTTCCGTCAGCCAAATTTGCTGCATAAAATCTTGGCTCTAATGACGAAGGGCGCTAGCCAGCCTGCGGGATCGAATAGCTTCGCTATGTGGGATAGTACTTCCCTCTTGGAGACCGATGTTTTTAGTAGCGGGTCCACAATCGAGAAGAAGAAGGAGTCACTGGTGGCTTGCCAGCGGATGCCCAATATCTTAGCCGTGCTCGCGATCTTTAAGTCCAGAAAATCCTTGTGCAACAAATGCTTCTTCGGAAGAGCCTGGAGCACTTCCTTCTTGTTTGCTGTCCATTTTCTGAATGGGAACCCAAGTGAAAGAGGCCACCGGCGAGGACATCATCTACATACATATAGTGACGGAGGATTTCACTTGCTCTCGGGTACACGTGTTGCACGTCTTGCGCCAGCTGCAGAAGGACTCGGAGGGCTAAAAAGGGTGCGCAGTTAACGCAAAAAGTGACAGTTTGCTCATAGTCCTGGAGATTCCCGCTGCTGTCTTGATGAAGGATACGCTGGAACGGAGTGTTCTTGGAATCGACTAGGATTTGTCGATACATTTGAGTGATGTCGGCATTAAAGACGAATTGGAAAAAACTCCATTTAAGTACCTGCAGCGTTAGAGAGTTGGCCCGATATACAATGCGTCGTTCAGACTGATACCTCTAGTGGAAGGGCTCGAGGCGTTGAAGACGACACGAACCATGGTAGTAGTGCTGTCAGGTTTGAAGACAGCGTGATGAGAAAGTTAAAAATTACCGAATCAAGTGGCCCAATTTGACATAGCCCCGGAGCACCTCATCATATTGGGTCTTTAGAGAAGGATTCCTTTGGAGTCGCGCTTCATTCCTCAGGAATTGAGCTAACGCGACGGGTCTGGAGTTTCGCAAATCGACACCGTTTGGATCTTTTAAAGGTAGGGATACTACATAGTGGTGGTTTCCCGGAAAATCTGTTCACAGATCACATCTGCTTCCTTTTCCGACTTGGCTAGATGATCTTCCACTTCCCTAAACTTGGTGAGAAATTCATCTAGTTTTATTTCTGGCGCGACTCCCGTTTGAGCCGAGAATGCTTTGCAAGGTCTTGGAGATTTGGAGAGGATCGGCCCGCATAACATCCATCCGAAAATGGTTTCGCGCCTGTCAGTCTGGGAATGACTAAGACTAACGCTTTAACTTGCCTCCTGCTGTCGCAAGGGCCGGACAGCTTTTGCAAATATGCCTTTTCGCCGGAACCTCCGTCGCTTTGACCCATAACGGAAACCGCTGCGTTGATTGGGCAGAAAGGCGGCTGGATGAGATTTAAGACCCTCTCGGAGAAAAAGGTCGAATTGGCTCTCGAATCAATCAGGACACGCACATGAAACTTCTCACCCAAATGATTGAGGATAACAACCTATACCCAGGATGCCTCAGCCTTGAGTGTATGCAAAGAAACTATGCGCATTCGATGCCTGAGGGTTGGAATTAGTGCGTTGTTGAGAGTGGAAATGTGGAACTGCCGAAATGGACGAACTGTATGTGGGCAGGTTGCTGGAACGCAACAAGGTGTGATGCCTCTCCTTGCAGATATGATAAATATGGGCACTAGAACAGTCCCGAACTTGATGGCCTGGAGCGAAGCAATTTAAACACAGACTCTGTTGCTTGATTACTTCGACTCTTTTGGGGACGACCATATCCAGAAAACTTGGACACACACGAATGGGATGATTCTCCTTCCGACACAGCCTACAGGAAGCCGCTTTTACTTGGGTCTTTGCTGAAAATACCTGGACCTGAGCGGTGCTGGAAGGCTTTCGCGCCCCGGATTGGACGTCGTGCATACTTGTCCCAGCTCTATGATTCTCCGTGGCTTCAAGCACACGATTGCGATCGGTCAGAAAACAGTTGAGATCGTCCCAGAATGACACTGCAGTCTTATTCGGGACGGATTGCTCCCACAACACGATGGTGGACTTGGAAGGTCGTCTGCAGCCCTCGCAAGACCTTGCCGGACTCGTGCGTAACCGAGCGAATTTGGAGGAGCTGCTTGGCTTGCGTCATGATCAATAACCGATAATTTTCCTACCGAGAAGTGAGGTTGTTCCATGCGGACTTGAAACCCTCATTTGTCAAAAGGGACTTGGACACGATGGCTCTAACTTCCCCGGGGGTTTTGGAGTTTAAGTGAAAAAGTTTCTCCACTTCTGCCAGAAACGGATTGCAGATGTATACAGCGGAACGTTGGCCATGCGAGGCTATCGCCTTTAAAGATTTCTACCTCACACGGAGGTAATCGGTGACCTTGGGAAAGCGGAACAGAGGCAGGTCGAGCTGGAGCGGGAGCGTTCTGAGCGGACAGTTGCTCTATACGTACTCCAAACTCCGTTCAGCATCGCACATATACCTTGTAGCAGTATTTGTGCTTTGCCCTAATGGTGCACAGAGTCATGTGGAACTCCTCTCGATTTTGGGACGATAGGGCCCTGTGGCAACGGGTGTATTCCGTTTCCACATTTGACCAGAGTGACTTGAGCTGCTCTATGTGCATCTTTATGGAGAACAGTGGAACAGCCTCTGTCTCACGAGCCTCGAATAGTTGAGTTGTTAAAAGGCGGATCACGTGATTATGGGATACTCAGGAGAGGCCATGACAGCTTTCAGAGCTGGAGATGCGCCCTTGCGAGGATTCGAAAGAGAGGACGTAGAAGATCGTACAATCGGAGAGCAGCTGTGACTACACGACGCCGTGGAAGAAATATGGATGTGAGTGCGTTTGGTTGTCACTGGACTCGGCGGGGCCCTGGATTTTTCGGGAGTACGAGGTTAAGGGTCGGTGCGACCAGGGACTGTAAGGCCTGCGGACTTAGGAGCAGCCTTAGAGGGATCGGTGGACATTATCTACCGAAAGGTAGGAGAAAGAACATTCCCGGTTCAAGCAAAGATACACGAAATGACAGGAAGTGGACTGCATTTTGGTTGAGTGAAAATAAGTTTTCGTGTAAAAATAAACAAGAGAAAAACCTTTTGTTTTATAAATAATACTTAATGAATATTTCGTCTTAGTAAATATTAAACAATACAATTATTCGTAAAACACGACCAAATTTTAAGTATTTTATTGTTTTGTCGTAATTAGGTTTTTATTTTTCTCTCTTTTTTATATTCTCTGCAAGAGTATATAGGGTTTGTGCAAATGTATGTAACAGGCAGAAGGAGGCGTGGCAGAATCCATAAAGTATATATATTCTTGATCAGCGTCACAAGAGATAGTAAGTGCTACAAGTTCGAATTTGGTCTCAATCGACTCGATATTTAGTCAGTCATTATAAGAATTTTTTTTTTTTTTTTTTTGATGCCATGCCCCATTCGCCCACTATGAGCAAAAAACTAAACATACCTCGTAAAAAATAGATGTTTTCGGCGAATATCTCCTTAACTTTGGAATGCCAACTTTGGTATACAGGTTCCCAGAGACAGCATAAATGTATGTATAAGAAATAAAAAACTTTTCAAACTTACAAACCGGATACCAATTTTAACATTATAATCGGGAATAAATGCAGAGAGTACTATACGGTCGTTCGTGCTCGACTGTACTTTACTTTCATGTTTTTTTTTAAATATCTATTGAAATTGTTTCAAAGATCTTTTCGCTCGGTGCCACTTTGAGCTGGCTGATACACGGGCTTGCCATTCAAGCCTTTGGAAAAACTGACCTATGTCGAGAATTCCATTGGAGTATAAATCGCTAACATTAATGCTTGCAACAACTGCATTTCCATGTGCAAAATTCTTTGCTTAAATCTGGATACTGTAATCAATTTGGTTGAACAAGTTGATTTTTAGGTACTGGAATGCGTTTTCACATTCTGCTGACCATTCAAATGAGACAATCTTTTTACATAATCTTGTTATGTGCCGTGAATATTCAGCGAAGTTTTTTATGAAACGTCTATAATAATTGCAAAAAGCAACGAATCTTCTAGCGCTGCCTGCGTCCTTAGGGACTGGATAATTATTGATAACATCAAATTGTTTATCATCAGGTAAGATTCCTTTATCTGAGCATTTGTGAGCTAGAAACGTCACCTCGTGTATGAAAAATTAAAATTTTTCTGGATGTAATTTGAGATTGTGTTTCCTACAAAGTTTGAAAACGTCTGTTAGATTTTGAATCATATGTTGTTCAGAACAACCAATATCGATTCAATCATCCATATAAAGGAAAGCTTGTGTAGGCTCTAGGCCTGAGAATGTCATTGTCATCATTCTCTGAAATTAACTAGGAGCTATTTTTAAACCAGATGGTAATCGCGTGGAGCGATATGAACCATTGTTTGTTGAAAAAGACGTTATATTTCTTGAGCTTTCATCAAGCTCAATTTGGTGAAAGCCTGACATTAAGTCAAGGCATGAAAAATACCCAATTGATCAAGAATATCATCAATTCTGGGGAGTGGAAATTTATCTGACAGCAATCTCTTATTTATTTGGCAAAAGTCAATTACTAATCACCATTTTTTTCTCTTTGGAGCCCCGTAGAGCTTTTTTCGGGACTAATAAAAGTGGGCTGTTATAGGGTGATACAGACGGTTCAACAATATTATGCTCAATTAACTTTCCAACTTGACGTTGGATTTCTTCTACTTGGCTATGCGGACATCGATAATTCTTTACATATACTGGTTCATCATCCTTAAGTCTCAATTTTTGCTTATAGAAATTGTTTGTTGTGATTGGTTCGGTTTCAAGTCCGAACACATCACTATACTCGGTGCATATTATTTAATGTTGTTGTTGGGCTGACAAGTTTTTTTGTTAGCGCATAATTTTGAATTTTATTGAATTTACAAAATGTTTATTATATGCCGCAACGAATTTGCGAAATAGCCGAAAGCAATGATGCACGAGCCGGTAAGAATATGAATGCAAAGGAACAAATGATGAGTGCTATGAAAACAATGATGCGAAGCAATATGCGAGATGCGCCAATAAAAATAACAGCTAATCGATATTGCCTCGCAGGGCAATTTACAAAAATTACTAGCGTCATTTGAACTTATTATTTACTGCTGAACCAAACAAACTCCCGCCGTTGAACTCCGAGCTTCAACAGAATCCTTTTTCGGCAGCAGACACAGTTTATTTATACGACGCTTAATGACGCCAACTGCGGTTTTAAGTATAGCAAAACGGGCGACTTGTTTATTTTACTCCCCGTGGGGGTTGTAAAAGCGTTCAGTTGTTGAAAGCACAGATCTCTTGCAATGCTTTGACGACGGCTCGAACGAACTCAGGAAAAACAGTAGCCTGTCGGTTGAGGGATTCCAAGCAAGACCAAGTGTTTTCGTTATGTCGCTTCCATCGCTGAATTAAACGAATGACTCCTTGTCCTTCTCTGGAACCATTTTCAACACTTGTGAATGGCTCAAGCACCTTTTTCGTAGCTTAAAACAACCATTGGCTAGCAATCACTCTGTTTGAGCTAAAACATCCATTGCCTCGTTCACCGAATTACCACCGGATATGAGATCATCAACGAAGAAATCTCTGAGGACTGTTTTAGAACCGACTGGAAATGAAGCTTGCTCATCCAGTGTTGCATTGTTCGAACAGCAAGAAAGGAAGCTGGCTTTGTACCATAAGAACCGGTGTCTAATTTGAAAACGTTAATTTCAGTTTGCGTTGAGTCTCGCCACAAAATGCATTGTAGGTAATTATCCGGGTCCTCGACCCGGACGCAGCGGTACATTTTGCTGATGTCACCAATAAGAGCGACAGGAAATGTGCGAAATCGTAGCACTATGTTGGCGATGTTAACACGACGCGCAGCTTCGTAGTGGTGCTCTCTGCTTTTAGCACGCAGTGATGAGGCAGAAAATTCTAACAGGCTTTCACAGACTCTGGAGGCACTAAGGTCATATGCCCAAGATCTAAATATTCCTTCATGAAAGCTCGATACTGTGCACTGAGTTGAGGTTTGCGCTGTAATTTTCTCTCTTATGATAAAAATTTCTAAACGCCTGCTCATAGGTTGCCGTGCCGAATATTCACCTGTTGGGAGCAGTCGAAAGGTTTTTACATAATGGGACTCGAACTCTTCCTTTGTCATTCTCACCAGACAATCCGAAACACTTTTAACCTCTCACAAGCTGCGAATCAAATAATCTTTTGCATTATCAGATGACACATGCTTGACCATGAGGGATACTCCCCTTTGATTTGCACCACCACCGGCCACAATCCATCCAAGTCGCGTTTTTGCAAGAGCGGTAATACTGATAACAGCTTAACTTGTCCGACATATAACAAATCATAAAATAAGCTAGCTCCAATTAATAGGTCTGTGCGCTGCGGCTTGTAGAACAGAGGATCAGTCAATCTAATGTTGTTTGGGATGCTCCAATTATCGATATTCAATTTGGAACTCGGATGCTTATCAGCTATGATTGAAGCTGCAATTGCAGTTATTGTTGTCGAATAATCCGATGATTGCGACTGCAGATCTAAGGTGACAATACATCTATCTGTAGTAAAAGGAGTGTCTCCTAGGCCAGCCACAGCTGCTTGACACTGAGTTTCCTTTTGCTGGAGCTGTTGCGCAAATCGCGAAGTAACTAAGTGTAGTTGTGATCCTGCATCCAAAACTACATGGCATGGTATTAAAGTGCCCGCGCGATTCTTTACTAACACAACTGCAGTGGCCAATTGCACAACATCATTTTGAAGAGAAGAGGGGAATATAACGGGCTCAACAGCAGCAGCAGAGAGAGGATAAGAAGTGGTTGGTGGTGACGAAACGCCTATATGTAGCAAAGAGTGATGTTTGGATCCACATGAACGACATTTTCCAGAATTGCACGATCGCAGCAGATGCCCCCTTTTTAGGCAGTTTAGGCATAGGTGCAATTGTTTTGCTTCTTTTAAGCGTAGCACAGAAGACAGATTATTGAATGGACTGCACTGATATATACCATGACCAGGGCTGTCACTGAATACACATTCTGCAATGCTGGAACTTGTGGCAACGAGAGCCGATCTATTTTGATTAGCCTTGCTGTTCCTTCTCAAATGGGATCTGGGAGCATAGATGGCCATAGCATGATCCACACTTTCTTGCGTTCTGCAACGGCGCTCCAAAAACGCAGTAAACTAATTCCAGGATGGCGTGACATTTGAGGGGTTAGACTCTTCCGTCTTCTCCTCCCAACTTACTTGAGAAGCTGAATCCAATTTCTGAAGTAGCGACTGCACCATAATACACCCGGGAATCTGCTCCATGCTTCCCAAACTTGTGAGAGCTCTCCTATGTGCATTCACTTTGTCTGAAAATTCGCACAAACCTCCAGCAGAGCCATTATCTAGTCTTTTAAAACTCATAAGCTCAGCAATATGAGCTTGTAACACCAAGCGTGGGTTGTCAAACCTTTCACGAATCAAATCCAAAGCTTTGTCATAATTTGCGTCCGAAATCTCCAAAGTTCGAATGGTATCCCGAGTACAATCCCACAAACATAGCCGTAAATGTTGCAACTTCTCGATATTGGTAAGATCCGGATAATTATCGATTACTGTTGAGAACATTGTGTAAAATTTGCCCCACTCTGTGTAACCACAGGAAAATATAGGCAGTTTGATACTCGGCAAGGCTGATAACGCTTTTGGCTTGGTTGGAGTTACTTGCGGGTATGTTGGATGCTTCCATCAGTGAGGGGAGTGTTGGGTAACATAAGAACCTAAGCCTCGTGCGCTCTACGGCATGACAGTGGCATAGAATGTGCTCTCTATATGGTTTGGGTCATTGCATTTCCTACAATTAATGTTATTGGTTATACCCAGCTTGGCTGCATGTGCAGAAGCTAGGCAGTGACCAGTGAGTATTCCGACCAGCACTCTGCAGTCTTTCCTGGAAAGGTGCAGAATGTATTGCGCAAGACGAGAGTTTGGTACTTTTACACATGATCTTGGTTATTTTACATGTGTCAGTGTTTCGCCATCTTCGGCTGATTTGGTTATCAGAGCTTCTCTCAAGATCACTGTGTAGTGATCTTAGGGAGATGGTCACTTGTTCTGTCCTATTGGTTGGTAGATCTACGGCTGCCTTTGCCAGGATGTCTGCCTCCTCATTTCCTGGTATGCCCTGGTGGCTGGGAACCCAGTAGATGTGTACTGACTTTGTCGTACATTGTTCATCTAGTGCTTCCCTGCTCACCCTGACAGTACGAGAGCTGAGAGTAGACGGCATCATGGACTTAATTGCTGCCTGACTATCTACCAGAATTAGGATAATACTTAGCACAAATAAAGTGATCAATATATATTAATTAAAATTCGTAATTTTAAGTAAAAATAATCAAATAAACGGGGCGTTGACAAAACACGTCTGACCCAGCAGATAATCTCTCTCTCATTTAACGTTAGCGTTTCCCTTCGCAGAGAGGGAATCCTAAGTGATGGAATTTTGTATTCATTAGTAAGAAGTTCCAAGTCGGGTTGGTTTACCCTAGCTCAATATGATAAGAAGCCAGCAGAGCTGTTAATTCGGTCCCAGATTGTCTGGGGAAATTTACCAGAAAAATGATGGCGTGGTCATCACAGTAGGCAACAACCTGAGACCCACCCCTGTCTTGTTCCTGTAGTATTACGCTGACCGCCACGTCCCATAGAAGGAGGGAATAGGACACCTTCCTGGGGAGCTTTGGTAATGTTAACATTGCTAAGAGAAGCCTCGGTTGTTAGAAGTTGCTTTACGAGGTTGATGGTCAGGATGGCAGTACCTAGGTTAGAGAATCAATGAATGGCTCTGAGAGAATTTTGTTAAAAGCCACCTCGATGTCGAGAAACGCTACTACAGCGAACTCTTTTAGAGAGAGGTATTTTTCTAAGATGGCTACGATATCATGGAGGGTGGTCTCAGTAGACCTGCCCTTACGATATGCGTGATAAGCAGTTGAAAACCCGGAATTGGAGTTTTTTTTTGCGATGGTGCCAACTAAGAAGTCGTTCTAGTATCTTGAAGAAATAAAAAGATGAGAGACTAAAGGGACTAAAGTTTTTCGGATTGCAATGTAGGGGTTTCCCGGCTTTGGGAATGAAAATGACCATGGATCGCAGCCAAGGATGATTCCGTACAGGCCTGGCTATTTAAATGGCTTAAAACTCTTAATAGGTCTAAAAATGCTACTCTTGTTAAACAGGGTTGGTGCTAGTCTAGACTTTCTCAAGAGTAGCAATAAGGGTGTTGTCATAGTGTTATCTGAGCATCCAGGACTCCTCACTGAATATAGCTTGAAATTTGAGGACATCAAAACAGATTCTGCCTTTACACACGCATGGCTCTTGGATGAGGACAACGTCCGCTTTCCCTTGAGCGAAGAGAAGCAGGAGGGCAGCCGCTGCTGCCTTACAGTGGTGGAGGTTTATCTGCAGAATGTTTAAGTACATACTTAGATTTTACTTCCACCAACGTGAGGTCGGTGATTGAGTATCCTCCTCCAGTTCGTCCAACTCAGTCATTCCGACCCTTCTGAGCCCTCTGGCGAGGTCGCTTTCTTCTGAGACATATCCCTCTAATATGATCCAGATCCATAGGGTCTAATAGCTCTGCAAGTTCTTTATCATACACTTTTGTTGAGCATCCCTTGCTCCTCGCATCCGTCTTAAAAATGCGTATGTGGGCTCTCTTAAAGCCATTGGATACGAATCCAGACCAGACTTTGGCGCGAGGGTTGCTGGAAACATACTTCCAGTCAAGCACTTCCAGTTTATCTCCAGGATAAACTTCTTCTAGAGAGGTGACCGCCTTCCCGCAGAGCTTGCATCATGACAGGCTATGGCTTTAACTCGGTCCTGATGCCACCGTGCATCCACACTGCTTGGCGGAGCTATGTCCTTTGGTGGATCGTTGCTTCTTCTTTTTCACACCCAGTCTGGGTGGCTGGTAGTTGGGCAGGATTGACCTGGCCCAACTAATCAGCGCTGGACTCTTTGGAGTGTTGTCGGCTTCCTTCGACAGGATGAATGCTGTCCTTTTTTGTTCTGATAGGACGCTTTCTTCGCTTGTTTACTTCCTTGGTTGGGATCGGTGATACCGTTATTCGCCATCCTAGTGTCCCGCACGGCAGCCGAAGTAAGGCTCAGCGTACCGCTGCTCTCTACATAAGAGGTTCCCTTAGGTGTCTCCATCGGGTTGGTTGTCGGTTGTCTTGCCATAATCCCCTCACCATGCTTAGGAGTGCTGGCTTGTCCATACGCACAATTCACTACGGATTATCTTTTCCATTTATTCTACTTTCTGTTTTAATAGTCTCTGCAAGAGTATATTGGGTTTGTGCAAATGAATGTAACAGGCAGAAGGAGGAGGAGTTTATATATTCTTGATCAACGTCACCAGCCGAGTCGATATAGCCATGTCCGTCTGTCTGTCTGTCTGTCTGTCCGTCTGTCTGTCTGTCCGTAAGAACAAACAGATTTCAGACATGGTAAGAGCTACAAGTTCGAATTTGGTCTCTATCGACTCGATATTTAGTCAGTCAATACAAGAATCTTTTTGTTTCTGATGCTACGCCCCATTCGCCCACAATGAGTCAAAAACCCGACACACCTCGGAAAAAATCTATGTTTTCGGTGAATATCTCAGTAACTACGGCACTTAGGAATACCAATTTTGGTACACGTGTTCCGAGAGACCGCATAAATGCAATGACATCAAAAGTTTTGGGCTGCCTTTTTCCGTAAAAAATAAAAAATATTTTCAAACTTGCATGCCGATTTTACAGCATTTTGTTCTTATCTTACAGTGTTGTTATTTATGCTTCGTTTGAAGACGAATCATGTCAAACTCCCCTGAAAGTTTCATAAGAATCCGACCAGAAACAAAAAAGAAAAGAAGCAACAAAACTTTTGTTCGACCGCAATGCCATGAGTGCGAAACAGACTGCCCTAGTCGTGCCGACCAATACTATACATACACACAAATGAATGTGCATACATATAACGTCAAACGAATTTGTATGTGCATACAAACAAACATATGTATGTTCGATTATAACTTGTCTTTTTTGTTGTAACGTGTTCTAATGCAAGAACTATCTATTGTAATATCCGGATACCGATTTTAACATTATAATTGGAAATAAAAGCAGAGAGTATTATACGGTCGGGCGTGTTCGACTGTACGTTATAATAAACAAGTAAAAAAGGCTGCAGTCGAGCGAGCCGACTGTAAACCCGTACTCCTTCTAGTGAGAATAGGCTATAGTTGCCCGATTAGGATGAAACTTGGTAGTGATAGTTATAATGGTTCCATTCACAGATTGTGTAAATTTCGTTACGATAGCTCAACTAATACTACATGTCAATATACAAATGTCCCATTTTCGACCGATTTATCCTATGGGAGCTATAGGCTGTAGTTGTTCGATCCTGATCAAACTTGATGGAGATAGTTATAATGGTTCCACACACAGATTGTGTAAATTTCGTCAATATAGCTCAACTAATACTACATATCACTATACAATGTCCCATTTTCGACCGATTTATCCTATGGGAGCTATAGGCTATAGTTGTTCGATCCTGATCAAACTTGATGGAGATAGTTATAATGGTTCCATACACAGATTGTGTAAATTTCGTCAATATAGCTCAACTAATACTACATGTCAATATACAAATGTCCCATTTTCGACCGATTTATCCTATGGGAGCTATAGGCTGTAGTTGTTCGATCCTGATCAAACTTGATGGAGATAGTTATAATGGTTCCATACACAGATTGTGTAAATTTCGTCAATATAGCTCAACTAATACTACATGTCAATATACAACTGTCCCATTTTCGACCGATTTATCCTATGGGAGTTATAGGCTATAGTTGCCTGATCCGAATCCATACACAGATTGTGTAAATTTCGTCACGATAGCTCAACTATACAAATGTCCCATTTTCGACCGATTTTTTGTATGGGAGCTATAGGCTATGGATGTCCGATTATACTTCGTGAGAATAGTTATAATGGTACCATACACGTACTGTGTGAATTTGGTCACGAAAGCTGTAAGTTGTAGTGTAATAAGAAAAGTTTTTTACAATTTGCAGGGGCGGTAGGGGCCGTGACAAAAATTTAAATAAACCTAACCTGCCTGACATACAGACGGACTTTCATTCCGAATTTTGTGGCCCTGGTTGTTGTTTGAAAGATCCAGGTGTTCATACGGACAGCCTGACAGAGAGACGGACATTGCTATATCAATATCAATAAGAAGAAATGCCTTTAAAACGGCATGCAAGTTTGAAAAGTTTTGTATTTCTTACGGAAAAGGTGCAGCCCAAAATTTGAAATTGCAATGCATTTTTGTTGTCTCTAGAAACCTGCGTACCAAAACTGGTATTAGTAAGTGCCATAGTTACTGAGATATTCGCTTTAAACTTAAGAATATTGAATACAAAGTATACTACATTCAGGAAAGCATAGCATCTGCAAAGAATAATATCATATTACCAGAAATCCTATCCGAAGAATAAATTAATAAATTTGACATTGATTTTTATGAACTAAAATTAATCCGCATGGGTATACTTAAATATAACAAGTAAAAAAGTCGAGCGCGCCGACCGTAAAAGACCCCGTACTCTCATTGTATTCAAAATTAATATTTGAATACGGCTGTAATTTTAAAATTAAGTTATAAAATTAATTTAAAAAAAAAAATTTGAATCAGTCACTGATGGGATTCGAACCCGCGCTTACTGACGCAAGTTCCATACCATGCTGCAACCCTACTAGTTACACCACACCATTCATTTGGCAGAAATTTGATTATTTTCATTTATATATAATAATGTAGTTATTTAAAAAATAAAAAAATAATTAAAATTCTGGGTCTGTGCCGGGTTCGAACCGCAGGTCTTGTGTTTACAAGTGCTAAAAATAATGACAAGCTCCCCTACTACCTGGACCACGCTCGCTTTGCAAACTACTACGGCTAATGCATATATAAACATACAGTTATCTCTTTTCTTTCGAATTACAATACTGACCTATATTAGCAAATGCTTTAAAAACGACATGAAAGTTTTGAAAAGTTTTTTGGTTCGTGTGGGAAAAGGGGGCGTGGCAGACCAAAATTTTCAATGACGTTGCATTTGTGCTGTTTCTAGGAACCTGCGTAAATTGGTGTTCCTAAGTGCTATAGTTACGGAGATATTCGCCGAAAACATCAATTTTTTCCGAGGTGTGTCTAGTTTTTTGCTTATTGCGGGGGCGGTGGGGTGCGTGGCGCAGATTTGAAATAAACTTGATCTGCTCGAGAAAGTTACGGAATTTTTATTACAAATTTGGTGTCTCTAGCTCTTATAGTCTCTGAGATCCAGGTGTTCATACGGACGGACGGACAAGCGGACAAACGGAAATTGCTATATCGACTCGGCTGCTGATGCTGATCAAGAATATATATACTTTATGGGGTCGGAAAAGCTTCCTTCTGCCTGTTACGCACATTTGGCTTCTGACAAACCTAATAGACCCCTATATTCTTTTTAAGAGTACGGGGTCTAAAAATAGTGATCTAAAGATTATTAAACCTGTCCTTTCTCCTTTGTATACCTTACTTATCTTATGTTTTAACCAAAATAATTTTTCTCGTGTAGTATATGAAAGGTTGAAGGTATAGTATTGTACTTAGCACTCTTGCTTTTTTGTGCCTTAATATCGCGAATCGTTCACGTGCATTTCATTTCTAGCGTTGATAATAATAATTTAATTCTTATTTGTGTAGGTGTGGTTACTGTTTTTCTTGGGGTTTCCTAACCCTTGTAATGAATGCTTGATCAACGTTTTTAAGTTCTAAAACTAGTGCAATTAATTTTTATGGCCAGTAGTCTAAGTTTTTGCGACTTTCCTTTGGGGTTTACCAAGAAAGGTTTTGGGCACTAACTTCTTTCTATATTTATCAATTGCCTTGGTTGCTCAGCACCTCTTGCAGAGAAGGAGCAACAACAGAGCACACGTCAAGAATTCCCGCTCCAAGAAGGGCTTTTCTTGACGCATAAGATAATATGGGCCATCACAACAGCCTAAAGGATTACAGACCTATCAATCTCACATCTTTCTATTGAAGACAATGGAAAGGCTCCTAGATCTCAGCATCAGAAATGAAGCTAAAGAACAGTTGTCAGCCAACCAGCATGCCTATACAAAGGGCAAATACGTCGAAACGGCAGTACACTCATCAGCTCCATCGAGAAATCATTATACAATAAAGAATATGCACTGGGAGTCTTCGTAGACATCTCATCGCTATCATCGACGAACTGCAGGCAATCAACACACACCCAACCATCGCACACTGGATCAAGAATCTCTTAGGCTGCAATGGGGCGAACTGGAGCGTTGCAAGAACAATTAGAAGTCTGAATAGAACCAATGTCGAGGAAAGGGTGAAAAAGGCAACCATGGCGCTATATGCATCCAAAAAGATGCTCAGCTGCTCCTGGGGTCTGTCACCCAGACTGCATTGAATCTACATCTCAGTTGTTCGTCCAATACTGCTCTACGGAGTTCTCTTGTGGTGGCAGGCTACCGAAAAGAAGACCGACCTCGCCATAATGAAAAAAGCACAACGGCAAGCGCTCCAATGCATCACAGGCGCTCTAAGAACTATCCCTACCAAAGCTTTAGAAACCATGCTGGGTCTACCCGCCTTGGACCTGCAAGGCTAGTAGCAGCTAAAACACCTCAACGACTTACAGCGCTAGGTAATATGTCAATGCAAGGCTATGGACATAGCTCTATAGGAAAGAATTTGGCCATAAGCTCTGACTACGCCAGGCACAATAACTGCCTCAGAGTCCAAACCCGGGCACATTTCGGGCCAGACAAATGGAGGCAAGAAGGACACATAAATTTATACACAGACGGCTCCAAGATGACAGGAGGAGTAGGTGGCGCAGTATACTGCGAACACCCCAATACTAAGCTGTCATTTAAGCTACCTGACCAATGGACTTTCAAGCGGAAGTCTTCGCAATCGGTAAAGCAGCAGAGATCGCAAAACGCCCTGGCGCCGACTGCCACACAGTCAACCTAATGGTTGACAGTCAAGCAGCCATTAAGTCTATGGTGTCGCCTACCTTACATTCCAGAACTGTCAAGGTGAGCAGGGAAGTACTAGATGAACTATGTACGACCAAGTCTGTACACATCTTCTGGGTTCCAAACAACCAGGGCATACCCGGAAATATAGAGGCAGACATCTTAGCAAAGACCGGCGTCGAACTATCGCGATCTATGACAGAACACATGGCCATATCCCTAAATCACCAACAAGATTATAAATCAAAGGATGGCGGACCACCAACTCATGCAAGACGGCTAAAATTATGTGCAATGAGTTCAATGCATAACTCAGCCAATTCCTATTGCACTTCTCTTGAAAAGACTGTAGGCTGACAGTAGACATCCTCACAGGTCACTGCAGCCAAGCTGGGCGTAACCAATAATACTAATTTCAGAAAATGCAATGATGCTACTATCACCGAAATGCTCGAGCATCTCCTTTGTCACTGCCCTGCCCTAGATCGCACAAGACTACTGTGCCTGGGAGCACCGAAACTCTATTCACTGGAAGAGGCATCAAAATGCCCGAAAGGGGATCTATTAAAATTCGCTAAGCGCTAGAAAATTTTACTGGACCACAAGCCATAGGAACCTCTAAGGGCCACATTTGGCCTATGTACTGTACCCGCGAGGACGTTCTGCGTAACCTAACCTAACCTATCAATTGCCTTAAGCAATCTTTAATTCCCAGGCTCTCATGTACGCCGATGATGTAAAACAAATTGATTCTTCCCAGAGTCACATGCTACAAAGTTATCTCGACTGTTTTCAAAGTAGGGTGGAAATTTAACTTACTACATATCAACTTCAGAAAATGTAACAAGTTGTCATTTGGTAGGCAAATGGCTATCAATAATAACTACAATCTCAACGCAAAACCTCTTCAGAGAATAGAGGCAGTCAATTATTCGGGTATCCTTTTTGATCGATCCAAAACAAAAATTTGATTAGCACATCTCCTTTGCTGCTAGCTTTTGGTGTCCTGACTTTCGTTAAGCGTTGGTCAAAGGAATATGACGATCCCCAGCTAACAAAAATAAAGAAATGTACAGTCAAATACAAAATTCTCTGCTTTAAATCACGCTTATATTAATTATCGTTATTCTGGGATTATAATGGATAGTACGTGAAATAGAACACTTTCAAACAAAAAAAAAAGTAAGGAAAGAACTGTCGAACACGCCTGACCATATAATACTCTCTGCTTTTATTCCCAATTATAATGATAAGATCGGTATCCGGATATTACAATAGATAGTTCTTGTATTAGAACACGTTAAAACAAAATCAAGAAAGAAAGGTAGAGTCGAGCGCGCCAGACCGTATAGTACTCTCTGCATTTATTCCTAATTATAAAATCGGTATCCGAGTATTATAATGGATAGTTCTTTCATTAAAACACGTTGAAAAACAAAGCATAATCGAATATATGTACATCTGTTCGCTGTATGCACATACAAATACGTTTGACATTACATGTATGCACATATATACATATGTGTGTATGTATGCGCTCAAATATAAACATTGTTGGTTGATTGATTTTTTATTTATAGTTGGATTCTTATGAAACTTTCAGGAAAGTTTGATATAATTAGTCTTCAAATTAATTTTAAATAACAATACTCTATGATAAGAATAAATGGCTTTAAAATGGCATGCATGTTTGAAAAGTTTTTTATTTCTTACGGAAAAGGGGGGCGGTGCAGCCCAAAATATTTGTTTAAAGACAAATCATGAAAGTTGCATAAAAATCCAATTATAAACAAAAAAGCCAAGTAACAAAGTTTTCGGTTAAGCGGAATGCCAATGCATGAATTTAAGGGAGACAGAAACATACGCTGCGCGTGTTTGGCAGCCGTGCCAAGAAATAGTATACATACGTACAGACATATACACATATGTATGAGCATACATATAATGACGAACGAATTTGTATGCGCATACAGCCAAATATATGTATGTTCGATTATAAATTGTCTTTTGGTTTCAACGTGTTCTAATACGAGTATCCATCCATTGTAAAAACGTGATACCGAGTTAAATAATATAATTGGGAATAAAAGCAAAGAGTATTATATGGACAGGCGTGGTTGACTGTCATTTTGATTTTTGGAAGAACGGATGTACTTATGTAAGGCAGACCAAGTTTATTTTAAATTTTTACCACGCAAATCGTCAAATTTTTAAATTTACCTATATTAGACACTACGATTATTGAACTAAGTGTGACATAAGTGGTAGAGATACCTGTTATTATTTTTCGCACTTGTATGTAAACCTTAGTTCTGCTCTTCAAACCCGGCACATGCGAGCATTTACTTTTATTTGTTATACCAAAAAATATTATTGTATGTAAATGATAATAATCCGGACTATACCAAGTGTAGGGCATGGTGCAGCTGGTAGGGTTGCACCATGTTTTGGAACAAGCGACTAGGGACGCAATTTCGAATCCTATTAGTGACTTGATTTTAAATGTTTTTTTTTTAATTTTATTTTAATATTTGAATTTTATATTAAATACAGTCAGATTCAAATATTAATTTTGAATTGAAATACAAGGAGAGTACCGGGTCTCTTACAAATGGTGAGCTCGACTTTAGCCTTTCTTACTTGTTTTGTTTTAACATTACCGATTTTAACAATATAATTGGAAATAAAAGCAGAGAGTATTATACGGTCTGTCGTGTTCGACTGTACTTTTTATACTCTCTGCAAGAGTATATTGGGTTTGTTAAAATGTATGTAAAGTATATATATTCTTGATCAGCGTCACAAGCCGAGTCGATTTATTCATGACCGTCTGTCTGTCTATCAGTCAGTCTGTCTGTCTGTCCGTATGAACACACGGATTTCAGAGGTGGTAAGAGCTACAAATTCGAATGCGATTTAAAATTCTTTAAATAGATTGCGTGATTTGATTATAGTTTTGGATCCATCCTGTTATTCATTTCCCGTACTACACCCTTATCGTATCCTGATGATTCTTATCACCCGACTTTGGAAGTGTTGATTGATTTACCTGCCCGGTGACCCGTGCTAGTAGTAAATCTACTAAACGAACTCGTCAGTTTTGGAAAGCCGGTTTTAACAATTTAAATGTACTGCTATCCCACACTGAGTGGTCACATGTGTTCATGTTGGTTCATGGATAGTTCAATCACAACCTTTTATTATACTTTCAATACTTAAACTGTGTTCCGCTTTGTGTTCCAACCAGGTCAGACAAGCCTGTTTGGTTTATCCGTGAGTTAAATTAGGTTAGGTTAAGACGGACATCCTCGCGGGTACTGTACATAGGCCGCATGCGGCCTTTAGTAGTCCGGGCGCAGAGGTTGTTCAGACTAGAAGTCCAGGAAAATTAGGTAGCGTTTCACGATGCCTCCTCTGGAGAGCGAATTTGCTGTGCACCTAAACATTGTAGTCTTCTTCGCTCTAAAGCAGGACAATGGCAAAGTAAATGTTATAATGTTTCGGAGGTGTTAGGGTATTTGCATTTTCTGCAGTCAGTGTCCGTGGTGATATCAAGCTTGGCAGCATTCGCGTGCCCAGTGAGCACTCCGGTTATCATCGTGCAGTCTTTCCGAGAGAGATGCAGTAGGAATTGGGTAAGTTTTACATCGCCTTCGTTGCACATTATTCTGACTATTCTGCATGAAGTGGTAGTCCGCCACCATAAGTTTATCAGTTTGGTAATGCTACTCTCAAGACTGATATACAGCGATCTACTTTCAGGTAGTTCAGTACCAGCCTTTCCTGGAGTGTCTGCATCCTCGTTTCCAGGCATTCTTTGATGGCTGGGAACCCAGTAGATATGTACTGACTTGGTCGTACATAGTTTATCTAATACCTGCCTGCTCACCATGACCGTTCTGTAGCTGAGGGTAGACGACATTATAGACTTAATTTCTGCCTGACTGACTACCATGATGTTGATTGTGTGACTATCAGTGGCTAGATGAGTCGCAACCTCCGCTGCTTTCCCAATGGCAAAGACCTCCGCCTGAAATATGCTGCAGTGGTGTTCGCAATATACGGCAGCTCCTACTCTCCCTGGCATCTTGGAGCCGTCCGTGTAAATGCTGAGATGACCTTCTTGCCAACATTCGGCTCCAGATGTACCCGTGTTCTTACTTTTAGGCAGTTAGTAGGTTTGAGGTAATCGAAGCTTGTGGTCCGGTTCCTCCCTATGGAGCTATGACCACACCCTTGTAGTGACATGCAGCCTAGATCTGTGAGACGCTGGGCCGACTTGGCTGCCACTAGCTTTGCGGTCTAGAGGTGGAATACCCAGGAGGGTCTCTAGAGCTTTGGTGGGGGTGGTGCGAAGGGCTCCTGTGACGCAAATGTGCGCTTGGCGTTGTGCCTTTTCCAATAAGGCAAGGTATGTTTTCTTTTCGGTAGCTTGCCACCACACGAGCACTCCATATAGCAGCGTCGGACGGACGACTGAGATGTAGATTCAATGCATAAGTCTGGGCGACAGACCCCAGGAGCAGCTGAGCATCTTCTTGGATGCATACAGCGCCATGGTTGCCTTTTTCACACTTTCTTCAACATTGGCTCTCCAGGTCAGTTTGCTGTCCAGTACCGGCCAAGGTAATTCACGTGGGCACTTGGTTGAAGGCGCTTGCCGTTTAGTATCGGTAGGAGCCAGCGCGGTACCTTGTACCTCTTAGTGAAGAGGATGAGGTTCTGCATTGATATGTAGACCGGCTTCTTCCGCCCACTTACATAGATCCCTAAGCGTCCGTTCCATAATGGAGCTGAGAGTCGATGGGCAGACTCCTGCTATTATTATGCATATGTCGTCCGCATATTATTTTAAGGGCTCCTCTATCAAATCTCTTTATGAGGTCGTCAACTACTAAGTTCCACAGAAGCGGAGACAGGACTCCTCCCTGGGGAGTGCCTCTATTAGCGCTTTTTGTGGATTTAGCTACACCCCACTCCGACTGGACTTTTCTACAGCCTAGCAGGTTGCTAATCCAGTGCGTGATGGTTGGGTGTGTATCGATTGCCCGGAGTCTATCGATAATAGTGTTAGTACGGACGTTGTTGAAAGCACCTGAGATGTCTATGAAGACTCCTAGTGCGTATTCTTTACTGTGAAGCGCCTTTTCAATGGAGGCGACTAGTGAGTGCAATGCCGTTTCGACGGATTTACCCTTCGTATAGGCATAATGGTGAGCGGACAAACAATCTTCAGCTGAGTTTCTTATGCTGAGATCCAACAGCTTTTCCCTTGTTTTTAGTAGAAAGGATGGGACTGACTGCACTTGCCTGCTTTGGGCAAGAATACAACTCGTGCAGTTCTCCATTGAGTTGGGATGTGGCCCGTTTTGAGGCAAGCCTCAAATATTCTAAGTAGCCATGGGATGACCACTTTATTGGTGGTTTGTAGCATGACAGGAATAATCTTGTCTATACCAGGACTCTTTATCCTTGAGAAGGAATTGATGGCCCATAGTATTTTTTGTGCTGTGACTAGTTCTCTTGGAAGTGGGAGGTCGTGACGCACAGAACCCTGCGGCATCTTCTCTGTGGAAGGCACGCAGCCCGGAAAGTGGGTAGACATTAGAGCCTCTAGAGTTTCCTCACTGCTCTCTGTCCATGATCCGTCGTCTAGTTTCAGTTGGCTATGGATAGGCGGCTGTCTAGACAGTAGCCTTCTCAGCCTGGCGGTTTCGGGCACTGACTCTAGATTGGAGCAGAAACTCCTCCAGGAGCTCCTCTTGGCCTTCCTAATAGGAGATTTGTATGATCTGAGAGCAGCCTGGTACTCTTCGTAAACCATTTGCAGATTAATTTGTTTAGCTAACTTGAACAACACTTTAGCATCGTTCCTTAGCACGGAAAGTTCGGCATTCCACCGGAGTGGTTTGGTTCTAACTTTCCGCCTTGATGGTTGGCATGACGCGTTGTAGGCGTCTAGCAGAGTGGTATTTACTAGCGAGAGTGACTACTCAATGTCACTCACCGACTCGATAGCGTCCGAATTGCCTAATGCCGCAGACACGAGAGCCTCGAATTTGGCCCAATCGGCTTTCCGTGGGTTTCTAGATCTGTCTTCTTTTGGGGTGTTAAAATTTGGAATGAAAGTCCGACTATGATGTACGCAGATCAAGTTTATTTCAAATTGTTGCCATGCCTCTTACCGCAGCCGCAATGAGCAAAAAACCAGACACATCTCAGTAAAAATCAATGTTTTTTGTGGATATCTCAGTAACTATGGCTATGACCAATTCTGGTCTGCAGGTTCCTAGACACAGCACAAGTGCAACGTTATTAAAAATTTTGGCTGCCGCACCCAAAAGTAGCAAAATAATTCTCAACTTTAGCACCGATTTTGAGGCATTTCTTCAACTTGTACAGTGTTGTTATTAATCGCGTTCCTCGAGCAGTACAAGGGTATATTGTAGTCGTTGGAATGTAGGTAACAGGCTGAAGGAAGCGAGAGATTTATAGTGACATTGAAGCCTTTGATGTTATGTTTGGTCGCTTGCCATTAAATGCAAATATATTAGATTTTTTCAAAATTAAACTACGCCAAACTACTACTATTGCCAAATTAAACTACGCTCGCACCAGTAGTAATTAAGCTAATTAAGCTAAATTAGTCGAAATTAATGTTGTTTTAGAATAATAGGAGAAAAATGAAATGTTATGTTACTTATTACTTACTTAAAGAAAAATAAACAAAAAAAAATCAAAATATAATCGAAGTAAATATTATATATTAAATATAACCCTTCAAGAGTGGTTGCAAGACTTTTTAAATTAACTTATTCAGTCATTTACTCACTTACTGAGTCTCAACTCGCGAGCGACAATTATATTACTCCCGAAAAAAGAATCGTTAAAGGAGTTCAACACGAAGTACTCAACCACAACGCTCAAGTGAAACCCGAAGCAAAATAAAAAATTCAATCTTTGCTCTGAGTAAGAGAAAATTTTTTGAGTTTTTTCGCTTCTGCTCAGTGATTGAGCATATAGAAAAAAACACTCAATTGTTATTTGCGAGCAATGGTATTTATATTCTTGATCAGCATCAACAGCCAAGTCGATATAGCCATGTCCGTCTGTCTGTCTGTCCATACGTGTGTCCGTCCGTCCGTCTGTCTGTCAGTCTGTATGAACAAAAGGATCTCAGCAACTACAAGTACAAGTTTGTTTTTGTTTTTGGACACGGCCATTTAAGGGCGTTCTATGTTTATATAAAGGAAAAAGTAGGTAAATATAGCACGTTTTAATATAGAAAACTTTTTTGTTAGTTACGTTATCCGAATCAAATTCACATAGGATGTACATATCTATGGATGTACATATCATAAGCTGAGCAAGTTTGATTCAAATCGGACTATTATATCGTATAGCTCTCATAGGAACAATCGGTCGAAAATATGATCTGATTGTAAATTTTTTGGAACATTTTCTGTATTTTCCAAACTATCTTAGCCATCCTCACTATTAATTACATATTAAAATTGAGTAACGGGTATCCTAAAGTTGCGAGGCGACTTTAGCATTCTTTGTTGTTTAACAGGCAAATCATATCAAACTGTCTTGAAAAATTAAAATCCTACAATTAATAACAAAGTTTTCACGTAAAAAAATTTTTGTTTTTTAAGTGCCAAATCACTGCATGAGTACAAGTGAGACAAAACAACAAGAATATTTGTGTCTCGATTGTACGCAGATGCTGACCGTGCCGACCAATAGCATATATATGTTGCAGCGTCATTATTTTCGTTATTAGCTGCCCTCGTTTTAGGCGCTGCGAGTTTCTGTCGAACCGAGATCATAAACACAACTGCCTTTGTGTCTTCCCTTTTCTCGTGCCTCTCTACCGAACCACACTCGGCGACAGCTACAATCGCTATCGCCGCGCCAAAACGTGACCTTCCCAAACTAAATAGTAAAACAGACAACCAAACAGAAACATAAATAGGCTGATGCAATATCGCAATGTTCTTGCGATTCTTGTGAAATTCCCAAATACGCACTAACACAAACTCAGTACAATTCTCACATACATTTCTAGCACACGCGGCGGCGCGCCGCCACGGCACCAACATATTCAAACTACATATACTACCACACGGCCAACCTGACCATAACACAACCTTGTGTAATTCAAAAAAATAAATGCTTAGCTTCATAAATCATTTTATTTATAAATCATTAACTAAACCTAAAGGGGGGGGGGGGGGGGGGGGGGTAAGGGATAAAAATCGATTTTTTTTTTTGCATATAATTGTAGTAGAACACTTCAAAAATACCGTGTTAAAATTTTAAGTCAATCCGAGCAATACTTTTTAAGATATAGAGCATAAAGCCGAGCCGCCTCAGTTGCTCGCGTAGTCCGTTACAAACTTTAAACGCGGTTTTCTCGAAACTTTTTTTTGAAAGTGCGTAGGCATTGGCATTTGAAAACTACTTAACCGATCCTTTTGAAATTTTGTACACATATTCTACATATAAAAAACCTCCCCCCAACGTTTTTTTTTTCGCCATTTTTTTTTATATTAAGGTGGTTTTACACCTACAAAATGGCGGAATTTGTTCGAAAAAGGTCACTTTTTACTTCAAACGACTACCAAATGGCTGAAAATGAAAATAAATCATCAAACTAAACGTTGGGGGGAAGTTTAATTCATACTTTAACTAAATTATTCCATTTTTTTGATTTCGGATGATTCTACGCTGAGATATGCTGCCTACCGCAAAATGAATTTTTGAAAAGACGCCCACGTAAATATGCTCTCATTCGCTCATTTTGCAATATTTTTACATGCAAATTTTATCAAATATTCTTGAAATGTTACTTTATAATATACAGTAACTTTTAATAAATTCACTTAAACGGTTTCGCTACAATAAATACATGAAAATGGTGTTTTTTTTTAGCGTTTATCCCTTACCCCCCCCCCCCCCCCCCCCCCCCCCCTTAACATTAACATTTCCTTTTTTTATACTCTCTGCAAGAGTATATTGGGTTTGTGCAAATGTATGTAACAGGCACGAGGAGGCGTGGCAGACCCCACAAAGTATATATATTCTTGATCAGCATCACAAGCCGAGTCGATATAGCCATGTCCGTCTGTCCGTCCGTATGAACAAACAGATTTCAGAGATGGTAAGAGCTACAAATTCGAGTTTGGTCTCAATCGACTCGATATTTAGTCATTCAATACAAGAATCTTTTTTTTTTGATGCCACGCCCCATTCGCCCACAATGAGCAAAAAACTGGGCACACCTCGGAAAAAATAGTTGTTTAAAGCGAATATCTCAGAACTACGGCACTTACGAATACCAATTTTGGTACGCATATTCCTAAAGACAGCATAAAAACATTGCCACTTAAAATTTTGGACTGCCACGCCCCCTTTTTCCGTAAGAAAAAAAAAACTTTTTAAACTTGCATGCCGTTTTAAAGGCATTTGTTCTTGTCGTACAGTATTGTTATTTATGATTCCTTTGAAGACAAATTATATCAAACTATGATGAAATTTGCATAAAAAACCAACGATAAACAACAGAGCTACCGATTATAAAGTTAATATTTAAGTCAATGCATGAGTGCGAGCTCGACAGAAACATACAAGCAAATATTTGAACTCTTTTGATGCATGTGTGGCGACAATAGTATACATACACATATATACATATATATGTGTATATATATAACGTCATTTTGTATGTGCATACACCCAAACATATGTATGTTTGATTAAAAATTGTATTTTTTGTTGTAACGTGTTCTATTAGAGGAACTATCTAATTGGGAATAAAAGCAGAGAGTATTATACGGTCGGAGTCGCTCTACTGTACATTTCTTACTTGTTATATTTTACAGAAAAAGGGGGCGTGGTAGTCCAAAATTTTAAATGGCAATGCATTTATGCTGTCTTTAGGAACATGCGTACCAAAATTGGTTCTACTATGTGCCATAGTTACTGAGATATTTGCCGAAAACATATATTTTTTCCGAGGTATGTCCAGTTTTTTGCTCATTGTGGGCGAATAGGGCGTGGCATCGAAAAAAAAAACATTCTTGTATTGACTGACTGAATATCGAGTCGATAGAGATCAAACTCGACTTTGTAGCTCTTACCATCTCTGAAATGTGTTTGTTCATACGGACGGACAGACAGACAGACAGACAGACAGACGGACAGACGGACATGGCTATATCGACTCGGCTTGTGATGCTGATCAAGAATATAAATACTTTATGGGGTCTGCCACGCCTCCTTCTGCCTGTTACATACATTTGCACAAACCCAATATACTCTTGCAGAGAGCACAAAAAGAACATTCTCATTATCTGAAGCGTGGTGCAACTGGTAAAATCGTGGTGTGTTACTGAACTGCAGTCTGAATTCTTCTTCTTTTCTTTTTTTTTATTCCATTTTAAAATTCAAATTTTTATATTAAGTAAAATCATATTCAAATATTAATTGTAAACCACTATGAGTACGGGGTCTTTCACAATCGGCTCGCTCGACTGTAGCCTATCTTACTTGTTTTTCTCCGATGATTACTTATTATTATTCAAAAACAAAACAAGAGACATTATTAGAAGTTTATTTAATATAAATATTTTTTTCATTAAAAATCAACATTGAATTTAGTGCTACGATATCATTACCGGAGGTACTTGAAACTCCGCGGAATTGCTTTAATCAGAAGCATGGACAGGTGCGGATTCAAATTGCATTGAATATTGAACCATTTTATGTGAATTGCGATCAACAAATTCGAGATGGAGGCTGGTTAGCTGTCGCTAATAGATTTGACGGAAGTGAAGACTTTAACCGAAATTGGTACACATACAAGTCCGGTTTCGGAGCTCTTAATTCCGAGTTTTTTATTGGTTTGGAAAAGTTATATCATCTGACTAACAACGGCGAACATGAGCTTTTAATTATTATGCAAAGTATGGAAGGCGACGAAAGGTTTGCGTTATACGATCAATTCAGCATTGGAAGCGAGGCTGAAAAATATCTACTGTATGTGCTAGGCACTTATAAAGGGGACGCAGGTGACTCACTTCGCTATCACGCCGGCAAGAAATTCACCACCTTTGACCAAGACAATGATGAAAATGGTCAAAACTGCGCTCGCACTCACTCTGGAGGCTGGTGGTATGGGCGCGAGTGCCTTGAAAGGTAAATTATACCACTTTTTCTTCAGCCAATTTTTAGACCCCGTACTTTAAAAAAGAGTAGATGGGTCTATTAAGATTTTTATTTATTTATTTATTTATTTTTTGTATAGGGGGGAAAAGCATTTTTTTTTAAATTTAAATTAAATACATTCCAATTCAAACATTAATTTCAAATTTTATTACAAGTCTAATTTCTACGCAAAACATAATTTTAAAACAAGTCGAACGGGCCCGACCGCTTAATACTCTTTGCTTTTATTCCCAATTATAATGTTAAAATCGGTATCCGGATATGACAATAGAACACGTTAAAACAAAAAAAAAAAACTTTGTATAATCGAACATACATATATTTGTCTGTATGCACATACAAATTTGTTTGCCCTTATATGTATGCACATACATATATATATATATATATATATATGTGTTTTTTTTTTTATTTAGTTTTTATTTTTGTATAGGGGCGAAAAGCATTTAAAGCCGAAGTGTGGGACATGCACCCACTAAAAACCGTCCTACTCTCCGTTTCACTCTCGCGGAACCACTGTTAAGTATTACCTCACGAGGGGGAGATGGCATGAAAGCCTCATCTAGAATCCCATCTAGGTTGCGCTGTCGTTCAGTACGACGCAGTGATTTCATGATTTCAAAACTCATGTGGGAAACAGCTTCCCAATTGTTTGGCGAGCTAAGCAGGATGTTTAAAAAGTCTGCGACTGAAAGGGGTCTCCCAACTTTAAGACTTAGCTCTTCCCGTTCACCATCAAATCTTGGACAGACAAAAAGGACATGTTCTGCGTCTTCGTCTATCCGCGCACAGTGTGTGCAAACGGATTACGCTTGTGTTTAAACCTATAAAGGTATTTCTTAAAACATCCATGTCCAGTCAGTATCTGGGTCATATGAAAGTCGGTTTGTCCGAACTTTCTGCTCACCCACGGACGTATATCTGGGATGATACGCTGAGTCCAGTTGACATTAGAAGATGCTCTCCACCTCTGTTGCCATATTTCCAAAGTGGCATCTCTCGCTTGGCCACTAGGGCCATTACGCGTACTCTCCTCAGCAAGGAGATCCAGAGGAATCATCCCTGCAAGGATGAGGGCCGCGTCGTCAGACACTGTGCGGAACGGGCTCAGTGCCCGTAATGCGCATTCACGATACGCAAATCTGAAGCCATTGGAATACGCCTTCACCGCCATTGCCGGTGCCCAAATGGGGTCAGCATACATAATTATGGACCTCACTACATTACAAATGAGCCATTTGCTGCGCTGCCGATGCCCTCCAACGTTAGCCATCATGCGTGCGTGTGTCGTTATGGCTTTGGTCGTTTTTGCCGCCGCGTGCTGCAGGTGATGCTTGAAGCACAGACTGTGGTCCAGCTGCATCCCCAGGTATTTAATTGCAGGCTTCGAGGCTAACTCGCATCCTGAGACGTCGATCGTGGCCAACTCCACGGCTTTCCTAGTTCTTATTAGCACTGATTCTGTTTTGTGAGATGCAAGAGAGAGGGAGTTGCTTTCCAACCATAGTACTACTTGCCTGATGGTCAAGTTCGTGATCGTCTCCACGTCCTTGAGTTGCTTAGCTACTGCTACTATTGCAATGTCATCTGCAAAGCCGAGGAGTTGGTAGCCGAAGTTCCGCGTCGTACATAACGTTCCACAGAGTTGGTCAGAGGACAGAACCTTGGGGGACGCCGCCTGTTATTTGGTGCTGCTTTCGACCAGCTGATGTGTCGTACAGCAGGATCCTGTCCTTGAAGTAGTTGAGCACCAACTTCTGGGTGTATCCCGAGACTCGTAGTTGTTGTAAGGCTCTCATTATTGACGGCCAACTCGCAGAATTGAAAGCATTGCGCACGTCAAGCGTCGTGACTAGGCAGTATTGTTTTTTGCCACCTTTCCATCTTTCTCCCTCGATGGCCTTAGTGGCTGACGACGGCTCTGATGGCATCCAGGGTGCTGCGCTTCTTCCGGAAACCGAACTGTCAGTCCGACAGTCCTCGTCGTGCTTCCAGCTCCTCTTCCAGCCTGTTACCGATGATTCGCTCAAAGAGTTTTCCAACTTCGTTCAACACACACAGAGGTCTATAGGCCGAAGGGAGCAGTACCAGTCGTGTTCTAAAACAAGAAGTATTTATTGTAATATCCGAATATCGATTTTAACATTATAATTCGAAATAAAAGCAGAGAGTATTATACGGTCGGGCTCGTTCGACTTTTCTAACTTGTTTCATTATTCATTAATGAGTTGCCTTCAGCAACTTCTAGTTCCAGTTTTCTGATTTAATTCGATGATGTAAAACTTTAGTTGTCAGCTACCTTAAATAACTGCTTTCTTGACGGCAAGCCTCTTCAGAGAATAGAGTCGGTCAATGATTTGGGTATCCTTTTCGATCCAAACATAAAGTTTTATAAGCACATCTCTTCTGATGCTAATCGAGCTTTTGGTGTCTTGGGTATTTTAAACTTTATATACTATATTTTATACTTTATATACTTTACTTTACAGTTTATACTATATACTTCCCTTGTACGCCCTATTCTTGAATATGGATCTTGTGTATGGTCTCCCCAATACATAATTCATCAGGAGACATTAAAGGCTGTACAAAAACAATTTCTTCTGTTTGCGCTTAGGGGCCTTATCTAGAATACTAATATTCGATTACTTTTGTATCGTAGTAGACTTTTGTTAATTAACCTCCCTTCCCTTTCGGATCACAGGACCATGCTTGGTGTAGTTTTCTTACACAAACTAATTAATGGTGAGATAGATTCTTCGTATCTAATGAGTCAAATTAGTTTTGCGGTTCCAATGCGAAATACTAGAAACCTCGAATTATGCTTTACATAATCCATTTCGTATCTTATGTACTTACTACAATAGTCTTTATCATGTAGTGTGTGGAGCCACTTCTTTGTCTTCTCTTAGTATTCTTTCTCTAAACAGTATTGTTTTCCTTTAACGTTATCTTGTACGACTTAGTATTCTTTTAATATACTGTCTTATGTGCCTAAATGTCGCTTATCGTTCTCGCGTTGTTCGTTTCTGCATGCCTTATTGCTGATCACCGCGTTACTAACATTTGATTTTATTTTTTTTTTTTTAGACCCCGTACTCTAAAAAAGAGTATAGGGGTCTATTAGGTTTGTCAGAAGACAAATGTGCGTAACAGGTAAAAGGAGGCGTTTCGTCAGCATCGATAGCCGAGTCGATATAGCCATGTCGGTCTGTCCGTCCGTCTGTATGAACACCTGCATCTTTTAAACTAAAAATGCTAATGCCACCAAATTTGTAATAAAAATTTCGTAACTTTCGCGAGCAGATCAAGTTTATTTTAAATCAGTGCCACGCGCTCCACCGCCCCCACAATAAGCAAAAAACCAAAGACACCTCGAAAAAAATTGTTTTTTTCCGCGAATATCTCCGTAACTATGGCACTTACGACCACCAATTTGGGTACGCAGGTTCCTAGGGACAGCATAAATGCAATGTCATTACAACTTTAGGGCTGCCACGCCCCCTTTTTTCACAAGAAACAAAATAATTTTAAATTTTCGATGCTTTTTTCAATGCATTTGTCCATATTATGCAGTGTTGTAATTTAAGATTTGTTTAAAGACAAAAAACATATGAAACTATCCTGAAAGTTGCATAAAAATCCAACTATAAACAACTGAGCAATTAGATAACAAAGTCTCCATTGAAGTGCATTGTCAATGCACGTGGTTGAAAGAAAAGAGATAACACTTTGTTTATATATACATTTGCCGCAGTAGTTTGATAAGAAAGCATGGCCCAGATAGTAGAGATACTTGTTATTACTTTTTGCACTTGTATGTAAACACAAGACCAGCGGTTCGAACCCCGGCACTGACTCAGAAATTTAATTTATTTTTTTTTAATATAATTTAGCATTATTATATCTTAACGAATATAATCGGAGCCGTCTCACAAGGAGGGGGTGGTGCAATTAGTGGTGCTGCAGCGCGTTATGCAACTTGCGTGCAAGTTCGCAGGATCAATTCCCGACAATGAAATTTATTAATATACTTTTTAGACCCCGTACTCTAAAAAAGAGTATAGGGGTCTATTAGGTTTGTCAGAAGCCAAATGTGCGTAACTTGCAGAAGGAAGCTTTTCCGACCCTATAAAGTATATATATTCTTGATCAGCATCAACAGGCGAGTCGATATAGCAATGTCCGTCTGTTCGTCTGTCTGTCTGTCCGTCTGTATGAACACCTGGATCTTTTAAACTACAAGAGTTAGAGACACCAAATTTTTTAATAAAAGTCCGTCGATGATGTACGCAGATCAAGTTTATTTCAAATCGGCGCCACGCCCCACACCGCCCCCGCAATAAGCAAAAAACTAGACACACCTCGGAAAACATTGATGTTTTCTGCGAATATCTTTGTAACTATAGTAACTATTGCGTCGTGTTATGCAACTTTCGTATAAGTTCGCAGGTTCAATTCCCGACAGTGGAATTTATTAATATACTTTTTTAAATTTCAAACAAAAATGTAAAAAAAGAATTTTAACTGGTGCAACAGCCAATGGTCTGAGGTCCGAACCCGGCACAGACCCAGAAATTTAATTTGTTTTTATTTTTTAAATAACCACAATATATATAAATGGAAATAATGAATGTAGTGGTGCCACTAGTAGGGTAGCATGATATGGAACTTGCGTCAGTAAGCGCGGGTTCGAATCTCATCAGTGACTGATTAAAATTTTTTTTTTAAATTTAATTTAATAACTTAAATTTTAAATTACAGCCGCATTCAAATATTAATTTCGAATACAAGGAGAGTACGGGGTCTTTTACAGTCGGCGTGCTCGACTGTAGCCTTTCTTACTTGTTGTATTTGTTTTTAAACCAATGGTCTGCAGTTCGAACCCGGCACAGACTCAGAAATTAAATTTATGTTTTAAATGTTTTATATATATATATTTTTTATGTTTAAATGAAAATAGTCGGATGTGTGATAAATGAATGGCGTGGTGCAACTAGTAGGGTTGCAGGATGTTCTGTAACCTGAGTCCGATAGCGCGCGTTCGAATCCCATCAATGACTTGAAATAAAAATTTGTTTATATTTAGTTTTAAAACGTAAATTTTAAATTACACTCATATTCAAATATTAATTTCGAATACAAGGAGAGTACGGCATCTTTTACAGTCGGCGCGCTCGACTGTAGCCTTTCTTACTTGTTTCTTTTCTGTTCGGTCAAGTTAGTGTATTTCTGGGGTTTTCCTAGCCCTTGCAACGAATGCTGGACCAACGTTTCTTAATGTTTTTAAATTTTGTAATACTTCCCTAGTTAGTTAACTATTTAAACTTAATTTAAATTTTAATGACAATTTAAAAACTTTTCGTTTTTAAATTTAACTTTAATCTTTTTTTTTTTTAATTTTTTGTTAATTTTAAATTAAATCAATTTAATTTATTTTTCGTTTTGTGTCTATTGCTAATAGTCTGACAATAAATAAATAAACAAGTAAGAAAAGTACAGTCGAACGAGCCCGACCGTATAATACTCTCTGCTTTTTTCCCAATTATAATGTTAAAATCAGTATCCGGATATTAGAATAGACAGTTCTTGTATTAGAACACGTTACAACAAAAAAGACAATTTATAATCGAACATACATATGTTTGTCTGTATGCACATACAAATTCGTTTGATGTTATATGTATGCACATATATATGTATATCTGTGTGTATGTATACTATTGCCGCCACACATGCATCAAAAGAGTTCGAGTATATGCTTGTATGTTTCTGTCGCGCTCGCACTCATGCATTGACTTAAATATTAACTTTATAATCGGTAGCTCTGTTGTTTATTGTTGGATTTTTATGCAACTTTTAGGATAGTTTGAAATGATTTGTCTTCAAAGGAATCATAAATAACAATACTGTACGACAAGAACAAATGCCTTTAAAACGGCATGCAAGTTTAAAAAGTGTTTTTATTTTTCCTACGGAAAAAGGGGGCTTGGCAGCCAAAAATTTTAAATGGTAATGTATTTATGCTGTCTTTAGGAAAATGCGTACCAAAATTGGTATTCCTAAGTGCCGTAGTTCTGAGATATTCGCTTTAAACATCTATTTTTCCGAGGTATGTCTAGTTTTTTGCTCATTGTGGGCGAATGAGGCGTGGCATCAAAAAAAAAAAAAAAAAGAATTTTGTATTGACTGTATTGACATGGCTATATCGACTCGGCTTGTAATGCTGATCAAGAATATATTTACTTGATGGGGTCTGCCACGCCTCCTTCTGCCTGTTACATACATTTGCACAAACCCAATATACTCTTGCAGAGAGTATAACAACTGAGCTACAAGGTAACAAAGTTTATTTTTAACACACGTGGTTGAAAGAAAAGAGATAACTGAATGTTTATACATACATTAGCCGCAGTCATTTGGACTTGTCTCAAATGTAAAGTGTGGTGCAACTGGAAGGGTTGCTGATTGTTCTGCAACATGCGTACAAGTACACAGGTTCAATTTCCGATCATGAAATTTATTAATATACTTTTTTAGTAAAGATTTATTAACGAGAGTTTAAATCGACTTTTCGACTTTTCTAACTTGTTTCATTATTCATTAATGAGTTGCCTTCAGCAACTTCTAGTTCCAGTTTTCTGATTTAATTCGATGATGTAAAACTTTAGTTGTCAGCTACCTAAAATAACTGCTTTCTTGACGGCAAGCCTCTTCAGAGAATAGAGTCGGTCAATGATTTGGGTATCCTTTTCGATCCAAACATAAAGTTTTATAAGCACATCTCTTCTGATGCTAATCGAGCTTTTGGTGTCTTGGGTATTTTAAACTTTATATACTATATTTTATACTTTATATACTTTACTTTACAGTTTATACTATATACTTCCCTTGTACGCCCTATTCTTGAATATGGATCTTGTGTATGGTCTCCCCAATACATAATTCATCAGGAGACATTAAAGGCTGTACAAAAACAATTTCTTCTGTTTGCGCTTAGGGGCCTTATCTAGAATACTAATATTCGATTACTTTTGTATCGTAGTAGACTTTTGTTAATTAACCTCCCTTCCCTTTCGGATCACAGGACCATGCTTGGTGTAGTTTTCTTACACAAACTAATTAATGGTGAGATAGATTCTTCGTATCTAATGAGTCAAATTAGTTTTGCGGTTCCAATGCGAAATACTAGAAACCTCGAATTATGCTTTACATAATCCATTTCGTATCTTATGTACTTACTACAATAGTCTTTATCATGTAGTATGTGGAGCCACTTCTTTGTCTTCTCTTAGTATTCTTTCTCTAAACAGTATTGTTTTCCTTTAACGTTATCTTGTACGACTTAGTATTCTTTTAATATACTGTCTTATGTGCCTAAATGTCGCTTATCGTTCTCGCGTTGTTCGTTTCTGCATGCCTTATTGCTGATCACCGCGTTACTAACATTTGATTTTATTTTTTTTTTTTTAGACCCCGTACTCTAAAAAAGAGTATAGGGGTCTATTAGGTTTGTCAGAAGACAAATGTGCGTAACAGGTAAAAGGAGGCGTTTCGTCAGCATCGATAGCCGAGTCGATATAGCCATGTCGGTCTGTCCGTCCGTCTGTATGAACACCTGCATCTTTTAAACTAAAAATGCTAATGCCACCAAATTTGTAATAAAAATTTCGTAACTTTCGCGAGCAGATCAAGTTTATTTTAAATCAGTGCCACGCGCTCAACCGCCCCCACAATAAGCAAAAAACCAAAGACACCTCGAAAAAAATTGTTTTTTTCCGCGAATATCTCCGTAACTATGGCACTTACGACCACCAATTTGGGTACGCAGGTTCCTAGGGACAGCATAAATGCAATGTCATTACAACTTTAGGGCTGCCACGCCCCCTTTTTTCACAAGAAACAAAATAATTTTAAATTTTCGATGCTTTTTTCAATGCATTTGTCCATATTATGCAGTGTTGTAATTTAAGATTTGTTTAAAGACAAAAAACATATGAAACTATCCTGAAAGTTGCATAAAAATCCAACTATAAACAACTGAGCAATTAGATAACAAAGTCTCCATTGAAGTGCATTGTCAATGCACGTGGTTGAAAGAAAAGAGATAACACTTTGTTTATATATACATTTGCCGCAGTAGTTTGATAAGAAAGCATGGCCCAGATAGTAGAGATACTTGTTATTACTTTTTGCACTTGTATGTAAACACAAGACCAGCGGTTCGAACCCCGGCACTGACTCAGAAATTTAATTTATTTTTTTTTAATATAATTTAGCATTATTATATCTTAACGAATATAATCGGAGCCGTCTCACAAGGAGGGGGTGGTGCAATTAGTGGTGCTGCAGCGCGTTATGCAACTTGCGTGCAAGTTCGCAGGATCAATTCCCGACAATGAAATTTATTAATATACTTTTTAGACCCCGTACTCTAAAAAAGAGTATAGGGGTCTATTAGGTTTGTCAGAAGCCAAATGTGCGTAACTTGCAGAAGGAAGCTTTTCCGACCCTATAAAGTATATATATTCTTGATCAGCATCAACAGGCGAGTCGATATAGCAATGTCCGTCTGTTCGTCTGTCTGTCTGTCCGTCTGTATGAACACCTGGATCTTTTAAA